>JASWHV010000004.1:3283002-5683002 GCA_030760725.1 Neostapfia colusana
CTCTTCTTTCACATGTAGCGGCTGACTGTTGCAGCCGTTAGGAGTGCATAGCAGGTGCTGCTGCGGACGCCAGCTACCCTCCGCGCCGTTATACTCGGCGGCCGTGCTTCAGTCCGCCGCTGCGGTTAGTCTAAGGCCCAAGCTCTAGCAAGACACCAAAAAATGATGCTGGTCACAAAACGCGCACATTATGGTGCTTATGCATGGGCTATCGGGCTAGCACTATGAACACACAAGAGTTGCGATGCTTCTAGAGAATCCAGTCACCTAAAACTATCACCTGTTGAGGTCCTGTCTTCTATCCTTCGGAACGTGCATGCTAGCTTTCCTCTACTTATCTGCGAACGCAAGTTCCAGACGAACAGACACACATTGAAAATCCCAACAGTGCCATGATTTTGAAAGAGATCGCCTCGGAGTTCACGTTGCCATCCGAGACCGGACTGGACTGCGGCGAGTGAAGTTCCTTGAGCGGCCCGCCAGCTTGAAACGACGGGCACGTGGAGATAATGAGGGGGAGCAAGAAGGCGCTTTGGTGAGGAAAAGTGCCGCAGCGGCGGCTGGTTGGTGGACGCCGGCGCCATGGGGAATGCCGGCGGTGGGGAGGGAGGAGAAGGGGCGCCTGGAGAGGGGAGGCGAAAGGAGCCATAGTCAAACCTCGGTCGTACTCATGGATGGAGAAATGATGCAACTGTTTTAATAAACGACTCCACTCTGCATTCAGAAAAAGGTCACGTATTAGCCCTCTATAAATATATGAATTAGGCGAGAATCGACTTCCAAAAGATCCTTTAAACGAGAATATCCTGTTCCTGTTTGCGGTTTCAAACTCCTTACCACTTGCTCTACTGATGTTGCTTTCAGCGCATATTGGCATGTGGACTCAGAACTTGTCATACAGCTTGGCCCATTTCTTTCGTGCTAGCGTTGATGAGTTTGTTACGACATTCCAAGAACAGATAACTTGCACGGGTATGTTTAAAAATGTCGGTTTTTGTGTTCCCCCATAAGTGCGTGTGAGTTCAGCTGAAATACCGGAGATACCAAGTCAGAGATAGCCTAACAGGGCTGACCTCTTCAGAGGCAGAGAGGCTACCGCTTTAAAAAACAGATGGAGATTGTGCAACATACATACACGAGTAAATTTGCATCTTCTGTATATTCTGCAGGCGTTTTACTCCATTTTTGAACTCTAGTTCGAGCGGTCAGATCGAGAAAAAGATGCAGCAGAGCTGCATTGACAAGTGAGACCATGTCTACTAACTAAAGGAGATGTTTCTGAAGTTCAGAACACTGATGTGTTCTTCAATATAGGCGTCTATAACATCGTAGCAGGTGTTGCTTTCAGCTCTGCTCTGCAGTTGGGCAGACACGTGCTGGGAACACACGTTAACTGTTGCGAAATTAAGGCCGCGCGCCCGTCGTAACTGTCGCTCCCGGGCCTGCCGATGATAAGACTGTCCCAATGGACCGGATGTCGTGCGGGACAGAGGGGGGGGTATGCCTTCCGCTCGGGAGAATGGGCTGCAGCAACAAGCCGGCTGCCGTGGGCTGCAGCAACGCGTTCCAGAGTTATCCTGCTTCTACGACGTTTGTCTTTCCACGGGATGTCGGGATGGAACCTTTGGTTCTTTGGAGAAGGAACAGTGCAATCATCCATCTCACTCCTCGATCGGGGTGCCCACGACCCAGTGTTTTTGGGGAGAATTCTTAGTCGTCGATGGAATCCCGTGTTCCTAGTACGTCCATGCACGGGAAACAGTTCGAACGGCGTGCCCCGTCTGCCGGGTCCGGGTCACGAACTCCACCCCCCCCCCCCCCCCTCCCCCGGCATGCATGGCGCCGTGCAAGGCGATGCACGTTGCTTCGGGAGTCAAGCTAATAACTTCACCCGACCGCAGAAAACAGCAGTAGCGCGACGCCGACGTACGCGATGAGGCTGGCGTGCCGTGCCCGTGCTGCCGCCTTTTGACAGCACATGGGTGCCATTGGCCAGCCTCCTCCGGTTACCACCTCTCCCGTTGCCATCGCTGGTTGCAGGGTGACGGGTACAGCGTGGTGACCGGTTCAAAGGCTCGAGGAGGGAGGAGGACCGGTTCAGAGGCAGGAAACGCGCTGCGGGGGTTACCATGCACCCGGTTGCGATCAACGTCCAAGGAAGGAGGGAATTGTTGAAGTCCGCTTCCGGTTTGATTTCCTCTGCTCCTTTCCAGCGTGAGACTGACAGTGACGGGAGGTAGCTCTGTCTGCAGAACACGTTTGTGCCGGGACTACACCATTGCGGAAAACTGCGCTGTCTTTGTCGTGGAGACCACAGTCGAGGGAATGATTTTACCGCTGAGCTAAGAACAGTTCGATTCGTAAGCAGAGAAAGAGCAACCAGCCGGAAGGAATCCATACGCTTGTTCGATTATTCCTCTCACCACATGGATCTGGAGGGGGTTGAGCTAGATTCAATCATTCTCATCCAAGGCAATTGCAACCGAACGAGTCCTGTATGAGTTCGTGACGTGCATGTTTCTTTCGAAAAGAATTCTCTGAATTGTTATCAATCAACACCGGCCGGGTGCAGAAACTTCTTGGCTGAATTAGGGAGCTTCTGGAAAGTTTTTTTTAGACGAAAGGATCATTGCCAACTTCGTTGGAATTCAAGCAGTTGTACTCGTAGCAGTGATGTTTACCTCTCTCTCCGTTTTATTTTTCTTTTACCGAACCCAGAGCCCGTGAGGCCATTGTCACTTTGGCGGAAAGATGGCTCGCGTTCGTCAAATCCATCACTCTCACTGCAGGGGACACCGAGAAGGCTTCAAACCAAAGTTTGAAATCAGTGACCATGCCAGTGTCCTCGTATCACTGTAACCTGTAATCTCACCTCCTCTCACTTCCTTGTCCGCTTCAAAAAGGCTAATCATTTTTCGCCGTGCTTCTCCTTCCTCCCCCCCCCCCCCCCCCCCCCCCCCCCCCCCCCACCCTCCCCTTCTTCTCTGCACAAAGCAGTAAGCGGAGGTTACCTCTGTGCTCGGTGTCTGTATGGATCTCTTGCTGAAACCTTTAATACCTATTCCAATGACAAATGAATTATTTTCCCTTGAAGTTCCTGCCTACAGACAGACCGGGCGAATCACGAAAGTCACACGTCGGAGTTGCAAGAAAATCTCAGGTCCTTATCGAGGTAGAAAATCTCAGGTGGTAAGGCCAAACTATTTGACAGAGAGGTTCAGATATTGAACCGTGTGACAAGTGTGTCGTCCCATTGCTGTCCAGCAGCGTAACGGATAACCAGGTTGATACAATCAACGTTCTTCCACTCGCCTTTTTTCTTTTTCATACAGGGGACAATGCAAGTGCCGGGAGAGTTGACCTGGTATAAGAAAAGGACAGCACGGAGGCAGATATTCAAGTTGACAAGGAACCATATGGATTGCTTGCCTTAAAATCTTGCCTGGTTTCAGCTAAGCCATATACCAACATCCTAGCTAGTCCGTCTGGCCATATACTCCACATGATAACTCAAGTTTTCTTTCCTGTTCCCCTTCAAAGTCCGTTTTGGTTTAGGTTTGGCTAGCTCCTACCTACTCACATGCAAATGTTGTATCGGTTTCGGTGGCTGGAAAACGCTCCGGTTCCTTGCATCGGGCTGTGTATATTTCAACAACCCATGCAAGCTAGCTGATGCCTGACCGTATAACACAATGCAAGATATTCATTCATAGCTTAGCTGGGAGAATGGCAAAAACACGACTATATTTTGGGAGTCATACATCAGTATTATATATTGATGCTTGCATATTTGTTGTATCGTCAGTGCAGCTTTAGTTTCAGACAGAGGTTAAGTTTTTTTTTTGAACAAACAAGACAGAGGTTAAGTACCAGTCAAACATATCGATTGGACAATTCAAATAATCATTGGACATGCTCATGAGGAAATAACATAGCAAATCGGTGTTCGATAGAATATAAACTAGGAGTCTATGATAATACAGTACTATCTAGCTTTTGACTGTTTAAAGGCATATTTTCAGTCAAAGTTTCACGAAAGAGCAAAGTACGAAAAGCTACATACTTTAATAGCACCATGGAAATGAAATAACTGTACTATCTGCTGCATCCATTTGTATCCAAAGCCCTGAGAGCACAGGGTTATAAAATGAAAATTCTGATGGAACTCAATAAATGTTTCATGACTACAGTGGCTAATATCTTAGGCTATCCGCACTCATATACTCTAAAAATGTACTCCAAACGAATATTCTCACCTCTTTTCAACACACTCTAAAATATTCTTTTCTTTTCAGTACGTGCTCCCGCACTCATGGTACTCTCTAAACGTACTCTATATCAACTACCACTCATTCTTTAATACTTCTTTTCATTTTTTCTCTTTATTCAAAAACACTAGCGTTAATTAAAATATTTAGAATAATCATGCGTGGCTGTAAAAAGTAAAAATATTTTCACAAATATTATTCGTTGTAAGATGTAAAAAATATAACCATATGTACAATAATCTGCTTTTGCTTCAAGAGCACCAAGGCATAATTATAGTTCATTTACTAACAAAAATGAAAAGATAATATATTCATATTGACACATTCCCCACGTTATCCTTTCTCTCCCCCACATTATCTTTTCTCTCCCAAAGCTTCCTCTCTGCCTCATCATCTCCCCGCTCAAGCTCCTCCCCTGCGTCTGCTCCTACGCATTCAGTCTGCTCGAAGAAGGGGATGGGCACCACGATTCTGGTGAGTTGGGGCCGATACTTGGGTTTGCGCCACGGGTCTTCGACCACGCGAGCTGCCTTGCCGGCGGCCACGGTGTCGTCTTCGTCCTCGTCGCGCCGGCCCCTACTCGCGTCATCGGCCTCACGTCGGCCTCCGTACTCGCACCGTCGCCGTCCTCACGCCATGACCGTCAGCTTCGTCCTCGTGCCTTCGGCCTCGCGCTGGCCTCCGTCCTTGTCCTCGCGCCGCCGTCACCTCCTCCGCACATCGCTTTGTCCGCGCGCGCCGGTGTCGCCAACCACGCCGTCGACCGCGCCTTCCCGGACCGCGCCAAAGAAACAGCGAAGCCAACCGCCCGCACGCCCGACGTACGCCCGACGGAGCGTAGCGCTGTAGGGAACGCCCAGTTGGCGTAGTTCGTCCAGTTCCCCAGTGCAGGAGAAAAAATCAGTGGCTACTCCATATATCCAGTAGCGTTCAGTTTCCAGTATATGAGTGCAGACGGTATTACTAACTGCGTACACACGGTCACACGGACGGCGACAGGGCCAAGCGACCGAGTTATGAGCGTGCGCCTGCTGCGTGTGGCAAGTAGCCTCTGCAGCTGTCCACCCAGCCTGCCGCAGTGGACTGGACCCTTCCTGCCGCCGCTGGTGGAGTGGATGCTCGGCTACTCCCTCCTCCCCGCGTTCTACTCCGAGAACCAGCTCAGCTCACTCAACCCGTCTATCGCCTCCGCTGAATCGGGCAATTCCCCTTGCCTAGGCCTCGTCTCAGCACCCAAATTCCGTCTGGCCTCGCCGATCCATCCGCCGCTGGTGTGGTCTCCCGCGCTAATTTGCGGTAAAAGTGAGTTATTTTGGAGAAAAATTTCTTGCTTTGCTCGGAAACTTCGTGCCTTCTTTCTGACTCGACGAGGTTGCCGCGACGTATGCAGGTGGGCGGCTCGCCGGTGGAGCCGTCGGGGTCGTGCTGCGGTCGGTCGGCACCCTCATTCATTGTCTGGATCGTTTTAGTGTGTATGGGAAGAGGCGGCGTGGGGATCAGAAGTGTTTGGGTCCGTGGGAGGTGAGAACCGCCTGGTGGGGGCTGGGAGATTAGGGTTTGGCCTTGTAGCGGCGGAGAAAATGGGTGGCCTTTGCTCTAAGGGGTCGGCGGTTGACAAGTCGCCCAGCGACACCACGCTGGGCCCTGGCCGGGTGCTCGATCACCATGAGTGTGGACTGGTGAAAGAGGAGAAGAAGACCGTGCCGGGGGAGGAGGCTGTTGTCAAGAGGACACAAGAGCAACTCCAGCCACAGTCGCCAGTATCAGTGTCACAAACTGCGATGCCTGGAGGTGCCGGCAATGCTGCAGCAGCGCCATGGGATGGGGTGCCACAGCTGGCACCGTTGCTGTCCCAAAAGTCGGGGATGAGAGTTGCAAAAGCTAGTGCAGCCAAGGCAAGTTTTCACTACTTCTTACTTTGCGGTGAACTTAGGACCAATGTAGCTTGATCCAATTTTGGCCATATCATATGCTCAAAAAATGATTTGCGCTTTTATGTCAATGATTGTGTTTTTTGGCCAATAACATTTCTTGAGAGATAGTACACTATGTGCATGGAAGTTCTAAAGTTATTTCTGTAAACAGTAGCCTTTCTGAATATATTGTACTAGGAGATGATCCGCTAGCATCCTTGCAGAAAGTATTAAGTTTGCTGCTTCACTTTGAGTGACGTTATTCTCTGTTATTTTTTTGCTTTATATTTTCTAGGGGGGGGATCAATGCACATTGGTGAGTGCGCGTCGATGCCATGTTAACCTGCGAGCCTATTGCCAAGCATGTTCCTGTGGTTTTTGCTACTTATTGCCTTGTCTACTGTATTCTATTACTTTAACTGCCATAAAATGAAAAGTTGTGCCGCACCTGGGAAATAGATGAATCTTTTTGCGACTTGAATTTTTTTGACACAATAGATATCCTCCCTTCGCTATTTATCCTTGATGTTTGTTGTGTCTGTTGCTTGGTAATAGAGATTGCCAAATTCATGTTTCCCTGCCATGCATAGATATTAAGGCGTCGCCTTAGCGTCGCTTAAGCGCTAAGGTGCCCCGGGGACGTAAGGCGTCCGTGTCGCCTTAGATCCGGCCTAAGGCGACCGGCGGGGGGGGGGGGGGGGGAGGGGGGGGGAGGGGGGTGGCGCCGCCGGCAAAGGAAGCCAGCGCCGCAGGGAAGGGGGCTGGGGAGATCCAATCGGGGGAGGGGGGTGGGTGCACTGACCTTTGCCTGGGGAGGCCGCCGCAGATCAGAGGGGGGCGCCGGTGGATCGGCGGAAGTCTCGGGGGGAGGCCAGCCGCCTGTGGAGTCCGCTCGGAATCGGGAGGTGTTGGGGCGCCGGCGGAGGAAGGCGGCGTCGGCGGAGGAAGGCGCCGCCAGGAGATCCGCGGTGGTGGCGGCGGCGGCTGCAGACAGAGACGTGCGGCGGTGGCGGCGGCGGCTGCTGCTCTCGCACACTCGTGCGAGGAGGTAGGCCGGTGGGGACCGGAGGCTAGGGTTGGGGGATTGTTAAAGATGGGCTGGTGATGGGCTGGTGCTAGTGGGCTGGATGGGCCACTGAAATGTAGTCTTTTCTTTTTCTTTTCTTTTCTTTTTTCTTTTCCATTTTATTGCTACTCCAATTTTTTGCTATATTTAAATATAAGTAAAGCGTCGCCTCGCCTTACGCCTTACCGCTTAAAAGATAAAAAGGGGGTGCGTCGCCTTATGTCGCCTTACCGCCTTAATAACTATGCTGCCATGTTGAAACAGGTTTCGGAAGTAAGCTCAATTTTGGGTAGAGCTAGTACTGCTGGTCTTGGGAAAGCGGTGGATGTGCTAGACACACTTGGTAGTAGCATGACAAATTTGAATATGAGTGGTTTTGGATCAGGCACTACAACAAAAGGCAACAAGATATCTATTTTAGCGTTTGAGGTTGCCAATACCATAGTCAAAGGTTGCAATCTGATGCGTGCCCTTTCAAAGGATAGCATAAAGCATTTAAAAGAAGTTGTTCTCCACTCGGAAGGTGTTCAGAATCTTATATCCAAAGATATGGACGAGTTACTCAAGGTTGCCGCCGCCGACAAAAGGTTAGTTTCAATCTGATGCTTTTACTAATTAAAACAGTTGTTGGGAAGTTATTTGGCTTGTATTAGGTAACTTCAACCAGAATATATGAAACGATGTGCTTCAACGTGTTTTCATACTACTAGTTCCTGATGTTTTGTTTGGTCCAACAGGGAAGAGTTGAAAGTGTTCTCTACAGAAGTCGTTCGCTTTGGAAATCGTTGCAAGGATCCTCAATGGCACAACTTGGACCGCTACTTTGACAAGTAAGTTCATGTTTGGCACCTATGTTCCAAAGTGGTAACCATGTTGCGGGTGTTGAAAGCTAAAATAAATGCCTAAATGCATCAACATCTTTCAGGCTGGCATCAGAAAAGACTCCTCAGCATCACTTGAAAGAAGAGGTAGAATCAGTGATGCAGCAATTGGTGACTTCTGTTCAGTTTACAGCTGTACGTAATATTTATTCGCCTCCTCGCAAAATGTAATATTTATTTGTTTGGATGTAGTGTCCTCTAGTGATATTTGTTTAGCAGACTGTAAACGATTAAAAGATAAGGCTGAAGTTTTCTTGAAAAATCATAAGCTGCACATTCTAATGAAAATAGAGAGGTCAGATGCCCAAGATTGTTAGTCATCTAGGCTTTGTTTCAGCTCACCAACAAAAATGTTGTGTGGACTAGGTGACCAGGTTTTTTACGACAGATGATGTAACAACGTTTAGATTAACCCTCACCTGCCAGTAGCCGTGAGGTTTTTAATTTTATCTTAATCTCAGGTGTCATTGTCCGAGCATGTATAAGTTATGTTCGTTTTACCTTGTGTTCTAGTTATAGACTATTTCATTTTCAACTTTTAGGAGTTATACCACGAAATGCATGCCTTGGATAGATTTGAACAAGATTATCAGCGTAAGCAGCAGGAAGAGGATGGTTCAAGTGTAGTCCCAAGAGGTCAGTTCTTTGTGCATGATATATATGAGCCATATGAATCATCGGTAAGAGATCCTCTGAATTATATACAGTATGTTCAAATCCTTGTTTGGCTGAAAAGCAACTTTAGTCTCTTATGATTGGCGCTATTTGTGGTTCTTTCTCAAGTCTTTAAAAAAAGGAAAAAGAAGATTGAACATAACAGCCAGGATATTCTTTTTAGGTTCTAGGGTCACTGTATGAGGAGACATGCTTGATCCGGTTATTCTTAGACACCAGTTTAAGACTGTCAGCTTGGTTTTGATAGTTCTGTGGATAAAGAAGTTGGGTCAAGGTCTCTTTCTTATGCTGTCATCTTTTACTGTCAACTCTCTGTAATTGTCATTAGGTGAGCAACAACTATTGTATTTTGACTGACATGTCTACAGTGGGGGAGGGGGGGTACTCCAATGTTGATCTGACTATCTCGACTGCACTTGATAATCATTCTTTTGAGAAGATAATATAATTTTCTGTTCTGGTTTAATTGACTGGAGGAACACTACAATAAATAATACCAGTAGAAGTTTAATTGTGTTTCAGGCTTCCTGTACAATGTATTTAAACTTTTAAATACACTTAGTCTGCACCACAGCCTGGATTTGCATTAGCTTCATGTCAAAACACTTTGTAGCCTCCAGACATAGGGAGCATGTGCTGTGAATAAGAATTGCCCACAGGGAAGAAATCTCCAACTTTCCAGTACCTATTTCCATCTTTGATCATTTAGCAGTTAGCAAAGTGCACAACTACTACTGCTATCTGAATCGTACGCTGGCTTCGCCTGGATCAGGAAGCAGGGAGTCATCCTCATCAAAGGGTTCTGCTCTGATTCCCACAAGCCGGCTTCGCCTCCTCATTTATACTCTGATCCAGCGCCGGCTTTGCTCCTTCCTGTATGATTCCTCGATGCCAGACAAGTCCAACGACCACATGGCAAGGATGCCTCATCCTGCATGGCCAAGCTGAGGCACACCTCGGTTCTCTTTGATCTTTTCCTAATATAGTTTAGCAATAAAGATAGAAGCATGGTAGTAGTGAATATAGGTGGATCTGTTACGCGGTTTAGAAAATTAGGGGTTTAGTTTTTTTGCTAAAATAAAGATTGTGGTTGTTCAAACAGAACAAGTGGTGATGCTTGATTACGTTTGCTTGTAGATGGATACCAGGACCAAAGGTTTTGATTCATGTGGCTACAGCATAAATATTGTATATGGCTGTTATTTAGATGTAATATCTCAGTTTTCTTCTCTTTGCATGATATGCGGGTAAGCTCACTTTTGTATGAAATTGGTGACCATATCCAACTCATACATCTCACCCCAATAACCAACATCAACTTGAATGACTCTCCATGTTTCGTCCTATGAACCAAACAAAAAACTTGGCCACCACATCCACCCAGCCAAACAAATTGGGTGGATGAAGTCATCCCGAAAAAGCTGGATGGCCTTATCCTATCGAGCTTTGCCCGCCAACCAAATACGCCTTTATTTCATTTACTGGTTGGGCATAAACTTCTGCTCTGTTTTGTTGTTATTATTTGATAGTGGTGCTTAATATGGTCCTGTTAATTTGCAGGTGAGAACCTACACATACTAAAGCAGGAAGTGAAAAGCCAACAGAAGCATGTTAAAAGTTTGCAGAAAAAGTCTCTCTGGTCTAAGAACTTGGAAGAGGTTTGTAGGTAGTTTTTGTTATAGCTAGTTGTTATGCGTGCACAATGTGCTAGATGCAACGATTTGGCTGTAAGTAATCTTATTTGCATATATTGTTGATGACACCAACTGCAGCCATCACAGCAACAACAAAGCCTTTGTCCCAAGCATGTTGGGGTGGGCCCCAACTGCAGCCATTACACCCAAAAAATAAAATAACTTCCAAACAATAATAAAATCAGCTAGGAATATCCTGTAAGCCACTTACCTGTAAAATTCTCTTCTCGTCTTCTACTGTCAAGCAGGAAACTATAAGCAAACACAAATATCTTTTATGCTTCTATATATTTCCATACTGTGGAATAAAGAAAAAGGGTGTACCCAGTGCCGAAGGCTCAATCATTGTGGGGTCTGGGGAAGTGTTATTTCTAGACCATAATGAAAATAATTTTTTTGGCACCTCTCTCCACGTTGCAGTTGTGCCTACTGCAATGGCGCTGCCTCCTGAATTTTAAGGGTGAGAATGTGAGATAAAGACGATGTCATTAGTTCTGTTGATTATTATCATGTTTCTTGATAGCATCTAATTAGTATCATCGTTAGCTGCAGTTGTCAAAATGAGAACTGGGCACATTCTCTCAAACATCCATTGGCTGTGCTTTGTTAACCAATAAGGTTCAATCAAATTGAGGATAGGATGTTTTCATTTTTTGTGAGAACTGTTATCATATATCTTTAGCCTTTGTAGCTGTGAAACATCTTTTTGTATCCTCATCCTCATATTTGTTAAAATTTCACTCCCTCGATGCTCCAAAAAAAAGTAAAAAACTTTTATACCCTAGATTTGCTCATTCAATCCTGTTCAGATCGAGAAAGTAATATTTGTTTTTGATAGGTCATGGAAAAGCTTGTAGATGTTGTGCAATTTTTATATTTGGAGATCCATAGTGCCTTTGGGCGATCAGGTAATAGCTTTGTGATCATCTCATGTGAAACTTTTGCACACATCTTGAGCTGCTGACTAGTTTTTCATCTCGATCACTTCCCTGCTTAAAACAACTGTGAGCCAAGTACTTGGTACACCTTATTATGAATTCATAATGAGTCATATTCAATTCACCTTCCCACTTGAGTTGCCCTGGGATGAGCACCATGCGCGTATGTTTGCCTCGGAAGACTTTAGGTCGTAGTTTGTCACCCCTCTGTGATTTAGTAGGCCCTATCACATTCACACCCACTCCTCCTTAAGGAGTGATGCCCATTATTTTTCCCTGATTACCAGATGTGTTAATTTGTCTTACACACTTAGCATTAGATTTCTATAGAACAATAAAGTTTTGTATTTTCATGGCATTGGATTTCTATAGAACAATAAAGTTTTGTATTTTCATGCCTCATTTGAACATCACTTGTGCCTACTTTTCTCTTATTAGGCGAAGCAAGTCAGCAACTCTAATAATCATTGGCCTTATTAAAGTTTTAAAGTAGCTACATTTTTCCTCATAAATTTGTCAAAGAAGCTGTACTTAGCCCTGTTGACTGTATGCTTGATCACAATTATTGCATGGAAACACATTCAGTGCAAAAAAGAATACTTATAGCATCTGCTGTTTTTGAGTTGCTTGAAATCAATGTTCATGAGCATTTTTCTTATTCTTAATTCTTATTGCCAGCAAACTAATTCATTCAGATGTGGTTGGCACTGTAAATATGCCATGCTTTTCTTTGGGGGTTTCATCTCCATAAAAATGGCTGGGTATTGTTGCTGGCTCTCCAAGCCTATCAAAACCCCTCCTTTACCTGCACTGGGCTTTGGGCTGGCTATGTTAACACAACATTGGCAGAGTTAGATACATGATATATAACATTAAAATTTCATTTATCATTGACACTGAAGAGTGGATGGCCTTAACTGTCTTACGATGTTAGATGCAATTATGCCACTACAAGAATCTTTTGAAAGAAATCTCACAACTCACAAGTAAAAAAAATTATCTATGATATGTAAATCTGAAAACAGCCTCCAAATGTAGAGAAAGGCTGCATACAAACGACCCAAGTGGGTCGGACCCTTCCCCGGACCCTACGCAAGTGGGAGCTACATGCACCGGGCTGCCCTTTCCTTTCCTTTATGATATGTAAATAAATTTGAACTTTTATTCTGTGCTCAATGCAATGATGCTTTTTTTCACCATTATTATCTTTACAATTTTGATTCAAACTTGTGCTCCTACCAATATGTAGACAATGAAGAGTCACAGGAACCTACCAGACAACGTGATACATTGGGTCCAGCAGGCCTTGCACTGCATTATGCCAATATCATCAGTCAGATCGATACTCTTGTAAGTTCACAGACTCAGCTGTTATTTCTTAAAAAAAAACTTATTCTGGGGCTTGGGGAGAAAGTTAAGTAGGTCATTTTCTCCACATCAGCAAACAGATCTACCTTGCTGATGCAATCTTGTTGATATCACATGTCCCTTGCTACCCAAGATTTAATTGAGGAAATGCATCTTTTCGTGAAGATAATTTTAGTGTTACAATTCATGGGGTAGTACTATTGTTGCAAACCCATACGAAATTGATTTTGTTTATATGCTAAGAAACTCAACATGGTGTTTCTTTTCTGGTAATCTAACAAGGGATGATAAATTGGCAGGTTTCCCGATCAAGTTCTGTTCCTCAAACCACAAGGGATGCGTTATATCTAAGTTTGCCACCTACAATTAAGTCTTCCCTCCGTTCTAAGCTACATTCATTTAGTGTCAAGGAAGAGGTACGCAGGCTAGAGCCCATGACTACTTTTTTTTTCTTAAAAAATAAAGTAGACTGGCAGTCAACATCATACTGATAGCTGTTCCTGCATTTGTGCAGCTTACTACTTCTCAAATCAAGGCTGAAATGGAGAAAACCCTGCGGTGGCTTGTTCCTATTGCAAATAACACCACTAAGTAATCTAAGCTACAGTTATAGCATGCAAAATTAGCTACATACTTTTGCCTTTTCTGTTTGTTACTGAATTTCTTATTATCTGTCCATGCCAGGGCTCACCATGGTTTTGGTTGGGTTGGAGAGTGGGCAAATTCGGGGTTGGTATCCAATTTGATTGAATTTGACATGGAAATTTGTGTTGTACAGCTAGAATAGAATATTAAAGGAATGATCTTTTGTCGTATGCAGGTCAGAGGTCAACTGCAAGCCAACGGGGCAGTTGGACCTGACTCAAATGGAGACATTGTACCATGCTGACAAGGAGAAGACCGAAGCATATATCCTTGAACTTGTTGTTTGGCTTCATCATCTTATCAGTCAATCAAAAACTGCTAATGGGGAGAGATCGCCACTTAAATCTCCTGTCCGGTCTCCTACTCAAAGGGGTTCTACAATCACATTATCTCCAAACAAAGCCAGCAGTAATTCATCACCTCTTCTGACACAAGAAGATCAAGACATGCTAAGGGATGTCAAGTACAGGAAGTTTATCCCTGGTATAAGTAAAAGCCAGGAGTTTGACACTGCATCAAGACATAACAAGCAAAGCAGGTTAAGCAAAAGTAACAGCCATTCACCAAGCAGTGGCAACAGGAAAGAGTTGTTATCAATCAGGAGGCTGCTTCCTGTGATCGACTTCGAGATCGATCGGACAAAAGCTCTTGATGTGATCGATAGAGTTGACAATCTAAATGGACAGTCATGAATCAACACATAATCAGTTCCAAAACCTGAGAGATCTGCTGCGATCTGTGATCTTGAACATCCAGGTTGTTTGAAGGTGAATCGGCATTTATCTGCGTTATGGTGCCTGCTTGAGATGGACTGACCCGCCGCATTGTGCCTGTTTGAAGACACCAAAAGCGTAGACATCGGTGGCCATGGGTTCATGCTCGGGTCAACTAGTTTATGATATATGATGGGTTGAAAAGAAAGGGAAATTTTATTGTACAAAGGGATCTGTTGTGTTTGTTAGCTCTTGTACAAGGAATGCAAGTTTTGTAGGAAAAAAAGGTGTCAGAGTTCTCCGCTGTGTTTCGTTGCCTAGCGGAAGTTGAACTAGAGACGGAAGCTGCGTTGCATGAGATATTACAGCATCTCCAATCCGTCTCTTATTTTTAAACCCTTATATCAGTACGTAAGGGCTCTCTCACCCATATAAGAGCTCCAACTCCACTGCCATCTCCAGACGATCTCTTATATTTGCACTCTTACTCCTTAATACGTCTGTATTTTATTCGACTCTGCTGTACGTTTGCAAAACAATTTAGAAAGTACAAAAATACTAATCAATGCATCATCCGAAGATGACAATGAATCTAAGGGCCACTTTGGTACAACTCCACAATTTGATTTTTTTGGATTCGCTTCTGATTATCCGGTGAAGTGTTTCTTCTGATTCTCCTAGTGAGTTAAAATCTGTTTGTAAAAATTGTTTGGCAAAATAACTATTTTGTTATTAAATAAAACAATTTGATGTTCGATGGCATTTGCGGATAAATAGATAGCAAGTATAGGGGAGGTTTGTATTTGGTTGGTTGAGAAGCTGTTTTCAGATTGAAGAAACGGTTTTTTTTATTTAAAGTTTCTTCATAAAAATGAAGAATTGATTCATCTGATTCCTCCATGAATCAGGTACGTAAATTACCCGTTTGGCGGAGCTTCTCTGATTCTCGTCAAGAATTAGAAGGTGGGAGCGCTGCCAAAGGGGCCTAAGAATTGACTCTCATCTCTGCATTGCAATTGAACAACTCACTAGAACAGAGAATCTTAAATCAATGTTTAACAAAATCATTGAGGAAAAAATAGTTGTACCTATCTAAAAATTTACACTTAAATAAAAAAGTTTTATATTTTTATGGGAGCTCGTTTTCATTTTGTATAGAGAACAAAACTTTTTCTTCTCGCGAAAAAAGGAGGACAATACTTCTCACAGCACTTAATAGGAGATTCTACTAGGGATGAAAACGGATCGGATATTTTCCGATCCGTCCGCAACCGTTTTCGAAGATATCCGATCCATATCTATTTTGGTCGGATTATTTTCGGATACGGATATGGATTCAAATATTGTAAATCGGATATCGGATCGGATATGGTTTTCGTTAAAATCCGTCCGTTTTGTCGGATATCCATATTTGGTCGGATATATCCGAACAATGTCCGAGATATATCCGACCCAATTTTAGCCTCCGCAGTCAGCCGGCCCGGCCCAAAGTCACCCGCCACGCCGTTCGGTTCGGTCCAGTTTCGATCCTCCCCCGCGCCCCCCGCGACGACCTAGGGCATGCAGCGTCTCCTCGCCCGCCCCCGACCAGTGGCGCCCCTGGCAGCACCCGCAGGTCCCGCACCCCCGTCCCCCGTCGACTGCCGGCCAGCCCGGGAGCTCGGTGCCGGCATGCCGCCCCCCCCCGCCAGCGCGCAGGCCTCGGTCCTGCCGCCCCCCCCGGTGACGGCCGCAAGGTTCGGCTTCTGCCCCCCCCCCCCCCGACGACAGCCTGGTCTGCCCCCCCCCCCCCCCCCCCCCCCCCGACGACGGCCGCGGCTGACAGCGCGCCGCGTCCTGCTTCTGCCGCCCGGCCCGACACCCCCCCTGCCGGCCAGCCCGGGACGCGCAGCCTCGGTCCTGCCCGCCAGGTTCTGCTTCTGCCCCCCCCCCCCCCCACGACGGCCGACAGCGCGCCGCGTCCTGCTTCTGCCGCCCCCCCCCCCCCCCCCCCCCCGACGACTGCCGGCCAGCCCGGGACGCGCAGCCTCGGTCCTGCCCGCCAGGTTCTGCTTCCTCCCCCCGCCCCCCCCCCCCGACGACGGCCGACAGTGCGCCGCGACCAGCCCGGGCGCTCGGTGCCCCCCCCCCCCCCCCCCGCCAGCGCAGCCTCGGCCCCCCACCCCCCCCAAGCCGCTCGGCCCTGCTTCTGCCGCCCCCCTCCTTGCACCGACCTCCGCAGGTTTGTTTATTATAAATAAAATTAGTAGAATCATTTTACCTAACATTATTTCACTTATTGCTTTATTATTTCATAGGACGAGAACATAGAAAGTGATCCCGATGAGATGAATGATGTTACTGATTTTTTCATATAGCGGTGATGAAGATTGGAAAATATGCACTATGTATGAACCATTTATGTATTAAATATTATGTATGAACTATTTGTTTCAAGTTTTATGTACGAATATGAATCTAATGTGGATGTACTTTGTATTAAATGTATGAACTATAAATTATATGTTACTTGTGAATTGTTTTTCCGAAACAAATATCCGAATTCCGTCCGATATCCATATTTATCCGATCCGATAAATCCGTTTTCGATACATCCGACATATCTGATACCATATCCGTTTCCGAAATTTTTAATATGGATATGGATATGGAAAAGCATTCCATCCGTCCATATCCGTCCGTTTTCATCCCTAGATTCTACCGTCTTTTTCGTGCCAAGGTGCACAAGGCCCCGATCGTGCTGAAACGAAGCCTGTATAGCCCAAGCCGCCTCTGCTCCCAGTCCCAGAGGCCAGAGCCTTCTCGAACCCATCAAATCGCCAAGCAAAGCACCCGAAGCAAGTAACGAGGAGGAAGCTGTGGCGATCGTAGCGGTACACCACCAGAAGCCGACGCCGGACGTTGAGGACGGTAGCCAGCGATGGATGCCCCGGGCGAGCTGCAGTGCGTGGGGCGGCTGGAGGTCGCCGCGCCGCCGCCGGCGCGCTACCTCCGCCGTGGGCTCCCTCCCCGTCCCGACCGACGACTCCGCCTCCCTCCCCGCCCTCCTGCTCTCACCGTCCCCGTAAGCTCTCTCCCTCAGGCTCGTGGTTAAGGCATCTAGCTAGTCCTTGTGCGATTCGGTGCTGTCGGATGTGGTTCTATTTCCTGATCGACTCAACGTGCCTGACCCGGATCACGAGTGGGTTTAGGGTTTAAAGCGTCTCGATGTGTTTCTTGACATTCTTATGGCGCAATGTGCGCTTTTCATAAACCTTTCTGATTCCTTCCACTCAAGCTTTGATATGTTTGTGCCCCTGGGTCTTTCTACCTATTCCATTTCCAGCTGCTTATTGTGCTAGATGTAGATCCAGTCCCTGTTCCGCCTTGGATTTTGAAAAGGGTATTACCTAATTGTTCATGTGCTAGCGCACCGTATGTTGAGCAACGCTTTGTGTGTAGCACGATTATTGCTGAGTTATGCTTTATGCTTGATATGATACTACCCCAACTGTAGTGGCAGGGTAGTCTCTGTTCTGCTAAGGAGTTGTACATTTTACAGTGGCAATACTCTGGAAATCCCTTAGTGTATTCTGGCTAGTAATGTAGGACTTGTTAGCTTTGTTAATTGTAAGAACTAACTGTCAATTAGGTCTAATTATGGGTGTATGAAATTAAGCCTAATTTCATGCGACTTCAATCTAGACAGTCCTTAATAGATACTGTCGTTATGACTACATTGTTTCCATTATTGCGTGTTCACTGCTCTCTTCTTATCCGTCGATTTGGTCCGAGTGACAAATATCATCGAGTTCTGATGAACAATAGGATTAAGGAGGTTTAGAAATGCTAAATCACTCTTGTTATGCTAAGAACATGTAAATACCAAACAAGGACATCCGATGTATTATGCCGGTAGCCCGGTACTGCATTGTACTGTGTTGCTACCTATAAACAAAATATGTTCCCTTCAATGTCAGAATGTGCCATGCTTTGCCATAATGCTATGGCCAGTCAAGCAAAAAGTTCGACTGCAACGACGGCAGACAAAGGGGCATACTCACGAACCTCCAGAATATTCCGGATTACAACGGAGGGAACATTATCAAAGCAATGTAGCCTGGCACTTCATAAACTAAAAAATATACAGCAACAGGCCAAGCAGCTTGCTTGGTTTCATGACCTCGTTGAGCAGAGCTGGGGGTTTTACATACACAGCGGACTACACAAATGCAAACCTCGAATACATTAACTTACGTTCTGGAGCTAAAAGGCTAAACGCAATGCCAGAATAGCAACAGGGGGCTAACTACCTAACATAATTTAGCGTTGTCAGAATAAGAGGCGTTCATAAGTAAATTTGGAGAACCACCTCAGCTGCAGTGCATCGAACACAATCCAACATGATTTCTACAAAATTTTGGCAAATGACTACACAAAGTAGTCCTGCTGCACAACAGTGATGAATTTGCATGCAAGGGAATCGTCCTCTTTTTGTTTCCCAATGTCTCCATTTCCTTGGATGTGCCAATATATTTTTGGAGGCAGGGGTGTATACAAGTCTGCAGTAGTAATAATACACACAGATAAAAAAATATTATTGAGGTAACAGTATGAACAAATATATCTCCCATGCCAGGTTCTAGCAAACTGAACAAGGATCTACCTGCTGATACAGTTTGATCAGGTTCTCTAGTAGAGTGTAGCACAATAGTACCAGCAATAACAGTCAGAAATCCACAGATCTCGGAGGCGATGTTGCTTGCTCTCTGCCCAGACCAGTCCTGAATAGTCAGCAGATAAAGTTTGCTAAGAAATCTAGATGGCACTATAGGGGTTCTTTGAAATTCACTATTTTTTTGGAGAAAAAAGAACACCTTAAACATTATGGCACTTGCTAAAATGGTAAGGGTCGTAAACATGGCATAGTAGATGGGCGAGACAACTGCTGTATTGAAAGTATCCAGGGCCTGAAAGAATCAGCACAACATGTAGCAACACAGTAAGTATACTAGCTGGTACTTAAAAGTAAACTCTGTAGTACTTTTAAATAAGGTAAACTAAACATGAAAAGTACTCAAAATCAAACTAAAACTAGGGAATGAACAATCACTCCAGTGACGTTGCAAAAAATTATTCAATGTAGATGTTAATACATAAAAAATGAGGCAACATTATTTTAGAAAACTTATTCAGTTTTCAAACATCATAGTTTAGATATGTTAAGGACACACTGTTTCAAGAAAACATTATGAGTGTCAGGTTTCCTTTTACTTTATATTTGATTTACTATCGTTAAGAAGCTAGCCATAGATGGGAGAGAGTAAAAACTAGCAATCTACGTGCCAGAACTTTGATTTTCAGCTTCCCCTGTTTTACCTTAAGTTTGGGTCTTTGGGTTTTTTCCTCCCCTTCTTTTTTCGTTTTTTCCCTTTGTTTTCTTCTTTTTTCTCTTCCCGTTTTCCCTTCATTATTGTTTTTATTAACCTTTTTATTGTGAGCTTCATCTCTACCTACACCAACTAGCTTAGGACAAAAAGACTTTATTGTTGTTATTGTTGTTGTAGAGGGAGTATGCAATATTGAACCCTTTCTCTCCCTTTTTCTGTTCTTTCTTTCGTTTGTCTCTTTTTATTGATCCTTGTGGGTTTCATCTCTGGCCTATCCCAACTTGCATGGAATTAAAGGTTTTGTTGTTGTTGTTGTTATATTTGATTTACTGATCAGGCTTGTGTGTACCTTGTTCAGGTAAACTAATTGAATAACTATACATGTTGCTGATATCAGGGCAAATATCCACGTCTGAAAATATCTGGCCTGGTTTATGCCTTCAATTGTAAGCTTAATGGCAATGCCCACAGCCTTTATGCTCATCACCTAGCAAAACAACAAGAACAAACAAATTTCGTGTTACAAACAAAACAACAAAGATATGGAAGGGGGAAAAACATGCATAACATTTACCGTCAAGGACCCAATCACCGAGCAAATTCCAACATAAACTATTATGTTCGTCTGTCCATACCGCGGAGAGGAATATAGCATCAGTAACAGTGACACTGCGACTGCTATGGCAGCATAACAAAGGAAGGCTGCAATGATAAAATTACAGAACCAAGTTCAAACATAAGTTCAATCTGATGGGCGATGGCAAGTAGGTAAGCTACATGGTGAAAACATGACATACAGGGCTGGGTTGCCAAGCTCCAGATCTGCTCCACTGAACTGGGGGTTCTCTCCTGGGGAGCATGGAGTATGATCATTGTTGACCCAACAATGCAGAGACCACAGCCCAGCACGCCCACCCGATGCAACTTCTCGTTCAGTATAAAATGGGCTAGAACAGCACTGCATCAAACAAACAACATCAGAATCAGACACACATTCACAACAAGACAACAGAAACATTCTCCATTCTACCTGACAATGATGCTTAGCGCGCCTAGCGGTGTGACCAGGACTGCTGGCGCAAACATATAAGCTATGAAATTGGCAATCTCCCCAACAAGCACTGCAAAGTAGCAATTTTCACCAAACATTTCAACACATATCTAAAAAAGGACGGAGCTAGTGCTGAAAGCTCTCACACAACGAGAATTTCTAGACAATTTTCCTTTTTGCTTAATTTGCAAGGAGGATGATTCGAACTCAGATCCCAGAACACAAGTGGACAGACTCTAACTCTGCCTCAAACCCACCCTTCAACAACACATATGCAGGAAGAATAAAAATAAGAGGCCAAAGGCACCGTTGATGCTTACTGGTGACCATCCCAACCCACCAGAGCGGCTCCAGGAGGTAGCCATAACCTCCGACACCTGAAATTTGGAGCAATTCAAGCGAGGTGACGTCGTCTTTCACATGAATTCGACCGGACTAGGCATAAAGGAGCAGCCTTTGGCACGTTCCAGAGCACATAGGATTTGAATTAGCATCCAAGAACCGGAAAGCCCTAGAGCCAAGACCAGCGGAACGAGCATAGCGGCTTAGGGACGAGGGGCAACAGCTACCTGCTCGGGAGCCGGCGGCGCCGGCGCGGCGGAGGCCCTTCTTCTTGACGATGAAGCTGACGCCGATGAAGGCGGAGGAGGCGACGGCGAGGAGCGCGCCCTTGAGGTTGGCGTCAAAGAGGTCGCCGCCCTCTGCTTCGGCAACGCCGTCGGGGCTCATCGGTTGCGTGCGGCGGCGCGCATTTGAAGCGAGCTCCCGGGCTCAGGTTCGGGTTTGGGACTTACTTCGAAGCGGCGTGCTCGTTGAGTTTTGACCGGCGGCGCTGGCGATGGGGGCTGTGGAGCCGAACGGAGCATGGTGTAGCTAGCAGGCGGTGTAGGAATTTACTAGGATTTGATTATCCAACTCCCCATCTCCTCTCGTTTTGTAATATCTGAGCTCTTGCTTTGGCGTTGCTTGCCAGTTGCCACGCCAATCATTCTCCGCCACGCCGTGTCGTGTTCGACTTGAAGTTTGGGACTTGGGAGTGAAGACGATTGATTACATGTGCACGGAAGTTTGCTACGGTTCTTTACTGAAGTGCTAGTAGGTTTTCACTGACACCTGATGAGAAGAATCTACAGTAAGGAATTCACGGTTCTGGCCAGTATCAAAGTTGCTCTAACTAACCGTGAACACGTGAGTGACTGATTATCAACTTTTTGTCTAAAAAAAAAACTCTACTGGTAAACGTGCAAGAGGGGAGAGCATCATCATGACCCTCCCCGTTCACTCGTCAGCGTCTGCCGCCGGCGCGTGTCCGGCCTGGGAGCGTCGCGTGCGACTCAGATCGCGTCGCGGCCGGACGCCGGCACGCTCCCTCGTCCCGTCTCCACCCCAAGCGAAGCTAAGCTAGCGCTGCACGAACGGCGAACCACGCCTGTCATCGCCAACAACTAGCACTCAAAAACCGCATCTCGTTTACCTCCGTCTCCTCCGCCGTCACGGCACGGGCATCTTGCGCGGCTTCTATGGGCCTTGACGTCGTGTGTCGATTCAGGACGCGCTGCGCATGTGTTCGCTTCAGCTTTGGTTGGTCTCGATCGGGCAGGTTTATGTTCTGTGGCTGTGAAAGCACCACGCCCAGTTGGCTCGGAGAGGGACCACCGGCCGGCCGGCCATAAGGTCGGCTCGGACATGGGCCCGCGCGCCAGCGTTTGTGGGCCTGTCTCCTCGAGCCCACCTCGGGAATCCACAGACCAATCCAAAATCGGAATGCTACCTGGGCCTGCAGAAGCTGCAGCACCGCGGGGAGGAGGGCGCTGGCATCGCCGTCGCCGGGGCTGACGGCAAGCTCAGGTCCGTCACGGGTCTCGGGCTCGTCGGGGACGTGTTCCGCGACCCGGCGCGCCTCGCCAAGCTCCCTGGCGACGCCGCCATCGGGTACGTGCGCTACTCCACGGCCGGCGCCGCCGCCGCTGTGCGCAACGTGCAGCCGTTCCTCGCAGCTTACCGGTTCGGGCAGGTCGCGGTGGCGCACAACGGCAACCTCGTGAACTACCAAGCGCTGCGCGACCGGCTGGAGGCACAAGGGTCCATCTTCAACACCTCCTCGGACACGGAGGTCATTCTACACCTCATCGCCACCTCGCTCTCGCGCCCGCTGCCCTCGCGCATCTGCGAGCGCCTCGCCGGCGCCTATTCACTGCTGTTCCTCACGGCCGACAAGCTCTTCGCCGTGCGCGACCCGTACGGCTTCCGGCCCCTGGTGATGGGCCGACGCCCCAACGGCGCCGTGGTGTTCGCGTCAGAGACCTGCGCGCTCGACCTCATCGACGCCTCCTACGAGCGCGAGGTGGAGCCCGGGAAGGTGGTCGTCGTCGACCGCCGCAACATGTCGGTGTCCTCTGCCTGCCTCGTCCCGCACCGGCCGCGCAAGTCGTGCGTCTTCGAGCACATTTATTTCGCCCTGCCCAACTCGGTCGTGTTCGGGCACGCCGTCCACGAGAGACGCACCGCCTACGGCCGCGCGCTCGCCGAGGAGTCGCGGGCCCCCAGCGCGGACGTTGTCATCCCCGTGCCGGATTCGGGGTTCTACGCCGCGCTCGGCTTTTCGCAGGCATCGGGGCTCAAGTTCCAGCAGGGCCTCATTCGGTGGCACTACAGCGGCCGTATTAGCTTCATCCAGCCGTCGCAGGCCATCCGCGACCTCGCCGTCAAGCTGAAGCTCGCGCCCGTCCGTGGGGTCATCACGGGCAAGAGCGTGGTCGTCGTCGACGACTCACTCGTGCGCGGCACCACCTCGAGCAAGATCGCGCGCCTGCTCCGCGACGCCGGAGCGCGCGAGGTGCACATGCGGATCGCGAGCCCCCCGGTCATCGGCTCCTGCCTCTACGGCATCGACACGCCGAGCGAGGGCGAGCTGATATCCAACAGGATGGATCTCGAGGGCGTGCGGAGGACAATTGGTTGCGACTCGCTCGCTTTCCTCTCGCTTGACAAGCTCCACAGCATCTATGGCGATGAAGCACATGAGCTATGTGATGCATGCTTCTCTCGGAACTACCCAGTGCTGCCTGTGTGCCAGAGCCGGTGCCAGAGCTGGTGTCAGCCTTCGAAGATTAACCATTAGGTCGAACTAAGGGAGTGGCTGTATAATCCCAGTGCTTTACTGTCTGGCATCCGACAACAGCCCTTGTTTAGATGTTGACATGCATTTAAGCATTCAAGGTAGTCGAAGCCTCAAAGGAAACCAGGACGTCATGGAATATGTTATGAACTTAGACAAGTACTTGTACAGATGCATTGCAGATGTTATGAAACTAGACACCAAAAATACAGTGAAAATGACTAGTATATTTTAGGACGGACTTTCCAGTCGATGAGCACCACTGAAACTGAAAACGTGGCGTCGCATCGCATCTTTCCGGCCTTCGTGCTGGTCCCCGGAACCCGCGACTTTTACTTACCGTAGAGAAGAGAATTTCTCGGGCGCGCGACACAACAACTGACTGATGAAAGCCTGGCCCCGGCCATCAGTGCTGCTTTCCGCGAGACGGAGCGCAGACCGAGACGCAATGCGGCCAGGAAAAATAGAATGATGTGTGCCGCGCTCTTGCTCCAATGCTCCATGCTTTCAGTTCATGGCTGGGGCCGTTCCGACGCAGGCGACCGTATGATTTCTCGCTTTAGTTGCTGTGGGGTTGATAAAGAAAAAAGAGGATGTTGTAAGTGAAGGTAACAAGGACCAGTCAGATAAGCACAGTTGCTTCTGTTTGTGATTTCAGAGGACACCACCTGCATTTTGTCATCACTCTCTAGAGTTCAGCTCACTCCAGAATATGCGCCAATTTCTCCAGAATACTGACACACTATAGTTTGAAAGTGCCAGGTGCCGGTTGTTTTTTTTTTCATCTAACTAAGATTAGAATTTCTTTCTGTTTTCCGGAAAGAGGCAAAAGAGTTCCCCGTTCCTCCCCCATCCATCATACCATCATTTCGATCACAAGGCGGCCGCCGCAGCGGCACGTCGTCTCTCTCCCCGTCGGTCGGTCGGTCGGTCGGTCGGTCGTCCTCGCTAGATCCGATCCCTTCCCTCCGCGCCGCTGCGGCCGGCCCCAGGCAGCCAACGAGGCCCAGCGACGCAAAGGCTGCCGCCGTCGCAGTCCCATCATCGGTTCCGCCCGACCGCCCGCTTTCCCACCCTTCGAAGCCGAATCCGATGGTTCCGCCCGTTGACCGCCTTCGCCATCGGAGGCCGCGCCGCCTCGGCCCCCGCGCCCGCCCCCGCCTCTCCCTCTGCCGCCTATAGATACCGCGTGCCCCCCGATGGCGGTCAGCGGCGACGACGACGGCATGGAGAGGCACTTCGCCGCCAGGCTGCGCCTCGCGCACTCGCCCGCGCCCTCGTCCGCCACGCCAGCTTCCTCCTCCCCAACCGTCGGCGGGATCGCCTTCCGCGCGCCGCAGGAGCAGTTCACCGTCGACGACTTCGAGATCGGCAAGATCTACGGCGTCGGCTCCTACTCCAAGGTTGTCAACTTCTCCAGTACTTCCGTTCCCCGCGTATGTCATCGTGGGAGGTGTGGTTCTGGACACCATGTAGAGTGGAATGTTATGCTGCATGCGCTGAAACTGCAGGTTGTGAGGGCCAAGAAGAAGGACACGGGCAACGTCTACGCGCTCAAGATCATGGACAAGAAGTTCATCACCAAGGAGAACAAGATCTCCTACGTCAAGATGGAGCGCATCGTGCTTGATCAGCTCGACCACCCGGGCGTCATCAGGCTCTTCTTCACCTTCCAGGACACCTACTCCCTCTGTCAGTGCCTTCTCAACATGTAGTAGTCAGCATTAGGACGAGGAGCTACTATTTCCGATGTATGATGCCGCCCTTGAATGAATATGATGTCTCTTTTACCGTGTAGACATGGCACTAGAGTCGTGCGAAGGTGGGGAGTTGTTCGACCAGATTGCCCGGGTTGGTATTAAACTGCTCGGTACCAATGTGGTTCATCCCTGCTGTGATGTGTCTTTGCTTCTGATGCGTAGAATCCTGTTGCAGAAAGGTCGACTTCCTGAGAACGAGGCACGATTTTATGCTGCGGAAATTGTTGATATATTGGAGTATTTGCATGGCGTTGGCCTTATTCATCGGGATGTCAAGGTGCGAAAATCAAAATGGAGTGGCACATTGGCACTTCTATTTATGTTGTATTTAACCTGGACTATATTGATTGTTCAGCCAGAAAATTTGCTGCTTACTTCTGATGGCCACATCAAGATTGCTGATTTTGGTAGTGTGAAGCCTACAAGGGATACTACAATCAAAGTCCTCCCAAATTCAACTAGTAAGACATATTATTAACTCTGCTGGACTGCTTTGGTGTTCAAAATGCGGTGTTTGTAAAGTCTTGTCTTTCTTATATTCACCGTACAGATGAAAGGGCTTGTACATTTGTGGGAACAGCTGCATATGTACCACCTGAAGTCCTGAACTCTGCCCCAGCAACTTTTGGGTGAGTGAACAATTTGCATCTTATAGGCTTCAGCTATCTGGCGGGGGGGAGGGGGGCGTATATGAAGATTCTGAAGTCCTGAGCAGCATGCTAGAAGCCACTGGCTCCAGCTATCTAGGCCTCACTCGTAAAGACTTTTTCTTCTAGGATACATAAACAGTGAAGATGTTACAATAAGAAAAACTCACATCAAACTTTCATGTTGTCTGTTTGATAGTCAGCAAGCCTCAGGAATTACGCTTAGTGGTAATATGCCCATAACCTTATTCATATTTTCTTATAAACCATTATGTGCTCTTGACAGAAACGACCTATGGGCATTAGGGTGCACGCTGTTTCAAATGCTTTCTGGCTCGTCACCATTTAAAGATGCCAGTGAATGGTTAATTTTCCAGAGAATTATTGCAAGGGACCTCAAGTTTCCTGACTACTTCTCAGCTGAAGCAAGGGATCTTATCGACAAGTTGCTGGTATGTGCCAATAAGCACTCATTGTATTTATCTTGTGCACAAGGACCCAATAGAAATAGCGATGGCCACTGCCAATGATGTGGGTCTGAAAACCATGAGTAGTTTGAAAAAAAAAGGATCAGGAAAGAAAAATGCAGAAAGGCAGCCTAACTACGCTTAGGTAGGGGCTTACAAATCACAAACCTAAATTTGAAAAAGGAGTATGCAAAAATAGGCCAGTCACTTTTTGATTACATCGTGGCTCATCGGTTAGTTAATTACCTCCCTGTTCAAATGCAAAGCTGATGTTATTTAACACAATAAAGTGTCCATTTAACACAATAAACATGCTCACATTTTCAGGGCAAAATGCATTTGTTAGATCCAAAACTTTGAATACTGTAAATATAACATCCCAAGATGCTTCAGTATATATAATCTTTTCATGTTTATTGATATCCAGGATGTTGATCCAAGCAAACGGCTGGGTGCAGGACCTGATGGCTATGCTTCCTTGAAGAAGCATCCTTTCTTCAGAGGCATTAACTGGGAAAATCTGAGGAAAACACGAACACCGAGGCTTGCACTGGAGGCAAATGTAATCTTTGTTATACATGTCAAATCAATCCTTTACTTGATTCCCGCCTTCCTCAATCTGAAAATGCTCCCGTTCAGGCAAATGAAGATGATGATGATAGCCAGGATTCAAATTGGTTATCACATATGGGAAGTGTACCAGTTAACCAACAGGCATTTAATAATGTTGTCGCGTCATCTTCTGAAGTACGCTCCCATATATCTAAATTAGCTTCCATCGACTCCTTCGACTCTAAATGGTAAACACAATATATTATGAAAAATTCATTATACCATAATGTAGAGAAGGAAAAAACGACATAAAGGGAGGAAATGATCGACATCATGATGAGTGACTCATGATATTTGTTGCATTAACAATCTGGCAGGCAAGAATTCCTTGAGCCTGGGGAGTCCGTAGTCCTGATTTCAATGCTGAAGAAGATCAATAAGCTAGCAAACAAGAAGATGCAGCTGATCCTCACTGACAAACCTCAGTTGATCTGTGTTGACCCTGCAAAGATGGTGGCCAAGGCGAATATTATTTGGTCTGACGATCCAAGTGAACTCAACGTGCAAGTGTCAAATCCTTCACAGTTTAGAATATGCACGGTATTTATCTTCGCTGCTATTGCACGTTCAGTATTTTGTACTAAAAGCCATATTTGCGACACCTTACTGATTTCTCGTACAGCCAAAGAAGGTGTCAACGTTTGAGGATGCAAAACAGCGTGCATGGCAGTGGAAGAAGGCAATTGAAGACCTCCAACGCTGCCAAAATAATTGACCTTCAATACAAACCAAGAACAAAAAGCTCAAATTAGGCAATGTTAGTACAGGTCACCGTCCTTTCCACATGAAGGAACATGGGCGATATTTCTCCGACCATCCTGCTCACGTGCCTGGTTGCAGGGAATTCACTAATTGGCACATTGACTGATGCCTCTAAATTCTTTCCATTTCTATCCAAATTTTCTTATAACACATTTCTTTGCTTTTCTTTTTTGTAAATCGTTGCAACATATAGCGGTGAAACGCCTGTGTTCAGGAACAGTTACCACGAAAAGCCATTTCATGACATGATTGTGCTGCTGCATTGACTCTTTAGTACCGCTGTTACGGTTCATTATCTTCTGTTCCAATGCTTCTACATAAATGAGGTGAAATTTTAGATCTTAGCAAAATATTGAATGCTCAGCAGTTCGGTTAATTATTTGCGTGTCATATTCCATTTACCCTAAATGACTTCAGAGATTACGCTTTAGGGGCCTTAGCGGCCCTATCTATAAACGACCTGGCCTAACGCCTAACTCTTCAGCATGGAGTAAATAAAATCACAAAAAAAACCACACGGTGATGTCTCACTTGAACTATAAAAAAAGGGGGGCTCAAAAACATTTAAAGAGGATGACACTTATCGGTATTCTGCGAACCGGGTACCCTGAGTAGTGGATAGGAAGCATTTGGACCCCAACTTTCTGGCTTAGACGGGCCCAGCGTAAGCCACGTGCCCTGTGCCCGATGGGCAGACCCGGGATTGTCGCGTGTCTTTGGGTGCTGAGCCTGAAGACCGGCCGAGAGTGGCTCAGGAACAGCCACGCGGCTAGTAATGCGCGACCCATCTTCCATCAAAAAGGGCTCCGGCGCTGCCACATGCTTGGAGCCTCCGGGCCGCACCCTCCGCCAGAAAAAGCTCCGAAGTGGTCACGTGTCATGCGGCTCCGAGTCCGACCTACAGCATGGGAGGGCTTCGGTGCGATCGCATGGGTGACGGCTCCTAGAATACCCTCCATCTAAGGAAGGCCCCGGATGTGCCACGTGACCTGCGGCCCGGACCCGGCCTCTAGTACAGGAGGGCTCCGGAGCTGCCACGTGCCCAACAACTCTGAACCACCCGATACTCCGCAAGACAGCTCCAGCAGGGGCGCGTGTCCCGGGGGCCAGCCGCCCGGACGTCACTCCAACGAGCAACAGCCAGATGGTTAAGGAGTAAAGAGGAAGGTACGCTGTCAGGTCGAGCATTCAAGGCTCGCGCCTTCCCCAGAAGCATGGCGGACGGTGCACGCCTCCATTCCCCACCTGCGCAACATTACGGCGAAAGGCAGGGCGGCGAGGCGTGATGGCGTAACAGCGCCGCCCAACGGCACATAGCCTCCTAGCAGAGCGAGGAGACGCGGCGACAAGACGGGGACTCATCATCACCGGCCGCCCAGTCAGAGGCGTCCGACGTGACAAACTGTCATGGTCGGTCTGCAATACAGTCGCCGTACGCGGGATATGTGCAGTGCAGACATCCGAATTGGAACCGAGTTGAATATGAACTCGGTTAGAAGAGGGAGAGAAAGTCCAGTTTGTTTTAAATTCGGTAGCTTAGATTCGATCAAGTTTTAGCTTGTTTCAGGGTTAGAGTCGGTTGCTAAGTTGAGTCCGGATCAAATTGGAGATAGAGTTTGTAAGTTTCCAAAGCAATGTAATATAGGCGGCTATATATATCAGCCGAAACTAATGAGAAGAGGTGAGCTTTTGGAGTCACGATATTTACCCCCGAACCTGTTGGTCGGCGACTTCAGGAAGTCGCGGCGAGCAGGATTCGGGCACAGCTGGAGCGCCACAACCCTCCATCCTCCCACTCGTACAATCTTCGATCCAGCAAGAAGAGAGAGAGCTCCTGTCACAATTTGGTATCAGCTTCTAGGGCCGATCCCATGGGAGACTCCAAAGACGCAATGGAAGCGCTAGAACTATGATCAGGGACATCAACGAGAAGCTCGCTAGACTGAACACATCTATCAACGAAATAGGAGGTCAGGTCAAACTCAAGACCACACAGCTGGTAGGCTTAACTTCAATCAAAGCAGATATGCACGACATGAAACAACAACTGTCTGCACACAATGTGGCAATATCACGGCTGGAGAAGGCGCCAAACGACCAAGACAAAGTTGATCAGGAGCCACCAAGTCAGAACCTGCACAGCAAAAATATTAGGACACCAGGTACAGATCATGGGGGCAACCCTATGTTTAATCCGGATGGGCAGAATACACACCGCATGAATGGAGCCAATGAACAACATCACAATCACAGGTATCCACATCAGCTCCATCGTGTTAAATTTCCTGTTTATGATGGTTCTTCAGACCCTCTGCCATGGCTCAACAAATGCCAATAGTTTTTTAAAGGACAATATATACAAGAGGCTGATAAAGTATGGTATGCCACACTCCACCTAGAAGGTGCTGCAGATTTATGGTACTACCGATTGTCCCGCGACCATGGTTGTAACGCCCCATTTTTCGTAAAGCTAATAAGTCAGGGTTATAGAATTAACCACCAGACAAATTACGCATACTATTGGCCGATTTCAGATATGTCTTTCATCGAAACTAGTGCAGCCACCCCCCTACTTTTGCCTAAAGGCAAACTTTTTTTCCTCTTCCTCCCCCATCCTTATCCATTCCACGAGAAGCTTCCGGAACCACCCCTCACATACATCTCTCCCCCCATCCTTATCCACTCCACGAGAAGCTTCCGGAACCACCCCTCACATATCTCTTCCCCCATCCCTATCCACTCCACGAGAAGCTCCCGGAACCTGCATTAATTACACCTCACCTACCTCTCCTTCCTCCATCCCTATCCCTTCCCCCCTTCATCTATAAAAAGGGCTCGGGGGCTCACTTTCTCCCCCGCCCCATTGAGCACCGGCGCTCGCGTCTCCCCCCCCAACATCGATCTCCGATGAGGAATCCTCCCCGCCAAGCCCCGCCAAGCCACGACCAAGGTGAGCACCCCAACCTCCACTCTTCTCCCTGAGTTGCCCCCCTTCTCCCTCTCCTCGGGTTTGGCCGCGACCACCCCGTGGCATGGCCACCCTTCCATGAAGTTGCTCTACTTCCTACCCAAAATCAACAGCTTAACCGTGTGAGCCATAGCCTCGGCGTTCGATTTCTTACTCTCTGGCCCGCCTTCCCCCGTTTACTCTCGCTGGTTTGAACCCAACCCTAAGCAACCACTTGATTGGCCTTAGACCAGATCTCACCCACACACAAAGATCACTTAATCCAATTTGTCTTATAAAAATCATCTAATATCATAATATAGTTAGTGCAAGCAAGTCTGAATGATGTATATTTGCTTTGTTTGTATGTTGCTTGTGCGCGGTGTAGAACTAGTGCCGGAAGAGAACCCAGGGGAGCCAAGTGACCAAGACCACGACGCTGCGGACGGTAGCGAAGGCAAGTTCCATCACCCCATTTTTTGATCATATTGCTCCTATGTGAGGATTATCCATTGTGGCCAGTAGATTAGGCATTTGCATTGTTGAGCATGAGTTATTCGAGTGATAGAGGGTAAACATACTAGTTTCTCTTTTTACAGCATATTGATATGATGAGATTATGCATGATGATGTTGCCCTGTTTTTGCTGCACGGTTGGGGAGAGCATGAGTTGAGAGCGGGGCAGAAGAGTTAGTGTTGGTGTAAGCGCTACCGTGGTGGTAGACTTACAGTGAGTACTATCAAGATGATAGGCTCGTGGTTTGAGTATGGAGGCTGTCATTGTGAGCCTTAAGGACCGAGTTGTTTTGACATCTCACCTAACTTTCTTCAGTACGACCACATGACCCTGTATGGGCGGGGCTTAGCCTAACCCCGGTGGCTAGCCCGACAGTCGTCCACGGTGGAGAGAGAGAGAGATGCATTTATAAAAATTGAGATGATATTGAGATAAGTCATGACCCTGGGTTGGGGACGAGTGGTTTGGGTGATGTTTCGACTGGGTGTCGGTTATGACGGGTTGTCGTTGATGGTTCGTGCGTGTGGTTAAAGCGTACAACCTCTGCAGAGTGTAGAACCCGTTCGGACGGTCGTGTCCTCGGTATAGGACAAGTTATGGTGTGGTCCTAATAACTAGGAAGCCACCTGTTGTGAGAATGAGGTGAGGAATGTCTCTGGATGGGTTATTTGGTTGCATTTAGTTGCATTAGGTTGCATCACTCTTATTTTTGTGCATTGCACCGATGTTTGTTTCATTCCCCTCCCGAAGGGCGAGGTGGAGCTTGCTGAGTACTTTTGTACTCAACCGTTGTTGATATCTTCAGAGGATCCTGACTTCAACCCGGAGGACTTCGAGTAGGGTCGCATCCACACCCAAGGTGTTACCGTTGAACCATGTACGAGGAGGAGATAGTTGTCCATGTTTTTATGTCGTTAATCATCCTTATGTTAGTACTTATTATTGTTGTACTAAAGTGTATGCCGTTGTAATAAAGCTTTGTATGGTTGTGGTTCCACTTGTGTTGTAATATTATGTACCGAACTCTGTTTCTAGCATAATATTACATGTTTAATTCCGATCTTATGGGTCGGGACGCTTCAATGGTGAACCACCCTGATCTAAATTTGTGTCCTTTGTTCAACAAAGGTTTGGGCCACCATTGAGTTCAAGTAGTCTAGGAGAGCTTGCTAAATTAAGTCAACTAGGCAAAGTGGTTGAATATCAAGAACAATTTTTGCAACTGTTGTACAGATGTGATCCAATGAGTGACAGAAGTGCAATGAGCTTATTTACAGCAGGGCTACGCCAACCACTACGATCAGATGTAGAATTACATAGACCTTCTTCATTGGAAGAAGCAATGAGCCTAGCACGAGCATATGAACAGCGTAGCATATTCACCCTTGAAAATAAACAAAGACAGTTTCGAACAGCAGGTTGGACCAAAGACAAAAGTGATACTCTAGCTGCTGTAAACTCAAACTCATCAGCAGGAAACACACGACGTGTTTTTAGATTCCTTAATAAAGATGAAATGGCAGAGAGGAGGGCAAAAGGACTCTGTTATAATTATGATAAAAAAAATTCTCAATGGAGCACAAGAAAAATTGCCCTAAACTTTTTTCACATAGCACTGGATTTTGATGGGAGTGGCGACTTATATGTTCAGGGTGAAAATGAAGATACACCAGAAATATCTCTATATGCTATTACTGGTATTCAAAACAGAGACTCAATGAGAATTCCGATTCAGATTGGAAATCAGAAACTCATTGCTCTCATTGACTCGGGGTCCACACACAATTTTATATCCAAAGAGGCAGCTAAGAGGGTAGGGTTACAACTTGCACTACAGCAAGGATTGCAGGTGTCAGTGGCTAATGGAGATAAGGTACATAGCCCGAGTTATTGTTGCAAGGTACCAACACAAATCAAAGACACTACTTTTCACATAGACTTCTTTGCTATATTATTGGGAGATCTTGATGTTCTGTTGGGTCTACAATGGCTTCGCACACTAGGTCCAATACTATGGGATTTCAACTTCATGAAAATGTCATTTTGGTAAGGACAGAAAAAAATTACATGCGAGGGACTGCCAGCCCATACAATATTCAAACAGAAAAGAAAATGTTAAGAAAATGTTGCTTTGTTTGTTTCTTATTGGATTCTCTTTTGGAAGAATTCAGGGATTTATTCGCACCTCCAATAGGCTTACCACCATCACGAGAGTATGATTAAAGAATACATCTATTACCAGGTACAACTCCGGTAGTAGTAAGGCCATATAGATATCCACCAACTCAAAAAGCAGAGTTGGAACGCCAGTGCGCAGAATTACTAGCACAAGGACTTATCTGTAAAAGTACTTCAGCGTATTCCTCACCCGTCCTCTTAGTGAAAAAGCATGATGGAACATGGAGATTATGCATTGACTACCGGGCACTTGACGACAAAACCGTGAAAGATAAGTTTCCAATTCCTATTGTGGATGAATTACTAGATGAACTCAATGGAAGTTGCTTTTTTACAAAGCTTGATATGCGCTCAGGCTACCACCAAGTGCGCATGTTCACTGATGATATAGCAAAAACAGCATTAAGATCTCATGAAGGGCTATTTGAGTTCTTGGTGATGCCTTTCGGCTTAACTAACGCACTAGCAACTTTTCAGGCCTTGATGAATTCTGTGATGCAACCTTATTTAAGACGGTTTGTGCTGGTATTCTTTGATAACATATTAATCTACAACAAGACATGGTTTGAACATCTACAACATATTTGTATGGTGTTTCTCTTATTGCGACGTCATCACCTTTATTTAAAACAGTCCAAGTGTGCTTTTGGCGAAAAATCAGTCACTTATCGAGGTCATGTTATTTCAAAACATGGAGTATCAATGGACACCTCTAAAGTTGAAGCTGTTCAACGTTGGCCTTCCCCAAAAACAGTTCGAGCCTTAAGAGGATTTCTAGACCTTGCGGGTTATTATCGAAAGTTTATCAAAAACTTTGGTTCCATAGCAGCGCCACTAACTAAGCTGCTATCCAAACAGGGATTTTTCTGGTCAACGATGTAGAATTAGCATTCACATCATTAAAAAACGCCCTGACCTCAGCACCGGTATTACAATTACCCAATTTCTCATCCATTTTTATCATAGAGTGTGATGTTTCGGGAACAGGGTTTGGGGCAATCTTACATCAAGAAGGAGGGCCAGTGGCTTATTTCAGTAGGCCAATTCTACCTAGACATTTCAAACTTGCTGCTTATGAAAGAGAATTTATTGGTCTAGTTTACGCTGTACGGCATTGGTGACCATATTTGTGGGGAAGACAATTTGTGATACGTACTGATCATTATAGTCTTAAATTCTTGCTTGGTCAACGTTTGTCTAAAATACCACAACATCAATGGGTGAGCAAGTTATTTGGCTTTGATTTTTCGGTGGAATTCAAACCAGGGCGTCTAAACAAAGTAGCTGATGCTCTATCTAGATGAGATCCGGAACCAACCTCAATCTTAACAATATCAGGTCCTAATTTTGATTTACTTCAACATATCAGAAAAGAAGTTTCTGAAAATTCAGACCTAATTGAGTTACAGCAGAAAATAAATGAGGGCTCCATGGGGGCATAATGGTCTTTATGTGATGGTTTAATTTTACACAAGAAAAAAATTTATATTCACCAAGCCTCACCACTTATATTAACTATTTTGCAAGCATCTCATGATAGTTGACATGGAGTGGAAAAAACACTGCATAGGGTATGCCGTGATTTTACTTAGCAAGAGATCCATAAAAAAGTGTAGGATTTTGTGAAGGCTTGTGTCATTTGTCAACAGAATAAAACTCTAAACCAGCATCCAGCAGGTCACCTGCAGTCTCTACCTATTCCTCAGCATGTATGGGAAGATATAGCCATGGATTTCATAGAATCCTTACCAAAAGTCTTTGGCAAATAAGTCATTTTAACTGTGGTTGATTGGTTTTCAAAATATGCACACTTTATACCTCTTTCCCACCAATATACTGCAGAAACTGTTGCAAAAGCTTTTTTCTCAGAAATAGTGAAGCTTCATGGGATGCTATCAATAATTATGTCTGATCGTGATCCGGTTTTTAGTAGTAAATTTTGGCAAGAATTATTTAAACTACAAGGAGTTCAATTGCTTATGAGCACGACATTTCATCCACAAACTAATGGCCAGTCAGAAGCTATTAATAAGATAATTGCGATGTACCTAAGATGTATGACAGGAGATAGACCCAAACAATGGGTTCAATGGTTACCTTGGGCTGACTATTGCTATAACACATCATATCATACTTCACTAAAATCTACCCCATTTAGAGTGGTATATGGCCGAGATCCACCTCAGCACTGTTCTTACACTACAGGCACGAATGCAAGAGTAATCGATGTTAACCAAACATTGCTGGATCGTGATCAGTTTTTGACAGAAGTGCGTGAGAGACTTCAGCAAGCTCAACAACATGATAATTATTACTACAACATAAAGCATCGCCCATTGGAGTTTCAAGTAGGACAATGGATTTGGCTTCGAATTCATAATCGTGCCTCAGCAGTGGGGATACAAGGACCAAAAACAAAATTATCTCCACGATTTTATGGTCCTTATCAGATATCAGAAAAGATTGGATTGGTTGCATATAAATTATTATTACCACCGAAAAGTCGTCTACATCCAGTTTTTCATGTGGGTTTGCTAAAACCATTCATCGGAATACCTCCCACCTCCCCACCAAGCTTACCACCTCTTTACAATGGAAGGACAATTCCTACACTAGTTTGTGTTTTAAAATCACGTTTATGCAGAGGAAAATGGCAGATATTGGTTAAATGGGAAGGATGTGCTGATTCTGAAGCTTCATGGGAAGATATCGAAGATTTCAAAAACTCATATCCAACAGTCAAGCTCGAGGACGAGCTTTTTCCCGAGGGAGGGAGAGATGTCATGGTCGGTCTGCAATACAGTCGTCGTACGCGGGATATGCGCAGGCATCCGAATTGAAACCAAGTTGAATATGAACTCGATTAGAAGAGAGAGAGAAAGTCCAGTTTGTTTTAAATTTGGTAGCTTAGATTCGATCAAGTTTTAGCTTGTTTCAGAGTTAGAGTCGGTTGCTAAGTTGAGTCCGGATCAGATTGGAGATAGAGTTTGTAAGTTTCCAAAGCAATGTAATATAGGCGGCTATATATATCAGCCGAAACCAATGAGAAGAGGTCAGCTTTTGGAGTCACGATATTTACCCCCGAATCCGTTGGTCGGCGACTTCCTGAAGTCGCCGACGAGCAGGATTCGGGCACAGCTGGAGCGCCACAACCCTCCATCCTCCCACTCGTACAATCTTCGATCCAGCAAGAAGAGAGAGAGAGCTCCTGTCACACAAACGGCACGCCATAACTCCACCGACAGTGACAAAACATATAGCTGTAGATGCCTATAGCTTACGTATAGGATGCAGATAGCTGCGGGGCTACCTGTTGGGCCTCGGGCCACCTTGTAACTGCCCCGGCCTCGGACTATAAAAGGACAGGGGCAGCCTCTGGGCAAGGGGTTTGCAACCTAGCCAACTCATACGGTCAAGCAATACAGCAACACACCCGTGAACGTAGGGTCTTACGCCCCGGCGGCCCGAACCACGTAAATCCTCATGTTTCTCTCGCCATTGCGCTCTGACCTTCGAGATCCACTAGCCCCACCGTAAAAAAAACCTCCGCGGGCTGCTCAGGCAGACCGGGGGAAGTGTCGTAGAAATACACTTCGACATTTGGTGCCAGGTAGGGGGACACTTTTAGTTCTCGAAACCATTCGTGAAGTCCACAAAGGTGAACATCAAGTCTTTCGATGGTTCTTCCCGCCCCTCGCGCCGCCAGCGGCGGAGTGAGCAGGAAGCGTCCTTTGGTCCAAGAGCGGGACCGCCTGCACCGACACCAGTACCTACGGCGACGGTGCCCGTGGCCTCGTGGCAGCCTTTGGCGGCGACGGCGACAACGTCGCAAGTGCCGACTGAAGCCAGTCCGTAGAGTGCGTTGTTGGCAGCTTGCGCACTCCTGCACAACCCTCCGAGCGTGGGAGCTTTTCCGTCCGCTGCTGAACAATGGCGCAACGACGTCGACCACCTGGTCATCGCCGCGCTCAACTCGCCGTGTCACTGGCCAGGGACGGCTGCATTTACTCTTTAGTACCGCTGGTACGGTTCATTATCTTCTATTCCAATGCTTCTACATAATGAGGTGAAATTTTAGATCTTAGCAAAATATCGAATGTTCAGTAGTTCGGTTAATTATTTGCACGTCAGATTCCATTTACCCTAAATGACTTCAGAGATTACGCTTTAGGGGCCTTAGACCATTCGCACTGGGCTACTGGGAATGCTACGCCCCTGGCCAGGTACCGGTCCGCACCATTTTTCTCTCTGCACTGGTGTACTAGACATCGTACTCCACCCGACCGTTCCCCACAGTAATACGCCTTCTCATCCGCACGGAATCGGTACGGCACGACATCCAATGTCCGCGGCAGTTGCTTTCCACGTGAAGAGAAGGAAGGTCTGACGCCTGCGACAGTAGCTTCCCGTTGCGAGGCCGACGAAGACGTGGAGCCGAAGGCCGCAAGCGAAGGGCTGGTCGCCAGGTGCTGTTGCTGCGTGTGAATGGCGCGGGCCAAGGGCACAACCTTCTTCCCTACCTTTTATGGTGTCTGCACCCACGAGCCTTCGCCGGCCGGTGCCGCTGCTCGCGCTCGAGGCCGCCATAATCAAAGGATCCCACCAAGCTCGGCACCTTCAACTTCGCTGAGGCCGACATTGTGCGGATGAGGAGGTCAGCGCGAGGGGAATGGCAGAGGAGGCCGACGGCCGCGCTATAGGAAAAGAGGTCGGGGAGGTAAACAGGAAATAAAATAGGAGAAGAGAGAGAAAAATATAAATAAATATTAAATATGAGTGGTAGTTGATATAGAGTATGTTAAAGGAGTACGATGAGTGTAGGAGCACGTACTGAAAAATGGAGAATCGTTTGGAGTGTATTGGAAAGATGTGAGAATATTCGTTTGGAGTAGATTTTTAGAGTACATGAGTACGGAAGCGGCTCTATCTTTAAATGACCTGGCCTAACGCCTAACTCTTCAGCATGGAGTAAATAAAATCACAAAAAAAAAACCACACGGTGACGTCTCACTTGAACTATAAAAAAAAGGGGGGCTCAAAAACGTATAGAGAGGATGACACTTTAGTCATTTGCACACTTACAATTTTTTCCATCAACAGTCAACAAAGAGCACAAAGTAGAGGAATAGAGTAGTACGGTCCGAAACCAGGTAAATATTACCCCTCATTTGCTAAGCTAGAACTGACTAGCAGCTAATCATAAGTTATAAATATTATGCAGAATTTTTAAATTATCTCAAAGGGGTTCGAATTCCTACTCCTTAATATCAAATGAATGTACTTGCTCAAGGTTTTATTTCATAAAAGTTGTTATGCACATAAAGTTGTGCAAAGTCCTGTGAGATCCTCTGACTTCAACTGTGGTCACTGACATGTGGGTCCGGTCCCACACGTCAGTGACCAAGCCACGCTGTGCAGTTAAGTCAGAGCGTACTTTGAGACAATCAACATAAAATTATAGGAATAAAATATCCAGGTTTGTCCCGGTAGGCTATAGTATCATATGCAATGTTTGATGGAAATAGAAAATGACATAATGCTACTATACAACGGTAGCTCGGTATTTCACTGCATAAAAGAAGCATCTATCATTTCCTTAAAAAGGTATTTATCTGTACAATTCCACAAAACAGAAGAAATAGCCGTTTCACAGTCAGTGGTTGTATCATCAAAGTTTAGTAGCACTATGTAGAATAGTTTTGCAGATCAAGGTTCAGCTCAGAAATAAGGAAACGAATGTGCATCATTTGTTAACATATGATCCCTGGGATATCGTCTAACCAAAAGCAGGTTATGACCATATTCCCTCCTGACAGAGCACTGTGCAACAACACAAGCAAGCTGCAAGGTGCAAGCCATATTCAAACCAGATACTCTTCGCATAACTTCCACTTGGTACATATTCAAACCAGATACTCTTCGCATAACTTCCACACATACCAACTAACAACCATGATTACCAATATCCCCTTGCATTGCTCAGGCATATTAATCAATCTACTAAAATCCCCTTTTTCTTGTGGGTATACACTCGTGCAAAGTACAGGTATAAAGCCAACCCAAAACAACTGAGGACAGCCAAAAGCCAGTAGAAGTAATCAAGGTGCCCTTGGTTTAGGTTGTTGGAGAACCAACTATCTCCACTCCTACTTGTCACCTTGTCAATGGAAAACACAAGAAAGCTACTGATGAAGCTCCCAATTCCAAATATGCTCAAGTATAAAGCAAGGCCCAAACTGCGCAAAGCGTCTGGTACTTGGTCATAGAAAAATTCTTGCAAGCCGACCATTGTGAACATGTCCGCCAAACCAGATAGAATGAATTGAGGGACCACCCACCAGAAGCTCATGGGGATTGTGACCTCAGGTTTGTCCACTAGGCCATAGTCTCTTGCTATCCTCAGCCTTCTCATCTCCACAAGGGCCGCGACAATCATGAGAATCACAGAAATAACCATCCCAATTCCAATCCGTTGCAAGGTTGTGATACCACTGGAGTTCACCGAGTATTTCCTAGCTAGCGGAACAAGGACGCAGTCATATATAGGAACAGAGACAACGATAGACACACTGATCAAGCTTTGAAGGGTAGCTGCCGGTACCTGTAAACTACCTATCCACCTATCTAGTGTACTTGATTGCTTAGTAAAGAGTGTCATCCACTGGGCAAAAACAACTGCATAGACCAGGCAGGTTGCCCCTATCGGGAGCAATTTAAGTACTGCAGCAGCAGCAGCATCAGGGAAAAGTGAATTGTCCGCGTCATCCTTATCTCCCTTAGATGATGAGGATGCTGCACAACAAGAATCACCAGATGATCTGCATACAAAGAAAAAATAAATAATAGTCATAGATTGAAATAGTCCGGATCAATGAGCTCAATGACAGAAAATGAACATACTTTGGAAAACCTGAGGCATACCCACGTCGAATCCATGCTCGAAGTGATTTGCTAATATTTACAAATATCCCCTCACTATTTCTTGGGGGATAAAAGCGATATTTCGGGGTCCCAAGCCAGAAAACTGCAAGAGACAGAGACATGGCAATGCATGGGATCCCGAACCCAAACTGCCAGCTTATGTTATCTTGAATGTAATTCAAGATGGAGACTGTAATAACATTGCCCCCATACGTTCCAAAGTACCACCAATTGAAGAAAGAGCTCCTTGAGGCACATTCTTCAGGGTCATTCTCATCAAATTGGTCTGCCCCAAATGCTTGGACACAAGGTTTATGGCCACCTTGAGCAACGGCCACCATATACAGGGACATGTAAAAGAAAGCTAAATGAATACACATAGTCCAGGAAAAAGACGGATCAAAATAGTCTCCATCTGGCACAAGAATTGATGATAGGGTGAGCATGCCCAGTCCCTGGAAAGTTTGTACAATTCAGTTAAATTCACATACTGCAGGATTCAGTAAATTGAATATTGTTTTAGCAAAGCAATGCAGCATGTTGATTGGCTTTTTTCCTAGGCCCTGGATGCTTCATATAATTCAGTGAAATTTTACATATATTGCACAATTCAGCAAACTGACAATCGTTCTATCAAAGATGCATAGCATGTCAATTGGTACGCTCACAACATGAAGCACCAACTAAACAAACCAAACATATCTCTATTGCTAAGGATTTGATCATTCAGAAATCAGAAAGTATAGCAATTGTGTACCACTCATTGATCAGGGGCAAATTTATTTAGGGAGTCCCTTTAGATTGTTGATTTCATCCTATTTTTTATGGACCTATTGACGGAGTGCAATGTTGATAGTAGAGTTGGATCCATTTTGAAAGAGAACTAAAAGAGGGCAATGTTCTAGCTGGATATGCAGTCAAAATTTGCATATTGCACGATTCAACAAATTGAATATTGTCTCCAAAAAAGTGATGCGGCATTTGATTGGCTTTTTTCATATGTCCTGGATGCTTGATACGATTCAGGAAAATCTGCATATATTGCACGATACAGCAAACTGAATATCGTTCTACCAAAGCCTATGTACGGAGTGCAATGTTGAAAGTAGAGTTGGATCCGTTTTGAAAGTGAACAAAAAGAGGCCAATGTTCTAGTTGAACATGCGGTCAAAAGGGCGAAAATGCTAAGGTGTACACGAAGCCGGTCATAAGCGGATGTCAAAAGGGCGAAAATGCTAAGGTGTACTATGTTGAACCATGAATATGACCTCCATCTAAGATCGTACCGTAATGGTTTCCATTCCATCAGGAAGACCCACTGATTCTGAACCAACATTTAAGGGCACAAGCGCACTAGTCTTGCACTTGGTGCATGCTAGCTGCCTAAAGCTTACTGCATCTGAAATCTGAAGATATTTTCTACAAGACATAGTACTTCAGCCCAGGTGAACTACCGTTCGTTGAGAGTATGCAAGGAAAGAACAGAGCACACGTACCAGAATGTAAAGGACGGAGGCAAAAATTACGGTTCGGTACCGGCCGAGCCAGGAGTCCGCAACGGCGGCGCCGAGAAGCGGTAGCATGAGGGCGACACCGTTCCAGGCATTGATGGCCGCCGCTGCCGACGCCGTGGACTGCCCGAGCGGGCCCGTCAGGTACGTGATCAGGTTCCCCGCGATGCCGGAGAATGCGAATCGCTCCGAGATCTCCACCCCTGAGGTACACCAACGGCGACGCGCGGGTTAGATATGGTCGAGCGCAGGCGCGCGACCGGGCCGACGACTGTTTGTTGGCTTAGGCAGGCCGCTGGCTCTGGCTCCAGGAGGGATGCGGTTTGGTTACCGATGATGAAGACGGCGGCGGGCCACCGGCCGGAGGTTCGGCGGGATACCAGCCGGCCAAGGTGGTCCAGGGCGGTCGCCGGTTGCGGCAGGAGAGGCTCCGCCGCTGAGTCCATGAGCTTCCCCCGCGCTCTGACCGACGGTTACCTTTGCAGTCCCCATCCGTCAGTTGTTTTCTTCGTGGTTTTTGATGGGCCTTCGGCAAATATCTGGCGCGGGTTTGGTTGGACTGCAATTACCACTCGAAGAGAGATTTTTCTTTTTACAAAAAGACCATTATTTAAATTATAAACTTCAATGCCATTTTGAGATGAGTCGCCCGCTGGGAGTCATCCAGGTGGGCAACTCATTGGTAACCTTTTTATTTTATTATCTGATTTGTAAGTTGTAAAAAGAAAATAATTGGAACTTTCAACAAAAACCAAAATAAAGAACATGATAATGTCAGGGGAAATGTTTGGATACAAGTCAATATAAAAGCACATGATAATAGTGCATCTAATGTTGAGTGGATCCATGTAGTCTCTTGCTCCTACCTAGTGGCGTGATCCTATTAGTACGTGAATCTATTTGTCTGTCACGTCTCACCAGGTGGGCGGGATAACGGAGTTGGTGTGGTGAATGTGTTGTATGTCTGCAGAGAGTGAACCATCTAAATGTTAGAGGACGATGATGTCGGGACCGTTGTCAACAAGGTCATAGCCTCAAAAAGATAGAATTGTGTTGTACTGACGAAATTTAAGGTCATGAATAATATGCAGTAAATTAATTGTATTTTTAAAATTTAAATATAGTCAAACGATGATTGTGGAATTCTTTTTAAATATTTTAAAATCTTTTAGATGGTACTATAGAAAAATAAAAAATCTTTTAAATTATGAAGCTGATAAGTTCTAGTAGCCCAGCACGTTTCACACGTCCGACCTGATTTGGTCAACTGAAGCCTCCAAATAATCCATTGATTTGCATCAACTGTCAGTCCTGCTACTAACAGATAATGGCAGAGTAACAAGTCCGCGACATGAGCAAGTTCGTCAGGCGTCACGCCCCTTCTATCCGGCGGATAAGAAAGGCCTTGGCAGTTAGTGGCCCGCCGCTTCACTACATGGCCCACGGGCTCGTACTTGTTCTATCGGCCTTTGTACACGGACGGGCCCTCGCCTGGTCTCCCCCGCAAGCCCGCATCGCGTTCGCGTAGTTTCACTCGCGGCACGCGCGCCGGACGCCACGAGGATGAACGGGTCTCCATTCTTTATACGACAGGTCTGATCGAGAGTCGAGACCCCTCCGTCCCCAATTCCCCTCCTCTAGAATGCCCTAGTCGGTTGCTTATGTACGCCCGAGATTATCTTAACGGATCGGAGCTCGCATACATGCCCCACGCTAAGGCTGCCGGCGCCGCCGCGGCGCCACCGGCCACGGCCACCGGGCCGTTGGCCGTGTGGACTCGTGGCGACGACAAGCTCCTGGAGATGCTGCTCGTCCGCTACCCCTTGGCGCCGTGGGACATCATCGCCTCGCGCCTCGTGGGCAAGACGCCGGAGCAGGCTCTCCAGCGGTACGAGCGCACGGTCGACGAGGTGACGCGCGTCCTCCGAGCGCTCGAGGTGGAGACGCCGCGCGAGTGGGACGCGCCGATGGTCGTGGCCGCATCGTCGGTGGCGGTGGCGGTGCCTGCTGCGGCCGCGGACGTGACGGCAGCCGCGGCGGGAGAAGAAGAGGAAGAGGAGGAGGCGGCGGTCACGGAGAAGCAGGCCACGTCGTCCGCCGCCGACGGCGAGCCATCGAAGCTTGGGGCCACGAAGAAGAAGCGTTGGGCAAACGAGAGGAAGAAGGCCGAGAAGTGGACGGAAGAAGAGCACAAGTACGCACACCATCGTCTTCTTGCCTGTAATTCTATCTCTCTATTCGGACAAACCAAACGTGCATGTTCGTGTAGGATTAGTTCCCAAATACTCTGTTTCCATCTGTAGCTCTAACAACAAGGTTAAATTGTTGCCCGTGCATCTGTCGTACCGAGCGAATTGATGTGATCTACTAAACGCGTGCAGTCTCTTCTTGGAAGGCCTTGAAAAATACGGAACGGGCAAGTGGAAGACGATGTCGAGCGAGTACCTGACGACGAAGACCGCGAACCAGATCGCCAGCCACTACCAGAAGCACCGCAAACGGTTGGAGCAGAGGAAACGCAACGCCTGCAAGCGGGCCAGCATACACGACATCACCGAACCGACGACGAGCGTTGCGGTCGGCGGCGGTGAACCAGCTGCGCGGAAAGATGATGGAGTTGAACCCATGGCTTCAGCTGAACTTGTTAGAGCAGCGTTTGACGAGGCATTTCCTGGTGAATATGATCTTGAATCACTTTTCACCTAGGAGAAAAGCCAGAAAAGGTATGCTGGAGTTGCCAAAATTAGTATGGAGGTATAGTAGCGAATTTTGTGCTGCATTTCCAAACGACGATACGCGTGTATATACTGGTCTGAAAAAACAAAGGTTTATTAGGACCTACTGCATTAGGATACGTAGTACTTTTGAGGTTTTAGAACATACACACCTTTTGCTTTGTACGGTGTAATGTCAGATATTGACCTTGCATGGAGTTAGAAGTTCTAAGGTTTCTTTCGAATCCTACATGCATCGGCGGGTGTGTGACGAACTCTGCTGTTTCAGTGGCCAGGAAAGATTTTTTTCTCATTCATTGTGCACTTCTCTTAGATTATTTACACAGCTAGCTATCCCCTCAGGCTCACATCTCCACTCAGCTAGATACATTTTGCAACAAGTCTATATATACTAGAGAAATAATACCAGTGATACATACTGCTAATAAAAAAATTCTCTCGTCACCTTGCCTCTCTCACCAGACTACGGCCGCAGCTTGTGATCCAGCCACACTTGCCGTAATATTTTTATTTCTTTGTAGATTGTAGAAATTGTAACAACTATAAACCACTGTGACCAGAGCTATCTATATGAACTAGTTAGGCCAAATATATTAGGGTTGCCCCACGGACAGGCAACCAGTTCAAGGCAGCTGAACTGCCGACTTGGATTGGGTTCTATCGTCCTCCTGTTAGTGTTTCACTGCATAGTTATAGACTTCCAGCAGTATTAAGAATCTAGTACCGAGAATATTTTTTATAGCATAATTTTTCGTCAGTACTTCACCAGATAGTGTGCTAATTTTTTTATAAAAGGATCAATGTGACATGTGAGGAACACAGGATACCTCTCAGCTTGCTTTCTCTGCTGGGTTTCACTCAACTAGTAACTATTAAGTGAAAATAAACTACATTATGCTAAGTAAAGAAAACAAGATATCACTTCTACATGAACTAGGTACAAGACACATCGTCCTATTATGACGATGTGTTGCCGCTACAGAGTCCCTAGTAATAGAACTGGTTCTTACAAATGTAGCACAATTGGGGCTACCTGGTTCTATATAGAATGATAAAAGTGCTGGATCATTGCTGATGACCACCGAGTGGAGTACACTTAAGAAAAAGACACAATCTAAAATGAATATTTGAAGTTTGAACAGAGGAGGAAGGAGACTAGCATTATACATAAACATAGAGGTCAACACAGGGCTGTTAGCTGTATCCGTTCTGTTGCCCGAAACTGCATGAGCCTGAAGGCAGGAAGGAGAAGGGGTTCTCGGAGATGTCAAATCCAGGGCGAGCAAAGTCATCAAGCGCACCAAAGCAAGGATCAAAGTTCAGAGGTGAAAAATAACCACGCACATCATCAGCCACTTTCATGTCAAGGTTCAAGATACCATCAGACGAGCTGCAGGGAATGTTATACCCTATGTTCCTAGCCATTTCATTCATCGCCTCACTGCCCTGAGGCTGCTCTGACACTCCTGATACCTTGACATCATCCATTGGGAGTGCAGGAGTATGACCTTGGAAAAGAGCAACATGCCCAAAAAGCTTGTCCTTCCTCGAGAAGGTTGTTCCACAAGAACAGAGCCACTTATCACGCCCACAGTGCTTCTCATGAGTCTTCAAGTCGGCAATGACAGAAAACTTCTTGGTGTTGCAACGGCTGCAGGTATAGCTCTTGTCGCAGTGGCTTCTCTTGTAATGGTTTTTCACACACAAGATTGTCTTGAGAGGCTGGAACTTCTTGTGTTCTTTATTCCGCTTGCAACCCACAAATGGGCACGAGTACCTGGTAACCGGTGCATGATCTGAGCTAGAATCTTTTGAGGGTTTGGCCAGGGCTACCGGAGTCTTGTACTTGTCTCCATGGCCTCTCATATGCATCCTTAGGTTAGCATCTCTCTTGAAACCCTTGCCACAGATCAAACAGAAATGAGTGTGTGGCGCTAAAATCTCCTCCTTTTCCAGCTGCAAGACTACATACGACCCAGGGGGAAGATTCTCTCCATCACCACCATCATCACTCTCCTTCACATCATGGTCTTCCATTGGAGTTGGTTCTGACCCTTCACCACCACAAGGATCTGGACATTTGATCAGCTCATCTTTTTCATCTTGATTAGTATTAATGCTATTCATCAGCTCCTCATAATCAGAGGCCTTGTCGACATCAGGCATCGTCTTGTCATTTGTGCTCGGTCGCTGATTAGCATTCATGCCAAAGCCCATAGGGGAACCAAGAGGATTGCCTAGCTGCCTGACTGCTGGATTGCTGCTAAGTGGATTCTTCATTGAAGGAAGTAGGGAACCAGCTGTTGAGATAAGCTGGATTATAATGCTAGTGAGGTCAGCAGTTATAAGCTGCTGCTTTGCAGCTAGCTCACAGGGATCACCAGCAATTTGGTTTTCTCGACTATTCATTGACTGCACAATATCTTTCACCTGCTTGATTTTCTGCTCAAGGAAGGATAGGTTGCTCACTATTGCCTGAGGGTCCCAATCTATAAGAAGATTATTCAGTGAAGGATTTTGTTCAAACTGGTTGCCAACTTTAGGTTGTTTGTCATTAGGAAGATACAGACTGGAAGGAGCCCCAAAGAATGGAGGGAGGACTGGAAAAGATTGATTTGGTCTTGATAAATAAAACTGTTCCATGGAATTGGAATGCAAAATCTGTTGGTCAGGGTTATCTGTGCCACTTGCCATTGACGAAGGAGCTTTCATGGCAGTTTCCAAAGATCTTATCATCTCACCTTCCATTAATATTCAATAGTGCCTGAATTCCACTTCAATATGCCCTCCTATCGCACAAAGCTAATCATCAGGCAGCAAGGAATATGATCTTAAGGGTAAGGATGAACCTGCAACAAAAGGAAAGATGACAGGTTGCAGATAGATCTATTTCTATCAATAGCTGCAAAGTACATGGTGACTCAATTAAAGAAAAAGTCTGTATTGTTCAAGAGGGAAAAAAAAACAGAGAAGGAACAGACACGAAGATGGTGCCTATGTACAAGGCATAAGAATTCTGCCTCTTTTCTCACGTGTAGCCCACCAGAAAAGCCCGAACCTTTAATTAGAAACTTATATCCTTAAGCAATAGAGTATACAAGGAACCTGTTTCAGGAATCCGCTGAGAAGACAGGTGCATGGCAAGGAGTTAAAGAAATGAGTTTGCCAACCAAGCTTACCAGTCAAAATCAAAGCAATAAACTTCAGATATCATTGCTGGTTATTTCAACTAACACAATATTTTTTTACCGAGCTAGTATTCTAAAATTTTATTTCTGATACGTAACTTCTCTAGATCTTCACTATGGGAGTCTAATCCGTTCCCACAAACAGATCTGTAGCCAGTTCATCCAAAAAATGAGACATATATCCAACAAAAGAGTTTCTCCTTTCTAGAACTTATCTAGCAAAAGAGCTTGATACAATGAACCTAAAATCCGATTAAATTGAACTATACTAGAATCGTAAGTGAATGAAGTTAGTTGTTCCGTATCAATCAATGATCCTAGACAGTTTAATCAAAGATCCAGATCTCCCAATCAAAGAAAAATTCAGCATACAGCTTCCTTTCTCAACCGCCCACTTCATCATGAATATGAAGCACAGCAACCTCACGAACAAAAATAACACGGAAAATATCTCAAAACTCTCTTATATCATCACCCCAAGAGCCAAGATCCTCTTTCTACCAAAATTAAAAAGAAATGAAGTTACTTGACCCCGGTCTGGGCTCAGATCAGACAGAACCAAACATCCTACTACGGAACAAGAAGGAAACTAGAGAACCATCAAGAAGCAACTAACACAAATCCAGACAAAAATTCCCCTCCTTGTTCATTTTCGTAGCCTTCGCCTCAAACGGTGTTCTTGTTTCAACGGAGCACGATGGGAACTGGCAAGAATATATCTAGAAGAGAAATTTCAGGGGCGCACTTACGAGGACGGTAGAAATTCGGGCTCCCGGGCGAGAAAATGGGATTCCTGCAGCCGGGTGCGTTGGATTTATAGGGGGAGGGGGAACTGACCCTTCCTCCTCCTCGACCTCTCGACCTCCTTTGGATTGGATGCTTCGCTCCGTGCGGTGCGACAACGTGCTCCAGATGCTTTGCACCCGGAATTGTGGCTGGCGTGGGGCCGTATGATCAGCCTAATCCGCCCCCCTTCAACTGCTGCTACGCTGCTCGAGCAGTGTGGATCATCAGTGAGCGTTAGCCTGCTCCAGTGACGCACGGAAGCCAGGGGATTAAGCGAGGCATCAGCATCGTCGGGGGAGGGTGGCGGATAGAAGAAAAAAAAAACTGATGAGGCACGATTCCAACCGGGGCCCACCGCCCCCACGTCGTTCTCTGTCCTGTTCTGTGGCAACGCTCGGCTCGGCCGCTTTGCTTTTCCACCGTGCTGCTGCCATCGTCTCCACTGGATTAAAGTTTTTTTTTTCTTGACAATCACTGGATTAAAGTTGGGAATCGAAGATCGATCTGCCCGGACCCTACTCATCATCTAAAAGAAACAAACAAAAGGCAGCACAAAATAAACACATGCCCAATTCATGGGGAATAGCTGGTGTATGCTTGCCGCCTTTCCAGCGCTGATTTTCTTTTTTTACTGCTTGGCGCCATTTCAAACGATTTTGAGATGTATTGCTGGGCCCTGCTTGATTTGCAGGTACCGGATGGGATCAGAATTATATCTACGCAGTCCGGTTTGAATGAAAAGGAAGCAGTAAAAAAATGCAACTGATGGTGCCCAGTATCAATTATGCATGTTCTGCATCCACTACGTCTGAATATATAGATACTTCTCCGTGTTTAAATTATTGTCTTTAAAACAATGATTTAAATTTATTTTTAAATATAATCTGTTGTTGTAACAACATTGAAGGTAGAGTGCACATGACGGCACAGCGTGCGCCACAACGGCCACGACCCTAGAAGAACCATTCGAGCTAGCCGCATCCCCTTTGACATCATCCGTGAGGTCACACGGAATTAAGAGAACCGGACAGATCAACAGAAGCACATCGGGCCCTGCTCCTCGCGCAATCTTTCCAAATCATCGTCGGGTCGTTTGTTGGGGGACCCTCGTCTGGTTAAAGTAGAATCATCATGCTAAGATCCAATCTCACTTGTCGATCCTGCGCAACTCAACGTGTGGTCTTGTGTGCACGTACACACTTGGCCATCTGAGCTGCGGCGTAAGCAATCAGCATCTTTGGTATTTTTATCATCCGGGCAGGGCAATTAATCCCAATATGGATCTTAGTTGACCATAATATCCTAGTAAACTTTCTGAATGTAGTGCAAAATGCAAGAGAGAAATAGTTTCTTTTCATGTATGACAGAGAAGGGCCACAATGAATAAGTCTTATATTGCACATAAGGCAGGTCAAGTTGATCTCCAAACAGCCAAAATAGACAGAAGTCAGCCATCACATGGAAGAAGAAAAAAAATCAACATATCGACAAGAAGGTAAGGCACAAAGCGTGTATTCGATCAGTATTCTCGCAAGACCAGGAATCAAAGTAAACACAGGGGAAACCTGAAAGAGAGATGTCCCAGTGGACAGAAACGTGCACGCGTACGACCACCACGCTATCAAATAATCGTAACTGAATCATCATCATCACCAAGGGTCATGGGATCGTCGGGACCAAAATGCCATTGCTACTTGAAACGATGCGTCAACCTCTTTCCTGCGCGCGGCACCACACGTTACCACGACGACCCAACATCTTTTGGCATCAACAGGCTGCTGACAATCTACCACCTACGTGTAAGTATGTAATACCACTTGACTTTCTCAAACTTGGATCCGATAAAAATTAGAAGCTCCCCACCATCCATATCGCAAATCAAGGCAAACTTCGCTTTGTGGTGACACTATAGATGCATCACGTACGCATCTCATATTATTTAGATGTTAACACGGGAAGCATGACAACGTAGCAGCGTATGCCATTGTACATAGGTGGGCGATGGAAGCCTATACATGGAGTTTGTGACGAAATGAATAATCAAATGGATGTCAAGTAGTTCTGGCCTTCTAGGGTTTTACATGATGCACAAAAGGAATAAATACATGTACATGCAACGGGCACAACTAATTATTTAGCTCTCAATGGTTTCCTAATCTTTTTCCTGAATGTGATAAAAACTACTAGGGAGCCGACAAGTGGCCACGAATGTTACTAGTCGTTGTGACTCTAATGCTACTAATATGGTACGGTGTTACAAAAACTAATACTTTTTTTGTATAAACTTAGTTAAAGTTAGATCAGTTAGATTTTGACTAACTCTAAATTAGACTTTTAGTGGGACAGAAGGAATACATCAGAGAAGGCACTGAATTCACAACATCCATCAATGGTGGATAGATATATACTGTAATACAAAAAGATAAAATCAGCAAGTACATAGAACAAACAGTTTCGGATTTATACACACACCATACCACAGTCTTTCCGCAGTTAGTCCTTGAAACAATGCAAGATCGATGGCCACCATTTGGGAGCATGACTGCATTCATCCCAAGCAGGAGTGCAAAACATCGGAATTGCAACACATTTTCCCTGAAAAAAGGGGCAAAATATGTAGTGCAAACCATACAAGCCACAGAATAAAGTGAAACACATTGATTCGTATCTGATTGAGAATAGAATCGGCAACAGTACATCAAATCTTCCAACAACGCAAGTAGAATGGTGGAAGGATTCCCGCGCGCATATATAGAGCGTGACTGCTAAATAAGAAAAAAAAAGAAAAATAGGCAGAGGTATGTCGTAATTGATTTTTAAAATACTATTCATATAGGGTTCAAATGCCAAAAATATTTTCTTAGAATGACCAAAAAGCTAAATTTTCAGCAGTTGTAAGTGCCGTCCGGCAAATGCTCCGCGAAAGAACAAAAAAACTGCGACCGGGTTACTTGGGCTTAAATGTGTCTCGGCCTACTGGGCCCCAAAAACACTGTTCGTGTTCGATGCAATGCAGTGGTGAGAACTGAGAAGCATTCCAATGAGATGTCTCCAACTAAACCATATTCTACCCTATAATGAACAACCGGATCTTGTTGCGATCCATCTGAAGCTAGAGCACATGCAACCATTGCATATTAGCTAAGCTCTTGTTTTTACATGGCAACGACGACATCCTACCCGTCTCTGAAGTACTCTTACACACAGTATCAACAACAAATTAAAGCACGCACAGGCACATCATCACCGCACCGGTCGAGAGTAATCTCAGTCACCGGTGTGTCTACTCGTCGTCGTCGCTGACGAACTTGCCGTTGCCGGGGTTGATGGCGGCGATGAAGAAGAAAAGGACGTTGAAGAGGACGAGCGGCTCGATCTCGTTGATGGGCACGCCGGTCTCGATGTTGAGCTGCGCCAGCGCGCCCTTCCCCGTGATGATCTCGCCGATGATGGAGAAGGCCACTCCCAGCTGCGCCAGCCGCCCCACGAACAGCTCGTTCGACTTGGTGAATCCGAACAGAGGCCCTACACACACGCGCGTGCATCATCATCGAGGTCACGTACGTACGCAGCGCGCCCGGGGCACGGCCGGCCGTCATGGGCCATCACCATGCATGATATGGAAGTGACGAGTGTGTCTGAATTATTTGTAGTTACCTCCCTCGCTGAGGCCGAGGGCGGAGCGGAATCCCTTGCCCGGGGGAATGACCGCCTTGTCGAGGCCAGTGACCTCGTCGACGAAGCGGCCCCGGTCGCCGAGAGCACCGATGGCGCCGAGGAGGGTGAAGAGGATGAAGAAGAGGAGCAGGGGCTCCGCCTCGTAGATGGGGATGCCGGTCTCCAGGTTCAGCTGGGACAGGATGCCCTTCCCGGTGACGGCCTCTCCCAGTAGAGATGCCTGCCATCAAGAGGTTAACCATTGGTGTAAGAGTGCCGTCGTTTTCTCTTATTTTTTTTTGACAAAAGAAAAAAAGACAGGTGTTCTGCCGATTCACTAAAGAAGGGGCAATTTTCCTCTACTGTTACATACGGATTTAATCAGGGATTGTACGTGCAACAGCACTATAGCACTATATATAAACGCATAACAAAAAATAAGGTGTGCATGACGACTGTTGATGTGTACTCACGGCGAACCCGAGCATGGCAACACGGCCGACGAAAAGCTCGTTCTCCTTGGTGAAACCGATGCCGCCGGACGTGCCGAAGATGCCGTCCTCAACCTTGGGCTTCGGTGGAGGAGCCGCGGCTTTGGCCTTGGACTTGCCGAACAGGGCCATGGTCCTGACGGAGACGGACCTGGCATGGTTGTAGTAGGACGGCCGCAACGGCGGCGTGAGCCGCGCCGGCCGGCCGGCCTGCAGCGACGGCAGCGCGCGGCCGCCGCCGTTGACGCTCGTCGACATGAGCATGGACACGGCGCGGAGTTCACTTGTGTGCTCTCGTGTACGGCGCCGCGCTAGCTGTGGCTACTACTCTGCCTCCCTCGGAGGCTGCGTGCGCGCGTGGCCAGTTCTTATGAGACGGGGTCGCGTGAAGCTGGTGGGGTGGCTCCGTTCGGTGGTGGCGATATTGCGCGCGGCGAGGCGAGGCGAGCCGAAGGATAGGGTGCGGGCGGGGTGGGCAGCCAGGAGGCCACGTTTCCTTGAATCCGATCTATGGCCGAGCCGAGGCGCGGTCCCTCCAGACCCTGCAGGGAGATGCAGCTCGTGCGACCGCCAGCCACACGTATGTTTGGGGAAGCATGGGGCGAGCTGCAAACTTGATGGAGCCGTTCGGTGGGATACTCGCGTCACCGAAAAGTGCCTCACACATGTGCAGCATAGCGACAAGAGGGGGCTGCGTTTCGTTGGCTTCTAGTGGAGCCTGCTGTACTGTATGTATGTTGCTAGCATCTCGTTTCATGCAATCGACCTATCAAATTTCCAGTTTTTCACTATGACATACGCATGCTCTCTCCATTCTGAATTTATTGTCGTTTGTTAGCCTAAGTTAAGCTAGCCAGTGATGAAAAACAAAAAAGAACAAAGGAGTACCTGCTTATACCAACAACTGGAAGTTGAATCCGTAACATTTGCCTGGAGCACATCACTTTCATCACAAGGAAAAAAAAGCATTTCTTGGAAGCTGTTACTTATGATCGGGTAATATTCTTCTCTTGCGAGGTGTTTTCCGTCCGGTCTCAGCAATATTGTTTTGGTACAATCTCAGAAAAAAATCAAGGGACCGTTGGATATTCCTGCGTTCTTCCTGGCAAGTGGCAAGTGCAAAAAATGGGCTCAACCTTGTCGTCTAATGTAAACGATATAAATACAGCTTTCAGTGGACCAGCCAAATGGGGTTTCAAATTGTATTGGTTAGATCTCCATACGTTGAATCTGGCAACCTGGGTTCAAATACTGGTAGGACTGACATCCTCTGTTTTTTTATTCTTTTCCTAAAAATCTAGCAGCGTCACCTCATCAGGACTTTGTATGGATGGTAACCAAAATCTTATGGACGGCAGAGCCAATGAATCAACAAAAATAAAAACATGTTCTTCACATTTCATAACAAACAATAAAACAGGAGTTACAAAAAAGGCAATATATACTTACAGATACAATCATTAACTACGGTATGACCATTTCTGGCTAGTTCATAAGCTACCTAGGCATCGCTGCAGTGCAATAAGGCTTCGAAGGGAAGCGCATGACACACTTATCCTCCTTTTTCTATTTATCAGTCTGTAAATCTTGCAGTCAGGTTGGTCCGCCTGTTTCTTTTCCTAATAAATCATAAAAAATATTCAGTATTGCACAGCAAACAAAGGCAATGAACCCTTCCTGGTACGTACTATATTGATAAGACTCAATAGATATAGTGAAGTACATACTTCACTCGTTACTGTCCAGCGTGCAGGTAATCAGACCTGAACATACCTCTCTGCTTTTACTGGAGCACAATTGTAACCTTGCTGAAACTTAGAGCACATAATCAGGGAAGATGCTTCTAGTCTTGATGCCTCTGCTGAATCCTTTCGCGTATGAATGCTTTAAATAAATCAAGCCCTAAAATATATTGAGCAGATTCATTCCTGCCATAATAAAAAGAGCTAATGGAAGCTCAATGCCATTACACAAACTTGTGGGCATCAGTAATCAGTTTGTAAGTAATCAAGATATGGCATATGGCCCTTGCAGTAATAAAAGTAGTCCAGTTGAGAGCCCATTCCATTTTCACCATTGTTCTTTTGAAATCACGAAATCCAGACATTTGCCTAACTTTCCTTATGTGCAAAAAAACAGAGTGCAGCTGCAATCATAAATTCTGTTAGTTTGTCTGCTCTTCGAACAAATATATAAATCCAGTAAAGTCGCTACTAGTAGGAGTACAGCCGGTAAAAAGTACTGCCAGACACTTCTCACAGTTGAGAATGAGCTCAATGACTAATTTTGATATATTTTTATCCTAAGCTTGTTCTTAGACAAGACATGAATGAACACATAATATTCACATCTGACAACCTGAAACTTCTATGAAATCCAACCCTCCAGACATCTGGCAACTTGTTCTTAGACCAGATTTGGATGAACACACTAATATTCACAACTCTAAGACCATATACAGCAATCCATGCATCCGTTCGATGTCAATAAACACTTAAAAAGTTATACACAAAATGAATTTGCAATAATAACCACCAGCGGTTGGAAGTAGAACTAGGCCACGGCCGCCAGCTCGCGCCGCCCTCGCACGCCGATCTCGAACCCCACCCACACCGCCCAAGGGACCAGCGTCACCGCGAAGAACGCGCTCGCGTCGCCGCGACGAGGCGGCATCGGGTTCGCCTCGGCGCTTCCTCGGCCACTCCCGCTGGGCCGCACACTATCAAGCCATTTGGGCTGTGCAAAGCGTCCTCTAGTTAAGGCCTACCATGGCTCTCACATGCAGGGTCCAGATTAGACTAATCACAAGAAGCTTCGAAATTTGAAGGAACCGGGAGGAAAACAAATTTGGCGATGTTATGACCACGGGCCGTGGCCCAGTCGTCTTCAAGCCCAGAAGGAGCAAGGCAGCTCGTAGTGGGCTTGTAAGAGTGTGTGCGGGTTTCCGGCCTTGGGCCGGCTGTAACCAGGTTGTCGACTGAGATTGGAACTCGCACTTGCGTAGGCAGGATCGTGACAGAGTCAGTCCCCTTCGGCTTGGTCCCCACACCAGACTCGGCCGGCCGCCGCGGTGCGCAGAGCGAAGCAGCCATGGCGTCGAAGCAGATGGAGGAGATCCAGAGGAAGCTGTCCGTGCTCGCCTACCCGCGCGCCAACGCCCCCGCGCAGTCACTCCTCTTCGCCGGCGTCGAGCGTTACCGCCTTCTCGAGTGGCTCTTCTTCCGGTTGGCTCCCACCCCACACGCGCCGCATTTTCCCTCCATTCCTCCTGTTTGGGAGTCGCCATTCCTACTAGATTGACCTGCGATTTTCTAATGTGGGTTCGTAATTGCTTGTTCCGTTTCTATTCAAAGGCTCCTAGGCGACAGATCGCCGTTCACGCAGCAGAATTGGCAGGGGGATAACCTCGACCGCGACGAAGAGAACAACAGGATTCAACGTAAGATTTATTGTTTGTCCCAGGGCTGAATATTTCCGGAATCGCACGTGGGACTCACGGGTGGATTGCTTGGTGTTGTGCAGATCTGGCGGAGATAGGTAACTTTCTGGGCATCACGCCTTCAGTTGATATCGAAGCCATTCAGGTGGAGTAAACGGATGACTGGTTATATTATGTGGTTATATTTGTTGAATTTGACTTTTCTTATCATGCTGTACATCCTTTTGAGTTTTGAGTTGATACCTATCGTGATTGCAGGGTAGAGGCAGCTATGAGGAGCGAGTGGAGCTGCTCCAGCTCATTGTGGAACTGGTGGAAGCTAGTTGCTATGCTGACAATCCAGAATGGAGGTTGGTTTAACCTGTATCACGTCTGAGATATACATGCTATGTTGATTATGAATGAGATATTATACATAATGTCTGATCATCTTCTGGTAATCCCACGTCTGTTTTTTTTAGTTAACCTTGTTCTGACATTGTGATAAGGAAACAGATATTTGATGCAACATGGACTTTCAATGCACAGAAAAATAATATTTTAATTATAATAAGAGGGCATGTATCATAAACTACTAACAAGTATCACTGTTGTAGCGTTGATGAGCAATTGGCAAAGGATGTGCAACTCGTTGATTCAATTGCTGAAAAACAAGCTCAAATATTTTCAGAGGAGTGCAAGCTTTTCCCTGCAGATGTTCAAATTCAATCAATCTATCCCTTGTAAGTATTTTCAATTTGGTATTCTTATCAATTGCATTGTTTACATGGTTAAGATTTTGAACATCTCTAGAATTTCTTCAACGATCTGGTATCTGGATCTATTTGCCACCCCTAACATCCAATTGAAATGAATTAAATATCAAGGACCGCCTTGATGTATTTTAATCTGATTTAAGTTCACATTTCGCAGGCCTGACATAGCAGAACTCGAGCTGAAGCTCTCTGAATATACCAAAAAGATGTCAAGTTTGCAACAAATGGTTCAGGAGTTGGCATCTAAGGTACTAAAGATAGAAAGTTCAATAGAAGCTTAAACTCAGCACCTATCCGTATTTGTTAGTTTTCATTTTGCGTAGAATCTCAGACATTATAACTACGTCACTAGCTTTACAGCTTTCTTACTTCTATAGCTAGCTTTACACCTTTCAGATTTCCATATCTTTACATTTCACTTATATCGTGTCCTACCTATCACAGTTTGCCTTATCAAACTTTGAGGTTGTGTCCTAATTATCTTAATTCATAATTTTTACATCTGAATATGTAATTCTGCATCTTGTGAATTTTTCAGGTAAGTTAAAACGTATGGAAGTTCTGTACGGACATTCTGTTTCTTTCCATCCTTCATTTCAAAGCATCCAAATTCCAATCATCATTTAGCGTATTTTGTTGATAAACAAAACTTCTTAACATATGAATCTTATATGTTGTAGAACCATAAATAGCATAGTACGTAATATGTAGCATGATATTTTATACTAACAATCTTGTTGCTGGTTCAGTATGACTATAATCCAAATGAAGACTACACCGAGACAGAGTTGAAGTTGAGGGAACATTTGCAATCCTTTCTTGAAACGGTTAAATCGTTCAATACAATATATACTAAGGTGAATTTCTGTGCAGTGTTTTCTGCTCTACCCCAAAACATCTTTTGTATATGTTGCAAAAAAGTGCCCTTTACACATCTACTCTGCTAGTGATTGGCATCCATCAAGTATCTTAAGTTATTAGATATAACGGCGATGTTGTCATTGTAGGAGATTCATCCATGGACCCACATGATGGAGGTACCACAATTGCATGGGTTTGGTCCTGCTGCTAATCGTCTATTGGCGGCATATAACACGCTTCTAAAGGTATTATTGGAATTTTTGCTTCAATTATTGGTCATTTTTTTCTTTTCTCTTCTAAGTCCCTTCTTCATTGCTGTCAACATAGCATTATTTGGTTGTTGGAAGGGATGGAAACTGTGTAGTACTGTACTCTATTGAGTCGAACATTTTGATTTTCTGCTGGAAAATTGAAAGTAAGAAGACATGGCCAGCCTAGAAGGAACCTAGGCACCCAAATTTGCATCAAAGAGTACTCGAATGTGGGTGGTCTAGGAATAGATCCACACTCTGAACCAACTAATTCAGGCCCAATCCTGGAAAACTAAAACTAATCCAGCCATTTATAGAGAGCTATAACTTCTCTTCATTTGTTGAGCACCCTACATATTGTAAGTGAAATGTCTTAAATTCAGCTCTATCTTGTCAATACCTCTCTCGGTTCGATACAGAGAATGTTGAGCCCTTTTTCATGTATTTTTCAACTGGATGGTGTTTGACCATTGGCTTTCGGCTAGTTATTGCTAACAATCAAACTACAAAGCTGCTTTGACTTATGTGCTTTGTTTATGGTCTTGCAGTTCCTAGGAAATTTGAGGAGCCTGCGGGATTCATATACTGCAATGGCTGCTGGCTCACTGTCGGCGTCTAATGAGCCTTCATCTGTCACCAAAATTATCTCTGACTGTGAATCTGCATTGACATTCTTAAATCACAGCCTCTCGATCCTTTCGACTTCTGTGGCACGGGAGCAAGGGGAAACACTATGATTTATTGTTCTCGGACAATATGGGAACTCATGTAAGCTTGTAGTGTTTCAGTTGTGGCATGTAGTAAAGCTTCTGTGACATTTGCTGTTGTGCTCTTGGGCTGTTTTTTATGCTGTTCTTGTGGAAGTATCTCCTTTTATCCATGAGAAGTTATTTTTGTTATCAGATCTTCCGAATCTGGCATGGTAACTCCCATAGATACTGTATTTGTCGTGAAATTAACTTTATCAGATGGAGTAATGAGCCTTCGACCGCTCGAGAGAGAAAATGAAGAGGTACAACGGACAGGAAGCTGAGGCTTTGTTGAGATCGGACGGTGCAAATAAGAATGTGACATGGATGCACCACAGAAGAGAGGAATAGCAATTAAGAAAGAAACAGGGGTCATGCTGTGATTCCATAGTTCCGTGTAATGATTGGTAGATCATATGTACTCCATCTATTCTGAAATAAATAACGGTTAGAATAAAAAATAGTTTAAATTAAACTAAATTAGCTATACTAAACATAATTAGCTATACTAAACATCATTTAGACCAGAACAAAGAGAGTAGTAGCTTCGACGGTGGCGTACATCAAACTCGCTTTGACCTTTGGTCGATGTCATGTCCTTGCATGTCACTGGGCGGATCGAGTTTTTCCATGGGATCATCGCTCTTCATGGTTCAGTTAATTTGTCTTGTTCTCCTCCTCAATCGCGCCGTATCCTACTACACAGCCCCTCTGCTGCATGGACCAGGTACGACTGTTGGGGTCCGGCCTGATCGAACGTTACACTAGACTCCAGATCAATCGAACGGATTTCATATGCGACACGTACGCGCTGGGAAAGCGTGCACCTCCCGTACGTTTCCGTACGCAACCCCGCGCCGCCGCTAGAATAGAATCGCTGGCGGCGTCACCGTCTCCGCCCCCCACGCTGGTCTCGTCGCAGCAGGCAGGACGTGTGCCGAGCGTGACGTACGGCAACCAGCCGAGATTCGTGGTGCGAAGGCGAAGCATGCATGCTACTAGTAGTAACACTGAGTGATGTGACGAGGGCACTCCTAAATCTCACGGCGCGCGCGCGCGCGCAGGTGCCCGACCCACCGCGGACACGGGTTCCATGCGCCCGTGCCGTGCCAAAACGATTCGGTCGGCGACGGGAGTGGTGGGGAAAAAACCACGAACCGGGAAGGCGGGGCCGCGCCGACTTCGCTTCACAGGCGGCAGGGGGGGAGGGATCCGGACCGAATCTGCGCCGACTGACGGCCACGGGCGCTCCGCGTCACCCGCGCGACCAGACACGGCTCGGAGGCCGGCACCGAAGCCGCGCCCACGTCATCCGAGTGGCAGCGCGCGCGTCGCCACCTCGTCCGGCGCCGTGCCAAGTTTGTCACGACGACGAGACCCACGCAGGTGACGGTGAGCTGAATCGCGGTCCGGCGGTGGGTTTTCTGCGTCCCGAGATGCACTGTTTCCGCCACGCAGCCGTACAAGAGTCACGAAACGGCATGTCCGCCTAGGGTCCGTATGGTGCCCAACGGTACGTTTTTTTCTTTTGCAACTTGCGTCGCCAAGTTGCACACAGGGGCTGCTTTGCGCCATGTGCCTAGGGCCCTATGAAAATGCATCTCGACATGTCAAAATGGATTTGAAGAGGATTATCCTCTGCCCATACAAGTCCTCTAGTGCACGTGAAATTAATATTGGGGTTCCATATAAAAATATATAGATGAACTTTGAACTAGTTCATGAGTTTCCAAGCTAGTTTTTTTTTTCTTTTCTTATGCTACTCCCTCCCATCGAACTAGCCTCGTACGTAGCAAAACACCCCATCGAACTCTTCACGGGAAGACACAATGTACTGGATTTAAAATACTGAAAAGAAAAAGTAAACCTCTTCTTCCGCCACACGCCTAACGAAGTAACGATCGAGAAGGAGTCAACGCAAGGACAACATGTTTGTCCTTTAAATAAACAATGACCGTGTTTAGCTATCTAACCTCTGAGTATCTTATTATCCGCAGACGACAGCTGGTAAAATAGACGAACGATCCATATATACCTCGTGTTGCAATCCTGACAAGAAAAGTTGCACTTGTGTATTGCAACTACACACCAGCATCCTGCAGGAGACTCTGTCGTCCGAAGAAACGATCAGAACTGGGAGTACGGAAAAGGAGGCACCAGGTTTAGATGGGACCACCACCGCGCGCCGCCTACGCGCGTCGCATCGTCGCCGAGGGGATGCTGGCGCCGACCTCGTCAACCGGCCAGATGCGTGAACCTCGTACCGGAGCAGAGAGAGAGAGAGAGCGGCGCGCCGCCTCAGCCATTCGGTCCCAGCGAAAGGCCAGGCACCTTGTCGGCACAGCGTATGCGCATGCGCTTGCGCTTATAGCGTAGCCGTGTCTGAACTCAACTTTCCGAGACGGCTAGCTATTACTCCACATTTTCTTCTTCTTTAAACAAAAATATATAGAATTTTGGCAAGCACAAGCACAAGCACGCCGTACCCGTACGTTTGCCGCCTTCTCCTCTATATATGTGCTCCTACAAGTCATCGTCTGAAACATTCGAAGGGTCGAATAGGTTTGATGGGACGGGATCGGTGCCTGCCCTCGCTATATGTCTGGGAGGGAGGGAGGTTCGTTCTGCGTGCACGACCGACGACGCCGACGTGCTCCGAGCGGGCGGGCCCACGTGGAAGCGGCGGCGCGGGATGGCCGGTGGAGGGCGGCGGCGGGCAGGACGAGGAGGAGGGCGCAGCCTCGTCGGAGGGGACGACGGCAACAATGGCGGCCGGCTCCGCGCGGGGGCTCATGTCCGACTACTACCAAGCGCAGGAGATGGCAGCGATGGTGTCGGCGCTGACCCATGTGGTGGCGGGCGGCGGCGCCGCGCCGAGGGGCAGCAGCGGCCGGGAGGGGCGGGCAATGCACGGCGGACACGTGCGCGAGATGGGGACGAGGTACCCGGCGGCGGGCGCGCCATCGCCGGAGTTCGCAGGTAACCAGCAGCAAGCAACCGCCAAGCTTCGCACTCGCAGCATGCTTGCTTCTGCCGTGGTTTCGTTGCTTATGTCGATCGAGCTTCCATCTGTTTGCCTGCTTGTTTTTTCTTTTTTTTTTGCCGTAGTCTTTTATTACGTTCGCGACGTGGCACGGTGGCAGTCATATGCATGCTTTCTATTTTAAGGTCGCCGGTGCGTTAATGACCTTTAGGTTTGCTAATTATGAGATATGATCCAACCATTTAGACGATCTTATCCATTCCCCTTAATCTTATTCTTCACTAAGAAAATATTCTGCTCAATAACAAAAAAAATGATTCAGATCCTATACGAATTTATTCCAGCTTCAATGCAAGAAAAATAATGTTGTCCGAATGCGTTTTATTTGTTCTGTAGAACGTGATGAAGGACAGAAGAAGGAATATTCAAGATTTTAGTCACCTAGAGACGAAGTGTTTCAGCTTCAGTTAGAGAATATTACAGCCTCATAAAAACATTCTATGTGTATATTTTATTTATTTCAAAAAAATATGACTTGGAAATTTACAAAATTTCAGTTTATTGCGAACTAAAAAATTCTCTAACACTCATGCTATCTGCTATACCGTGCTAGGCTTCTCTCCATTTTATAGATCAGAAAAAGAAAGAGGTTTACTATATGCAGACACAGATTGATATTTTGGCTTCTTTGATATTCCTGTACTTGTCGTCTGTATTAAAGTAAACAAACCTCAATGCATGAACATGGTTTTAGCATATTCGTTCATTCGTTTTTTTTTCAATATCCTGCCTCCTCTGTTATCCGTTGTATCTATATCTCGAGGTTTTGTTCTGATCATCGAGTCACACACAACATCTGATTGCTTTTCTTCAGAACATGTACTTATCTCTTTCTATTGAGGGGAAAAAATACTCTTTTGTTCTTTTCTTTAAAAAATAGTCGGGAGGAAATACTTGGAGAAAAGGGTTTCTGGGAAATGATTACAGTAACATATCAAGAGAAATAAAAATAGCAGGAGAAAAGCGTGCTGGGCCCACATTTGCAAAGTACAATAGTATGTACGTGTGCATGGTACGTCGGGCGTAACAGATGAGTCACCATGCGTCATGGGAGGGGAGCATCGATCCACTAGTCACCTGGTGTGTCTGGACTCTGGAGCGGTGCTGACACAAGAGATGAACCAACCACACCTGGACTGCCTGCCCAGTTGTACGCCATGCAGCATCCACCGTCATCCTAACAAACTCTCACGAGATGAATGAAGATGAATTCATTGCACCCTCCCGCAACGCAACAAGGATACAGAAGAATGCGTTGCATCGCCATAAATATACGAGTGATGTGCTTGCGTAACGCGTAGACTGCAGAGTCAATTAAGGTACATGCACGGTACGCTAGCTGTCTCTTCTGTTATACTAGTGGACATCTAGTTAAGGCCGGCAGCAACGGTACATTTCGCTGGTCTTAAATACTTTTCACCGGAAGGCAAAGGAAAGCTGTAAAAACTTTTTGCCGTTTTGAAGTAGTGCTTCCTTTTTTTTCCTTTTCTACTGCTTTCTAGTGCACTTCATTCCAAGAATATAACTGGGTCGGCAACAGGGATCGACGCGTTCTGCTTTCTTGCTTGCAACACCAGTTTCGCATGTAGTGCGACGTCGCATTCACATGCAAGATGTAAAAGTACATAGAGGCCGGTGGCGCGCGCATGTTTAATTCCGTGGGCGTGTGTGCATTTTTTACTTGTGCAGCGTCGGAGCGGAGGTCGGACGCCCAGAGCTTGGGCGCGGCGGCGGCCATGGAGGAGCACCGCTCGGCGGCCACCGGCCAGGAGGGCCCCGACGCGCCCCGGCGGCGGTACCGTGGGGTGCGGCAGCGGCCGTGGGGCAAGTGGGCCGCGGAGATCCGGGACCCGCACAAGGCGGCGCGCGTGTGGCTCGGCACCTTCGAGACCGCCGAGGCCGCGGCGCGCGCCTACGACGAAGCCGCGCTCCGGTTCCGCGGCAGCCGCGCCAAGCTCAACTTCCCGGAGGACGCGCGCCTCCGCCCGGCCCCCTCGGCTCCGGTCACGGCGGCCTCGGCCCCTCCCGCCGTCTGCGCCGCCGGCGCCGGTCAGGGCTCCTCGGACTACCTGCGACGGTATCAGATGCTTCTGCAGGGGACGACGACTGGCAACCAAGGCACCCTCCTTCCCTCCTACGGCGGCGGCGGCGGCATGGCCAGCTCATATGGCGGCGGTGGCGTCATGAGCAACCCTTACACGAGTGGTTCCTTGGGCTCCTACTACTCGTTCCCTACGTCCTCTGTTCCGGTGGCCGCCGTGCCGTCCTCTGCTTCAGGGCACTACCACTCGTCGTCGCAACACAAGGGCGAGGCGGCGGCGGAGTGGAACTGGGAGAGCGCGCTAGCCTACCCGGCGGCCACGGCCTCCTGGTCCGACTCGAGCCAGTACCCGCCGCCACCTCACGCGCAATAGCAGTAGAGAGATGGTCCTCCTCGTTCAGGAACAAGGAAGGGTAACCAGGGTACTACGTTGCCCAGGGATTTCAAAAATTCGTCTGTACTAGAAAAAGTTGCTGAAAAATGATCGGTCACACTTTTAACGCGCCCTCAACGTGCAAACATTCTAAAGCTTACCATACTACGGCTGTGAATAAAAATAGTGAAACGGAGGGAGTACTAAATCAAGAATTCGTAAGGCATTTAGATTTGAGATAATTTAGTGTGCTGTCCTGCATCAGGCATGAAACTTACGGTTTCGTAATGATCGAATAAAGCAGTTTGGGAATTGAGATCGGACACTGTGATTTATGGGCCGCTGAACCCGCGCGCCTGGCCCATATTCTTCCGAGACTCCCACGCGGGCCTAGCAACTGACCAAATAAATGGCCCCCATAAATCTGACCTGAAGTCGTTGGAAAATCTTCGTTTGATCATTCGCGCATAAATCTACGGCGCGTTCTTCTGACGTCGTCGTCGCCTTCTCGTCTCTCTCTCGGGGACCCGTCACTTGCGTCCTCCGCCAACAACCTCTTTGCTTGCTACTCGGCGCCAGCCAAAAGCAGCCGCCCCCGCCCGCCCGCCCGCCCTCTCGCTCGCCGGAAGCGGCGTATCACCTCGCGTCTGCATCGTCCTGCTCGCCCCGCAGAAGCTTCTAGGACTTGGGAGCTCCCGGCGGAACCATGGCGGAGGAGCAGGAGGAAGGGTCGACGTCGATCCCGCTCAGCCGAGCGGCGGAGTCCGTCGATCCAGAGGACCCGGCCAAGTCGCCTCCACGCCCCAGCTCGCCGGCAACCTCCACCCGCAAGGTCCGGATCTAGTCGCCTGGGCTCCTTTCCGTTCCTCGAGAGTCGCGTCGGCATGCGGCTTGCTAGAAAGCGCGTGTGCGCTGCACCTTCAGGACCCTGCTGGCCGTTCGACGCGTAGTTTTGTTCTACCGTTGGCTGGATCGATGCGGACTTGGCCTCGTGTCTGTTCGATGGGAGTTGATGATGGGCCCATCAAATTTTCTCGTGGCAAATTTATATGTAGGAATTTTGCTTATGTCGTTTTGGACACACTTGTTGCAATTTGAGGATGTGTCTTGAGCAAATATACCTAGGTTCTACATTTAGTGCCCAAATGGGTTTCCACTAAATATTTCAGAAATACGTGTGTGGTAGGGCATATCTACAGGTCCTTAGTATTTGACATCTTATGTTTTAATGCATTTTTGCCTGGACAATATTCTTGGCTTACTGTTTACGTATGTCTGTAGCTGGTTTATATGATCAGATATGTTGCAGTTCCCTTTTTGGGATTTATAAGACATACAAACCTTTGATCTTAAACGTCATGCAGACAGTAATTTTTCTCGCATTCACATGAATTGAGTTGTACAATTTATTCATGTTTAGCTTGATATATTTCGTGTAGGCATGCTGTGCTGTTCTTCAAAGTTGGGTGTCACGAAAATTTATGACTGGATGGTACGTCCTTTGCAAGATCTAAGATTTGTTGCCAAATCCACACATTACCTTCTATATATGTTATGCATAATATATCTCTTGTGTTTCCATGTTTTGCAGTGTGGTTCTTTTTCCTGTTGCTGTCACATTCTTCATCACATGGTGGTTTATTCAATTTGTTGATGGTTTTTTCAGTCCACTATATGCAAAACTTGGAATTGACATATTTGGTAAGTTCTGTACATATTTGTTTAGTCCACTAGTCATGGTTTATGTAGTCTTATACAAAAGCATTATCTGGAGTCTGGAGCTATGTGGTACGAGCTTTTTAAAGATACTATTGTTTTGACATGCCACCCATATAGCTGTATCATGAATATGATCTCCCATAGTCCTAAGAAATGTAGTATCTTGTTAAAGCTAAGTTTATTTGATTTATGTTCTGATAATGCTTTAGTGTTTTGCTGCTTTACTGAACATTATATAATAAGGTCCTTCTTAAGAATGTTAGTAATCATTTAGGCTATAAGCAAAACTCCTCATCGATTGACATTGGATAGGCAAGGTCTTATTACTTATGTGAAAATGCACAGGTCTTGGTTTCTTGACTTCTTTGGTATTCATATTCTTGGTTGGTATATTTGTTTCATCATGGGTGGGTTCAACCATATTCTGGGTTGGAGAATGGTTCATAAAGAAAATGCCTTTTGTAAGGCACATATATTCGGCATCAAAGCAAGTCAGCACTGCGATTTCACCAGGTAACATACTTTATGCATAAGAATATTCATAAAACTTGAACCACTTCTATGATTTCTTATAGGCTTTCTATGATAAACCTTGTTTCCACTAAGTTTACTAGAAGCTTGGAAAGTTTAAAACATAGATCATTTTACTCTTTTCCAAAGAGAAGAGTCATGTGAGGACATCACAGTTTATTTGTGTAATAAGCATTATTATGCTGTTCTCACGAGCTTAAGTGAAATTATAACACATAAGAGGCTTCCTAATTAGATAATTTCATTAAAAAAAGGGCATACCCAGTGCTGAAAGCTCCCACACGTTGTGGGGTCTGGGGAAGGGAATTTCTAGGCAGCCTTCCCCTTGCTTATTTTGCAAGGAGGCTGATTCGAACCCAGGACCTCCAGGACACAAGTGGAGGGACTCTACCACTGCGCCAGGCCTGCCCTTCTAATTAGATAATTTCATTGACAGATCAAAATACAACAGCATTCAAAGAAGTTGCAATAATTCGTCATCCACGAATTGGTGAATATGCATTTGGATTCATAACATCAACTGTGGTTCTTCAGGTACTTGACTTTCTGTATTTGTAAAACCATGACAAAGATGAATTAGTTGCACTGCTCATGCGCCCTCCCCCTCTGGCATTTCTTCCCATGATATCTGCTGTGTTATGCTGCAGACTGACAAAAGCGACGAAGAACTTTGTAGCGTGTATGTGCCAACAAATCATTTGTATATTGGTGACATATTTCTGGTGAACTCTGAGGAGATCATAAGACCTAATTTATCCATTCGAGAAGGAATTGGTAGGGTTCTTAATCTACAATGCATATTCTACTAGGTTATTGTGCCAGGCAGGCAGTAACAGCTCTGCTTGTTTTGTTAACATGGAAGTTACTGATTCCCCTCTTTAGGAAACCTCGTCATTGTCATCCTAATGCATTTTTCATGTTCCTTTGGTTGCTGCAGAAATAATTGTTTCAGGAGGAATGACCATGCCGCAGGTGATTGCATCACTGGAGCCCATGGCGAGGAAAAGCCAGAGCATCTGTCTTAACAGAATGCCGTGATGCATAATACAAGTTATCAATGCAACAAGGTAAAATCTTGAAGCTACCTGCCCTATATTTTTTCATGTTTACTGATATTGGGTTGTGCATCAAGCAGATAGCGTTAACTGTGGATGGGCATTGGGATGCTTGGGCTGTCAGTGTTACAGTGGGTTAGGGGAAACTGTGATGGGTCATCCTTGCATTCGAAACCAATGGGGGAAGCATCTTGTTTATGCTCTTGGTTTATTATGGTATCAATCTTGTGTGTACTCTTTGTGCACGTTCTAACTGGACCAAAGTGTTGACTAACGCAGGAGAGGTGTTTTAGTAGCTTACCTGATTAAATTCATTTGTAACAGTATGCTGTATAACGTTGCCTTCGTGTTACATGACAATACAAGAATACACGGCCTCTTAGCTTGGTTTATCCTTTTTTTTTTAAATTTGCTCCCGGAGACCTGGACATCCTTATCATCTGGAGGACATTACTCAATGTTAGTTTTGCTAAAAGATATTACCCAACTGTGGTAATTGGCTCCTCCACAGTTAGGCTATTAAAATAATAATTTTATTGTCCAAAGACGATGACAACAACAACCAAGCCTTTATCTCAAGTATGTTGGAGTCGGCTAGACATGAAACCCAATATCAATGAAGTAAAAGAGAGGAATAGATATAAGAACAAGAAAAAAGAAAAAGAAAAAAAGGAAAAAAAGAAAAAAAAAGAAAAAAGAGAAAAAAAGGAAAAATGAAAGAAAGAAAAAAGGAAACAAGACTAAGGTTTTGGCACATGAATTGCTACTTTCCATGCGGTCCTATCATGAGCTAACTCTCTATATACATTCCAATCTCTCAAATCTCGTTTTACCGCCTCCTCTTAGGTCAACCTTAGTCGTCCTCTACCCCTCCTAATATTTTCTCTACCTCTTAAAATCTCACTGTTAACCGGTGCTTCTGGAGTCCTCCGCTGGATATGTCCAAACCACCTAAGTCGATGTTGGACTAACTTCTCTTCAATCGGCGCCACCCCTACCTTATCACGAATCGCCTCATTCCTTATTCGGTCTCTTCTCGTGTGCCCGCACATCCACCGTAACATGTGTATCTCTGCGACACTCATTTGTTGGACATGTTGCCTTTTAGTTGGCCAACATTTCGCCCCATAAAGCATCGCGGGTCTGATCACCGTCCTATAGAGCTTCCCTTTTAGCTTTTGTGGAACCTTTCTATCACATAGGATTCTAGAAGCTTGTCGCCATTTCATCCACCCTACCTTGATCCTGTGGCAAACATCCTCATCAATATCGCCATTGCTTTGTAACATTGATCCTAAGTATCGGAAAGAGTCCCTTCTAGGTACTATTTGTCCTTGTAGACTAACATTTTCCTCTTCACGAGCAACACCACTAAAGTCACACCTCATATACTCGGTCTTGGTCCTACTAAGTCTAAACCCCTTGGACTCTAAGGTTTGTCTCTATAACTCTAATTTCTTATCAACACCATCCCTAGTTTCATCCACCAGCACTACATCATCGACAAAGAGCATGCACCAAGGGATATCCCCTTGTATATCCTTCGACACCTCATCCATCATCAGAAAAGATGTATGGGCTCAAAGCTGATCCTTGATGTAGTCCTACCGTGATAGGAAATGCATCAGTCTCACTATCACTTACGCGCACACTTGTTCTAACATTATTGTACATATCCTTGATAAGGGTAATGTACTTTGTTGGCACTTTATGTTTCTCTAGTGCCCACCACATGACTGACCTTGGTATCTTGTCGTACGCCTTCTCCAAGTCAATGAACACCATATGTAAGTCCTTCTTATGCTTCCTATATCTCTCCATAAGGTGACGAAGCAAGAAAATCGTCTCCATTGTAGATCTCCCAGGCATAAAACCAAACTGGTTTTTAGTGACATTGGTCACTTTCCTCAGTCGGTGTTCAATCACTCTCCCAAAGCTTCATAGTATGACTCATAAGATTAATCCCTTGATAATTAGTACAACTTTGAATATCTCCTTTATTTTTGAAGATAGGTACTAATATACTTTTCCCCCATTTTTCAGGCATCTTGTTTGACTGAAAAATATGGTTGAATAGCTTTGTGAGCCATACTATTGCCACGTCCCCAAGGCATCTCCACACCTCAATAGGGACATCATCAGGGCCGAGAGCCTTTCCTCCTTTCATCCTTTTTAAGGCCTCCTTAACCTCAAACTCTTGTATCCTCCGCACGAATCGCCTGTTGGAGTCATCAAAGGAGTCATCCAACTCAACCATAGTGCTCTCATTCTCATCATTGAATAGCCCATTAAAGTAATCCCGCCATCTATTCTTAATCTCTTCATCCTTCACTAGAATACGGTCAGTCTCATCTTTGATGCATTTAACTTGATTGAAATCCATTATCTTTCTCTCGCAGATTTTTGCTATCTTGTATATGTCCTTTTCACCTTCTTTTGTCTCTATTCTCTCATATAACTCATCATAGGCCAGTCCTCTTGCCTTACTCACAGCTCGCCTTGCATTTTTCTTGGCCTCTTTGTACTTAAGCATGTTGCTTGCGCTTCTATCATTATGCCAACTCTTGAAACACTCATTCTTCTCCTTAATGGCTTTTTGTACATCCTCATTCCACCACCAAGTGTCTTTATCTACAAGTTTTCTTCCTTTTGTCACCCCGAACACCTCACTAGCTACCTTCCTAATGCAAGTTGCCATCTTCACCCACATACTATCTGCATCTCCATTTTCTGTCCAGGGTCCTTCTGTGATCACCCTATTTTTAAAGGATTCTTGTGGTTCTCCTTTCAACTTCCACCACTTTGTTCTTGTGATTTTGACATCTTTGTCCCGCAAAGAACATGTATGGAAGTGAAAGTCAACTACCACAAGCTTATGTTGTGTCACAACATACTCCCCGGGGATCACCTTACAATCTAGACACTCCCGTCTATCCCTTCTCCTAGTGAGGACAAAGTCAATCTGGCTAGAGCGTTGGGCACTACTAAAAGTCACTAAGTGAGATTGCCTCTTCCTAAAGAGGGTGTTAGCTACCAACAGATCATAGACTACGACAAAGTCTAGGATGTCCTTACCCTCTTGATTTCTATCGCCGCATCCAAAGCCTCCATGTACTCCTTCAAATCCTAGGTTAGTTGCACCCACATGATCATTGAGATCTCCTCCTATGAGGAGTTTCTCGGTTATCGGTACACTACTAACCATATCCTCCAAGTCCTCCCAAAATTGCCTCTTAGCACTCATGTTGAGCCCAACTTGTGGGACATAAGCACTAATGATGTTCAAGACAATGTCCTCAATTACTACCTTGATTAAGATGATCCTATCTCCTCGTCTTCGAACATCCACTACTCCATCCGTAAAACTCTTATCTATTAGAACACCTACGCCATTTCTAGTCCCAGTCGATCCAGAATACCAAAGCTTGAAACCGGTATTCTCGACTTCTCTCGCCTTTTGACCCGCCCATCTAGTCTCTTGTACACAAAGGATATTTACTCGTCTCCTAATGGCAACATCTACTAACTCACGTAGCTTCCCCGTCAAGGATCCTACATTCCAACTACCCACCTGAAATCTATGTTCCTCGGCTAGCTTCCTTACGCTTTGCACCCGTCGAGTAAGATGCAAAGACCCTTGCTCACTTATCACTACATCCGGGCGATGATGTAGCGCGCCACTAAGGTGGTGGCGATCCGACCCTTGCTCATTTAACACCATATCCGGGTTCCGATATGGCGCGCCACTAAGGCGGTGGCGACCCGGCCCTTGCCCACTTAACACCATACCCGGGTTCCGATATGGCGCGTCGCTAAGAGGGTTACGCCCCAACGAATTTCTATTGGGTTTCATTTCCATGAGAATGACTAAGTGTAGTTGTTGGCTCGCCAAGCCTATCACAACCCCTCCTCCTTTACCCGGGCTTGGGACCGGCTATGTTATTGTCCAAAGGGTAGAGAAATTTGCAAATGACCATAGTCATAGTGCCCCTGTCTAAATTTTTATGGCAGAAATTGATTTTGTTGCATGGCTGAAACTTGAAAGGGTGATGTACGGCTGGAAACATATGCTACATGGCTTAGATATTGAAGTGATAAACTTTTTTTTTAATTAATGATGGTGAAAGATAGTCAATAACGATTATGAAAAAATAATTAATAATTCTTACGAAAATAATTAATAATGATTGCGGCATATATTATTGATAAAACAAATGTTATTAGGTGTGGTCCGATGAACAAATTCGCTGCTGAGCCCAAACTGATACATTGGGGTGTGCTAAAAGTGACTGCAAGGGCACTACGGTCATTTGTAAATTTCCTACTCTCTTTTATGTAAGATAATCAATATTCTAATAATTTGAGTGTTCCAGCAAATTGCCACAATTGGATAGTGTTCCAGCAAATACCAAGATTGAAGGATATCTTGTAGCGAATTCTGTTCGTTACTTGACTTGAACGCCATCACTGTTTTATTTCACATCCAGCATGACTTCTTATGACGTGTCACCAGCGGACTAACTTTACGCAGAAACTACATTTCGTTACCTAGCTCTAGGCTCTAGCTACAAGCGCGCCCCTCAGCTTCCACATCACCCGCAATGATGTAGTGAACTGACTGCGGTGCGCAAATAAACCACATACTTTCAAAAGAATGTTGAATAAATTATCAAAGATTTGAAAACCGAACATGGTGCAAGAAAGCTTGATAATCAATTAAGTGGTCCAAAGTTCATGTACTTTACAACAGATGTATATTTGGACTAATTTTACAAATTTATGCCTCTTGGCTCTCGCTCATGTTAAACACCGGAGTGCCAAAAAAATTGTGAAGACTTCATGAGGGTAGCATTGTCTACTCAAACTCGTATGTATTCTAGTGCTTCAATCATGGATGAGGAAAATATCAGTTTCACCTGTTACTACAAAGCTCTCCCATCATTAATCTATGGCAATTATGAGGAAACCGACTGAAATGTACATGAGGAAGACGGGGTATAGGGCCAGAGCCTTTCTCCTTGGATTAACAGCAGCACTCATGAATGGATAGGCAGCCCAGGAGCTCCATGCCAGTGTGATTGTCACCACGATGACCTTCAGTATGACATTGTCCTTCAGCATACAAACTAGTGCGCCAACATCCAGTGGAAATAAGCAATAGCCAAGAAGACTGAGGCTTTGGAAGAAGATGATATGTCCACCCTGAAATGAAGCATTCGATCAAAAATTTACAAAATTCCACCCTAGGTAACAGATTATAGAGCAGCTGCAGTTGCATGCCAAAAATAAGTGCATGCTCGACTGTGTTTGGTTGTTTGCACATCAGAGAGAAGGGTCATACCAGAAGCAAAACATTCAAAGTCAGAATTATAGCCCCAGCCGCCAGTACAGCGAATGCAACAGCAAATACTTCAGACTGCAGGTACAGAGGAAAAACAGTGATCATAATTTTGCACAAAATGACAAAAGTAACTGCATAGTCCAGTTAACTATAGACTCGCAACAGAAACACATACATTGCATGTCTTTCAGTGCTAAGGAAATTAAATAACGATCGTATGCCAAATTAGAGACTATAACAACAGCAAATAAAGAAAAAATGTTCAGGTTCCAAATATGATGGCACAATACAACATATATAGATGACTGATTGTGTGAATGCTTTCAATGTCCATATGCATGTGAGGAACCACAGCTTTTGATGCCATGCCTTAGATCTATATATAGAACAATTTTCTTCATGTCACCGCAAATGTCATAAATTTCTGTATCTTCCACTGTCAGAGACACATCATGACAAGTACGAGATTGTAAATTTACTCGTTGATAAATAAGGAAATTGTCATACATATAAGCAGCATAGAAAGGAGATACGAGTAGTTCTTCACATTCAGGGTAAAAAACCCGATTATCTAACTGCTGCACAGTGCACATTGATGCAACAAAATGTCTTATTAATAAATAGCAGTAATACTCTTTTGCGAGGGGTTGCAAGTAAATTGGCTTCTTCCAAAATACAACCAATAATATTGTATACTTAACTATTCCCTCTGTTCCAATTTACTTGTCGTTCTGGCTCTGGGTACAGGAATTAAGGGGGGATGGAAAAGGTGTGGTGCACAGGAGACGAGAGCAATAGAGAGGGATGCATTGGGAAGTGAGAATGACAAGTAATTTCATAAAAATGTTGAAGTCTAGAATGACAAGTAATTTGGAAATTGGAACATGATTTGTTGCACCATTCTAGGCTATCTTTTTTCTAATTACCGTATCAGCCATGGTTTAAAGTTTGTAATAAAGTTATACGCATGCAAATTACTTCCAGTCAGTGTCCACCACTAAGAGTAAAGAGATATGATCATAAGAAGTTTCACCACTACAGAGAACACACATGAAACTTATTCGATGCAATATGTTGCTTTACTTCCCATCCATATTAGACCTAACATCATAATGCATTTTCAAAGCTTAAACCTAAATAGTATATTATTCTATTGATAAATCAACATGCAATATAGCATCAATGATAGTTCTGATAAGAAACCTATTAATAGGAAAGTGTGACAAAGTAAAAAAAAAAGGAAAATGGGGCAAGAGGTGCTCCCTCCCACAGTCCCACTAGAATAAAGCACGTGAATCACACCTTGCCTTTTGTCTTTGAGCTATCAAACGCCAAAAATAAGTCGAAACCAATACATCACTATGAGTGATTGCTCTCATCCCATATCATAAACATTGTAAATGATTAAAACATCACATACCATCACCCCCGAAGAGTAAGTCCATCGTCCCTAAGTAAACTTTACATCCGACATCTATCTGGTTTAACTAATGTACAGTCCAACCCAACTCCTGATAGATTCGAGGGGAACAAAATCTACGGTGTCAATATCATGAAAACCCTTCATATCAGACACTTCCAAGGCAATGACACTGGATCTGGTTTCAGGACGAAGTGGGTACCTTCTTAACTGAGGCCGACCAGGAGAGGGTGAGACCAAGGAAGACGATGAAGAAGAACGGACCCCACAGGTCCCAGTCCCTGAGCGCCTTGCCGGGGTCCTCGCGGTTGGGGTTGGGGAAGACGACGAGCTTGAGGTTGCTGATGATGCGGGCGAGGTCGCGCTTGACGGTGTCCAACACTGGCTCGGTGAGCGTGTTGGGCGGGGACCCAAACCCGTCGGAGGCGATGGGGACGGACACGGAGGCGGACGGGAGAGGCGGCGCAGGTGAGACGGAGATCGGGATGGAGACAGCGGGGAGCGCGGGCTTCGCGGGGACAGGCCCCTGTGCCCGAGAGGAGGAGGAGACGGGGATGGAGGCGCGCGGCGGGGACGGCGGACGCGCGGGTAGGACGGTGGCCGAGGAGGGCGCAGCGTGGATGAGGCTCTCGATCTCTTCCATGTCGGACTGCGCCGACGAGGGGTGGAGCGGGATCGTGTCGCCGTGGTTGTGCGACATGGCGACCGGCGTGGGGCGTGCTCGAGCGCGCGCGCCGGCGAGGCGGGGCGGATCTGAGGAGGCGGTGTTGGATGGTAAGACAGGAGAGAGAGAGATCTCGCGGGAGGGCCGCGGGTGCTGGGTTTGGGGAAGAGGGGCACGGATTTGCCGGTGCGTGCCTGCTTGAGTGGGGTGCGACTACCGAGGGAGGGAGACGCGGGGGCTCACGTGACTGGGTTCGGCAGCAAGGAACTGTACGACTGACGCGTCTGTGTTTAGACTTACAAAAATGGACGGTCCAGATCGGGTGCAAATATATGATGCCAAATTTTTTAAATCCATTACTTATCGAAGGATTGTGAGAAAAATATGAATTCATGTAAAATGAAGTTTGTACTCATACGGGAAGGTGTGACATACATCTTACACTTTTTGTAGTGATAAAGTAATGCGACACTCCCCGCAATACTCCCCTGTTTTGAACTATTTGACGTTGATTAGTATAAATTTATTAAAGCAATATGATAATGTAACTAGAATACAACTGTAGATGATCAACCATTTACAGCAGCAGAGATGTACAGCTACAATCTTATTTATGGCATCCTCAATGGCATGAGGAGAAAAACAATCAACATTGGCCTAAAGCGGCATTTATTTCACTTCTCAGAGAAAATTTATCAACCCATAAAAGAATGTACATCTTACGTACACCTACCCTGTGGACCACCACTAAAAATTGAATGGGGAACAACACTTCTCAAGGGCTCGAGAAAACCATTGGAACAAATCTAGACGTTCCACCTCTACCTGTGCGGGTGGAGCAAGCGGCAATTCTGAAGGCAGATGTCGATGAAACGTGTCTACAGCGGCTGCCACACCATCCTCATTCCCTATTGCTATTGCCAGTTCCATTGTTCGTGATTTTACCTTCAGCAAAGGGCCATGAACAGGTTTATTAGCACAACTGCACCTTACAAATGAACAGAGTTCCGAATCATAAGAATGACAGCGTATAGGGAGACTGAATAAAAGGTGGGAAGCACAGAGCGAGGGAATAGTTCAACCTCAGGATCAAGCATGAATCTTATTGCATTTGAAAGTGCTTCAACAGTAAGTTCTGCAATAGGTATAGGTGCAGGACCCACTCCTCGTGCATGAATCCTCTCACCCCAGAAGAACTGGTCTCCAAAAAATGGCACTACCGTTGTAGGGCACTGTTACGGGTACGAAGAGTTGTCAAGAACACTTGAAAGGGTTCACTCTAGTCAATGATGTAAATGATAATTGCTAACATGTTGTTTGTTACACAACAAATGTTATATTTGATTCCTTGTGTATTGAAGAAAATGCCTTGCGAGTCTCTATTAGGATATATGGCTTTTGCTTTATAAAAGATGTAGGTTACATTGTCAGCTGAACGTTTCAATATGGAAAGTATCGCCCTCAAGTGTCATGATTTTCTTCCATTTTAACTGACATACTTTTGCAGAACAAGGATTTTCTTCCAGATTCTGAGGCCGTTATTATTTATCCCCTAACCCTCTGTAGCGCAGACAATGCAGTCAGCAAAGAGATTAGCAGCTTACCCCAGCTATCAGCCCTGCAGCTGTGGTGCCTGCTCCACCGTGATGCACCTAATAACCAGGCATACAATCTGGTTAATAAATTATATTCATAAACACAAAGCAGCAGATAAAACTAGATATTCTTACACGGATTCTTACAAGTGATATCTGCTAACATACTACAGCCTTGGTGTTGTATATGTACTCCTCTGATCCAACATATGAAGTCGTTTTAACAAACCTAACTCTATCCAAAATATAAGTCATTCTACATTTCTGAGGCACCTTTTCACCATCCTTTACTGTTTTACCCTTTTTAATTGCAATGGTTTCACTTTCTATGACTTTCAACCCCTCTAGTTAATACCCAGGAGTCACTGAATGACTGAATACAGGTAAACAAGGTCATTTTCCGGTCTTCAAGACATAAATTTTACCATCATTTTCTATAGTCTCATGTCAAAAAATACTAGTAGAACTGTATTTAATAAGCTATAAAATATACTGATAAATAATTTATTAGTACATTACCCAAAATAGCCGACGCCAACATGCTTGGGATAAAGGCTTGGTTGTTGTTGTTGTTGTTGTAGTACCCAAAATATATACTAATAGTTACGTTCTATTCTATAAAGCCTCATAAAATTGATGACCACTTCTAAAGCTCAGTATCGTATTCTCCCTCCAATCATATATATGAACTGGATTAGGTGTCCTAGTGTCATATATATGACATCTGAGGGGATATACTAATAAAACTGCAATGTTTATGGCTTAATGTCATGTACTAAAAATGAATACATGTCTGGCAGTGACACGTGCATGTCACCTCCCTGCCGTGTCTCTGCACCAGTGTGTGATAGATTGTGAACTCACCACCGCAGAACAGCGTGGAAAGAGCCAATCATGAGGGCAATCCTCCAAGATGAAAACATCAACTGGAACTTCTGAGACTGCATATGCAAGGCGCATACAAGAAATTATAAGATAGGTAGGTTATCCATGAATTACTAGAGATATTAGATGGTAATGTGAGCATAGGCTGCATAACCCAACGAAAAATAATCTTAAGGTCAATGGCAGTCTTTCAAAGATAACGGAATTAAGATATTATGAAAGATCTATTAAGAAAAATAGCTTATAATAGAAATGCTGATGCAGAACAGTGCCGACATGGTTTGACCTACACCTACAGAAGAACTTCAACATGATGTGGTATATGCACTTGAATTGGTTGCCAACCCATTCTAACTACTAAACCAGGTAACTTACAATTTCCAAGATCCCCCCAACCACGGCTAATGATTCCCCTCTGTCCTGTTTCTCTTAGTGCATCCAAAATAATGGCAGTGACCTTCTTCTCATCATCAAGAGGCTTCAAACACAAAATAAACTAAGTTAGTAGCAACAAGATAGTGATTGTGGCAATACAACAAAAGGGTAAGAAGAATTTTGAAAGATTTTATATCGGATTTTGAAAGATTTTATATCAACTTATTGCAAAGGGATGAGAATCAAGCAAAGATGAAAAAAGGATAAATCCCCAGTGGGCACCCTCAAACATCTGGTTTTGGTATAATGTGAATATGTGATAGTGGGGAAATACCATGTAGTACTTAATATGATATTTGACTCTTTAAACTTCAAATAAGTGAATCCTGTTACCACCATTACTAAATTAATGAAAAGGAAAAAAGGCTGGCATCCATTTCAGGTGAAATATAGGATGGCAAATCATTGAGTGTAGCTGAGAATGGCAAAAGAACATGAAAGAAATTACTTCCAGGCAACAAAGAAAATGAGGTGTAACTAGTGTAACATGAAGGACATACTTAACATAGGTATCAATGTATAAATTGCACACTGATTAAAATAGTAAATGAGGTACAATACTAGGTCATGGGGTTGCTTTACGATGATAGGAAAACCCCTTGTAGTGTACATACCATGCTACCGAAACCAATGTATATTGGCTTGGGCCCCTGCTGAAGCCACTGAGATAGCTCCAGTGGTGGTTGATACTTTGTTCCAAGATTTAAGAAGCAATATCCTACAACATCCACCAGATGGCCCCAATCTGTGGAAGACAGACACAGCACATTGGTAAGGTATACCCTAAACCTGGAAGTCAATACCAAGGCTTTGCCCATCAGTGCTCATCAGGAACACATCAGGAAGACCAAGGCCTACAGCAGGGCACCAGCATGAACAAAATTCGAGTCTGTTTTAGATGTTGACTAGTCAAAGATCTACCTACAAGCCTGTGTGACTTAACTTACTAGCACAATTGTGATCAAAATCATTTGACAGCATTGTTTGTATATGTAATTTGGAGGCTGCAGTATATTTAGTGTTAACTGTACCTTCTATAACGACCCAATGTGAGCATGAAGGGAAGGACATTTTCCGCTTTTTCACAATGGGCACAGAGGTGTTCGAGCAAATTAAGCAATTCCAGTTGAATTTAATTAGCTTGCATCATGAGGTTATAAGATCAGGGTACCTTTTGGCTTTGGCATAAGTTGAGGGCTCCACATGTATCCAGTGGGTAAGTGTGATATAGATCCATGGTATGTGCTGAAGTAAGCAATAGGGGGCAAGTTCAACTTCTTCCTGAAATCATTTATGAATCCCCTGGTGCCCCACCAAATTACTAGATCTAGAATAAGGTAGGACAGCTAAGGTAGGTAAAGATGTCAGCGTGGAAATTTTCTAGAAACAATATGATAAATTTGCTTGTAGTTATAGTTAAAAGGCTGATGCAATATTACCCTATAAGTTGCGCTTTGAGGCATTCGCGCCAATGGATGCGGGAACTCATCAGTTGGCCTGTCTACAAATATTAGCAGTTAGGAAAACATAAATCACAGAGAAATGAAAAAAGAGGCCAGTTTACAAATGCTGACGAGTACAAAATATGCAATTTTGCTACAGGACTCTGTTCCTTTTGCTGAAAGGCACTGAATGAGTTTTATTTTATTTTCCAATTTTAACACTCTGTACTGCTGAAGCTGCCACAGAAAGGTACATGCTTACGTCCATGGAAATGTGAAGAATATATGTAGAGGTGCTCCAAGTGCCTCGGCAATATGCAAATGTCCTGAAAGTCAAAGGATTTGTTATTAACACAGAATAATTCACCCTACAATTACCAGTATCGTACTATGTATAACTATCACATTGCAGAATGAAGATTATTTCGAATAGGAGGTAGCAGAAAATTGATGTAAAATGGCAGTGTAATGATGGACAAACCTACCCAATGCAGGAGGATTTGCAATTATTGCCTGAGCTCTGAAAAGTGCCCCAGTATCCAAATCAGGTTCAGTGCATGCAGGTAGAACTGAGAAGATGATTTCCTTAAGCTGCTTTCTTTGAGCAGAAATTTCTGTGGGTCCAGCCAGGCAAAATCCTTTGTTTTTTGTCATATCTGCATTTGAAAGTGGTGTGCTCATTTGTTCCATCTGTTCATGAAAACAGAATATGATTTTGCATTTTGCACTTTTCTTCAGCATGTTTGCTTTAACAGCCAACCACATGAAGCAAAATGACCAAATACCTTTTTGCACCTGGTTGTAAATTTTATAGATTAATGCAGCAAGGCAATTATATGATTAACTCAGCAGATGTCGACAAGATATAATATTCTTTTATCTGCATAGACAACACAATATTCATGATATAAGAGCATTAAAACCTTACACTGAGCCATAATTCGAGGATCACCACCCAATGGGTAGAAGTCAACACCAGCTGACTTCACAAAAGTTTGAAAATTGACATGAGTAGCCAACCTAACATAATGACCGAATTCCTGCAGAAAATTCCAGTTTTATATTACAAGAGAGGGAGAATTGGGTAATTTTCAGTATTAATAAAGCCAGTATATTAGTTCTAGATGGTGATTCTTTTAACCGAAAACACGGCAAGGGAGGCCCCCACTGTGACTTTACTAAAAAGAAAAGATATATACAGAAGTATGTACAAAATGCTTGAGATGGGCAAAAAGAGCAAATTAGGGCATGAAGTCCAAATTGATAATTGAGGATGCCATATGGAACATTGAATTTTTTCTACATAAAATTTTTAATCAAACCTGACAAATTTATAACTTTATATAAACAGATATTGGGGGATGAGTGTTGAACTGAGCACCTAAATGGTGGAAGATGCTTAGGTTAACCCACCACACGTCAGAATACTTATCAAGTAAGAAATCCGATTCATCTAAAGATTTATAGGTTTAGCAGATGTGCATCGACTTATTTGATCTACTACGCGTAGACTTCATGAAAACCTAAACCAGTAGACGGGATGTACTATGAGTAGACTTCTCAAATTAACATTGACGTTTCCAGCTCCCTGATGATCATAAATGAGAATGCTACAAAGTTGTCTTCCTTTGGACTCTTAACAGTTCCTTGTAGGTTCTCTTACCTGAAGTCGTTTAGCTAATGCAATAAAAGGCTGAACATCCCCCCGTGTTCCAACTACAAGTATAGCAATCCTCAACTTTGGGACTGCCTTGTTGACTCCAGATGTAAAATCTCCAATATCACGTGAAACAGAACCAAAAGCATCAATCTCCGAGAGTTCTGAAGCCACAAGATCACTACGCGTCACATCTACCTCCAGTGTACCATCATTCTGGATCTTTACCAGTTTCTCAATAATCTTTATCTGAAACACCAAATAACAATGAATAACTATAATACAAAGAGCAGAAGTTATAAAGACCACCGAAAGGAGAAATTTGGATCGAAATGTTGCTTCCTGACTTTTCTCAGATTCTTCTAATCTAAACTAAAATGAAACAATGTCATCTGAAACACCAAATAACAATGAAATAACTACAATATAAAGAGCATAAGTTATAAAGACCACCAAAAGGAGAAATTTGGATTGAAATGCTGCTTCCTCTCTTTTCTAAACTAAAATGAAACAATTTCCGAGTATAACTGTCAAACTGTGACGACAACATAGTTGTAAACAGATGAACTAAACTCGAACCTGATAGAGATTATTGCAATTAGATATCAGACTTCTGGCGAAGACTACTATGATAGCCACTAAATTTCAATATCAGAAGACGAATAAATACCACTTAATTACTGGAGTAGATTTGAGACAAATATAAACACTCCAGCTTGTATTGAGCGTGCAAGAATAAAATAATAAATAATAAAGCTGATTCCAACCTTCTCGTTTTCTGAAAGCATATCCAAAGTAAGGTCACACTTTAACAACCTATCAGAGTGTGATCTTACGAAAACCTGCTCTTGCCCTTTAAAGAAATGAGAACTTGCAGTTGTTGATTTACTATGCCCGAATGCTGTAGAAAAACAAAATGGCAATGTTTCAGGACCAAATAGAAGAAATTAAGAATGGGTACTATAACTAGGCTGTACAACACAGTGATTTTATTCTGGATATGTGGCACAGTGGCTTCAGCACTTCACTCAACATGATGAGATCAATGTAGAGTGCGCGGGAGAAGTGCACATCTTTTTGCTAAGAAGATAAAATGGTCAACGACCTTGATGCAAGCCATCCTAGACGGCCACTAAAGTTAAGCATCTTGTATGAATTTGTTTCTCAAGAAAAAAACAGATAACCTGTCAGTTCTGTCGAAGTCATAGAAATATAATACAGACGTTTGGAAATAAAAAAAAGCAGGAATACGACTGCCATTAACAAATTCAAATCTACACAGCATTGCTATTGCTACAGGCAACCCATGCTGTAAAATCAAAGGTCTAATGCAGCGAGCCTTCACACTTAAACAAGTTTGATGCAGCCATTCTCACACCTTCAATAATGTACCTACCAGGGTCTACCACCTTTCCTATAACCCTTTTGACCCTTTTAATTTCAACAGGTCGAAATCAACCGTGTCTAAAGATTAAACCAGTTACATCGGAATGGCAGCTACGCTAGGCGATCTCATTGTTTCGCGGTTTCCGTTTCTGAGTATACACAATTGGCCAGATGCTACGGCTGGAAACTGAAATACTCGCACGCTCGCGCGCACACCGGGCACAGAACAAACCAAACCAAACGATCCCACGAACCTGGCTGCCGCGACGAGGCGAACAGCCCGTCGACGTCGGCCGATCCGGAGAACCTCTCATCCATGGAGGCCAGCACGACGTCCCCCATCCCCTCAGCGAACGAGGACGAAGCGCCCGGGCCCGCCGCCGCGCCAACCTTCCGCTGCCGAACGCCCACTCCCGCCTCCTCCCACGGCGCCACCGCTCCGCCGTTCCCGTCGCTCCCCATGGTGGCGCGAAGGGCCGGCGACGAGCCGCGCGGGGGGCGATATGCTACCGGCGCCGCGTCGACATTGGTCGCGCCGCCGCGGAGGGTCGGAACCCTTGGGAGGGCGCGGGTGGGGGCAGGGAGCGACGTGCCAGTGCGAGGTGGCCGGCTCAGCGGCGGAGGTGGACGAGACCGGCGGGGACTGGGAACGATCGGCTGGTTCCGCGGACGGTGGATCGATGGACCTGGAGCAGTTGGCGCGTAGTACAGGGCAGGGCCCCTCCAGACTTTACTCCTCCGACGCGTCGGGATGGGCCACGGGTACGTGACATCGTGACTGCGAGATTGTGAAGTACTACTGTACTACAATGTCCACCTCATACGCATCTTCCGCGAGACGAGCAAGTCCGCCCGTGTCCGGTCACCTCGCGCCCACGAGAAACAAAAACAAAAAAGAAAAAAGGTTGGGGGTTTCAAACCCGCGTGCCGCGTGGAGACGCTTCTAGCGGCCGTCCAGGTCCAGCCGAGGGCTCGCGAACGGGAATGAGATGAGATAAGATAGCGACCCACCCGTATTGAATTGTCCGCTACCGACCCAGATCCGTTGCGCCGGCGATCCACGGACACCAGATCGCCGTACTAGGGTACAAGCACGAGCCGCAGCCACGCGTCAGCGAGGAGGAGGCCGTAGTAGATCCCTCGTCTTATCTCTTTGCTATTTACTCTGACACGACACGGATATCCATTATCCGGGGGGGGGGGGGAATCCGGCGGGCCGGTCTGCCCGAACGAGCCGGACGCTCGGTGAGTGACCGCACCAGTGAGTGACGGTCCCCTGCTCGTTAGTACTATAAACTGCCTGTCTCGTTAACCATCGCCGATCCGATCCCCAGTTCCGCAATCACGCCACCAACCTCGTTCGCGAGCAGAGCCGAGTGGTACTGTAATAAACAAGCCGAGACGAGACCGCACGGCACTACACCAGCGCCATCTCCACGTTTCGAGCCCCCCTCGCGCGTTCCCTCCCAAGCTCTAACCAACCAACCAAACAGCCAACCACCGCTCCTCGTCTCCCGAAGCCTCCGGGAGGCTCAGCGAGGTGGGGAGAGGTGACCCGACGGATACGAGGAGGGCGCGGCGCGGGCGGGGGAGGGGAGGCCCGGGCCGCGGGCGCATGGCGTCGTCGAGGGTGATGCCGTCGTCGTCGCCGTCGCCGTCGCACACGGCCTCGGATCTCGCGCGCTTCGCGCAGGCCGCCAGCAAGCCCGGCGGCGGGCTGGGGTCCATGAACGTGGAGGACCTCCTCCGGGGCATCTACAGCGACATGCCCACCACCCCGGGCCCTCCCCCGGCTGCGGCCGGGGACGGCGACCGGCCGATGTCGCCGGAGGTCGGCCCGCGACGGACCTCGGAGGAGGTGTGGAAGGATATCACTCGTGGAGGTGGCACCGCCGGCACGGTGGTCCCCGCGGCTCCGCCTGTCGTCGCAGCTGGCGGCGGCCCGGAGATGACGCTGGAGGACTTCCTGGCGAGGGAGGGCGCGGTGAAGGAGGACGAGGTTAGGATCCCCGGGCCCTCTGCGCCGGTGGAGGGGCAGGTGGCGATGGGGTTTCTCGGCGGGCCGGAAAGTGTGCCAGGCGGCGGCGGCGGGAGGGGGAGGAAGAGGCAGCTCATGGATCCGGTGGATCGCGCTGCGATGCAGCGGCAGAAGCGAATGATCAAAAACCGGGAGTCTGCAGCCAGGTCACGGGAGAGGAAGCAGGTGGGCGCACAAACGTGACGCTTTTTACAAAATTAAGCTTCGTAGCTTGCGAATTTCGAGTGGGAATTCAGATGTTTTTTTTGTTGGTTGCTGAAGGCTTACATTGCGGAGCTTGAATCGCTAGTGACGCAGCTCGAGGAGGAGAATGCCGAGCTGTTGCGAGAACAGGTACGACTCTGCTCCGCTCCGAGTATTTTTTTTTGTGCCTGACTGTCGGGATCAGAAATGGGAGACACTTCGAATTTTCATACTGCTAATGGAATGACATTAGGCGTTGGCCAAAATGCCTGATGGCGCCACACTTATTTTCAGTAGCCTCTGTCCTCTAGAACACATCATCTAAAAAAGTCATGACCTGCATGATGCATGAAGTCATGCTTTCACTAATTAATCAAGGTGACTAATGCAAGTTCTTGGATGTTCATCTATTTGCAAACGTGTTCCATTTTGAACGTTCATATCATTACCTTACGACAAGCTTCTCAATTTGATATTTTCAGGAGGAGCGGCACCAGAAACGGCTTAAAGAGGTAATTTTCTGAACTTATTTCTTGTCAATTTGAATGGAAGGAGCCGATAACACTGGATAATTAGTCCTTTATGGCACTAAAAATGATTGCTTCCGCAAGATTTTTTGGGGATATAACTTGTATTGATTTCTTATGAAAGGCTGTAATCATCTGTCATAGTATCCAGTGCAATTCATTACATTATATTTGCCTTTATCACCCTTATATATTATGGCCAGCAATTCCCTGCCCTCCTTTCCTAATCCTGTGATATCATTGTAACTCGTTTTCTGTAAATATTGGGGAGAATCACTCAAATATTCCTCCAATAGCCACACAACCATCACTTCAGAAAGCATAAGATATAAACTTTCATCTGTTTAGTTATTTGAAAACACATATTAGAACCAGAAACACGGATAACAGATGCTGTCCATGCTTAAAAGGAGCATCTTTTTTAATGAAAAATCCCGATTCTGGAAGTTTGGTTTCCTTTTGTCTATTTCGTCCTGCAATGAGCTTACGTGCTTAAGACTCCTTGCTAGCCGGCCAAAGTGGTTTTAGAAAATAGATATCATGTGATGTTGACAACTTTCAATTCCTTTTGAACAATACATGGGTAGATGACAAGTGTGAGATTGTCCCTTTCGTCTTTCACTTTCTCTTGGGGCCATTTGCTTCCCAAGATAGTGCGTTGTATAATCCTGTGTTTTTTATAAAGGCTAGAGCCTGCAAGTCTGAATGATACTTTTCCGCTGCAGCACCATCTGTCAATTTGAGGGCTTTAGGTGTACATTTAACATTTTAACTATTTAATGGTTTTGTATAAGTTAGGAGTTGGGAAGAAGATGTTTTCTCATATAATGTAAACGGTCAAATATCAGACCGAAATCAATACATGTCCATTTGGACTGACGGAGTAGGAATAATGGATTCTTCTGGATTTTGGAGTTTCTGACTCGAGAAATGTTCATTTGCCCCTTTTTCTTTATGGCATGCTATGTACTTCTCTAAGAAATCCATCTATTTTATGCAGCTAATGGAACGAGTGACACCAGTCATCGTGAGGAAAAAGGCATCACGGGATCTTAGACGAACGAACTCGATGCAGTGGTAGGCTTGAGCCAAGCTCAGTTGCCATTCCTTACAGTTATAACATAGCATTTGCTCATGTGTATGCCATTTTTCTATTTATCTCCAGCTACTTAGTTTAGTACCTTAGGGGAAAATAACATGGAACAAAATAAAATCATAATATGTAGGAGGGGGTGCTCATGATCAAGGAATCCTGTTATTTCAAGTCGAAATTCTCTACGGTAATGTATGTGTATTAGCAGTTGTGAATCCGATGTTAGTTCACATGTTAGTGACGGCTAATGCACATCTAGTACTGCAGAGGATATGCAGTTATTTCTATCTGACCGACAGATCGACTCTACCTGATTTATCTCTATCCTTCTCACCGTGACTGGTAGATTTAGCAAGAAAAAGAAGAGGGCGGTAGCACTACAATAAAGCAGGGTCGCCTGAAAGTAATTAGGATGCTCGCGCGGCAATGATCTGAGTCGTGGGAACGACTAGAATGTAAACAGTCATTTGGTGCAATCGTGTAAAAATCTTTTTTAAACCACACGATCTACATTCTGCGGTGAGTGTATTTTTACACTTAAACCCTTCCACCTGGCAATATAAGTTGAAAGAATTAAAGTGTGCAGGTGGGAGGGTTTAAATGTAAAAATACACTCACCGCAGGATGTAGATCGTGTGGTTTAGAAGGGATTTTTGCACAATTGCACCAAATATCTGTTTGCATTCTATATGTTCCTCTGAGTCGTATAATCGGATGTAACTTTCAAAACAGCCGTGTTTAGGAGTGTCTGGTGTGTACTTGTATGTAGAAAGAAATCGCATTGTCTGTGTTTGACCTGGACAAGCTTATCACATTTGTAGCCTGCATTTTCTGCTATAGTGGATTGCAGTTTTTCTTATTACATGAGTTATTATAATGTTCCAAGACATGTAAATTGAAAAAATAACCTAACGTTGGGCGGTACGAGTGGTTCAACAGATAAAAAAAATATTGAAGTTTTGATTCAATTTGTAGCATGCTTTTACCATGCGTTCCAGGACTACCCAGTTTTACATGTTGGTACCGGGAAGTGCAGAACAGTTCCTCTGCTACCACTTCAGTGTCAGCACACTGCAGCAGATCGAAAGCAACACGGGTGTCAGAACTACCTTGACGCAAAAGTGACATGATTTTGAACATTGTTTTTTTTTGCTTGTGCATGGGTGCTGAGCCTTCGAGGTCTATAATACGTGTGGACATAAAGGCTAGGGCCTGCAGAGAGACCAGAAGCACATTTGAGAAACCTAACCTGCAGTTGGGAGTCCCCACGAAACGAGAATGGAACGCTCGCTCATGTCCCTTCCAGATCCATTGGCAAATTGAGGAGGCGTAACGGTTCCTTGCGTGGGCCGGATCTAATAAAAAAACTCAGTACATGTCATCAGTATCGTCACGTGTAAAAGCAATTGGAGGTGGCCGCCCGTCACCCGGGCCGGGGCTTTGTGTTCCGCAAGGCTGCTAGCCCGTGGCCGGTTGTCTCGTCTCGGCGCCTGTGTTCTGGTTCTGGCCAGTGACAGGCGTGATGCGGCCCGGCGGCCTATTTGGTAAAACTCCGGGAGAGTTTCACTGCTCATTTGTGCCTTACTCGAATACTCGATGGCCCTGCGCCCTGATAGCAAAAGCATACCAGTTGCAGCGGGTCAGGTCAGTGCTGGACTCCACAACGACCAATACATACAATACAGACGAACACTTGCCGTTGTTCGTATCGTATCACCTTTTGTAAAGCGAACACGAAGAACTACACCGAGCCAACCCATCATCAGACGCGGCAGCCGCTGCCACGGTACCGCCTAACGAGAAGATCCACGGCTAGCTAATCCCACACTCGTGGACCACCACGGGCTAGCGCGCGCACACACCAGCTCATGGGTCATTACGCTCTCTCGCCTTCGCCCCGTTCGTTTCGTCCCTAAGCTGTACCTGTACCGTTTAGTTGTCTTTGCGGTGAAAGTAACTCGAAGCTAAAAGATAGGGGAGGGGACACACCGAAAGAGCTCGGCTCGGCTTTTTTATTCAGGATCGGAGGCGGCCACATGTGAGATGGTGATGCTCCCGTCTTGGGCACAGCTAGTACTGCTGTGTGTCTGAGTCTAAAATGGGCAAGCAGTGGGGTGGCGATGCAATGATTACGCACAAGGCGTGCCTGTTGTGACCCACTGATAAAAGCGTGATTAGCTCGGCGCTTGGCAGCCTTTTGGTCCTTTTGGAGGCGTGACAAAGCCTGGAAAGCACTCGCTCACTTCCCAGTGCACGACAATGTGCAGTGGTGTTACGCAGTCCAGCCAATCCAGAGGCAAACAGTAATGCGCACACCAAGCTTTCTGTGCTGCCACATTACTCTTATCGTGTGGCAATGCCACTGCATGTATATTGCGGATTTGGCAATAACTGGTCAAAAAGGAACTTGTAATCACGGAAGAGGGGGGCCAACAGTACATGCATTCGTGTATGTCCAGTTCAAGCAGAATTACAACCAAGATAACACGACGGTGAAATACAAGGATATACTAAGAGCCTACCGACTGACAGCAACATGTCTTCTTTTACCTTGCAACATCTTCATTCATTCACAGGCCAGCTTTGTGTCAAAGCTGCTCAAACAGATAGCGAATGCCTGAAAAGCCGAGAGAGGGTAGCGGTAGTCCATCGTGAACATGTCCCTTGCCACTTTTCCAAACTGAAGAATGATCTTGTCGGGATCAGATGGAGCAGGTTGCGACGGAGTTGGAGCGCCTGCAGGCGGTGGGGTCGTCGCGGCAATCAGCTGGAAGTTCTTCACCGAGGCGATCGTCACACGGCCACGGAAGTTGAGGCACCAGCACTGCAGCTGTTCGTGCCACCTTGGCGGCTTATTTCGAAGCACCAGCGGTCTCTCCTTGACTTCACCGTCCTCACCACCATCCAACCTCCCGCTAGCAATGTCAGAGAAGCGAGCGCTGTTGAAGTCCACAGATGAGTCCATGATGGACTTCGAGAAGGAGGTGGTGCTTCGGAACGACTGCGAGAAGGAACCGGTGCTGCGAAACGAGTCCTCCAGTGCTCGAGGCAAAATTTGTTCAGGTTGGCCAGGCACTGTACCACCTGGCTCCATTGATGAGGCGGGTATGGAATGCATGATGCAACGCATACGCCTCGGACCTCTAGTGCCGAGGACGTTTAGCTCATATGAAATCTGGGCTGTGCTGAAACTAACAGAAGGCACCTTTGGAGAGACCTTCGTGGAGTTAAACCTCCTGCTTGTCTTTCCAACAGGTGGAACTACAGCACCATTGTAAGGGGGTTGTGTATCATAAATTACAAACTTTGTACCGAGGAAGTTTGACCTGAAAATTTACAGCGTGAACCTTAACATTATACTCCCAAAAAACAAAGTGCAGAGATCTGACGCGATTTCAAACAAAACACACAGGTTTCATCTTCCATAATTACCTCACTTTTCCAATGTAGGTTCTGCTCGCCCTTGAGATGTTGTCAGCATCCATTGAGATAGTGTACTCTGTGCAAGTTGTCTTGCGATGTCTTTTAGCTGACAAGAGGAATTTTCCAGTTTCCGCAGTAACAACTGACCATGGAAACATATATGATTCAGCAAATTTGGTCATGTGAAATCCGACAGACCAGTCATATGATCATTTAACAAAGAGAAATATTTATTCGTGAATGAAAGCTAAAACCACTAAGCATTTTTCAGAATTGAGGTTCCGAGTATATGAGACATACTAGACAAATTGAACCCTCAAACTCATGCGAACTTCAACTGAAAGTAAGCAAAGCACAAGACTTACCATTGCTAAGGCATAGGTAGAGATGATAGGTGGATTTTGACTTATTCCTCTTTATGAAACATTGAATCATTGTATTTCCATCTCGAGGCCCGGGCTGTCAAAGAAACAAGTAATGTACAAAGCGCAAGAAAAGTATCAGCTGCTCAAGTTTTCGATCTGATTATAAACAGCATTCGCTTCAAGATTACTTTAACTAAAAAAGGTAGATTTTTCTTTTACCTGCTTTAGAGACACAGGGAAGGTGAGCCTCCCACTAAACTCTGGGCTCAATACAATATCCTTACACATTTCCCTCCATGTCCTACAAACTGCTGCAAAGCAAACGACATGCTTCCGGGCTGGCCATGTGCTCTCATCAGCCTCCAGTCTCCGTATGACATCACAGAGGAGTTCAGGGGGTAGGCTCGCCCAGCAGCTTTCTGGGATTAACGAAGATGAGTCGTCGAACACTTGGTGTGAGCTCTGACCCTTCCCTTTGTGATGCCCGGTAAGGCCATAAATGCCTGAGAGAGTCACCTCAAAGCTCCTCCTGGACAAGCTGCCGAAACCATCCCTAACATCACGGACTATGCTACGGAATGACATCTGCGGCACCCAGTGTCAGATAATGAAGACATACAAATCTAAGACAATTAGCCTGCAATGGGAAACAAGCAACTGTTGGTAACTCCCTGTTTAGCAATTCCACTAGATATGAGACAAGCAGTGAACAAGTAACTTACAGATCCTCCTTTGAGATGACAACAGCAAGGAGTGTATGCAAAGGAAATGACCGCTACAAGCTGCCCCTACTAAAAAGAAAAGGATCAATGAGGAAAAGAAAATTTAACACGGACGGATTTGACTGACACATTCATGACAATGAGAAGCTCATTCAACCTTAGACATCCCACCGCATAGACCTCCTGACTCGAGACCAAAGTAGATTCCAAATCCATCATTGCTCAGGATGCAAGCAGTGACTTTTGACCACATAACCCACACATATTAGGTACGGAGCATCACTTTAAACCCAACAAATATGGGCATTAACTCAAACAAATGGCACATATGACTCCTTAATTCCCGTGGAAGCTTTTGCGGAACCTTAGCAGCAGAACAGTATATAACACTGATGTGAACCGATACAGTATTTCCCTAACGGAATCTCGCGGCGTACGGTCTGGGTACAAAAAGACGGATCCATTTCCCTTCTTATTTTCCCCTAAGGATTTTTTCCTTCGTCTGTAACAGGCAAGTTGGTAGTAATTTAGACATGACCTATGCAAGGCAAGAGCTGAGAAATGGACAGGTTTCTCTCAATCAGCGACGCAATGGAAGTCAGACTAGAAGGTCAAGCAAACAGACATACGACTTCCGAAAAAAAACAGGAAAAATCATGTACAAGAGGAAACGCTCGGATTGCTCTGCGAAATCTGCTCCTAACAACACTGTATCCACCGAATCAGCGCGTATGATCTACTGATCTGGCCGGGAACACCCTAGATACGCCGCCTCCACCGGACGACCACTCGCTTCACACACCGAGCGGCCGGGAAAAAAAACGCCACCAGAACGTACAAGGATGAGAGCCAAACCGGAAGCACAGCTCCCAGCTCGCGAAACAGGGACTCACATTCCGCCGAGGCAGAGCGACCGCCGCCACTCCGACAGGACGCGGGGTCACCGGATCAGAGCTCCCGCGACCGAGCTCGACGCGCTGTTCTTCCCGGCCACGCGGCGCGCGGGCGGCGGAGGGGGGGAACCGGGAGGTGGAGACGAGGCAAGGAGGGGAGGGAGGAGGAAATGAGCCGGGACGAGGAGGACGGGGGAGGCGGGGTGCTCGACCGGGTTTGTTCCGTCGTGGGGGCGCGCCCGTCAGGGTCAGGCGTTGGGGCGGACGGGTGAGGTGGCAGCACCGGGATTCATCCCGTCCGAGTTCCGACCAGTCGCACCGATCCACTTTCTCCCACCCTCTCCCGCTTTAATTTTTTCCCTAGTTTTTACTCTTTTATTTTTTTTTTGGATGATTTTTTTTTGCCCTGGTTCGTTTAGTTGTCTGAATGTTGTGGTTTTCTTTATCTATTATTTCTAGTTTTAATTATACTTTTATAAGATGCAATATCAAAAACATATGTTAATAATATTCAAGTGGTTTCAATGTTTCTGACATTAACAACCGTTGTTCTTATTTACTGTTCTATACTATTGATGTATTATTGTATTATCTATGTTCTTATTTATTCTTTCCGCTTGCCCGTCCCCGCGCGCCCCACGCGACGGCACGGTGGTGGGAGGCGCGTGGGCCGGTGCGGTGCGGTGCGCGTCCGTGGAGCCCTTGAACGGGCTGAGTGGTGGTACCCTTGGTTAACTTTTTCTTAATCCTGCCCTTCCTTCCGTGTTGGTACAGTACAGGTGAGAGCAGAAAGGCTCTGAAACCACAGCGAAAAAGGAGGCCCGCGAAAGTGAACGAGAGGGGGAGGCCGTGACAAAATATTCTCTCGCCTGTCTCGGCAACGGCAGCCTCCGAGCGCCAGAAAACGGCCGGCTCTCGAACTCGGTTCCGTGTCAGCCTTCGCGACGAAAACGAAGCCCTATACCACCACCCCGTCCCGTTGCAACTCATGTGAAAAAAACGGCGTTGTTCTCCATTTCCGTATGCATGGCCTACTTGAACTGGCCCCCAATTCGTGCCGAATCTGAAACAAACACAGACAACTCTTTCCAGGGTGTTTACCGACTGACGTCCACCATGTCATCGTTTTCTGTTCCTTGAATCCATTACTTGGAGACTTGGATTAGGTCGCTGGCTGGCTGCGAGTAAAGACGACAGCCTTTTTAAAACTAGGACAGATTTCCGTTGGCAAGTTTGATTTGAAACAGTATAGTCTTGATTAATCAGTGGTTAGCATCGTACTGAAGTTTCATACGTTATGTGCCTGCAGCAGACGAGTAAGGGGGCGATGGAAAAAAAAATGCACCAGCGTCGTCGTCATCCCAACCACTACGCCATGTAAACAACTCCGGCTGCTTGCGTCGTCTGCGTACAGCTAAACTAAACTCGTGAGCCGGTGCATGCATCATGCACGAGTAAGGATAAGATATAGTACTGCTGCATGCCAGCAGTCCACGCATTTGTTAGCGGAAAACATCTGCTGTTTATATTAAGCACGTCATCTGAATTTTTCTCTGGAACTACTCATTTCTTGCCCTGAAAAAGCTGAAAGACAACCAAGCGCTTTTGCTCAGAAATGTTTGGGTTTCGTCCTGCTGCATTCGTACACGACTTTTCTCCTTCTCAGCGGTACGTTTGCAGCATCGAGGAAGGAAGGCGTCGTACAAGAACACGGCCGGCCGGCCACATGATAACGGCTGGAGATTTCTTTCCGTTCCCTCGTTCTAAAATCAATACTGCCGTAGACTTCCTGGGAAGAACAGGTCGCATGCAAAAACGTTTATCAGGCACGTACGACTGCCTAATCCAGCTGAACACAACTTCTGCCGCCCACAGAGATTTTATTTATGTGCCATCAAGTCGTCGCCTATCCATATAGAAAACAAAGGTGTGTGTGGATGTAAACGTCGAGGATTATCAGGTGGTAGCCGATACGATTCATGCGTGCGTGCTTAGCTTAATAAAATGTTTTCAGTGGGACGTCAGCGAAAGCGGCAGTTCGAAGTTGATTCGAACTTCTAAAGCAACATGTAACCAACTGTTCCAGTGTCGAAAGCTCCTGTGATGATGCATTTCAGAAGTCCAGAAGAACTAATCAGCGTTAAATAAAAAAGGAAAAAACAGAGTTTGCGCGGGCATTGATTTACAGCCCATGAGCAAGCACCTCACCTTTGCGTCTGGCCTCCTACAGCTGGAGAACGCGGGCTTCCCAGAAGGCCCAAACCAGGAGGGGCTCGGTCTCGGCGGCGGCGCCGTCCCACCCAAAAGCGAAGGCACATCGGATTTCTGGAACTGGAGACGGTGGCTGCGACTGGTTGGGTAGCTAGGGTTTAGAGGTTTTTGGGACTGGGGAGCTGCAGGAGAGGCGTCGGCGGCGATGGGGTCGGCGGAGGAGGAGATCGCGGTGAGGGAGCCGCTGGATCTGATACGGCTCAGCCTCGACGAGCGCATCTACGTCAAGCTCCGATCCGACCGCGAGCTCCGCGGCAAGCTCCATGTGAGCCCTTCTGCTTTCTCTCCCGACCGTTTTGCTGCCTTCTGCACGGTCTGCTGTTCTCCCTGACTTGCGGCCTATCGGGTGTTGAGTGGTCGTGATCCCTGGTTACCGTGGCGGCTGTGCGGCCGGCTGTCTTCGTTATCTATGTAGACCAACTAACTGATGGGCAGTACGACCGCTAATTCTGTCCTATCACCCTCTTTTATTGGTTAGTTAGATGATATACTAACTTAGTTTTATGCCTTGTCTAATGGAACGTTCAAGTTCATCTGCAAGACGGCAGTTCAACAATTCAGTGAAAACTGGAGCGTTTGAGGTTAAATATGTTCCTGTGAAATAATAACTAGCAGTTCAAAAGCATTGGTAACGACTGTTAATAGCGTAGGAGGTAAACTGCCCATTGTGAAATGGTTCATGCGAAGAAGTGGTGTAGGACGGAATGAAAGTTCCTGCAGATATATGCAATGAATTATTTTCTCTGTTTAGAACAAGATCCTTTTAATGTTCAAACTATGTTTCCGCCTCAGATGTAGGCTTTTTTTTTGGACTTTGTAGGTTGTCTTAACTATTCGGGACCCAATTTCACTGTTAATGAACGGAACTGCTCACCTGTTTTGAGCCTGAAACGATTCATGTACTTGCAGAACGGAGATACACTGTTCTTTGTGTGTTATAGAGAAAAGGAGTTAGCTTTTAGCATTCCTGCTTATGTGATGTCATTTAATATGTTCGGAATCTCATGATGAACGACAATGCTATATGCTGGACATTTTGTAGTCTTATATGCTTTCTGCCACATATTGCTTTTTTCTTTTACTTCAGTTCCATGCCCTCCTGCTGCGTCTTGCTTTTAGTTGCTTGTTCATGTTACTCTTGTCTTTCTCACGAGTTTATCTGTTCTTTTCTCTTTGAACTCCTTGTAATCCTTTGAATATATATATATATATATATATATATTGTAAAGTTTTTGGCCTATTGGGTAGATAGCTACCAATGTTTTTTGTTTACTTTTTTATCCAGGCATATGATCAACACTTGAACATGATCCTTGGAGATGTTGAGGAGGTCGTGACAACTGTTGAGATTGATGATGAAACATATGAAGAAATCGTGCGCGTAAGTGTTTTGAGCTTTTCACCATCTGTTCCATCTTTAATAGATTTTTTTTGCCGAATCTTCTGGATGTCGAATCTAGTTTTACCTATGCATCAACAGAAAGCAGATATCTCAAGTGTGTTTAGAAAATGAAGTGCTAGCCAACTAGTCTGCATTTATTAGTACATTTTGTTCGTGGAGTGTTGATGTGCTTATACGGGACTGCTATTCATCAGAAACATATTTGAATCTGTTAGAATGATTGGCTTTCATAGTTCTGCTTGTTTTGTGTGGTACCAGACAACTTGCATGCAGTGATTTGACTAAGGTGAACAGATGCTATGGTGCAGGTTATTTACATAGTTCTCAATCTTTGAAATGCCCAATGATGATGTTGAGTAGTGATTAAATAATTATTTGCTGATTTTTTAAAATCTATGTGCTGAATAATTTTGCAGACAACTAAACGCACCATCCCGTTCCTTTTCGTCCGAGGTGATGGTGTTATATTGGTTTCTCCACCCCTGCGGACTGCATGAAGGTTGAACCTGGGATCCTGCTGATTGTCAATTGTAACTGATATATGTCTGGCCAGTCGAGGAAAGTCTATGTTGTGTCATGGATTGTTGGTTTAGCATGTGACACGTCCTGTAATAGTTTCTTCTCTTTGAATTTTATCTGATTCTTGTGCTGATACATCTGTCGAACCTTGTGGTTGTTCTCATCTCATTCAGTCAACTTGCCAAAATTTACCCTGTTTTCTATAGTAGCTTCTGTTGGCTTGAAAAGTCGGGAGTTATAATTGGTGTCGCACACACTTTTGTGACATCCTGTAGACAGTGAAACTCGTAGGCTGGGAAAGGACGGCTAGTTTTCTTATCTCCCCGATATTATCATGGAATCGTAAACAGGGTTTGTCGAGCTTTAAATTCCATCAAAATATTCGATTCCCAGTCCACTTGGAGGAAAAAAATGAACATGGCAACGCGTCCCCACTTTTTCTTTTTCTTTTTTCTTTTTTTTTTGAAATGACAATGCGACGTTTTTTGTTCAGCCGATTCGTGATTCCCCGGCGTGCAAGTCACAGCACGAATACTATACTTTTTTATTATAACTTTAAAAGGGGTGAATCAAAGAGAGTTCGGCAATCGCCATAGCGAAACAAATCGACTAGCTTTGCCGTCGCTCCAGCCTCCACCCACCGGGCGAAGAGGAGGAAGCGAAGCGACGATGGGCGTCACCAAGGAGGATGTCGAGGCGGCCATCACCTCCGCTCTCAGCCCCTCCCATCTCGTAAGCCTCCCCCCCCCCCCCCCTCTGTATTCCATCGACCTCTATCCTAAACCCTAACTGCCCCCCGCCGCCGTGTTTATGCAATTGCAGGTGGTCACGGACACATCTGGAGGGTAAGTCCACCCCGAATGAAATGACTTTGACCTTCTAGCATGTTGGACTGTTTATTGGCCGCGAAGAGAGAATTTTGGGCGCCTTGTTCGTTTGTTTGATTAACTGACTGGCGTGAAGGTGTGGCGCGAGCTACGAGATCGAGGTGGTGTCGGAGAAGTTCGAGGGGAAGCGGCTGCTGGAGCGGCACCGGATGGTGAACGCCGCGCTGGCGCCGCACATGGCTGAGATCCACGCCGTCTCCATCAAGAAGGCTCTCACCCCGGTGCAGGCCCAGCCCCAGTCCCAGCCGGAGCCGGCTGCCGATAAGCCCCAGGCTTAACTGGTCCCTCCAAACAGTTCGATCACACATGCGCCATGGGTCGAGTTACGCATAACGTGTAGCGTGTGATCTTTGATGCTGGAGAAATCCACTGGCTCCGTGCTTGAATAATGTAATGGATGCAATTGCTGAATTGAGTGCTGCATGACATTTAGGGATTTTTTTTGCTTTAAGTACGAGTGCTCAGTTCGAATCGGAGCATGTTGCAGCTTTGTTGCCATCTGTCAAATTTTCACGGATGTTGTTTTTTTGGGTCCTCAAATCAGGTCCTTTGATTAGCCATGCACTTTTCCTGCTGAATTCATACTGAATGGGTCATTCTGTTAATATGAGGTGTGTCTATTACAGCTGGCTGCTTGAATTAAGGTTTGTAGTCGTCGAGTGTGAATGTTGAGGATGCAATTTTTTTTCTTAGCATGTTCCTTTTTTTTCCTCCAATGGCATAACTTTTTCCTTGGATAAAACAAATATACATATATTTGCACGTTCGGTGCTGGAAATGCAATGGCTTTTGATTATGCCTTGATATCTTGTTTAGTTGTTCTTATGTTATATCCTGCTTAAGGCATATGCTGGAACTTTCTCCTGACATAATACACAGTGTCTTGGTAGGAGGTATTTCTCCTACAGATTTCAAGATGAGTGCCTAGTCAGTGTTCAAACAAACAACTACTCTTTGTCACAAACATATTAGGATTAGTCTGGATATGAGAACTAACAGAAATGTATAGAAGAAAGAGAAAAGAGTAAACATAGCGGGCCACAGCCATTGCCTGAAACTGATGCCACGGCTGCGATCTGTGGGAGTGTCATCGCTGGCAAATTGCGACCCACGCGAAACGGAGTTAAACTGCCTAATAGTAGCTTGTCCGTGACGCTAGGAATATGCTTGGTCTAGCATCAGCTTCGAGTGAGAGGTGTGGCTTGGCCGATTCGACGCTCGACATTCACGCTATGCCGGTTTAGTTCCGCTCAGGCAGTTGCTTTACCGAGTGACTTCTCGAACCGGAATCACTCGCAATTCATGGTACTCCAGTTGAGACATTTGGAAGGTTGCGTGCCGGAGCAGCACAACATTGCTTCTTGACAACAGAACAGGTTTGTACAGGGGGTCTGCATGGAGAGGATTTCACAGAGAACACGTCAACTGAAACCATATTGGCAGTCTGACAATATTCATGCTGTAGGTACGCAGAAGTACTAAGGCAAGCAAAAATATTGGTAACGCAACATTTGGTGAAGTTATGTCGATTACAAGATGAATCTGGACATTAAATAGCAACCTTGTAGGATTTAACAGTGTACAAAGGGGGGCAACAAAGATGTTGGTGATTTCCGGATTCTGGGGCAAACCTTATGGTACAATAAATGATGTTAGTGGGTAGCACAAAGTTTCAGAATCACCAAAGAATCACGAGTACAGCGTGTCTGGAATGCTGGAACTTTCACAAGAAAACAGTTCAATTCAGATCTTCAGGGAAAATCTCCACCTTCCAAACACAGCCCCAACACGCCTTGACGAGTACAGCGTGTCTGGAATGCGAACCACGCATCATGGGCAACTTAACTTACAGGCAGTAGCACAATATTGATCATTTTTTTGTTCTGGAAAGAAAGAATAAAAAGTGTGATGAAACATAATCCCTCTGGTCCGGGGTGTTTGACATTCAGACTGAAACATCAAACAGACCTGACGGTAGTGTGTAATTAATATATTTTTAAAAGTAACTCCATTAACCTGGAACCTTGAAAACATGATTGAAGGGCCAGAGTTTTAAAGTATAGTGCAGCATGAGTTTGTCTTTTTCGCCTGCTTGTAAAACATCTGAGACAGAACAATAACATATGGTAATGAAGTAGATGAAACTAATAGACAATAGAAAACCAAACATGATGTATGCTAATAACAAAAGTAAGATTAAGCTGAATAAACTCTTGAAGTTTCAAAGCTGCAATAGATCTACACCAGCAGAATAGAGGATTAAAAACCTTTTATTTTGTAATGGACATTCAATCTACAAGATGTGAAACTAAAACTATTCTGGAAACGGGATCATGGTATTCAGAAACTTTATATTACATATTACAAGCAATATTCTACATCTTCTATGCTATAAAGTAAATAAGAGATCATAGGCCCTGGGCAATAGCCTACCCCAACGTGCTTGGGACAAAGGTTTTGCCGTTGTTGTTGTATAGGCCCTGGGCAAACACAGCCACTAAGTTGACACATTGACCAATGATTGTTTGTAAAAACCGAGGTGACTAAAGCGTGCTGTGTTTATGTAGACTGCAAATACACTGAAGTAAATGTTGAAGAAAACTAGCTTATGCAAAAACAGAAACTTGACATAAACGTCTTAAAGTAATTACAGACAGATAACATACAAGATGTCAACAATTTGATCACAACAACAACAACAACCAACCCTTTATCCCAAGCATGTTGGGGTCGGCTAGACATGAAACCCAATAATTATATATATATATATATATATATATATTTCAATGAAGTAAAGAGAGGAAGAGATATAAGAGTAACAAGAAAAAAAGAAAAGAAAAAAGACTAAGATTCTGACACATGTCAACAATCTGATCCCACAAGAAAAAACACTGAAACCTAAAACAGATTTTTTTAGTTGTGCTGGTAGATAAAAGATGCTAACATTTGGCTTCAGCTATAAAAGTTAATGATATACAACAAACAAAACATTTAGACCTGTAAATATTGCTAGTAGAAAAGAAATTGAAGTTGCCGAGTTCTTAATGTACGAAAGTGAAGACTAAAAGTATGTAGCAATACTTTTATAGCATAAAAGCAAACATTCATCAGAAATATCACATATAGAATTACCTGAGAAGCAGCACTCAGGTCTGAGCTTTTCTCCACCAAACTATCCAATCTCTCTCCTCTTTCAAGGACACTCTCAATAGTTTTGTGCTGCAAAAATATTCAGGTCCACAACGAGCAACAGTTATCAGGTTGCTACCATATATAAACATGGTAGATTCAGCGCAGCAAACTCAACCAAGTTAGTTTGACCATATAGCAGTACGAGCACAAGGCCGTAACAACATCGTTACAATATCCTTGAGCAATTGCTTGTTCCTTATGGAAAATAATAGTTGTACATACTGGATGTGTAAACCAACTACAATGAAACTAAGTTTAATTATGATCCACTACAAAACATAGAATCATGATTAGGTCTCATGAACATAGATCCGTACGAGCACAAGGATGAATCATCTAATGCAATGCCCCTTGGATTATATTTTGTCCCTCTAGAAAAAGTATCATCACATCTAAAGTATATTGCTCTAACTCAGGTGATATCCAGTTAAGGTAAGGCATGCATTATAGGTAATCTAAGAACACTTCATGCATGGTGCAAGTATTCCATGAATCTGTAAATTTAGTACGAAAAAAAAGAGTTCCAGATATATAACACTTACTAGGATGATTTTTGTTTCATCCAAGTCTCTCTGGATTTTCATTAATTTGTCAGCTTCTGCAGGGTCCTACAAAACATTGAACAATGAACATGTCGAGATTACTGTGTTCCTTGGAGGCAGAGTAAGTCAGAATGCAGGCACAATCTTGTATCAGCTACACAACTATAACCAATCTTCATTATGCCACAAACATGGCAAGATGAACTTTAAATTATCTCAAATGAACAATTTGATCCTTCATGGTAGCCATCAGGGAAATCCACCAAGCAGTTATGCAATCACACTGCATGTGAACTAACCAGATGTATTAAAACAAGTAAGAACAAACAAAATGTATTCGAATGTTATACATCTAATGCATACAATCGTGTCCAATAAGCATAGCCACAAAATAATAAACACCTTAGTATGCTGTTTTATCCAAAACAAGGCCTGTTGCAACAGATATACCAAAAACAGACAAGTTACTGCAATTCAACTAATTATGTCGACCCTTTCCCAGAGGGTAGCATAAATAACCCCACAGTGCTACCTCCCAACAATAAGGGTTGATTACACTTGTCATCAAATGGTTAAAGTACTTCTGTTTCAAAGGAAGTTATAAACCTGAAATTTTGTCAAAGCGTCTGTTATGAAAGGCCATGGTTGAGTTGCATCTGCAGTAGCAGATTTCCAGGAGTCCCCAAAAGCCTTCTGGTATTCATCAAGTACCTTCAAAAAATGCACCACATCAACAACTGAATACAGGGATATAAAATAATAAATATGGTTTTGAAATCCAAATTTGGTTTACATAGTTGGTTGATTAAGGCCAACGGAAACTAACAATAATCAAGAAAACATAGTAGCAGTTTCGATACAGCTTCTTTTCACTATGCTCTTTTTATAAAATGTTTTTAGAAGCAACAAACTTCACGATTGGAGAATGGTACTAAGCCAAGTACAAACATATGTAATATAGAAACAGCAAAAACGTGATTGGTACCTTATTCAGAAGAGAAAACGCACTTCGTACAGGATAGTGATCGTCCATAAATGCCACCGCAACGAGGCCATTTCTGTTGTACGAGTGGACCTTGTATTCTACAAGAATTGGACAAATAACAAATGCATGAGGGAACTGTACGACAATATATTCCAATTAAGGATGGCGACAAATTTTGTCAAGTGTTCGTCTAGCTCCAATCAGATACCAACAAATTGCCTTTAGTTTAGAAATTAATAAGAAGTTGATCAAAAGCTTCTGATATTCTGAGCACAGGGCCATGAAAACATTAAGCAATAAAATCGCTACCAACATAATTTGCATTAACAGTCAACGCATTTTTCGCACCCGCGATCCAAATAGTTCCACAACACGTCCTCGCCTACACAGATCAAACTGACAGCGGATCCGCGGATAAAGCTGGCCCCAACAAAATACGTACGAAACACGGATCTGGGCAGCGCGCCTGAAAGCTACACAGATCTGGCCCGGGAGCTTACCTTCGTGCTGGACGGACTGGCGCTGCCCCGGCGGAGTGCGCTGCGCGACGGTGCGGGCGACGAAGACGATGAACTCGCGGGCGGCGTTGCGCTGGAAGTAGCCGAAGTGGCTGGCGTCCGTCGCGTTGGCCAGCACCACCGCCTCGGGGCCCGACCCGCCGCCGGACGAAGAGCCCCCCGCGCCAGAGGACGACGGTTTCACCACAAGGAGCGCAGTAATCTTCATCGCTCTAACGCGAGATCGGCGCCGCTCACGATCAGGTGGATACACGGAGAGGGCAGGATGGACGGAGATCGCAGACGAGAAGGAACGGAATAACCCACTCCCTTCCCTCTTCTGCTGATTCGATTCGGTGGCACTCGCACCGCACTAAAATACCTGCACGAGAACGATACGATTCCCAAACGAAGGGAGTTCGGTCGGTGACGGTGGGACCAGCTTGTCAGCTGACCAAAAAGTCTAACCCGAAGTACGTTCACGAAACCAGAAATTTGAAAATAACATGAATACAAGGAACTTGTGATCTGCGATAAGACGTGCTCACTGCAATGTCATTCCATAATCTCCTTAAAACACCACAACACAACGAGGAGTCGTTAAGTTACATCTACCACGAACCATGGTATTTCATTGGACCAACACGACCAAACTAAGCAACAAGAAGAACTTCTCTACACCTCCCGATAAGGCGCCAACGGGAACGTCGAGAAAGACTAGGCCCTTTCGCCACGGATGCGGCGAGCGAGCTGGATGTCCTTGGGCATGATGGTGACGCGCTTGGCGTGGATGGCGCAGAGGTTGGTATCCTCGAAGAGACCGACGAGGTACGCCTCGGCGGCCTCCTGCAGCGCGGAGACGGCGGAGCTCTGGAAGCGGAGGTCGGTCTTGAAGTCCTGCGCGATCTCCCTCACCAGGCGCTGGAACGGCAGCTTGCGGATCAGCAGCTCGGTGCTCTTCTGGTACTTGCGGATCTCGCGGAGGGCGACGGTGCCGGGGCGGAAGCGGTGCGGCTTCTTCACTCCGCCGGTGGCCGGGGCCGACTTGCGCGCCGCCTTGGTCGCCAGCTGCTTCCTCGGCGCCTTGCCGCCGGTGGACTTCCTCGCCGTCTGCTTCGTGCGGGCCATTGCTGAGCGGGGGGGCTGGAGGCTAGGTCTTGCTTCGCGGGTGGATTGGGCGTGTGATTGGGAATTGCTTGGTGAGATGGCGTTTGGAGCGGTGGGGTGCTTAAGTAGAAGAGGAGTAGGCGGGAGATTGGCAAATTTTGGTGGCCAGAGCGGGTCCTCGTGGAGGGAGACGAGGTTTGGGGCGTTGGATTTTTAGGGAGTTGGACGGTCTCGATTGGTTTTGCGGGGCGAGTACGCGGATCGCGGGGCCCGCAATCCGTGGGGAGGGAGGTTTCTGCGCTCCGATTGGCTGAGGCTCGAAGAAGTATGGTGTGTCACGCAGATGTGAGGGCGATCCGCGGGGTGCGGATTCCTGCGTTGTGATTGGCCGGTGACGTGCGGCGCGGATCGAGAAGGGATCGCTTTGGTGTGTGTGTGTTTGTTTTTCCCCTTGGAGTCCACGAAGCATGGGCTGTGGGCTGAGCCTCACGGTCGGCCCAATCGAGCGGACCAGTTTGTATGGTAGAGTGGCAAGCTCTAGCTCCCGTGTCGCGGCACGGCATGACGGCAGCGCTCGCGCGCGCAGGAGGCAGGACGACTGGGCTACGAGGTACGAGCCTCTCTGACCTTGACGGAGCCCGGTCGATGGAGAGTTAGTTCGGGAGACGCAGCGGCCGCCCGAGCCAGATGGTTGTTGGGCCATGGCGCGCGTATCTCCGCGGGCGACCGCGGCACGAGGCCTTCGGGGCCGAACCGGCGCGTCCACATCGGCCGGCTGGGACACGGCGCTAGCCTGCTGCTACTACCCGGATAATGGCCCAACGCCAATTCATGGAAGGTTCCGAGGACGGACCGATGGGCCAATCTCAAAATAAAAACAGAGGCTTGAAAGCCTCCCTAGAATTCCGGGCTTCATGATGTGAGAGGCTTGGGCTTGTTTGACCGACAGCAATACGGTGTCGTCATTCTCCCTTCTCCTTTCCAGCCAGAGCTAGTCTGATAAAGCCGAAATTGGTCGGCGTTTGTACAGTGTTCCGTTGCAAAACCACTCTCGACCTCGCTCTTTACCAATTGCGATACGACTGTCTAAAGTGATGTCAAAGCGTCTGTTATGCAGCAGACTCAGCATCATCGGTCTGCTAGACAAGCTCATCAGCGACGGACATTATTAGCCGCCTAAACTTGCATGATTACTTCTAAAACATCAACAAGCTAAATATAAAAAGAAGATTTTTATATATATAAAAAAAGAGGGACAAGACCAGGTGGTACCAGGTCTAGAAATGCTCACTGTCCACAAACACTGTGCGATAACACCGCCGACGTTCGCTAATGATTATTCTCGGGCGGCTGCCCGGCGTGAACGTTAGCTAACCTGCGGCTGCGCAACACCCCGAGCCTCCTCCGAGGACGGGGGCAAGTTCGGTTTGGCGAACGGCGCCCGCCTGCAGGTCGGGCACGTCTGCCTCGCGGCGAGCCAGCGGTCAATGCACCTCACGTGGAATCCGTGGTTGCAGTGCGGCAGCGCGCGCACGCGGTCGCCGTTCGTGAACTCGGAGAGGCAAATGGCGCACCCCGACGCGCCGCACCCGGCGAGCTCGACCTCGGGCGAGTAGACCAGCGGCGTCGGGAGCGCGCGGCGGCCCCCCGCGCCCTTTCTCCTGGGACCGGCCTGGCAGGAGGACGATGAGGAGCCCCCCTCCCGCGCCGCCGCGTTCTCCTGCAGCTGGCCGTGGCACGCGCGGCGCGTGACGTGGAACGCGCACCGGACCACCGAGTGGACCGCGAGCACGACCACGAGGCCGCACAGGAGCAACGACAGCACCGTGATCACCGTCGCGTCCAGCGAGCTCAAGGGTCCCGCTGCGCGCGCGCGCGCTTCGGCGACCTGCTGGCCGGCGGCCGGCCCCGGAGACGACGGGGCGGCCTCCGCGGCGGCGTCCGACAGGAGCCTCCTCGCACGCAGCCGTGCGACGTCCATCTCCTGTCAAGCTGTGACGCGGAGAAATTAGCTAGCGTGCGTGCGCGCTAGACACTAGACAGCGAGCGGGCTTGCCGTGTTTAGAGAATGTTTTCTCGCGGCGCGGCGCGGGGATGGATTTATATAGGATCGTGACCATACGGTGAATATATTGGGAACGATTAGAATGTAAACAGTCATTTGGTGCAATCGTGCAAAAATCTCTTCTAAACCACACGATCTACATCCTGCGGTGAGTGTATTTTTACACTTAAACCCTCTCACCTGACAATATAAGTTGAAAGAATTGAAGTGTGCAGGTGGGAGGTTTTAAGTGTAAAAATACACTCACTGCAGGATGTAGATCGTGTTATTTAGAAGGAATTTTTGCACGATTGCACCAAATATCTGTTTGCATTCTAGATGTTCCCGAAGATATTTGGGTCGCCATCAGTAGATTGTTGATCTGGAATGCAAGGTAAGCACACTAACTTAACCTGACACGGACTAGCTGGTCGACATAATTAAACTAACGGAACATGGATTATGGCACATTGCGTGAACAAAAGCTGAGGACGAGCTCACAAAAGATGAACACCGCACTGCAACAAACGCCCACAGATTGCGTGCTCGAACACGAATTTTCTAGGACCAGATCAAAATGCGCCGAGAGCGGCAATGCAACCTCACAAACAGAGGCCGACGCCAACCCGCACTTACTACTCCCATCGTCATCAGCGATTAAATAATCAAGTCGGAAAATCCCCAACGTAACCCAACATATTGGAGCCTCCACTGCTAATCGCGACCCGTCGGCGGACAGGAGAGAGACGCCTGGGCTACGGAGGTGCCACGGTGGTGGTGACTTGTCAATACGCGGGTGGATCGTCCCGGCCATGTAGGATTGCCCTCCGTCCGACGTGTCTCTCGCCGGTCTTCGTTCGTTTGTCGTCCATCGGCTCCCTTTTGGTCTACGTGTTGCGTACGTGTTCTCCTTGCCACCAGGTTGTTAAACTATGGGCCGGGCTATTGTATTACTACTAAGAGACTAACATGGGCCACCTGAACTGCGAGATTGTTACAAGAAATTGTGTAAAGAAAAAATAGGTTGTTTCGAGAAAATGAAATATGCACCATCATACAAAAGATGATACTATGCATGATGTATAAAACTTCTACTTAAGTTTCTGGAAAGAAACGTGAATTCTTTCTCTTTCCGTATTGAAATCAGAGGACTAAACAAAATCCTCTTTTTTCGGAAATGTTGTGGACTTTGGTAGCAGGAAGTGTTGTTGGTACTAATAAAATGAAAAATAAAAGTAACCTGTTTCCGTACCCAATGACTAGTACTCTAGTAGCCGGTTTTTGTACCTAGTGGCTTCGTGACAAGAAAAAGAAAAGAATAAGCCATTATATTTATGCAGGATGCTGCAAAAGCAAATGGAAGAATTAATTTAAGCATCACTAGGCTAACTTGCCGAATGGGACCCATAACAATAGAGATCATATTCGGCACTAAGGTCTTGTTTGGCACGGTTTAAACTTGTTAAAAAAACAGCTTGTCTGAAAAGCTGGTGAATAGCAGCTTAAACTTATATCCTGCTTTTAGTTCATTCTGAGAAGCAGCTGAACTAATAAGCTGCTGGAGAAGCTGACTATTTGGTACACCCGCAGCTTATTTTTATAAAAAAAACTGGTTCAAAAGCTGTACCAAACAAGTCCTAAGTAAGCTCATCACTGATTTCAGACCAATTAGTTCGATTCACTCGATCTAATCTGCCCATATGCAGGCCAAGCGTCACTGAAAGTTGTAGCCATACGATTATAACAAAATCGCAAGAAGCAACAGACGTACGAGACTACGTGTGAGCGAGCAGAGCGCTCCAATACACACAATGCTATGTTTTAGTAGCAGCAACTTGTGCCTGCGCTGATATGCTAATAAACCCTCGTTCCAGCGAAGTGCTCAGACTCTCGTTGCGTACGAATTTGCTGGCTAGTTGCTAGTTCCAGCAGATATATGTAGTCTTCTTCTTTTTGTTCTAGTGAGAGAGAAAGAGCATACGTATGCTTTGACGCGATGGATCGAGCGCTTGCTCTCCAGATCGACTTCCACTCCGTCGAAACGCTCGCGCGCGCGCTTTGGGCGCATGCACCCATGCTCGACTGTCCCCGGCCCGAAGATGCAATCGCAGCAGCGTCACTGAAGAAAAGAAGCTCTGTCCCCGTACGTGTGATGGGTCCGTGCCGCCGCGTCCCACGCTACGCAAGGCGCTCCTTGCCGCCCTGCAGCGTTGCTGGTCGCCGTTGCATACGGCCATTCGCCGGGGAAGCCACAGGTCCCGGCCCGCCACCGGAAACGCCCGCACGTTCGACGAGCTTGTGGCCGTTAGGATGCGCGGTGCCGGACGAACTATGGACTTATCATGCTCTCGTGGGCTTAGTGCAAGGGTAACGAATGGGCCGGGCCACAGACACAACATTTCTGTTGCTCGGCCGTAAGAACTCGATGGCCTATGTCCAGAAGCGTGCAGAACCCATCGAGTCCAAGGAGGCAATGGAAGAATCGGCGTGCGGCATCTTTCTCGTCTCGTAGATCAAAATCTCTGTGCGAGACGAGTGCGACCAGTAGTGTGTGTAGCCCACCACAAACAGAACACCACGTCGTCGTGGCGCATTGAAGGAGAAGCGACCGCGCGAACCCAGGCCATGTGACCACGGCGGCCTGTGGGGCTCAGGCTGGGCGTTCGGTTAACCCAAACTGATCGGTTCGGTGTTTCAGTTTTTTCTAAATTTTGGTTATTGAAATCTGAAACTGAATTAGTGCAGTATAAACACAAAACCGACTCTTCGGAACCGGAAAAGTTCGGTTCGGTTAAAAAGAATAAACCGAGCTTGCAGCCGAGCAGCCGGGTCGATTGGTTGGGGCGTCGGGGGCTCGGGGTGCGGAGGGCCAGAGGCGGGGTGGCGCCGCGGCGGCGTGTAGGGCTTCGGGGTCGGCCGATCAGGGGCAGGAAGCAGGGTGTACGGGCGGCGGGGCGCAGGGCGCCCCCGCGTCAGGGGCATCGGCTGTCGGGTCGACCGGTTGAGAGCGAGGCACTGGAGTGTCGGGGGCGAGGCGCAGGGCGTCGCGGGCGCAGGCCAGGGCGTCGGGGCGCTGATCGACCAGGCGACGGGGTGCTGGGCGTTGGGCGCTGGGTGGCGAGTCGGCAGGGGAGCGGCGGCGGGTCGGGAGCTGAGGACTCAAGTGGATGAGGACAGGGGTGGCTGAAAGTGTTAGGGTTTTAGTTACTTGGGTTGGCTGTGGGCTGAAACTGTTGGGCCTAATATTAGGTTAACCCGGTTAATCAGAGGTGAAAACCGAAAACCGAAAAAAAAAAATCTGTTTTCATATAATTGTAACTGAAATATTATCTGGTTTAGTCAGTTTGGTTTTTTTCGTTTTCGGTTGGGTTTGTTTTGTCCAGGCTGAGTTTCAGCCCGTGGATCCCGGCGAGGTGTAGGGTATAGCACATTCAGATTGTTTGGACCTAGTTAAATCATGCCCCTCTCGTCCATAAATTTAAACTGGTATCCGGTTAATCACCCATATATCATCCCCAAGCCGAACTTGAAAGAGAACTGGTTTAGCTACCATATACTTGGGTACTTACACATCAACATACACGTACGCGGTTACGACATGCACATATCTTCCGTCGGTCATCCAAATCCGAATAGGTTTCTGTCCAATGACCAAGAACAAAGGAATTAGCTATCGTTGCTTCCCCAGACACTGCATCTGCGCGCTGTCTCTGCACATCGTTCATATTGGATCGGAGACTCATCAGTCCCCGTCCATGCACGAATGCCAGCTCATCGGCGCCCTTGTTTGTTTGTTTGTTCGCTCCAACCGATCGGTCCGTGCAAGTACTGCGATACTCGGGCCAATCGTCCGTGGTCGTTGGACTATAGCTCTTGCCATGCACGGTCGACCCGGGCCTACATTAAGGCACTGCCTGCCCATGCATTTTTTTTCTCCCATACAGGAATCGATGGAGGCCAGGCCGGCATGATTGCTCATGCATGCTACTTCTATTTGTGTGCCTCTGTGACTGTTGCTATGCAGTTCTTCGAAGATGAGTGTAGCTTAAGCGACCCGAGTCACCAGACGCTGTATGTTGGATAATTTGAAGCTGTTGTAATGATCTAACCTTTTAAAATTGTAAATATTTATCATTTATATAGGCTATCTCCTGCAGTTTTGGACGCTTTTGAAACATGACGACAAGACAAAAGGAATCATCCCACCCGACAAGCAGAGAATTGAAGAGTTGTTTGTCTCTCACAGATAGAAATACAATAATAGATCTTTGCCATACATAATTTTTTGCATCTTTTATTTTTCTGGTTTATCGGTGATGTAGTTGAAACTATAATAATATTAACGTTTTGTACAAACTCACGAGAAGGCGGAAAGTTTATTCCACTCTTTTAGAAAATAGCCAACTCGGCCGAGGTAAGTGACAGTCCTCAGGCCCTGTTTGGCACTGACGGCCGAGGTAAGTGACAATGCGGTCGAACTCGAACCCTTTCAAACCATGGCCACGCGTCGCCGTCACGAGTCACGTAGCGAGGCCCGGCCGTCAGCACGAGGAGGAGACGGACGGGCCGGCGCGCGGCGTTCAGGGGGGGACACGGTTCACGAGCCGTAACAGTACGGGGCCCCAATCATTGCACGACCGCCGGAGGCCGTGCAAGCAATCCATTTCCAGCGCGCCGCCCGGTCGTCCGTCCGTCCGGCCGGCTAGTCCATCCATCGACCGATCGGCGGATCCGCCCGCATTAAACTGCGTGCTTGTGAGTTACGATTAGACAGCACAGCAAGCTGCAGCATGCCGAGTGACGCATATCGATCTCGGTAGTGTCCAGTTTCGCCATACGCATGGCTGATGAGCCAGGCACACCTCGACTTCTCATCACTCCCGTAGAGGACGGGCAACCGGGCTCAGATAGCTTAGCTCTCCGCCTCGTGCACAAGCAAGTCAAACCTGCGGCCGTTGATGGTTCGGTTTACGCCCTTAATGGCGGACGATTAAGACCGGGAAGCAGATGCATGGATCGCGTAGCGGTTAGTGTACCTCACGGGGCCACACGTGGGACAGATCGCGGTTTGCCGCTCATGTGCACGGCCGGCGGGCGGCTGTCCGGCTGGGCTGTCCATCAAAATGTACCGCGGAGTTGGCATGTACTGACCCCCCCCCCCTTTTATCCCCACTGGGAGCTGACGACCTGCTGCCAAAGAGCCCACTAGTTGCGGACGGAGCAGCTGATCGGTGTCGCACCGGCCACGGCGGCAGTCACCGGTCAGAACCGTGCGCGCGGACGGGGAGGACGCGGCCCAGACGTCGCGTGAACAAACCGTGCCCGCTTGAGCCAGCAGCTATACCGTCCCTACGGACGACAACTCGCCGGGAGCCAGGCGGTAGCCGATACACGCAATTAGCACTGGTCACAGTTACTGCTAGAAGTACGTGCTTCAAAATATATCGTTGGGTAAAAGATCCAACGTTCCAATCATCAGCGTCCAGCCGTGGACCAGCAGACCGCAGATCAGAAGATGAGCATTTCATAGATTGGATGGATGTACCAGCACAAACCCAATCCAGCATTGGCCTCGTTGGCCATGGCCACTGCGCGGCACACTCCCCGATCGACGCCGCGCCAGCCCCATCGCACGATCGATCGCGCAGTTGCGTCCCGATGGCTTCAACGCGTGAGCAAATCCCGGTGGCCACAGCTTACCGGTCGAAGAAGCCCGGACCACGGACGGGGAGACGACGGGCTCCCTCCCTCGGGAAACCAATATCAAAAGTCGTGGGCGATCCCGAGGGATTTGCTTCCCCCGCACCCCACCAGTCCGTGGGGGCCTAGGATTTCACGCGCCCTGCCAGCCGGGCGCCGCCGCGCGCGTACGCAGGCCCGCCCGGGCGCGGAGCATGAACATGAACTCGCTCGCGCGCGCGCCCTCTGCCGCGTCTCGTCCGCCGATCACATGGGCGAGGCGGCTCCGCCGCACCGACCACGCCGGTCGCCGCCGTAGCCATGCGTCTGATCACCTCATCGGATGCAACCCCGCAGCACTTCTCCCTAGAACAAACTTAAATATTTTCACCTTTAGGAGCCGCAACTCGGTTTCTGCCCACGTCATCTTCTCCTGGATCGTATTTTCGGCAAGTTAACAGAGCATGCAGTTTCTAAACAGCCCGTCCTCGATTTTCTGATTGAGCATCAGTAAACTTCTTGTGGTAATAACGTCAGCAAAAAAATTAACAAAAATAAAACGGACCGAGAGGTTGATTCATTTGGAGCTTCATCTTAGATGCAAATGTTCCCAACGTCCTTTGATCGCTTGCACAGTGGTTGCTGCGTCATTATGGGATAGCTAGACTACTGTATCTACTAAAGGGCACTGCACAAGCACAGTTTGTTGGGGGTAATTAATTACGAGCTGCCTATAATCTTAAACCGCAGAGTAAAGCAAACAATTTTTCTTACTGCCAATAGTATTACACTATTTTCCGAATAAAAAATAGTATTACACTACAACTCGGCCCGAATCTATGCTGCACAGACTCACACGCACATGCACGGCTTCACCAGGAAAAACTCCCACCCAGCTGCGCCGTCATATAAAAACCCTCATCACTTCCTCTCCCTCTCGCCCTCCATCAAACCTCTCGCGTTTCCAAGTTCTCATTCTCTTCACATCAAACAGAGAAGATATCGGCTCATTCTCCCAGCTCCAACTCGATATCGGGCCACCGGAGACGACAGGGAGATGTTGTCGTCACACCACGAGGCCATGATGCCGTACGCACCGCGGCCGCCGTCGCTGCTGGTGGACCGGCGGTACAAGGAGGGCACCGAGGTGGCGCCAAACTGCCCGCGCTGCGACTCGCCCAACACCAAGTTCTGCTACTACAACAACTACAGCCTCAGCCAGCCGCGGTACTTCTGCAAGGGGTGCCGCCGGTACTGGACCAAGGGCGGCTCCCTCCGGAACGTGCCCGTCGGTGGCGGGTGCCGGAAGAACCGCCGGGGCAAGTCGTCGCTACGGTCAGCGGCCGAGTCCATCGCGGGCGGACGCGGTGATGCGGCCTTCGGAAACCGGTTCATCCCCGGCCCTGTCCGGCCTGACCTGCTCCTGGAAGGCATGGCGGGCAACTCGGCGACGAACCCAGGCCAGCAGGCGATTCCTGACGTGCCGTCCTCCGGCGAAGGGTCCAGCATTGACCTCGCGATGCTGTACGCAAAGTTTCTCAACCACCCGCCGGCCGACGCCGGCGTCGGCGCCGTGACTCCGGAGTCGTCCGGGCAAATGGACGAGGCGTTTGACACGATCAGCGCGTCCGGCGACCTGAGCCCCGGTTTTCTGGCGCCGGCGCAGTTGGATCATCCCTGCCACGACGGGTTCGGTGAGTGGCCCGGGCCAGTGAGCAGCACGGGCCCGACTTGTACGACTAGTACTACCACCACAACCACCATGCTGTGCACCGACGTCAGCTTGCAAGCTGCGCTTGGCGAGCTCAACTTCGCCATGGATCAGAGCTGCTTCGACTCGCTAGGGTTACCCGCGGACGTCGGCAACTTCTCATCGTGGTGTTCCATCGTGCCAAACTTGTCCACGTTGGAGGACCCCAAGTATGACTCGTTGGATTCGTTTCCCGTCGACGCCCTGAGCCTCCCTGAGGGCATGATTAACGGTCCTGATCATGACTGGAGCGTCGATTGCCAAGGACTGGAGGCTCTCTACATGCCGTAACCACACTCCACACAATTAAAGCTCTTCTTCTTTTTGCTAATCTTCCTTATTGTGATTGGTTTTTTATATTTCTTTTCTTCAATTCAATGCGGTTTGGGAAAATTTTACATATATATATATATATGTTTTGAAATTAGAGGAAGGCGAAAGTCGCTTATGTAATTGAGTTATGGGTCGGTATACTTGTGAGATACAAAATATATACAATAAGCTTGAAAATGTTAATGGTGTTTCTTTTACCATGCAAGTGCAGAGTTTATTTGCGGTCTTGGACTTCCACGTGAACGTGCAAAATTCCGTTGATTGATGCATGTCATAAAAACTGGGAAAAAAACCGCGCGCAGTAGTTTACCTGAAAGGCTAGAGAGACTTGATAGCATTAAAACAAAATTCTTGAAATGCACATCATATGCATGCATGCCTCCTTACTGATTCGCTTGGACTCCCAGCCAGCATCATCTCACGGTAGTTTGTACGAATGGACTGACTTCATTATACATGTTACGAGCGTACATCGCCTAGCTTCCGAAGCAAACAATATCTTGCATCCCAAGTATACAACAGGGCATGTGTCCCTTGTCTCCCTTCTGCTCGTTCGAAATGGTCAGTCGAACAAAACCAGTGTCGTAATCAACTGAGAGGAGAGGAGTAGAGCTGCCACTGCCTAAAAACGGTTACGTTGATGGTTCCGATCGAATCGATCTATACCACCTGTATCACTTCTTTTACTCCACTTATTTACCAGCGCGTCAGTTTGACAAGTGAAATTTTAATTTTTATAACGATCAGTAAGAGATCCCCGTGATTCATACGCATAACAGTTTGTACTACTCTCACCGTTTCAAATTATTTAATACTGGTTAGTTGAACCAGGCAGCGTCAAATAATTCAGAATAAATAGAGTATCATGCACCAGATTATGTAAAGCGACACCGTGCTTTTCAAACACAGTAAATGGTTGGTCCTCCAGCATGACAGACTGTCTCTGTCACCGAACAAACTTTTTGGAAAAGGTTTCAACAGTCAATGTTCTGTTGGATTGCGATCCTTACGACTAGCTAGTTTCACTGTGCCTCCAGAGTCCAGAGTCTGGACTAGCTAAGCTACCCTTCTAGTACCAAAGAACGATGCTGAAATCATTGATTATTAAACATCAGCAGGGCGCTATCGATCGACAAAGGATCGCGGGATTTGGGTATGGAGGAAGAATATAATACTAGAAAGAATCCCGTTGACCGAGGCGGATCGAGGGAATACATCGCTGGTCACACTGCACTGCTGCAGTCCCCGTGTACGGAATAAGATACAGGGTCAACGCCTCCGAGATCGCGTAGGGGAGGGAGCTCGACATGGACGGCACGCGTGCGTGCGTCCTCTCTTCCTTGCATCTTATGCTTTGCGTCCACTACTCGTGCCGATCGAGTCGAGACGCTGCTGTGTGCAATGATCAACCTTGGGAGCTACCCCTCTGATATACAGGGAATCAGGGGGCCTAGCTAGGGCCGCATGCACATGGGTTTGGGATCGGAGAGAGATCAGAGAACAAGCCGATGGCCCATGATCCGAGAAGCTACTATCAATGGTATGGCGATACTCATGGTGATCATATCGCCGGTGCAAGATATCTCGCCGCAAAGTTATGAAGCGATCTTCGTTTCCCGGCCCGTGCGACGGTGCGAGCATGTGGTGTACCGGTGAGAGTGAGCTCGACCGCACCAAAAGAGTTGTGCGGCGAAGTTCATGAGCATCAGTCAACAAAACTCTGCAAGATTATCATCCACCGCAGTGCTATTTTCTTTCCTCTATATTGGCGACGATCAAATAATATTCAGAGGAAGGTCGTCGAGAACCTTAGGGTGTTGCAGTCGAGTCACTAAGCACTTCTGGAACATCGAGCACGTCGATAATACGTCGGCGACTGTCACGAGGGACCTTATGCATCTGTTCTTATGCCGTGGCGCGTTGATTTCCACACGTATACAGTGCTTAGCTTGTCTTTGCAGCAGAAGCTTACTAGTTGCATCGATCGGCATATATTCTTCCCACTAGGAAACTATACATTGTACTGACCATAGGTAAACACATATCCCTCCTCTTACTACCTTTCTAACATTTTCTCACTTTCGTACTCCCCGGTTTCAAATTATTTGACACTGGTTAGATCAAAATTAAACTAGTCAGCGTCAAATAATTCGAAACGGAGAGAGTATTGACCAAAGGTATTTTTTTCTCTAGTTTCCAGGGTAATTAGCCGGAAAACTGGGCAAGGATAAAGTGTTTTTCTACCAGCAAGCACAGATTATTCAGTACTGACGATGCGGTTACTACTGATATTTTCAAGTACAATTCTACACTATTTTACCTGTTTCATGCTGGGATTGTCTTTTTTTTTAACAGGAATATGGTAGATGCTCTGTCTTTGCATTAACATAGAAGAGAGGAAACAGAGTTCAAAAGCAGTACAGGCAGCCGTAGCTGGCTCACGTAACAAACACGCAGAAACAGAAAACAAAAAGATCTTAAAAGGTAGGCCAAAGAGCTGGCCTGACCCAGGACCAGGAGAGCTGCTTTGATTAGCAGAGCCAGTAGCTTGTCCCAGGTATCTACTGAAGGTCGACTATCACCGGAAGCTGATACCCTTCCCTTCCCCTATGTGCAAGATCATAGAGATTGATTTCTTCCTTTGCCATGATCGCCACTTGGTAGCAGTTCTTCTGTTTCTCCTCGAAGATTCACCTGTTTCGTTCCTTGTAAATGTTCCATCACGCGCAGCCACTCTATGATGTTAAGGTCGATTGTCATGGCTCATATTGTGCCACAACCATGCCGCCACTCTCGGTTCTTGTGGAGCTTGGACATGCGCGTCTGTAAAACCAAATCTAGCCCAACTACTCCCTCCGTTTCGAATTATTTGACATCAGCTAGTTCAATTTTGAACTAGTCAGCGTCAAATAATACGAAACCGACGGAGTATATTGTATTGCCTGCTTAGAGAAAAAAACACTCCGTTAGCAGATGTTTGTCCTCTTGGTTGGATTGGATAACTCAGTGGTAACTGGTAAAGAACTCATCTGTTTGCTGAGGTTTCGAGTTTGATTCCCTCTCCCACCCATAATCTAGATGCGATCATTAAAGCACCGGATCTCACTGAAATTGTTGTAATCTGTAAGTGTCCCTTGGAATTTGATTACTCGAACCACCTACTCATTGCCGACAAGACGGCGGCTAATTTGCAGCTTAAAAGCCCAAGTGGGGCGGGTAGTCTCGCAGGCCTTTAGTTGGGCTGGCCTATTGTGTCGATGCTAACTAGGATTTGGGTACCTAAACCAGTTTAGGATCCCAAGTTCGAAAAAAAACAGTTTAAGCTCACTTTTAGCCTTGATAGTCATTCACGGCCCATTCAGCTTGCGGTGTAGTTTTAGTGGGCTGACTAGCTTATGGAAATCGATCCTTAGGGTATATCACTTTTGTTTATGGAAAGAATTCTGGGTCAGAATGCAATAATCCCAGTTTATCAACCATCATGAAAGCACCGAAAAAAACATCAAGAAAGCACCGGCGCATCAAACACCGACGTTTACCACCAGTTCGCGGTCATCTAGACAGTGACGGACTCCGCAAGACCTACTCGGACCGAGCTCGCTGAGCCAGCACGAGTCGATCTCAAGGTCTCTTCACACATGCGCAAACTCACTCGGTGACGGTGAAAGGTCAACGCTAGGTGCCGTTCACACACCCGTGCCTTTACGCTACGTGCTGCCCCATGCATGCAGTTTCCCAAAGAATAAGCAGCACACGGGTAAGAGAACAAAAAGAAAAGCAAAAAGCTGAAAAGTAAACGACGATGTCGGCCTCCGACGAGACGAGCATCGCGTTGGATTGATCCGCATGGAATCGTTCTCGCCGCCGCCCACAAAAAAAAAAGTCAACCCGAAAGTTGCCACCGTACCATCCCCTCTTGCTCCCCCCCTAGAGAATTTTTATGAAAGGGAGAGAGTTTCCCCTACTTTCAAGTTTGAGTTTACAGCGGTGATCAACTGACATGCTGCCCCAGGTATCTCTGCCAACATGGCAGGCCTGCTATCACTCAACCTTGCAGCTCAGCTCCCGTAATCTCGACGATCCTCACTATATCCCGAATCCAGTTTCTCTTGTTACTTAGCCACCATCGTGCCACTGATTAAAAATCAGTCCCCACATCTTTTTCCAAACAACTCTGAAATATGAACCACATTTGTTTAGCAGCACTAACAGAAGATGATCCACAGATTCTTGCTCGCAAAAGAACAGGCAGAAGACGCCAACAATCAACTTTCTTTTACCCAAATTATCTCTAGTCAATTTTATTATTGGACACCAAACACGAGAAGTTTTGTATTCTTGCGGGAACAACTATAGCCCATAGAGCGGGGTGTGGGGGGGGGGGGGCGGGTAGACTGTTTTTTTAATGATTACGCACTCTATTATGAAATAAATGACATTTACAACAACTAATTTAATTCAAAATGAACTAGATTTCTTATCCTAAACGTTATTTATTTTAGAACGGAGAGAGTATATTAAACTCAAATATATCAAGGTGATACAAAGAAAATTTACACTCCACCACACAACGACTGAGTACTATAAGTACCATTAGAATTATACTTCCAGACCATCCTAACAGGCTGGTGAGTAAAAACTACAGATTCAGCAACTGAAACTAGGTGTAACCAGCAATTGAAAGTTCTCTCACCCACAGTTCTCCTAAAAGAGAGCTTACGCTCATGGCCATCCCACACCTCAGCCACTGTTTTGCTCTGCTCATTGCAGATTGAATATAAATTCCAGAATTGTAAGGCTAGGCTAAATTTACGAGACCACTTGTCCTCCCAAAACCTAACATTGGTCCCATGTCCTATTTTCCATTTATAACCTAGTTTGGCAGCCTGCATTGCCCACACCACTGCTTTCCAGAAAGGAGATCCTTCAGTTTGTGGACAACACATGACGTTAGGAGAGTTTGTGTCGATTTTGAAGTCTATTATTCGTTTCCACAGCTTGTCGTCATCTTGGTTATTGTTGGGATCATCTTTTTGATCTCTAACTCGCGGAAGTCCCTAACGGACGTTCCGAGTATTCCTCCACCACGCGCCCTGATCGGGGGCGCCAACCAACATATGGTTGTGGGTCCCCTCGAGCACCGCACAAGATAAAAAAGAGGGGAACGCCTGGGGCATGCAGAACCAACGTTTTTGTGACTCAAAACCGACCCCAATAGTTTTTTTGATCCGATCTCTAAGCGCGAGGGAGCACGGGGAAAAGCTCACGCCGTCGTTCATTGGACGCCACCGTTCATGCCGCCACCTCGACTCATCCACGTTCATCATCGACATGGCGGCTTCCTCGTCCGCACGTGAATGTATGCGAAACGCATTTACGTTCTTTTCTTTTGTCCATGTTAGTTTATGATCTGTTTATTACATTATTATCCCGTAGATCTAGTGGCTAGCGATCATTGAAACCAACAATGGCATCAAGAGCCGGGCTAGTCTACACTAGATCTCACTCGGAACTTAGTTTTTAGATCCACAAAAAGTAAGTTTAGAAAATGAAAAAAATGCATAAGAACGAAACATAGAAAAGCAAAAACAATAAAAAAGCAAAAATAAAAGGAGCGCAGGTGCGTGCGGCAATGTTGCCCTCGCCGAACACCTCAACGGATGGCCGCTCCCATAGGAGAGCGCGCATCGCCGGTGAGCTGCACCACGGCGGCGCTGGGAGCCACAGGTCGCCATCCTCTCTCTCACACTCTCTGTTTCTATGAGCAGCCGCATTCTGAAGAGAGAGAAAAGAGGGAGGGAAATGAATTAGGGTTTAGGAAAGGGGCACTCTGGTGATCCTTTTATAGGCCCGAAATGTTAGCTCCACCGTTGGATAAAAATGAACGGTTCAGATTGATTAGGTTTTGTGTTCGTGAGCCAAATAGATGGCTGGACGCGACCCAGGACGCGCAGCAGACCTGTCGGTACCCTCCATACCGGGTACCCCCGCGCACAGGGTGAAACCGCCTAAGAACCTCGCCCCCTCCGCAGGGCAAACTCCGAAGGCACCACGTGTCCGGTAGGGCCGGAGCTATCCTCTCCAAAGAGGTTAGTTCCGGGCCTGCCACGTGGCCCAGAAGGCCGGACCTCGCCCCCTCCGTCGGGGCGAGCTCCGAAGGAACCACGTGTCCAGTAGGGCCGGAGCTTCCCTCCCCTCGGAGGATAGCTCCGGGCCTGCCACGTGGCGTAGAAGGTCGGACCTCGCCCCCTCCGCCGGGGCGAGCTCCGAAGTAGCCACGTGTCCAGTAGGGCCGGAGCTTCCCTCCCCTCGGAGGATAGCTCCGGGCCTGCCACGTGGCCTAGAAGGCCGAACCTCACCCCCTTCGCTGGGGCGAGCTCCGAAGTAGCCACATGTCTAGTAGGGCTGGAGCTTTCCTCCCCTCGGAGGATAGCTCCGGGCCTGCCACGTGGCCTAGAAGGCCAGACCTCGCCCCCTCCGCGGGGGTGAGTTCCGAAGGCTCCGCGTGACCGACGGGGCCAGAGCTCCTCCTCTCCTAAAAGGAGAGCTCCGGGCCCGACACGTGGCCAGCAGAGCAGCGCTGTCCGCCCAATGCGGTAGGCAGCAGGAGTAAAGGCGCGCCATGCCTTTACCGTACAAGGAATTCAAGACTCGCGCCTTCCCAAGACGCGGAGGCGCGGCGCACGCCAGACAGGCGCCACCGTGACCAGTCACAGTCAAGACAGGCACACAGTGTCAGAAGCTGCAGTCCATTGAAGGCAGCGACAAGACACGAACAAGACATGCCCTACCATCCCTGCCATCACCAACGGTTGCACGCTACACCTAGCCTGCAGCATGGACAGGGTGGTAGGACGAGGACCTCGACGCCAGCGCCAAGACATAGAAGCTGGTAGGAAATCACCCCGGGACCACCTGACGGGTCCCCGGGGCCCACCTTGTAAGCCGCCCAAGCCTTGGACTATAAAAGGCTCGGGTAGGCAACGTTAGCAAGGGTTGGCCTCTTACGCACTCTCGCACCCTAGCGGTTCAAACTCTGTGAACTCGCATCCTAGGCATTACTCACCCTCAAGCTCATGACTCCGGTTCTGAGCAACAAGCAATACAGCGAGCACCTCTGCTCACCGTGGACGTAGGGTTTTACGCTCCGGCGGCCCGAACCACGCAAAACTCGTCGTGTCAAGCTTCTCCCTCACTCGTCCCTAACGCTTAAGCTCTCCGTAAGCGACTAGCCCCTCCGAAAAAGAACCTCTACGTGCTGCCCAGAGCAGGTCCGGGGAAGTGTCGACCACACACTTCGACATTTGGCGCGCCAGGTAGGGGGCTTTTCCCTTGCGCGGCGATCTTCTGTCGGCGGGGATGATCAAGCTTCCTTCAGCGGCAAGCTCTCCTCCCCCGCGTTCACGACGGACCGTTACAAGCAGGGACTACGTCTCGACACACTCTGGACGGAGTGTATCGGCGCAAGATGGAAGCCAGCAGCCGACTCCGACAACACGAACTCCATCAACCTCATGGTCTACCGCGGCACAGAGCGCCGCTCAATCAAGCGCGCTAGCCGCCGCAGAAGCGCTCCTGGACAATCCGCCTGCTGAAGACGCACTCCAGGGGGCCACCCAACAGTGGATCCGCGACGTCAACGACCTCGACGCTGCTGCCGTCAATCCTCCGCTCCAGATCGCGCAGTACCAGCAGACGCCCTGGCGCCACCGGTCCGTGCATGGGAGCCCAAGACACGCGCTCCGACGCTACCCAGTAAGTTCACCATGCTTACTTAGGTGTTTATTTAAATTACGCATTAATTTATATGATCACCTTCCCATGCTCTAGACACTGTACAATGGATGTACACTCGGTTCCTATTTCCTGCTCTCACGGATAGTCGATATTTGCCATCCAGCCGAAGGCGGTAGTGCTTGGGGTACCTGCCAGAGGCCCGGGGGCCTTTTGACCTCCCCTGTAAGGGTACTGTAACGCTAGTTGGTCTCCTCCAGGAAAAGACCTACGCCAGATCGGGGGGTCAGGAGCCTTACTTTGCCCGGTCCTGCACCCAAAGCATGCGCACTCTGTCCCCCAGCGCTACGGTTTGAGTGCTAGGGGGCCGTACGGTTACACCCTGACTAGGGCTGGGGGCCAGACCTCCAGGACTGAGTGTACTGGATTACTCAAGCCCCGTATTCCGGCCCGGAACAGTAAGCCAAATGAGACTGAGGGACAGGAAAGGGAGGGCCCCTGAGCAGCGCCGGACCTCACCCCCTCAGCAGGGGTGAGCTCCGAAGCCGGACCGTGTGCCCTACACTGGGCTAAGGTCCGATGCTGGACGACACACCTATCGCAGGTGTGATCTCCGAAGCCGGTCGCCACCCCACAGGGGTGACACCGAAGCCGGACCGTGTGCCCTACACTGGGCTAAGGTCCGATGCCGGACGACACACCTATCGCATGTGTGATCTCCGAAGCCGGTCGCCACCCCACAGGGGTGAACACGGAAGTCGGACCATGCGCCCTACACTGGGCTAAGGTCCGATGCGCGGACGACACACCTATCGCACGTGTGATCTCCGAAGCCGGTCGCCACCCCACAGGGGTGAACACCGAAGCCGGACCATGCGCCCTACACTGGGCTAAGGTCCGATGCCGGACGACACACCTATCGCAGGTGTGATCTCCGAAGCCGGTCGCCATCCCACAGGGGTGAACACCGAAGCCGGACCATGCGCCCTACACTGGGCTAAGGTCCGATGTCGGACGACACACCTATCGCAGGTGTGATCTCCGAAGCCGGTCGCCACCCCACAGAGGTGAACACCGAAGCCGGACCATGCGCCCTACACTGGGCTAAGGTCCGATGCCGGACGACACACCTATCGCAGGTGTGATCTCTGAAGCCGGTCGCCACCCCACAGGGGTGAACACCGAAGCCGGACCATGCACCCTACACTGGGCCTAAGGGTCGATGCCAGACGACACACCTATCGCAGGTGTGATCTCCGAAGCCGGTCGCCACCCCACAAGGGTGAACACCGAAGCCGGACCATGCGCCCTACACTAGGCTAAGGTCCGATGCCGGATGACACACCTATCGCAGGTGTGATCTCCGAAGCCGGTCGCCACCCAACAGGGGTGAACACCGAAGCCGGACCATGCGCCTTACACTGGGCTAAGGCCCGATGCCGGACGACACCCCTATCGCAGGGGCGATCTCCAAAGCCGGTCGCCACCCCCAGGGGTGAACACAGAAGTCGGACCTTGCGCCCTACACTGGGCTGAGCTATGAAGACCCACATCACCCCTCCGCAGGGGTGAGCCCTGATGCCGGACCTCACGCCCTCCGTGGTCCTGAGCTCCGATGACTTCCGGACCTCCGCCCCCACAGCTGGGCCGAGCTCCGAGGCCAGCCCTCGCCCTCCTTTCAGAGGCGAGTCCTGATGTCGGACCTCACGCCCTCCGTGGGCCTAAGCTCCGATGACTTCCGGACCTCCGCCCCCACACTTGGGCCGAGCTCCGATGCCAGCCCTCGCCCTCCTTTCAGAGTCGAGCCCTGATGCCGGACCTCACGCCCTCCGTGGGCCTGAGCTCCGATGACTTCCGGACCTCCGCCCCCACAGCTGGGCCGAGCTCCGAGGCCAGCCCTCGCCCTCCTTTCAGAGGCGAGTCCTAATGTCGGACCTCACGCCCTCCGTGGGCCTGAGCTCCGATGACTTCCGGACCTCCGCCCCCACAGCTGGGCCGAGCTCCGAGGCCAGCCCTCGCCCTCCTTTCAGAGGCTAGTTCTGATGCCGGACCTCACGCCCTCCGTGGGCATGAGCTCCGATGACTTTCGGACCTCCACCCCCACAGCTGGGCCGAGCTCCGATGCCAGCCCTTGCCCCCCTTTCAGAGGCGAGCCCTGATGCCGGACCTAACGCCGTCTGTGGGCCTGAGCTCCGATGACTTCCGGACCACCGCCCCCACAGCTGGGCCGAGCTCCGAGGTCAGCCCTCGCCCTCCTTACAGAGGCGAGCCCTGATGCCGGACCTCACGCCCTCCGTGGGCCTGAGCTCCGATGACTTTCGGACCTCCGCCCCCACAGTTGGGCCGAGCTCCGATGCCAGCCCTCGCCCTCCTTTCAGAGGCGAGCCCTGATGCCGGACCTCACGCCCTCCGTGGGCCTGAGCTTCGATGACTTCCGGACCTCCGCCCCCATGACAGGGCTGAGCTCCGATGCCAGAGTTCACCCTCTCCTCAGAAGCTGAACTCCGAAGCCGTCGAGACCCTATCAGCACAGGGAATACTCAAGACAAGGTATGCAAAATGCATTTACGTTCTTTTCTTTTGTCCATGTTAGTTTATGATCTGTATATTCCATTATTATCCCGTAGATCTAGTGGCTAGCGATCATTGAAACCAACAATGGCATCAAGAGCCGGGCTAGTCTACACTAGGTCTCACTCGGGATTTAATTTTTAGATCCACAAAAAGTAAGTTTAGAAAATGAAAAAAATGCATAAGAGCGAAACATAGAAAAGCAAAAACAATAAGAAAGCAAAAAAAAAAGGAGCGCAGGTGCGTGCGGCTATTTTGCCCTCGCCAAACACCTTAACGGATGGTCGCTCCCACAGGAGAGCGCGCATCGCCGGTGAGCTGCACCACGGCGGCGCTGGGAGCCACAGGTCGCCATCCTCTCTCTCACACTCTCTGTTTCTATGAGCAGCCACATTCCGAAGAGAGAGAAAAGAGAGAGGGAAAAGAATTAGGGTTTAGGAAAGGGGCACTCTGTTGGTCCTTTTATAGGCCCGAAATGTTAGCTCCACCGTTGGATAAAAATGAACGGTTCAGATTGATTAGGTTTTGTGTTTGTGAGCCAAATAGATGGCTAGACGCGGCCCAGGACACGCAGCAGACCTGTCGGTACCCTCAATACCGGGTACCCCCGCGCATAGGGTGAAACCGCCTAAGGACCTCGCCCCCTCCGCAGGGGCAAGCTCTGAAGGCACCACGTGTCCGGCAGGGCCGGAGCTCTCCTCTCCACAGAGGGTAGTTCCGGGCCTGCCACGTGGCCCAGAAGGCCGGACCTCGCCCCCTCCGCCGGGACGAGCTCCGAAGGAGCCACGTGTCCAGTAGGGCCGGAGCTTCCCTCTCCTCGGAGGATAGCTCCGGGCCTGCCACGTGGCGTAGAAGGCTGGACCTCGCCCACTCCGCTAGAGCGAGCTCCAAAGTAGCCACGTGTCCAGTAGGCCCGGAGCTTCCCTCCCCTCAGAGGATAGCTCCGTGCCTGCCACGTGGCCTAGAAGGCCGGACCTCGCCCCCTCCGCCGGGGCGAGCTCCGAAGTAGCCACGTGTCCCGTAGGGCCGGAGCTTCCCTCCCCTCGGAGGATAGCTTCAGGCCTGCCACGTGGCCTAGAAGGCCGGACCTCGCCCCCTCCGCGGGGGTGAGTTCCGAAGGCTCCACGTGACCGACGGGGCCAGAGCTCCTCCTCTCCTCAAAGGAGAGCTCCGAGCCCGACACGTGGCCAGCAGAGCAGCGCTGTCCGCCCAATGCAGTAGGCAACAGGAGTAAAGGCGCGCCATGCCTTTACCGTACAAGGCATTCAAGACCCGCGCCTTCCCAAGACGCGGAGGCGCGGCGCACGCCAGGCAGGCGCCACCGTGACCAGTCACAATCAAGACAGGCACACAGTGTTAGAAGCTGCAGTCCATTGAAGGCAGCGACAAGACACGGACAAGACATGCCCTACCGTCCGTGCCATCACCAACGGCTGCACGCTACACCTAGCCTGCAGCATGGACAGGGTGGCAGGACGAGGACCTCGACGCCAGCGTCAAGACATAGAAGCTGGTAGGAAATCACCCCAAGACCACCTGACGGGTCCCCGAGGCCCACCTTGTAAGCCGCCCAAGCCTTGGACTATAAAAGGCTCGGGTAGGCAACGTTAGCAAGGGTTGGCCTCTTACACACTCTCGCACCCTAGCGGTTCGAACTCTGTGAACATGCATCCTAGGCATTACTCACCCTCAAGCTCAGGACTCCGGTTCTGAGCAACAAGCAATACAGCGAGCACCTCTGCTCACCGTGGACGTAGGGTTTTACGCTGCGGCGGCCTGAACCACGTAAAACTCGCCGTGTCAAGCTTCTCCCTCATCGTCCCTAACGCTTAAGCTCTCCGTAAGCGACTAGCCCCTCCGAAAAAGAACCTCCGCGGGCTGCCCAGAGCAGGTCCGGGGGAAGTGTCGACCACACACTTTGACAAGACCTGACCGGCCTTAGCGGGTGCGCCGCTGGGCCTATCAGGGGCGCTGGAAACCCTAACAGGCGCACCGTCGCTGCTACCCGGGTTCGCTGGAACCCTAACAGGCGCGCCACCAGGCGAGGCCGAACCCTAACGGGCGCGAGCGCGACACTAACCCTAACGGGTGCAGGCGCGGCCCACTAGGAGCGCACCGGCCCAAGGGAGGAGCGCGGCTCAGCAGGCCTGGCGGGCGCGAGCGATCCAATCATGGGCGTGGCCCACACTAGCTGCCCACCAATATAAAAGAAAATCTAGTGTGGACACTAGGGTTTGAACCCAAAACAAAATCAAGGGATAGGATATTGTGCTCTACCAACCAAGCTAAGTTCTGTTTGTGTTTAACTTCGGTGCTTAATATTTAAGTAATCTGATTTTTTTAGTTATGGACTATAAAATATTTTATATATCATCAGTTTATCTTATGTAATTAGTAACTTTATTGTAAAATAGTTTTCAGCCATATTTAATTCTGTTGTCGTGGATAATTAAAAGTAAATAAGTATGCTTTAATCTTCCGCTATTATAATTAAATTTATTAGTTTTTTAATTAAATTTCAATTGAGAAATTTAATTATAAGAATTTTGATTAAGTTTTTGTCAATTAAGTTATACTAATTTTGTTAAGTAGCTAACGTGAACAATAAAATTTATTATGTATTAAGTTTAATTTAAGTTATTTAATTCATGGAAAATTTATTTGAGTAACCAACGCGGGATAATAAAATTTACATGTTTATGTTCTTAAATGACGTGTTTTGTTGAGTAACCAACACGAAAAATAAAACACGACATTTCTATCGCTTTAATTATTTTGTTTATAAAGAATTTCTTTGATTAACCAACGTGAAAAACAAAATTTGTTATGGTTTTGAATGTTGTATTTTGATCCCTTCACCTACTATTGGAGAGACTGATGAGTCCTTCGAGCTTAGAAAGGGACAATACCTAAGTTTAAAGGATAAGTACGATAAGGATCTCTCTAAGTGGATTGCCTTAAATAGAAAGTGTTTGATGGTGATTAGGGGGACAATCACTGAGGCCATTCGGGGAGCGATTCCCGAATGCGACACTGCTCTTGAGTACCTCCGTAAGGTGGAAAGTCAGTTCACTAGCTCTTCAAAGGCTACAGCGAGCATGCTTATCAAGAAGCTCGTTACTGAGATGTACACTGGAGGTGGTGTGCATGAGCACATACTTAAGATGACCAACTTAGCCACGAAGCTCAAGCCAATGAATGTAGAAATCACTGATGAGTTGCTTGTGCAAATCATTTTTTCTTCACTACCTAAGGAATTTGAGACCTTCATAATCAATTACAACTCTGAGCTAGAGTAGTGGAACTTAGAGAAGGGTATTGTCATGTGCGTTGAAGAAGATGAACGAATTAAGTCCCAGAGGGGTGGTGACTCTGTCAACTACGCCAAAGAAAAAGGTAAAGGGAAGAACTATTTTGGTTCTCTCAAAGGTGCTTCTTTTAAGGCACATGACAGTTCTTCTATTGATAAGTGCAACGGTAAGGCTCCACTTCAGCATCCTCTTCAGAAGGATATGAAAGTGGGCAAGTATCAGTTTAAGTTTTCTAAGGAGAAATGACACTACCAGAAGGATTGCGTGGGCTTCCTGAAGTGGTGTTGCAAGAATGGTAATGATTTTGTGACTTTTGTTAATGAATACCTGTTTTTAGATTAATCCCGATCTACTTTGTGGATTGATTCAGGTGTCACCGTGCATGTTTGTAATTCTCTACAGGGATTAAGTATGAGGAGGACCCTAAGAAGAGGGGAAAAGACCATTAAAGTCGCTGATGGCCGTGAAGCTCAAGTTGAAGCCGTTGGAGATCTCCCACTTTGTGAGACCTATGTGTGCTGAATACATTGGTAATTAGGATAAAAGTTAGCATTAACATTCAAAGTTTTGAATATTGCCAAAACATTCTTCTGTGGCAAGGTCCGACAAGTTCTTTGTTAGGTCCGCCAAGTGTTGGCAAAGTCCGACGCAAGGTCCGGAGAGCTTCTGTGAGGTCCGGAGCTTATTTTTAGGGAGCTCCCGTGAAGTTCAACTCATAGAACTGCAACGTCTTGTTTTTGCTTTTGACTTGCAATGTTTCAAACTTGCTTTATGGGAAGGTTTGCTTAGTATTATTTTGCTAAGTTTTTGGTGTGTTTTGGTGGTTATGTCTGTTATCATTTAATATGGTTTACAACATGCTTATGTGACGTGCTCATTTAAGGTGTTGTGGTTTTCGAACTAACGTGAGTCAAGTCGAGGACTTGTGCTCGGAAGAATTGGTTGTTTCTTCATGTGCACGTGTTGCTTGAGTTCAAGACATGGCTGGTCACGGGATCCTTGGACTAGTCTCAAGGAGGAGATGAGGTTCCAACAACCAAGTTCGGGAGGAGCTATGGTTGAGTTGATCGGGAGGTCGCGCACCATGTTTGGATCAATGGCAGTGCATATGAAGGTTGCGTGTACGTCGTTGGAAGATGTTTGCACGTGTGCAAGGAGTGCATGGACGTGGCAACATTGTTCCAAGGCGTGATGAAGATAAGTGGACGTAAAGAATTGGTCGGAAAGGTCCAACCGGCTGGATTGCGTACTCAGGCTGAGGGTGAGTCGGATATGGCTTAAATATGAAAGATTTGAGTTGGTTATGATAGGATTTCGTGGTAGGCACGAAGTTGAGTTGTTTTAGAAATGTTTAGGATGTTCCTAAGGTGTTTGGAAGTCTCACGATTGCTTCTATCTGCGAATAGAAGAGTCCTGAGCAGTTATGGTAAGTTAGGATACGAGTCCAATTAGGAGTAGGAGTCCCAGATTGGATTGTTTAGCCTGAGGGCTGGCTATAAAAGCAAGGGAGGCCAGAGCTACCGTGGGTAGAGAACTTTGGGATGTTCCTCTTGTGTTTCTATTGAATAAAGTTCATAGTTTCGAGGAGCTTTTGTGCCTTGTTCGTCCAACTTGTTTTTCGTCAAGTCTTTCTCGCCGAGTTTCGGGACAGATCGACGTTGCTTCGGTGTTTCGTTCATAACTCAAGTTTTACAGATCCGATTGACGTGATTCTTTTTTGTTTGTCTTCACAACTCAATTATCTATCATCTGTGAAATTTTCACGAGCTTTAGATCTGTAGTTTTTGAGATACACGAGTTTCTTTGCAGTATTGCAGATCTGTTTTATATCGGGTAGAACAGATTTATTTTCGTTTAATGTTTTGATCGTATCTCAAGTGTTACTTCGTGTTTTCAAGTGATTCTTGTTGCATTAGATCCGTGACTTGATTCTCTACCTCTCTACTTGATTTGTCACGGTTGAACATGTTTGAAAACACTTGCACACTCGGTTTCTTTAACCGATTGATTTTTTGCTGAGCGGTTTTTGTTGTTTCCGTTGCGAAAAGTTTTAATCTACCATTCACCCCCCCTCTGGTAGCTTTTCACGTGCTCTTCGATCCTACACACTTAGACTTAGAGATAGTTTTGTAATTTGACTTCATAATGTCTTTTATGTACCCTTTTTAGAGAGAAATTTAATTTCAGTTTCATGTTTTGATGATTCAGTTTTTTTGTGCCATTTTGGCAATAATAAATATTCTATTACATTTAATAATAAAGTTGTGGATCTTACATTTCGACAAGACATGTTATATTTATTATCCTTACATGATAAATTAATATTATAAGTAATAATCAAGTTTCATCTCAAAACGACTTAGTATTCAACAAGCGCAAAAGAATCGATTCCGAAACATAATCAAAATTGTGGCATTATCGTTTATGCTATATTTCGAGGAGGAGAATTGAATGTTTAGTTTGCCAATTGATTCTTCCTCACTTAGACTTTTCGGATTCACAAGAATGTATTCATTCCATTAAAGGCAAATTTGTTAAGAAGATTAAGAAAGACGCCAAACTAGCACAAGAATATTAAAATTAGTTCACACGGATATTTGTGGTCCATTCCCAATAGTCTCCATAGATGGTTATGATTCGTTCATAACGTTTACGGATGACTATACTCGTTATGACTATATTTAACCAATCAAAAAGCGATCCAAAGCGTTGGATAAATTTAAGATATTTATGGCCGAAGTAGAAAACCATCACAAGGTATTAAGATCCGATCGCGTAGTGGAGTACTACGGTCGACATACCCCATATGACTAAATTTCTCGACCTTTTGCAAGGTTTCTACGGGAAAATGACATAGTAGCCCAGTATTCTACGCCGGACGAGCCTCAGCAAAATGGTGTAGCGGAACGGAGAAACCGTACGCTCATAGATATGGTAAGAAGTATGTCAAGTTATTCGACACTTCCAGTTAGCTTATTGATGAAGGCATTAAAAACCGCTATTCATGTGCTTAATCGTGTGCCGAGTAAATCAGTACCTAAGACACCGTATAAAATATGGACAGGACGTAAGCCCTCATTAGGCTATTTACACGTGTGGAACTGTCCAGCTGAGGCTAAAATGTTTAACCCAAACATTGGTAAGCTAGACTCTAAAACTATTAGTTGTCATTTTATTGGCTATCCAGTTAAGAGTAAGGGATATCGATCCTATTGTCCAGATAGATACACTAAGTTTATAGAGTATGGACATGTTGTATTTCTAGAGGATGTCATGATCAGGGGGAGTATGATAAGACGGGAGATAGATCTTGAGGAGAAGCGGATGTACGCACCTTCTCCCATGATTCAAGAACCATATTTCCCAATACCTACTGTTTTTGAACAATCTGTGCCAGTCAGTGATGATTTGTGCAAGTCACTGATGATTCAATACCTGTTGTTAGTCCTTCATCGGCAACGGAAGAAGTAAGAGAGGCTCAGCCTTCCGAGCCTATTGAGCCAGTTACCGAATATGATGAAGCGCAACAACAGGCTCAACCAGGAGATGATGCGCCAATTAGAAGATCTCAACGAGTAAGAAAATCGGCCATTCCGGACGATTATGAGATCTATTTGAGTGAAGAAATTCAAATAGAATATGATCCCACCTCGTTCGAAGATTCTATGAGAAGACCACAATTATTTGAGTGACGTAAAGCCATGTAGGATGAGATGAGGTCTATGGACACCAACAAGGTCTGAGATTTAGTCGAGATTTCTCGAGTAGCCAAGACTGTAGGTTGTAGTTGGTCTACAAAATCAAACGTGACTCTAAAGGGAAAATAAAAAAATATAAGGCCAGACTTATGGCAAAGTGGTTCACTCAAAGAGAAGTCATAGATTATAATGAGATGTTCTCACCCGTCTTTACAAAGAATTCTGTTAGAATTATTATGACATTAGTAGCGCATTATAATTTAGAGTTACATCAGATGGATGTAAAAACGATGTTTCTCAATGGGATCTGTACGAGGACGTCTATATGACACAACCGAAAGGTTTTGTCATTAAGTGTAAGGAACAAATGGGATGCCGTTTAAGAAAGTCAATTTATAGGCTCAAACAAGTCTCACGACAGTGGTATCTCAAGTTCGATGAGACAGTTAGAAAGTTTGGGTTTGAGGAGAATGAGGAGGATAATTGCATCTATGCTAAATTTAAAATGGGAAAGTTATTTTCCTTGTTCTCTATGTGGATGACATACTACTTGCGAGTAGCGATGTCAATCTATTGTTAGAGACTAAGAGTTTCTTATCCTCCAACTTCGATATGAAGGATCTAAGTGAAGCATCCTATGTGCTGGGGATCGAGATTCACTGAGATCGTGTTAAAGGGGTTTTAGTTTTATCTCATAAAGCACGTATGCGAGTAAACCTTCGTCTGCTCCAATAGTCAAGAGCGATAAGTTTGAGAACTTTCAGTGTCCTAGTAACCAATACGAGATCGATCAAATAAAGTCGGTTCCATATGCTTCTGCTGTCGGAAGCCTTATGTATGCTCAAGTATGTACTCGCCATTACTTAGCGTTCGTAACCGGGATGCTTGGCTGATATCAGGACAATCCAGGGTTTGATCACTGGAAGGCAGTTAAAAAAACATTAAGGTATATGCAAGGCACAAAAGGCCTCATGTTAACGTACGGTAAGTCACACCAACTCGAGTTAGTGGGATACTGAGACTCAGATTTTACGGGGTGTGTATATACTAAGAAATCCACGTCACGTTACATATTCACCCTCGCAAATGGAGCTATATCGTGGAAAAGCTCTAAACAAACCGTCACTGCATCGTCCACAATACATGCCGAGTTTGTTACTTGTTATGAGACCACGGAGCAAGCATTATGGCTTAAAAAATTTCTACCCGGTCTTAGAGTGGTCGACAGCATTGAAAAGCCACTTAAGTTATACTGCGACAATGAACCCGCAATATTGTACTCTCACAATAACAAGTCGAGTGGTGCTGCCAAACACATCGACATTAAGTTTTATGTTGTGAAAGACAAAATCCAGAATCATACTATTAGTCTTCAGCATATTAGAACCAAACATATGCTTGCGAATCCGTTTACTAAAGGTCTTCCTCCCAATGTGTTCAGAGAACACGTAGTCGACATGGGATTAAGGGAAAACCTATGGTCACCTGGATACTTAGGGGTTAAACTAAGAATAAGGTTATTTCTAAGTGTAAGATGTATTGTGGTCGTCGAGTCAAATAGTACGTAATTAGCTATTTTGATGCGATGTGTTTAATATGTCAAACATGAAGAAATAAACATAAATTAAGTATTAAGAAATTAAGTAAGTTTTGATAAGAATGGTCTGTGGAGATCAAGGGGGAGAATATTGGGATCATCTTTTTGATCTCCAAGTCGCAAACGTCCCTAACGGATGTTCCGAGTATTCCTCCACCACGCGCCCTGATCGGGGGCGCCAACCAACATATGGTTGTGGGCCCCCTTGTGCACCGCGCAAGATAAAAGGAGAGGAACGCCGGGGGCATGAGAACCAACGTTTTCGTGACTCAAAACCGACACCAATAGTTTTTTATCCGATCTCTAAGTGCGCGGGAGCACGGGGAAAAGCTCGTGTCGCTGTTCATCGGACGCCACCGTTCGTGCCACCATCTCGACTCATCCACGTTCATCATCGACATGGCGGCTTCCTCGTCCGTACCCGAAGGTATGCGAAACACATTTACGTTCTTTTCTTTTTTCAATGTTAGTTTAGTATCTGTTTGTTCCATTATTATCCTGTAGATCTAGTGGCTAGCGATCATTGAAACCAAAGTGATATCTTTCGGTCTAGGAGGCCAGCAAACACATGTTCATGCTTCTAATATCTGTAACATCTCTTCCTCCGCTAAATTGATAGCTAAGAGATCGCTCTCATGGAATTTGATTCTCATTCCTGAAATCTGCTCAAAGCAGCACAAGATCCGCATCAAATTCCTGGCAAACTCTACCTTGTTCTCTCAAAACAAAACAGTGTCGTCTGCATATTCCAAACTAATGACACCCTCATGGGTGAATTCACTCAGGAAGTCCTTAATCAACCCTGCGTGAGCAGCTTTCTCATTTTTTTAGATAATGAAGCAGCTTTCCCGTGCATTCTAGTAAACACATCCGCGACGAGGGTTCAGAGCAAAGGGGACGAAGGATCCCCCTAGAGAATTTGCTTCTTCATCTGCGTTCAGGGAATAACTGGTGATGGCTCGATTCTTGCTTAGCCATTCAAACACTTGCTTATCTCGATTGCCGGGTACGTACGAGTTTCCTCGGTAACTTTTTTTAAAACTATTATCGTTGACTTCATGCGTATGTTGCACTGGATCTAAGGTAAATTACGTGAGAAACTTCCAACGATATACCATTTTTGGTTCAGGATCATGACTGCATGAGAACGTGTGTGGTTAAGGGGATTTATTTCCAACTCTTGTAATGAGATGGCAGAGATAAAGTAAGCTATTCTCATCGTATGCCGGCAGATAGTATAAATCTATCACAGATTTGCCAAAACCATGGGGCGAGCTGGACCAAGGTCGACCTTAAAGAGTAAAAATTAACTGAAATTTTCAGATGTGACAGAACGAGTAGTATGATTGGATTACGGGTTATGACTTACGAGCAACCAAAACAAATTGTACATACGTAGTCCAACTGGATCCAGGTTCCATGTGTCTTGCAGTTGTGCTATCGCTGATTATTGAGACCATGTTCGAAAGCCAGTTTGTTGTTAGTGGTATTCCACTTTTCATCTTCTATTTTCCTACAGATGCCATTCAGCTTTACATCATCCATCTATATCGTAAGATACGTGCATATCTAACGAAAAATCTAAATAGCAAGCGGGTGTCCACATCCGTAGAGCTGGAACATGGCATCATCTTCGAGATCTGAATAAACAAGCAGTTTGCAGGGCAGAGCCAGCGCCTATCGCTAGGCTCTGTGACTTTTGAGGGAATTGTTAATCCCAACATTTTCTAGGTCAACCGTTGAGCCTTCCCACTCTTCCACTCCACCCCTATCAAAGGTCCTTTTGCGGAAACAAACCTGAGCTTGTGTGTATGTGGAGGTCAAGACCCTCTGAATTCCAACAAGGCTGGAACGCAGTCAGTGAGCATTGTCGACCGTTACAGTCTTGCAGATGGCATTTGTGCTTCGTGTTTGTACGGCTACTGACGCGTTAACGTCCAAAACAACGATTTTATTATCGTTCTTTAGACAAGAGTGGAGTTTAGACGAGGAAATACTGGTTGTGAAAGTAGTTAGTCTTTGTTGCCAATTTTTTTCCATCTTCACTTGTATTATGCAAAAAGTACAAAATACACTTGCATATGAAATCTAAGTTTTATGCATCAAGCAGACACATGCGTTCTGTTATTTTAATCAAACACACAAGAGGACATAATCTATATACAAACATTTATCTCTGTCTTTAACTATCACCTCCACTATCTGTAAAACAACCATATCAGTTTAACACGAGGGACTTCTCTCTAAGAACTAATTGGGTAGGCAAGACCACAGAACGACAGAAGGGAACAAAATTCACCATATATAAAGAAAGGCCAGAATATGCATCCACCACTTTTACTTCATTTTTCTTCAAACTAAAAGATAAAACTCAGAAGAAAGCTGAACTCTTAAATGTAACGAGCTCACTAAAGTCAGCCTACATTTTACTCTGGAGCTAACGGAAGCACATTACCAATCCCAGTTTTCGCAAAGAGATAGGGGGCTAAATGAAAGTTCCATTCAGCTCTGACCTCTGACCCAACCTTTGAACCGCGTGGGACAACTAAACAAAACTTCCCGGGGCTGGCATGCGATGCGATGCGATGCATGTGAACACCACCGAACCAAACGAAACGGGAATCCCCTCCGCGCCTTTAAACCAATCCACGACCGCCGCCCGCGCCTCTCCGCGACGCGCGCTTCTTCCTCCCCGCAGCAGTTTCCAGTGCCAGCTCACGAAGCAAAATCTCGCCGGAAGTCCACCGTCCACCACCACCTTATAAAGCTTACTTCCGCCTCACACCTGCTGGTCAAACCCGGAGGAGGCAAGGCGATGGCGAGCGCGCCCGCCGAGGTGCCGTCCCACTTCCTCTGCCCCATCTCGCTGCAGCTCATGCGCGACCCCGTCACGCTGCCCACCGGCATCTCCTACGACCGCACCGCTATCTCGCGCTGGCTCGCCGCGTCGGCGCCGGACGCCGGCCGCGTCTGCCCCGTGACGCGCCTTCCGCTCGCACCGGAGTCCCAGCTCACTCCCAACCACACACTCCGCCGCCTCATCCACTCCTGGCTCGCGTCTCTCGCCCCCGGGGCCGAGGTCGACGACGACGTGGCCGCGCTGCGGGCGCCCGTGTCCGGGGAAGAGGTGGCGGCCCTCCTGTCCGAAGCCGCCGCGGCGCAGGTCGGCGCGCTCAAGAGGCTGCAGGAGCTGGTGGCCGAGTGCGAGGACAACAGGGCGGTGCTGGAGTACCAGGACGGGGTGTTCGACGTGCTGTCTCGCGTCGTGAGCAGCGGCGATGCCTGCACGACGGCGCGCGAGGAGGCGGTCGGTGTCCTCGTGTCGCTCCGGATCCCGGAGCAGGAGCTGGTCCGCGTCGTTGCTAGGCACGGCGACAACCTTGCGGAGGCACTCACGGCCGTGCTGCGCTCGTCGAATCTGAAGTCGCGTGCGGACGCCGCCCTGCTCGTGAGGTCCCTCTCCGACGCGGCCTGGCCGGCCTGGGTGATCGGGCTGAGCCGAGAGCTTCTCTCCGAGGTTGTTCGCGTGGTCCGCGACCGCATCTCCACGCGTGCGACCAAGGCGGCGCTCCACGCGCTAGGCGCGCTCTGCCCGTACGGCAGGACCCGCGTCAAGATCGTCGGCGCCGGCGCCGTGCCAGCGATCGTGGACCTCCTGCTCGACGGCCCCGAGAGGCGCGTCTGCGAGCTCGCGCTGGCGGTGCTGGACCGGCTATGCACGTGCGCCGAAGGCCGCGCCGAGCTGGTGGCGCACGCGGCGGGCCTCGCTGTAGTTGCCGACAAGGTGCTGCGGGTGTCGGAGGCCGTGACCGAGCGGGCGGTGCGCGTTCTCCGGTCCGTGGCGCGGCACGCGGCCACGCCGGGCGTGCTGCAGGAGATGGCGCAGGCCGGCGTTGTTGCGAAGCTGTGCGTGGCGCTACGGGCAGAGCAGTGCGGCGTGAGGACCAAGGAGAGGGCGCGCGAGGTGCTCAAGCTGCACTCCCGAGTCTGGAGGAGCTCGCCTTGCTTGTCTCCGAAGCTTTTGGCGTTCTATCCTTCGTGATGAGATCATAGGCGTGCTTTGTTGGGAGTTTTGTCTTGTCGGTTCATTCTCTTCTTCGCTCGGTCGCCTGTAGGGCATGCACCCGGTTGTGCCTGTTGAGGAGGAAGAGAAACCATCTGGGTGCTGGGCAGATTTGCTGGTTACCCAACTAGTTTAGGATGATGTCATCTTCCTCACCTATTCAATTCACTGCACTCTGATTTGTCCAAAGTATCTTGATATGAAAGAGATGTTGCCTAGTTGCTGAACTCAGACCATGCTTATCAAAGGGGAAGGTCCAGTAAGATCTCGGTGAGAGGATCCTGAAGCAAATTGGAAGAGATTAAATCCATACGTGACTTGTAGAGGACTAAATCTAACTCAATCCCCTTCAAATCTATGCGGGGAGAAAAAAAAACTGAAAAGATCGAACATGGGAGGCGTTTGGTAGACTGGATGAGGCCGCAACCAGGCCTAGCTGGTGCCAGCGTGCGTGTTTGGTAGGCTGGAGAGTTGTCTGGGCCAGGCTACACGGATGCAAAACGGGCCCGATTTGGTGCAACCGCGAAAACGAAAATTAGGATCGTCTCTTCAAGAGGGCAGGCTCCCGTGGTGCTACTAGCCGCACCCGCAGAGCCAATTCAGCATGAGAATTACGACGGCCACCTCTATTAACACTACCAAACAAGCTCCCTAACGGCACGCCGGCTCTACGAAACACAGTCTAACCAAACTTGCTGAGGTTGCACGGGCGCACGCTGCAGGGTTGGCAAAAATAAAAAAATAACCGAAACTGAACATTAAAACCAAACTAATCAAAACCGGTTCAACTCCAACAAATCTCGGTTATTATAAAAACTATTTTTTCTGTTTCAATTTTAGTTTTTAGTTAACAGGATTAACCGGATTAGATTCAATAACCTTGTCAATCTATCTCAAACCAGTAGCTCGTCCCAACATGTCAACACTAACGCCACCTAACAACACTTACCCTGCTCCCTGCCAAACGCACCACCTCTGCCCGCCTTCGCGCCCGCGGCCCCAACCACTGCCCCATCACCCTAGCCAGTAGCCCCCCACACGCGCTCGTGGCCGCCGCGCCGGCCTGCCACTCTTACTCCGACGCGTGCCCCCTCCCCAACCCGCAGCCGCGCCTGGTGGCCCGTGCACAGCCTCCATAAGATCCTTTTTTTGTTTTACCGAAAACCGTACCATAAGTCTTCGGTTAATCGAAGATTCGATTTTTCTTTTATGTTTAATTACTTTAGTTTCCAAAATTTGATAACTGAACTTTTAAATAAACTGAAAACTGAACCGATCAATTCCACACACCCTGACGCATGCTGGCCCAACGGACCAGATTCTGATCGCGGACGCAGTCCAAAAGTCTCCAGGCTACCAAACGTGTCCATGGTGTCCATTAACGATTTTTTTTTCAAAGTAGTACTCCCTCAGTTCTAAAATAAATGACGTTTAAGATAATTAATTTAGTTCAAATTGAACTAGATTTCTTGTCCTAAACATCATTTATTTCAGAACGGAGGGAGTATTATTTAAATCTTAAATTTCAAAAGTAGTCCTCGGTCTGTCCATGGTCCAAATGTTGTTCTTGGGGAAATTTCTGGTTTTCCAGTGGTTCCTCCAAATCATCTGGAAATTACTCATAAAATCTCCGGCAATTCACGGGCAAAATCTGCTCCACCTAAGGCTGTCGCATCGAAAATAGACAGCAGCGCTTGCTTCAGTTCTACAGGATTTTATTCTGAAAATATGAACCGACCAGTCTGAACCTGACTCAGCAACCTACACTTGGTCTCGTCCTGGAGATGTTCAATCTCTGGCACAACCATGCAAAAGCATGGTGCAATAACTGAACCAGTTTCAGAGGTCAACGGTACCAATTTTCAGAAAGAAATGACTACTAATGGTGAAATTAGTCAAAGTTCAACCTTGGAGCCGTGTTCTGCTATTATTGAGCAAAACTTTATTTGCAAGGATGGCATGCCCACCATTAAGGTGGGGCAGTGCAGGAACTGCTTTCATCAAGTACCAGATGCTGCTTTCTTTCTTCCAACTACGAGGAAATGTATCGTGCTAGATAATGGATCCACTCCTCTCCAGTCATTGCAGAAACCATTGGCTCCCGATTTTGACTCTCTTCCAGTTGAGGACGTTATACATGTTATTAGACAGAGCAGCTTCCATGCCAGTCCTGAGAGTGCTGAAACGGGAGTGCCAAGCACTGGAGTTGGGGTAACTTCTCAACTTATGGCAACAGAAGAAATCGATATCAGAAGCATCCACCTAAACCGGCATCTTCTGAACTTACGGGCTCTGCTACACTGAAGCTGAACGCCTCACTAAGGCAACCGAGCAGCCCAAACCCATTTAAATCTTGAGAGACAGCTCAAATACCATCCAACAGTTCCCATTCTCGACTGCACATGTTGTAAATGGCCCATAGTCGTGAACAGAAAATAATACATGGCAAAGATAATCCTAAAAGTGTACAGGATCAGGATAATGGAAGGGACTAGTCTGCTCCAATGCTTCTTGGTCTACCTTACTCCAGATTCTACAAAATGTACGCTATGTTTTTTACTGTCACTACAAGAAGTCTGTCAACTGCTCCTAAAACACCTCACATATGCGCATTTTGATAAAACTGGACCTATGAGAAGCAGATTCTAGCATCAGACAGGCACGGCTCGTTATTATCCTGGTAGCGCGGCGTATGGTATGCACTACCTGTACGATTCAATAGCATACGCGGAAGTGTGTGACAGATTCCATACCATCCGTGCCGGCCAAATTTCAGATACATTACTCCATCCTTTTATGACGTCGGTACGTGATAGATCGTCTACGAACTGAGCAGTTTCAGGACTACTAGCTCGTTAAAAGAGGCGGAAGGCAATTACTGCTGCCTTAATTATGGTTTACCGTTTGACCTGCCTACGGTTTGGATACAGTCTACTGTACTCCATCAAGGTCCTGTAGCTGTAGATTCTGCCAGCCCACACAAGTACTCCCTGCCGAGTACTGTACCGGTGCATGCAACTTGAATGCCATCACGTTGGCGCGCACTGGCAGGCCGAGACCAAGAGCTAAGCTCCTCTCCCTCGGTAGCTAGTGACTTGTCACTTCAAAAAAAACACTGCGTTCAGCTACAAGAGATCAGCCCCATACCCCCATGCATGGCTTAAGCAGTGGAAGCAGGGAGTAATCAAATCCATCGAGATCGCGTAGTAAAATCCTCCATGGCAGCGCGGAGTAAAAGAGGAGAAACTGAAACTCTCTGCGCTGGCCCCGGCCGGCTGCGCATTGGGATCGATTAGACCGGTCTTAAAACCTGAGGAGCACAGCTACCGCCGGATTCGCACGCATGGGCTTAAACCCGCCGTGCTCCCCGGCCGCGTCCGTCCTTGACGAGCATCGAGCTCCGCAACCGACAGCTCCATAAATTAACCACTTCGCCTCGCTCCCTGGCTCAAGATCGCGAGAGCGCCCGCCCAGCCCGACCCAACCGAGTGGCCGGCCGGCCGGCCTCTGCACCACCGCCCAGATCGACCGGTCGATTTGGTGCCGTACGATGCTCTGGCAAATGGAGGCTTCTATTCTAGTATTCTATTCCCCTGTGAACCTTCCCAAGCATGCGCGTCGCCCCCTGATCTGACCCGATATGGCATTGGGGAAATCCACTTTGACTTCTCTGAAATGGCGCAACTGGTTATATTAGCGGCATAGAGTACTAATCCATGCGCGTATAGCTGTTGTCCTGACATGATTTTGATAGTTGTGCACTTGGATTAAAATTATCTGAGATACTGTAACTGTTTGTCCTGACATGATTATGATATAGTACTGCACCTGGATTAAAATTATCTCAGATTTGTAGCTGGCAAATTCTTCTGGATCTGGGAATGATTACCGATTCTTCAGACGCAGCTCAGCGCACGTGATCATGATTAGCTTGTGTGTGTTGCACTGACCGATCAGCTAGTCAAGAGTGAAAAGTAAGAGGAAGTGCACAGTGAAAGCGATGAACAGCCCAAGATCACATGCGCTGATCTACGACACTGATGCGGCACGCATGTGGCCGGCGCGCGCATGCGTTCCTGAGGCAAAGCCTAGGCCGAGCAGCGAGCCAGTGTACTCCGCAGCTACTAAGCCACCAGAAGCTAGCGTGTGCAGTTCGGAGGCACGTAATTTTCCTCGAAGCGCACACGCGTCAGATGTGCACCTCATCAGTGTCGTAGATCGTGCAGCAGATTTGCTCCTTTCTCTCATTTACATGCCATGCAGGCAGCGATTGCCTTAACCTGCCATGATCGATACCGCATGAATGGAACAGGATCTTAGGTTTCAGATTTGCACTTCATGGCGCATCAAGACTGTTTCAGCTTTCTCTGAAGATACGCTCGCATGGAAGGAAAGTGAGGGCGAGCGAACGAGACGCAGAGAGCTACAGAAGTGCAAACAGAGGAAGCACTGGAGTGGTAACAGTAGTACAGTGGCGGCACGAGGCCGATGACGTGGTTGTGTTGCAGCAGCCTGCGGATCAGACGCGTGGATCTTCATGATTTCATCGCACCGGTAATGTGAATGGTGCAGTATTCAGCACAGGATTTTCAACGCAGTTTTAGTCCTTGTTTCACCCGTCTACGTTTTTTTGCACGAAACATCATCCTTGTACAAGTAGTATAATTTGTTTTTGTCAGGTCTTGTATCCCTTCTTGAAACGAACGATAGAAAGTGAGGGCGTGAATAAAGACAAACGAAATGCCTTTAGAAAGCAACTCAAATTAGTGTATCAATCGCCTATCACCCATATTAAGCACCCTCATGAGCCTTGACCTGTTTTAAAAGCCATTTGTTCAACGTAGCACAAGTACTAGGAGCTGCAAAAGTAGCAGGTCCAATCAACAGAAAATATGGAGCTGGCCCAGCTTGTCCTCACGTGTACAGTTGTCAAGTCCAATACTAGCATACTTCTGTTTTGTATTACGCTCCTGTCCAAAATTTACTGCGGAAACTTAAAAATTTCTCTCTCTCTCTCTCTCTCTGTCCGGTCACACCAGCCATACATGCATATGCTTGCATCTGCAACTGCAACCCTTTCATCTGACATGATCCTCCAGGATCCAATCTGGACATGCATGCATCATCACACACACACATAAAGACACGATAGTATATGGATGGACATGCACTCCTCTCTCACTGCAGCCTTCCTCATCCTAGTAGGTCCTTTTACACTGTCCAAGCTTATTATACCAGCGTACAGTCGTACACACTGGAACACTGCTCGGCCTCATCTAATTATCCCCTTCACACGCTCGCTCCCCTTCTCCATCCCTGGGTCACCTCACTGTTCATGTTGCTCTCTTTACTCCGGGCCATTCATTAGTTTCTCCACGCTGTCACATGGCGCTCCATTAATATATAGCCGCTCCTCCCGCTCCAAGCTCCAAGAACGCAACAACGCTCACTCACTATCCGAGGTCCGAGCCAGTAGCATACTTAGCATCGGTATTGGCTAAGCTTAGCTTATCTCTGTGTGCGTGCGAGCGCAAGCACGTACTCGGAACTCCACGTCCACACTACACTTGCATCTAGCATGTCAGCTGGCAGGTCATCAAGGAGAGGCGGCAGCTTCTCGCTGCGGCAGCCGCCGGTGGTGGACATCGGCTGCAACTGCCGCCGGCCGAAGCTGTTCTCCGTATTCTCCTCGTCCTCGTCGTCCCTGTTCCGCGGCCGGGTCAAGCCCAAGTCCCCCAACGCCTCCTCCACGTCGACGACCACGGCGTTCACGGCCACAACCGCGGGCGGGCGCAGCGCCACCACGGCCACATCCACCGACTACTCGTGGGGCCCCGCCTCGTTCGTCGCCACCAACTCGCTGTACGAGGAGCCGGTGGTGGCGGCGCCGCTGCAGGAGCGGGAGCTGCCTGACACGAGGCGGCGGCGGAGGCAGCAGCGTCGGCGTCGCCGGCGGGCAGCGGCCGCGCGCCACGAGGAGGAGGAGGAGGAGCACGGGCGGGTGGCGCGGGAGAGCGTGCCGGTGGCGGTGGACTCGGCGGAGCCGTACGAGGACTTCCGCGAGTCCATGGTGCAGATGGTGGTGGAGAAGGAGATCTACGCGTGGGACGACCTCAACGACCTGCTGCACCAGTTCCTCTCCCTCAACTCGCCGCGCCACCACCCGCTCATTCTCCATGCCTTCGCCGACCTCTGGACTCGCAACGGCGTCTTCTCCCCGCCGTCCCCGTGCCAGTTCTACTAGCTCTCTGTTTCCGCCTTGCATCGTCCACCACGGCGCGCGCGCCGCGCCCTACCTTATTAACCAGTAGGTAGTCCTCTTTCTACAATCGTAGTTTACCATTAATAGAGCACACGCAGCTCGTCGTGACTGGGAGGCTTGCTATTACCGGAGGTCCCGGCCGGCGAGCTGCATCTTGCATTGCATGGCATGCGAAGGTCTTTGAGTTTAAACTGAGCAAACGAGGCCGGCAATGCATGATAAAGTGCTGCTGCTGCTGCTGCTGCTTGCTGTTGTGATCTAGTCGTTCTAATGTCGTCGTGCCACGTCCGGTCATGTAATGTACCACTGATTACTGACTAGGTTCCTAAGTACGTGCTAATGATGCATGGGTGTGGCGCCGATATGTGTTGTGGTGCAATGATACACTTTCGTGTCGCTCGAGTGTGATCCCGCTGAGATGTACTGACAAGCACTGGAGATCTTGTACTGCTTCGCTTTTGTCGCCATTCATTTGCCCACCGTCGTGTCCACGGGTCCATGCATCCATCCGTGTGTAACAGCACGCAGCGTTGTTGCGACGAGTACTCGCATCGCGTAATGCACCGGCCTTTTTCCTTTCGTTTCGTGTGGAACAGAGTTGTGTGTGTTAGCGTTACGTGATGTTGTTGTCCGCGGCAGCTGTGGAGCGGTCGGACTGGCGTGTAAACGCTGCACGAGCTGTTGTTTTCACTGTGGGCGGGATCTTGTTCATTGGCTTGGTGTGCTCTGCTGCAGTGTTGCCGACCCCGGCGCCCTCTGTCGCGGTGTGGTCCGTGGGGCGGACGGCTTGAGGGACCACCGGTACTGTGTCGATGGATGACCGAGCTGGATGCGTCATGCGATTCAGCATCGTTAAAATCACTCAACGGCTCGATGTGGCGACAGTACAGGCACTGTGCGGGCTTGATCGCCTCATCAGACATCAGGCTTCCAGACCCTGCTCAGAGGTCACGAACGGAACAGTGATCTGCTTGTTAATCGTCGTAAATTTTTGCTGGTCCTGTCTTATAGTACCGATTTTTGTACGGTGAGTGAGGAGAGGATCGACACGTACGTGCTGTCAGTATGGTGCTGTGTGTTCCGTGGCGTGTTGGCTATGCCTCCACTGTTTGCGTTCGTAGCAGCAGAGCCATGGATATATAGTTCGGTGGAGCCAGATTAAAACTCGGGCCAGCCCCTGGTTCATGGTGCCACAGTAAGCCTTCAAGTTGCACTGACAATGCAAGCATGCACATGCACTTACGATCATATTCATGTCCATGGCTGGCCTTGCATTCAACCAGGCACGGATCATAGCGGCACACCCTCCCATGCATGCTTGAAATTCTTTTTCCTTTCGAAGAAAAATGCTTCAAATTCAAGCAAACAGAGCAGTTGATCTGTTCATGGAACCGTGAATGAAACTTCAAAATGTTTACAGCGGTAGCGCAAGGGTCCGACTTACTCCGCTCGTTGCCTCCTCGATCCTGTCTGTACGAATTCGTATGCTTCAACGTCATATATAACTTCTCTTTTAGGCTAAATACCAATTACTCGTAGGCAGGTACACTCAGATGGTGTTACAGCACAGTACTAGCGGTTGTAGCACATCAGTACAACATTTTTTTTAATCGAGTATTACCCACTTCCATTCCAACAGACTTTTCACATCTTGTTACAGATTATCTACGACTGAATGTCTGGTTATCTACTAAGAGTCCTAAACGGTGTAAACCATCGTTTCCCAATCTCCAAGCCCCCGGTCCGTGTCTCGGCTAGCCTGTAGACGAAGGGTGCAGCGGCTGGCGCGTCGCGATCAGCCGATCACCAGCGCACCCAGCCAGCTGATGGTCGCGGCAAATGAACGCCGAGTTGTCCGCGTTAGCCAAGCTAAGCGCACCGGCCGGTCTTTCGGCAGGAGGTGTGGGGGCGCGCTGTGTCAGGAGCTCGTCAACCCTGCGACGACGGCCAGTGAGCGCAGCGGCCGGTAGCTAGGCTGCGATCGGCGGCGGCCACGGACCTCTCTGCCGCCGGCGTCATGCATGTCATTCCGTGTCTGCATGCGCCCCACGGCCGGAGCCAAGAACCCACCTCGTTTTGTCCTGCCGCGGCACACGACACCCGGGCGACAGAGGCGCGGCCCCGCCACCGTCTCGGCAGCGAGCTCGCGGAGGGTCCCCGCGACCCAGCGCAGCGCAGCGCGGCGATGCAAGGCAACACGTCCATTAATGTTGCCAGTCCTGAACAGGTCACGGGCCTTTGGCCGGCCGCAGTACGCTCCAAATCGCGTGCTGGAATAGGAAGGAGTAGTACATGCAAACTCGCAGAAGCGGCCAATGCCGAGGCAAGCGGCGGGTGGCGAGCCGCACGCCGTTGCCGGCCGCCGCACCCCACGCGCGCGCTCCGAGTCGAGTCATTACAGGGGGCGGGGGTAGCCCGTGGCGGCTACCAAGGCAAGGGCAGTAAGGGAGGTGAGGGGGGCTGGTCTAGATTTGCTAACATTTATGTGCAGATCACACACTAAATATTTGAACGTTCCCCCTTGTTCGCAAGCGGTGCCGTTCATACTAGTGCCGTAGGAACCTATCCTAGCTTTCCCTGGCAAAGCCAACGCAGACCCATATCATGCTCGCGAAACTGACATACTCCCTCCGGTTTCAAAAACAATGTCGTTTTGGACATGATTTCACGTGCCAAGGAGTAATTATTTTACGGATATTTCAAATTTAACCTTGGAATCTCTTGCACGAAAGGCAAAACTGTACAGCCCAAAAGCCGCAGCCCAACTATAGTCTCTAACGGATGGGCCTTAGTGGTTACTCCACGTACTCGCAGTCTAGCCCAACTCCCACTTGGAGATGGCGCGGCTCCATGCATGGTGTCCCTCAGCCCGCTGCAACGCATATATTTTAAAAAAGGAAATGATAAGAGCACAAATGTTAAAATATAAAATGCTTGCCGATGCCAAATGTCAAGAACAACTTTATTATTCCATTCAATTTTGACTTGTGTGGCTAGATCTACTTCATACTAACAAAAAATCAAACGTTTTATATAGGTTCCAACACCCAAATTTTAGTTACATCATTATTATACAACAGTTACACCATAATTACTAGAAAGTTACACCATAAAGTTTATATGTTTTTGTGCAACATAGTTGTAATTATAGTGTAAATCAGCATCGTAACCACGCAGTGGTGTCTCGGGTTCAACTCTTCGGCCCGCATATATATATACGTACGACCAAAAAAAGGACCAACCACAAGCAAACAGGCCGGCGACGACATGGCCATCGGACGGCTAGAAAATCGAGTGTTGAAGCGAGCAGAAACGCTCGCGCGTTCGTTTGCTTTTCCGTTTTACTTTCTGTGTCGATCCGTCTATCGCCATACATATCCATCGCATTCATGCACCGCCATGGCGGCGCCGCGCCGCCTGAGCTCACGGAGAAATCCTCCTCCGGATCCCTAATGAAGATCCCGCGCATGCATCCGTCGTCTGCAATCACTGGCGCCGCCTCTTTCCTCCGCCGCTAGGCCCGCTACCGAGCATTCATACCACCGGATGCCTCCCGTGCTCGGCTTCGTCTGCAACATGGATCTAACACCTCGCTTCGTCCGCACCTCGGCATTCCGACCTCGCGACCCCGAACACCGCAACTGCCGCGTGCTCGATCGACTGCCGCCACGGCCGCGCCCACCTCTCTACGACTACACCACCAGGGACTTCCTCCTCTGGGACTCCCATCACGAAGCGATCAGCACATTCCCAACGACGTCGAGATCTTGTCCGGCTACAACGCCGCGCGCGGTGGTGTGCGCTGCAGCCGACTGCGGCCATATGGGATGACACGGCCGCCCCTTCCTCGTCGTCTTAATCGCCACTAATAGGCCCGTTCATGATTTCATTCGTGCGTATTATATTTTGAGCACTCACTCTCACAAGTCTTACTACGGCTCATGAAAAAGTGCTATGAATGAGCATACGTGGATTATCGAAACATCTAGTGCAGTATATACTAATCTCCACGAACATAAGCCAATCCATAAAGGCTACTTTAGCTAGATCAAAATGCAGGTGTAGTCATGCTGTGAGTCGCTTTAGACTTCTCCGCCACCTCCAACTCTACTGCCGGAAACGTGCGAGAGGAGGTCCGAACGGAGGAGCGCGCCTCGCGAGCCGGGTGGGCTATGGCGACGACGACGTCGATGAACGCGGCTACGATGGCGCAGTGCGTGTACCGGTCGTTTGCGCGCAGGTACCACCCCAGCATCTCCTCCAGCCAGCCCCAGTCGCCACAGACCCCGTGCGCGGCCACCATCTCCACCATGGACGCGCGGAAGTCCGCGTACGGGTCCGCCGACTCGAACGAGACCGCCACGCCGCCGGCGAACGCCTCCTCGTCGCCAGCGCCCGATGCCTTCTCCTCGAGTATGGAGCTCGTGGACGACGCTCCCGGGTCGAAGAGGAGGCGGTCCGAGCGAAGGCCTCGCACGACGGCCTCGTCGGCAGTGTCGCCGCCCTCCGCGGACGGCTCGGAAACCGTGGTCGACAGGCTGTCGGAGCAGTCCGGCTGCGCGGACGAGGTCGTGAACGAGGACTCCGGTGAGTCGAGGAAGATGGAGGCGATGGTCTTGGCGCCGAGCGGCGCGGCGGAGCGGGAGGACATCGTCGTCTTTGGGTTCTTGCAGGACGGCCAGGGGCATGCAGGCGCCATGGACTGGGTGGGAGGCCGTGATTGTGAGGCGTCCTTGCCCTTGGCGTGCGCGCGAGAGGGAGCTGATGGCCCAGTCTGGTGTTGCGTTGGAGGAGCAAGATGAGTGAGCGGCTGAAGGGTTTGGTGTGCGCCTTAAAAACACGGGGCGGCATGGCTTAAGCGGTGCACACGCATAGTTAGTTTAAAAGAGTTTGGGAGGGAAAAGTCGAGTAGGAGATGGGCGTGTATCTTCTGCGCCATAGCTGCACGGCTCGACCTTGAAATTCTGGGGACAATGCCGGCACTGAGCTTTCGAACTGTTTATAACGTGCAACTCTACCGATCGCGCAGGATCCTTACTATAGGGAGCCAAAGACCCACCCAACCGCATATTTGTCCATGCAAGTCGCTGGTTGCGACATGGGCAGGACAACGCACAGTTATGCATCCGTTGGAGCTTCAGAAGGGACCCTGTCTCGTAAACAGACACACAGTCTTGTTTCCGTGCAATGAAGCTCGAAACATGTAAAAGGGTTGATCATTTCTCATCGAATGTTTGTCAAAACCTCATCTCAATCCCTCGCAAGAGCCGATGACGTTTCACGGGCTCGCGCAACATCGGTGATCATGGCTCCGCGCCTCCTGCATCACTGCAGGGTCTTACCCGTTTTATCTTATTTGTACACGTTCGCGGCTCCCTCCGCGAGTGAGCGAAATACACTTTCGCCTGCGTTTTGCAACGCCGAATCGCTGGTGCATCTGAACAGTGATCGCTGAAAAGTTCCGGTCCGGTGGACAGAGCGAGCAAGAACTGCGGCGCGAGGCAAGCTGACCAGACCAAACGCTTGGATCTGCATTGATCCTGAGGTGAAAGCACGAGAAGAGCAGGAGAGTACTAGCTTTCTTTCCACCCTTCTGAGCTCTGAGCTCTGGCCGCCCACACACTTTGTACCGCACATGCCGCCGTTTATCTGTCTCGTTACTGTAGGTGATTGGATGTGGCGTTGCCTTGCAAGCTTCGATAGCTTTGCAGCCTGCGTATCAGTGACGCTGCGTTCATTTATGGTCGCCGTTCCTGGCAAAATGAATCTTTGGCTTTTTTTTGCCGTGTAGGACGGCACCATCTTAATCTTACCAATTGTCGTCTAGGTAAGGTCGCTGTCTGGACGATGCAGTCCATCATTTCAGCTTTTGGCATTAGCACGTCCATCGCTTCCTATCTGATGCATTTATCAATCTACCGTTTCCCGAAAATTGTATCGCTATACCTACTCTTTCTTGTACAAAAAATTGTCGCTTTGGACATGTTCTCGCATACTAAGAAAGTATTAAATAAACCTTCTTTTATTACTATCGTAGTCCATTTAATAGCTTGACTAGTCTACTTCATTAGTTCCCAGACCTCTCATGCAAGTTCAATTCCTAGCCACACACATTACCACGCGTTTATTACGTTTTTTCACGAGACAAACTCCTCGGTTCCGCTTCAACGTCAATTTTTTATGCATTCATGGGTTATGTGTAGAACGAAAATTTTTCTCCACCGGAGAGGGAGTAGTTGTATAACCGAATTTATAGGACTGGCCGAGCCACGTTTAAGGCCAAGGAAGGCTCTGGCCCTTTCTTGTTTGTTGATTTAATTATTCTCAGAGTGAACAGTAAAAGGGATGTTATTACGATTCTTCGACATATTAATTAGGTAGAGTGTCAAGCTGGCCCCTCCTTGTCGTGGGCTAAGGCTCCGCCGATGTAATTGCATGTACTTTACGGAGCAGATAAAACTAACACAGTTAATAACGCCGAATGATGTTTAATTCCGGGACGACCTCCTGCATTCTGCAATTTGCAATTCTGCAGGAAGCTAGTGGGCCTTTTCTTTTTTGAAAATACGGCAGATGCAAGAAAAAATAGAGGGTTACATCGATCATACGGAGCGATTGCAATGTAATCACCATTTTGATGTAATTATATCAATTGCTACTCAAGTCTATATGATTTCTGTGATATAATCATTGCATGTTTCACTTTAGCCCCCTGTACCTGCTGATAACACAAACTAAAAAAAATACATCTTCGTCCTATATCGACCTAATGATTAATAATTCCACCAGCTGAACCGAAGTTACCTGACTGGAGAGCATATCACGATTCAAGACAAATTCTTTCGTCATGTTCCCTTCTGGACGTTCAAGCTGAACAATCTAATCGAGTGCGCCCCTGAAAGCTACAACTCGTTTGTTTAGCGGCACAGTAGTAGTAGTATCCCATGAAGCGATCAAATGGCTGTCAAGAAGGAATCTGGGACAATATTCTCTCTTTTTTTCCCCTTAAAATCACACAGGAGTTCATTTTATCCGTCTTCTATTGCAGGTCACGTTCAGCTCAAGAGAAAATAAAAGCCGTGCAACATCAAGCTACATATACACACAGCAGTTGAGATGAAGTGAGGTCATTCATGCATGTTCATCAGTACATGCGTTTTGCTCCTGCCCCTGACCTTGTTCTCCCATCGCTGGCTCACAGGCAGGAATAAGCTGATGTTTTCGTTCGTCCATACAGAACGGGGCGCAGCAGGTGATCGCAGCAGCCACACATACACAGGCGCCGGCCCAATACACTGAAAAGATCGCAGCAGTCCACGTGAAGGCCAACCTTGTCTTGCTCACAAGCAGTAGCAGTGATGCCAGGAACCGGCTACGCGCCAACAACAAAGCTTTCTTCTTCCCTTCCTTCAATGCTCCCTGGCACTTGGCCATGATTACTACCCCGTGTCCTTGGTGCATGGCTCGCGAAAACCGCCTGCTGCCACGATCAACAGGCCAGGGCCCTGTGTTTGAAATGCGTACACGCCCACATTTCAAACACATAGCAGGCGGCAGGGCGCTGTGCCGCGACCATAGCAGGCAACGGCGGGCCGCGTCGACTCACGATGGCGGCCGTCCGCGCGCGCGTTCACCCGGGTGCCGGATCCCGACGCCGCGCGGTGGGCTGGCACCGCCGTGCCGGTATGGACGCGTCGGCCACTGTCATCTGGACTCGCCAGACCGCGGCGACGATGCATGGATGGATAGATCCGTTGGTTTTAGATGGAAATCGCAAGAAAGATCAGGGGCTAAGGGCTTTGGTATTCGTTAGTACTACCCTGAGTACCCGCCTGTCTGATGCAGATGCTCCTGCCGGTCCTTTCGCCTCCGGGCAGCCGTGTGCCAGTGTCAGATGGCATTGAATTTTCAGGTGGTAGAAAAAGGATGCAGATGCAGTACCAGTACGTGGGCAAATCAGCAAGAGCTTTGGCAGCCGGCAGGTTTGACACCGTTGGGCCGGACGAGTTCTCTGGTGATAGAGAATAGAACGGCGATGGCACTCGCGCAAGAAGCGCGGAGAACCCAAATGGGCTGGAGCGGGTTGGCCCGTCTCGGATAGTACAATGCACTTTCGATTGCGCGGTCCAGCATAGGCCCACACATGGCCTTCACAAGGGCTGTTCGTAATATTCGTTTCCTTGGCCCATGCACCGCGCGTGCTGCAGTTAGAGACCACCCCACGCGATCGTAGTATTCTGTATTTTGGGCCGTTTCCGAATTATTCCTAATTTGGTATTCTGATTCAATTATATAATCTTGGAGCAATCAATTTTACGCCCAGAACAATTAATTCGTGTTGCTAGAAAAATTAATTCATATAGTTAGAACAATCTATTTCTCTGCCTATAACGGGCGGCTCCCTTCCCCGCAGATAGTTGCGAGTGGCACGCATGAATGTCTGCGGTTTGTGTACGCTGGCATTTACATTAGATAAATATTTTTTAAAGCACATACATCTAAGGTGTTATCCTTACCATAAATTATTAGAGATGAAGGAATTCATATCTGTAAGTCTACACACTAAAGACTTATCTGAATCACCCATATCTACAGGTGTTCAATGAGAAAAACATAAATCTAAATCGTCTTAAAAAACCCGCTCCACATTTACATGGCCACATGGCCGAATCTGGAAGCCTAGAACAGGTCAGATATATCCGTAGCCTCGCGCCCCCGCCCATGCAACAACCGCGGTTCATGGGCACTAAATTGTTTTCTCTAGCAGGCACTCTACGGCATTGAATCCTTCAATTATCATATGGGGTTTCCGGCTGATTTTTAGTAGGAATCATGGAATAGCGGTTGGCGCCACTGTTCACTGCATGCGTGTTGCTCACTTGGCCTTGGTGCCGTTTCGTGCATAGACTCACAGCGCTGTCAGATCTCGGCTCCTGTCCTGCGGGGAGCGATGCTCTCTCCACCAACGCAGGGATCGCCGCCGACGAATAATCATAATCATCTTCCGATCACTTGGAATTTGGACGGGTCATTTTCAGATGGGTGGGAAGTGAACGGATACCACTGAACTGCTGTGTCAACTGTCAATCAAAACACCAATCAATGCCTTCCAGCTGTGCGCGTGTCCAGAGCTCCAAGCGACTCAGGGATTGTTTGTTTCACGATCCAAATTATGGACTGTGTTTCACAATCTGGATTGCACACACAAGAAAAAGAAAAGATCAACTGTAGAGTCCAGATTGTCCCTGGATTGTGACACAATCCACAATCCTGGTTTGAGTAGCTTTCGGTGGATTATGGGAGCATGAACACGAGATTGGGTAAAATTACCATCGTCAAAGCAGAAATGAAAATATTTATAGCAAGCTGTAAAATATAGATTACGATCATTAAACTATTATCTACTCTCTTTGATTTTTTATGAAGTTAAGATAATAAATTTAACTTCAGAAACAAAGTATATTGTTGCAATTTACTCATTTATATGACATGTGTACCGTAAAAAACAAAAAGGGTACCACAGTGTTTTAACACGGGAAGAAACAAAGCCAATTATTCTAGAATCTAGGGTTACAAAACAATATCTACTTTTAGAATCTAGATTGTGCGCAATACAATTTCTGAATTTCACATTTCAGAATCTAAGACTGCTCGCACTCGTCAGCCTGTATATCGGATCTCTAAAAGAATATTACTAGCCTTTTACAGTCAACTCTAAAAGATTCCCACTTTTACAGTTCAATTCTCTGCACTCGTTTACCTCTAAATCAGACCTCTATATCAACTATCATCTATTTTTATATGCATAATATTTTATATAACTACTTTTATATGCATAATATTATATTTAAACCCTATCACCAAATTATTTTCACTTCCTTTTTCCTCTATTTTTTTCTTATTTTTCCTTTTCCTTTTTTTACTTTCTTTTCTTCTCTTTTCCCTCCTTTCTTTTTTTCCTTTCCTTTTTTTCTTTTTCCTTCTTTTTTTCCCTCGCTCTCCTCTCCTCTCTCTCTTCGTGTACAGACGCTACAGAGCAGCTCCACATGTAGCGGCTGCATGCGGCAGCCGCTACTTTACTGGGGTGCGTAGGGATGCCGCTGCAGGCGCCAGCTATACTCCGGAGCGCTACATTCGGCGGCCAGGCCTTCTTACAGGCCCCGCTGCGACCAGTCTAAGATCGTGCACAACCCATTGGCAAATAAATACTAGGCCCTGGCTTCCATGGATCGACTGATAGGGATAGCGCTGGCAACAAGTGCACGGTACCGGCACAGTACAGCTTCCAGTTGCGAATTGTTCGGCGCAGGACGCGACTCCACTCGGCGTGGTGCAGGCGCGCGGAACATGGCCATTAGAAGGGAGCAAGCTGTGCCGTGCGCTGCTTGGATCCGTCCGTCGTCGCAGCAGCAATGCATTGAAGCGAAAAGGGTTGGGGACGCGCGGTTTAATCGCCTGACTGACACCGTCCCCCTCCCCCCCCTTATAGCGGCAGCACAACTGTCTCCAATTACTCGGGCATTGATACGGATTAAAAGCGAATTAATCCGGAATAGGCCTTCCTTTGAATGACCCCAACCACCGGGCATCGATTTCTCTCCTCTCCTCTCGCGCCATCTCTCTCTGACTGCAGGTTTCGTTCTCACTGTCGCGGCCGAGATTCACTTTCAAATGAACATGTGGCAGCTGGTCTGTAGATGATAGAAACCAAAATCTACGGCCTTCGAGATTTGCTCTTCTCGCATTAGTGCAGGCGAAGCAGACTTGGATTACAGTGAAGTTTGTTGAAGGCTACGAAACGATGGTCCGCACGTCAGGTTTGTGGTTTGAGGAGAAGGCGAACCAACCCTGATAGACTCAATCCTTGTATTCGTCGATTTTTTTTCCTTTTGTGTGTGTGCTCTGCAGAAGCTCTGACCGTATTTGCATCCATCATCGAGAGGGATGCAACATGCTCAGTTCAATAGTCTCGGCGACCTAATTGTCTCATGGGTTTAAAGTTTCAGTGTTCTGACTTCAAAATTTCGTCGTACTCAAATCGTCACAGTAACAGAAGGGTTACACCTGAGAATCACTGTTCCAGATGCTGATATGCCCATTTTTATGGAATTTATCTTCCACGCTAAACCGCTGAGTAGGGTATTGCAGTGCTGTTCATTCGTTTCGGGGAGGCATGCTGCATATCGTTCCCATTTGTCGTTGCAAATTGCAATACAGCTGATCCTCGATGCGCATGCATGTCATCAATAGCATTGCAACATTGTTACCGCATACAGTACAGCACTTATGTACTACCATTCAGCTCTCTGAAGAATGCTCTATGTGACCGGAAGACAAGAGCCTAACTTCAATTAAAAATGTTCATGCCCACACAACGGAACAGACTTGGTGCACACTGCATACCACTAAACACACGAAATTATTGCCTAGACCAATCCCTTTTGACAGCGGAAGGAACAGGTCTACGCAATAATTCCTTTTTGGCAACCCAAACAACATCGATGACAACTGGTAAAAGCTACGACGACGACGACGAGGAGGAGACGATTGGATCGACGGATGGAAGGCAAGAACTCAGCTCATCAGCAGCCTACCCGATCGATCGCGAGTGGTTTCAGCGGCGCTGCCGTGGGCGGCGCAGGTCCCCGTCGTTGAAGTCGAGCAGCACGGCGCTGAGGCAACGGGGGCACCTGGGGTCTTCCCGGGACAGCATCACGTACATCATGCACCGGGGGCACCCGGCCAGGACCATGGGCGCCGCGCCGCCGCCGCCGCCAGCCGCCGCTTCCGGGCTTCCCTCGGACGACACGCACGAGCTGGGCGGCGACGCGGTGGACGATGAGGACGACGACACCCGACGCGGCGACGATGCCGTGTTGCCGTTGCTGCTGTCGCCCCCCGGCCGCGCCGTCGTTGTCGACGGCCCGCCCCTCGCCCTGGACAGGCCAAGCCTGAGGAACCCCAGCTTCGACGCCTTGTCGTTGTTCCTGCTCATCCTCGCCGCCGCTCAGGCTCTGGATCACCGACTAGGATGTTAGTGTCAGAACTCAAAATTCGCAGAACACAAGCTTCTATGGAAACAATATGCATTACCTTGGATAGAAGCCTGGATGATATGCTGGTCGATCAGTACGGTATGCTGTTGGATTGGAGCCCTCCACCTGGTTGCATATAGCTGTTTGCCAGGTGTGAGTGTTTGTCAAGCAGCTCTGACCCTTGTGTTATATAATGGGGGTTGGGCGAGGAGAGGGGGAGAAGCTGGTCTCCTTTAATACAAGAGCAGCCACATCTAAACTCCGCTCAATTCCCTCCAAGTCGAGCTATGGCCTCTGGAATCTGGAAGCTGTCCCGCCATATTTACATCTTTTGAAAATATTTCTCGTATTATTCTACTGAAATTGTAAAATACTTAATATTTCTTGTATTTACATCTTTTGGAATCTGGAAGCTGTTCCGCCATATTTATACAGGTCTTATTTTTGTAGTTTGAAACGGGCCATGTCTCCAGCAAAAGCCCTTTTGTCAGGCCCAAAGGCCTAAATCCACTCTAGGAAGTACCCTCCTTATCCTGAAGCCCCCCCCCTCCGGCAAATTACTCTTTTAGTCAAATAAACTTTTGAGCTGCATAAGAATCAATACATTTTCTTTTGGAAAAAATAGGATGAATATTATATTTGCAAATTGGAGACTCTTCTGGGGCCTCCACGTTAACCAGAGAAAAATTTAAAAATTCTCAAAAAAGCAAAACATCTATCGGTCTAGTAGGATGCTATACAAACAAAAGTTATTGGATTTAACGCTATCTAAATTGCCCACATATCGTATTATAAGAGAATTAGACCAAACACTCCGAATACATATTTTTTAAATTACTCACTTTACCATTATGACAAGTCCATATTAAACACAACCTGAAATATAACTAAATTCATATTAGAAATAGGAAAATACATGAGCCTGGATCAAACTCAAACATAAATATGTGGAGTTCAGAATAAAATAATATAAATAATTTTGTGAGATAAAATTCCTTATAAAATAGTCTATAACAATTACAACCTTTAAAAATAAATTTTTATCAAACATAGCCTATACAAAATAAAATATGAAATTTAGAAGATAGTCTAATTAAATCAGTATTTAGATTTTTATATATTATTCTTCAACGTTATTATGTGTAATATAGTGCTAGTCTGTGCATACGCATGTGAATGATGAACTAGGTAGTTAAAGGCTGATCACGAGGAGACTTTTCCATTAGGACCATTAACTCCAACCAAAAGGACCAATTTCCTCCATGACGGTCTTAATGAAGGAAATTGCATGACAGCTACGCGTCTCATCTATCCCTGGCCCTCTACATCGACTGACACGATCATAAAAACTCTCGCATCACTGTGGCAGCCACTGTACGCACAGTACTCACGCCGGAGAATGAAATGTCGCAAATAAATACCAACCTTGGCTCTGAAATAAATAATATTTATATAACTAATTTAGTTTAAATTAAACTAGATTTTTTATAACGTCATTTATTTTAAAACGGAGGGAATACTTGAATTCCTCCACACGCCACGCCTGAAAATTCCTCGTTGGATTCCCGTGTTAGCTCAATAGCTGAAAATGATTCTTCTTCCTCAGTCCGGCGCCGATTGTTAGGTACACGTTCGCACCGTGATACAATTGGTTAGCGATCCGCCGCCGCCGCCGCTGAAGTGAGGTGACGCACTCGTGCCATAGAAAACCTCGTAGACCAATCCGAAGTTGCTAGCGTCCGATCAAATCCTCAGCCGATAGAAAGCTCCCCCCTGCCACCGTGTTCTCCCAACGTCCATCTCCGTCCGGTCCCTCACTCCCAAGTCCTATATTGAAAGAATTATCCGGGGACGTGGGCTGCCTTCTTTCTACAGCTGGCCGTTGTTGGGCCTTAATGGGCCGTACTGCATATAGAAGGAAGGCCCAAGAAGAACCCACCACCAGAATATCGACGGAAGAGGAAAAGGAGGAGCTGTGGCCAGGTGGTGCCGTGGTGGAGCCGCGGCGTCGAGGGAGAGAGAGAGAGAGAGAGAGAGAGCAGTGGCCCAGGACGTGCCGGCGCCGATAACGTGGGGCGATGGAGAAGGGCGCGAGCACGCGGCGGCGGCGGCTGGTTGAGAGGGGAACCGATCGCCTCGCCTTCATCACCGGCCAGACGCGCAGCCTTTCCTACGATTCACAATCAGGTAAGCGAGGATTTTTCTCTTGTTTCGGTCAATAATTCCCGAATCGGCTACGGCTAGTCTAGCATCTGGGACGTTGGCATCTAGATTTAGTCAGATGTTAGTTCTTAGCGGTTTTAAGGAACTTGTGCGTACGTTGATGGGTACACAAGGGCGAGCTAGGGTTGCAAAAGATGCCTGCCTTGTAGAGATCTCCGATTCGTTGTTGCATTCGTGGATGCACAAGTGACTGCCTTAAACTATGCGATGCGTTCTGCTGATTCGTGGTGTTATCGGATCACGAGTCACGAGGATGAAGGTGGCAACAAGAAACTGTGAGTTAGAATGTTGATAGTGGAGAATTGTGGGATATACAGAAGACCTCAACAAATTGGTGTCATGTGATTGAAGCCCTGAAAGCTAATTTGGCCTGTTGACGCACCTTTGGCTATAAATTGTGAAGATGGAGTTGTAAATTGACTTGACCAAAGCCATACTCAATGTGTGTGTGTGTAGCTATATTCGTTCTATAGCTAGATTTTCTGTGAATGTTTCAGTATCTCATGGAAAAACCAACTACATCACGGTTATCAAGTTGTACATCTACTGCTCCAGAATGAGCAGTCGGTTCACAAGTATTCCAGAAACCGCTTCAAACTGGATTGGACTCATTACTACTAAACAAAAGGTTACTGCGTCCCTCCTCTGTACTAACACATTCGACCAACATTGAGCTGGACCATGTCTCTTCCCCTGTTTGCTAATATTTTTATCACCTCATTTTCGAAGCAAGTTGTCATGGGATTACTGTCAGCCGTTTGCCACACCACTAGAAGGATTGATACACAGCAATAAGGAGTTTTATCATGGCAGGGACGTTGAAATGGAGCACTGCACAGGGTAAACCTTTGTAGTTCAATTAGCAGTACACGATGCAGTAATATGTGGTTTCATTTTATGACCCATGCTGCACCCAAGCCCCCATAGAGAAGTGTCTAGTCAGAGGTGCTGTCGCATGGGTTACTCCATTGTTGGTAACTGCTCATGTTCGATGCAGAGCTGGAGGCTGTATTGTGTTCACTCAGTTTGCTAGGTCCTTTTGTGATACTTTTATGTGCCAAATTGTCTAATTGAACACAGATTTAGGTGACTACAAACTTTTATAAGAAGCTTATAAAATTGAGCAAGCTCAATATGTATTGTTTTTTAACTGAGTTATATGTATTTTGGTGAATTGATATATATATTGTTGTGTCAGATCAGAGTGTCAATAAGGTTAGAAATAGGAAAATAGCTCACAAAAGGCAAGCTAATAATTGTCAGGAGCGACTTGTGTTGCTACTGAATCATACATGATTTTTCCGTTATTATGTTGTCATGACAATACAAAATTTGCAGTTCAATTTTGTACTGTGTCAGCTGTCTAACGACAAACAATTGTGTCTGGAGGGGGTGTGATTGATCGCGTATACAAAACAACAACAACAAAGCCTTTGTCTCAAGCACGTTGAGGTAGGCTAGATATGAAACCCATATCCATAGTAATGGCTGGTTTTGATGCTGGCTCGCCGAACCGATCACAACCGTCCTCCTTTACCCGGGCTTGGGACCGGCTATACCTAGAAAGGCATAGGCGGAGTTCACAATTGATCGCTTATAAATGTCCATAAATTTAATTATCCTAAAAAATTTCCTTGTATATCATGTTCTCAAGTGATGAGTATTAATCACCGTTTCCCTCGACCTGGTTATTAAACTCTTCCTGCTGTTCTACAGATTCACCACTCAGTACAGTTGATGCTGTTTCCTCACAGCTATCTGAACAGCAACAGACTGAAGGTGGCATTGGTGGTGAGAAGTTGAGTGATAGAACTCACTTGCAAAAGTTGGAACCAAGTGACCTGGTACCAGAATTCCAACGAGCTAATACACATGAAGAAACCAAGGCTAGAACCTTGAGCTATGAAGATGAACTATTCCTAAAATTTAAGACTGGCAGTTCAGTTCCTGAAACTCAGCCACTAGATGAAACACCGCTGATCAGGCTTGATCAGGAAACCACCAAGAAAACACATGCAGTTCCTGAAAACCAGCCTCTAAATAGAACACCGTTGCATAGGCATGATCAGGAAACGGTCAGTAAGAAGACAAGCCATGATGGAGCAGGAAGTGTTGAACCTAGTAGAGACACAGAAATGGGACCCAGATCAGCACCTCCAAGCCAGTCGAATCAAGTAGACAACGTGGGTTGGTCAGTGGAAACTCTAAAGGAGCACTTGAGCTTCACACCACAGGAAATTACCAAGGCCATATCAGCGACTGAGAGTAACCGCTTTTTAGCATCTATCACCATTGCTTTTCTGGTCGTTCTTTCGAACTGGGGCCTGGACATCGGTGGCACAATCACCAGAGTACTAGTTGGTACAAGACCTCTTCTATTTCTCATTATAACAAACATTACCATTGTGCTGACATTGTTGATGGAGAACAAGGACCCCAATGCGAGGGGCAGACCGGTTGGCGTCAATCTGGGTTCCGCAGATAGTTTGGGGCAGATTTTGGAGATCGGGCTGCTGCTACAGAAAGCACTAGGTGCTCTGCTGATGGACTGCAGCGTTTGCGCTGTTATCATGATCTGTTTCCTTGGTTTCTGAGGAAGTTTAGATAGTAGTTTCCCAGAAACGCTTGTAAAAGTTTTCCTTCTATGTACGGCAGCATCCCTGCTATTATTGTTCAGCTTTGTAACTTGTCTTTTGGCTGGGTTTTGATTCATGTACTCTGGTTTTTGAGGCATTTTTACTACTAGTTTATTAGAGCTTACTCGAACCATGCCCACTGGTTACAGACTAAAGTTTTTGGCTGATTTTGTATGTTAGTTATCACCATGAACAGTCACAGCATTTTTACAAACACAATATGTCAGATTTAAGCATTTCAGATCAAATTAACCGCCATCATTTCTGAGCCATTGCATCACTACTAGACAATGTCAAACTATAAGGCACATGCTCCTTTTCCCACACAAGTATTTATCATTTCTTTAGCAAGGAAACTGGAGCTCGTTTGTTTACTTACAGCAGCGGTTGCATCTAGGAAAATAACCAAACATAAACTACTCCCTCTTGTCACTAGGACGATCTTGGAAGTACTTTGTAAAGGGACATATTAAGCTTCCCTGAAAATTTGCATATGAGCGCGGTAACAAAGGGAATTTTGTTCATATCAGTTTGCACGGGGCCAACACATGCACTCACAAAAAAAAACAGGCTTCTAGTTCCTAATACATGGTTCCGGTTGTTGCGTGCGCTTGTTAGATTTAACACTTCTTTCTAGTTCTCCACTGAGAAGCTATTAACAAGGGCATCTCGAAAAAGTGGACATAATTGTGTGTGTTCAAGTAACACAGAATACATGCATAGAAGGTTTACCTAGTCTCCAGGCCAGTATAAAAGGGCATCCAAAGCACCCACATCTGGATCTTGGCTTCCAGCTCTCTCCATTAGCTGCATCTGTTGCATGGAGCCACCATGGCAATCCGGTGACGACGCCCCTGTTGCCGTGGATGGCCCTGGATCCTCCTCACCATGACCGCTTGCAGCTCCGGCGAGCGGCCGCCTATCAAACTGTCTCAGGACTCCGGATTTGGTGTAGAGACGACACAGGCTGAACTCGCTCCTCAACTACAAACAACATATATAACACGTCTCGAGCAAAGATTTGCAGATAGAAAGCAGAGTAACTAATGCGTACACAAACATGATTTGTTGATTTTTCACCCCAACAATTTGTCAGAGCACTATATATTTTCTTCCATGCGACGTCTGAAAAGTTTAGAATTAACATCATGAGCGAACGTACCGTCTGTTGGAATAATTTGGGTTGGGGCCATTGATTACCCAAATTAATCCTATTAATTTTAAGGCCCACATTAATGCTATGTGACTAAATTATTTAGTCCCACATGGGTAGTTGAAGAGGATTCTGACCAACTTAAATAGGTGGACTATTCCTCTCTATTTGAGAAGTTGGGAAGAATATAAGGGAGTGCCACACGCGCGCCGAGCCGTGCCGTGCGCGACGCGCACGCGTCACGCGCATTTTCGCGTGAGAAAATCGCGTGACTTGTGACTTGCGACGAGCGACGTGTGCGTGTGTGGAGAAATTGCTGCATCATTTTTATTGCGCTGAGTTAAATATTTTTACCGTTTCTGAGAATTGAATTAACTCAATTATGACGGTGAATTAAATACAGACATTATTAGTAACCGACGTATTAAAACAGACGTTACTAATAACTGACGTATTAAAACAGAGAATTAATCTCGCGCAATAAAGCTGATTCAGTATGCCTCAGCCTATATAAGGCGCTCCTCATTCACCCTGGAATACAGACTTGACTACTATCGCTGCGCACTCTGCATTCCCATCGCAAGTCTCTGCGCGCACAGAACTTGCGAGAGCAGGCCTCCGAAACCTCGTCTAGCTGCGATATTTGCACGAGTAGGCGGACGATCAAGTTTTTGGGAAGCGCAACTTTGCGCGACTGCTCGCTTGCACGAACGACTACTACCTGGTGAAGGACGTTCGTGAGGCTTCACTGCTTCCAGTCTTCCTGCCTCAACTAACGATCGACTACTTCAAGCAGCTCAACATGTCAACTGTTGGGAACGGCACCGCCGGTGCCTCCGGCACTGGTCCTGCCTCAGGGTATAATCTGATGATTTCACATTCATTTATTGTGTTCTTTCTGTTCTTATACAGATTAAGCGTGAACACAACCAATCCTTATGGAGCCATAATATTACTTATTTTCAATTATATCATGATTACTTTTGGAATTAAAATGTACCGTAAAATGCCTAAATATCTAACAATCCAAAAACTTGATGGTTGTAATAGGCTTTCGGTCACTAGTTTTGCTGCTGCGCTCAAGCCAAATGCTTTTGACGGATCAAATTACAAACGGTGGCGTGATAGGATGATTCTCTGGTTAACTGCTATGCACATCATTCATGTTGCGAACGGAAAGCCTGAACAGTTTACTCCTGAGGAGGAGCAAGCTTTCATGGCAGCCGATAACCTCTTTAGAGGCGCGGTGATTAGTGTTCTTGCAGAAAACTTAGTTGATTTCTATCTCACTGCGACTTCTGCCAAGGAATTGTGGGATGCGCTTGAGACTAAATATGGTGTTTCTGATGCTGGGAGTGAATTGTATGTCATGGAACAGTTCTATGACTATAAGATGGTCGATGACCGTTCTATAGTGGAACAGGCTCATGAAATTCAGTCACTGGCAAAAGAACTCGAAGGTTTCAAGTGTGTGTTACCTGACAAGTTTGTGGCCGGGGGCATTATTGCTAAGTTGCCACCTACCTGGACGGATTTTGCCACTTCTCTAAAACATAAGAGAAAAGAGTTCAATATCGCTGATCTTATTGGCTCTTTGGATGTTGAAGAGAAGGCGAGGGCAAAAGACACTCGTGGAAAAGGGGTTGTTGGGACTTCTAGTGCCAATGTAGTACAGAAGAATAACTCTAATAAATCCCACAACAAGAAGAAGAAGAACAAACACGAGAAACCTACAAAGACTAAACAGACAACCACTTTTAAGAAGAAGATGAAGGGAAATTGCTTTGTTTGCGGCGATTCTGGTCATTTCGCCAGTGAATGTGAGAACCGCAAGTGGAAAGGCAATAAAAAATCAGCAAATATGGTTATTGGCGAAACTGCAGGAACGTCGAGGTATGGTAACATATTACCTACAGTTCTTTCAGTTTGTCATTCACCTGAGTGGTGGATTGATACCGGTGCCAATATCCATGTGTGTGCTGATATATCCTTATTTTCATCTTATCAGGTCGGAGGGACTGTCTCCTTGTTAATGGGAAACGGGTCACATGCGCGTGTTCTTGGAGTTGGTACGGTCAACCTGAAGCTTACTTCGGGAAAGACCGTGCGATTGAAGAACGTGCAACATGTTCCAACCATTAAAAAGAATTTAGTCAGCGGCTCTCTACTTTGTAGAGATGGTTTTAAATTAGTCTTTGAATCCAATAAATGTGTACTTTCTAAGTATGGGAATTTTGTTGGTAAAGGTTATGAAAGCGGAGGTTTGTTCCGCTTATCCTTGTCAGAAAATTGTAATAACGTTGTGAACAATGTCATGAATATTGATGAGTCTAATGTTTGGCATTCACGACTTTGTCATATTAATTTTGGTTGTATGGCACGGCTAGCAAACTTGAGTTTAATTCCAAAATTTGCCTTAGTCAAAGGTTCTAAGTGTCATGTTTGTGTGGAATCAAAACAACCTCGGAAACCTCACAAGGTTGCAGAGGCGAGAGAATTGGCACCATTAGAACTAATTCATTCCGATCTGTGCGAAATGAATGGTGAATTGACAAAAGGTGGTAAAAGATATTTCATGACCTTAATTGATGATTGTACTAGGTTCTGCTACATATACTTATTAAAATCAAAGGATGAAGCGTTACATTATTTTAAAATCTATAAAGCTGAGGTAGAAAACCAACTTGAGAGAAAGATCAAACATATAAGGACTGATCGTGGTGGAGAATACTTTTCAAATTTATTCACTTTGTTCTGTGAGGAACACGGAATAATTCATGAGAGGACGCCGCCCTACTCACCTCAATCAAATGGGGTAGCCGAAAGAAAGAACCGTACTCTAACTGATCTGGTTAACGCCATGTTAGATACATCGGGACTTTCCAAGGAGTGGTGGGGTGAGGCTATATTGACAGCATGTCATGTCCTGAATCGTGTTCCTATAAAGAATAAAGAGATCACTCCATTCGAGGAATGGGAAAAGAAAAGAGTAAATCTCTCATATTTGCGTACTTGGGGTTGTTTGGCAAAAGTAAATGTGCCAATCAATAAAAAGCATAAACTCGGTCCTAAAACTGTTGATTGTATTTTTATTGGTTATGCCTTCCACAGCATTGGTTATAGATTTTTAATAATAAAATCTGGAGTACCCGACATGCATGTTGGTACAATTATGGAGTCCAGAGATGCTACATTTTTTGAGGATATCTTTCCTATGCGAGAGGATCATTGTAGTACTAGTCAAAAATCTTGTATAAATGACGAGCCTACTGATATGATAGAACACAATGAACAAACTCTTGTGGGAAATCTACGCGGTGACAATGAAATTCTAAAAAAGAGCAAGAGACAAAGGACTGCAAAGTCCTTTGGTGATGATTTCATTGTGTACCTTGTGGATGATACTCCTAGAACCATTGAAGAGGCATATTCATCTCTTGATGCGGACTACTGGAAGGAAGCAATCAAGAGTGAGATGGATTCAATTATGCGCAATGGAACGTGGGAGGTTGTTAGTAGACCTTATGGGTGCAAACCCATTGGGTGCAAGTGGGTGTTCAAGAAAAAGCTTAGGCCTGATGGTACAATCGAAAAGTACAAGGCGAGGCTTGTAGCTAAGGGCTATAATCAGAAAGAAGGAGAAGATTTCTTTGACACTTACTCACCCGTTGTCCGACTGACCACTATTCGAGTGCTGCTTTCTTTGGCAACCTCATATGGTCTTCTCGTTCATCAGATGGACGTTAAGACAGCTTTCCTTAATGGAGAGTTGGAGGAGGAGATCTATATGGATCAGCCAGATGGTTTTGCAGTAAAAGGTCAAGAAGGAATGGTGTGTAAATTATTGAAATCTTTATATGGCCTGAAGCAAGCACCTAAGCAATGGCATGAGAAGTTTGACAAAACTCTCACGTCTGTTGGTTTTGTTGTGAACGAAGCTGACAAATGTGTGTACTATCGCTTTGGTGGGGGTGAAGGAGTAATATTATGCTTGTATGTTGATGACATACTTATATTTGGGACAAGCCTTAATGTGATTAAGGAAGTCAAAGAGTTTTTGTCTCAAAACTTTGAGATGAAGGATTTGGGAGAGGCTGATGTTATCCTTAACATAAAACTAGTGAGAGAAGGTGATGGTGGGGTTAAACTTCTACAATCCCATTATGTGGAAAAGGTTTTACGTCGCTTTGGTTATAGCGATTGTAAACCTGCTCCAACACCTTATGATGCTAGTATGATTTTGAAGAAAAATAAAAGGATAATGAGAGATCAGTTGAGATACTCTCAAATCATTGGTTCCCTTATGTATTTAGCTAGCGCTACAAGGCCTGACATCTCATTTGCCGTGAGCAAACTTAGCAGGTTTGTTTCAAACCCAGGAGATAATCATTGGCGGGCTCTTGAGAGAGTAATGCACTATCTAAAAGGCACAGCGAACTACGGGATATACTATTCCGGGAACCCGAAGGTTCTAGAGGGTTATAGTGATTCTAATTGGATCTCTGATGCTGATGAGATAAAAGCCACGAGCGGATATGTGTTCACGCTCGGAGGTGGCGCTGTTTCCTGGAAGTCTTGCAAGCAGACCATCTTAACGAGGTCAACTATGGAAGCAGAACTAACAGCATTAGATACCGCCACAGTTGAGGCTGAGTGGCTTCGTGAACTCCTGATGGATCTGCCGATGGTTGAAAAACCGATACCGGCTATCTTAATGAACTGTGACAATGAGACTGTGATTACTAAAGTGAACAGTTCAAAGGACAACATGAAGTCATCTAGGCATGTAAAGAGGCGGTTAAAATCTGTCAGAAAATTGAGAAGCTCCGGAGTGATAGCCTTGGATTATATCCCAACGGCTGAAAATCTGGCAGATCAATTTACAAAGGGTCTTTCACGATCTGTGATCGACAATGCATCCAAGGAATTGGGCTTGAGACCCATTTAGTGAGTCAAGCCATGGCGGCAACATGTCTTATGTGATCGGAGATCCCGTGAATTAGGACAATGAAACAAGTCATGGCTGGCTGAGAGAAGAGAACCTCTGAATAAGGCTCATTCCTGTGAAAATGCATTTCTCTTCAAACTGTACGGCAGGTTGTCTTTTGACTTAATGTGATTCGTGTGGCTTAATTAAGCAAAGATGTTGTCCTACAGAACATCTTATAAGAATTACACCTATATGAGTTTGACTACTAGTCGTAGTCTATGAGATTTGGGTAGTCTCTAGATGCTCATGAAAGGCCTGGAGTATGACTTATATGCTCCAAACCGCGGGGATGCCTTAGCAGCCTAGTAACAGAAAAGACCTTCGGTAAAACTTGTTTGCACAAGACTGTCAATTCAAGGCATAGTCCATTGATCAGTTGTAGACAAAGTGTAGCCTTTATTCTAGATGGATGTTCAACTTAACAGTCTCCATCGAAACTCTGGTATATCAAAATAGTAGTGGAATTGAGAGCATTTTGTGTGTATCAAAATTGGTGGGGATTGTTGGAATAATTTGGGTTGGGCCCATTGATTACCCAAATTAATCCTATTAATTTTAAGGCCCACATTAATGCTATGTGACTAAATTATTTAGTCCCACATGGGTAGTTGAAGAGGATTCTGACCAACTTAAATAGGTGGACTATTCCTCTCTATTTGAGAAGTTGGGAAGAATATAAGGGAGTGCCACACGCGCGCCGAGCCGTGCCGTGCGCGACGCGCACGCGTCACGCGCATTTTCGCGTGAGAAAATCGCGTGACTTGTGACTTGCGACGAGCGACGTGTGCGTGTGTGGAGAAATTGCTGCATCATTTTTATTGCGCTGAGTTAAATATTTTTACCGTTTCTGAGAATTGAATTAACTCAATTATGACGGTGAATTAAATACAGACATTATTAGTAACCGACGTATTAAAACAGACGTTACTAATAACTGACGTATTAAAACAGAGAATTAATCTCGCGCAATAAAGCTGATTCAGTATGCCTCAGCCTATATAAGGCGCTCCTCATTCACCCTGGAATACAGACTTGACTACTATCGCTGCGCACTCTGCATTCCCATCGCAAGTCTCTGCGCGCACAGAACTTGCGAGAGCAGGCCTCCGAAACCTCGTCTAGCTGCGATATTTGCACGAGTAGGCGGACGATCAAGTTTTTGGGAAGCGCAACTTTGCGCGACTGCTCGCTTGCACGAACGACTACTACCTGGTGAAGGACGTTCGTGAGGCTTCACTGCTTCCAGTCTTCCTGCCTCAACTAACGATCGACTACTTCAAGCAGCTCAACATGTCAACTGTTGGGAACGGCACCGCCGGTGCCTCCGGCACTGGTCCTGCCTCAGGGTATAATCTGATGATTTCACATTCATTTATTGTGTTCTTTCTGTTCTTATACAGATTAAGCGTGAACACAACCAATCCTTATGGAGCCATAATATTACTTATTTTCAATTATATCATGATTACTTTTGGAATTAAAATGTACCGTAAAATGCCTAAATATCTAACACCGTCCTTCACCGGACGTGGCCCAAGCCACGAACCACATGGAATATGAAACATATATGCAAACATCTACAGATTGCACGCGAGTTGATTTTGGCACACTTACCCGGCCGGCGCCAAAAAGGACAGGAACAATCTATATCAAGTTGCCGTTGTATAATGAAATCGACATGCATGACGTTTAGGGTGAAAAACGGATGATAATTTTCCGAATCATCCGAAACCGTTTCCGAAAGTTTCTGAACCATTTTCCGTTTTAGTCGGTAATTTTCGGAAATGGGTCGGAAATCGGAAATTAAAATTCGGAAATCGGAACGGAAATGATTTGGCCATATTTCCGACCGAATTGTCAGAATTCCGAATTTGTTCGGAAATTTCCGAACAATTTACGATTAATTTCCGACTCTGCCTAATTAGCTTGGCCCATTTACAGCCCAACCCAGCGGCCAGCGCGCCTAGGTCAGGCCCAGCTCTCGCCCGGCGCACCCCAGCCGCTCCAGCCTCCAGTCCAGTCCCTGCCAGCCACCTGCCCGCCTCCCGCAGCCGCAGTCCCGCTCCAGTCAACGCCGCCCCCGCCCGCGAGTCCATCTACGCGGCTGTGCCTGCGCCAGGCCGCCACTGCCCACCGCCAGCCGCGTGCGCGCCTGACGCCTCCACCTCCAGTGCCAGGCCTCTGCCCGCCTCTACGCTCCACCGGGACCACCGCCAGTGTCAGGCCTCTTCGGCTCTTCCCGCCTCCACGCTCCACCGCCACTCCGCCAGCGCCAGCCGCCAGGCCTCTGCCCGCTGGCCTCTTCTCTAGTGCTCTGCCCTTTGCCTGAAGTCCAAAGGCCCTCTGCCCGCTGTTTTATTTATCCTTTTGTTTTGTTCTTGAAGGATAAGGACGTAGAAAGTGATCCAGATGTGATGGATGAAAGTGAGGAGCTAGGTGGTTAATATTATTTTTAATTATATTTGTGGTCGTGATATGGATGTATGACACAATATTTTATTTTTAGTTAAGTTTATTGTATGTGCTACATATGGATGAGGGTGCATGCCATGAATGATTATATTTTACTTGCATTACTTATTATTATTTTGTTATGGTTACTAGAGTGAAGTTAGGGTGTTGTTTCCGGAAGAACAAATCGTAACCGTTACGATATCGATAGGTTTCCGGTCCGATATATCCGTTTCCGATATTTCCGAAATTTTCGATATCATATCCGTTTCCGATGGTACCGATTCCGACTCCGTTTCCGGAAATTATATATAAAAATGAAAATAATTTAACTAATTTTCTGATCCGACCGTTTTTATCCCTAATGACGTTGATGCGCAGTCTCTTTTGTGTAGCTTTTTGGAAACTGTTCGCTACTAAGTGCCAGTGTCACAACGGCAAAGAAAGCAACACCGATCGATTAATCATTTGCGTTTGAGCATTACCTGCGGAGGAAGGTTTAGTGGCGCGGCGGCGACGTGGGGGCTTGAGGACGACCCATCCGTCGTGGTCGTGCGGCCACCAGCTGCGCCGCCGGCGGCGTCGTACTGGAGCGCCCTGTACTCATTCATCTTCCAATTGGTCTTGGTCCCCGATGGTGCGCGGCCGCGGTAGAACACCATGGTCTTCTTCATCCCGATGGCGCGTCGTCGGTCGGCGGAGTAGACGGCCCCAGGCGTGCCCGCGGCCTTCCAGTACCCCGACGGCGTCGTCCGGCTGGGCCGCCCGCCCCGCGCCTCCCTCTCTTGCCGCGGGCAGAAGTAGAACCACGGCTCCCCCTCCCCGGCGCCGCCGCACATCCTCTCGTGAATCTCTGCACTCAGAGGAGCGGCATGCCGCCGCGCTGTCAAAGGCGAAGAACCAATCCATGCATGCACGCGCTTCGACGACACGAAATGCAACAGCTGGCGAGAATATGCATGGTTAGCAACGCGGGGTGGCATGGCACCTGAGAGCTGCCGCGGGTCGACAGAGTAGACTTCGACGACGGGGATGACGCGCTCCATATCGCCGCGGAGGCCATCGAGCTTGTTGCGGAGGTAGAAGCAGATCAGCTCCTCCTCCGTCGGGTAGAAACGGTACCCCGGAGGCAGGCCGCCGGCCATGCCGATCCCCGCCGGTGGCGCGCGTTGCTGTTGTCGCTGTACGTGTTTGTAACTGTAGCTAGCTAGCCACCTGTGCTGGTGGACTGACCAACATGCGGTATCGCCGGCGTTTTTGGGAAGGCAGCTTGGCTTGCTGAAGGGAAGCAAAGCATATGCAGCTTGGAGAATGGGGAGACTCCCAGTGCTGCGGTGCTGTACAGGGTGTGAGCTGAGGTGTGTGGATGCGTGTGCGCATGAAGTATATATGGGAAGCACAAGCTGGTTCATCAGTTCATGGTTTACACGGATGACGCGGAGTTGCTGCTTTGCTGGGGCGAAATTTCTCCTGGCGTGGTGGGAAGGGCTGGTGACCGGTGGAAAGCAACAAGAGAGAGGGGGTTCAGTGGGACGACTAGGGGTCAGCTGGCCAATCGCCATCCTTCTTCCTTCGATCCCAGAGCAGGGAAAAAACTCGCCCAAATTTCACCGAAATTTTTAAAAATTTCGCATTTCTTTAAATTTGTTTGAGTTTATTTAAACTTCATCCAGATTTGTTTGAATTTGATCTCAAAATTCCTGAAATTTAAGTAAGTTCATTTTTATCAGCAACATAAAAAAAGGGCGTACCCAATGCCGAAGGCTCCCACACATATGGGTATAAGGAAGAGTTATTTTTTATCAGCAACCTCCAATATTTTTTATATACCGATAATTTTTTCCTTGTCCCAGAGGAACATATCATTTGATAACACTGAACATATTTTGCATCGTTGACTTGGCTCATGAGATTACTTCTCGTGCTCCATGGGGATGAATGAGGAGAAGAGAGGAAAAAGATGGATGGGCCTCCAATTGAAACCGGATTCTCTGCATCCGGTATGCACCGAGAGGCACGTGCAATCCCGTCTGCATGCACGTCACGTGGCTAGTTCTAATCTTAAACCATTGGTCTTCGAATTCTCTCCGTCTGCTAAACTCTAAACCTAAATTATAAATTGTAACCCTAAACTCTAATGTTTTGAGATCGGTTATCTAGCCATGTGATGAACATTGGCACAAGGATGCATATCACATGCAGAGAATTTTTTCCTCCTCCATCAGCCTTGTGGCGCCACAACCACTAGTTGACTAATTTAAGAAACTCTTTGGGAGATTAAAACTGATCGCTGCTAGAGAATGCTATATCATGAATCGTTATGCCATAAAATCAAATGTTACAATTTCTGCTTTAAAAAATGTTGCAATTTCTAGGACAGCAAGAGGCTTTATAAGCATTGAAATTATTTTAAGGTATACCAATTTCTAATGTTTCTTTTAAGTTACAAAAGTTTGTGCCAAGCCCTTTTAAATTTGATAGAGAACCACCAGTGGAATGTTGCCATGCGAAATCCTGTTTCGGAATGTCTGAACCGAAAATAGTCAAATTTGTCCCCCATCTTTAGTCTTAAGCTCAATTTCGTTCTTAAACTTTGAAAAGGGGTAATTTAGTCCTTGAAGTTTAGTTTTAAGTCCAAATTCATTCCTAAGTTGAGGTGTCAGTCCATATGGGCATGTCCAATCAGCGAGATTTGTCTCCTAGGTACAATAAATCCATATTTCTACTGTAATATTAGACTTTTGATACTTTTAAAATAAAATCTCCATTAAGACAAAAGTAGAGTAATCAGTGAACCATTGTATGACATATTTATTAGCCATGTGATACTTTTAAAATAAAATCTCCATTAGTCATATCTATTAGCCATGTCATAGTCAAATTCAATAAAAAAATTAACAAAAATGTTAGTGGACAAGACAATATCTATTCATTTACTATTTACAACAGCATATATATACTTATATGGTCGAATAGTTGTCTAAATAACTCACAATAAAACAATTTTGATGACTGGATATGCCGCATGGACTGCCACCTTGGATTAGGGATGAGTCTGAAATCAAAACCAAAGTTTAGGAACTAAACTTTACTTTTTTCAAAGTTGAAGGATAAAATTGAGCATCACATTAAAGATGAGGCATAATGTTGGCTATTTCGCCTTTTTTGTTCTCTTTGCTTTTCCTGCCGGCCGTGGACCTGTTCTATGCTCTGCACTGCACGTCTGTCGTTTAATTATTTACTCTCGAGATACAGAATAGCGAGTAGAATAATGCAACCAAACTGAGAACTATCGTGCAGTAATCATATCATGTGTGACACTGGTCGTCGCACCACGCAGCACTAGCTAGCACTTACCGGTGCCGTAGCTCGAAGGGTGCGCGTGAGCTCCCCGGATTGCAGCCGGCCGTGCGATGTCTTCTGCACGCTCCCATTTGCCCCCCGGCAAAACGCGTGCGATGTCTTCTCCACGCTCCCATTTGCCCCCGGCAAAACGCGTCGGCAGGTCTCGGACAACCAAGGCCTTTCACGTACCGTTTTAGTTTTGGTCTTCGTTCAAACTCCCAGAGTTGTTCGAGTCACACGCGTGCGTCCACACTAGTAGCAGTATCCAATTACACGCCTGCCTTTCTCAGTTTTTGGTTAGGCAGTTTGAAAAAGACAAACATGAGGGGCCCAAATAAGAAAAGGGCCTTCTCCCAATCATCTTTAGCTAAGGATTGCCTGGTAAAGTTAAATCTCAGAAAGAACTGATGAAGCTGTACTAAAGATTGTTTTTTTAGTATAAGTGGTTCGGACCTGTTTTTTCTGAATAAAAATAAGAATCTGGCAGCTGAAAAATAGCTTGCAATGATATTTTTTCATCCACACTCACCGTGATCAGCCTTGAAATCTATAAAAAAATCACTGTACTTCACCGTGATCTGCCTTGAAATCTATAAAAAAAAATCACTGTACTTCACCGTGATCAGCCTTGAAATCTTACCAATGTTTCTTTGCTGAGTGCCGAAAGTCTTCTCAACAAGAACCAAGGTTCAAGGGGCGCCCAGTCAACTGTTCCAGCTTTGCCATGGCTGCACCGCAGTATTCAGACAGCAGAACGCAGCCACAGCAGAGACTTTTGAAGAAGCAAAACACAAGAGGATGAATTGGATTACTGACCAACTCGGTGCCATTCTGTATCTAAAATTACAATGTAGCTTGGAGAAACATGAACCATGATAACATGAACCACTGGGGAGACTGGAGCAACAGGATGAAGACTACCTTCAACAGCTTCTGTCTTCTTTTGAGTAGTATTTGGATGACTGGGAATTTATGAATTGCAGATGTCATTATTTCAAGGGCCGATACATTAATCAGGGATGTTACTTAAAGGGACAAATAGAAATATGATGAGACAGGCACACCTTGGTCCCCAACCCTCAATTGTATTCACGTCACCGATTCAATACATTGTGAAAAGGCTTTGCTGTTGTTGTGAAAAAAAACTAACTTTTCACTATGTTTGATGTGCTCACTGCTTAACCAAGCACTGCTAAGCTACATTTAATCCGTTTCTTTCACTGATTTGCTATTGGGACAAACTGATTTTCATTGATAGCAGCACCAGCACAGCAAATCTATCGAATGTTTAAATCAATCATTGGTGTAATTCACAAGATTAAATCATCGAGAGTCTTGGTCCCTTGGACATTTAGCAAGGTAGATATAAAATCATTGCATGATTGGAATAGGAAAGAGATTAGTTTGAAGATTGAAATATGTTGATCTTGGTACAGGAAGGACATGTGCGAAATAAGGTATCATATGCCAATGTATCCTGGAACAGTTGTGGACTTGTGGTTGAACTGGTTCAGTAAGAATTAAGTGCACAACATAGCTTCAAACAGATTGGATCATATTATAAACTAGGATCACACATGCTGTGTCATTCATCCTGTTCTGTTTTACAATATAGCTTATACTGTCAATGACTGAAAGTGTTCATGTGAAGCAATTTGGTGTAGCCTATTAATAAGCATACCAGCCACGAACATACTTCTTGATTTTTCAATTTATGTTCAATAGAAATAAGTTGTATCCTTGTACACCCTGAGTTGTATGAATAAATTACTCTTCCCTTCTGGTTTATTTGTATTCATTCAATCAAAATCTTGACAGCATCAAAGATACCAAAGGTCCCATTACTGCAATATATATGTAAGCGTTAAAATGAAAATGTGAGCACTTATGTGTTATATGTAAGGGGAAACCGTTGATCTACACTTCCTAATGTAGTAGCTAGGCTCAAATTCACAGAGGATTCCAGATGCAGTTATAAAAAATGTTAGATTACTGTGTGTTTTGGTTATGTATTTAGCGACATTTTAGTCTTTGTGGGTGTGCGGTATTAGCCCTCAAATAATGGGACCTATATGTACCCCTTGGCTGATTAATGAAATTATTATTCCCTCTAATTTGGTACCAGAGCCGGACATCTCCTATGCGGTTCAGCATGTGTGCCTCCACATGCATGATCCGCGGGAGCCGCATCTTACAGCGGTGAAGCGGACCCTTCGATACCTGCGGAGCACCTATGACTACGGTCTTCTTCTTCGGCGTGACTCCGCCCCCAAGCTGCTTGTCTACACCGACGCTGACTGGGCAGGTTGCCCGGACACCCGTCGGTCCACCTCCGGCTACGCCGTCTTCCTGGGTGGCAACCTCGTCTCCTGGTCCTCGAAGCGACAACACATGGTGTCCCGCTCGAGTGCTGAGGCTGAGTACCGCGCCGTGGCCAACAGTGTGGCTGAGTCCCCCTGGCTTTAGCAGCTGTTTCAGGAGCTTCACTCCCCCCTCGCCCGGAGTACGTTGGTCTACTGCGACAACGTCAGCACTGTCTACCTCTCCACCAACCCGGTGCAGCATCAGCGAAACAAGCATGTGGAGATCGATCTTCACTTTGTTCGAGAGCGGGTGGCTCTTGAGAAGGTCCGAGTACTCCACGTTCCTTCGTCGTCGCAGTTCGCTGATATTTTCACAAAGGGTTTGCCTTCGTCGGTCTTCAGCGAGTTTCAGTCCAGTCTCAACATCTGCCATGGCTAGATGTTGGTACTGCGAGGGGATGTTAGATTATTGTGTGTTTTGGTTATGTATTTAGGGGCATTTTAGTCTTTGTGGGTGTGCTGTATTAGCCCTCAAGTAATGGGACCTATATGTACCCCTTTGGCTGATTAATGAAATTATTATTCCCTCTAATTAAAACTAAGGAAGGACATTCAGAGCTAAAGCAAGTTGCATCCATAATTTTCTGCAAGTAATCTTAGAAACTACTGTTGCAATTCCGGCGCTGAAACTGTCTCTGTTCTTGCTGAATAAACCGATCTGCCCTAGCAGATCGATCTGTCTTCCCTGAAGACAGACCAGAAAATTCTTCAGCCAACAACAGAGGAATAACAGCAAGGAGAAGAACAGTTCTGGTGCAGAAAAACTGAGCAGATTGATTCTGTTCTTGGGAGAACAGATCAGGGGAGAGATCAGGTGGTGCCCGATCTGTTCTGGTTTTGAAGAGACGCAGAACAGAGGGGGAAACAGGGGCGGCGGCTGGTTCTAGCCCCTGGTGGTGGCTAGGGCTGCAGAGGGAGGCGACGGCTAGGGCAGGAGCTGGGCGGCGGCTAGGGCAGAGGCTAGGCCGGCGGCTAGGGCAGGAGGGAGAGAGGCGGCTAGGGTTAGAAAAGTGGAGGAAAATTTTCTGTATTGATCTCTCTCAATTTGGGGTGTTTTTGGCTTGTATATATAGCCCCCCTTACAAGAGTCCTAATCTGTTACAAAGGATCTTTTAATCTATCTCTAATAAGATTAAACTCAAAAACCTTCTAGAAAGGGGGCCCGGCCTGGGCCAGGGCTGACCAGCCCACTTGGCCCAGTTCTGACCGCCCTGGGCCAGGGGTAGATCAGCCCACATTCTCCTCCTGATCCTGACACTGGCCCATGTCTAGAATCCCGATCCTTCTTCTCATCTCCACGAACTTCTGTCTTCCAAGAGCCTTGGTCAAGATGTCCGCCATCTGGTCTTGAGTGGAGATTTGCTCAAGCACAATAGTACCGCTGTCCACACACTCCCGTATGTAGTGGTATTTGACGTCGATGTACTTGCTCCTGTCATGGTGTACCAGATTTTTGCTCAAGTCTATAGCTGACTTGTTATCAACCCGCAACACCGGCGCCTTCGATTTTTCAGCTAAGTCCTCCATCAGCCGTGTCATCCATACACCTTGACATGCCCCTTGAGCTGCTGCGATATACTCTGCTTCACATGAGGACAAGGCCACCACCTTCTGCTTGCAGGACTGCCATGAAACGGGGTTGTTTCCAAGACAAAACAGCACCCCGTTTGTGCTCTTGCGGTCCTCCACATCTCCCGCATAGTCACTATCCGAGTACCCAATAAGCTCCATGTCTTCTCCTCTTGCATAGAAGACTCCATAGTTGATTGTACCCGCTATGTAGCGTACAATGCGTTTGACTGCAGCAAAGTGATCCTCCTTGGGCTCCTCCAGAAACCGACTCACGTACCCGACCGAGTAGGCAAGATCGGGACGTGTGTTCACCAAGTATCGCAGCCCTCCAACCAAACTCCTATAGTCCGTTGCATGCACCAACGGGCTATCACTTGTCTTGCAAAGCTTGAGGCCTTGCTCCATGGGAAATACACAGGGATTGCATCCTTCCAGGCCAGCTTTAGAGACAAGTTTGGAAGCGTAGGCCGCCTGCCCAACGCTTATCCCTTCGTCAGTCTGCCGCACCTCCAGGCCAAGATAATACGACAAGAGGCCCAAGTCGCTCATCTTGAACCTCTTCATCATCTCCCCTTTGAACTTCTTGAGATCGCCTCCTCCTGTGATCACAAGATCGTCGACGTACACGCCAACGATGAGCTTCTCATCTTCAGCTCCACGGAAATAGATCCCGTGCTCGCTCGTACTCTTATGGAAACCAAGCGATAGCAAGCTATCGTTGAGCTTGGCATTCCAGACCCTGGGCGCCTGACGAAGTCCATATAAAGCTTTCTTGAGCCGATACACCTTGTGTTCGGCTCCGTCGATGATGAAGCCAGCGGGTTGGGAGACGTACACCTCCTCCATCAAGTCACCGTTCAGGAAGGCGCTCTTCACGTCCATGTGGTGTACCTCCCACCCCTTGTGTGCAGCAACTGCAAGGAGCAAGCGAATAGATTCGAGACGAGCTACAGGAGCAAATACCTCGTCAAAGTCTATTCCTTGCCGTTGGACATAGCCTTTTGCCACCAGTCGAGCCTTGTGCTTCACCACCTCCCCATGCTCGTCCTTCTTCACCTTAAACACCCATTTGAGGCCAATGGGCTTGTGTCCTGCAGGAAGATCAACAAGTTGCCAAGTCTTGTTTTCTTCTATGGACTCCATCTCCTCGAGCATGGCCCGTCTCCAGCACGGGTGTTTCTCAGCATCAGCGAAGGAAGTAGGCTCCTCTGCGGTGGTGAACATAAGCTCCCCCTCCTCCAAGCTTGGTGGACGCTCAGCCCGACCAGGAGGGGTGAGGGTTCCGAGTATGTTGCGCATCGTGCGGAACCGTAGTTTCCCGCCGTCGTAGTAGTAGGCGTCGACAACATTGCTGTCGGGGTCCGACAGCGGTGAGGCGAAGCAGATGGGCCGTGGAGGATTCCGGGGCGTGACGAAGGTGCTGGAATCTTCAAGTCCGGAACCCCCACTGCTGCTGACCCCCGTGCAGGACTGTCCCAGCCCTGATTTGCGCTGGACAGCCCCTGCAGGGGCCCTTGGGGCGACGCTGTAGGTGCTGGACTCTCTCCAGCAGGTCTGGAGGCTGGCGCAGGAACTCCTAGGGTCTGTACAGACCCTTCTGTGCCCCTCCTGGGCACTGCAGGGGTGCTGTTCCGCCCCTCCGGACCCTGCAGCACCTCTCCGGGTGCTGAAACAGCAGGTCCAGCACCTGCTGGACCTAAGGAGTCGACGTGGAAGGCGGTGTAGTCCTCTTCTCCTGCTCTTTCTCCCCAGTCCCACTTGGCCGCCTCGTCGAATATCACGTCACGTGATATATGTGTGTGCCCATCAGCCGGATTATACATCCGATAGCCCTTCGTCCCTGCAGCATAGCCAAGAAAAATCATCGGAGTACTCCGGTCTTCCAACTTTTTTAGGTTGGGGCGCGTGTTCTTGACATGCCCCACACACCCAAAAGTTCGGAAATAATTGACTGCTAGTCGCTCTCCATGCCAAGCTTCATATGGTGTCTTCCCGTCGAGGCCGCGGGTAGGGGATCGATTCAGGATATAGACAGCCGTGATAACTGTCTCACCCCAAAATATCTCGGGCATACCCTTCGCCTTCAACATGCTCCTCGCCATGCCGACCACTGTCTGGTTGCGCCGCTCCACAACCCCGTTTTGCTGCGGCGTATACGGGGCTGTGAGCTGACGTTGTACTCCGTGCTGAGCGCAATACTCGCCGAACTCCTGTGAGGTGAACTCCCCTTCACGATCAGTACGGAGTAGCTTCAGCCTCCTCCCGGACTCTAATTCAGTTGTCGCCTTGAATTGCTGAATTAAGTCGAGCGCCTTGTCCTTGGTTGCTAGAAGATAGAGCCACATATAGCGGCTCATGTCATCCACAAGCAACAAGAACATCTTCTTGCCACCTGGAGTCGTCAGCGTGATAGGCCCGCAGATGTCGCCGTGGACAAGGTCGAGCGCGCCCTCCGCGCGCCACCGAGCTTGCTTGGGGAAGCTGGAGCGCCTCTGCTTCCCGACCAAGCAAGCTTCGCACAATTGATCGACATGATCAATTTGCGGAAGCCCGAGCACCATCTCCTCTCGCGCCAACTTCCGAAGCGCCTGGAAGCCGACGTGTCCGTAGCGTTCGTGCCAACGCCACGCAACATCATCACGCCTCGCGGTTAGACAAACCGGACGTGTGATGTTGAGCCTGATGGAGTACAGCTTGCTGTCGTCGCGCTGAACTCGTGTGAGGAGAAGCTGCTGCTCATCCCGTATGTGCATCACTCCTCCTTGCACCGTGATGTTGTAGCCATCCTCATCCAGCTGGCCGACGCTGATGAGGTTGGTGGTGAGGCGTGGGATGAGGTAGACGCCAGTGAGCCTCCTATGCTCACCCGTCTTGGCGGCGAATAGGACCGTACCCTTCCCCTGGATACGCACGACGGAATTATAGCCGAACTTGATGGTTCTGACGACGTTTTCGTCAAGCTCGGAGAAGACGGCGCGCGAACCCGTCATGTGGTTGGTCGCGCCCGTGTCGAGGTACCAACGAGTGTCATCAAAGTCATCGTCGTTGCTGCGGTGAGCGAAGACACGTCCCTCCACTATCTCCAGTGGGCGCATAGGACGTTCCTGTACAGGCTCCTCCTGTACTGAGGCCACCCTTGTCATAAACAAGGCGCCCTCCTCCTCCGCCTTTGCTACGAAAGCCTGCTGCTGCGGCTCCTCCTTAGGCTTCGACCGACACTCCCTGGCCCAGTGGCCCTTCTTCCCGCACTTCCTGCACTGGTCCCGCGGAATATCCTTTCCGGAACCTCCCTTCTTGCCTCCGTTCTTCTTGGGCGGGCCCTTTCGGCCGCCCCTCTTAGAAGAACCCGCGGACTGGGTAGACCGCTCCCCCTTCCGCTGTGCCTCCCACTCCTCCCGAGTGAGGTACAGCTGGCCGTTGTGTACTCCTCCCTTCCGCTGCGTCGAGTCGAAAGCGTTCTCAGCCGCCCTGAGACGCCCCGTCACCTCCGACAAGGTGAGGGTCGACACGTCCAGCAGTGTCGTGATCGCCACCACGATCTGTTGGAAGCGTTCTGGAACGCTTCGCAGGAGCTTCTCCACGGCCCTCTCTTCTCCTATCTCCTCCCCTAGCGACGCAAGCCGTGATAGCATGCCGCTCAGGCGGAGGGAGAAGTCCTCCACGCTTTCGCCATCCTTGAAGACAGCGTCTTCGAACTCCTTCCGGAGTTGTTGTGCTGTTGTCTTCCTCACGCGGTCGGCCCCGACCTGCATGATGGCGATCGTGTCCCATGCTTCCTTAGCCGTCCTCTTTTCTCCGATCGTCGTGATCATCTCCGGCGGGACAGCGCTGACCAAGATGTCAAGCGCCATCATGTCTTCCTGCTCGCTCACGTTCCCCTCCTCCACGACCTTCCAAAGCAGTCGTGCCTTCAGCTTGATCTTCATCATGACAGCCCACTCCGCGTAGTTGGTCTTGGTGAGCACGGGGAACCCCGTCCCGGTGTTCGCCTCACGAGCTGCCGGTGAGGGTGTGCCATGGCTGATGGCGCTGCCGCTGCTTGTAGGTGTAGACGACATCTTGCAGAATTCAGCCTAGGGTTGAAACCGGCTCTGATACCACGAATGTTGCAATTCCGGCGCTGAAACTGTCTCTGTTCTTGCTGAATAAACCGGTCTGCCCTAGCAGATCGATCTGTCTTCCCTGAAGACAGACCAGAAAATTCTTCAGCCAACAACAGAGGAATAACAGCAAGGAGAAGAACAGTTCTGGTGAAGAAAAACTGAGCAGATTGATTCTGTTCTTGGGAGAACAGATCAGGGGAGAGATCAGGTGGTGCCCGATCTGTTCTGGTTTTGAAGAGACGCAGAACAGAGGGGGAAACAGGGGCGGCGGCTGGTTCTAGCCCCTGGTGGCGGCTAGGGCTGCAGAGGGAGGCGACGGCTAGGGCAGGAGCTGGGCGGCGGCTAGGGCAGAGGCTAGGCCAGCGGCTAGGGCAGGAGGGAGAGAGGCGGCTAGGGTTAGAAAAGTGGAGGAAAATTTTCTGTATTGATCTCTCTCAATTTGGGGTGTTTTTGGCTTGTATATATAGCCCCCCCTTACAAGAGTCCTAATCTGTTACAAAGGATCTTTTAATCTATCTCTAAGAAGATTAAACTCAAAAACCTTCTAGAAAGGGGGCCCGGCCTGGGCCAGGGCTGACCAGCCCACTTGGCCCAGTTCTGACCGCCCTAGGCCAGGGGCAGATCAGCCCACAACTATAACTACAAGTCAAAGTCCGCCAACACCACAAGGTCAAATCTATTTAGAAGATCTAGGACCAACTCATGTTTGAATCCTCAAATAATAAATAAGTAAATATTACAAAGGAATTTCCTATCACTGCAGTAGATTAACACAAACGCATGAAACAAATTTCATCTTAAGCCAAACCAAATATCCATATCGATATCTTCCCTTCGCAAATAAAGAGTTTACAAGTAATACTCCCTCCGTTCTGAAATAAATGATGTTTAGGACAATAAATCTAGTTCAATTTGAACTAAATTAGTTGTCCTAAACGTCATTTAATTCAGAACAAAGCGAGTAGTAACTAACCAAACAGACAAGTTTTACAAGCGCAACTAAAATTAACACCCAATAATCAATAATGTACACGTAGAAACTACACGTACAAATCCAATCACTGAAATGTAATTGAAGGCTTCCTCAGCGCAAATGGCACAACGCTAGTCGAGAAATCCAGTCTGACGCAAGACGGCATTGCGTACCTGGCGGAGGTCCCGCCCCTTGAGCGTGCGCCCGGCTCCCTCCAGCACCGAGAACGTCGTCATCGGCGACTCCTGCGCACGGGCGCGCGCCAACATCTCGTGCGGCGGCAGCATCTCCTCATCGTCCTCATCCTCCGCTTCACCCAGCGGCGGCTTCCGTGTCCGCGCGACGGGGACGTTGACCGGCGCAGACTGCGCAATATCCGGCCCCGGCGAAGGCGCCGGGCGAGGCACGACAGGAATCATGCGGGGAGGGACCGCGGCCGTGGAGGCCAAGGACGGCGACGTCGACGAGGAAGACAGTGACGGCGAGCGGCGGTGCTCGGGGAGAGCGTCGAGGATGCCCTCTGGCGGGCGGCGGAGGCTGGGGAGGGGCCTAGGGTTTGCTTTACGGACCGCGGAGAGGATGAGCGGGCGTCGCACGGGATGCTGTGGCGGCTCGGGCGAGCCGGATCCTGCGGCGAAGAGGTCATCCTCGTCGAGCTCGAAGGCAGCGGAGTATGGCTGGTCGCCGGAGGATGCGGAAGGGAGGAAGGAGCCGAGGAAGCGCTCGGAGCTGAGCGAGCTCCTGTGGCGCGCGCGGTCCATGCTGAGCTGAGTGTGGTACCGAGTGCCGTCGGGTGGGGGAGACCGGAGACGTCACGTCAACCGCTGGTGGGAGGCGGAGAGCCGGCGGCGAGGGCGCAGGTGATCCGCGCGTGTTAAATGGGAGGCGTGCCGATGCGGACTTGGGGTCCACTGGTCTGTGGCGGAGAAGAAGAGGGGCAACACAATTGGGCCGGTGACGAAACCCGGCCCGGCCCATACTAAGCGCTACAAGGCCCATTTGGAAGTCTAGCTAGACTCTCAGATCCCAACACACCCATGGCGTAATGCCGTAATCCCGTACCCAACAAACAATCTCAGAGCAAAAGCGCCCACGAATAAAATCAAAGGGGCAAAAAAAAATCCATTTCCTTTTTCTTCCCAACAAGTCCTCTTCTTCCGCAGCTTCGCGTCCGGCCCGTCCCGCACCTGGGGGAGGAGGCTTCACCGCGGAGCGCACCATGATCTCGCCGGTGATTACTTCGTCGACCATACCACCGCTTCCTTACTGCCTCGACTGCGGCCGTTCGTCGCGCCTGGCTGTTAATTCGCACGCTGAATCTGTCTATGCGGGGTGTCGCAGGAGAGGAGCCCGTCGCAGAGCCCGCGGTCGCCGGCGGCGTCGGGGGCGCCGTTCTTGTCGATATCCGTCACGGATCCCGTCAAGCTGGGCACTGGCGTCCAGGCCTACATCTCCTATCGAGTCATCACAAAGGTACTCTAGTTTGATCTCACCAGTTTGTTCCAGGTTTAGTGCTTCATTTGTAACACGGTACTGTTCTAGTGGATTGGCCTGTTCGGTGCTGCCTAACTTTCGAGCTGCTATTTTGCACAGTGCTTGTTGCAGTATACGGCTACATCAGTAAAACTGCAATCTGGCTTTTAGTTTCCTAATACAGATCTCGAACTGAAATCTGGTTATGTTTCAGTACTGATTGGAGCCTTGTTGCTGGCAAAACTCACGTGACCTGTTAGATGTAAGTAGGAAACTTTTAAAAATGGCAGCTGGGTGCACGCAGCTCCGGTTTGTGCTGGGTCCGGAGAAGGGTACAAGCCACTTTGGGTCTTTTATATGCTGTCTTTCTCTGTATTTTTTCAAGAGGCTGTTTTCAGTACTTGAACCCGCCACCTGGTCATAAGGAAACAATTTTACCGTTGTGCCAGGGCTCCCCTTCTTAGTAGGAAACTTTTAATAAATGATTTTTAATTACTGGGCTAGGCATCTGGGGAAATAAAAGAGTATATAGGGTTATAGTTCCCACTATTGAGTCTATGAGGAGCGAACACTACCGAGTATCAGCAACGTGGAAGATGGCTCCATTATGACTTTAAGATGGTCACGGCTTGTAGTTTTTGTAAAGTGTACATGCATGGTTCCACAAGAAACCGAAAAAGTACCAAAAGGGTTAAAAGCTCCCATTTAAGCAAATAAATAGCATATAGTGGGGAATGACATTGCAACTACAACAACAACCTGACAATGGATCTGCACTTTTCTCCATGCTGGCATGTGGCGCTTCGATTGTTGGCTTATTGAATTGAAGTTCTCGTATTCTTTATTCTTTGTTTTAAGCTTGCATGCTTATAGTAGCTATGCGATATTGACCTACTGCTTTGAAAAAATATGTTGTTGTCTGCTATGATATAATTTCTCTGCCGTTGATTTACCAATATTGTGCATTTGTTTCTGCAGACCAACCTTCCTGAATTCGAGGGGCCAGAGAAAATTGTTATTCGACGCTATAGTGATTTTGAATGGTTGCATGACCGGCTTGCTGAGAAGTATAAAGGCATCTTTATAGCTCCTCTTCCAGAGAAGAACGCTGTTGGTAAGATGGCAAATTATAAATTTCATGGGCATATTTCTGGTATCATCTCTTCAGGATAAAATAACTGTAGGTGGCCAAATAATAGTGTCAATGTTGTGTGTCTTTCTAACCATGTGTTGTTATTTTTTTGCACTCAGAAAAATTCCGGTTTAGCAAAGAGTTTATTGAATTGAGGCGTCAAGCTCTGGACTTATTCATTAAGAGAATTGCTTCACACCCTGAACTCATGCAAAGTGAAGACTTGCGGACGTTTTTGCAGGCAGATGAAGAGGTAAAGTTTTTAGATGTGCACATTTTCCTTGTTACTTTTGGATTTGTTTGGTTAGACTAATACTTAAGTTTCTTATGATTAGACTGTATTTTAATTTAATTTCGTTTCATAAGCCCAGGGTCCTTGAGATCTATTTATGATATGGTTTTTGACATGATCTATGGATGATAATTCTTTTGATCCAATTTGCAATATATGTCCTTGGGAATTAGGATAGTTTTTTTAGAGACTTCCTTAGGTAGATGTTAATAGACAACTAATTATCATGCCAATTAATTATTTTACTTGATTGCATACTCTAATTCCTTTCATGAGTACATCATAGTACAAGTACAATAGTTTCATTGTGTAACTTATATGAAACTGCCAGATACATCACTTGTGTTTAATCATTTGATATGAGTGTGAATTCAAATATTTTTTTGTACCCCCGTAATTCAAAAGGCTGATTGTCTGTCTTAGAACTTCTACATCCATGGATCTGCACCTTAAAGATCCCATATAACCATAGTTGTTGTTCTTTGATGGTATTTCTTTTACTCATGTTTTATTGTTTCATTTGTTTTAACTATGCTTGAAGCAGAGGATGGATAGAGCGAGGTCTTATGAGACTGGTATATTTAAGAAGCCTTCCGATTTCATACAGATGTTTAAGGTAATGTCTGTCAAATGTCCAGTAAGACGTTCATGCTACTTGCTGAACAATGTTGACATTTGTGTTCCTGATTGATGACGTCTTATTCAGGATGTACAGTCAAAATTCAGTGATGTTGTTCTGGGCAAAGAAAAGCCCGTGGAGGAATCTACTCCTGAATATGAGAAGCTTAAAAACTACGTATTTGAGCTAGAAAATCATTTAGCAGAGGCTCAAAAACAAGCATTCCGTCTTGTGAAAAGACACAGAGGTATGTCAGTTGATTCTTTGATAATGGTCACTCCTCACTTAATCAAACTTTTTCAAAGTTGAGGAGCCTTGTATCTTGCAGTTCCTTTGTACTTTAGTTCTTCTTAACACTCTGAAATACAGCTTTGGTAAAAGTTGCGTGCTTGGTCTGAATTTAGCCCTACAAAATAAAGAAATGATTGATCCGGCCCGTTATTTAGCCCTACAATCATGAGTACTGCTTAGAGACCATCAGCAATTTCTCAACTCTGTTTGCTGGTTTGTTTCATTTAGCTGAATGGTACAATTGATGACACAGTCCTGATTTTCAATCATAGAGCTTGGGCAATCTTTGGCGGACTTTGGGAAAGCGATCAAACTATTGGGTGCTTGTGAAGGAGATTTAATGGAAAAGGTGTTTTCTGAAGTTGGTTCTAAGTCAGAGATGTTGTCGATAAAGCTACAAAGAGAGGTAATCACAATTATCAATTTATCATGTAGTACTGTTTGGTATCAGATGTCAATCTAACAATTATTTCCATATTTTGACATGACATTTCGTGCAGGCAGACAACCTTCTTTTTAACTTTGAAGAACCTTTGAAAGATTATGTGCGTGCTGTGCAATCAATAAAAGTGAGCATTTTTCTCAGTTCTAAATGCAAACAGTGATTTGATAACAACGTATGAGAGATTCAACTAAATTGAGGTTTGTGACTTCTCATGTTCATGAAAGGCAACTATGGTTGACCGAGCAAATGCATTCAGGAAGCACTTTGATTTGGATCAGGAGAGGAAGTATAAAGAGCTTAATCTGTATGTATTGCATATTGCGTTACCTGTTCCTGCTCATTTACAAAGAGTATTTACTGATCAGGAAAATTATCCTGATGAAGCCTCACCTTTTAGTCCACACCTAAGGAAGCTTACACTCTACCAAATTCAAGATTCTCATGATTGAATAAGGATTCCATGTAGGGTATAAGATCCTTATATTGTTGATGATCGCATCATCATATGGATTTGGAAGTTTTCTAACTCTTTTCTTACTGCAGTGAGAAATTGAAGTTCATGAACCCTGAGAAGTATCATGAAGCAGAATCTGAGTTCAGAGAGGCAAGTTCTTGTTCATTTTAAGGGACTCTTGTAGTGGATGAATGACTCTTTTGATTAGTGCCTTGTTGTGTGTGCAGTTGAAAGCAGACAGCGAGGAGGCTACAAAGCGGTTTGAACACATAGTTAGATTAATGAATGAAGAGCTTGCACATTTCCAGGAGCAAAAAACAGCTGATATTGGGCTCGCATTCCATGAATTTGCAAAAGGTCAGGCGAAGCTAGCTAAAGACATTGCTGATGCATGGCGCAGCGTCCTCCCGAAGCTCGAAGCCTGTTCCACATCATAATTGTGATTTGTGTTTCCTCGTGGTGTTTGAGATAGTGGTCACCACTTGGCGAGTTCTAGGCTGTTTTTTCCCAGCCTATTTTAACACTGGTTCTGTATACTAAGGTGGTGTTTGTAAGTGGGCCTGTTGTTAGATTCAGCATAAATTCTTGCTTTGCATGTAAAAAAACAATTTTCTTTTATTTGGCTCATTTGCGAAAGTTATGGAATCTATCAAGGATTATCAAGAATAATGAAGAAACGCTTTGACCATCGTGTTGTTTGCGCATGAGAGTAGTTTAACCTCCATATTTGAAATGGGCATGAGAGTAATTTAACAGATGATGGTTGTCAGTTACAGAGGATTGCGACCCTTAATCACGTGCCTCTTACACTTTGAAACTCGAGCAATTTGAATGGACTTTTCAAGCGCCTGAAGTAGGCTTCTCATGATCCTGGGTTCCCCAGGTGATTCCTTGTCCCTCAGAGGACCGTTCCTGATTGCTCGGAACACTGGTCCGGAACCGTCTGGAGCTGGAGAAACCACGCAGTCGATGTAAACCAGGGTCTGTGTTGCGCCATCCTCGATGGCGATGAACCCTAATCTGATTCCGCCCTCGATCTTGTCCGCGCTGTTGGCGCATGACAATTTTTTGTCATCGGGTGAAGAAATCCGGACGACAAGGTACTGGAAGCGGCAGGTTGGCGCCTTGGCAGAGGCTGTTCCCCCACTGCCAGTAAAACAGCATCAGCTTCAGAGTTTCAGCTACGCTTCAAGTGCCAGACGGTGCATGGATCTTCAAAAGTTTCGAGGCAGGACGGACGCTGCTGACCTGGAAAAGTAAGGTCTCGAGCCGAGCAATGTCGGTGTTGCCAGGCAGCTTCACCGTGCGGAGGCTGAGCCAGTCCTCGTCGCACCGTGGGAAGGGTACTCACCGGCGCGCGCATGCCTCTGAGGCACCGTTGAAGAAGAAGAACGGATAGAGCTTGCAGCGACCGTACAAGCTTTCTGCGGCTAGAGCAGATCGGATAGTTAGAGCTCCAATGCAGTGCAGTAGAGCTAATGACAGCAATTACGTGCTGTTGTGAGTACAAGAATGGATAAGTAGATGGAGTCAAGCCTGAGTGGCTCTGTTTCAACCAATGAGCATCTCAGTGACGTCATATATTATCGATAAATAACATACATGAATCCGATTATCATCAAATGACAGTTTGGCCGAGTGGTCTAAGGCGCCAGATTTAGGCTCTGGTCCGAAAGGGCGTGGGTTCAAATCCCACAGCTGTCATACTTTTTATTTCGTTTTTATTTTCCCCAGCCACAATCGCTACTCCCACACCGGCGTCGCGGCCGTGGAGAGGGCTCTAGCAATCGGCCACGGCGGCGTGTCTCCGGACCGCGTCCTCCCTCTGCTCGCGAGTCCTCTCGTCTTCCTCCGCTTGGTGTCCCCAGCATCTCCTCGTCTGTCCGCTCGGAAGCTCCGAGACCCTCGCCTTCGACGAGATCCAGCTGTCTATCCCCGGAGAAGCCGCCCACCGCCACCGCCTTCGTCCTCCACGGCCTCCTTCCTAGGGTCCGGCTCCGGCCGTAACTGGCGCTCCTTCTCGCGCACTCTCGCCTCCGAACTCCAAAACCGCGCCCCACTTCAGACGGTATCCTCCCGCCTCAGTTTCTATTTTCTGCGATAATCGCGCCAATTTCCACCGAGAAGCATAGTTCGTGTCATAGCTTTATTTCGTAATGTGTGATGAGTGCTTTCTGATCCTTCTGCTTCTTACCAAGACTGAACCAAAAACTGCAGTGGCTACCATGCTGTCGCACAGCCGTCATGTGCCCCCCTTGGTCGACCCCCCTCGCCTCAGACGGCAGACGAGCCAAAAAGATAGTGCCTTCTGACGAAAGTAGCAGCGCCACCCGCGGCCGCATCTTTGGCGTGGCCGTTCACGTTCTTGTCCGTTGCACCAGATCGGCGACCATGATGCTGCTCTGAGTTTATTGATCAGTCTAGTGTTTGAACTAGTCTAGCGTTTATCTGGTAGCAAGGACCATAAAATAGCGTCATCGTTGTAGATTCAACTAGTGTTAGTTGGTTTGGGTCTTTGGTTTATAGGTTCATCTTTTCGACATAACTTTATAAATGCCTGGGTCAGTATCTCACGATTTGCTCCAACATAAACCTAGACCGAAGTCAAATGTAAGAGACGATACGACGAATCGCTTCAGTGGAACAGAGTCGCGCAGATCTATGAAATCCAGTACATAACAAAAAAGATCGGATCTGAATACGTGAAATCAGATGCTTCATTCAGAACCAGCAGATAACAACTAGAAACCACCTCTACTAAAGGGGTCAGAAACAATCATTGCCATTCCAATCGCTTGCCATTTTTCTACAAGCTGGGATACCACCATATCATATACACACACTGGACAACCGCTCAATAAACCCAGATACATAGCTGCACCCCAGACAAGAAAAAACAAGAGGTTAGCATTCACAATTCAAGTGGCACATACCGAGTAGCTGCACAGATGGGGGCTTTAAGCTTATGGGGATTTTACAAGTAGATGCTCATATAGCTTGGCGGGGTTGTTGTGTATAATTGACGGGTTTGCATCTTCGAGGCGCTCGGCGAGAGACCTGAGCATGGATACCAGATGCCGTGTGTTTTTGGTACATCGGCACACTATGTCTAAGTATTGCACAGCCTCCTGAGGAAGGAGACCAGTCATGAAGAAGGGGAAGAGCTTTGAGTGTGTCACCTCCATTGTACCTACCGCCTCAGCAGCCCAAGCCGAACTAGCCTTGTCCAAAACCTTCCCCTCCTCCCGCTGCATTCTTCGTACTTCTTCTAGCCGATGGAGCAGCTCGTTCTCTTCTTCCTTGAAGTGCTCTTTAGTGTGATCCTGCCAACATTTAAATAGAATTCAGATATAACCCTAAACATGAAGGAAGAAATAGTAACTTTTTATCTCACTGCCTAGGATTCACAGCGGCTTACAAAGGAGCTCAATGCAATGATTACTCCATGTATGTTTTAAGACTTCAGTTAACTATAAAAACCCAGCCAAGCATTTCGTATGTTGACTGACTTCTGGTAATTATCTGGTCACCAATTTCAGATATATGCCCCTGAACAGTTCAGATATCATTATCCATTCAAAGTATCCATAATGGCTACCAATGTTTTTTAACCGTTTTGAGGTGCAAATTTTATCTAGATAAAAACCAATGCTACTACTAGCCAGCTCAAAACCAACATAGGCCACCTGGAGTGAGCTCAGCAACCAAATAAAAAGTGTGCAGCAACCAATAAGGATTCCTTCCTGTTGTCATGGCCAAAGGGGTGAAGCATCCATAGAATGAAAGGGGCCCTCGTGATGATTGCACCACATGCGATGGCAATAGTCCTCAGACCTATGTCAAACACCTTTCAACAGCTTGGAAGGAACATGTGGACTAGGGCCAGCTAACCCAGCTGTACTGAGCATAAAGAGTTAAAACCTTTATTGTCTATCAGAGCAAATTATTAATCACTTGGGCCAGAACGCACCCTACTTTCTCCCCCATCAACTTTCACGAATCACAACTTATCGGGCAAATTGCCAGTGAAAAGAAAGGCTGTATATACAAAGCAATGGTCGTGGATACCTACCAAATATTACTGAATTTCCCGTGCAATTTGTTAATGAAAGAATGCGTGCTTCACAGAGCAAACAGGTCGATCCAGCTTTCAGCTGACTTCCTTTCCCACCATTTCTCAGACACATAATATTAAATTTCCAGTGCAGTAGAAGAGCAAGCATGTTCTATAGCGAAAATAGGTAGCAAGTGGTCCTTATCCAAGACCAACATGGTCTTCCTACTTCCTGAAAAGTGCAAGTGTACAAAAGTGCAACATAACAAACTTTTCACAGTAAGAAGAAAGGAATCAATTTTGTCCTCGGAGTAACCTGGGAATGGTCCCTCATCATTCTAGTCTTTCACTTTCGATTACTCCTTGTCAGAGAATCACTAATCAAAGGTTTTTTTTGCTACAGATTAGGACAGCCTGACATCCATACCAAGTAACACTTTTGGCTGAAGGTGGTAGAGAAGCCTTGCAAGTTATAAGAGGTGAAGTTTGCATCGCAACCGCCTCAGCACTTGACAGGTGCCATATGGCACACTTGAAGACAGCTAATATAGTGTTTCTCCTAATGGGGTAATGGCTATTGTTTCAGGCATAGTACTGACTACATATTAGCTTCTGCTATAAGAAAGCCTAGTACAACTTTATATTCTAGGCAAACTTGCACCATTTCGCAAGCAATGCAGACATAAAATTAGCTCTTCGGTTCAAGAACAACTTAATGCAATTATGGAACCAAAATGCGCAGAGATTGTACCTGCAACCGTTTCAGACGAACCGAGAGGTTGACCAGCACTTCATGGAAGAGAAGGCTGCCTAATTCCAACGTCAGCAGCGTTTTTATATCTTCCTTGATTCCATTCATCATTGGCAGGTGCCTTCCGTGCTGCTCATTAACCTTATCGCACACACCTGTCACCAAGATTAGAGATTACAAACCAATCAAGTCAGGAAGCCACTTGGTGATTAAACAAAACCGCAACTAAGGTCTTGGATCGAAGATGCCAAGATGGGAATTTGGTCTAGTGGTACGATTCCCGCTTTTGACTGTTCTCGCAACACCCCAATATTGTTTGTTTTTTACTTTCGAAGCTGCCAAAAGGCCAGCAGTAGTTTTACTCTAGTGCATGACACTGCAATCTTTTATTAGCGTGTTTTACCAATCAGAACAAAGCGAGACCCGTACAGCTAGAAAGGGACTGGAACACACAGGCCTTTGGATCAAAGTACTCACATGGAAAAATAATACCTCATCCTTATCTCTTCTAATAGCCACAATAGATTCCCAAATTCAGTAAGAACCCACCAAAACAAGTAAATAATTGGTAGCAGCACACAGTTTTTCCAAGATAAAAAAATTTTGCGAGGTGCCAGCAAACGGCTGTTAGTTGGGAAACGGAAATATCAGTGAAAATGAATGGAAATTAATAGTGGAGGTAGGATCAAATGGTGGAATAGCAGATGTAACATTCGCGTGCGGCTGAAGGGCCAAATACAGGTAAACGTTAAACCCTCCCCATAAATCCTCAAGAAACATCAACGCGCCTGAGGTAAAAAGCGATGTTTAGGAGCAAATCTAATCAAACTAATAAAAAACTGAAATATGTACGTCCAGGAATATACGAGGGAAATCAGGAGCGTCGTGCAGTGCATCACAAATGAACGCGGTCAAACTCGAATGGACCTGGATGCGCCGCCCTCTGGAGATCAGGGAAGATCAGCGTCTCCTCCATCCTGGCGTGCTCCAGCATCACCTCCATGGCGTCCCCGTACCACTTGCCGAGCCTCCTCACTTCGGCGCCCTCGACGAAGTTCCTCCCCTTCCCCAGCTTCTTCGCCTTCTTCACCGTCTCCGCCACCTTCGCCGCTACGCCCTCAAGGTGACGCTCGACGCTGCGGTGCTGCAGGCGCACGAGCTCGGCGACCTCCTCCGCGGCCGCGGCCGACGTGGACGCCGGGCGCGGCCTGTCGGGCGGCGCGACGCGCGGCTTTCCCTCGAAGCGGGCGTCCACCAGGCGCAGCAGCTCGTCCGCGGGGCCCGACGCCTCCGGGTCCGCGGCGGAGAGGCGGAGCGCGGGGCGGCCGAGCGGGGCCGCCTCGGAGGGCGTGAAGCGCACGGGCGCGGCGGCCTTGTAGAGGAGCGAGACGCGGAGGCGCCACGCGACGGGGCAGCCGTCGGAGCCGTAGACGCGCACGACGTTCCCGTCCTCGGCGTCGACGGAGGGGGATCTGGCGAGCGCGCACGGGGTGGCGGCGGCGGCAGCGGACGGCGCCGAGGCCGTGCGGTGGAGGGGCGGCGAGCCGGGCTCCGTCGGGCGGCGCCGGCGCGGGGACGGGGAGCAATTGCCCATACGGGTCCGACCGGGAGCGTGCGGGGGAAGGGTTCGAGGTCGGGCGAGGCGAGGCGGCAGGAGGAGCGCGGGGGAGCTTGCGTGCGAGGCGGAGGAGGTAGTAGTAGTCGTAGTCGTAGTAGTAGTAGTGTGGTGCGTTTGCGTTGGAGTGCGGCGTAGGGGATGGCGGGCCCGAGCCGGCCGGCGTTTTTGCTGTCGTGGGTGGATTTTGTTAAGGATGTTGATCTGATCCAGAAGATTTGTTAACAGTTAAGCCTGTTTTCCAGGATCAGCCTGACCGACCCAGGGAACACTGTCAGATTTCTCTCAGAATGTACGTGGGGCAGCAGTGGATCATGAAAAAAATGATACAGAATGATGGTCTTCTGGCATTATTAAGCAGAAGGATTCTGTGTTAATGTGCATTTAGTACCTAATCATTTACTTGGGCCTGATAACGTGCCAAACATTTATGGTAGAGTTAATTTTAGCATCTTAGCCAGTCTAACCTACAATTCGACCGTGTGCGACTATTTGTGTGCATGCGTAGTTTTCCTTGTAACCTCGAAGAAAAAAACAAGTTATTTAACGAACCAGTTGCTTAGCCAGAACTGCGACCACATTAGTGAAGGTAAACCTGGAAGTGGGAGGTACGCGTCATGCATTTTGACGGCAACGGATTTGGAGCAGACGCAAACCAACGGAAAAAAAGGAGTTGAAAGCAAGGGCCGTGGAACTGGTGATCGCCTATTCAAAAGAATCCAGTAGTACACGTTGAAACGGATCAAGAACGATTGCCTGGGTACGTAAGCATAAGTTTGTTCGTTGTCCAGCTCTTTTCAAGTGATCACGGGATCTGATAACTGCTGTGAGTCGAACCCACAATCTTGCTAGTATCTTGTCGAGCTAGATGCCCCATGAGCCCGGGTGTTATGTATGTATGACTCTTATTTTTGTATTAACTCTATCTCCTGCTTAATACTCCCTATGTTATATATATAACCCTTGTTGTGACATTCGTAAAAAAAATAATTGCTGTGAGCACCCGTCGTCAGGGCTCGTACTGGGCTGGATCGTTGGAATCGAATCCATAACAGCCAGGCGTCTCGTCCCGGGACTGTCGGATCAGACGTTTCTGACGACTTCGCACTGCGTCGACGGTCACGCTCAACAGAAGATTAATTATCCGTCCGGGTGAGGCCGAAGTAGCGTCGTTGCCGCCGATGACAGGCCGATCGCCTCCAGACGAAGAAGCCAAAGCACGCATCACGAGCGAAAGCAAAAGCAACGCGATGGGATGGGATGGGATCGGATGAGATGCGGGAGAGTGACTACTCCTGGCGGTCGAGTCGAGTTGAGTAGTCCCGAAGACTGGTTCAGCCACCAACCGTCGGAACTGCCCGAACCTGCTCAACTGTCGCGTGCCATACGGCCGCCCGTGATGAGATGAGGCCCCCCACGTCCTGCTGGTCTCCCGCCGTTCGCCGACGACGCATCTCGCATGCCCCGGCCGGCCTCCCTCCGCGCCGCCGCCTGTTGCGTCGTCGCCGCAGCTTGGCGCGCGCTGGAGGCTCTGACAGCACGCAGGCGCTTGAGCTAGACGGACAGAGCAGTAACATTCGAATGAAGCCCAAAAGGCCTAAAGAACCATACAGCAGAAGTGTTCGCTCGCAAAAAACATACAGGCCCAACTCCAGGCCGCCTTGGGCCGTGGTTCATCACAAGCCGGCCGCCCCATTCGGCGCTTGCACTGACCAAACCGTAACGAGCCCCCAACCCACACACGGCCACGAGGGCCCACGAAGCGCACCGACGGCGGCCGCCGGCGGGGACGGTGAGGCCGCGCCGCCGCAGCAGGAGCCGGTGGAGGCTGCGATGGACGGAGGAGGCGCGAGCGCGATCGCGATCGCGAGGCTGGAGGAGCAGTGGCGGAAGACGAAGGAGCACGCGGAGACCTACCCCTACGTGTGGGGCTCCTACGTCCTCGTCTACGGCGGCCTGGGCGCCTACCTCACCTGGCGCTGGCGCAAGCTCCGCCGCACCGAGGACCGCGTTCGCGTACTCCAGGACCGCCTCCGGAAGCTCGCGCCCGCCGAGGAGTCTCGAGCTGCACCCGCCTCCAGTTCCACGGCCCCGACCGCTCCCCCGCCGAAGCACCCGGTGGCTGGGCCTGCCGAGCACGCCTCTGGCCCGTGAAGGAGTAAGATTTCCGTTTCCAGCTTTGTGAAGTGCAAGGATACAAGTTACAGAGCAATCTCTGCTTTTGAGCTCGTGGCTGTAGTGGGTTCCATTTCTTTGTTTGGTAGATGGTTCTAGATCGAAGTTTTACTGGTGATTCGCTGTTTGTACTCGAATCATTTGGTATAGAATTAAACTTCGGTGGATCATGTGTGTTTTCAGTTTTCACCACGAAGGATACGAATCTACACTTTTGTCTCCCAAGGTCTTCTTAGTGAGCATTCCACATCACACATTTTGCATTCCATGATGCTAGTTTTCAGTTTGATCGTGGGCTTTGTGTTTGATTAGGGGATATCTATTGTATGGTTTTGTAGACAAATGGAAATGGATAGAGAGACACCTCAACCAATATGCTAGCAGCCTAATTTTGTCTGTTAAAATGGCTTGTGTAGCATGAGACCAGCAGTACATTGTATGGGCCTCTGGATAATTTGATAGAAAGAGCTCAAAGCTCCTACCGTTTTTGCTAATTTCTAGAATCCAGAACCTAAAATTGAGCGTCAAATGGATTGATAATTGGTATGAAGTTGAGTTGAGGAAATCAAATTGTTCGACCCTGTTGGTATGCTTTTAGGTATTGCGTTTCGGAAAGTAAGCCTCCATTGCTTTACCGTCAACAAGTTTCGTAATCAAGCTATAACCGATGACAAACTATGTTGGCAATTTTCTTGAGCTACCAGGCGCCAAATAGATCAAAGCTGAACGATATTTGGTTTTCCATCAAGCGTGTGCATCGGGTCATGTATTCTCATGTTGTTGTATAGCTGTTGGCATTAAATCCATTATTGATATCGTTGTTGTCATATGTATCCTGCAATACCGACATTCAACTGTGCGATGTGATTATTGTACAGTTGAGATTCTGCTAATCCTTAAATTTCCTTTGGCATGCTTTGACAAAATATTTTTTCTTGGGCGTTCTAATTCAGAAATCCTGTCTGTGATGCATGTTATCGTAGTAGTGCGCATATCAGTATCCTAGTAAAAACTTTCATCAAGCATTTTGGGTTGCTGAAATTGATTCCATTGGAGGCCCACTTTGCTAGGATATTATTTTCAGTTTATCATACCTGACACTTATCTTGATTTGTTTCTCGTCCCATTCGCCCCTGTTTCGTAATGTGAATCTGTCAGAGTACAATAACTCCGACCCCATGGGAGCTTGTGTGCTTGTGGGGCTGTTGACCAAGGCCCATCCATATCCATGTATGGAAATCTTTGGGACCAAGATGCAACCGGTTTATTCTGTGGTTGACATGCTTTGTAGTTTTACACACGGATACTCAGGATATAGTCTTGCATCACCATTTGGGAAATCTATAGGCTTTGATATTCAAAAGGCCTACTCTCCCTAGTCATTTGTCTATAGGGAATATGATAAACCTAAAGTCTCTGTTGAACAACAGTAGCCTGGGCCATCAGTTTCTGTTTCTTATAGTGGTATTAGGTCTCAATCACTTCACAATGTCATGTGCTGCACCTGTCATTTACTGGGGATAGAATGCCCTTAGGCTCCTCTCGTGTAAGGATGTTGTGTTATGCGAGCTTGGAGCTTCGAGGACTGAGCAATAGCACGTTTACGATACGAGCTATGCCCCGGACCTCCGGTCCTTGCGCACAGCACATCGATCAATACTACGGGCTAATCTGCTATATGTGCAGCGAAGGCAACAAAATAGTACAAATTGTGCTGGTACCCCCCTGATGCCTTCTGCTACTCACTCCCAGACTCCCAGTCCGACATTGCCATGTGATACTGGAGCAGCATCCTTGTGCCAAGAACTGGCCTTGATTCCCTTTACCGAGCCTCTCCCTTGTTCCAGTCCATGAACGCTGTAAATTTACCATCAACATAAAGCTGGTGCACTGCTGGGTGAGTTTTACCATAGTGAGCTCTGGTTCTGACATTAGTTTAGAGGTGGTGAAATTGTTTTGAAGTGAAGTCAGGTGCCTGACTGCCTGATGATCCTTGCAGGCCCAACTGTTTTATATTTGCGAACAGACTAATCACATTTCGTTGGCAACTGCTGATAAAGTAAAAGACAGATCGGTCTCAGGGGATCACTGGCCGTTCCACGCTGCATTGAAAAGTCTAGCCTTATATTAATTGGGAGGGACACAGCAGGAAATGGGCACTGTCGGAGGACTTCAGATCGGCATAAAATCGCATTGGTCACCCCTGTCTCTTCCACCATTATGGTAGACCAGGTAAATGCCTAGTAAAATCTCTGAGGAACTGTAACTACGAGATATTTTACGGAGATCGCTTGTTTGCTGCTATCTTAGGCTGTCATTTTCCTTTTTTAACCTCGGGAGTGAAGTGTTTACTCCATTTACCTACTGAGACTGGTATTCTTGGGAGACAAATAGTCGAGATCCGGTTTTGGAGTTCGTTTCGTTTCAGAGGTGGCATTTCCTGGGTCACTATTATTTGTATAGGACAGCCTCTGAACACTGCTGATGCAACCTTGCGTGCTGTGTCTCCTCTCCTCATCTAACTCATCAGAAATTTTAAGTGAAGGCGTTTGTGGCAACCACTTCTCGCCGCCTCTGCCTCTAGCTGCTAATCTCTTTCTTGCTTAGCGCTGCACTCCTTCCTAGAGGAAGGAGTAGCTGCGTGCGTGCGTGGGGTACGTAGGCGATGCCTCAGGTCGATCTGGAAAGCCTGGTGTGCGGCGTGGCCGGCGCCGGCGTCGGGGACAGGAAGGTGTCGTGCGAGACGGTCATCGCGGCGGGTGGCAGCGGGGACGCATCCCCACCACGGATGCCGCCGCCGCCGGACCCGGACTTCCCGCCCGAGTCGATAACCATCCCCATCGGCGACGAGGTGGCGTTCTCGGAGCTGAACCCGATATACGAACGGGACGACTCCACCAAGGGCAGCACCAACCCGAAGTTCGCGGCCGCCGGCGCCGCCAACCCCATCGCGGCCAAGACGCGGTCCAACTCCACGCGCGTCGCTGGCGCCCCGGCCGCGGCTGGGACCACGTTCTTCGGCCTCCCGGCCAAGATCCGCCCGCCCTTCTCCCGGCGCCAGCCGTCGCAGGGCCGGATCTTGCCAGACAAGCGCGCGGGCGGCGGCAGGGGCGACGGGGGCGCGGAGCCGCGGTCGCCCAAGGTGTCATGCATCGGGAAGGTCCTGTCCGACCGGGAGCGCCACGGACGGCGGCGGCGCAGGCGTCGAGGATGGTGGCACGGCGTGGTGGCCATGTTCCGGTGCGACGGCTGTTGCCGGTCAGGTGGCGGCGGCAGCAGCGCTGCCAAGAAGACGGCTGCGGATGACGAGGACGGAGACGAGCAGCAGCCGGGCATTGCTGGAATGCTGAGGTTCAAGTCCGGGAGAAGAGCCGCTTCATGGGGCGACGAGGCCCTGGCGGCGGCGGCGGCGGCTGCTGATGAGGACGAGGCGGACGAGGAGCAGCAGCTGCCCGACAGGCAGGAGACTGAGCAGCGGGCCCGGCGGCAGGTAAATTAGGTTGTGTGGCGAAGGCGGGAAACGATTGGAGCAAGGAAGTGACCGTGCCGCGGTTGCTGGTAGGTGAGCCCAAGGTGTCATCGCTCGAGCCATTGCCATGCCCATCATCGTCAGCGAGGGATGGGCGCGGCGTGGTCCTGGTCGACGGTGATTGGGCCTAGAGATGCGGGTTCCGTGGGATTTGTTGTTTGGAGTTTTGCAGTTTGGAAGAGCTTTCTCTCTCTTTTTTTTTTCGCGTGTTTATGCAGACCAATCATCGGTGTACAGGAAACAACAGGGTCACAGAATGTGCGGGCGCTGTTCGTGCCTTCGTTCTCCTCGTCGCTCGCGTGATGGGATTCGTGAGTTAAGACTCGGGTTGGTACACCGCGCGCGCTCGGCACGTTGGTCACCGCGGTGTGCGTACCGATGGCGACAAACGTACCGAGCGGATGGTTGCTGCGGCTTGATGGTCGTTGCCCTGTAGTTGTAGGCGTCGGACATGCGTGCTTGCTACAGCACTCATTTGCTAGTGAGATTCATGCATATGGTTCCTGCAAATAGATGCGTTATGGTTCAGACTTCGAAACCCTTCCTTTCAGAACGGCGACTGGAGGGCTAGCAGACCAGTAGTCCAACCTTTCCGTTTGATCACGCTTGAGGCCCATTAGGAATGTCGAGACTTTGTAGACACAAGTTGTAGTTGTACTGTTGGTTTCTAGGTGAGTTTTTTGGGGATGCTCATTATAACTTGTGTCTATAAAGTCCTAGGTGCAGTGTGTTGGCTCGGCCACCGGGGCGTCGTGAGCTCAATCTCGTTTCTCCTTAATTTCCTATAAGGTATTATTCCACCTAGCATTAACCATGGCCTTGATATTTATTCACTACTTCTTTTATTTTGAATTATTTGACGTTGAATTAACCGGTGTCAAATAATTCGAAACGAAGAGAGTGTTAGGTAAAATGGGGCTAGCCTAAATAATCGAATAGGATCCACGAGCTAACGTTGTACGCGATGGTCGTAGGATGATGGGTGGCGGAGATGATTGTCAATGACACGAGAACGAGAGGCCCATTATCACTATAAAGGCCTTGGCCCCGAATAGACTAAAGCAAACCTGGTGGGAAGTGGCTCAAACTCTCAAGTAGCCGCGGAGATGGTGACTCAACTAAATCCCCCCTCCCCCCTTTGACCTAATGCCCACAGGCTAGGAGAAGATATCAGAAAGTGGGTCAGAGACCTCTACCTGCCACCCTCGAGCTGCCAAGTATAGATCGAAGTGTTAGGACCGACCTGTCATTAATGTGAACGGTAGGTGTAGGCCAGTCCCGTGACCGGTCACACCTACTCCTTTTCCGTAGGGCATGATAACGACAATGTTAGAAGTCAGAAACTTGTAACCAATTTCCCCACACAATCTAAATAATATAAGAGCACGTCATAGGAGTAGAGTATTATCCCTTAGATGGTCCGAATTCAGATAAATTTTGTGCATGTGGAACCAAGTGGTCACTCTCGATCGTTTCATCCTCGGGTTGAATCCGAAGGGTGGTTACTTTAACCCTAACTTTTTGGTGTTCTCACATCGACATCGGTGATTGGAGCGGACCAGATGAGCCACCACAACGAGCTTCACCATTGAGCAATAAAGAGGGGATGACGGGTAGGATGGGCTCGGATAGGCCCCACTATGTTGGAAGATTTCAGGAATGAGAGTGCCCAAGCGTTGCACAAATGTGGCAACCAATGAAATGATATTTGGGCGTGTGGAGTTTTAGGGGCATGGATTGGAACTGTTGAAGAAGCAATTTTCATCTGTATTTCCAAAACTGGGTTTTAGGAAACGTGGATTGGTACATTGGAGATGCTCTAAGCCCCGGTTTTTCTTTGAAGTCAGTTACATGTAACCAAAGCCCAGGATTTGGCCCCTGTGAGTGCAACACAAGCTTCATCGCTGTGATCCAACCACGACCATCATGATTAATATTTTGCCGTGCTGTGATAATTAACTTCAAAAGTTCGCATTTCTTCGCATGACCAAACTACTAGTGTCCCTCTGAAATTTAGTGTAACCAATATAACACGTACTTCAACTGTATGTAAGTGTATTAACCAGTGTCCAATGTGCTATTCATTATACTATGAAGTAGTAAAAGTCGTCAGGAGGATGGAAATGAATGATAGTATACAAGTTCTATGATCTCAACTCATGCGGTTGCCGCTGCTAATGATGCAGCTGCAGTCACTTTCTTTGACACGTTTTTTCTTCTTTCAGGTTTCAAAGTCTAACTAACCAGCATTCAGCAACAAGTTCTCTACATGGCAGGCTAGCTAGTACTAGTACATCAGGCTCGTCTATCTCATAGCTTCTTCCTCCACACGATCAGTGCCAGCACAGTACCCAGAAACTCTGTGCTTCATCATAGACAAAAAGAACAATGAGGAAGAATCTAATCTGCACGTCTAATGTGTTAAAGTGGATGGAAACTGCAGTCTTGGCCTTGTCACGCAGCCTACGCGTTTATATTTATAGAACCGAGTACATAGAGGAGCAGCCGGTTGCAAGAGATTTTTTAGGTGCGGCTGATCACCTTTGTTACGATTCTACTTATTCTTAGAGATAGATTACAAGAGATAAAGCTACACTATCCTAACTACATCCTGGCCGAGTTTCTCTTCGTGTTGATCAACTTTGTGTTAGCTTCTAGAATCTCGACCTCCAAATCTTCACCCGTGACCGTTATTTCATGACACCTCAAAATCTGGATATTCATCTTCTTTTGTTTCTAACACCTCCCCTTAATCTCAACCTTCCATGTTGAGATTATACTGAAACTCTCTCATTTTATTTGCTGGGAGCGACTTAGTAAAACCATCAGCTACTTGATCACGGGTCGAGATAAACTTTACTTGCAACAATTTGCTATCCACTCTTCCTGTGACAAAATGATAGTCTATTTCTATGTGTTTGGTACGTGCATGAAATAGTGGATTCGCTGTCATAAAGGTAGCTCCAAGATTATCACACCACAGTGTTGTCACTCCTTGTTCCTTTATACCTAATTCTTTTAGGATAGTTTGAGCCCAAATTAATTTTGCTGTAGCATTGGCCAAAGACTTATATTCAGCTTCAGTACTGGATCTTGACACTGTTGGTTGTTTCTTAGCACTCCAACAAACAAGATTCATTCCTAAATAAATAGCAAAACCACCAGTGGATCGTCTATCATCAGGACAACCAACCCAATTTGCATCAGAATACGCACTTAGTTGCAAGGAGCTGTTTTTATCAAACCGTATTCCAAGGCTGATTGTACCCTGCACATACCTTAAAATTCTTTTAACCATAGTCAAGTGTGTCACGGTAGGCTTATGTAAAAATGGACACGCCTTATTAACCGAATAAGCTAAGTCGGGCCTAGTTAGAGTAAGATATTGTAGGGCTCCCACTATACTTCTACACCTTGTTATTTCATCATCTTTAAGAAATTTTCCACCAAATGCCGAATACTTCTGAGTAGTAGATATTGGAGTATTAACAGACTTACAGTTCTCCATACCTGCTCTTTTTATGATCTCTGTGGCATATTTCTTTTGATTCAACAGTATCCCATCTTTAATTTTGGAGACTTCTATCCCCAAGAAATAATGCAAATCACCTAAATCTTTAAATGCAAAATCTTTCTTAAGATCAGTTAACAAGGCCTTTATTGCATTCTGCGAGGAGCTGACAGCAATAATATCATCAACATATATTAACAAATATATTGTGACATTACTTTTGTTATAGATGAATAAAGAGGTATCTCCTTTTGATGAGACAAAACCTAACTGCATCGGTTTAGAGCTCAGTTTGGAGTACCAAGCCCTTGGTGCTTGTTTTAGTTCATAAAGTGATTTATCTAACTTGCACACATAATCAGGATGTGCTTTGTCTTCATACTCAGATGGTTGTCTCATATATACTTCTTCTTCTAAATCACCATGTAGAAAAGCATTCTGAACATCAAATTGCCTCAAGCACCAATTGTTAGTGATTGCAATAGAAAGAACAATACTAATTGTGGCTGCTTTTACAACGGGACTAAATGTGTCCTCATATTCTATCCCGTATCTTTGTTTGAACTCTTTAGCAACTAACCGAGCTTTGTACCTATCAATAGTGCCATCTGCCTTTCTTTTTATTTTAAAAACCCATTTAGAGTCAATAAAATTATTTGCCCCTTTTCTTGGTACTAGATGCCATGTCTTGTTGTTTTTCAAGGCTTGAAATTCAGTATCCATAGCTTGTTTCCAGTTTTTGTCACATAAAGCTTGCTGCAAATCATATGGTTCTCCTATGGTAGCAGTTAAACACACAAAATCAGGACCAAAACTCTTGGGTTTAATGATTTTATTTTGTAACCTGGTTCTAGGCATGGCGGCAGCCACAGCTTGGTATGTGGATCCATTTGCCACAAGCGATCGGTTAACATTTTCAGCTGTTGCAAACCGATCTTTTGTGGCACTTGACGATGTGTCACCATTGCCCCCGATCGTCAGAGCCGCAGAGGATCTTGTGATATTCGGAGCAGGTTCTGACACGCCTTCGTTTATGTCGCGAACTCCCGTGCTGGTTGTCCCGGGATACGAGGTAGATGCGTCAGCTTTCTGATTTTGGCACCGCGAGTGATCTGAGATGGATCTAGGTGACAGCTCTGTCTACAGCAGGGCGCCATCTTCTTCAGAATTTGAGCTCGGATATGCTACATCAATTCCTGCTGCTGCACCATCTGTTTCCTGCATGAAATCACTTCTATTTTCGCTAGACGCGTTAGAAAAATTTGCATTTTCAACCCCGTCATCAGAATGAAAATTATTCTGTAGATCTATTTGCTGTCCTGCATGAGAGATCAAATTTGGTTGAAGGAGACTGATTTCGGATTTTAGCAATGCTCCTGCATTGGGATGGAGTTGATTATATGGAAATACGGTTTCATCAAAGATAACATCTATTGAGATGTAAACTCAGCCACTTGAGATCTCTAGACACTTATAGCCATTGTGGAGCAAGCTGTATCCTAAGAAGACGCATTGTTTAGACCTAAATGCTAACTTATGAGCCAACATGCACACCCAAAGATCTTGAGCCAAATAGAATCTGGTTTTGTATGAAAGAGCTTTTCTAGAGGGGTTTTATAGGAGATGATCTTGGATGGAATTCTGTTAATTAAGTATATAGCAGTGGAAAAAGCCTCTTCCCAATATTTTAGAGGCATGAAGGCACGAGCTAAGATAGTGAGGCCAACTTCTACTATATTTCTATGCTTACGCTCTACAAATCAATTTTGCTGGTGTGTGTGAGGACAAGACACCTGATGAGTGATTCCGATCTGGGAGAAAAATGAATTTAGCTCGAGATACTCTCCTCCCCAGTCGGTTTGCGTCTTAATTATTTTCCTGACAAACATTCGCTCAACCATTAGCCGAAACTCCTGAAATTTCTTAAAAACATCTGATTTGTGCTGAATAAAGTAGATCCACGTAAATTTGCTAAAATCATCGATGAAGCCCACATAGTATTTATTTCTCCCAATGGACATGGGAGCAAGACCCCAAACATCGGAGAAAACTAACTGTAGTGGTGCTTGAGATATACTACTTGATTTTTGAAAAGGGTAATTGATGGCTCTTCCCTTGTTGGCAAGCACTACATATATGAGCTATGGTGGACTCAACAGAACATGGAAGATTATTATTTCCTACTACTTTATTGACTATCACCATGGATGGATGACCCAACTTATCATGCCACCTTTCTGTAGATGGTTTTGTCATCATGAAAGCACACTTTGTAGAAGAGTTTTCCAGACATGGCCAAGGATATAGCCCCTTACACTTGCCTTGAAGAAGAACCTTATTCAAAATTCGGTCCTTTACCAAAAAATAACGAGAGAAATTCCAAGAATATGGGATTATCAGTGGTTAAGCGATGAGCTGAGAGAAGATTCTTTGTTGTGGTAGGAACATGAAGGATGTTTTTGAGATGAATAGGACGTGCAGGAACTTGCAAAATAGAGTTTCCAACAGAATGGATTTTCATACCTGATCCACTTGCAGTGTGAACTTTTTCTTGTCCGGTATACTTCTCTTTGGTGGATAGCTTGTCAAGCTCGCTAGATATGTGATCGGTTGCGCCTGTGTCCATATACCAGTTGGTGTCCACACCATAAGATGTCATTGTATTATTTACTGATTTTTCTTTTGTCTTGTAATCTCTGTCAAATCTCTTTCAACATCTCACAACCGTGTGTCCAACCTTGTCACAAAGTTGACACACAGGTTTTTATTCTGCTGAGCCCCTGCCTTGTCCTCTTCCTTGCCAACCACGCCCAGGACCTCCTATGTTCGTTCGTCCTCCTCTTCCACGATAGCCCCCTCCACGGATGGCTGTGTTCACTTGATACTGATTTTGATTCTGCCTCTCGAGTCGTGCTTCTGTGGCTAATAACTGAGCAAACAAGTCAGAGAGAGATACTGAATCAACTCCGGTACTTACATTTTCCACAAGCGAGTTATAATCCGAATCCAGTCCTGCCAATATGTATGCAACTATATCATCATCTTCAAGTTCCTTGCCTGCTACCGCCATCTCGTCGACGTACTCCTTCATCTTGGAGAAGTAGACTGCTACTGTCATGTCTCCTTTTCTTGTGCTTGAAAGCTTTGCACGCAGATGCATAATGCGTGCCCTTGATTGAGAGGCAAAAGTCTCTTGAATTGCTTCCAAACTTCTGCCGATGTGGAGAACGTGGCCACTTGTGCAAACACCTCCTTGGAAAGTGTAGAGTTCAAGTAACTCAACAATTGTTGGTCTTGAACTACCCATGCCGAAAACTCTGGATTTGGCACTTTCCCTTCGACCTTGTCTTCAATCTCTTGTGCTGGTTTCAGCTTGGATCCATCGAGGAAGCCATACAGTTGTGCCCCTCGTATGGTCGGCAGGACATGCGCCTTCCATAGAAGGAAGTTGTCACGGATAAGCTTTTCAACATGGTGAGATAGGGTATTGAACCCTGCCGAGGAAGACACACTCATGGTGGACGAACTCATAATCTCATTGGAGATGATACGGTTCTGGTTACCATGTTAAACTGGATGGAAACTGCGCTCTTGGCCTTGCCATGCAGCCTACACGTTTATATTTATAGAACTGAGTACATAGAGGAGCAGCTGGTTACAAGAGATTTTTTAGGTGCGGCTGATCACCTTTGTTATGATTCTACTTATTCTTAGAGATAGATTACAAGAGATAAAGCTACAGTATCCTAACTACTTCCTGACCGAGTTTCTCTTCGTGTTGATCAACTTTGTGTTAGCTTCTAGAATCTTGATCTTCAAATCTTCACCCATGACCGTTATTTCATGACACTTCAAAATCTGGATATTCATCTTCTTTTGTTTCTAACATAATGGACAGTATACTCAAATAGACTATTGTCTTATGGGCCATTAAAACAGATACTTGCATGCATGATGCATCTATACGACCAAATCGGCAAAACACTTCTACCGGACGACAGCTAGCGGACAGGTACAGTGAGCTAGGCTAGGACTTGGAGCGCCAGCATTCTGATTTTGGGAATAAAGCACTCCTTCCTCTAGCACTCAAATCTCAATCACAAGATGCTACAAATGTGGAGAATAACTTTAGAGCGAGCGCACCAGACAAAAGCCTCTATATTCGTCAATCTGCCCGGCCGTCCTCTTTCCAGCAGGCGGCGCCACGTCCGCATGATTAAGGCCACCAGACAAGTATGTTCATTTCGCAGGAGCTGGATAGCTTTGAGCTCTCTCAAGAGAGACATCCAACCTGCACTAAATACTAAACCTGCCAAACAGAGAAGGACGAGAGGTCAACAGCACAACCAGCATGATGCGGTCTTTTGCGGATGACGCGAGGAATTTTCGATGGCTATCGATGGTTGGGTCGGGCGGCGCCCTCGCCGCAAGGGACCAGCGTCCCCCGCGCAACAGCTGCGCTGCACCGTCGAACGGACAGACCTCAACAAACGGGGCGCCATCCGTGTGGTGGACGACCACGACGAAGATGACGGCCGGACGTCACTTCAGATGGCTCGATAGAAGCTAAGGGACACAGGGGCAAGTCCCGGCCACGAACACGACCTGTTACCTAGCCGCACGAGCTAGGCTGAGAGCAACACTCCGCTCACCGTCGCAGTCGGGATCCTCAATTGTCATTTGGTGCTTGGTGTTTTCTAAGATCATTCTAGAATAAACTGAGTGATCAAGTGAAGAAGAGGATTGAGGTCACGCAAGAGTTTAGTTACCTAGCTCGCTGTCAGTCAGCGCAATGCGCCCGCCGGCGCTGATGGGTGGTGGTGATGACAGCTCAAACCGGGTCGCGTCAATCAGAAGGGAAAGCCCTAATGATTCGCGCGTGCCTTTCTCTCTGGGCGGTACGTGTGGTGGAAGCTCAGAGGAATAATGCGGCGAGCAGGGCAACCACCGCCGTCTGAAACGTCATCTGCAAGTGACCAGGAAAACAGGTTCAGAAACGCCGACCTGTTGTTGTTGGGTTTTGGCAATTCCCCTTTCAGGCTGAGAAGCCACACGGTTAAGCTATGCAAAATCAAGCCTAACTGTATATTATACCCTATTCTATCGGTCAAACACTCTGAATTCTGAAAGTGAAATGCCCGGGTTTTTCATGATGCCCGGCCCGGTCATCTATCGACCTCACATTTAGATGTTTCCATATCGCGGGGGGATGGGGGGAGAGAGAAAAGAGACGAGCTTTTCAGACATCCTCACCGATCACTGTCATGCCGAATTTCAGAATCTAGGCCTACCCCATCGATGATATGTACGTTTTAAATTAAATCTGTATTACAAGATTACAAGTGTGTAACGAATTTGCAAGAGGATACTCGAGCTACCTAACACCTAACAGTGTGACTGAAAGAGTAGTACAGTTACTTGCAGAAGGAGCAGTACCAGTACTCGCTCAGCCAAACAAGTTGTTCTTACCGCCAATTTGGAAGAGGAGGAGAACATGGAAGTATAATACGGGTCGTTGAACGACCCGCCCGGACCGACCCCATTATTCCCGCCGCCGCCGGAGCTGGCTTTGATCGAGTACACCGGCGAGCCGTTCGGGTAGAACAGCCCGTAGTTCCTTTCCGACGTTGGCCCGGGCTTCATGTCCTCGTTGAACAGCGCGAACACGTAGACGTCGACGGGCACGTTGGGCTTGAGCGGCGTCCCCTGGTTCATGGCGATCCTCTGCATCAGGTTCCCGTTGTACGCCGCCGCGTTCTGCACCGTGGCGCCGGCCTCGTCCTCGTCCCCCTTGGACGGCCACCCGGTCTCCGAGATCCTCACGCCGACGTCGGTGTGCCCCATGGCCTTCATGGCGGCGTACACGGCGTCGATCTGGGCGTAGAGCATGTTGTCGTAGTTGAGATTGGTGTTGGGGTCACGCACCCCGGGTTTGGGCTCGAACAGCACGTACGGCAGCGACACGCTCCCGGGGTCCGCCTTATACGCGAAGAACGGGTAAGCGTTGATGAGCAGCGGCGACCCCGTCTGGCCGTGGAAGTCGAGCATCGGCTTGATGTACTCGGCGAGGTCCTCCCGGAACACGCCCGACGAGGGGGGGAAGCTGGCGGCGAGGAAGTTCACCGAGTGCGCCGACGTGACCGTGACCTGCTTGTCCAGGCCCAGGTCGACGAGCGCGCCGTGGACGGCCTTCATGGCGGGCAGGAGGCTGGCCATCATGCCGGTGTCGTTGCTGGTGAACACCTCGTTGCCCACAGCGATGCAGGTGATGCGCGTGGCCGGGATGAAGGGCTGCACGTGCATCGACACCCATTGCCGCGCGGCGCCGGAGTTGGCCGCTATGGACTGCAGGTTCTCGTTGCCGACGGCGATGATGAACTCGACGCCAGTGTTGGCGAAGGCCGTCAGCACCTTGGGGTCTGCGTCGTAGAGCTTCACCTTGTTCACGTTCATCGAGTGGAGAAGTCGCGCCACCTGCGTGGGGTCCGGCAGGTCGTTGGCGATCTGCCCATAGTTGATGCCGAACTTTTGCTGCGCCGACACCACGTCCACTGCAAAGCCCTAGCAACACTCAGCAAGCCCGCACTGACCGCTGCTAGTAGTAAAATAATATTTCCTCCATTCTTTTTATAGTTGATGAATTAACTAACGTCAAATGGAAAAGAAATGTAGAGGTCCTTTGCTCGAAAGATAAGTTTTTTTTTTGGAAATGGAACTGAATCTCCCTTTCCCGACAGAACCATGAAATCCTTTAGGTGCCAAGTCGCTTTCGTGATTAATCCAGCCAAAGATCGTTCGATAAAATAGAGTGCCTACTCAATAATGCATGCAGGTAGATGGGATCGTCATTGAACACGGCTCAGTTCTGAATTTCAGCAAGGAAAACATATAATGACGCTGCAGTGTCACTCCCATATCGGAAGCGCGGGTGCGCATCAGAGCTGACAGGGCAGCGTTAACCGTGAGGAAATGATTCCCCAAATCGACGAGGACACCTCCCACCCAGCGTTCCGCATCTCAGAAGAACTCCGTACTCTTTGTTCATACCCTCTTCCAGCGTCGCCCGTACACGAAACCCTCACCATTTCCGAAATTGACGAGGAAAAGAACACTACAATCCTATCCGTATGAAACGCCAACAGTCGGAACAGCGCGCAGAACTCAAACGAGGAAGAAGAATTCGCGAGGACAGAATTACGCGAGGCTAATCGACAGCAATGGCGGCAGAAGCAGAACACGGGCAAGAACAGAGAAGTTCACGGCGGGACAACAAGCGCTCAAGAGGTGCGCGCGACCCGGAGACTGAGGGACGGGGACCTACCCGAGGCGAGCGCGACGGCGAGGGCGAGCGCCAGAGGCAACAACAGCGGCGAGGAGGCGCGGACGCGGAGCCCCATTTCCGCCACCCCTCCCTCCTCCTCTCTGTCCTTCGCCGAGCGCCGGTGCGGGAGTGGACGGGCGGCTCGTCACGCCCGCATTAAAAGTACGGTACAGAGCCGTGCCGCCCCCACGGTGACGGCGCCGTCTCGCGTCATCCCCACCCCGGAGCGGTACATCGGAGAGGGCCGGGAAAAAAATCTGTCCCCGCGTAACCAGGTCGGCTGCTCCGGGGGCGGCACCGCCTCGACGTGCACGTGCGCGGGACGGTCACGCACGCCGGTGCCCATTACGCTTCCCGCACTGAGCCTGCGTCTACCCCACTTCGTCCCGGTTTCCTTCCTCCCTCGCACCGAACGGAGGGAAGATCGGAAACGATATCGCAGCACTCGTTCCTTGCTCCGTTCCCACTACTCACAGTTCCCGCAATCCCGCATCCCCGCAATTCAGTTACCTGAAGTGACCGGAGGGTGAGGTGACTGAATCGAGATGATCTGCTGAGACTGAAAGCTCCTCGGTCTCCTCTTTGGCACAGCACGGAACTAGAACCCGTCCCCGTTCTACTTGCTTCTCCGAGGCAGTCCGAACTGGACGGTGTGAACGGCTTGGTATTATAACCCGGTGACGCGTCTTTGCAGGATACCTGAAGAACGCGCCGCGTCGAGAATCCGACAATAATCGTCTCGTGGTGAAGTTCTCAAGGACACGTCTCTCGAATTAAGAAACGAGCGAGAACGACGGACGGTTCGATGGAGCGCTTGACGTGCCATGCTGCGGATAATACTAGTATAAAATATTAAGATTGCATGTTACCTGTCCAACAATAATTTTTGCGCAACCAGACGATGCCACCGGAAGAACCTATACTGTACAGAGCTCAGCAGGTTAGGACCACACGGAACCTAACAGTGCGTGTACTGCTCTGTTTCTCTTTAGGTCCGTCGTCAGATCATCAGCAAATGTTACCAACTTAGACAGCCTAGAGTGGTTTGTCCATACAACAGAGTTACAATACACTATGTTGGGGATGCTCTAATAAAAGGTACTGTACAAATCTTCTTTGAGCTATGTTAATGTCAAAATAGCAAATTCACTTGTTGGGGATGCTCTAAAAGGTACTCTACCAATTTTAGGCCTTCTTCTGGCCATAGAGCCCCATAGCAACCAATGCCAAGTACCCCGTGCCGGCGTAACAAGTCATGAGACGGTCGAACGGGGAGCTGCCGCCGTCAGCCTCAGCCACATCTATTCTCACCACACACACGTTGCCTCAGCCTGAGGGCTGTTGCCTTTCGTTGCCAGGTCAGGGTGAGCGCAAACGCACGCGGTGCACGACCAGACACCGCCGGAACGACGCCTCCACGTCAGCCGGGCGGGTCCGTAAGCGAAAACGATGCGTGGCCGGCAGGCAGTGATGTCACTGACGTGTGGGCCTCCGGCGGTCCCCGTACCGCGTGGCTGTGGTTGGCGCTGTTTTTTCACATGGCTAGAAACAAACTTGCTAAAATCTGTGAAAAGCCGAAGCTAGAAGCTCACGTTTGGGCCTCAGAAGAAACAACTTGCTGCAAACAAACACAGGTTGGGCCAGTTTGGGCCGACTCCGAGAATAAAGGATCAGATGATGGTGAGGCCATGACACCGCCACAACAGACCAAAATGCCAAATGATGAGGCCTCTTATATGCAGGCCACAGACTCCAGACAACAAGCACAGAACGGTTGATGCATTTGGCATAACTCCATACTCTGTTTTTAGGCTCATTTCGTACTAGTAGTAGGAGCTGTTTTAGATGCCTCGACGAATGTTTTTTATTCAGAATAACTTATTTCCGCTCATACTTGTTCAGCCGTTCAGGGTATCACGAAGGTAACCAGCAAGCATGACGCACGTCGCTCGATATCGCCTTCACAGTAGTTCGCTGGATAAGTTGGTTGGTCAAAGCACTCGCTGATTGGTAACCGGGTGACACGGCCAAAAAGCCCCAACACACAATAGAGATCCCTAGACATCACGCCGTGTCCACGTCTCTCCGTGGTGTCCTCGATCTTACGCGACGCGCGCACACTGGCGCGTGTGCTCCACACGCCCGACACGCGCGAGCTTAGCTTCAAACTTGCGATTTGACCGCATCGCTGTACCCCGTGAGCCCGTCGTAGAACCTCGACCACAGCATGATGCCCCCGTACTTGGTCGAGTTCCTCACCACCGGCAGCACCTGCGACACCAGGTCGCTTGTCTGCACGAACCCGCTGCCGGCGGCCTGGGGCGCGGCGGGGAGCCCCAGGAACACCCGCCGCGCCGGTATCGCCGTCCACCGCGCCCACGCGCGCGCCAGGCCGCCCACGCCGGCGCTCGAGCCGTACTGGCACGGCGGGTTGTTGTAGAACTGCACCCACACGTAGTCGAACAGCCCCGTGCCGAGCGCCGTGCCCAGCGACGCGTCCGGGAACGGGCACTGCGGCGCCGCCGCCAGGTACACCGGCTTCCCCGGCCGCGAGTGGGACTTGAGGAACCTGGCCAGGTCGTCCCAGTGCGCGCTCCCGCCGGTCTCGACGTCGAAGTCGATGCCGTCGAGGACGGCGTCGCCGAGGGGCCTCGACGGGGACCTGCCGCCGAGGTAGTTGTTCCAGAGGTACGCGGCGACCCGCTTGGCGTCGGACTTCGACGAGAGGCCGTAGCTGCCGACGCCGCCGCCGATGGAGAGGAACACCTTGATGCCCATGCGCTGGCACGACTTGATGTCGGCACCCACGCCGGTGCAGCCGTTGGTCGCCGGGTTGCAGTGGCCGGCCAGGTTCAGCACCGGCGTCTGGCCCTTGCCGAACGTCGGGAGGAAGGCCACGTTGACGTACTTGTAGTTGCCGGTCGCGCACGTCTGCGCCAGCGTGCCTTCGTTGCCGTTCTGGCCCCAGTAGATCGCGATGTCGCCTGCGAGCGCTCCGGTGGCTAGCCCGGCCAGCGCAACCGCCGTGGCCAGCAACATTGCCGGAAACCAATTGCTTCTTGCCATCTCGGTCCTCAAACTCTTGGCTTCTAGAGCTATGATGCACTATGAATTGTGCTTGAAGGCTCACTCATGGTCTTTATATAGCCGATGAATCTGTTGTTGAGCAACGTTGCGTGCGAGTAGCAACAGCGCGGCTGCGTTCTAACTACGATTCACCACTTGTTGTTGGGTGTGCTGGCCATCATAAGTTGACCAAGCAAGTCCACGATAACGAATTGTGTGGTCGGGATTTGGGACTTATCTTCGAAGCAGCTGTGCATTACTAATATGTTATTCGCGCGTGCTAGCGCGAGGCGACGGGGTGCGTCGGCACTCGGCGGTAGTTGACCGTTGACCACTGGGGGCGGGTCGTCGGTTTGACAACGCCTGCTTCCACTTATCTCGCGGCCAAGTGCGACGACCATTTCTCCTTGCCTCTTCCAGTTTCCACGCTTTCTTCTGCTCCGGACTCAGAATTCAGAAACGCTCATCAGTGGTCATCGCGAGTTCTGACCGAGGCAATCGTGAGTTGCAGACTTGCAGTTGTATTTTCCATCATGCCGTTTCAAGCTGCAACCAAGCAGGCCTTCATGCTAGCTATAGCTCCGAAGGTGAAGACGACAGCTACCGGTAGTCTGCTACTGAGAACAATTTCGCTAACGAATAAAGGCAATGATTAGATTGATTTGCTGATACAAATGACACAGTTCCAATGTGATCCTTCCACTGTCACGGACTAGACTTGTTGGCGAATCTGTCTTACTTATCAGATAGTACATTCAGAAAAGGAGCTTAGGATATTCACGGCCATTTATTTGCTCAAAATCGTGCGCTCAAATACAGACAGCGAAGTGGACAAGCAAAGCACTAGTTCGAGAGTAAGGCAACGTCACGCCACTCATGAATATTCGTACAGATTCAACAATTAACAGCTTTTACGCGATGGGCTGCGACTGATTTAGCAAAAGTATATTGCCGCAAACAGAGCAATCGACAATCGGTCGAACGAACTGCAGCGTGACCCTTGTCTTCTTTCGGTTCCCGCACTACCTCCAACTTGATGAAAAATAGAGTTCAATTCGATTGACGTAAGTTTGCAGCAGCAATGTTAAAATAAAACACGAAGTGGACATTTCACGCGCGGATGAGCTGATTGGTAACTTTGGACGTTTCGTTGCGACCTGCGCTGATTCGTGGTTATCGTTGTCAGCGGAAAGCAGACTGCGACTGCAGATGGCGCCCCGACAATTGTAAGTTCTGAACATGTGCAGAGTTCTGCAGTGGTGGAATTCAGCTAAGCCTAAGGTTCTTCTAGTGATCCTTCTCAGCGCAAAAAAGGTTTGCAAGTCGTACCCAAACTCACCGCTCAAACATGAGTTGCTTTGGGTAGGTATTAAAATTGATAACTCTATTATATAATTATCCGAGAATTTTACAGTAAAGGAGGACAATATTGTTGGGTTTTGCATGGCTAGAAACTAGCATGCATGGATGAAGTACAAGATACTGAACAATCTTGTAGTACTTATTGCCAGAGAATTCATGATTACTTCCATGCGCACAAGGATTTTGAGTGTGATCGTAGTGTTAATTCTCTTATGCACCGTTGAGCGTTGGGATATCATACTAGAAAGTGTTGATAGTTTTTGCCGATGTTATTATTAAATTCAAAATGTGTGGGAAAGCATGATCACAGAGCAAGATAAGGTATAAATATTTATTAAAGGTTGTAACTGTTTATGTATGTTTAACAACATATGTTCATCTGTGTAGGTACTTGAAACATGTCAGTTATACAAGGAAAAAGACAAGCATGGTAAATCGTTTGATTTCTTACATTGTTGGAATATCTTGCGGCGTGAAGAGAAGTGGAATGAGATGTCCTCTCGGCAGAAGACAACCTCCAATTCAAGTCAGGATTCATGTACTTCTGGAAGAAATGAGAGTTATGAAGATAAATATGATGATGAGGAGGACGACATGATGAAGTGGATGATCTTTGTATCGAGCCAGCTAATGCAAGGCCACATTTTAAGGACGAAGAGGCTGAAGAACCGAAAGAAATTAAGACAAGCTCACAATTACGAGGAAATTGCACTAAAGAAAAAAGGCTTGAGCTAATCGTGCCACAGCAGAAAGTCCTGAACTGATTTCACTAGAGAAAAAAAGGCTTGCACTAAATGCCTTACAGAATAAAATTCTTGAACTACAGAAAAGGGAGTTAGAGTTAAATCAAAAGTTTTTCTATGATAGAATTATGAGTATGGATATTAGTGGTATGAACAAGCTACAACAAAAATACTATTCTATACAGGGGAGGTGGTGCTTCGTCGGGGCTTCCAAGCTAGCCCTACTATGTAACAATATTGACAGATAGTTTCTGTCCCCCCTCCTCTCCATTCGTTTTTTTCCCTCTCATTCCTACTTCTCTTCGTAGCATCCGGTAGGGTCACTGTTAGCTCGCCAGCTAACCTGTCGATTGTTATTGTATTTGAAAATGTACTTCTCCTCTCCTTATGAATGAAACACTGGCTCGCCTAGATCTTTCAAAAAAAAAAACTATTCTAGCTTGCAAAAAAAATCCTCGCTCGTCAATCTAGCAAAGGTTCAGGTTGAGATGCTATCATGTCTGGACTGTCATGTTACCTTGTGCATCTTTTGTTATGCATGAACTATTATGTTTGTTTCTCTCCCAAAAACAAGATTATGTTTATTTGTGTACTCTTTTATGAACTATTTTCAAGCTCTCCCTAATTGTTATTACAATGTATTAGTCAATTATATGTGAGTGGAAATATAGGAAAACAATTTAGGGGGTAGGTTGGAGTGCGCTAAGAACTAGAGTGATTTCTTAGTAGGGCACTTCCTACTTGGAGGAATACTGGAATACTGAGGCAAAATTAAGAAATCGGTTTATGCTCAACTGACATGACAAAATAATGGTGCTTCTGGACACAAGAATGGACAGCCAGCCGAACGCACTAATGCTGCTTCTGCATGCCAGTAGGTATGCTCCTTGGCGCATTTCGTTTCTATCAGTCCTTTCAGCTTGATGAAAAATACATTCAGTTATGTTAGGTGCGGCAACAATGGACATATGAAATGCATAGTGAGTCAAGGATTCAGGTGTTGATGAGCAGAATTTTAGTTTTGATGAATATACAGCTTGCTTCAGTTTTACAGCTTCTAGTAGGATGCTGAGTGCCATTTCAAGGGCACTGCCTCAGAGGTCTCATTTTTACAAACTGAGAAGAGAAAATTTTAGTAATCAATTTGAGAATGGAACGTGTATAGTGAATTTGTCATTACAGAAACTATCGAAATTCTTTGGAGATGGGAACAAAGAAGATGGTTTAGGCTGCTTCTTTAAGTTTACAGAAGAGCTTATGGTTTAGAATGGTAAATAAATGCCAACTCTGCTCATCCTTTTACTTGTTTCCGCTGTTGAGGTTTGATGTCAGTACTGGGTTTATCTGATCCATGATCATGTATCGGACATGCGCAAACAATGGTCCCACCTTGTTAGTCAACTGTGTGATACATGGTACATGTGAGATGTGACGAACAGATGAATCTGGCAAGCCGACATCAACATAGCACAATGAATCACCGAGTAAACTCAATACAAACTCTCGCAACTCTGTAACACGTCGAGACATGGACACAAGCACAAAGATGAAGTATCTGCAAACACCACGCAAGCGCATAAACACATGCATGCTCACTTGCCCGGAATCACACATGGCTCTTGATGGCCGAGCTGTAGCCCGTGCGGTCGTCGTAGAACTTGGACCAGAGCATGACGCCGCCGTACTTGGTGGAGCCCCTGATCATCGGCAGGACGCGGGACGTGAGCTCGTCGGCGGGCACGAACCCCGTGCCGGCCGCGTCCTTGGAGGCGGGCAGGCCCAGGAAGATCTTCCCCGCCGGCACCGACTCCCACCTCTTCCACGCGTCCAGGAACGCGCCGTTCCCCGCGCTGAACTGGCACGGCGGGTTGTTGTAGAACTGCACCCACACGAAGTCGAAGAGCCCCGTGTTGATCGCGCCGCCGTCCCACTCGTCCGGGAACGGGCACTGCGGCGCCGCGCTCAGCAGCACCGCCTTTCCGCCATTCTTGCCCATGCTCTTGAGGTCCCTGCTTGCACGGTTCCGCCCAGCTGGTGAGCATTCGTGCGCTTAAAAATTAAAACGGGCGTCTAGCTAGCTTCAGTTGGAATTTTACCTGGCGAGTCTGTCCCAGTACTTGGCGCCGCCGAGCTCGATGTCAAAGTCGATGCCATCAAGGACGGCATCGCCGAGAGGGCGGGACGACGCCGTACCGCCGAGGTAGTTGTTCCAGAGGTACGCGGCCACCTGCCGCGCGTCCCCCTCCGACGAAAGGCCATAGCTCCCGTCCCCGCCGCCGATGGAGAGCAGCACCTTGACGCCGCTGCTCTGGCACGACCGGATGTCCTTGCTTAGGCCCGTGCACCCGCCCGACGAGGGGTCGCAGTGGCTGGCCAAGTCCAGCTGCGGCGTCTGCCCCTTGCCAAACTTGTAGACGAAGGCGAGGATGACGTACTTGTAGTTGCCCGACGCGCACGTCTCGGACAGGGACGCCTCGCCGTCGTTCTGCCCCCAGTAGACGGCAATGCCGCCGGCGTGGCTTGTGGCGAGGAGCGCCGCCAGGAGGGTGGCGATGAGCGGGAACAGATTGAGCGCTCGGCTTGCCATGACTTGAGCGCAGTCGAGTTGAGCGCGCCCAGCTATCTACCACTCGCAGGAATGTCCTTCGAGTTGTCAGTGTTGATGGATGGCCAAGAGCGCTTAGCCTGGAATCCTTTATATAGCGATTTGACAGCGTTAGCCTAATAGCAACCTGAACGTCGCGGAGAATTTTACGTACCTTTCGTGCCGTGGCTCATCCGCACTTCGATGTGAATTTACCGTGGGTGGTTACGGTTAAGCAAAGCCAAGATGCAAAAAAAATTTCTTTGCGTCGATACGCTTCCATCCATAATCTAATTGCCCTGATGATCATTCAATCTAGTTCGAATCTGAAACGCACCACCGTACTCAACCGAACTACGATGGCGCACACGACAAAGTTTGAATCCTTCCAAACTCCACGGCTTTGCACTGCACCTAAACTATAGAACGGAACAAACGCACTGAGTGATGGGTACGTAGACTTCTTTACTCCAAAAAGCAAGGAGTCCTTTCTTTGGGGTGCTGTTAATCCCTACTGCTTATTAATTTTGGTAAGTCCATTTTTTCTCTCTGGTTTGCCTTTTGCCAAGCAGGGGTGAAACTAGGCAAAAGCACCCAAGGTGCACTTGCACCAGGAAAGAGCATAACTACAGTGATTAGGACCTAATTTTCATCTCATATGCATCACTTCAATCTAATCATGTGAACTCAGTGGCACTGGGATTTCTGCAAAGCTAGCTTCACCACTGTTGCCTTGTTCTACCCTACTTGTTTTGGAGTCATGTACGTTCTGTCTTATTTGTTTTGAAGTCATGTACGTTCTGTCTTACAATGACACTATGACAGTGCTTATTTTGATACAATCTGACCAGTGGGACCGGATCCACTGTCCGCCCACCCCTTACCGCCTCTTATTTTCCCTGGCTTCTACTTTTTTTTTGTTTTTTGCGTTGATCTTTTCTACTTTGTTTCGTTCAGTTGTGTGAATGTTTTAGTTTTCTTTATAATTATTTTCATCTTTTGTTGCTAAGTACTGCTATGTGATGTCAATGTCAAGAACGTACATGTATTTTCGATGTTTCTCACTGTAATTCTGAACTTTTGCAGGTAATATTAATGTTGCGAAGCGTTTGTTCTCTAGTGTCGCCCCCTAGCTCATCGGACGCAATCTCTAAGGCCAGTGAGCTCCTCCCTCTCGCAGTCTCCAAACCCAACACCGTGTTTTCGGATGCTGGAACTCCAAGGTTCAGAGATGGCTACACCGAGATTATTTCACGGACCCAACAACTGCCTAAGAGGTAAAGAGGAAGTCAATTGAAAATAGCAAAAAATACATCTGGTGCGCAAACTAATCTATCAATTCCGTTAAAAAGGAACAGAAATTAATGAGCCGCACGAGCATTGAACAACTGCAGACTCGCAGTGCAAGCTAAGCAAAAAAGGGGGTTGAAACGCAAAAATGTCCAGGTTTGATCATAACAAAACCATCCCGTACAAGAGAATTTAGTTTTCGACCGCTTAATCCTGAATAGTTGCACAAAAAATTGACAGCAGAGAAATAGCAGAAGATCCACAGTAGTCAAGTCTCCTGAAAATTCTATAGCCTAGATAAAGGATTTAGAAAACTCGGTACACCTTTCCCATAGTGCTCTTCAGGTACAGGCATCTCACCTGCAAACATACACAGATAAAAGCCAGTGAATAATAAAAACAAATCTAGGTCCATAGGAGTTTTTGGCACAGGAACAAAATAACATAAGTTGCATACGTTCTGCCAATTCTTCTTCAAGAGAGACACAAGGAAGTTCACACTCATTGTCACATTCTGGAAGATTTGCTTCTCCTCCATGCCACAGTTGCCAACGGCAACACCCATGCAAAGCACTTTCTTTAGCTGGAATTTCACTGTAGCCTTAATCTCATTAACCTTGCTCTCAAGAGATTCCTGGTGACTCACCAATGTAGGAAACTTTCCTGCAGAGAATTACACTGTTAGAACAGATAGTCACAAATGTTTTGATGTCATCATGCACTTTCATTAGTAAACATGTTTATATTAAAAAGGCTGACCAACAAGGACAATATTATATTATTTTCAAGTTAAGAATCAAAATTGCCGAGTGCTTCCAGAAAAACATCATCAAAATCTAAAAAAACGGAATGGAGAAGAAAAAAGATACGATCCATTCCAGACTAGCAAATCTGGTAGCATACAGTGTAAAACAGAACTGACTTAACCATAGTTTTTTACCATAAAAAACAAAGACACAATATTCCTGTACATAGATCATGTAGTCTATGTCAAAAACATTTTCATCCTAACTGATGCTTGAAATTGATTCAATGGCTGACTGCTAAATTATGAATATATAAATGGAATTTCCAGTACTGGCTATACAATATATAAATGGAAAAGGAATATGTCCTTGCCTGCCTTGTTAAGACCAGGTCCTAGAAGTCGTGGAATCTGCTTAATGATGGACTCAGATGCAAGGAAAGCATGGTATTTCTTTGCAAGCCTCTTAACTAGTTTCTTGTTTTTGTTCATCTTTTTAAGGGCTTCCACATCCATGCTGTCCAGGCCTATTCTCTCTGCCTGCATACAACACAAGAGATGCATAAATATCAGAAGTTATAACCAAGACAAATGGCAAAGTAGCATAGAACCAAAACGTGATTAATCGTGTTTCCATGAGTATTTTGCTAGGAACAGCAAGAGAGGTTATTCAGGGGTTCTGACAAAGAAATAACAAACATGGCATGCAAGCAGCATAGCACAAGTCAACATGTAAGTAAATTCATTTCATGTTCTAGCAATAAAAAGTGGGGTACAAGGGTACAAGCATGTCATACCTCTTCAACATGCTGAGCATCACCAAGCATGCAAACCTTCATCTTAGGGCGAGGGATATGTGGCAGCTTAACAGCACCACTGAAACGCTTGTCCTTTTGAGGGTCATAGTTCTTCAATCCAATCTGCAGCTCAATGGTCTCGACAAACTTGCGCTGCTTTTCACGAGCATCATTGGTAATTGATGTTATTGCCTCCCTCACAGCATCATTCTGCAACTTACTGAAATAAGGCCAGCCAAAACAGTTAATTTCATGGGAGTAAAGAATTTTATATGTCCATCAGCAGAACAATGACAATACAGCAACTGTTCAGACATATCAAAAAAAAAAGAACCTGCCATGACCAAGCAGACTGGAAAAAAATACTGAAATTAGTATCACCAAACACCTAGTCTAATGCACCAATAGGCTTGTCAGAGTAGGGAAGTCCCAGATCATTCAAATGAAAGTATACACATACTAGACATATAACACCAACTACACTAAATGGAAGTGGTGTACCAATCACTAAAGATTAATGCAGGAATACTCTTTTCGCAAAATGAGACTGCTATTCAAACCATGATTAGAACATATAACTGGCAGATCCAAATTGAAACACCAAATTTAGACAAATCAACACATATCATACTGATTTCTTTTTGCAGTGAAGCTTCCTTTCAAATTACACTCAACATACTGTACTAGCGGCTAACAAAAAATACATTGATGACAAATGGAAAGGAATATCTATAGAAGTCGAGAACAGGTCATATGCTAAATTCGAGCGTAAGATGTTGAGGGACCAGCCAACTACCGGATTAAACAATCACTGCAGTACATAAGCGAGGGAAACAACAGAACTTAGAGTGGCGCGAATGCTAACTAAGCAACAGAGTGTATCCTGGAGAGCGCCAACCGGACCAAGAAACATAGCATAGCGACCACATTTCAGATGCATCTATCAATAAGTCACAGGTATACACGAATCGACAAGTAAAAGAGGAGAGAAATGCATCCCTACCTCATGGCGCCGGTGGTGCGAGAAACTTTCCTGCGCGTAGATGGATAAGCGAACAACGTCAGATCGAAGGAACAGCCGCCGTGAACTTAAGAACAGAAAAAAAAGGAAGTGATGCTTACCGCGACGCGGAAAGGGGAGGCGGCGCGGCAGAGTGGAAACCCTCGAGATGTGGTGGTGAGGAAGATCGTGACTTTATACGGGTCGGGCGGCCTAAACCCTAAAACGCCTGTGGCAGGACGAATGGTGGGCCGTCCACAGGTCGAAAACGAACGTTCCCCGCAAAAAAAAAAGGGTCGCGACAAACGTCTGGGCCCGTCAGAGACACTTGATGGGCCTAGTTCAAACGATGAAACTGCCCGGCCCATTAGGCTCCTTCCCACGGGGCACGCCGTAGTGAAAACGGCCCACGCCTCGTCAGCCGATTTTCCTTTTACCGAGCGTGTGCGGCGAACATCGCCTCTCGTTCGTCCCCAGCAGCGACGCCGCCGTGGTCGCGATTCAGCGCCGTGTCCGGCGCCTCGGCCTCGAGAGTCAGCGCCGTGGCCGCCGCCTCCCTTGCCCTCTCGGCCTCTGCTTCCGCCGCCACCCGGCGCGTCCACCCCGCGGATCCTTGGACGAAGGCGGTGGCGCGGTGCCGCCAGAGAGGCGGCATCCAGTGTAGAGGAAGACGCAGCGATTTGGACGCGAATCCTTGGATGAAGTCGATCCGGCGCTGCGGCGTAGACGAAATTGCCAGTGGCGTTCAGATCCGTCTATAGCGCGCAGCAGAAGCCCAGGTTGTCCGCCTCGCCGACGGCGTCGTCGCCGTCTTCGGCTCGCCATTCTGATCAAGGTCGGTGCCCTCCCACTCCAACCTCTCCTTTCCCCGCTCATTGGATCGAGAATTAGATTGGTGTTCCAACTGAATAATTATATGGGAATTTTTAAATTAAATCCCCATATTTCCCCTTCCTGTATTCCAACCGAAGAATTGCATAGTACTGTATAGGTTTCAGTTCTACGTAGAAGTAAGCTGATCTTGATCTAGATTTAGATGGATAACTTCTCAAGGTGCTAAGAGTGAAATGGCCCGGTGATTGAAGTAGTCGGTTCCACACCAGGGTCTTTATTCACACCGCGGTTGTCACCTGATTTGTTTGTGTCGGTTGATTCAAAATTATTGAACGAATATTATATTGTGTTACTTGATTTTTGGTGTCCCTGTGAGTGAAACTTAGGCTTTTGACAAAGTCTTTGGAAACTGTAGGATGATATTTGTACAGCTGATGGTACTACTCGCTAATTATTACTGGCATTTGCAGGGAAGGAAGGTGTTGAGGCTTGGATTGATGTGCCATCTGAAGTGTCTGCAGTCCTGCAATACCTGCCCGTGTCATGTGGAGAAAATCCTTAATTAGATTTTAGTTAACAATTTTTAGTGAATCTTTCTCAGAGTGCAAAATGGAGAACCTCCCGGTTGAAGTTATTGGCAACATTTTGTCCCATGTTGGTGCTGCGCGTAATGTCATGGTCGCCTCTGCAGTATGCCGGAAATGGCGGGATGCCTGCAAGAGGCACCTGCGTTTATTGTCCTTCAACTCCGATGACTTTCCTCGGGATATGACTACACGTCAGCTGGAGATCGTCATTACACAGACTATATTTCAGACCATGGGGCTGCAGTGCCTCTCAATTCACATCAATAACACTCATGAGTTCTCTGCTGCACCTGTGATCGCGTGGCTCATGTATACCAGGGAGACACTCCAGAGCTTGTCTTACAATGTCAGGACCTTGCCTAATGTAAATATTCTGGAAAAGTGTGGCAGACAGAAGTTAGAAGTGTTAGATTTGGACCATAACACAATTACGGGTGTTGAACCAAGCTATCAGAGATTCACTTCTCTGAAATCTCTTTCCTTGAGGCATGTCAGCATTTCAGCCTTGGACTTGAGCCTTTTACTTGCTGCTTGCCCAAAGATAGAGTTACTAGCACTTGATGTCCTCGAGATTGTCACTTCAGACCCACAGTCTACAATGGAGCTCACAAGCCATACATTGAAGAGCCTCTTTGCAAAATCAGTAGGTGTTGACAAGATCATACTAGATGCGGATAATTTGGAGGTTTTGCACCTGAATGCTTTGAATCTTGATTTGTTTGAGCTCATCGGCAAAGGAACACTAAAGCATCTCAAGATCGATGATGTCAGCGTCACACACTTGGATATTGGTGACAGCACTGATCATCTGGAGGTAGTAGACGTGAGCAACTTCACAATAGTCTGGCCAAAGTTCTATAGTATGATATCCAGAGCTTCCAACCTGAGGATGCTAAGGTTCTGGGGTGTTGTGTTTGATGATGAGGATGAGATTGTGGACTCAGAAACTATAGCTGTTTCATTTCCCCTTCTTCGGCATCTTTCATTGAGTTATGAGTTACGTGATGGGTTGCTTCACGACAGCCTGCAGGGATCGTCACCACTGGAGAATGTTTCAGTTCTGGAACTTGGTTGGACAGTAATTAGCGAACACTTCGGACCCTGGGTGTTTGGTATGATTGAAAGGTGCCCAAATCTTAAGAAACTTGTTATTCATGGCGTCCTTTCTGAGGCAAAAACACGAGAAGAGCGACAGATGTTAGCAAGCTTCACCTCATTTATTGTCTGTCTCATGAGAAAATATGTGCATGTTGATGTACAATTTGAATATGAATAGCATCTTCTATGTTCAATGGGCATCCTTATACAAGCGTGTGATATCAGGTAACCTTTTTCCCTTTTATAGTTTCAAACATTTCATTCAGCATGTTCTTATTCTCTTTACAGTTTCTGCACTCTCCCTGTTACTGCCCTTTTGGATATGGGCCTAATTTTTGTCTGGCAAGCTTAGCTCATTATTCTTAGTCGAAAAAAAGTACAATGGTTTATTCAAATATAGGCTGTTGGAATTTTGATGTAATTTATTCATGGAACTGTAGCAGCTTGCAAGTGGTACAGTAGACGCTTCGTGTTTTTTTATGAATCAGCTTGGCTGTGTATGTCCTGCATGGCTTTCGTCTCAGTGCCGAATGCACTTGATATTTGACCTATGTATATCTTGTCCCATCGTGATGATCATTGGCCAACTGCTATATTCTATGCAGCTTATTCACCTTCATGTGGTTTCCAGAAAGTGAGTTGCCTGAACAGCTTGCATTAAAAAGAAAGGGCAGCCCGGTGCATGTAGCTCCCGCTTGCGCAGGGTCCGGGGCAGCCCTGAACAGCTTGCATTATTAAACCTAAATTGGTTTTGAATATATCTATCTTTCATTCTTTTGTGGTGGCATATTATGGAAATGTTGGTTCAACAATGCTGTCAAACAGACCCTTTTTTTCTCTTCCTCAGTTCATATTACAGTCTGACAGTTTCAACCGTGCACATGTTTCACATTTTAACTATGCGCCTGCCAGCTAAAAGCTCTAGAACGCACTATTCTGTAATGATTCTGGACTTCTGGTATTTGCTTCACTAGTTAGTTAGGTGACTATTTTTACTCCTTTTAATGTTCTATATAATCTTTCTACAAATAGGGAATACGCTCCGCTAAGTTTGGGATACAAGTTTTGTTGTATATCTTAGGTGTAGTAGTGCTGTTGAGCGTCTGTCATCACACTTTGAAAACAGTGTTACTCTGTTTTGTCATGATCATTAGCTTGCTATCCTGAGCTCCCTTAATGTCCAGTAGTTTAAGTTTAAATTTGCTTTTAATTCTATGAATTTTGCAGATTTGCTTCTAATTCTAGAACTTCATGAGGACCATCTGGTCTTAAATGTCAGCTCAGGTGCATGTAGTTGCACGTGGTTAAAGAAAGCTTGTCTTGCCTTCTGCGCTGATGCCTGTTGCCCATATGCATGACAGCAGAGTGCAGAACTGAAGCCACTATCTATGGAAGAAAAAAAACCTCTCCCTTTCTGTTTTTCATGTGGAATGCGATGCTTATATTTCACATTGGCAGACCTTTTGGTCTATTTGTAAGGCTAATTTTGAATCAAAATCTTTGGAGGTACTGTAAAGTTCTTTTGGAGGGGTGAATTGTAAATTGATGATTCATTTGTCTCGGTAAAGATGAATAGTCTTGTTTGAAAAATCTGGCATCGTCACCTGTTTACATTGACATTCTCCGCCAGTGAATCCATTGTTAATTAGTCTGCATGGCAGCATCACTTCCTATCCTAGTTATCCAAGCTGCGATTGTTATAATAACAAGGATAGGCATTATCCTGTTATTCCATTTGGTTTTCGTTTTACAGTTCTTTATCAGAGAAGAACATATTCCAAGGCGGATCATATCGAATTTAGGGATCCGGCTTGGCCTGCCAATAGATATCCCTTCTATTGATGCAGGTTCACTTGCTATACACAAAATATTTTCGTCCCCACTTGCAATACTAAATGAACGCTGCTGGATATGGTGGGTTTGATTTGGTTTGACAAAATCTTCGGAGGTTATGTTGTCTTTTTTATTTGTTTCCAGTAGATTCTTTTCGTTCAATTCTTAAATTATTCTCCGGCTTCTCTGCTCTTCATCGCTATATAATCCACTGGCTCCACACACAAAAAAACAACCTGATCCATTGGCAGCTGTGATAGAATTTTATGACAGGCTTCCCTTGCAATCTGATTTCTTTCTCAGCTGAGTCAACAAATGCGACCTGTTCCATAAATATGATTTAGTTTTGATATAGAAGCTCAATGTTCAGACCATTGACCTTTCCAGGGCTGCCACATTTCTCCACAAGGTTGTATGAGCAACATAACTGGCACCACTACATGTTTTTCCCCTATGAACTCTAACATGGATTAAAAACAAGAAAAAGATGGAAGCTGGGTAAAAAAATCTGTGGCCATCGAGAGCTTAAGTTCCAGTTTGTGGGTCATGGCAACACGAAAAGGGCACAAGTAAAGTTCAGAAAACTTTGTTACGATTCCCTTTCACACTCAGAAATTTGCCACTGCTGTACGGCAAAGAATCATTCGCCGAAACTGCACATCTTCCTCTCCTTGAGTGTAGCTCATCTCCTGATTCGCTTAAGTTCTCTTGCCCATAAAAAAAATTTGTGAAAACGAGATACAGTGCTGTGCTGCAGAGTGCAGACCTATTCTTTCCAAAAGATATGCAAAATCTACATAACCTTTGAAAAAATACACGAACTGAACCGATGACCGTCGACAAGTCGACCGGTATCGGGATATTATACACAGTATAGTACACCGTACGTACTGTTCCACAGTTCACTGAAGTCCCTGGCATCCGGCACATGAACAGAGGCCTTTCCAGCTTCACGACCTTGACTGAGCCCGGTAGAAGTGAGAGAAAGTCCGTATCAAAAAAAAAGAAGTGAGTTTGAAAAGACTTGCAAGGGAGAGGAAGAAGTGACCAAACATAGTGCCAAGGGAAACTGAGAATTTTCTAGAGTGCATGAAGAACTCTGCAGCTGAAGGATTAACCAATTTGATGAAGTGACCCGAGGAGTTGGCCAGGGAGTAGAACGCATCTTCTATTTTAGGCACCACACACCTTTTCACTGGAGTAGTTTATGATGCGCTTGACGGCTTGAGGCCCTGCTTTTGCAAAGGGTTAACCACTAGTGACTATTCAGGAAATCACAGGATGTATTTAGTGTGCTCCCCTATCTGCATTGATCCAGAACATCTCTTCTTACAAGGGGGAACAGCCAAGAGAGAGAGAGACCAGAGAGAGGCCTTCTTCAGAACAGGAACACTTTTTTTTCTCTCTTCGAGGAAATAATCTTTTGAGTATTTGGTGCGTGACAAGGCTCTGATGTTGACCTATGAACACAGGGGTAATCCCAAACAAACCCATTTCGAAGCACCTCAAATTATATATCTTTCGGTGAAACTGCAAGTGGGGTGTTTTTTCCGCATGCAGGCGCTACTGCTGTAGTATCATATTTGGTGGTGCTTTTGTTAGGAATGCTCAAGGCTAAGCTACTACTAGTTGATTGTGATAATTAGATACAGTATTCAATATGGGAGTGAGAGCATATTGTTTGACGAATCAAATCAACTCTCCTGTCTGTGTCTCTCCTACTAGCTTTCAGCAAGATGGGAAGGAAGAGGAGATGGACATGCAAGTGTAGAACGACTTCTCAAGCTCCTATTTTTTTAAAAAAAAAAGCTTGCGTGCCTCTCTCTCTATTCAATGCTAGCTCCTTTTTGTTGAGAGTACTCCCCGTCTCAGAGGCCAAAGGCCAATGAGGGATCAAAGGTGGTTACAAGGAGTGGAGTAGGAGGCAGAAATCCTGACAGAACAGCCCTACCACATCCCTCTCCCTCCCTCGGCAGGACTAAGCTGTAGCCTGCGAAAAACAAAAGTAGGACGAGCTCAAAAGGACAAGATCTTCTCTGCAGTACACTGGATGAAACTCCAAGGCTGATTCAATTTGCCAGTGGTAGCGTGCGAGGAGACAAGCAAATTAAACGAGGAGGAGGAGGAGGAGAAATCAATCCCACTCCGCTTGCACGCTCTCTCTTTTTTTTCTACTCGAGTAGTGGAATGGTACGCAGGAGTACTTCCGTCCCACAGCATGTTCTCTTTCTTCTTGCTCTCATCCTCCCGTTCTCTCTTTATACAATCACACTCGCTCGTCCTGACCTCTCTTCTTTGTGGTATAGAGAGCCAGTAGCGCTCATGGTGCAAGGCGAGGAGAGTTCGTGGAGGATGGCAAGCGCGCATGAGGGAGCAGCACTGCCGTTCAACCCGGCGCCTGCGTATGGAGCCCAAGCCCATCCCGCCGCCGCCGCCGCGCCGCCTGCCTGCTTCCTGTACTACGTCTCTTCCCTCTACTCAGTTATTCATCTTCTACCTCGCCTCATCCCATGCATGCTAGAGCTGTAGAGCAAGCATGCAGCACCAGAACACAACTGCAACTTCTCATTCTGCCTCTTGCAACTAGCTTGTTACCTGTTGTTTTTCAAATCCTTGAGTGGGCTTCTTCTTTTAAAGTTTTTTTTCTCCGTTCAGCCTCCTTTACCCGTCTTTATAACAAACTTGTTCCGTAAACTTATGCCGTGCCACTTTCGTTGGATTACACCTCCGTCCACACACCGAATTTCTTAATGCCTAAGGCCTGAATCATGCGAGTGATCTGGGCACCAAGCTTCGTCTTTTGGCCCCCATCCTTATCTGCCCAGCTCGAACCCGGCCTTTCCGTTCTTGAAAAGTTCTCATCTCTGCGTTGCCTTCTCGCTGCATATGGCGCCTAGCTGCGGCTATAGCTTGAGGCAGTACTGATGACCTCGGTGCGCTACTGCTTGGGCAGGGACTTCCAGCCTGCGGCTGCCTACTTCGGGGAGTTGGAGGAGGCCCTCATCCATGGCGGCGTCGATCCCGGCATGATCAAGAGCGACGTGCAGACGAAGCGTAAGCCACCCTCTCGCCACTCTCTCTCTCTCTCTCCAAACCTTGACCGCTTGCCGAAAAGTCTCGTTTCTTGCTCGCCTCACGGGGGGCGAGACATGCCTCGCCTTTTTCGTTCCCTAGTTTCCTCCCCTATCCAACACAGTCGCCACATGCGACCGCACGCACGTAACGGTGCTAGGAGCTGATGCCACAAAGATGGAAACATCCCCATAACTCGCTCCCCCTGCGTAAGATCCAGCTGGGACGATGGAGGAGAGAGGTGATGATGATGAACAGGAGGAAGGGAATCGATAAGGCCCCGTAATTCTCGTTGTTTGCATGCAGCGGCAGGATACCTCGCGGCCAGGCCCCCCACGCTGGAGATCTTCCCTTCGTGGCCAATGAGGCATCAACAGCAGCTGCACAGCGTAAGTGATGGACCCACTTCCCATGATCATTCATTCATGCATGCATGCATGATTCATCACACTCGCGTCCCACTTCTGGGCTGGCTCGTCGCTGAACCCAAGAAGAGAGAAGTGACTGTCGTTCTTGGCCGATTCCTTCTGTGCCGCGGTCGGCCGGCCACGAGTAAATTCGGGAGCGATTTTTTTTACTGCACCAGAGATCAATCAATATTTTTACCGGCCACAAACTGTTGTTCTGCCTGGCCTCCGTAATTGCTGAACAGGGGAATTCGCAGTCAGCAGGGAGCGCCACTGACTCGAGCTCAGCTCAGAACACAATGCCACAGATGGAGTTGGTGTCCCCGGGCTCGTCTGCGCAGCGGCAGGAGGTCATGATGGTGACCACTGACGATTACAGCTACAAGCCACGCGTCGCGGCTGCCCCTCCCCCGCCTGCCCCCGCTGCCGCGCCATGCTTTCAGCAGCAGCCGATGCAGCTGCACGGAGGAGACCATCACAAGGTACCGTTGCCGCAGCGCCACACCCCTTCATCTTTTTCTTAGCTATCACAGGACGAGCACGAGCGCTCGTGCTCCCCTCCGAGTACTCACCAGTCTCTTCCGGAATATTGCTGTCAAATCGTTGAATTTTTCGGTTCTGAATAAGGCAGCAGTAGCATCGCCCCGTCATGTCAACCAACCCAACGACGAGGCCAGGCACGGCGGGCCAGTACTGTAGGGTACTTTTTCGTTTACGAGCAAGCTTAGGTTTTTCTTTCCCTAGGATGATTCATGCCTTAAGGGCCAGTGCTATTAGCTAAACAAAGGCAGGGAAATAGAAAGGCCAAAATATGATTGTTCGGGAGAAACCGGACATCCCTGGATGACTGGACTAATGGCATCTGGTCAATGTTGAACCAATCTAGGAAAAGAAAGCCAGATGATAGCCCGGTCGCCCTAACCCTAACCCAACATGTCCGGGATTGCCAATACCGCTCACTGAGCTTTCTGGGGCAGCTACAGGCTACAGCCAAAAGCTGTTTGGAGACGATAGACAGTAAAGCTAAAAAGCTAGCAGTGTACTGAATCAACAATGGGATGACCACGAGCTTTGGCTCCCATATGCCCCAGCTTGTGTTCCTGTAGTTGCTTTCGTTGATGGCGAGATTGGTGGCACTGTGCTGTTGCACAAGAAAGCGGAATGGATGCTACTACTACTATACTGCTGCTCTAATCCTGCCTTTTTGCTGTACTTGGCACAGATGAAGCATGGATCCACAAGAAAAGATGGCAAGTTGGTGGATGCCAAGGTGGGATAGCTCTCATGCTGTTGCTTTTCGTACCAGTATTTCTTGTGCCCAGTTGTCTTATGGCTTGACTAAACCGCGCCCTGTATTCTCTCAGACGGAACGGCGGCTGGCGCAGAACAGAGAAGCTGCAAGGAAGAGCAGGCTGAGGAAGAAGGCACGAGGAAACTCATGACCTCAAACACTTTGCTTTAATCAACTCGGATGGTATCTAACCAAATGATTAATTGATTTACGTGTCCTTTCACGGCAGGCTTACGTGCAGCAGCTGGAGACTAGCAGGGTCAGGCTTCAGCAGGTCGAGCATGAGATCCAGAGAGCACGGTCACAGGTCTGTTCCAGTTCGCACCTCTCATATACCCGTCTGATGCATATATTTGCAAGTCTTTTTCTTTCGTTTCGTTTCGTTTCGTGTCTAGAGATTGACGTGTCATGGCGTCGCCGTGGTCCAGGGCCTGTTTGGCGGAACGTGCAGCGCCGCCGGGGACATGAGCTCTGGTAACGAAGACCGTCCACCACTGCTCCAAAGCTTTTTCACCGTGCCATGCTGCAGCCACTGCCGCTGCAGGCTGGCTCGGTTTCCGAGAAGGCTTGATTTCTTACGTGCTGCGCTGTGCCGTGCACCCGCACGCATGCAGGCGCCGCCATGTTCGACATGGAGTACGCGCGGTGGCTGGACGACGACAGCAAGCGCCTGGCGGAGCTCCGCGGAGGGCTGCAGGCGCACCTGCTCGACGGCAACCTGGGCCTCATCGTGGAGGAGTGCATGCAGCACTACGACGAGCTGTTCCAGCTCAAGGCTGAGCTCGCGCGCTCCGACGTCTTCCACCTCCTCACCGGCTCCTGGGCTACCCCTGCCGAGCGCTGCTTCTTCTGGATGGGCGGCTTCCGCCCGTCCGAGCTGCTCAAGGTCCGTCCATGTCGATACCCGAGCGTCTGTCCGTGCACGGCCATTGAGGCGGCCGGGGCACCGTACTGAGACCCTGTTTCTTGGGAATGCAGATACTGATACCGCAGCTGGACCCGCTGACGGATCAGCAGATGCTGGGGATCTGCAACTTGCAGCAGTCGTCGGAGCAGGCGGAGGAGGCGCTCGCGCAAGGCTTACACCAGCTGCACCAGTCGCTGGCTGATACAGTCGCCGCGGGGGCGCTCAACGACGGCGCCGCCGCCGCCAACTACATGAGCCTCATGGCGGTCGCGCTGGAGAAGCTCGCCAGCCTCGAAAGCTTCTACCAGCAGGTCACAATTTTTAATCTCCACTCTTCCCCACTTCGTGCACCAGTCTGCCATGAACAGTTCTTGTTACCCGAATATGATCAGCTAAATACTTTCACGTACGGCTAACACAACGAGTAAAAGCTGCCTTAAACTTTGAGGTACACCGTCCTGATCGGTCAGAGATGCACAGTGCCAAAGCTGCTGATCCTGCAGGCTACAGAGCCTTGTCCTGCTTTCTCCATGACCGGCCAACCTTTCGTCAGAAAGCTAGCTTAAACCTGCAGATAACCGGATAAGCATCATTAGACCTTTCCAGCATGCATAATCAGCTCGTGATTAAACAACAAACAACAAGCGCTGCTGGTGGCAATTATTGTATAGTATGTTTTCGTGGAGGAGTCGGTGTGGGCCAAACAAGGCAAGGCGTTGTTCTTGGTCACACGTGTAGTGGCAGTACGTACACGTACACACCAGTCTCTTTCTACGGAAAGTCAATGGACGGGTACATACGGTTTCCACTATGCATAAACAATGCTCATTGTGCCTCTACACCCTGTGCCGGCCATCTCTTCTTTTTTGTTCTCTTCGTCCTCTGTTTGCTGGTACCTCAACACAGGCCCACAGGTTCAGATAAAACTTGTGGTGTGCCATGCCTTGCAAAAGTTGCAAGTGTTCAATCCATGAATAGTGGTCAGGAAAAGGACACCTAAACATCATTCATGGACAGGGAAAGCCATGAATATGCACACATTGAGCTTGCTGTTCCATCACAAGTTAGAAAAGAACATCCATTTTATTAGTTTGCTTTCACCTTTCCTGAGTTTTAATTCCCTTTTAAGATATATAGTATTTATCTCTAGTTTGTTGATAGAGCTTTACAATTCCACAGAAAGTTTGCTAAGGAAAGATAGTGTATAGTGAACAAAGTAGCTACGCGGTAGAAATATATCTGAATAAGAAAAAGGTGCGGATAACGTTCATGAATAATAAGCAAAAATCACAAGACAACATGTTGAATACAGTGTCAATATGTCAAACATAAATGCTACATCATCCAAAGTCCAAACCGGGGAGAAAGGAACATCTCATTAGATTAAGCGCCAGCATGAACCTTTCAACCAGTCTTCAGAGTAGAATAAAGCAGCCAGGGACGCAGCACAGCACTAGAATAGATGCATCTGCATGATCTGAAAATGCCCTGTTCATTCAATATAATGGACGCACTAAGTTGACAAGAAGCAAAACTAACGTGACATCTCAACTTTCTTTTTTCATGTGTGCTTGCTGTTCCAACTGCAGGCCGACAGTCTGAGGCAACAAACGTTGCATCAGATGCGCCGGATCCTGACCACTCGACAGGCGGCGCGGTGTTTCCTCTCCATTGGCGAGTACTACCGCCGTCTCCGAGCTCTCAGCAGCCTCTGGGCTTCCCGTCCTCGCGAGTAAGATTCAAATCTCTTCAACCGCAAAAAATGTGCACCCTCCGCTTTGATTTCCAACCATGTGTTCAGACTCATCACAAGGAAGAAACGCGGACATGGCTGACAATTGCATGCCTCTGGTCTCGTAACAGGAACTTCAATGGGGCCGAGAGCATCAGCCCCACAGCAACCGAACTGCAAGTAATACATCATCATCAGCAGCAGCAGCAGAATCAGTTCTCCGGGTTTTGATGCCGCGCCTGGAGGGTTTAAACTTCGTCGGCTACAATCATGTTGCAATGATTAGATTGGGAGAGAGAAGGAAGATGCAATGTAATGTATTGTTATTAAAGGATTGAGAAAGCAATATCACTAGGAGAAAGGGAGGGGGATGAATTCCTGTGGTGCTTTGTTGGGCGGCTCACTTGTCCATATGGCTCCTGAATTGATTGAAGGGTTAGCACCACAGAATTTTGTGCGTAGCAGAAGAAAAACAACGCGAAAGCAGAAGATTCGTGGCCATTCACTTGCCTGAGAGGACTAAATGCAATTAGAGACCGAGTAACTGTTAAGTGCATTCCAAGATTCATTTTACAAAAACCAGGTGGCGGGCGGTTGGTTCGTGGGGACGAAGACGAGCTCTGTGAGGAAGACGAGTCCTGCGTGCCCGTAGGATGAGGGGATTCTGGTCTGAACCGGGAACCTCCACGTATGGGCTTTTCTTTTATCCTAGCCCATTAGACTGGGTGGTTAGAGGCCGAACTGCAGCCCGTTCGTTAGACTTAGTGCTCAGAGGCCGAACTGCAGCACGTTAGACTGAGTGCAAACAGCCCATTAGGCTGAGCACAGCACAGGTGGCCCGTCCAGCCCATGTGCAGCCCGGCAATCCCTGAAGCTCCGCCTGATAACATGGGTAACTCTTCAGGTTCACACTTAAGCAAATGCACTTATCTGTTCCCGTTAAGGGCTTGTTGGGTACAGCTGGTTTATTGTCTGTACAGGCAACGGCCAACGGCTCACAAACAGTAACAAACCAACATAAGCTTGTGCATAGATAGAGATATCTTAATTAGTACATCCATCACATCACATGCTATTAGAGTACTGTCACCGATACTATTACAGCTCTCCATATAACTTTCTATACAATGAAGCGTTTCGGAACAACACGATGCTTGACATACTCGTGGCATTTCACCACACGGAGCTGCCGCAGCGGCGCATCCCGCGACCCTTCTTCTTGGCGCTCACGTTCCCCCTCGACTGCTCTATCATCTTCTCCACCAGCTGAAACAAACACAAAAAAAATGGCGTGCTTCCATAAGCTCCGTGAGAAACGAGTTGCTTGCCACTCTGTAGCATATTACAAAACAGATACTCTGTTAAAAGTTATATCGAGCACGGCTGAAGAAAAGTACAGTACCGTCTTTTTCTTCGATAGCAGGATCGTCTTCTGCAAAAAAGAAATAGAACATGAAACGTTGCGTTAGATCAGACCAGTGCATAGTTAAGTATAAAAAAACATTGTAAAATTTAGATGAAATTTTGTTGCGCATCTCAGTACCTCTTCGGCTCTGAGTCTTTTGTTCTCTTCTCTGAGATGGTACAATTCAGCCTCGAGCTCCATCGTATAAGCCTGCAACCGTTCCACATGCGTAAAAAACTATATATCACCAAGCCGTAATCACGCTGAAACGGCCCTGACCCACCAAAAAGGAAGCCAAGTTGACGACGACGCGTGCAATACCTGCTTTCTAGCGCGTGACCGGGCGGCCGATTCACGGTTCTTGACCATGCACCGCTGCCGGCGCTCCACCATCATCTCCGTGCACCAATCCTCTGGGAACTCGCGCTTCCGCGCGTTGCCGTTCCTGACCAACCCTCCTCCGTTGCCAATGCAGTTCATCATCTGCGCCTGCGTCATCGCGCTCATCCCGTCCGACGATCCCGGGCTCACTGCGGCCGCCAAGCACTGAGACGGCGGCACCACCGCCATGCCGCCGGGATAGCCGTTGTGGTAGACCATGCCGTCGCCCATCACCGGGTACACGGCGTTGGCCGGCGCCACCTGAAACGTCATGGGAGCGGCGAGCTGGCCTTGCTGCACGTGGGTCATCGGTGCGGCAGGGACCACGCTGACCGCCGCGGCTGCCTGTCCGTGGCCGGTGAAAGGTTCTCGAACGACGCCGGCCTTGACCAAGAAGTCCTCCAGCGTCATCTCGCCCATCGAGGCCTGCCGGCCGCTGGCCGCGACGCCGCCGCCCCCCTTCCGCGGCTGAACCACGGCCTGCGGCACGGCGTGAGGTCGGGCGCCCGGCGGCTCCTGGCTGATCTCGGCCCAGACCTCCTCCACCGTCTTCCGGGACAGCGGCGGCGGCAGGGCGAACGACCTCTGCCGGCACAGCCCGCTCCCGCCTCCCGCACCTACGGCTCCGCCTTCACCGGTCCCCGCCGCCAAGGCCTCCTCCTTCTCCTCCATGTCCACCTTGCAGCCGCCGGTGGCGGCCTGAAACTCCTCGGCGTGCCATATGCTGGCCACGAACTCGTCCACGTTCATGGACCCGAAGTTGCACTTGCACCCGGGCTCGCGGAGCGAATTCTTCTGGAGCTCCCCCCGCGTCAACGACAGGATCGACGACTGCCACGCGGGCGGGTCCGCTGGCCCCTCAACAGCAACCCTGAACCCCGCGCGAATGCTGTGGCCGCGCTGGTGCCAGGTGACCTCCTGCTCTTCGACGACCTTCACGTTCTTGCTCGTCTCCGACGCCATGACGCTGTCTCACTCAATTCGCAACGGTTCAGTTCAGTGTACTACGCTAATCTGGGGTCCTTGTACCCTGCACCTCTGTTGTTATTCATAGCCTGCATGCGAAACCAAAGTGTGGTACATCGAACGGGTGCCTCGGTGGATGCTTGTCGCATGCGCTTCAGTGTAAAAGGACGCGCCCGCCATTGATGCGCTTAGCTCAGGATGTACGCTGGTGGATGGCTGAATGGACACTTCCTCGTTCTCGTGGTGGCTAGAGCCGGCCTTTGATGCGTAAGACCAGGTAACCTGTGGAGAGTTTTTTTTTTTCCTGACTTTTGATCGTTGGGTCACTGAGGGCTGCATGCTCTGTTCTGGCAGCAGCCAAAGAAGGCAGGTGACGTTACACTCTTGCCATTTCGCAGCTCGACGTCACTGCGGACACGGGACACGCTGGGAGAACGCGTGCCCGTTCGGACAGTTTCTCTACGGTCTTTGTACGTGGAGCCGTTCCAAATAGCATCTGCCCCTGTGCTAAGCGCGATCTGACGAACTCGTTTTTGACTCGTAGCAAGCGGTTCGTTCGGCAGCCAACTGTGGCCGCCGCGAACACACCTCACTGTACCGACTTAGCACGGCGGTAGCGTGATCCTCTCTGATCGAACTCGATTCAGGGATGAGGTTTGCGCTATGTGAAAAATAGTGAAGCAATACGCGTTCACCGGAGTTTCAGAAAACAAGTATTTATTGTCGTAGTATGAAAAAACATTACCCATTCATGTCCGTATGGATTCTGCTCGAATGCGGGTTATTTTCTCAGAGGCGATTTAGATAATACCATCACAAAGTACATAGAAACTATCCTTGCAAAGAACTTGAACCGCAACATACCATCCCAGAACTTTTTTTGATACTTCTAGGACCAGTTAGCAGAACAGTCTATTCAAAGAAAAATTCTGTACAACAAAATCAGTAGTGGGTTTCATAATACGTTAATTCTTGAATAGCCAGACGGAGTTGTCTAAATGAGTTACCATGCGAACCGGAGATACTCGGTTGCTCTAGGGAAAAAAACGTGGGACAAGAAACGTAGTTTTGTGCGTACAGGTGATGCTCTGTTACTTGAGGGCCCAAATAGAAATGTGATCCACGTCCGCAGGCCGGGTAGACGGCAGTCTTTCCCCGTCGGGAGACAAACAAATGAGCAAGTATATCGTCGTTCCAAAAGAAACGAAAATCCGTATCTTCATCATCGCATATTCGCATCGGGCCAGGCGCCCGGATGGTGGGATTGAATGTACAAATGGGCTGAATGTGCCGGGTTTTGCCCCCCCTTTTTTTGCAGCAGGACCCGCCGGATGCTGCCCCCGAGTGGCTACGCTACGCACGCAGGCCATGTAAAAGTGGACTAGATCCAGTTCCAGTGCATGCATGCATGAAAGCTAGAACACAAACTAATGTGAGCACAGGCTGTAGATGAAAACTTTGTTTCGAACACCGGGGGTGGGGGGTAAGCAGAATCTGAGTCTATATGTTGGCAGACATATCTGAAGCTCTGTGATGACCCATAAACGGTGACCACTTAATGTGAATCAAGCCGCATGAGCTAAGCTGTGGTGGCTACACCAGCTGGAGACTACCAAGTTCCTCCTGCACCTCCTAATCCGTCAGGCGGTAAGGGCACTGACTTGGGCAACATCGTTTATTCTGCTTATAAACGCAAAATATCAGATACTCCTCCCCAACCTTTCGCCTTTCTGTTATGTTCTGTTCAACCATCTTGTCTGAGCTCGCTCTGTCAAACTCTCGGCGCCTCGCCGAGCAAGAGCTCCCTGATGATGTCGTCCCCCACGCCATCCATGTTCGGGAGCGCGTGCCCAGCTTCGCGGTGCTCGTGGTACCGCACCCACGGCAGCTTCTGCGCCACGTAGCGCTGGATCTCGACGCGGACGATCTTGTCCTCGTACCCCTGCCAGATGCTGACGACGCCCTCGCCGTCGGGGAACGGGTTCTTGATCTTCGTGGGGTCGAACTCCCAGTCGCCGAACAGGGTCGTCACGTCGCGGCACAGGGATTCGTACGTGCCCTGCTGTGTCGCCTTGGCCTGGAGGGGGCAATAATCTTCAAGTTAGTAGGGGCAAAATTGCAGTCTCGTCTTGTATGGGAATTAATCAGAGCGACCTGTTATCGGCCTCCTGCCATGGTAGTTCGTCTACATCAACACGTCTTAATTTTTTCTTTACCCACTGGTATTGTTTTCCTAAAGTTGATCGCCTGACACGAACGTGTTACAAAATTCATGCGTTTACAAGGTTCCATTTTCAAAAGGAGAACAGACGTACCAGGACTAAGTTTGACATGGATGAACGTGTTACAAAATCATGGGTTTAAGGTTCCGTTTTCAAAAAGGAAAAGAAAAACGTATCTGGACTAAAGTTGGGGGATTTTAGATACGAGAATCCGGACAGGGCAATGAGAGTTCCATACCGGATCCACCAGGCCACCCTCCCGATCCTTCCTCCAGAGCTCGGTGAGGATCTCCCAGTCCTTGTCGGTGAACGCGTCGCGCTCCCCTCTGATGATCGGCGACATCCGGAACCACTTCTGCGTGATCCAGGCGTGGAACAGCCACGGCGTGTGGCGAGCGATCCAGAAAGTCCTCCGGTCGCGGACGTCGAGCTTCTCGAACGCGCTCCTCGACACGTTGGCGGGCAGCGGCCACCAGTAGTTCACCGCCGGCACGACCAGCGCCACTCCAGCCAGCCTGTAACATCCCAAAACCATCTGCACATTTCAGAGCCACGACCAAAAACCCATGGACTCCTGTAATATATCGGCACATTTCGTTCTGTCATACGATCGATCAGATATGAACAGATACAGGTGAGTATAATATAGTAGTGCCAGGCCTTTGAGGAATGTAGTGTAGGCAGCTCCACGCCGTGTATCCGCCCATGGAGCAGGCTACCACGTAGAACCTGTCACCGAGCCGCAGCGCGTCGGCGAGCTCCTCGATGTCCGCGGCGTCGCTCTTCAGCCCGCGCGCCGGGTTGGCGTTGCTGTCGCCGTACCCGGCTCTGTCGAAGTAGAGGAGGTAGATCCCCAGCTCCTCGACAAGCTCCTGCACCGGCAACATACGGAGTGCCCCGAGCTCGACCAGTGTTTAATTTTTTCTAGATAAATATCGCAATTCGTGTTTCCACCGCACGATCGGGAAGGATGATTGTTGTGTTACCTTGGACACGGGGAACTCGCTCTCCTTGGTGCAGGCGAAGCCATGGCAGAAGATGATCTTGAACTTGGCGGCCTCCCTGTCCACTCCGGCTTCCCTGTAGGCCAGGTACCGGCCGTCCTTGAGCCGGACTCTCGGGGAGGTGACCGGTGGCCCACCTGGAGAGCCCAAGATCGCCGGCCGCGGCGGTCGGGTGGCCTGGTACGCCCACCCCAGCAGCAGCGCCGCAGCGGAGGCCGTTGCAACTTTTTTGGTGCGCATGTTCACCAGCATCTGTTTACCTGCGGATCGTGCAGTCCCGATTCCCCCAAAACCCATTGGCAGCTGAAGAAACAGAGCCTCCAGGATGGCTCGGAGAGTATGACGGAGCCAACTGGCACGAGACTTACGGTTTCAATTACCGAAGCGTGAGCCAGTGCGCGTGGACTACGGCGTCGATGTGGTCCCGGATCACCCAGACCCAGTCACCGATAAGGCATTCCACCAACTGAAGGATTGCACTGGACAGTTGTTAATTTCTTGGCGGTTGGTGTCGCAGCGTGTGAACTCGAGGGATCTGACGACCCAGGCCAGGCGGCACCAGTAGCTTACCTCGCCACTGGCACAGGACAAAGGGCCGGTGCCGAGCAGGCACGTACGGTGTGTTCTCGGGGCGTTGCTGTTGCTGCGAGTTTGTCTGTAGCCGCGGTTCGGACTTCGGAGTAACACGCCAAACCACGTTTTGTCCTTGGTCTGCACTACTTGGGAAATGACAGTGAGGCACGGCGTTGATTTCAACTGTCTTAGTGCGCACCTAAGCTGGCCCGATAGCAAGTAGTATACAAGATTCCGTCTCGTGTAAGAATTGCCCTCACCGTGGCCCGTAACTAGATAAGGAAGACGATTAATGAGCGGTCAGCTGTGTGGCTGGATATGGATCTGATGTGATTATGAGCTCTCAGCTGTGGTTGAGATGATTATGAGCCTGCATCGATGAGCGTGAAAACGAGGAACGGTCCTGTTTTCCGGTCGGAGATCGATGCTGAGAAAACAAGGAACACACGATGTGCAGTATTTACAGGCACGGACGGTACCATGCACTGATCAATCCATCACCGAGTTGGCCCCTGGCCATGCCAATAATACAGCGCATCACTTTCAGGCCTCTGGTGCTCGCTGCCTGTCGTCTGAGTCCGCGTCTCGTTCCTTCTCAGGGAAGAAGTGGACACTGGGATCCATCATCCATGGCAGCGGATGATTGGCCTAACGAGTGTTTTGTAGCCTACTGCTTTGTCGCGCCGGGCTCCTTTAACAGGCAAGTTGCAGCAAAACCCAAGTTCTAGATCTTCTTCACCAACGGCGGCGACGGTGGCGTGTGCAGCTTCGAAGAGCTGCTCGACGGGGGCGAAACACCTTGCTACGTGCCTGATAACCATCTCGGCACAATCTACATAGACATACTTTTATGGAACTTTTAACATTTGTGCTTCTGGTGTCTGTATAAATGTACAGTGTGCTATTATGTACTGAAGTTATTTCCGACTTAGGCCCTGTTTGGCACAGCTGAAACTTGTTAAGAAGTTGGCTTATTTCTGGCTGTTGTTAGAAGCAGCTGTCTGAAGAAGCAGCTGGCTAGAGAAGCTATGTGTTTGGCAGTCTGCGTTTTTAATGTGCTGGTTTGCTGTTTCAAAATGTAAATTGTCTGAATTGTCCATGATATTTTTCTGACTTGTATATAAAGTCACTGTCGAAGTGTTCGGTCGACACTTCCCCCGGGCTTGCACTGGGCAGCCCACGGAGGTTCTTTTTTCGGTGGGGCTAGTCCCTTGTGGAGAGCTTGCACGGATGGACGAGTTAGTAAGAGCTTGACGCGGTGAGTTTTACGTGGTTTAGGCCGCCGGAGCGTAAAACCCTACGTCCACGGCGAGCTATGGAGCTCGCTGTATTGCTTGCTGCTCAGGGCCGGAGTCCTGAGCTTGGGGGTGAGTTACAGCTTGGGAGTGTATGCCCAGCGTATGAGTTGCAGAAATGCGAACCCTTGCTATCGTCGCTTACCCGAGCCTTTTATAGTCCAAGGCTCGGGTGGCTTACAAGGGGGGGTCGGGACCCGACAGGTGGTCCCGGGAAGATTGTCTATCATCTACCGTATCTGCAGTTATGCCGGTAGTTGTTTGTGGTGAAGGCTTCTAAGTCTTCGTCTTGCAGCCCTGCCCATGCCGCACGCTAGTCGTAGTGGTTGATGACGGCGCAGGCGGCATGGGATGTCTTGTCGCGGTGTTTATTGGCTGGCAGGCTTTCACACTGCGCGCCAGTCTGTGATGCGACTGGGCGCAACGGCATCTGACAGAGGCGTGCTCCGCGTCTCCGCGTCTTGGGAATACGCGGGCCTTGAATACCTTGTACAGGCAAGGTATGGGGCGTCTTTACGCCCGCTGCCTATTGCTCGGGGGAGGCAGCGCCGTTCTGCTAGCCACACGCGTGGCGCCTTCGGACCTCTCTCCCGGAGCCCGTTCTGCTCGGCGGGCCCGGAGCTCTTCTCTGAGGAGGGGGAGGTCCGACCCCGCCAGACGCGTGGCGCCTTCGGACCTCTCTCCCACGGAGGGGGAGGTCCGGCTTCTGTATGCCACGTGGCGGACCCGGAGCTCTCCTCTGAGGAGAGGGAGGTCCGGCCCCGCCGGACGCGTGGCGCCTTCGGAGCTCTCCCTGTGGAGAAGGGCGAGTTCCTTAGGCATCTTCCCCTGTGCGCGGGGGTACCCCATATCGCGGGTACCGACAGTGGCCCCCGGGCCCATCTCGGGGGAGATAGCGAGCCCGAGGTGGGACCTCCGTCTCTTCCGATCCGCGCACTTTCTTTAAGTCCTGAATCGACCGCTGCCGGAGCACGAACGGCCGCGGGATCGTGGGAGCATGCACCCACTTGATGGTTGCTTTTACTGCGGCGGTTCCCAAGACTGCCACTTCTGCACGTTGCGGCGCTTTCTTTGGGAACCGCCGAAGTGCATTGCCGGCTCATCTTCTCAGGAGACTGACTCCTTGACCCACCGCTTCAGTTGGGCGGCTTGGTCCACCTGTCATCGGCACTCGGTCTAGGAGGCGAAGAGGTTGCTGATGCGGTGTATTCGAAGAGTTCCGAATCGCTTGGAATTGCACCCGAGAAGTTTTTAGAGGGGATTTTACCCACATTGCGGCTTCCCTTCGCACTTCTCTATGCTTCTTCTCGGACTCTTGCGCCTTTGCCCTATTGCCCTTGAGTACTTCCTCGTCATGGCCTCCAACCCGCCACCAGAGAAGAAGCGCGCTCGATCTCCTCCAACGGCGGCGTCCGTGCCAAGTCAGGAACCCGGGGTGTCTGTACCTCCTTTTTCTGGAGATGGGACTCCCTCCGGTGGTGACCCAAAGCGGCTTCGGGCTGATGCGCTGGGGGAAGCCTCTAGGGCGTCCCCTGCTCCGCCAGTTCAAGCAACTGCGGAGCGGCCGTCAGTGACGGCCGCGGGCTCTGGAGTCCTACCCCGACTCGGAAGTCGGGGTTCAGAGCCCGCTAGAGTGTCCGCGCTTCTCGGCCATCCCCCACTGGCGAGGAGTCTGCGCCGCTGCGCTCGGAACCCGGGACAGCCGCCGGGGCCCCCAAGCCAGCGCGAGCTTCTCCTGTCCCGGTGTGCCCGGACTCCGCGGCGGCGCCATCTCTTCCTGCCGAGACAGCCGCTGCGGCCCCCAGTCCAGTGCAGGTCGACCCCGCACCAGGCGGCCCGGTCTTTATTCGAGCGCCATCTTCCCCGGCTTGCCCCTCTCCACAGGTCAAGGAGCCAGAAGCTAAAGAGAGCCCGGCAGGTCCGGCTGCCAGGGCCCCGGCGGTAGCTTCTCCTGACCGGCGTCTCGTCTCGGTTGCTGGTGCGTCGACTCCTCTTGAGGACGAGGTGATGGAGGAGGTCGGGGGAACTGCCCCGGCCTCCGTTGCTCCATTGCCCCTGGCGGATGCCTTCGCGCTTGCCGAGGCAAGCGTCCGGCAGGTCTTGGCTGCACTAGGTCGCGAGCGGGAAGAGTATACAGTTGAACGGGATCGCCTCCTCACCTGGGGGGACCTTTTGCGGGAGAGGACCGCGAAGGTTAAGAGCGATCTCGACTCCAGGCAGGAGTTGCTCGACTTCACGGAAGTGCTCCTCGACCAGCTGAAGCGGGCTGTCAACCGCATGGACGCCGAATCGCGGCGGATCAACAGGGAGGCCCTGGAGGCACACGCCCGGGCCGAGGAGAGCCTCTCTGCTGCTGAGGAGATACGACAGCGGTTGGAGCGTCGTAAGCTCGCCGTTGAGGAACGGGAGCGTTCCGCAGTAGCCGAGGCGGAAAGTGTTGCCGCGCAGCTGGCGGCGGGCGAGGATGACCTTCGAGCTCGGATCGAGGAGCTAGAGATTCTGAAGGCGGACCTTGACTTGAGGGAGGAACAGGTCTCCCGCGAACGCCAGGCGGTCTTGGACCGGGAGTTGGCCGCCGACTTCAAGGCTGCTGAGTTGGAGCGGCTCGCCAAGACTCTCCATCTTCGAGAGAGCTCCGTGGCGGCCAAGGAGAAGGAATTCTCCGAGAGGAACCTGGAGGCCCTGCAGGCAACCCGCCGCGAGGTGGAGGAGCTCTCGGCCTTGCGATCCTCCGAGGCTCTTGCGGTCTCGAGCTTCGTGGATCGAGCAGGGTCCACCCTGATCCCTCTTGGCTTCAGTCCGGTGAGGGCCGCGGCTCCTGCGTTGAAGGTGGCGGAGGTGATCCCCGCGCTGGAGTCGATCGGCGCCAAGCTGGGTAGGCTAGACTCGGTGGTCGCCAGCGAGCTTGAGGCCGAGGGACGCGGCCTAGCCCTAGAGGTCGCCTCACATGTGCTGGCATGTTTTAGGAGCCGCGACCCCTCTTTCTCGCTAGAACCAGCGAGAGAGGGCCCAGTCGCGGAGCGGGAGGAAGCTGCCAGGGATGAAGTCGAGGATGTGGCCGCCCTTGTAGCCGCAAGGTTTCGGCGGGATACGTGAGGTCCTTAGGACTTGTTTCTCCCTTTTTATCGAGTCTGTAGTCCAGCTCATGGAGTCTCGCATAGTTTGACTCTTTTAGATATTTGTGTCTGTGAAACTTTTTCTCCCCTTTTTGGCTTTGCCTGGCTCAGCCCTCAGCTCCGCAAGGTACTCAGAGGCCTTCTCCAATCTCGGAGCTCTGCACAGACACCTTCCCCGGGCCCTAACGGTGTTAGGGGCCCTCGGGGGTCTCCGGATCTCGCCCTATGGGGAGCTCCAAATCTGCCTGCCACATGGCGGATCTGGAGCCCCTCCTTAGGAGGCGGGAGCTTCGGCCCTGCTGGGCACGTAGGGCTTTCGGAGCCCTCCCACCGGGGGGGAGGTCCGGTTTCCGCCTGCCACGTGGCGAGCCCGGAGCCCCCCTCATGGGAGGCGGGAGCTCCGGGCCTGCTGGACACGTGGGGCCTTCGGGCCTCGCCCCAGCTGAAGGGGCAGGGCCCGGTCCTGCCAGTCCTGGGCCAGTGCTGTTGATAGCTCCTTTCCCCCCGCTTCATGCAGTCCCCGTTGTCATAACCTGGAGGTCCTGCACACAGGCAGAGGAAACTTAATTCTCCTCGGGGGGTCCTCCTCTCCCGTCACCTAGTCTTGTTCGTCTTACGATCCTGATCCGTTATACGGGGCTTGGGCAATTCTGTGCTCGAGGCGCCGGAGCTCCAGCTCCCTCCGAGGTCCGGGTACGGTCGTCCGATCCCTAGTACCGGGCCATGCGCTAGGGAAGCAGAGTGCACATGCTTTGGGTTCATGACCAGGCAAAGCGGTTGTACTCCCTTGTACCTCCGGAGGGCAGGATGCGCATGCTTTGGGCTCATGGCCTGCTAAGCTGGATACACACCCTGGACCCCCCATGCACAACGTAGGCCTTTCCTGGAGGTGACCAACTGGCACCGCAACACCTGACTGGGGGAGGCCCGAGAGACTCACTCGGCCATCGACAGGTGCCTCAAGCGCGGCCGCCCTCGGTAGGTTAGCGAATGCTGACTATGGATGAGCGCGGGGGAGGGGGAGCTAGATGTACGATGAACATACGTAGATAGTGCGATCATAAAAATTAATGCATAATTTAAATGAGCGCATGAGAGAGAGATAAGTAGAACAGGTTTCTGTGTTTATGCCCATAGGTGGAATTCTGGCTGTACATGGAGGCAATGTTCCACCTCGTCTACAAGGAAAGCAAGACTCTACGCGCTTAGGGTAGGAACCAGGCTAAACTGGACGTAGTCCTGTACCGTCCCTTGAGACTTAGCTGCTCCAAGCTCTATTCCTAAATCCTATGGGATTCATTACAGAAGAGAATGACCCTATTCTACTGATACTCGGGAAGTAGGACTTACAGTGTTGCTCCATGCCAAGGGTTTTGGGAACGGATCCCACACTCGGTTGAAAGACATGTGTACCTAGGGCGGCAGCTTTCATGATTCGGAAGGGACCTTCCCTGCTGGGGGAGAGCTTATGGGTCCTTCTTGGAAAAGAGCGTGCCGCGACACCAGGTTGCCCTTCTGCAGGTTCCTGATGCGTTCGGTTCTTTGGCGGTAGTGCTTAGAGCATCAGCCGAGACCGCGCGTTGTGGGGTGTTTCCTGCAGCCGAGTCTCGTCGACGAGGTTGTCATCTTCACGCTGGATCAGATCCTGCGCGGCTTCTCCCGGGCGCCCCCGGGGAGTTCTCCCCTTCTGGCTAAGGCCTTCAAGGGGTAGGTGGACCCGGGCTCGTCTTGGAAGACCTAAGGCGTCTTCCCCTTCTAGCAAGGCCTTCAAGGGGTTGACTGACCTTGGGAGGCCCCCGGGAGGTATGACCGAGGCACGGAGGCATGCTCTCGGGTGAGGCTGGCCCGTCCTTGCACCATTGTCGTCGGCGCTTGGGCTGCTACGACTACTTGGGGCTTCTCCAAGGTTGACGCCGCAGCATTGCAGCCTCCACTGACCTGGGACGGCAACCACAGTCGGCTACCGCCCCGGCCCGTCACTATCGGAGCCGGAGTCCTCACCGTTATGCACTGTCTTTATGACATGCTGAGGCTACTGAAACCCCACCTGGTGGGCGGCGCTGACTGGAGCGTCGACCTTCTGCTTTCCATCCCTCTGAGGGTAGGGCGGTCCTTCAGCTCTCTGCTGTCTTCCTTTGCGGAAGCGCTCTGCGAGCCTCTGGATATCCCAGCACTCGGCAGCAGTATAGTTGCCGGCACCATGTACGGGGCATAGCCCGCCCTGGTCGCCATCCGGGGCCGGTGACTGCCGCTGCCTTTTGTCGGGGCGTGGCCCCCGAGCTCCACTAGTCGTCGCTGCTGTCGCGACGGGGGCCACGAACGATGACTTCATCTTGCCACTCCTTTCTTGGCCTTCTTGCCACCTCCATAGGCAGCAGCACGGGACCCGGGCTGTCCCCCTGACTCGGGAGTTGGCAGAGAGTGCCAGTTCCGCCCTTCAGCTCCTCTGGTGCATTTGTCCGCCAGGCTGAAGAGCTCAGAGACGTCGCTGACCTCTCTGGTCGCGAGCTTCTCGAGCATTTTCTCGTCCCGGACACCCTGCTGGAATGCCACCACCACAGAAGCACTCTGAATGTGCGGGATGGTGTTGCGTACTTGGGAGAACCGCCGGATGAAAGAGCGCAGCGACTCCCTAGGTTGCTGCTTGACGGCGTGGAGGTCAAGCTCCGTGCCGGGACGGGTGTAGGAGCTGCCGAAGTTGGCGACGAACTGCCGACAGATCTCTCCCCAGGAGGTTATGGACCCCTGAGGGAGATTCATGAGCCAAGACCGAGCTGGGCCGGTCAGGGCGACGGGAAAGTAGTTGGCCATGACAGCCTCATCCCCTCCCGCGGCAAGTACGGCGGTGGAGTAGATCTGGAGGAACTCCGCCGGGTTGACGCTACCGTCGTACTTCTTGGGCAGGTGCGGCCGGAACTTGCGCGGCCACCTCGCGAAGCGAAGGTGGGGTGCAAGGGCCGCACATCGTGCACCTGCTGCTGCACGCATTGGCGCTGCGAACGCTTGGTTCGCACCTAGCACCGTGTACCCCGGCATGGGCATGGCTGCTCCAAAGACCGGGGGCGCCGCTTGCGGCGCATATGGTTGTGGCATATGCTGCGCGGCGTATGCCTGAGGCAGGGCTCGCGTAGCGAAGATCTGCCCTCCAGGCGGCGTTGAGGCCGACGTCATGCTGTCGCCAGCCTCTTGGTTGCGACGCCTTTCTCGACGTCGCTCGAGGTACACCCGGGCATCCTGGCCCAAGTGGCACCGTTCCAGCTCCCTTCTCAGGTCCGTTGACGGGAGCCTGGAGGAGCTGGAATCCGCCGTTTGCCCGTCAACCGTGGGCGTGCGCGTCAGCGACACAACTGGTTGACCGGGGCGTCGCCATCGCCAAAACCGAGGGTTCGCGGCGGCGACGACGAGGCGGTCCACCTCGCGGACCCACTGTTGGGTCGCAGAATGGGGCGCATCCCCAGCTGGTGGGTTGCGCAGCAGTGCTCTTGCTGCATCTAGCGCACCCCCATGGTGCACGCTCAGCGCTGCAGAAGATCTCACACTGGTCGGAGCCTGCATCGCCGGAGTCGGCGTTGCCGGAGTCGGCTGCTGGCTACCAGCTTGTGCCGACACACTCCGTCCTGAGTGTGTCGACATGTACTCCCCACTGGTCACGGTTCGCCGTGAACGCGGAGGGGGAGAGTTTGCCGCTGAGGGAAGCTTGGTCATCTTCGTCGGCAGAAACTCGTCGCGCAAGGGGAAAAAGCCCCCTTCCTGGCGCGCCAAATGTCGAAGTGTTCGGTCGACACTTCCCCCGGGCCTGCACTGGGCAGCCCGCGGAGGTTCTTTTTTCGGTGGGGCTAGTCCCTTGCGGAGAGCTTGCGCGGATGGACGAGTTAGTAAGAGCTTGACGCGGTGAGTTTTACGTGGTTAAGGCCGCCGGAGCGTAAAACCCTACGTCCACGGCGAGCTATGGAGCTCGCTGTATTGCTTGTTGCTCAGGGCCGGAGTCCTGAGCTTGGGGGTGAGTTACAGCTTGGGAGTGTATGGCCAGCGTATGAGTTGCAGAAATGCGAACCCTTGCTATCGTCACCTACGCGAGCCTTTTATAGTTCAAGGCTCGGGTGACTTACAAGGTGGGGCCGGGACCCGACAGGTGGTCCCGGGAAGATTGTCTATCATCTACCGTATCTGCAGTTATGCCGGTAGTTGTCTCTGGCGAAGGCTTCTGAGTCTTCGTCTTGCAGCCTTGCCTATGACGCACGCTAGTCGTAGTGGTTGATGACGGCGCAGGCGGCATGGGATGTCTTGTTGCGGTGTTTATTGGCTGGCAGACTCTGACACTGCGTGCCAGTCTGTGATGCGACTGGACGCAACGATACCTGCTAGAGGCGTGCTCCGCGTCTCCGCGTCTTGGGAAGACGCGGGCCTTGAATACCTTGTACGGGCAAGGTATGGGGCGTCTTTACGCCCGCTGCCTATTGCTCGGGAGCAGGCAACGCCGTTCTGCTAGCCACATGGCGGGCCCGGAGCCCTCCTCAGAGTAGAGAGGGGTCCGGCTCCGCAGGACACGTGGAGCCTTCGGACCTCTCCCCGCGGAGGGGGAGGTCCGGTTTCTGGTCGCCACGTGGCGGCCCCGGAGCTCTTCTATGAGGAGGGGGAGGTCCGGCCCCGCCGGACGCGTGGCGCCTTCGGACCTCTCTCCCGCGGAGGGGGAGGTCCGACTTCTGTATGCCACATGGCGGGCCCGGAGCTCTCCTCTGAGGAGAGGGAGGTCCGGCCCCGTCGGACGCGTGGCGCCTTCAGAGCTCTCCCTGCGGAGAAGGGCGAGTTCCTTAGGCATCTTCCTCTGTGCGCGTGGGTACCCCATATCGCGGGTACCGACAGTCACCTTGGGTTAATTCCTCTATTGTATTTTATTTGCCACGGAATTGGAACTATTTGACATTCATTTAAATGATAAAATAATAAGATGTAAATTATTTATATTATAAAATAAAGTTTGATCGAAAGAATAAAATAAGTGAATTATTACACCATAGAGACAAACTTTAATATCAAAGGTCTATTCTATAAACTCATCACTGCCCTTCCACTAATCGTGTTGCAATAGCATCACGAAGGTCTCCCATATCTCGATCATCTGTAGCATCAGTAAAGTTATGTCCGATATCACCATCAATATATGTCTCGTCTGATATGGCAGTATTAAAATTCACGTCTCCGAAATTACTATCTCTAATAAAATTATATAATGCCATGAAAGAAATTATGATCTTCTTTTGCTTTTCGATCGGGTAGCTTGGCACATTAAGGAGAATGCGCCATTTCATTTTTAGAACATCAAATGAACGTTCAATAACATTTTAAAGAGATGAATGAGCATGCTTAAACACCTCCTTCAATCCAACTGGTTGACTGCCACTTTGAAATTCTGGAACATGATATTTTTGACCTTTATAGGGTGCTAGATAGTCATTTTTAGTCAGCTTTTTAGTCAGCCTTTTAGTCACCTTTATAGGGTGCTAGATAATCTCAACGGCGCTGACCGGGAGTTTTTCTAAAAAAAGAAGAGCTGCTCAACAAACGCACCAGCCACCGGCTCCGGTGGGCTACGTACGGCCCACTACGGATCCTTCAAAACAGGAGAAAAAGGTTATGTATAAACAACCACTATAATCCTGCTCTGAATGCGGCTCTCCTTTTTTGAAAATATGTGAAAGGGTTTCTGTTGGAAATTGTTCAGAACCTGTCTCAGTTGGACTGTCAAATGGAGGGGCTAAGGCTAACCCGTCTTAGAAGGCCTCACTCGAGGTCGAGGTCAAGGGTAAGTGGATGGCATTTACGGGTAAGTACACTCCAACTCTAAGGGCTCTTTTATTTCCTTGGGCGCCGCGCGTTCCGCAGGAGCACCTGGGCTGGAGATGTTGAGAGAAATCGCGTGCGTAGAAAGCGGAGGCCGAATCGGTGCCTTGGGTCCCGACGACAATGCGAATCCCGGAGCAGGCCAGGCCGACGAGGCAGCCGTGCAAGCACGGTCCAGTCCAGAGCCATGAGTTTGGGCTCGTACTTTTCAGTGGACCGGTGCGCCTCCATACTGGGGCACATGTGTTCCTCCTTCGACGACATCCTGTGAGAGGCCTAGGAGAGGGGCCACCTGGGGTAGAACTTGCAGCCATATGGGCGACCGACCAAGTCCAACATGGCCTAATACGTGTGCCGGCACTTTTGAATTTGACGTCGTACCCCATTCTCCCTTCCCAATAATCTCACGGATCGTCGGTCCAAGCTAATGGTGGCTGGTTCCGGCCGCCTGATCATCTACACGTACGCGACGCCCCGGCCCGTCTCAAAAAACCGATCCACGAATGCTCACCCCATCGAACCATATGCATGCGCCTCGCCTCGCGCGCCTCGGCAACGGGCACCTGGTCCGCCTACTTCGCCTCGTAAGTTCCCGGCGCTCGTCGTCGTCGCGCGACGGACGCACGGCTTAAATTGGACGGTTAACTAGTTATCGGCGCCGGCAAGGGGCATTTACGTTTCATCAGGGTGGTCTGGTCTCGGCTAGCTGGTCCGGCCATGGCTCCCCGCCTTTTGACGGTGTCTTGCGGCGGCATGATGATACCGTCATGCATGTCCCGCGGGAGTAAGGTAAAGCTGCACTACATACTCGCCTATGTCGGCTTCAAAAGGCGCCGGTCTCGCCGGTCACGAGGGCGCGCGAACAGATTAGATCGAGGAAAGCTGCTCGCGACCAGCAGTTAAGTGGATCGATGTCGTCTGATCCTAATCTGGGTATTCCTGGGGATACGGGGAGATACCTAGCTACTCGTGCCGACTGCCTATAGTATACATAGTGAACTGAACTTTCGTGACGAGTTAACTAAGGTGATTATGATGTGCGATCCCTGAAAGTATAGTCGGTGTGCATAGGTTTCTTCGGACACGAATCCACCACTTTCCTCTCTTTGCCAGTGTACCGCACTGGAGTCCAATTCAATTCCCGCTTCCCGGATCGGTGGCACTGACCCGCGATGACTCGCGCGCAGAGCCCTGCCGCGCACGTGGACCGCTGCGCTGCGGACTGCAGGAGCACGGCGGCAGGGACGACCATCCGCTCCTCCAAGTGTACAGACCACGAGCAAGCCAGGTGCGCACTCACACTCTGGAGCTGCAGCCATGCACAAGCGGGTTCGCACACGAATCGCATCACGCTAGCTAGCAGCAGCAGTATGCCAGCGGCACGTACGCGCGCCCATTTCACAATTCACACTCCCACGCGTCATCTGAAGCGGGTCGTCTCCTTCTCGTTCCCTTTGCCTGCCTCGAGTGTGAAAGCGCTCCAAATTCAACCGTGCGGGGCACACACGAATAAAGCTGGAGAGGGCGTTGGCGTCGAGCATATATATATATATATGGCCCTGGACCGTGACAGGCACGCCTGCTAGTGCTTGGCGGTAGCTCCCTCCTGCGCCTCGCTCTCTGATCTTCCTCTTCTGGTTTTCACCAAACCCCGGGATCGAGAAAGCTAATCTTCGGTCGGTGTCGGTGGGCAAGAGAGAGGTCGACCATGGGGCTGCGGACTTGTCCCATGGAAGGCGAGGCGGCTGGCTCGCCTTTCTTCCAGTGGCTGAAGCCGCGGTGCTCTTCCTCCTCCTCGTCGCGGTCGTCGACTTACTCATTGGCGGCCTCGGCGGCGTCCATCAGTCACCAAGGAGAAGGAGGAGGGCAGGAGGTAAGCAGTATGAGGACGTGCCTGCCGCTGCTCAGCAGGCTGGAGGAGGGGGAACGGCCCGATGATCACGAGCCACAGTACCCTGTCAAAGAAGAGATCGTGAGTAGCGGCGCGACGACAGGGGATAAGTTGTGGCGGTCCGGCTTGGATTTGAATATCGGCTTGCCTGTTGGTGATGAGGATGCCGCCATGGACGGCGAGGACGATCATCAGGAGGAAGAAGACGTGGAGAGGGGTGAGGACGAAGAGAGGGAGGAATGGAAGCATATACATGGCGGCTGCAAGGCAGGGGGATGGGAGCTGGTGGCGGCGTCGGTGGTGGGAGGATCAAGCAACATCGTAGTCGGGAGATTCGGCCCGGCTGGGCCGCAGAGCGGCGTGGCGGTGGGCTGCCGGTACTGGATCCCGACGCCGGCGCAGATCCTCGTCGGTCCGGTGCAGTTTGTCTGCCATGTCTGCAACAAGACATTCAACAGATATAACAACATGCAGGTAAACACGACGCCGCTTCCCGTTCTCTCATGATCTTGGTACTTGCTATGACGTCCCCTTGTGTAGTAATTAACAATTTGAAGACGATGAAAGGATAAATCACAATTGAAACTTGGAAGTGTGACATGAGCTCGCAAAAATCTACTAAACTGTAGTTTAAAATATGTGTCTGCTTGTTCGTAGATCGCAATAGCATTCTATTGGTAGGTCAATTTCAGTTTCATGCATGATTTCTATTAATTATTCCCTCAAATTAAAAGCGTCGTAGATGACCGATCATGCATATATACAGTCGTGCATGCAGCATTCCTGCATGCACGCGTAAGGATGGCAACGGGTAAAAAACCCGCGAATGTTACTCTGGGTCACCCGTACCCACTAGATAAAATCCGCACCCGAACCCGTATCTGCTACCCGCGGTGGGTAAAAACGATTATCCATAAAAAATATCCGCGGGTATATCCGTTACCCGAAAATGTTTAATAAAAAGATACATTGGATATAGATTTGTGCAATACTGTAACACATAACAAACATATATTCAACACATAACACAAACATAAGCAAAATAAAAAGAACATGTTCAACACATAACACAAACATAAATTAGCATAATTGACAAACTCAGAACAATTATAAGATTAGGACTAAATATATTTATATGATGTTGTATTGGACCCAACTGTGAGAGAACAGGTTCGGGTATATGGATATGGGTATGAAACTTTTTACCTGATAACAAATATCCATTGGATTCTACCCGTTACACGAATCCATGCTCGTGGATCTAAATTTATATTGAACCCATACCCATCGGGTCGGATATCCGCGGATAAACGGGTAATGGGCACCCGTTGGCATCCCTATGCACGCCTCCTTAATTACTCGGTTCAGGGCTATGGCTACCAATCTCTCCCATAAATTACACGAGACTGCGAAGTGAGAACGCGAGTTACTCCTAGCGCTGACTGACTAATGCATGCATGCATGCATGCAGATGCACATATGGGGCCACGGGCGCGAGTACCGGAAGGGCCCGGACTCGCTCAAGGGCACGCAGACGACGCTGGCGATGCTGAAGCTGCCGTGCTACTGCTGCGCGGCGGGGTGCAAGAACAACATCGCGCACCCGCGCGCGCGGCCGCTCAAGGACTTCCGCACCCTGCAGACGCACTACAAGCGCAAGCACGGCGCCAAGCCCTTCCGCTGCCGCCGCTGCGCCAAGCCCTTCGCCGTCAAGGGCGACTGGCGCACGCACGAGAAGAACTGCGGCAAGCGCTGGTTCTGCGCCTGCGGCTCCGACTTCAAGCACAAGCGCTCCCTCAACGACCACGTCCGCTCCTTCGGCGCCGGCCACCGCCCCGTCGACGAGCCGGCCGCCGCCGCCAAGGACCGCGCCATACGCTTCCATCGGTGAGCGAGACTGCTATAGCTGCAAGGAGCCCTCCAGACATTTGGCGAGGCCGCCCTTCAGGTTTGTTTGTAGGTTAACCATGCAATCGGACGAGGCGTGGATCGCATATCCCACTAGTTTGTAGGTAGCGATGTTTCCTTAGATATATCAGTACCAAGTATGCTGATGTATCTAAGGAATCAATCTAAGGAACAAGCAGAGCGCAAAGTGAAAGCTCGATAATAATGTGGCTTGTGCCAGATTAAGCCGTGAAGTAGCTAAATTTTCTTCTGCCGGAATCATGGACATCAGGCTAGGTTATGGCTTCTCCCAATGTAACCCTTGTAATGGAGAAAATTTCGCGGCTTCAGGCTCATGATCGGTAGTAGTCTGGAATCTGCTAGTATGCATTATAGCAAGGAGACGTATTGAGATACACTAATGGTTAATTGAAACATATATATATTGATGGACTGATCATACTGTTTTAAGAAATTGTATATTTACAATTTTCTGTTTGTTAGTTTTGTATCAATAACATATTACTCCCTCCGTTCTGAATTGAATGACGTTTAGGATAAAAAATAGTTCAATTTGAACTAAAAATACTGTCCTAAACGTCAATTAATTCAGAACGGAGGGAGTAGCTAAATATTGGCCAAAAACCTTCCACTATTTTCAAGTTCTTAAAAAACATGAAAAAACATGAAGTGGATTATTTTGAGCAATTTTACATGAAAGGTTATTTGTAAAAAGTACCTTTGTCTTTTATTTGATAATTTTGTTAGTGTATTACACAGCGTAGCTTTTCTAGCGTATCAGATAGTGTTTAAATAATGACACACATCAACTAGAAGTGCCACGGATATATTTTCTAGATCCGCTCTTTTTAAAAAAAAATGATAAAACTACTGGTATTTTCATATACGTGTGCGTGTAGAGTACAAATCTGTCTGCTTACATGGTGCACGCGCACGCCGTTTATTAGCCCGCAAAAATTTCAACATTCTTCGCGGGCGGCGACACATATGCACGAGTCAATCTGGAGAGCGACGACGGATGCACGCGCAGACAGAAGGTAGCGTCACCCAGACACGAGCAAGATCAAAAGGCTTAACCTGGACAAGGCCGGATCGCGCGCAGGCCAGGTCTTGCCTTGATCAAGTGGTGGCGTGCACAAGCCGCGAGTAATTATGGCGGCCGGAGATTATAGCTTGAGCTTTGGCGGCAGATCAATATGCTTCTCGATCGTCTCCAGGTTTCTGAAGCCCTCACCGCGCGGCGGCGGGCTAATTGAGGTGACGATCGAGCGTATCTTCGGCCGGGTCAAACTTTGTGGCGCGGCTCTCCCAGGAACACACGTCCTGGTTAATTATGCCTCGATCGAGAGGCCGGCTCGAGCGTTCACGTCATCTACACCTCCTGTTCAAGCGGACGGGGCCAAAGTGTTTGTCTGCACACGCAGCAGCAACTAGCGAGTGATCATACGCACGCATGATTCATGAAGGCATGGCGGAGTAGTAGTCACCTTGCAGTAACAGTGACTGTTCCATGCATGGATGCATGCCGCGCGCTCAGGCTCAGCCCCCCTTCGTGTGTGCAGCGTCGCGTCCTACGCGCAAGGGTTCAGATCGGACGCGCCGCGCGCCATGGTGCAAGCCGGCCGGGTTAAGGAGTACGTTTCAGTCGAAAGGGCGAGCCGATCGAAGGTGAGTGTGAGCTCGTGCGCGGCCGGTGATGCTCATCTGACCGCGCGGACCACGTATGCCTGTCGGCCATTTCCCGTGCGTCCGGTCGTCCGGCGAACAAACGCACGCCGCCTGCATGCATGCATGCATGTGCTATGCTAGCGTGTCCCTGCAGCGCGCTGCCCGCGAGAGAGGTGGGAACGCCGCGTTCGATCCGGCCGTAAATCGGATCCGAAGAAGCTAGGCCTCATGCATGCACACGTACGAGATAAGCTGCTAGTGTGGGTGACGGTCGATCACGGGTGCATTCATAAGTGTCAGCTAGTCCTTTCTGTACACATGTGTTCACGTTCACATGAATCCGGATGGCAATATCGTGAACAGCGCGCGCGTAGTACCTCTTTGCAAGCGCACGTCATGTTGACGAAATGTAACCGTGCGGCGATAAGACTAGTACTAGGCTGTAAACAACGCATGGTTCGATTTCGATCACGTACCAAAAAAAATAGAGAGAGGATTGAAGGAGATGCATTAATTTTCGATGAATATAAAAGCTTCTAAGTGTGAAGGTCAGCAGCAGAATACTTTGCTTGCAGGGGCAGGGAGCCAGGGAGCACTAGCAAAAATAGATTCACAGACCTCCAGGCTTTCGCGTAAAAACCTTCCCCGGAATCACGCTCGCAGATGAAATGATTAAAGAGGGAGATAAGAACAACTGCTTTAGCTAAAGAAAGTGGGACTAGCTAGGGAAGGAAAGGAACAAACCGAAGGTGTTTTTCTCTTTCACACTGACAGTAACAAAAGCTAAACAAGTGAATACTGCTAAAGTATAACAGGTATTCTACAATAAAACTCACGGCCACCTCAATGTACTAGCTTCGCACCTTCCTATTTCCTTGTTTCTTCTACCAAAAGAAACTATATATATAGTTTCAATTAACCGGCTGACTTGCATTTCCTATTATGAAAGGCGATCATGAATTTTATCTCGTGTTTTTGACAAGTGGAAACATGAGGAGAGAGAAACAAAATCATAGAGCCGTCCCAGCATATATATTAAGTAAAATCTAGTACAGCAAATGAGCATATATATGGAGCTAGCTTTGACTGCATGCAAGAAGATTTTATTTGCGCACGATTGTGTTTCATGGATAACCTGTTCTAATTTTCTTATGGCAGCTGATTAGACCAGCACCCAAAATAAAACTTTAGTCAAGCGACACCGACCGGACCAACAAATCCCCCTTTACAATACAATACTTAAAAACACATTGTACTAGTATTATCTAGTTTCGAACGTGCACGTTATGTGATTTCAATTCATAGCATGCCCGCGGCAGGTGCAAGGAGAAATTTGAGCAAAGTAATACTAGATTACGGGCAACAATCTCGTCATGGAAGATTGCTGAATGGGACGCCCTATAAACTATAAGTCTGTGTGTGCTCATGGGTATACAGACCACAGGGACATTGTTATCTTTTGGCCATATTACACTATGTACAAGATCTCAACAAAAGGAATAAACTTTTTGTCGGCTTGACCTCTGTTTTGGCTTTCATGCAGCTAACTCGATAATATTGCGATTGTGCTTGGTATATACAGAATGTGTTCTAGAAGACCTGACACTTGTTCTTTTCATTGTTAATTCATGCTCCGATTTTCTCCAGCAACAATTATCAAAGAACCAATTTGGAACAACTGTAACCTCTGGGTTGAACACACACTATCTGGACGGACTTCTGGAACATGTGCTTGCTTTGAATACTACCTTGACGAAAGCACGGAGTAGTACTTTTGTCCTTCGGATGCATAGGTAGCCCCTCTCTAAGATCAGACAAAGTCTACGATCAAAATGACAGCACGGCATTCAAATGCCTTGGCCATGAGAAACTGGTAATAAGAGACTTACTGGGGAAGTTGCATAAGTGTGTAACCAATGGCAGGTGGTTAATTTTTTTCTATTAGTTGGATAAAAAATCTAGAGAGTCTGGAGTGAGGGAGATTTCAATTTGTACTGAAAAATCTATAGTTTTTTAAAAATCTGCTTCACAGGTAACCCCTTCGATTGGGATTTTAGACTTTTGACAGCGATCCGCTCCATAAAGCTGAACCAAAGAGACCATTAAGATAGGATATATGTCCTATAGGATATGCATTCGCCTGTCAAAGTACGGTCACAGGGATGACACCCTGTAGCATTTCATTTTGAAAAGGAAAAAGAATCCGAGGCATGTCAAACAACAACAACAACGTCTTTGTCTCAAGCACGTTGAGGTAGGCTAGATATAAAATCCAAACTGAGTTTCATATCCATAGAATGGTTGGTTTTGCTGTTGGCTCGCCAAGCCTATCATAACCTTCCTTCTTTACCCGGTGAGATCGGCTATACCTAGAAGACATAGGTTGAGTTAGTTAATCTGAGGCATGTCCTGGAGTACAATTTTCCTTTGACAGCAACTAATCAGCATATTTTTGCAGCAACTAATGCAAAGTCATAATAAGAGCGTGAACAGATATCTCATTTTTATTCTTCATGCACAGATACGATATCTCATTGTGAATTTTAACTTAAAAAATAATTTTAGCTAACATGTCAAGCACAACAGTAAATTAAATACTCCATATAAAATATACAACAACAAAGCCTTTGTCCCAATCGTGTTGAGGTAGGCTACTCCATATAAAATATAGCTGTACGAAAATGAATGACATGCCGATAGAGTTGTAATGCTAAAAAAATCGTGAAAGTTAACACTTGAATTGAAACATATTTATTTTGCATAATACTGGCATGTGCTACCATATATTAGAAACACTGCAACTTATAGTAAAAAAATTCCAACCCCATCACAAGTTATCAATAGGCTGTGGTTATTCTCTCTCGACCATGTTTCCGATTGCCTAACAGGAAAAGATGCTTTATGCTTTGGTACCTACTATTCAATGCTAATGAATAACTCAAGCATTACTAACCGTGAAGCTGGGGAATTTGCATTGTAGGCGTAACACACATTCTGACAATGTGCCACCGCATACATCCATTACGAATATACCACCTCTTTTTGAGAGTGCATTGCATGCGTGCCTGAAATACAGAACTAAGTCCTTCCGGATATGGAGGCAACAGCAGCTGTAGTTGAATGCACAGATAATGTCCCTTCCAGGTAAAGCTGCCTCTGACATGGTCGAATTGATTAAACACTTTGGATTAGGACCTGACTGCTCAGAGGTGTTACTTCCTGAAGTGCCATTATCATTGTTCACGTGTAGGCCATGCACAAGATCACTGAGCCTCTGCCTAACGAGACAGGCTTCCTTCGGTAGTAGGACATTTCCATCGAAAAGCAACATCCTTGAATCACAATATCAGCTCCTATCTTCCATAGGTTATTCTCAAGGCACCACTCAAGTGACTCAAGGTCCAAATCTAAGCCGATAGCTGTTCTTCTTGCATCAGTACGGATCCATTCAGCACTACAAAGAAGAGGGTTATAAATCATATGAGCAACACATGCAACCATCGCCGAATGTAAGCCATCTATCTAGTCTTGAACACATTGATCAGGATTCTCAAAAAAGTAACTATTCAGACTCAGACACTTATTACGAACGTACAGCAGCCTAGAAACATGTACACATAAACACAAATATCAGGGCAGTGTTCTTTGTAAGGTAACTATAAAACATATGTATTCGTGAAAATGAGACATGACTCCATACAAAGGACATCATGCTTAGTGCTTCGACCTGAGGAGGGCCGTGCCACAGAAATCCTCTTGTAGGTGGAGAGGAACACGTCCGCTCACATACATCAGAAAGAACGTCTGCAGGTAGCTGATGTCCCCCTTCGGCGACTAAAACACAAACACATTTCACGCATTGGTATATCGTCGAACGGGTGGCGAGCACGGAGACTTCCACAAATGCAAGCCAAATCTGGAGCTACCCGAGTTACTTGCACAGAGAGCTGGTATAGGTGGAACCTGGAAGGCATGGAGTCCACTTGCCTCAAGCCCTCGTTCCCAGCTTCCGTGTCTCCCTCTTGTTCGTCCATTGCTACTGATTCGTCGGTGTCGTCTTCATCGGAGCCCTCGTGATGGGGCGGCGGCGCGTCATAGGCCGAAGAAGGCAATTCGTCGCCTCCTTCGTCGCTGAAGCGCGACGCGCGCCGGCCGCGGCCCTGCCCTCCCTCGGCTTCTTCCCACTCTTGCCCGTCGACGTGCGTTTGGCGGGAATTTTAAGCGCTGTGCTGCTGTGCAAGGCTTTTTCTAGAAGGGAAGGTAACGGGAGGTAGATTTTGCTAGGGAGTCCTTATACTTTACTGAATTTGTCTACTACATAAGTTTCTCTCCCAGACTGACAGACGGAGCAATTCGTCGAACAGCATGGACGCGCCCCCGCCCGCGCAGCCGGACGCCGCGGCGGCGGCGGCGTCATCCACGACCTCAGCTTCTGCTCCCTCTCCGGCGCCACCACCTAACCCGCCGATTTCCGCCGGGGCCACCGTCTCGCCACCGACCTCCGTCTCCACCACCGTCACTCCTACCCCGAACACAGGTACCGCCACAAACCCCGCACAAACCCTAGAGCCGCCAGCCCCCAGCCCCGCCGCCGCGCGGCCCCCAACGCCGCGCATGAGGCCGCCTTATACCCACTTGGCTTCTCCCATCACGATGTCTTCGTCTTCCTCTCCTGCCACTTCCGGGGCCTCCGCATCCCCGGCTTCCGCTCCCGCCTCTTCCTCCGCGGCTTCCTCTGCGCCAAGGGGAGGGGTTGTCCTTGGGGTGCCTGCGCCGCGTCCCGCGCAGACCCCCGTTGGCTACACCGGGTTCGTGCCGCCGCCTCCCCTTTCTCACCAGTTCGGATCGATGCATCGCGGTCCGGACCAGGCTCCGCCTTCATCTGCACAGGTTTGTACTTGCAGTCGATTTCGTTCTTAGGCTTGGCTTTACTCCCAGTTTGTTCACGATCGTAGGTAAAATTTTAGTTTCTCTAGAGTGAGACCATACTTATGACTTGACTTGTGAGGATTAGCTTCATCTCATTGAAACCATGACCCGTGGGGATTAACAATGGTTTATTTAATGGTGTATGTAAACTAGGTACTTAAAATACTGGAACGGCGTAACTCCATGTTTTCTGTTTTCTTATCCGGAATGTAACCTCAGAGTAATGAAGGTCCAAGTTTTGGAGTGTATTGTTGATTTGGCTCCTTATTTCTTGTCATTGCTTTGTTAACCTAGGCGTCCAGTTGCTTCTGAATTGTATGATTCCAAATTCAGTTCTTAGGAGTGTAAAAGCTCAATTTATTATTCATGTCACCTACTGCATTAACCTGCGGCATCTATCTATCTGCAGATGGAATTGTCAAATGCAGTTCACATTTCTTGGTATAGATATAGATGTAGTTAAATCACTGCCTGTCTCAACAATGCTCTCATTTTAAAGATTAAATGGAATTTTCGTTGTCCTAATAACAAGTAAATATTCTCTATTTAAGCTATGTAAAAGCATTATAATTAGTTACATGCGGGTCAAGTGTTTTTTCAATATTTGCATCATTTCTGTGCTTTTGAATTTACTGAAGATTCCCAAATGGTCTCCAGTTCAGGCAACCTTCCCCAGGGATTCAAAATATTGGGATTGTTGGTTCCCTTAGCACGTCCCAGATGAGACCAGGAGCAACATCTGGTCCGCAGCAGCCAAGACCGGGCCTTCCATCATCAACAACGCCTGTTTCATCTGGTAGTCAAATGGCAGGTTCTCAAGTAAGAACCTTTTTAAAAGAACAGAGAATAATTTTCTTTTAGGTTCATCTTTTTATTTAAGTTTTACGGGATACATCATATACTTAAATTTCCGAATCATGACAATTTGTTCACCATCCAAGTTAGCATAGGCCTAAATTGCGTATATTAAAACATCTTGTTTTGGAATGTGCAGTTACAGTTTATTTTGAGTGTGGAGTTATCACTTTTAATATGCAAAAGTATTGACCGGTTTTTTTCTTTTAATAATGTTTTTTATTATATCAAGGAAATTTAGTGGAGTAGAACTAGCCCCTTGATTACCTTTACTTTAGTTCAACTCTCATCCAGTGTACAAGAGGATGCTTTATTTATTATTCATTCCAATGTATGCCATTGTATCTACTTCATAAACTATTTTCCTGCAGAGGCCCTCAGCTCATGCTTTATCAAGGCCAATGTCTATGAGTTCCTCACCATCTTTACAGCAACCTACGCAGAGCACATCTCCAGCATTTAGGCCACAACAGAGGCCACAACTTCCACAACCAAGACCACTGCAATCTGTACCTGTGCCTTTACATCAACAGAACATAATTTCAGCACAGCAGCAGCAACTGCCACAGCATCAAATTTTGCAGCAGCAGCAAAGTCAGCAATCTACTTTGCATCAAAATCAACAGAATACGACACTCAGAACTCACCAACAGCTTTCCCAGCAGCAAGCTGCTCGTACTCCAGTGTTAATGGCACAGAAGCCTGATACCCCAGCTACACCGAATGTTGCTGTTATGCAACCTGTGGATACAGCTGCAACTGATACAGATGCTAGTGAAAATGGAAATCGGCTACTCACCAAGCGAAGCATACATGAATTAGTCGCACAGGTATATTGCAGCAGCTTACAATAATTAGCACAATCCTTCGTCGTAATATTTAATTCTTCATTTTGATTTGTGTTATCCTGTCATTAGATTCTTAGAATAAACCTGGGCCAAATCTTTACTTAAATGATACTGGAACAGATGTTTAAGTAGGATGGTTAGTAAAACAACAGTTGCTTTTCTGAACAGTGGTCAACATCTTTTTCCCAATGTGATTTCACATCATTGAATACTTGACAGATTGATCCCAACGAAAAGCTTGATCCAGAAGTTGAAGATGTTCTTATTGACATTGCAGAAGATTTTGTCGAATCTGTAAGTTATTTGGCCTATTTTTTTTTAATTTTGCCTAAGTATGCACAGTCTAGTGATTTTATAAATGTATTTCCGTTGCATTTTACAATACGGCAATACGCATGTCGCTCCAGCTTTTCTACATTACATTAGCATATGCATCCTAAGGGTGCATGGATTGGTTTCCAGTGTTTCGTCCTTTGTGGCCTATGTATTTTATTTTCTTTTGATACCACACTTTTTTTATACTTCCAATTGGGTATTCTTTGGCTTTTATAACTATGTTACTTGGAATATCTTACCTCCTCAGTTGTTACAGAGTTGAAATCTTCCTTATCTTCGTTCTGTTAGACTTTACTTTCAATAGTGTCTCTTTACTTTCAACTGTACCTTATACTTGTAGGAGATTAGAACAACAACAAAGCCTTTGTCCCAAGCACGTTGGGGTAGGCTAGACATGAAACCCAACAATGTTTCTATTAAATATTTTGCATATAAAAACTACCAAAAGTTTCATACTTTCATATAGGTTTAGAACATATGCAATCAATATATCTGCATGTAATGTTAGCAAGCTACGTTATACTTTACCTCCTGGGCTCCTTGTCAGTAACTATTTCAGTTCTTTTTCTGCTGAGTGCTGATAACCATTTATACCAGGTTGCATCGTTTGCTTGTTCTTTAGCAAAGCATAGAAAGTCTGACACCTTAGAGGCAAAAGATGTACTTCTCCATGCAGGTGAACCCTTTTGTTTTTAATCCTCTAGAATATGTGTTATTAGTCTCTTAAGTATCCTTTGCAATGTAGTCCGGCTATAGTTTGGGGTTTCTGTAATGCAGAAAAAAGCTGGAATATCACGTTGCCAGGTTTCAGTGGGGATGAAATTAAACTATACAAGAAACAGGTAAGTGACAAATGTACACGTTTATTTCTTCCTCTTGATTACTTGGTTTGAAATTTCTTTTTTTTTTTCTTTTTCATCTCGTACACTGATAATCTCCTGCATTTTTATCTTGATGATTTGCAGCATGTCAATGATATTCACAGGGAGAGGCTTTATCTGGTACCCGCTCTTTTACTTTTTTTCAGCATCTATATCTTTCTATTTATATATCTTGATTTCATGCATGATTTTTGACTCATAGTCAATATACCTCTAATATCATGTGTTGAAACTTGGAAGTGTATTCTGGAAGATGTTACTTTGATAAGATGCATTCGATTTTTAACTTCTGAATTAGCAAGATTCGAACATATTTATTCCGCCATTTCAAAGATCATCTATTGAAGACAATGTCTGATCGGCACATGGTTCTGCCTGAACAATGTCTGATTGCTATCTTTTGCCGGCATTGATTATTTTCTTTTCATGTCATGTCGGCTTATCTTTTTGTTGCCATCAGATCAAGAAGTCAATGGCGAGTGACACCAAAGCCTCTGCTGCCCATGCTGCAGCTAACCAGAAAAATCAGACTCCGAAACCAGCTGCACCAGGTTCACCATGAGAGAAGCTCACAAGCTCTTGAACCCAGATACTATGCATCAGTATCTTGGGCGTCTGGAAATTGTAGTACTGGTTTGTTGTATGCGTGATGCTGTAGTTTGACTGCGATGATAACGTGCACAGATGCTTTTCTCAGAAAAAGCTAACGCAAGTACTATTGTTCCATTTTTCTGCTCTGCGATTCGGTTTCAGAGCCTCCTCCTGTTTGTTTGGTTTTGAACGCTTATTCTCTAATGCCGCAAACGCTGAGAAAGTATGGTTCTTCTCTTTTTTTTGCTGAAGAATTATGATTCTTGTCTGATGTAATATCAGACAGGCAGCCGCTATACTGTTTACTGTTGATGTTTGCTTCCTTGAAATCATAAGTGACCCAACGGTTCGGGAATCGGCTGTATCACGATTAGATTTCGAACCCTCGTTGGTCGCCATCTATCGCTCTTTTCTTACCCCTAATGCTTCTTCCATCAAACGGTCTTTTCTCTTCCCCGTTCCGTACGTATTGTTTATCTTCTGCCTTTTACTGCAACGTTTGTCTTATTGGGTCGTGCTTGCTGGATGGTGATTGTACCGTGGCGTGTTTTTGGTTCACGTTTATGCCAATTTTAGGGCGTACGTCATGTTGTTTTCATAACACTTTTAGTACACTTAGTTCGATCACTGCTACAAACAAAGCTTGCAATGACAAACAAATCTAGCGAATCTTATTGACAAAGCGCAGGAGCAGACCAGAGAGACACTGAGACACCTTTATTTCTTATCACACAAGCAGGATTAGAAGGCCACGTAACCATCGAAAATCTAGCTCGGCAACTGTCAGTGCTAGTCCAAGGTAAACGTATTCTAAATAAAGGGAAAAGAAAGAGAATTATGAACGCCCCATTCAACCAACACTAATTGATCCTGGGTGCAGATCTGCTTTCACGCATCATCCCACAAACAGCAAAACACTAAGACAAGGTTGTTGGCGCACAGTAATGGCGCATGCCTCACCACGAAAGAGACCCCCGGCCGAGAATGAATCGTTCAGATTCAGCATATGGAAAGATCGGCGCGGAAGACACGCACCAGACAAGGACGTTTCACCTCGACCGCGTATGCATGCATAGTCAGCGCCACGCCAAACGGGTAAAGGACGAGCAATGAGCGAACAAAAGTGACGTAGCGAGGGACAGAAAGAGAGGATCCCGGCCCCAGATTATTGTAGATGGGCGCAGAGCCGCAATCATGGCGTACGTCTGTCTGCACGCAGGCCCTGCGTCGATCAAGTGGTGCAGACGTGTCCGTCTACATGCCCCACGGCCACGCTGCCTGATCTCGCTGTCGTGTCTTGGCTGTTTAGAACTTCATATGGTGGAGTGCGTGCGAGCTTAACGTGTGTGTGTGTGTGTGTTACTATACGAGTACAATCCGTTCGTACTCGTGTGGAGCCGTACGTTGCAGGGTGAGCACGGCTCGAGCTCCGGTCGCCACTGACGTCTCCACGGCGAAAGCGTCGTCATCGCTCCCTCTTTTCCCGGCGCGTGCCCGCCGGCGCGCCTTTCTCCGGCCACCACCGAGCGTCGTGCGTGGCCTTCTCGACGTGCCTCGCGGACGCCACATCCTTATCCGTCGCTGTTGCGGCGCCGGCGAGGGGCAGGGTCTGCAGTGCTCGGGAAAGGAAGGCGGCTGCGTGGCCGACACGGGCCCGCGCGCCGGCCGTCGCGTCCCGTTTTCCGCCGATCCGCTATCAGCCGAGCCCAGCCGCGGTGATCGAGACCGAATCGGTTCGGTGATCGGATCGCCGGTGGGTCCCATGTCACGGGCTTATCAGCATCGCGTCACGTATCGCGCTCGTGGCCGTGGGTGCCTACGTGAGAGCTTCCACTACTGCCGCCTCCTGCCTGCATAGATGTGCCCCGGTGTGGCTACTGCAAGCACGAGGCGATCAGGATCGGTCCAAACGTCTGGCGCGTTCTGTCCCCAGTGGCGACCGTCACGTTTCAACGACAACCCATCTTGCTGCTCGCGAGACGTCGGGACGAGCGGTCGACATCACTCACAGGACAACGTGACCACTACGAATTTTGTTCCTCTGCGCTGGACCAACGCGATGATGAACGCGTCCGTGGCATTGACTGATGTCGGCCCCGTGGCAACTGTTCGGAGTCCGAGCTCGTGGGCGCATCGAGGATCAGCACGTGCTCGCCCCTCGTCTCTGTAGTATAAGTATCTGCCCGGATATTCATCACTCGCCTCGGGCTCGGTGAGGCTGCTGCTCGCCGGCGGCGTCCGCCTGCGCTTCCATCAATCATCACGAATGGGGTCACGGAGCCTGGGCAGAGAGATCGCACTGGAGATGGCAGGGCGCGGCGCGGCAACCGGTCATGAGTAACTGATTAACTGCCCGGTGCCCACGGCCCGGCCCCAAAGTTAGGGAGGCGTGGCCTCGCCTGTTTCTTCCGCCCGGAGGAGTAGTTCAATTTTTTTTTGTTGCCGGGCACGTGAAATTTTTACAGTCCTGGTTGGGTAAAAAAGCTAATCGGCCAGCGGTTGCCGATTGGTCACGACGGGCCATGGTCTAAACAGCTTTTATTGTGCGTCGCCAAGGATAGGCACATACCAAGTCAAGTCGATCGCGCACATGCTCTTGCCAAAACGCATCAATAGCACCTCGAGAAAACGAACGCACAACGGTTCGCATTTTCGAACGACGCGTGTGAACAACCCGACCCGGGGGTCAGATGAAGACGAACGTGCCCAACACAGGCGTCAAACCAGCAAACGAAACTGGCACACACACTACCCATCATCCCATATTCCATCATTAACACGCGACGTCCCCGTTGTATAAAATGGCCTCCTTCGCGGACGCCACGGCAAACAAGCACGTCCCCGCGTATGAAAGCGCGCGCGCTCACCCCACCACGCACGCGAATAGCTCGTCCGCCGCGCTCATGGCTGCCGAGGCGGAGGCGGCGCTACATGACGCCCTCGCGGGCTCGCTGCAGCCGCAGGTGGCCACCATCTTCTTCGTGTCGGCGGCGTGCACGGTTGCGCTCGCCGCCCTCCTGGCCCTGGTGCGCGTGCGCCCGCCGTGGTGGTGCGCGTGCCCGGTCTGCGAGGCGTACCTGACGGCGTCCTGGGCCGGCGAGTTCGACAACCTGTGCGACTGGTTCACGCACCTGCTGCGCGCCTCGCCGGCGCAGACCGTGCACGTCCACGTGCTCCGGAACGTGCTCACCGCCAACCCGGCCACCGTCGACCACATGCTGCGCGCCCGGTTCGACAACTACCCCAAAGGCGCCCCGTTCTCGGCGATCCTTGCCGACTTCCTTGGCCGCGGGATCTTTAACGTGGACGGCGACGCGTGGCTCTTCCAGCGCAAGCTCGCCGCGGCCGAGCTCGCCTCCCCGCCGCTTCGCGCCTTCGCGGCGCGCGTCGTGGCCTCCGAGCTGAGGAGCCGCCTCGTCCCCCTGCTCCGCTCTGCCTCCCGTAAAGGCGGCGGCAAGGTGCTCGACCTGCAGGACGTGTTCCGCCGCTTCGCCTTCGACTGCATATGCAACATCTCTTTCGGCCTCGATCCCGGCTGCCTCCACCTGTCGCTCCCGGTCTCGTCGTTCGAGCGTGCGTTCGACACGGCTTCGACGCTCTCCGCACGGCGCGCCACCGTGTCCTTGCAGATCATCTGGAGGCTGAAGCGGTTCCTGAACGTCGGGGACGAAAGGAAGCTCCGGGACGCGGTACGCCTCGTCGACGCGCTCGCCGCGGAGGTCATCCGGCAGCGCCGCAAGCTTGGCGCCGCGGCCGCGGGTAGCGACCTTTTGTCACGCTTCATGGGAACCATCAACGACGACAAGTACCTCCGCGACATCGTCGTCAGCTTCATGCTCGCCGGCCGCGACACCGTCGCGTCGGCACTAACCGCCTTCTTCTTGCTCGTTTCCGATCACCCGGAGGTAGCCGCCGCCATCCGGGACGAGGTTAACCGCGTCGCCGGCGACGACGACCGACCCACGGCGGACGGCTTCGAGAAGCTCGGGGACATGCACTACGTGCACGCCGCGCTGTACGAGAGCATGCGGCTGTTCCCGCCGGTGCAGTTCGATTCCAAGTTCGCGGCCGGCGACGACGAGCTCCCGGACGGTACGGCCGTGACCAAAGGCACCCGGGTCATCTACCACGCCTACGCCATGGGCCGTATGGAGTCGTTGTGGGGCCCTGACTGCGGTGAGTTCCGACCAGAGCGATGGCTCCGAGACGGCCAGTTCGTCCCGGAGAGCCCGTACCGGTACCCTGTCTTCCAGGCCGGCGCACGCGTCTGCATCGGCAAGGACCTCGCCCTCATGCAGATGAAGTCCGTCATCGCCGCCGTCGTCCGGAGCTTCGACATCCAGGCGATCGAGCGGAGCTCGCGGCGGCCCAAGTTCGCGCCGGGCCTGACTGCCACGTTCGCTGGAGGCTTACCTGTCAGAGTGCGCCGGCGAGCACGTGTGGGAGGGGGCACAGCCCGCCAATCTAATGAAACAGAATAATAAACAACTGTTGGTGTCATCACGATTCTTTCTTCCACTCTGCATGTCCTTGTTTTTTCCCCGTTACACATTCAAACGGAATATTGGAACTAGATTATATCACGAGCTTGTAATCTAGGTCGCTGTCGATCGTGAGCGATGACTCCGCACGTGGCCACTCAAGCTCGGATGGTGAGTGCGTTGGCACTTGGCAGCACGGAGGAAAAACCGCATCCATCGTATCCACTCGAGAGAATGGTATTTTTACATAATCGATTGAGTGAGAATACATGTAGCACTTTCCGAAAAAAAAACAGAATTAAACGGAATTAGTCAAATCAGAGATTTAGCACATGGGCGTCGGATCAGTTCTTCAGATAAGGAGAAGAAATCGCCGGCCAAAGTTTGTACACTTTTCACGTGGCGCAATGTTGTTCATCTAGAAGAGGATTCAGGCATAAATATGGGGAAAAGGGAATAGTGGGGTAGCCGGAGATTCTTCTCGGCTGGAGCGAGATCGTCCTCGTGTCGCCAAACCAAGACGCTGTGATCGGTCTCCTCTCAGAAAGAGGGTGTAAAATAGACACCGTTTTGGTACACAACCCGGATCCGGCGGGGATTGCGATCTTCTCAATTGCAAGAGGTACAGTGGCTGAAATTAGCTTTATTTTCATCGTCCGATAAAAAAAGAACGGCTCAGATGGATTCCAACAGCACTTAGAGTTTTTTTGCTATAACTCGTAATACGTGGCTTCAATGAAATAGGCAAAATTTTGACATGATTTGAATCAAAGTATTACAGTTTTCCAAATGCAGTGTAATTGGCAATTACGCCCGCATTTTCCACACGACCACACGCAACAAAAGAATCTTGTGATAGCAAAAATGGTTGTGCCCATATATATATGTCAAAGTGTTGCAACAACACTTCCCCGATCTGTTCAGGAGCACCACGCGGAGGTTCTTTATTAGGATGGGCTTAGTGGATTTGAGTATCGGGTCACGATGGTACGATGAAAACAGAGATTTACATGGTTCGGGCTACCTGAGCGTAATACCCTACGTCCACGGTGAGTTGGTTTTTCTTTACTGGAGTCCGAGCGTGGCTCGAGCTTGAGAGATTACAAGTGTTAGAGTTGTATGAGTTCGGGGATCGGAATCGGGATCCTTTGCCTGTTGGTTGTCTGGTCCTTTTTATAACTCAAGGCCAGACAACCTTACAAGTGGGCCCGGGGCCTGACAGGCGACTCTGGTATGGGAAACACCCCCTACTACGGCTAGAACGTCCATTGCTAGTAGTAGCGTACTTGATGAAGCCGTAGGGCACGTCGCCTTGTCACATCGCCCTCCTTAACTGTTGCATGACGAAGGCGGTAGGAATACGTCATGTCCCGTAGCGCTGCACTGTTGCTGCCGTCAGAGCGCTGCGCGACTGGTCTCTGCTGCAATGCACGCCTGTACCGAGATACACTAGATTGCCTGCCTGGTGAACACGCGAGCCTTAAATGTGCAGTAAGGCCACCCACACTCTTCTTTACTCCTAAAGCCAACGCCCATCACTTGGTGGTGTTGGCACGTGTCGCACTCGGAGATGGCTTCGGCGGAGTGGTGGACTCTTGGGCACCAGACACGTGGCAGCTCCGGAGCCCACCCTGGTGGAGAGGGGTGGTCCGGAGTCGTGGACACGTGTCTGCGCCGGAGCCCTCCTTGGCTTGGAATGAGGTTGGGGAGCTGTGGCGGCACCGAGACCCCGCCTAGCGGAAGGTCGGGTCCGGCACCGTAGGACACGTGGCAATCACTGAGCCACCTCTGACCGGTAGCCGGTGTCTTGGTCGTGGAGCATGTGGCAGCTACGGAGCTCTCCCTAGCAGGAGGTCGAGCCCGAAGCCATAGGACACGTGCGAGACCTTGAGCCCTTAGGCCCACCATGCAGGTTGGACCCCCTTCTTTTGGATACATGCTGACGTGTATCTTCTTTATTTTGGTACGCGGGGGTACCCGGTCTTCAGAGTACCGACAATATATAACACCACTTTCATAGTAATGTTTTTATTATTTTTTCAGAGGATATGCAAATTAAACCATTTCTCACGTGTTAATAGTGATCCATAGCCACACGCATGAAGCACACGATGCTTGTTTACTTGTTTGGTAGAGCTTATCTGGAAATTTATTTTCTGTGAGAATCAGATTCTGCAGAAGAAGTGACTCTATGGCTGAAAGTAATACTTAATGATTTTCTAAGATAGATTCTTAAAATCAGGATAGAGAATAAATTCATAAAATCAAGAGAAGTTACTCTCTCTTTTTTTTTTCAGTTCCTAACACATTAATTTGTTTCAGAGAATCACTTATGGTCAAGAATAATTTCTTATAAAAATTTTGTTCAGATGGAACTGCCGCGCACTTTCAGGTGAACATTTTATATCATTTGATCTTGCAACTCCGGGCTGCAGTGCTCTAAACAAATGTTACACTTCCTGTAGCTTACTTGTAGGTTCTGGGATCAGGAACCTGGGAAGAACTGTGCTCCTTATTTCCTCTGTGGATCATCATCAGAAGAGGGAGAAAATATTAAGATACGCAGCAATTCACGGAAGTCGCCATTATTGAATGTTCCTCTGGGCGCTAAAAAGGGTTCAAAATCGTGCCAAGATATAGTTGAAGAGTGCAAGATGTGGAAAAAGATAAACTACAAAATGTCACAGATTCTGGTAATTTCCTTCCCCTCGCTGCAAGTCGTGAAGATCCAGAGCTTGGAGATGGTCAAGAAGATGGGCAGCGGGGAAGGAGCGGGTGCTATAGTTTTAGCTGGCCCGACAGAGCAAGAGAATGATGGCATATGGAACAGCAGGGCCGGTGACTCTCCCAAAGACTTTGAGGTCTTCCCTCTCAAATCTGTTGCATTGCATCGAGTGCGATGGAACACTAACACTAACAAAGGTAGCGAGAGATGGTTATGCTACGGTGGTGTGGCACGTGGCAGCAGGCATCATACACTAACTGACGTATTGATCATAGGACGCTGTGACGAACAGCCCAGTTCACAGGATACCAACTTGTGGCTATTCTCGTGCAGCCTATCCATGCACGGTATGCTCGTATCTTTCGCTATGAACCCGGCTTCGTATTCAGTGGGGTTCCACACATCGAATACAGACAGCAGCGGAGCGGAGCCATCCGATATGCCCCCCGAAAGCAGGTACCTCCCCTCTGTCAAATCAACCTGGCTATATTTTCAAATTACAGACACCAGCGAACGTAACAGCGACGTGACTCGATCTTGATTTCAGTTGATGTGTTTCCGATAAAATCAGCATTTGACGGCGGTGGTAGTGGTTAACGAACTCATAGAGGTTGATTGCGCAGTGCGGGAGAGGAGAGGAGATGGATGCCGGCGGGACCTTGGAGGGACTTGACGGAGCCGTGGTGCGGGGTGGCGAACTCCTTGCAGTTGGAGAGCGCGAGCGAGGCCGCGCGGGCGCGCCACGGCAGCGACCTCGAAACGTCGGGCGCGCGGCTCCCTGCGCCCCCCACCCCACCCCCCCCCCCCCCCCCCCACACACACACATACACACATCCAATCGTCTCGCCGCGCGGCGCGCGAGCAGCGATGGGATCGGGTGACCGCTGTGCTGCGTCTGCAGCGGCGGCCATCAGCTGCTAGGCTTGGAAGCTTCCATCGAATTTGGTGGCTGCGCTTATATCCTGATGCTGACCCGTTGGAACAATCATTCCATCCAGATTCCGGAGAGCTTAGTAATATTTTTTTTTTGAATCGGGAGGGGTTAGTAATTGGCAAGTATTGACGCCATCTCGTCCCCCAAGCCTCGAAGCAGATGACGCATCCCCTCATCAAAAGCGGATTTCCAAAACCTGTTGGCGTATTTCGAAGATTTGGGCCCACAAAGGCTAATCCAATAGCAGATCACGAATCGGATCATCTTGGCGTAAATATCCGGCCCAAACACGAATTCACACTCGGACGCCGCCTCTTCCCCCCCTTCTTCCTCTTCCGCCCCTCGCGAGTTCGCGGCCGCCTTATCCAAATCCCACCTTACCCCAAGCGGCGCATCGCCGCCTGCGGCCTGCCTCGTAGGAATCCTCCTCCTGTCTTCGTCCTCCGCCTCCTCCCCATCGCAGGACTGGTGTGGATCGGAGGGAGATCCGCCCGGCGTTGGATCGGTTTCTTCGTTCCTTGGTATGGAACCCTAGCCTCCTTGTATGGACTGCTCTAAGATTTTGTTTTTGTTCCATGGGATCCTATGCTTTGGTAGATGCTCCAGTACATCCATACTGCTTCTGTCCGATCCGTTTATTGGCATAATTTTTAGGGGGTTCTGACACCCCAGGCCCCACGTAGGGTGCACGCCCCTAGGGTTTAGAAACGTCTGGTTGACTTTTGCAGCCAGCGAGTTGTTCAGATTTGATGGTCTTAGGATTAGCATGGTGCGTGGTAGTGCACTGACCCTGAGGCAGCGTTTTTGTTGTTTCTGTTAGGTAGCTTTCTGTACTATTTCGTTATGGTGACGCCCCTGAGTTTCTTATGTGAGGAGATACTGAGTAGTAGCATACTGTCATCGGTAAAAAAGCATTCGCTAAAATCAATACAGCAACTTCTGAGATCAATTTTTGATCGTCGAATCTGTGAACTGTGCACTTATAAAGCTAGTTGTTAATGGAAGGGCATGATTACGTAACTACTACTTGAGTCTTTCTCTTACCCCTTGTCCATGTTTTACCAGGTTTGTGTTCCCTGCAAGGCATAGGACTTCACGTGAGGGCTAGGAAGCATGCCTAAGATAAAGACAAGCCGTGTTGAGTATCCTGAAGGATGGGAGCTTATTGAACCAACAATTCGTGAGCTAGATGCAAAAATGAGAGAAGGTACGCTTAGATGCTCATTTGTTTCTGAAGTGCTATCTACTGATTCCAGATGATATTATCTTGTATAGGATAGTTCTAATGCTATGCGTACATACAGCTGAAAATGATCCACATGATGGGAAGAGGAAGTGTGAAGCACTCTGGCCAATTTTTCGTATATCTCATCAAAGAAGCCGCTACATATATGATCTTTACTACAGAAGGAAGGAGATATCAAAGGAGCTGTATGAATTCTGCCTGAATCAGGGTTATGCAGACCGTAATCTGATTGCAAAGTGGAAAAAGGTAAGTATAGTTGGTACCCTGCTGTCTATTTTGTACCGCCCAGCTGTTTTTTCTATGTTATAAGCTAAATTCTTTTCTTTGAGGAGAAGAGGATGCAATCTTTCAGTGTTTTAGATTCTAATATATGTAAGTATATTTGTTTAGTGGAAATATTGCATATGGATTGTACAGTATTTTAAACATAAAAGTACTAAACATAATCTGCAGTAGCTGCTAATGTGTGGCCTGGCTTTCCTGTGTCCAACCATAACTTTGAGCACCGTCCAGCCCGTTGAGCCATTTGTGTTGGAAATTATAGATCGCAACTAATACTTTCCTGCGATTCAGCCCATTGGTTATGTTTATGTTGGAAACTAAGAGAATGCAAATGTTACTGGTTGGTATTGAATCTGGCCAGTGAACTGATATTTTTCCAGCATGCTATATGTTTGCTTTGTTTCCTTTTGATTTGGATAGTGTATCTGAAATATGCTAAGTGTAAATAAATGCAGTTCAAAGCTTGATTGTGTCATCTCAACCTAATTTACTTTTAATCGTTAACCTGGTAAACTAAAAGAAGTTACAATATCAGTTGAAGATGTTAGTTTAGCTTTGGTTAGGGTAGGAATATTCCGACAATGCCTTTGTTCTCTTTTAATCTTCTTTTTCTCGATCCATTTTGTTCTCAAGTCAAAAAGCTCGATTTGCACCTGTACCGTGTCTTACCTGCTAGGCTGGTAGAATAGTAGAATTGCTCTGATGTATTTTGACTCCTGTTTATCTTTGATTGCTTACTTCAATTTTTTGCCCTCTCTGCAGCCGGGTTATGAGCGTCTTTGTTGCCTTCGTTGCATACAGACACGTGACCACAACTTTGCAACTACGTGTGTCTGCCGGGTGCCCAAGCACCTCAGGGAGGAGCAAGTCATAGAATGCGTCCATTGTGGCTGCAGGGGTTGTGCCAGCGGTGACTAATCTTGTCATCGTGTAGTTGGTATCACGGCTCATTGTCATAATCTAAACCACTTGAGAATCCGCTGCCTAGTGAGGTGATTCACATGAATGTATTTTAACTTGCAAGGTCGGGGATGATACTATTTCTTGAGGACGTTCCCAGCTGTTATGTCGTTGACGTTTTTATGTGCTAAAATGATTTCGCCTCATGTCACTGATGTTTATACTTTTTTGCCATTAGCTCCTGTGTACCAATTGAATTGACATGTGGCTTTTGTGCGCTCCCTTTTTATTATACGAATGAATCTTTCAAATGGTATTATATCCACGGGCACTGATTTATCATCATTTTATCGAGGCTGACAACCACGTTACGGTAAACCGCCTGTGATGCGTCCGTATGGTTCCGGCAGGTCTACGAGGGAGAGAAGCTGTCATCCGAAGCGTGCATTTTACTACAGCTGACTTTGTTTTGAATAAGCCTATCGAAGTGTTTAGGAAGCCGTGATGTCTACCGACGCGGTAATTTCGAGAACGAGAAGTGATCTAGATATTGACAGTCGGATTCCAGGTGAGGGCATCCAGCAGCAGGACGCTCATGTGCGGTCCGACTTGCAGATCATTTCCTCTTGTCATTCCGCTCCACTTGTCTTTGGAGCGTTGGGTAGGAACCGTTGGGTCGTGCTGGCCTCGTCGCCTTGCGCAAACACGGCAAGCTGTACCACGCTCGTCCTTCCATTCCAACCAGGGCGGACGGACTCGCGGCGTTGGCATCTCGGCAGATCGGATTCATCCCGCGCGTAAACAGCCAGCCACCGCTGGGGTACGCCACCGGAGCAGCGGGGGCGGCATCAGGTGGGTGAAGCATCGCCGCTTTGGAAACCGACGGCTGCCGCTGCCGGTGCTCGTCAGCGGCTCCTGGTCCTCGTGCGACGGGCTCGTCCATGTGCCGGGTGTAACTACCGCCGCAGCACGTAGCCGTCGGTGCGCGCGAGTACGACGTGCCACGCTCGTTGCGTGCGCCGCACAGGAAACCGAGCGATTTTTTTAGTACCCGCGGGCGCGGACGGGACGCTGCTCAAGCGCGGATGGCCAGGCCGCTGCCGTGTGATACATAACGGTGTCGGCTGAACCCCGCGCCGACCACCAGCTCGAGCCCCTGCGGCCAGCGCCGGAGGATGGCGGAGTCTACGGCCATGACCATCGACTTCCTCCGCGCGCGGCTGCTCTCCGAGCGGTCCGTCTCCCGCGCCGCCAAGGAGCGCGCGGACGAGCTCGCCAAGAGGGTACGTACAACCCCGCGCGCGCCATCCCCTCCACCCCCCCCCCCCCCCCCCCCCCGGTGCTGTTGCGTGAGCACTGCCTGGCTGGCTGGCTTTGATGTCGACGGCATTGGCATTTTGCATCCAGGTCGCGGAGCTGGAGGAGCAGGTGCGAGAGGTGACGGCGCAGAGGCGGCAGGCAGAGCGCGCGGCTGCGGAAGTGCTCGCCATCCTCGAGTCCCAGGGCTTCGGCGGCCACCTCTCGGACGGCGATGACGACGACGAGGAGGACGAGAAGGGCTGCGTCGATACGGTCCGCGCCCCTGGTAGGGGAGTGGAGGAGGAGGCGGCGGCGGCGGCGGCGCAGGGCGAGGCGGAGGACGCGCTGTCCGGGACGGCCCAGCCCGGCGGGCTGTCGTGGAAAGGACGCAGCGTGAGCCCGCGCAAGGCCAAGCAGCTCAAGCAGAAGAGCGGGCGGAGCTACTTCTACATGCTGTCCTCCTCCGATTCCTCGCCCAAGTATCGGATGGGACGGTCTTGCCGCAAGAACAAGCGGGGGCAGACGGTGATGAGGTGCCCGCACGTACCTGCCCATTCGCCAGACCCAAAACAGTCTTGTCCATCCGCGTTCGTTTCGTTTGACCTGGTAATGTCTTGCGCCGTTCGGCAATGACGGCAGGTCGGTATCACCGGGAGAGGGCGGCCGCGACGCCGTGGCTGCAGGGAGTCAGAAGGGGCGGCAAGATGGGTCGGATTGTACATACGGCGGCCAGGACGACATGGACGGCGAGGCGGATGGCGAGGAGCGGACTTCGGGCCATGGGGGCGGTGGCCAGTACGTGATCAGGTGTGAGAAGGACGGGGAGATGGACAGGATGCTGGAGAAGCAGGCCGAGCTGATAGAGCAGTACGAAGAAGAGGAGAAAGCTCAGAGGGAGTGGGAGAAGCAGTACAATGAGAACCGGAATGCAGATAAGGTAAAGCAGCTAAATTTTCTCTACTGCTGAGTTAGCAATTGGCATTTTGTTGGTTTTTTCCTCAAACAAAAAAAAAATAAAAGCGTCTTGTTTCCTGCTGGTTGCTGCTACAGTACTATCTATATTTTTAGATTTGTACAAAATAAGAAAAATGCTGCGGGGATTTGATCCATTTGTTAAAACCTTGCTGGTCCAACTAGACATTCGGTTTGATGAAACTTGGTACTCTAGGAACTGACGGTCTACTTGATTTTTCTATCTGATTTCCAGGTCGCCGCTGAAGTAGAGCATAAGCCATGTCAGAACAGAGAAGACTGGGAGGATAGCAATCCAGGCGCTAGTCAAGCAGCTCCGTGTGATGAAAGGGTGCTGCCGAAGGGTTCCCATTCAGAATCACCACAAAGCACATCACAAGAAAACTGTGCCCAGTTGCGTGAAGTAAACGAGAAGCCTGATCAAAGTTGCGCGCAAACAGCCTCCCTTTCGGCACAAGAGAGCTCCAACACCAGCAGCATAGTCACAAGGCAAGACGAAACCTCAGATGGTGACTCACGCTTCAACGGGAACGCCCGGCCTCCTCGGCACTGTGCCATCAAAACACCTTCAGAGAGGAGCCCCTCGAGCGATACTCTCGATAGCAAGGTCTCTGACTGGAGCTCGTCAGACTTCCATGACCACACCGACAGCCATCTTGATGCGCGGTCTAATCGGCCGACGTCAAGCAGCAGCAGCAACATGGATGTAGGGAGTGTCCTGGAAGCGCTTCAACGTGCCCGGATTTCTCTGAGTGCCAAGCTGAGCAGGCCGGTCCCTCTTCCTCCCAGCCAGGTGACGCTGGCGCTCCCCGCGCCAGGGGATGACCTCCTTAAAGAGCACGACGACCTTCCGGCTGACGGTGACAGCGATTCTTACAGAGAAGAACGCAGCCGCTCAGGTTCACCTCGACAGGAGATACTGGCGCTCCCGGCACCAGACGATTACAACGACACTGGCATTTCAGTCACAGAAAAACCGAGCAGTTCAAACCCTCCTCGTGAGGAGATATTGGCGCTCCCTGCACCCGGAGATGACTACCGCAGAGAGACAGACGAATACATGAAGATCCCTGTCTGTGTGCCCGGTCTGTTCCGGTTGCCAACAGACTCGTTTCCAGCGGATCAGAGGATGTCCGCTTCATCAGGTAATGCCTGTGGTTCAGGCTTTAGTTTGGGAGCAGCTGCAACTCGACACACAAGCTCTTTTCGCGACCCTTCCGCTCATCGCCCTGCTACTACAGAGGCTCTTCCATCGACTTCCGGAGATAGTTCTTGGTTTTCAGCGCAGCAACGCTATGATCTTTACAGTTCGGTGCCTACCGCTGGTAGGTGTATCAACGTTTCAAGACCAGATTTTGCCAGACGCGACAGTCCTTTCGGGCTTTCTGGAGTTCCAGGGCTTGGGGATGCAGATTTGTTCATGCAACGTGGCATCGATTACACCATTTCTAATAAGTGGATGCGGTAATATAGTTGTAGCCATACCAGTGTCCTTTTCGTTCATATCTTCGTTTGGTAGCATCCCTTCGTCTGTATTTATTTTTGGTACACCGTAGATGTCTGTTTTGGTTATGAAAAAGCTAGTACTTGAGATCAGCAAAGATGAAATTCTGCCCCCACCTGGCTAGTGCGCCAGCGCCACCTCTCTCAATGTTGGTCTCCACACAGTCTAGCTGACTTCCACTGTCGCTCGCTGCTGCCTGCCTGCGGTTTTCATGGGGGCATGAGCGAAAGCTCTTCCACTTTTGTTCCTAGGGACAACAGCAAGCACGGCATTCGATGATACGTTGCTTGGCTTCTCGAGCAGTCTTGCTGGCCTTTCTGTCATAGCGCACATCACAATGCTCGGCGTGAGTGGGGTGTGCAGCCACGGACGCCGGCCGCCATCATCGCCGCAACTGCTGGCCTACAGCCACTGCCACGGCCATTAGCTTGTCATGCACAGTCCGGTCCGTGCGTCGGGCGTGCGGGCGCCGCAAGCTTCTGTGGCAGTGGCAACTGCCGTCGATCAACCATCTATCCGTGCCTTCGATGTGCACGACAGCATCAGCATCGCTGTTGTACAAGTATTCGCTACTACACTTTCCCCAGTGTGTTCCGAAGCAGCTCCCGGGTTCTTTTTTCGGTTCGGTAGTGCTAGAGGATCATGAAGGTCTGAGCGCATGGTAATAGAGAGACACGAAGAATTATGTGGTTTGCGCTGCCGTTGCGTAAAATTCTACGTCCACGGTAGTGTTTGTTGTATTGCTTGCTCGCGTATGAGAGTGAGTTGGCTGGGTCGCAAACCCTTTCCCTGGAGGTTGACCTGGTCCTTTTATAGCACAAGGCCGGGACAGTTATATGGTAGCCCGGGGCCCGACAGGTGGCCCCGTGACTTTCTGTCTCCTATGCATGAGCTATAGATATTTACAGCTATATGTATTGTCGCTGTCGGTGGAGTTAAGACGCGCCTCTGACCAGGCGGCCGGTGATGATGAAGTTCTCGTCTTGTCGCTGCGTCTCCTCGCTCTGTTAGGCGGCTCAATACCATTGGGCAACATTGTTGTGCCATCACGCCTCGTCGCCCTGTCTTTCACCGTAATGGTGCGCAGACGGGGGTGGAGGCATACGTCGTGCGGCGTGCTTCTGGGAAAGGCGCGAGCCTTGAATGCTTGGCCTGACAACGTACCTTCCTCTTTTCTCATTGGCCATCTGCCCGCTACTTGCTGGTGAAACGTCTGGGCGGCTGGTCCCCGGGACACGCGTCTCTACCGAAGCCGTCTTGTGGAGTAGTATGTGGTCTAGAATTATTGGGCACGTGGCAGCATCAGAGACCTCCATGCTAGAGGTCGCATCCGGAGCCGCAGGACACGTGGCATATCCGGAGCCTTCCCTAGGGGGAAGTACACTCGGAGACGGTGCCTGTGTGGCAGCGCCGGAGGCCCAATGATGGAGGTCAGATCCGGAGCCGCAAGACGCGTGGCATCTCCGGAGCCCTTTGTGGTCGAATTAGGCACCAAGATCTTTCCTTGCGTGCATATTTTGAAGCAACTTTCCTCGTATATGTTGAAGTGCAAATATAACATACTAAATATACCAAACTCACCTCATCTCACGCCGGAATTCTTTACATGCTCCTCGCGAAGGTGATTTTTTTACTTTTCTATTTGGCGATCTACACAATAACAAATGGTGGGCAATTATGATAGACAAATTTGTATCATATTAGAGCTCTCCATGGACCATGTTGGCAAGTCAAAGTTGGCATGTGTTATGATTTTGTTTTTTGTATGTGTGAAACCGTTATAAAAGTTCTTGCATGTAGGTATATCCTAAAATGTGTATGTGTTTTCGTAAAACTTTCTAAATTGCATCCACTCCAGTTTTCACATATGATGTTTGGACAGCACACGATCTCCAAAACGTAACTTTAAAGTGCTTTACCTTTTCTACTCGATACTAACCTCCATGTACGATTTTCAGTTTCAGAGGAATAACTAAGGTTTGTTCAAAACATCATCTATAAATAGGAATCTACCGATTTAAAAATAAATTGAATCACTACTAAAGTGACTTAAGTTATCAGATCCCGTACAAATGGGTCGACATAGCAGTTCAGTACTCGAAGCAGTCGTTTTGTTTGCAGCTAACTAAAAAAACAGTCGCGGGAAATGGGCTTGGGCTGACGAGCCTCTCTGTTCAGGACAGTGCCCACGCTCTGTATGCATTGGTTTGCTGGGAATAAATATGGACCCCGGTCCACTAACTCGGCCATTCGAGGCCCAGAATGGACGATTGCATAATAAGGGATTTATTTCTCAAAAAAGGATTTATGCTACGACTTCTCCTCTTCAGAACCAAAAATGATGAGGCCGGGCCGCCGAGCTCGGTCGTCGTGACTTTGCAAACCGAAAACATGCATGAAACACCACGGACAATAATTTATTATGCTCAAACAGTGTTCTTGGGTCACATCCTAAGATGGAACACCCAAGCATCGGTATAAAAGTTTTGCGAGGGGCAGCATGGAGATGGATGCCCACGTCCTCATAAAGTGACAAATCCTCGACGACACGGAGCTCTTCTTAATCGTGATCTGCCTGGCGGCTCCTGGATTGCCACTGTTCTACCAGAACCCACCCATGGTAACTAGTGGATTCACTTTCCACTCAAAATCAAAGCTCTCGCCGCACTTTCTCGCTTCCGGATCACCAACTTTACACGACCGCGTTATCCGTTCTCACTTTACATGGAAATTTTACGCTTTGCCGTTCGTGCAGAAGAATAAGCCACCGTAGTTTCACCGTATTTCCGGTTGGAAAAAAACTAAATGACGCCTGAGTGATTTAAAGGGCACTGACACTTAAATTTTAATGGTTTAGATTTATATAACATCGCAAGTCAAAGTTGAATGCATTTCCCCTTCACATTCTCGGTTGCGGTGTCGCTTTTAAATTTTTCAGTGGCAAGTAGCGTGCACCTGCGGGCACCAGAACGTGTCGCCAGTGCGAGCAGGAAATATATAATTTACTGCGTACCGACAGTACTCAGCTGTGCTCCCACATTGGAGCGACAGAAGACGACGTTTGTTTACGGGAAGCACGTGCCCAGGTACGCAGAAGACGGTCGAAGAAATACTTTTGCAAATCTGGCTTCGGTTGCCAAAGCGTGGAAAACAGAGCACCGGCTTATTTATCAAATTACTCCAAATCTGGTAGACTTACAGCTTGTTTGATTTTTACTCCCTTCGTTTTAAAATATTTGATAAACTAACGTTAAATAATTTGAAATAGAGGAAGTAGGATGCAGCCCCGCAGATAATAGCAGTGCAGTGTATATGTGCACCCACGCCGTAACTTCTCAAGTCGTTTGGAGCTGAAATCATCTGCTCATGACTTCATATTTTCATTACCACCGACTAAGCAAGACACAAGAATGAGGAGAGGATCGCGGCCCGCGCCGTTGACAGCAAGCGGTACTAGCCCAAGTATCCAGCTCCGAAAATCGTCATGTCTCCACTCCCATCTTTCCACGGACCATGGATCATCACTGGTGGGTGTTAGACACTGTAATTAAGTATATCACAGGGGTATATTAGTCATTAGAGAGGGATTAAAGTTATAGGGGTAGTTTAGTCTTTTCTCCCCTTCTAATCCCTCTATATAATCAGACATGTACCCAACATTTGATTATCATCTAATACAACTATCAATAACCCTCTTTCATGGTACCATTAGCTAGGAATAATTAGGGTTAGGGCTAAACCTAACCCTAATGGCCTAGCCACCGCCGCCGCAGCCCTGGCCTCACGCCGCCGTAGCCCCTCTCCGTGCGCCGCCGACGCCCCTGGTGCACTGCCCGCCGCTAGTGCGCCGCCCGCCGCCGGAGCCGCCGCTAGTGCGCCGCACGCCGCCGAAGCTGTCGGATGGGGGCCACGCGCGCAGGGGGGCGCCGCCTCCTCTGGAGGGGTCGCCGTCACCCCACCCTCTGCTGTGCCCTGGGCCGCTGCCATCAACCCATCCGGATTCGGGGCCGCCGCGCCCTGGATCGGGCCGCCCCCACCCGGATGGGGGTCGCGCGCATACGAGGGGGGGGGGGGCGCCGGCGCCCCTAGAGGAGCCGCCACCCACTAGTTCGTCAATTCTGGAGGCGCTGCCGCCTCTAGAGGGGCCGCAACCCCCTGGCCTCTCGCTGCTGGAGGGGCCGACGCTCCTGCAGCCCTAGTGCTGCCACCCCTCGAGCCGCTGCTGCCTAGCCCGCAACAGTTGCAGCCGCCCCGTGGGCCGCTGTTGCCTCTGCAGTGTCACACGACGACGCCGTTGCCTGGCCCACACCAGCTGCAGCCGCCCCTTGGGCTGCCGGACCTACAGCCCCCCACGACGGCGCTGCCTGGCCTGCTGCCGCTCTGAGAGGTGCCTCTCGTCCGCCATCGGCTGATGTACCTGGATCGGTTGTTGCCTACTCTGTTGGCACCACTGTCGAGGGTCCGAGCGTGTTGTCTTCCTTCTCGGCGCCGCCACCGCCGAGGCATGTCGCGACCCGTTCTACACCGTCAGTCTACCTGCGGGGTCTCACGCCGTCTGGCCCTGACTGGGTGGTGGACTCCGGTGCCTCGTACCACACCACCCCTAACGTCAGTATCCTCTCCTCTACCCGCCCTTCCCGTCCCTCTGATCCTTCATCTATCGTTGTTGGGAATGGGTCGACTCTTCCAGTCACCGCAGTAGGTGACTCGGGTTCGTCGGATTCGTTTCAGCTACGTGATGTTCTTGTTGCACCTGACATCATTCAGCATCTTCTTTCTGTTCGTCGTTTTACTACTGACAACCATGTTTCTCTTGAGTTTGATCCTTATGGTGTAATTGTGAAGGATCTTACTACTCGACGCATTCTCTTTCGTTGTGATAGTACGGGTCCCCTGTACACGATGCGTCTTCTTACTTCCGCTTCGCCTCTTGCCCTGACTACGACAGCTTCTTCGACCATTTGGCATTGCCGGCTTGGCCACCCAGTGTTGATACTATGTCAAAGTTGTCTGGTAGTTCAGTGATTTTGTGTACTCGGGGTACTCATGAGTCTCTTTGCCATGCTTGTCGGTTGGGTCGCCACGTTCGACTTCCTTTTCCGCACTCTGTCACTCGTGTCGAGCACATCTTTGATTTGATTCACTGTGATCTTTGGACTTCACCTATTCTTAGTGTTTCTGGATGCAAGTATTACTTGGTGATCGTTGATGACTTTTCGCACAATTCGTGGACTTTTTCCTTGCGACAAAAGTCTGATACTTTTGGTACTCTTTCTCACTTCTTCGCTTGGGTGTCCACCCAGTTTGGGCACACGATCCGTGCGGTCCATTGCGACAACGGGCGCGAGTTTGACAACTCTACGTTTCGTGACTTTCTGCTTTCTCATGGTGTTCAGTTGCGCATGTCATGCCCGTACACTTCCCCCCAGAACGGCAAGGCTGAGCGCATGATTCGGACCACCAACGATGTCATGCGCTCCCTGATGTTTCAGGCTTCTACACCTGCTCACTACTGGGCGGAGGCGCTTCACACTGCCACCTACCTCATTAATCGCCTTCCTACTAAGGCGATTAGTGCTCCCACCCCTCACTTCGCTTTGTTCGGCACCCATCCACTTTACGACCATCTTCGAGTCTTCGGATGCGCTTGCTACCCGAACCTCTCTGCCACAGCTCCCCATAAGATTGCGCCTCGCTCGACTCAGTGTGTTTTCCTTGGGTACTCCCTGACCATAAGGGGTATAGGTGCCTTGGCCCCACCACCCGTCGTATCTTGATCTCCCGACACGTCGTCTTCGACGAGTCATATTTTCCTTTCTCCACCACCTTTTCCGATTCCACCGCAGAGCTGGACTCCCTTTTTCCTACTGACCCCGAGGCTGCCTCCCAGCTGCCTTGGCCTATTTCTTCTGCAGGATCGACACGAGCCACGCCTCAGGTGCCCCCGATGCCGACTGCTGCACCTCGTGTGGCATCGACGTCTTCGGCGTCACCCGCTGCACCCCGTGTGGCATCGACGCCTCCGACGTCACCCGTTGCTCCATGCGCGGCCTCGGCTTCCCCGACGCCACCTACTGTACCTCAGGTGCCCCGGCGTCAACAGTTGCACCACGTGCGGCATCGACGCCTCTGTCGTCACCTGCTGCACCATGTGCGGCATCAGCACCTGCTGCGTCACCAGCTGCCTCCCCGACGTCACCTGCAGCAAGCACGATGCCACCAGCCGCGCCACGCGTGGCACCGACGACGACTTCTCGCTTTGCTGACCTTGCACTTGTCTACCAGCGACGAGCGCGGGGGGAGGCTCCTGCTCCAGCGACGCCACGCGCGGTCTCGAGACCCACTCTCGTCTACTCACGACGAGAGAAGATGGTTGTAACCGAGCGACCGGTGTACAACCCCCTCTCCTTCACAGGGATCCTGGTCACGTCCACCCAATGGTCACTCAACGTGCGTCCGGGAGTCTTCGGCCAGTTGAGCGGTTGATGGTGTCGCTTTCTCGTCAACGACATCTCCACCGACCGAGCCTTCTTAGATCTTGCCCATACCCACTTCCGTGCGTAGCGCCCTCGCCGACCCTCAGTGGCGCCGCGCTATGGAGGAAGAGTATGAGGCCCTGCTTGCCAACCGGACCTGGGACCTGGTTCCCCGTCCCGGTCGTGGCAATGTTGTCATGTGCAAGTGGGTATTCACACATAAGAAGAAGGCGGATGATACCTTGGAGAGGTACAAGGCTCGTTGGGTACTCCGGGGTTTCACTCAGCGCCCTAGAGTCGACTACGACGAGACTTTCAGCCCGGTGGTGAAGTCGGCGACAGTTTGTACCGTATTGTCGCTAGCTCTCTCACATTCTTGGCATGTCCACCAGCTGGATGTCAAGAACGCCTTCCTCCACGGTACACTGACCGAGACGGTGTACTGCAGTCAGCCGACAGGATTTGTAGATTCAGCTCACCCAGACATGGTACGTAAGCTGAACAAATCCCTGTACGAACTGAAGCAGGCACCACGAGCCTGGTATAGTCGGTTCGCCTCTTTCTTGGTTTCACAGGGGTTTGTTGGAGCCAAGTCGGACACTTCGCTGCTTGTCTATCGACGGGACAGTGACACAGGGTACCTCCTACTGTACGTCGATGACATTGTACTGACAGCATCTAGTCCGGCTCTGCTTCGGCGAACCATCTCTGCTTTGCAGCAGGAGTTCGCTATGAAGGACCTGGGCCGTCTCCACCACTTCCTGGGTATTACGTTCGAGGACCGACCAGGCGGCCTATTCCTTCACCAGCAACAGTACTGCCTGGATATCATCTAACGAGCGGGCATGGCTGATTGGAAGTCGTGCTCCACTCCAGTGGATACTCAGGCGAAACTCTCCGCTACCGACGGGACACCCGTCTCTGACCCCACTTCTTACAGGAGTCTTGCAGGTGCTCTTCAATACCCCACCTTCATCAGGCCGGATATCTCATATGCGGTTCAACATGTGTGCCTCCACATGCATGACCCGAGGGAACCGCAACTCACCGCTGTCAAGCGGATTCTTCGGTATCTACGAGGCACCCTCGACTACGACCTCCTTCTTCGGCGTGACACGACCTCCGAGCTGGTCGTGTACACTGACGCCGACTGGGCAGGCTGCCCGGACACACGACACTCTACTTCTGCGTACGCCGTCTTCCTGGGCGACAACCTCGTCTCTTGGTCCTCGAAGCGACAACCCGTGGTGTCGCGCTCGAGTGCTGAGGCGGAGTATTGTGCCGTGGCTAACGGCGTGGCTGAGGCCTCCTGGCTTCAGCATCTACTTCACGAGCTCCACACTCCCGTCATCAAGAGCACCCTCATCTACTGCGACAACGTTAGCGCCATATACCTCTCCACCAACCATGTCCAACATAAGCGCACGAAGCATGTGGAGATCGACCTTCATTTTATTCGTGAGCTGGTTGCACGGGACGAGGTTCGGGTACACCACGTCCCGACGACGACGCAGTTCGTCGACATCTTCACGAAGGGCCTCCTATCGTCGCTGTTCTCTGAGTTCGGTCCAGTCTCAACATCTACAGTGGCCAGATGTTTTGACTGCGGAGGGGGTGTTAGACACTGTAATTAAGGGTGTATTACAGAGGTATATTAGTCATTAGAGAGGGATTAGGGTTATGGGTAGTTTAGTCTTTTCTCCCCTCCTAATCCCAAACATGTACCCAACTTTTGATTATCATCTAATACAGCTATCATTAGCCCTCTTTCAGTGGGAATACGGGCCAACCAAACCATTTAGCAGCTCGCGATGCATATCCACCAACGAGAACGAGCCCTCCTGCAGGTTGCTGGCACACCGTCTAGCGCACGGCTGCCAGGCCTCCCGGCCACGGACGAGATGCGCCGTCCGTGTGTCTCGATCGATCGGTTTCATCTACGCTGACGACCCGAGCAAGGCGATAGGACCTGTAGCGCTTGGTGCGCCGTAATAATACCGATGATGCGTACTACTGTGATCGGGAGATTGTTGTTGACGATCGATGCCATCAGCTTGAAGCCTCATGCCCTCCTCACTCACCGTCTTTTAATTTCACGGCTAGTTACGCTTTATCCTTTTAAGTTCTCTTCGGAGCGGGAACTCGATCGCGCGCGCAGAGCTTCGCTTCCCGTCCCTTCCGCCCCGCCCCGCCCCGCCCCGCCCGTCAACACTCAACACACGCGCGTCTTACTACATCTACATAAGCTTAGCTCACGCTCTGCGATCTGCGAGGCGCATCATATTCTGCCGGGCCGTCGCAGAGAGCGAGGCCACCCACGCCCGTGCGGTTCAGCACAGGTCGAGAGCTTATTGCCTGCCTGCCTGCCTGCTTGCCATCCTCCCTTCGTCGTCGGCCATCAGCGAACGCCGCCATGGCAGCTGCGACCTCGAACCGGGAGGACGAGGAGGCTAAGAAGATGGAGGCCAGCGGTGACGCCATCGGCCAGAAGCTCGACGCCGGCGCGCTCTTCGTCCTCCAGTCCAAAGGTGCCTACTGATGAGAAACTACGTTTTCTTGTTTCTTCTCTTGTGCATGCCGAGCTAGCGTATGTTGCTTACCAGCTAGCAACCATCCGTGTTTTTCTCGAGAGCCTGCCTCTCACTTCGAGACCTCTGATTGTTGAGCCCCGGCTACTGATGCGTGATGCTTATGCTGTCTGGTAAGCTCTGATTGTTGATATCTAGCTAGTACTACCAGTAGATAAGGGAAAAACACGGTTGTACGCACCAGACAGCGAGAAGAGAGATCGAGAAGATGGCTCTTTTTCTTTGGATTAATTCCTTCGAAACCATTTTGAACTTGGGCTGACTGTCAAATCTAACAGAGGCGAGGGCGATGGCATTATCAGGCAAAAAAAAGTTTAAGAAAGATGGCACCAAAGAAATAAGCTAGTTTTCAATGGCATAATAGCGATAGTCGAAGTTTTCAATGGCGTGAAACGAATTGACCCTTTTTTCCCCTGATGGCATCATGATGCCCTGACAAATGATTTGCCCATCTTATGTTACTGTTCCACCTCTCCTGATCAAAAGTTCTTGGACGAGTCCCCTCCCAAATACATTTACATTTCACAGTCTTACTTTGACGGGGGTGACGTGCGTTAGTAATCCCGTGCTCTATTTCTTGCCTCGCTTTCCCACTCCTCCCCTGCATGGCTGCACGTTTAGCCTGTCCTTTTTGCAACCGAGATCCCGAGAAGGAAGAGACAAGAAAATGTGTACTTGCAGCGCTCCTGGGATTCCTGCCGATCGAAATTGAATAGTCCCAACATGTGCGCGCCATATTACCCGCCTAACTACCACATTACATTAGGCCCTGCTGGCCCATCATCACCATCACAAAGCAATCAAATTTGATGCTCGTTGAACCAGCCGGTCTATTTATTAGTCATGCTGTTGTACGAGTAGGAGCAGCCAACAGAATTATTTATTTCTTTGCGTTCATAACGTGACGGGTTATATTAGTTACTCGTACATGTCATCTTCTCGCTGATATATACGGCTTGTATCATGCGAGTATGTCCATAAACTTGGTTCGCAATTATCGTAGCAGAAATAGACCGGTAGTTTGGCTCGTGATTTTCTTGGTGATGCGCTTGGCTAACTATGTTTGGTCCACTTTTATAGAGGAAGAAACGAGTGCGTCTCGGTCGCTTATCGACAGCTATGTACAAGTCGGTCCACGGTCGGCGAACGAAGCGAATTTCTCCTCCTTCGTGATACGTAGCGTAGCTAGCATCCAGGGAACTGTTCGTACAAAGGGCTACGTCTTTCTCCTGACTTTTTTGTTAGCTACAGTAGTAACCTGTGCCTGTGTTGCTGGGTCGTCTCGTCGTGTTTCTTACTATATGCGCAGGGTCATGGCTGCACTGCGGGTACCACCTGACGACGTCCATCGTGGCGCCGCCGCTGCTGAGCCTGCCGTTCGCGTTCGCGGCGCTGGGGTGGTCGGCGGGGATCACCTGCCTCGTCATCGGCGCCGCCGTCACCTTCTACTCGTACAACCTCATCTCCCGCGTCCTGGAGCACCACGCGCAGCAGGGACGCCGCCAGCTCCGCTTCAGGGACATGGCCAACGACATACTAGGTCAGCACACCATCCATATCTCGCTGCTCTGTTATTACAGATCACGGTTAAATTCGCGTCTGCGTCAACTATGAAACGAACTTCTAGTATTTCACTGAGGAGAAAATAATGTTCCTTTCGTTTTCTGTATGATCATTTTCATGACTGAATATATAGACCGGTGGTGAGCATATGATGACGACATTAAACTGGAGTAAAGCCAGTGTAGCCATGGCGTACGGTTGACGGTTTCAGCCATGGCGTTGATTTTTTTTTGAGAGGGCCATCGCGTTGATTCGTAGCCCAACAAGTACCGAAACGTCAATTGTCGAATCACGAGAGAACCCTTAGTCTTTGATTGATGCGCTTAGCGTAGATATTTGAGCTTGCATCCGACAAAGGAACGCACATATCAAGGACTTAAAATATTGCAAATCGATCGATTTCTTTTTAAACAATTGGCATGTCGTACACTGACTTGTGAGCTAACAACTAAGGAGTAGAACTACACTAGGTGCCATGAAACCCTGCTTTTGTCTTCTAGTACTTTTTTTTTCAAGTGATGAAACCATGAAAACTTCAATCATGCTGGAAAGTGTATTTTACAGATAGCGACAGTGGCATATAACTACAACATTCATGGGAAAATAAGGAAGGTTATGCTCAGTCTTCACGATATGCGTCGTTCGAAACAGATATATTGCCTTGCTTGAACGCAGCCCTAGCCACCAAGTTTGCCATACGTTTTTAGCTCTCGTATACTCACGTGGAGTTTCAGAGTTCAGATGACATATATGGTCAACGACTAGGACACCAGATCGGTCAGAAGTACAGAGGCATGCAACGTCGGCAAAACAACAGCTTCCAATAATTGAACCTTGCCGCGGCCAAATAGAAAGAAACCATCTGCTAGCTAGTGCTCATATCATAGTACGCATACGCAACAGCATCAAAGGAAAACTCGGCATGTCAAGAGGACGGGGGCATGCTATTTGTGCAGTTCCTCTGAAATTTGAGGCCTAATTAAGGCCCGACGCTGACAATTTTGTCTGGGGTCCTACGAAACGTACGACTCCAGATCTGCAAATGCATGCCTGTCCAGGTCGCTTGAGACTTGCAAGGAAAAAACCAGCAGTGCTGACTTGCTAATTTCTCAACCTCAGAGCATCTGAGTCATTATATGGCACATAGATAAGACTAGTCAGATACGGTGTTCACGGTTACGTCCCGGGGAACCAAAAATCATCAGCCGCCAGACATCTTTGAGCAAACGCTTCCTATGATACCAAGCTTACCTTCGGCAAGAGCAAGACGAACCAAGCAAGCCAGCGGCGACACTTATTAGTGCCAACACGAGTAATAACTATGTTAAAATTATTTAATTCCGTCACTAACTAATCGTAACTTTGACCGCGTGCTAACCTGAAGGGCCTGGATGGGGGCGATATTACATCGGCCCGATCCAAATCTCGGTGTGCTTCGGAGCCGTCATCGCGTGCATTCTTCTTGCCGGCCAGAGCATGAAGGTACGCCCACGCACGGGGACGACACCCTGGAGAACGTGACATCATGCGATGAATCACCCGTGAATCAACGTTTGTGTTTACACTTTGCAGGCAATCTACCTGATCGCCAACCCTGGCGGCACAATCAAGCTGTACGTGTTCATCGTCATCTTCGGCGTCTTCATGATGACCCTGGCGCAGCTGCCGTCGTTCCACTCGCTCCGGCACGTCAACCTCGTCTCCCTGATACTGTGCCTCGCCTACAGCTTCTGCGCCGTCGCCGGCTGCATCTATCTAGGTACCCCCCATTTCCATCAACGGTTGACAGTGCAATGCCCAAGATCACCTTCACTTCATCGTGTGGAAATGACTGCTACGGCGCGACATGGCAGGAACCTCCGATCGGGCGCCCCCGAAGGACTACTCGATCACGGGCGACGCCAGGAACCGTGTGTTCGGCGTGTTCAACGCCGTCGCTGTCATCGCCACGACATTCGGCAATGGCATCATCCCTGAGATACAGGTAACTACCGCGCCGGATGCTCTGTGTAGAATATATTCACGGACCATGCATGCACGTACAATAGCGGCGATCTCACAGCTTCACTCTGTTTCAGGCAACCGTGGCAGCGCCGGTGACGGGTAAGATGTTCAAGGGGCTGTGTCTCTGCTACGCGGTCGTGGTGACGACGTTCTTCAGCGTGGCCATCTCGGGGTACTGGGCGTTCGGCAACCAGGCGCAGGGCACCCTGCTGGGCAACTTCATGGTGGACGGCAAGGCCGTGATCCCCCAGTGGCTCCTCCTCATCACCGAGCTCTTCACGCTGCTGCAGCTCTCGGCGGTGGCGGTGGTGTACCTGCAGCCGACGAACGAGGTCCTGGAGGGCCTCCTCTCAGACCCCAAGCAGGAGCAGTACGCCGCGCGGAACGTCGCGCCGCGGCTGGTGTCCCGCACCGCGGCCGTCGCCTTCGCCACCACCGTCGCGGCCATGGTGCCCTTCTTCGGGGACATGAACGCGCTCATCGGCGCGTTCGGGTTCCTGCCGCTCGACTTCGCCGTGCCGGCGGCGTTCTACAACCTGACGTTCAAGCCGTCCAAAAAGGGGGCCGTGTTCTGGCTCAACACGACCATCGCCGTCGTGTTCTCGGCGCTCGCGGCGGTCGCGTCCGTCGCGGCGGTGCGACAGATCGCCTTGGACGCCAACACGTACAAGCTTTTCGCGAACGTGTGATGAGGCCTTGCATCCCAGGCGCACCAGCGCGGCTATACAAGTTCCTTGCTGCAGCTGTAAGCCCACGAGTGTTTTGTGCGGTCCGTCTGCGACGATTGCCGTATGCAAATGTCATTCCTTGTTTCGGTTTTTAAAAAAAGCGAGCAAGTAATCGAGGTATGCTCGGACAAAGAGGAACGAGCTCCCACACGGCCCACCAGTACCATAATGTATATACACGAAACGGGATTTGCAATATGTATCGTGCTTTCCACGACAACGTACTCCGTTTTTTCATTATTATCGTTGGATAAGAATTCAAATTCAAAAATTAATTAGAAATATTGTTCTAATAATTATAATTCAAAAAAGAGGGAGTATCGATTAATTCTTTATGCTCCCTTAAAATTATGTCACGTTGTGCACAACTCGAGACTCGAGTCCGAACACACCGGCCCGATCCTCGGACTCCGCCACCAAAGCAACGCTTCATTCGATCGATTCATCGATCCGCGCACCAGCCTCGATGCGACCGCCCCGTGGGGGCCGAGCGCTCTACGAGCTGTACAAGGCGGCGAGCCGCGGTGGCTCCGGCGGTGCTCCTGTGGCGGCGGTGGCGCGGGTTGGAGCACCCGTCGCGGTGGCCGGAGCGGCTGGGTCGCCCGTCGGAGGCGCGGCCTCGGCCGGGATCTCCGCTCGTGTGGTTCCACGCTGTGTCCCTTGGGGAAGGAATGGCGGCGCTCCCCGTCGTCCGCCACTGCGCCCGCCCCCACCCCGGCCTCCCCGTGCTCGTCACCACCACCACTCTCTCCTCCTTGTAAGGCCCCTTTCACGACTGCGAACCAATTATTGCAATTCAGATTGCCTGAGCTTCCCCTTAATACTCTTGTTTGAGTTTGAATGCAGCGAAGTCATCAAGGAATTGCTCCCCGATGGTGTCATATATCAGGTACCTTTGCAGATTGCTCCATAGCTGCAGAGCCTTGTTCTATTGTATCACTTAAACCGTACAAGACCATTTACTTAGCACCATCTGTTTGTGATATTTGGTTGCAAGTAAACTTGAAGTAGAAACTAGGAGTTGGGTGTAGTTCGTTTAGATGCTCGGGCTGCCTTCTACATTGGAAATAGCTTTGGAATTTTGTGTGCTATGCTATTTTTTTCTCATTCCTTCCTACCTTCACCTTTTTTTTTCTTTGGGTGCACGCAGTTTGCTCCTCTTGACTGTCCTGAGGCAATAGACAGCTTTATCGGACACTGAAAGCCAAGTCTGGTACTTCTCATGGAGAGTGAACTCTGGCCGAACCTCATCATTTCTGCAACAGAGAAAGGGGTGGTTGACTTTGTTGCTATTCTAGAGCATAACTTGTTATCTATCATGATCATGCCCAAACTTATCGCCTTTGTTTGTTACAGCATTTAATTGTTCCTTACGAATTATTTTCTTCTTTGTAGATTGCAGTGGCTCTTTTAAATGCACGCATGTCATTGAAGTCGTTCAACCATTGGTCAGCGCCTCTAGGGTTGCCGTTAGTCTATCTGATGCTCTCTAAACTGTCACTTTGTTGTCCCATTGGTAACTACTGCAGTGGCGCAAGCAGTACACATAATTTTTATGTACAACTTCTCACATCATTTATTTTCTATTTGTTGCAGAGTACTATTCAGGCTGTTCGTTTTCAGTTGCTACATACACCACCAGGGATCATCCATTTTGCCGGTGATTTAAAATATGGTATGCTTAATTCACTTCTTTCCTAGTGCCTTTTAGAATAAACCTGTCATTAACCTTTGAGTAATGTTGTTCAAAAGTACACTTCGGTGCCTGGAAGATACCCTGGTTTACATGTTGACTATTCATAGATGTTCATGCGGTTTATTATAGCTGTTGATGATGTTGGTACTGGGGAGAACGAGGCTAATACTATGAAAGATCTTCAGCATCAATTCAGCAATAGGCCTGTCTGGCTGGCAGCTTCTATCCACAGAGGTGAAGAAGAAGGTAAGCATTTAGGAAATGCACCCTTGCTGTTACATTCTAAGGGTCAAAGTTGAAAGTTTGTTCTATATTTAGCTAATGACCTTACCTTAAGGTATGAAGAGCTGACTAACCTATTATCTTTGTAAGCTATCCTATTTATGGAATATTTCTTCAAGATATTTAGGATTACCTAGTCAATGGATGTCTCTGTATGCCCCCAGCTTGCAGAATTAACTAAAAGATTGTCTAAAGAGTCACCTTTTCCCATTGTTCCTGCTTTCATTTCTTGTGATTGATCTTATGTCATACCCTTTTCCACCATTGTCAAAGTGGAGTAACTTGCAGGAGCTGCTCCTGCCTTATTTCTTGTGTTCTTGACATAACAAAAAAAGTTTTCATAATTCATAGGGATTTTTTCTGTTTTTTTTCAGTCATTCTCCGGGTTCATGATGAGTTAATCAAGGTGCATCCTACTCTACTGCTAATTATTGTGCCAAGGCATCCTCAGGACGGCAAGAAACTTTTCGTGGTATGTTTACTGTTCCTTTCTATCAGGTCAGCATTATACATGACTAATCATTATGTACCAGTATTTTAATTTCATATCTTGCTCTTGTTAGGTCATTACAGATGTAAATGTTTCTACCATGTAAAACTCAAATATGTGGCAATAACAGAATGAACTGTATACTAGACTTTTTTAGGATTCTTTTCATGACGAGAATTCCATGTGTGCTAATTTAAATTGTAAATTATTGTTTATTATATATTTTTTGTCTAGTAAAATATACCTGAACTCGCTTGTTTATGTTGCTGCACTCACTGGAGAAAAGAAAGGTTAATTTCATTCTGAGGACAACCAGAGAAGTCTTGTCTTCTAACACCAGTATATACATAGTAGATACATTAGGTTTGTGAATCTCGTATGCTGATTTTGGTGTGATCTTTGTGCATAACTCATGTGTATCATTTTGAATTATTAGTTAATGGCAGAAAATACTATTAAAAGCAGAGGAATTAAAAATGTTCTACAGGGTCACTCCTATAGCAGTTATTGGTGGTTCATTCCTATCTGGCTTAGCTGGCCATAATATTTCTGAGGCTGCTGCAGCTGGCTGTGCAGTTGTGACTGGTAAGTAAAAGGTATCTACCTAGTTTATTTCTGATTTCTTTGGTAAAAAACATGATGCTATATTTTGATGAATTGTGCTTTGACTTCCAGGTCCCCATGTTGGACATTTCTACCATATGCTGGTTGAGATGTGGCGAATAAATCCTTTAGCTGCCAAGAAGGTAACTCGTTTTTTTTTGCGCCTTGTTGCTTAGCTGAAGAAAATATTACTGTATGAATATGGCACATCATTGACATTTTAGATTTAATCATTTCCTCAGTAATGAGGCAAGGTCAGTCATTTAGTGAGATATTTTGTTGATTCTGGACTTGCTTTTGTTTTCCTACTACTTACTGACATTCATAAGGCATGGTTAAATTAATATTTAACATGAGGTTTATCCCTAAAATCCTTCACATACTTCCACTTCCACAGAATGCTCTTTGAACGTAACTTTTGATGATGTGTCCTTACTGGAGCATTTTGCATCCGAGCAAAGGAGCGAGCTATAATCCTTTCCTTTCATTCTATTATGGTCTAAGCGGACTGATGGCAGTGATGTTTTCAGGTAGCAGGAGAACTTGAACTTTTGGCAACGCTAAAAGAACTACTTGGCGACTCAGCTCTAGGAGCACGTCAAAGAGCTGCAAAAGATGCATTTTCCACTATGTCAGATGGAGTTGTGAACCGTGTATGGAATTTAGTCTGCAGGTTTGCCATTGATCTTCAAACAGATACGGTAATTGTTGACTGAAACATTGTTGTAAGTCTCCATGATACGCTCATGGAATCAAATTAACCTGATAGTCTGACAATTATCTATTCACACGTTTACAGGGACTACTTGAGAAGTGAGAATGCACACAAAGATGTCTTCAGGTGCCAAGTGGCATGCCGGTAAGAGTAGACATAGGGCACGAACCTCAAATGGAAGGCCCCTACACCAGCATGGAAGAACAGTATCTCCATTCCGTCTTGGTTGCTTGGCACCCTTTTGTTTCCATGTGACTGGTGCAATTCTCTAATACCAGCCAGCAGATGATGTTTTGCAATGGCTGATCCTTTGTGAAAATTCTACATTTGCGATTGCGGACATTTTCTAGAGCAAAGCCTGTTTAGTGTTGCGGACATGTATTAGGCATGTTATGCGTGATTGATGTCCCTTTCTATCTTGCCAGAATATCGAGAGTACAGTTTTAGAGAAAGAAAGGGAAACGACATTGACATCATCCATGTAATTGCCATGTGCAGTTTGCGAAATGGCATGATGCCCCAAACCACAACTGAACGCTTTTAATTGGCTATCCGTAAAAAAGAAAATAACAAAAAGACGGGAACGACTAGAATGTAAAAACCACTTTGGTGCAATCGTGTAAAAATCTCTCTTAAACTACACGATCTTCATCCTACGGTGACTGTATTTTTACATTTAAACCCTCTCACCTTCATACTTTATTTTATTCAACTTATGTTATCAGATGGAAGGGTTTAAATGTAAAAATATAATCACCATAGGATGGAGATAGTGTGATACAGAAGAGATTTTTGCATAATTATATCAGAGGTCTGTTTGCATTGTAGACATTCCCCAAAAGACAGCTAGATAAGTTGTTTCGAGCTGTAACCAGGGCGGTTACCTTTGGTGCTGGAGAAGTCGTGTCAAGAAGACTGAAGACCCAGCACCAAGCGGTCCAAAACGAGAGCTCCCATGCTGCTATCCCAGTCCCCAGCTGCCACCGGTCAGCTACTGGCTCCGTGTCGTCGCACACGATTCCTGATACCGTGCCCGCGCGCCGGATCCGCCCCGGCGGCTGCGGCGGAGGTCGAGGCTACGGTCTTCCCGGGCGAGCTGCGCGGAGTCGCTGCCAGGGCACGTGGCGGTGGTGATGGACGGGAACGCGCGGGGGCTGCCGTCGGCGGCTGGGCACGAGGCCGGGCGGCGTGCGCTGGAGGAGACGGTGCGGCTCTCGTCCCGCACCTGGGGCGTCCGCGCGCTCACCGTCTTTGCCTTCTCCCACGAGAACTGGAGCCGGCCCAAGGTACGCTTCCAACCCGCCCGCCGGCGCGTCGTCTCCCTCCTTTGCCGTCGGCGACGAGCTTGACGGTTTTCGCCTTCCTTGGAAGTCGCAGGTGGAGGTGGACTCCTTGATGGGGCTGTTTGAGCGGGTGATCCAGGACACGGTAGCTGAGTTCTCGAGGTACTTGACTCGTTTTCGCTGCCAATTGGCCTCACACTTCCGATCTCTATTGGCGTTGCCGATGAGATGCAGTGATGCACAGAAACAGTTGGCTTCATACAACTGGCACTGACACCCCCGGTAAGATGTATGTCACGTATAAGTGCACGACACACTACGATACAGTACAAATTCATTTTAGAGTAGCACCCAAATGAAAATATGGGGATTTTTGTTCCTTACAGGCAAGGAATTTGGCTACGTGTAATCGGCGACTCCTCAAGACTGCCGGTTTCCCTGCAAGAGACTGCAAGAGAAGCGGAGGAGGCAACGAGGGACAACTCACAGCTCACCTGAAACTGGCTATCAGTTACAGCGGGCGAAGGAGCACTGTGCAAGCGTGCCGGAAGCTCGCGCATAAAGTGCAGAGCAAGCAGCTCAGGCCCGAGGACATCGACGAGTCGCAGTTAGACGACGAGCCCCGCCGGCGAGTTCCCTTACCCTGACCTGCTCATCAGGACCAGCGGCGAGCTGCGGCTGAGCAACTTCCTGCCGTGGCAGTCGGCGTACTCGGAGCTCTTCTTCACCGACACCCGTGGCCCGACATCGGGGAGGCCAACTACCTCGAAGCGCTGGTGTGCTTCCAGGGCTGGGACAGGCAGTTCGGCGTAAGGGAATTGTAGAGCAGGGGCACGAGGAAGGCGTGCTTGAACGGTCAACAGCAGGTAAGCCATCGGTCAGTGGCTCGGTGCATCTGGACCCTATCGAGCTTCGAAGCACGGCTTTTGCGTGGTGCGGTCGTGTTTTATTACAGATGGAACTTTGGCTTTCTGCAGGATGTCGATCAAGATGCATACGTAGCAGATTATTACACTGTGGAGGACGAAGAACATAGGAGAGACGTCCGTTATTTAGCAGCAGTCTGCAGTCAGTACATGTGGAAGGCGAACACTCATACGAGCAGGAAAACAATAGTAGAGATTGGACCGCGTCAAAAATCTTGTGATTGATCAGTATTTGATTCTTCACGCGACCTCTGTGGGACAGGGCCATGAGATCGCCTGACGATCCTGATCGCGCTCATGAGTTTGGCTATGGTGAAATGTTACCTGTCTGACCATTGTTCTTTATTCTTGGCACTGCCGGCATTTACGAATCTGATTACGAGGCAAACAGTGATGAACTACTAAGCATATGGTACGCGTATCGGGGAGCGGTGGACGGAGGATGATGAGGATGTGTGGCTGGAGTCCACGTGGGCACGGTTGCGCCATTGACTTGCCGAGTTCCCTCTCCCCCTTGTTTGACATCTAGCGAGCATAACCCCTTGTCTAGCTTTGTTAAGTTGACAGGTATCGTGAAACTTCCCATCTTCCGTTCCCCTTCTTATCAGACACTTCCCACGTTAATCGAACCAACTAGCGTTTGCCGCGTGGTGGTCCTTGTCCAACAAAAAAGGTTTCTTAGGAACTCCTGCTGCTCTGTTTTCTAGTCTCTTTGTTCTGAAATAAATGATATTTAGCACAATAGTTTAGCTGTCTAAACGCCATTTATTTCAGAACGAGGAGTATCAGATTACATATGGAATTAAGGCTGATCTTTCCATCCAGTTTACAAATCCACCGGTAACGGAAGTCAAATCAAATGCGTTTCAGTTAATCCGTAGAGGCACAGGCGCGTAGCCACGACCCACACGTACCGGAACCAGAAGAAAACGATAAACGCACCGGTGCCCCATCCGAGACGAGAGTACCAAAACCAAAACGCCAGGTGCCGCACCGAGCGGGGCGAGCCCGGTTCGGCACGACCGTCCGCAATAAGACCGGTGACCGCACCACCGATCAAACGAAACCATCCAACCCGAGGCCTCTCCCGAAATTCTATATAAGCCCACCCGAGGCCTCCCCCCTGCCCGTCTTGCAGTTGCAGCCCTCCCCTCCGCCCTCCCCCCACTCTTCCTGAAGCGGGAGGCGGTCGAGGCGTCACGCCGCTCCCCCCTTCAGCCCGCACGGCGTGAAATTGCGCCCCCGCTCCTTCCGTCTCCCCCCGATTCCTCACTCGCTCCGCGATGGCCGCGCCTCGCCCTACGCCGCCGGCGGCGGCCCCGGGAAGCGGCGGCGGAGTCCCCGCCGTCGGAGCGCCCGCCGGGGTCGGCATGCCGATGTTCCACGGCGACGTGTTCCTTGGCGAGGTGGAGGTGTTCCCCATGAAGAAGGGACCCGAGGGCGGGCTCCCGTTCCCGAGCAACGAGATCCGCGTCAGCCACCTCTCGCCCGCCGGCGAGAGGTGCCCGCCCCTCGCCATCCTGCAGACCATCGCGCCCTTCTCCGTGCGATGCAAGCTCCATGCCAAGCCGGTGCCGCCCCACCCGAGCCTCCACCGCCTGTACATCACCTGCTTCAATGAGTTCAAGGTTCGTCCCCAATTTTTCGGGCAATCGCATGTACCTCGCTTTGGCTCGACGATAGTCTCGGTACCCATTTCAAATCGAAGCGGAATAAGTAGCTCGCTGTAATTACTTAGGAATTTCGATTCGCGGTATTTGTAATTTTCCGAAAACAGTAACCAGTGATCCAAGCATTTTGGACGTTACTGCTTCGGTCTTTGGGTGGGCGAAGTGTCTCTTATTGTCCCATTTATGAGATGTTTCCATCAGCGAAGCATTCATCAGGTACTCGACGGTTCTGTAACTCCTTATTTTGTCTTATCTGTCTGTGTAGAGCGCAGTGGTAGTTGTTGGAGATGAGGAGCTGCACCTAGTGGCTATGCCGAGCAAGATGGTAAAGGTTCCGTGCTTCTGGTGCTGCTCCGTGCGCTCTGGGCTCTATGCAGCGTCTGTCGCGATGCTCAACCCGCGCTGCCTTGCCATTGTGTTTGATCTTGATGAGACTCTTATTGTTGCTAACACTATGAAGTCCTTTGAGGGCCGGATTGAAATGCTTTCCCGTCGGATGGAAGTTGAAGAGGATCCTGTTAGAATAGCAGGGATGTCTGCAGAAATCAAGCGGTACATCGAGGACAAGGAGCTTCTCAAGGAGTTCATCGACACAGATACCATTACAGACAATGGCAGAATAGTTGGAACCCAGGAGGAGGAGGTTGTACCTGTGTCTGGTGGCCAGGAGCGTGTTCTCCGCCCTGTTATCAGGCTACCTGAAAGAAATGCAGTTTTGACCCGCATCAACCCAGAGGTATGATGTATTCAACCGTAGTGGAATGAATTATGCTCCTCCTTTGAATCTATCACATCGAATTGTTGTTTCTTTTTGTAGTTTAGAGTTCCATTATGTTCGTTGTCAAACATGAACTTTTCAATTGAGAATTAGTCAGGAATCTATACATGCTGTACGGCTTGTGTATCAACATTCAAACTTATAATAAGTCGCTCTGGGATGTATATAAGATCAGCTTTAGTCCCTGTCTTATATCTGGAATGTTTCATAATATGAGATATCTTGATGTACAATTTTTTTTCACTCATCTCAATGTTTTGTCATATCTGAGATATCTTGATGTATTATTCTTTCACTTATCTTGTTATTTTGTGATTTGTCCACATACTTAGGATGATTGTTTTCTCATATTACGCATCTTCATGTTATACTCTATTCAGATACGGGATACCAGTGTTTTTGTAAAGTTAAGGCCTGCCTGGGAAGATTTGAGAAGTTACCTAACCGCCAAGGGCCGCAAAAGATTTGAGGTCTATGTATGTACAATGGCTGAGAGGGACTATGCTCTTGAGATGTGGAGACTTCTTGATCCAGAAGGGAGCTTGATAAATTTCCAGCAGCTTTCAGAACGTGTAGTATGTGTAAAATCAGGCAAGTTAAATTCACAAGATTTAGATATCTGTGCAATGTTTTCCTGTCTCAGAGTTGTTGTAACTTCTGGATTTCCACATCTTAAGAATGATCTGTTCTTTTTTATCTCTACACCTCACAAACAACTCCTTGCTATGTTCGGCCATCGATTGCAAATGTTTATCTATTGCCTTCATAATAAAACAACGTTTTCCTTGATTGACCTGGTTTTCATTCATACCGTATACATGAGATAATTAGCTCCATTTATTTGAACTTAAATTATTAGTATTCCTAAAACAACACCTGCTATAGGGACTAGGGAACTCTTAGAATATCTTTTAGAAGTGCATAGTAGATGATAAATAGCAGATTAAAACTATAACATTATTATAACTCTGGTTTTTGGGTTTAGTTTCTAGCCATGTTCGTCTAGAATCTCGCTGGCTTAAACATCTATTTTATCTCTTTGCTTTATTCCATGGTAGGCTTTAAAAAGTCTCTGCTGAATGTTTTTCGAGACAGAGGATGCCATCCAAAGATGGCCATGGTCATTGATGACCGACTTGAGGTTTGGGATGATAAAGATCAGCATAGAGTTCATGTTGTCCCTGCATATACTCCATATTATGCCCCACAAGCTGAGGTACTTACTGGCTTATTACTCACTAAATTGTTATGTTGAACATATGCCCATTCTGGAGAGATGTGCATATTTGCTATAACTAATGTAGATGGCAAATGCTGTTCCGGTGCTTTGTGTGGCAAGAAATGTTGCCTGCAGTGTTCGTGGTGGTTTTTTCAGGTTTGTAATAAAGTTGTTGGTGACATTGCTTCATTGCTTACCGCTTCAACATTGACCCTGTTCTCATCATTCTCTTTCAGAGAGTTTGATGAAAGCCTGATGAAAAAAGTGTTTGAAATTCTTTATGAAAATGAGTTATTGGATCTTCCATATGCTCCAGATGTTGGTGACTACTTAGTTTGTGAGGTAGTAATATTCTTGATATCTTAATATAAACCTATGTTTTTTTTTTCAAATTTTATGTTGGTTTCCGGTTTCATTGCAGGATACTAATTTGGCAGCAAGCAATAAAGATCATGCTTCTATACCTGAGGGAATGAGGGGAGCTGAAGTGGAGAAGAGATTGAATGGACAGGTGAATTTTTTTGTCTCTTGTCAGTTCAGTTGGTTTGTGGGGAAAGATTTTACAGCCTTTTTAAGTAGAGAATACATCCTAATGATGCCTTGTTTGCTATGGAAGCTTAGCACTATTATATAGTATCATATGGTTTCACTCACGTAGCTTGCCTTTTGCCATTTATAACTATCTAACTTTTCGCTATACAATATACCTAGCTTGTTGATATGTTTCCTGCGTTGGGGTGTGTGGAGAGGTGAGTGGAGGATGAGCTGGGAAGGCGGAAGGGATCTCAGAGGGTAGAGAGGGCGCATGGGCGCCGGAGCAGTCGAGCAGAGGGCTCACTGGGGCTGGACTGCTGCCCAGCTATGGTGATTGAAGAGTGGCGTGCCCACTGGAGGGGAAAGACCTTATTCTTCAATGAATCTTGTAGTACAAACTATGGCAGCTTATATAGAAGTATCAGCTGACCTCAACTCAACTTACATATCCTATTTTTACTCACCCGATCCTTATCTAATGATCTGCGCCAGGAACAAACCCCTGGGTGCCCCTAACAGACCCCAAAACAAGCTTATCCTTTCCCCTGTGCTGCCGCCCCCTCTCATCTCTCCCAAGTCGGCGCCTCCCTCTCTCCAGCCGCCACCACCAGGAGGCTAAACCCTAGCTGCTGTTGCCCCCTTGATCTCCCTGTTCAGCGCCTCCACAGCTCAGGAACAGGGCGGCAGCTCTCCTCTCTCCCTGTTCTGATCGCCCAGATCAGAAGTATCTCTCTCCCTGCTTCTGTTCTGTCCAGGACAGGACCAGAAGCTTCTGTTTTTCTTCTGTTCTAGCCTCTGTTCTTGCTGTAGATTAATTCTGGTCTGTCTCCTTGGAGGGCAGATTGATCTGCTAGTTCAGATCTGATTATAAAGTAAGATCATACGCTGTTTCAGCAGTAAACAGGACCGGAGTTGCAACAGATCATTGATGGCTGCTGTTGTCAAAGCGAGGAGTTTGGAACCCCCTGTTACTGCCAACAGGGCCATCATCCTGTTTGATGGGCGATGAGAATGGACCAGCGGCGGTGCAGTCTTTCCCCTTCTCTATGCACGCCAACCTTTGGTCAAAGACGTCCATGCGAGATGCTTGGGTGTCCATCCTGCTATTTAGCGCGATGAGCTGGCCAAGGATGCACTCCAGAATTAGAGATGCATCAGGATCCACAGGACCATCGTCGGGATCAGACATGGTGGTCGATGCCCCGCTGGAATCTGATACCAAATTGATATGTTTACTGCGTCAGGGTGTGTGGAGTGGTGAGTGGAGGATGAGCTGGGAAGGCGGAAGGGATCTCAGGGGTAGAGAGGGCGCCGGAGCAGAGGGCTCACCGGGGCTGGACTGCTGCCCAGCCACGGTGATTGAAGAGTGGCGCGTCCACTGGAGGGGAAAGACCTTATTCTTCAATGAATCTCCTAGTACAAACTATGACAGCTTATATAAAAGTGCCAGCAGACCTCAACTCAACTAACAGATCCTATTTTTACTCACCCAATCCTTATCTAATAATCTGCGCCAGGAACAAACCCCTGGGCGCCCCTAACGGACTCCAAAACAAACTTATCCTTTCCCCTGTGCTAGCAACAGATTTCCTGAGTCTAATCTGCTACTTCATGCGGCACTGGTGTGGGCCCTTTGTGTGGGCGACGCTAATATTGGCGCCCCACAAAGGAGTCCACAACACTTGTTCAGCTTTGGTGTGAATATTTGATCTGCTCCTTTCTCCAAATTCTAAGCAGTCAAGTCACTTGATTATTGTCTTCTTATTTGACATAATCTTGAAGACATATGATGAGCATGCAATAATGCTTCTTATTTCAGTCATATCTGGGAGACAAAAGGGAAGTAGGACGACTAGTACCAGCCTCAACCCATGCATCAGGTATTTATTTTCGTTTCATCCACTTGGTGAGGTGTGTTTAGTCTTCTATTTTGTTACTTGTGTGTTCATAACTGCACGAGATAGATATCATATGATCTTATACCAACTTGGATGCATTCCTGAATAGGATTCTTGTCATGACAACCTTGACTGGAATTTATCGTATACGCTTAAAAAGAATCTGCTGCTTCAAGTAACTAGCTTGACCATTGTTGTAGATGATGAGGGAATGGCAATCCGGGGCACTATAGGAGTTAAAAATGTCCAGTCCAATGGGGGACCACTGGTAATAACCCCCTCAGTGTTTGTCACTGTGTTACATGAAATTGCTCGACTATGTGACTCCAAGGTATTGACACAGCGACACCTGATTGTTTCAGTTTGTTTTTGTTTCCCCGTTGTACTTAAAGTAATACTCAACCTTTTTTCATTCAGGTGGAATTCAGATCTACTGTAAGCAATGGCAAAAGCATGCAATTTTCTGTTGAGGTCAGTATTTGGTTGAAGACTTATAACATGTTTTTTACCATAGTCTCTTGATTGCTTCAAATATCCATTTAGAATTGAAGGAGCTGTATTAATTTAACCTCCTGAACGCACATCAGTTGTGGTATTCCTATGGGTCTGTTTTGTAGTGACTGATTTTTTTGAATGGACTATAGTTAGAGGATTTCTTTGACTCTGCTTTTCTAGGTTTCACCTCTCTTATGTGTGTTTAGGTTTATATAGCGGCACAGCAACATGCCTTTTAAATTATTGCTCCATCACCTGAGTTATATACTTGGTGTCCTAGGTTCTTTTTAGTAATGAAAAAATCGGAATCGGCATTGGAAGAACAAGAGAAGAAGCCCAAGTACAAGCTGCTGAAAAAGCGCTACAAAATTTGGAGAGTGAGTATATGTTCTTTACATCTTAAGAACTGCAGGCTTCATTTATTTACTCTTTACAATTTGGAGAGTGGGGAGCTTGAAATTATTTTGCATTTATTATTCATCCGGTGTTTGTTTGGAAGCTTCATCCATAACAATGCATGAACCTTTTACTCCTTATCTGCGATTTCTGCTATTTTTTCTTCATTTTGGGTATGTTTTGGTTATTCCTTGGCAAGCTACGCTTTGCTTCGCTTGGCAAGGCTACCTGTTTAATAGCAATTCCAAAATGTTGCTTTACCAGGCCTCCTTGCAAAATAAGGAAGGGGAGGGCTGCCTAGAAATTCCCTTCTCCAGATCCTACAATGTGTGGGAGCTTTCCGCACTGAGTGCGTCCTTTTGCTTTGTCAGGCGAACTCACATGTCAAAGCAAGGACATCCTTGTCAGTGCAGGAGAGCTGAGTTGGCTCTCCTGCGCAGGCAAGGCTGTGTGGGTATGTCTCTTCTTCCATGGTGCAACCTCAACTAGCTTTGCAGCAGCTGAGCTCAGGTCCTCCAATGTGCAAATCTTAATTGAAGCTTGGCGCATGCGAAAAATGCTCAAAAATCATGGAGGCCTTTTGGCACAGCTCAGCCCAGTCAACAGTCCTCAGGCATGAAACTCTAATCCAGGCCTCTTCTTCACAGAGTGAGCAGCCGCTAGTACCTTCAGGCAAAGCCGCCCCTTAGCCGCGCGCGCCGATAGCGCCTGCGCTGGCCGCGCTCGCGCCGCCCTTGCCGCTCGCGCCCTGGCTGCACTCCTCGCGCCCGCCCACTTCAGCTCTTCCCTTATCTGCATCGACTTTGATCGAGACCCGCCTCCTTTGCTCGTCGAGACGGATGGCTTCATCAAGACCTCCCGGCAGCGCCTCTGCCAACGTCGCGTGCACCGTCGCCAAGCTCGACGGCGCGTCCGCCTTCCTCGGCAAGTTCAGCAACGACGAGTTCGGGCACATGCCGACCAACAACGAGAGACCCACCACGTCAGCACGAAGTCGATGAGCATCTCGCCGAAGGACACCAGCAGGTTGGCAGAGTCGGAGGTCGCCGCGGCAGCTCCGTCACTGAGAGGTGCCATCGCTTCCTGCTGCTGCTGCTGCTGTCCTCTCTCCAGGACGTCCCCACACACCACAGACTCGCGGTGGAGGTGTACGACCCCCCTAGCCACGTCCGCCGTGAACGCCCGCACTGAGGCCTTCTTCAGGCGTCCCCCGCTTCTCTCACCTCGTCAGCCAGCGAGCCGCGCTGACAGATTCCGCTGGATCCGCCTAAACCCACGCCGGATGCGCAGCAGCTGACCTCGGCTGCTTCAGTCTCTGGCCGGATTGGCCGCCCTCGGGAGCGTGTTCTCCCAGGGCAGCACAAGGTTAGATCCTAAACCCTAGCTCTGATGCCAAATGTTGGAAATCCAGGGACTAATTTCCTCTCTAATCTGTTCTCTCTTCTCTGTCGATTTATTCTCAATGGGGAGGCTGTATATATAGCCCCAAATTACAGAGTCCTAATCTAATACTACCTAGACTCCTACTCTTATTTGACTTGGACTCTATCTCTAACACTAATTATTCTAGAAAACGGGATTTTATCTAACACAAACAAAGCATTCTTTAAGAATACACACTGATTGAGGCATTTTCAGGTTTGCTTTATGTTTTGTGTCTAAATTTGCAATAACAGGCATACTTCTTGGGAACTTCGTTCCAACTATTTGGCCTTAATTCCTTTTAAATGATTGACCTGCAGGCAATTACTTGGCATTTGTTGCTCCGACCGCTGGAGTTCCTAATAAAGACACAAGGAACTCCCCTGGGAGCGGGAATGGCTTTTTGGAGGATATTGATTGTCCACAGGTTGATATTGCTATGCAAGAACCTTCTCCAAGTACATTGAAACAGGACCAATCAAATAATTTGGCTAAGTTGTCTTCTGTTATGAGTCTCATCCAAGAACATGTAAGCGATTATGTTGTACATGAGTTTCTTATATTGTATTTTCGAATTTCCTTTCTATCGCTAAATATTAATCCGCATGTACCACTGTAGTGCATGGAGGATCAGCATGTAGTATTTCGAGATCAGGTGCAGAGTTCTAGCTCAACCAGAAATGAAGAATATCACTTTCAGGTTACTTGACTTCCATGCTCTCATATTTCTTAAATTCTACTTCAGTAGTTCCGGGTCCTCTAGCTGTTGGGTGATCCTATGCTGTGCGCAATACATGGGCCAGGCGTGCATGGTAGGACGGGTCACAGTTTGCTGCAGACCGGTTGGGCCTGGGGGCGCCTGGGAGTTGTGTGGTACGACTCTAGTCAGTGTTTAAGAGGCATCGTCTAAGTGCTGCCTAGGCGTCGCCTAAGTGCCTCCTAGGCATCCAGGCGCTCTGGCATAGACGTCATGGCTGGTCGACTCGTCTGGCCAGTGCCTGGCCATCGCCGCCTCACAGGGCGCCATGCTTCCAGGCGTCCAAATGCTTTTTTTAAAACAGACTCCTGTAGATAAGGTAGGTCCTAGAGATAGGTTGATGTCATTTAAATTAGGAAAGGAGTCCTAGAAGTTAGGGAACAAATTGAGTTGTAATTAGCTCTATAAAGGCAGCAAATCATTGGAATAAAATAATCACCTCATTATTTCTGATTTCCTTTACCCAAAATTTCAACAGTGGCTGTTTATATCATGACACGTCAATGTGGTGTAGTTATATTCTCTGAGAACATGAACCAGGCCACCCCTGTAGCTGCTACCTGTCTTGTTTTTACTGGTTGTAAGTGATTAGAACCAGTTAAATACTTGTGATACAAAAAAGTAGTAGTAAACAAGACCAGCTCTTATGCTGTCAACATTACAGTTCTTTTTCCTCTTTTGAAGGTTGAACTAGCAGGACATATTGTTGGGAGAGGCATTGGTTCTGACAGAGATGTTGCAAAGCTTCTGGTACTGTATTTTCTATTGTTCTTCCCTTTTTGTTCATACCTTGTGTGTTCGCATGCCATTGCTGAATTAAATATTTTGCCATCAGAGGATTCACTATTTTTTATGCAGTTAGGATTAGGTTTCAGAATTTTATTGGTGAAAAACCATTAATGGACCATAGCCCCATACCTTAAAGCATTGTAGAGGAGATTAAAGATTAGCTTTGATTAAAGTGGGCGACTAGCATGTAAACAACTTTGTGGTGGAATCATGCAAATAGCTCTTATAGGCCACACAATCTCTATCTACGGTCGCTGCATTTTTTATACTTAAGCCCCTCCATCTGGCAGCAAAAATTGAAGAAAATGAAGTGTCAACACGATTGCTAGGTGGAATGGCTCAAATTAAAAAATGCAGTGGCCTATAAGAGCTATTTGTACGATTGCACCAAGGAGCTGAATGCATTCTTTTTGCCCTCTCGATTAAAATTCTTTTTTTTTGGCATATGTGAACCATTGTCAAAACAGGAAAAAAACAAAGTAATCAACCTAATAACATGCTGCATATCTTGTTAAAAAAAACTCAGCAGGTGGGGGAAAGACCACTGCTCATGGTATTTCTTTTAAGAAGAGCTCACGAGAAAGGTCATGAAAGCCCATGCCACTCCTTGTGGTTCAGGCCTTAACCTGTGCTTTGAGGCCCAACCCACCGCCAACCTCCTACACGAGGGCGTGCCACTACACGCCGCCATGTCGGTTCACCCATGCCAACCAGGGAAACTAATGAGTTACCTTTTTAACCAATCTTGAAATTCGCTTCCAGAACCCAAGAGCTGGAGGTGCTACTAAAGCAGCACAACCACTAAGCCTATGTGAGCGTATTTGCTACATACCTTACTTAAGAGGAGAACTAAAATGTCAATTTGATCTAGGATACATTTTTCAAATTCTTTCCATCTCTCTCTATGATTTGTGCAGGAGTTTGATTCTGATCCATTCATGTAAATTTTTTTTGTTCCAACAGAAAAACAAATAAGACACATCTTATTTAGGATAAGAACATTCTATTTTTCCAAAGAAAAGAGTGTGCTATGATTTTTAGGAATTGAATTTTATAGAAGAATAGATTTAAGTTCTCAAAAATTGTTTCATATTTCTCTATGTATTTTGAATCCAGTAGTTCCCAAATACAAGATTTAACATATGTTGCAAAGTTTCAAAATTCCATAATACCTATGTAGTAGACATAGTTAAGTGGGAACGACTAGAACGCAAACAGTTATTTGGTGCAATCATGTAAAAATCCCTTCTAAACCACACGATCTACATCCTACGGTGAGTGTATTTTTACACTTAAACCCTCCCACCTGGTAATATAAGTTGAAAGAATTGAAGTGTGCAGTGGAAAGGTCTAGATGTAAAAATGCAATCACCGTAGGATGAAAATCGTGTGGTCTAAGAGGGATTTTTGCACGATTACACAAAATGCCTGTTTGCATTCTAGATGTTCCCATTAAGTAATCCTGTAACTGTCAAATTCATCGTAGATGCCAGTAACTGTCAAGTATAGTTAGCTATCATGTTTTCATCTCGTTTACTGGTTTCATTCAAGAATGATCATGGCAACTATTGGTTCCAGGCTGCAGAAGAGGCTTTGGAAACTTTGAAATCAACTACCGACCCGCAAATTAAGAAGTACTTGAGACCTGTGAGGTAAGAATTTGATGACTATGATTTAGGTGTTTGTTGGGAATAGATCATTTTCTTTTTGCATGATTTGGTTGCGTATGTGGTATCCTTGTATGAAGTACTGATCATCGAACAGTATGGAGTGAAATAACTATTGTTCATGAATGGTGTCACTCAGATTTTGTTTCTGCCTTTCAGATGCAACGGCTGACTTCCCCCTCCCCTGTTGCTGAACCGAATTAGTTCAAGAAGGCATAAATGTGGGCAGCTGCCCATTTGGCTATTCCTTCAAACTATCGGATGCCATTGGTTTACAAGAAATTCCTTTCCCTTTCTGTGATTATGGCCGACATCTCACCTCAGCAGCCAACCGACGTATGCAAACTATAAGCACATGTGACGCTGGAAAGGCTATTTTTGAAGGTGGAATGTTGTAGAGTGGTCTGGGTTCATTCGACCACATGCACCAAAGAATCTTCTCGTGTCCCGTTTGTTCTGATAAAGTATGCTCGTCTTGATTGTGATATTGGCATAGTTGGCTGTACACAAAGTAGGAACTTTAGGATGCTACATCTGAACGGTTCATTTAGCAGATGTGATCACCTGTAAACAAACTGTCATGGATTATTAAAAATGCAATGTTAGTTCATAAATGGTGTTGAACATTTGCTTCTTTTTTAAAAATTGTTCTTTTTTAGGTGAACCATGACGGGTGCTTTTTGAATTCCAGTTTAAAAATAAATGATTTATTCTAAAATACAAACTTTGAGTGGAGTATGCTGTAGCCTGTAGGTAGCCAAGTGCTTTCTGTCATGCATGCATCACTTATAAGGCGGTACATCTAGGGAAGGTTTTTCTATTTTTTTTCAAAAAATCTATTTTTCTCGTTAGTAAATAGGATGGAGTTACATCTGATTTCTAATTGATGTTGTTAGAACAATACTTTGTCTAAAATAAATTATAAGAGTTGTCCTAAAAAATCAACTAAAAACGAATAATATTTGTTCCTTCAGGAGTTTTTTTATAGAAAAGACATTCCTTTAGGAGTTGGCTCTATACGGTAGATATGGGCATGGGTACCAATGGGTATCCAGGATCCTTAGAATAATAAAGTTTATTATTTTAAAATACTCAAAATTAGCTACACCCCCATCCCTACTTATCCGTTCGGAGCTCATCTGCCAGCATTGCGTCCTGCAAGATCGTCTGAAGACATCACATCTTCAACCGCGATGGAGAGCTCTTCCTCCTCGGATACTCTCTGATTTTCGCCGTGATCCCAATCTTCGTGGACAACCAAGTTATTTGGTGTCTCAGTTGTCTGCAGAGTTCTATCAGCGCCGTGCTGCCAACGAACCTGCCCGGAGGCATCCTGATCGGGCCAACGACGGACGATCAAGTCAGACACGGTTAGTGTGGAACACGAAGGTGTGCGCGTGACAGGAGCTCACCGTCTTCACGGTCCAGACGTGGCCTTCCGACCAGTCCAAGGCGGCCACCTTCGATCGCCGGGTCCCAAAGGCTGAGCACCGGGTCGCCACCGACCACGAGGAACTGCTGGCCGAACGCTTACTTCTTCCCCAGCACGAACTTGACGCGCACTGTCTTGGCAGGCACTGGCCACAAAAGATTCAACAGTGCACAAAGAAGTACTATCGTTACAATCAGGCTCGGTTGTCCGTATTACCGCATCATAATTTATCTTCAAATTATCACATCAAGTGACTCCCCGACCCCGAGGGACGACGCGATGCGCAGCCTTCCTCGAGCGGCAAACGACGTGGAGTAACCAAACGCTCATACCGTGTCCCGCGAGCCTGGTGCTTCCCGGCCGGCCGGGACTGCACGAGCAGCCCGCCGCGGCGCGCCACTCCATGGTCCGGGCTTCCATGGGTTTGTTGGAACTTGGTGAATACATGCCAGCCTACAGAGGCAAGGGCTGGCGGGACGGGAGCGCCCGGTTCGTGCGCTCCGGTCACTTGCGATGTGATGTGGTAGTGTCGTGTGGGGCACGGGGGTACCGTGGTGGCTGTGGCCGTGGTGACTGAGACCTTAGCTCGCGGGCCCCTCCCGCTCCTGGTCTCGCGTCAGGATCCGCGCGCACGCAGAGGGAGTTCGTTGCCGCATGCCGCGCATTCCTCCCGCGCGCCTGCTGCGGCTGCAGTCCGGCCTTGTTGCGTCGACGACTACCTGCGTGTGGACTGCCGACGTTCCAGGCAGGCTCCCGGCAAACGCCGTGCTGTTCCCGTCTCCGGTAGGTGCGCAGCAGCCGCCAAGTGCTTGACAAGCAACTAGAGAATTTACTGATCACCCGGCTCTGCGCTGTGCTGCATCCATCAGTGGCTCCGGCGCCATGAGTAAGGTGTTCCATGTGGTTAACGCCTACCCATTCGGGGCCTCGTCCGCCGCCGCTTCCTCTGCTCCCACTATCCCCTTAATCATGGCCTATCATAGAGAAAATTTGAGTGATATACTGGTCTTTCATCACCCGTAGATCGGACGGTCACAGATGTAAGAGTCATTTATCCCATTATTAGTCAGCCAATTGTTATCTCTAGTGGGGGCGTTTCAAGCCACTAGGCATAACAGTGATTGGATTACTAATTGGTCTATTATACCTTTGTGTTGTTATGCTAATAGTACGAGAGCGTAGGAGTAGATAAGGTGGGAGGGCAAATTATTAATTGGTCATCAATTACCTGTAATTAGTCGGGCTAGAGCAGCTAATGAAATAATTGTTTGCTGGAGGCTACATATATCTAAATCATTAGCTGTTCATGTTTCAAAATCATATCCAAATCATTAGCTGGACATGTTTCAAATCACGAGGAGTGATTCTAGTACAGCGTAATTATCTGTAGAGGTTTGGAACCTCCTTAATAACTTTTTTCCTTTGTGTAGCCCTTATCTACATGGGTAGGCCCGTTAAATACGTCGGCTGTCAAACTTTCGGCCTGCGGCTGTGAACTAATGGGCTGTCGAGGCCTATTTTTGCCTCGTGCAGGCCCATCGTATCCCCGTTTCTTCTTCAGTGCCCTATAAATAAATATTTACCCTAAAGCCTAGCTCGCTAAGCTTTTTTTTTAGCTTGGTAAGATAGCACTTAGAAAGCACTCTGCAAATTGGGCACGCCACACACTGGTTTCTGGCAGGCGACTCCATCATAGTCCATACCGGTTTCGTATCCGGTTTTAGCATCATCAGCAAAGCCGTTGCAATCAGGAAGCGCTAAGCATGGTCCATCAGATCATCACGAGATTCCATTCAGCGGCAAGTGGGAGCTGCATGTGAACCGTTAAGGCCCGAGGGCTGATTATTATAGCTAAAGCCATTAACTCGGAATCAAATCAAACAAAACCGTTATCGTCATCGTCTACTCTCAACTACTAGATATTAAACCATTTGTGAAGTAGTCGAGGGCACATGCTCCCCTCTGTAGGCCGCCACCGCCAGTGTCCCTCACCTCTCGATGATAGTTGTTATCACGACTTGGAAACACGGATACAGAGACGCAAGCTGAAGTAAATCTGGGAGAGAAACCGGTCTAGGATGCACATGCGCGGCCTCCAATCCTCCATGTGAGCCCTGATGCCCGAGGGAAGATCAGCAGGGAATCCAACTCCCTCACATGGGCAAATTAAAGCGCAGTCTTCGTAATCAAGGTCCGCGTAGATGCCGTGTGACGCGGCAGAAGACAATAACGTAGTACGATGTATTGTCCACAGTAGCTAGTGGTAGTGGAGTTCGATCCTTGAAAGTGAGGCTTACCCACCGTGTGTACGAGTACGGTAGTGACTTAACCCGCTGCTAGCTAATCGGAGTCACCAGACCGCGTGTCGTCACTACGCAAAGCAGCTATAAAGATGTCGACGAGAAGACGCGCGCGCGTTTCAGCCTCACAAAAGGAGCCCAGAGTGTGCGTGTCATTATGGAACGCGCAGACCCACGCCGCGCCCGCAACATCCATCTTTCTTCCTCACGTTGCTTATCAGCTGTGTGGTCCTTTCTGAAGAACCCATAATAAAACTCGTCAAGAAACTTTAGTCGCTTGGCAACAGCGACACGAAGCAAAAGGGGGGGCAAGGATCGCCACGGTTTACAGGAAGAAGGTCCAAAGCCAAGGCAATAAACAAAGGCCTCCCTGTTGTGCCTTTAGCTGGCATGAGGAATCGTCCAGTTCTCCATTACAATTACCCACACGCTACACGACACGGAGCATGCTCCACCAAAAGAGGAGGGGGATCAGGATTCTCTGACTTAAGATCTGTGCAATAAACTGGATCCAGACCATCACTCACAAATAAGCCACGGGTGTCCCACCAAGCAAACACAAGGACACCAATGGCGACAATGCATTCTATTCTATCAGGTGGGGGCGGGAAAGCAACGCGGCAACGGATCATCATCTCTGTCGAGGTAGTAGTTCTACTGCGGTGTATGTAACACCCTAGAAGAGGAGCGATCGAGAGGAGGCTTGTATATTACAAGGCGACCAAAACCTAAGCGAATTAACACGCACCGGCTGCAAGCGACAAAGCACCGCACGGGACGGGAGGGCTGCTTTGACTCCCCCGGCCGCCGGCACGGCCCTACTAGTGGTGCGGCAAGGGCGCCGCGGCCGGGACGGGCGGCTTGGGGCACTGGTAGCACTTGGCGAAGAGGCCGAACGTGTCGATCTGCCTGATGAAGTTGACCATGCTGGCCCAGCCGCCGATGCCGAAGCCGACCACCAGCACCCAGACCACGATGAACAGGTTCACCACGAACATCCCCGTCCAGCTCGGCAGGAAGAATGGTGGCTTCTCCGCAGCGTTCTGTTGCATTCACACACACACAAAAAAAAGAGAGAGATATAGCCGTCAGAAGCACGGAAGCCGACTCAGTAGACACACGGCTGTAATCTAGTAAGAGATAAGAACGTGCACTTTGTGTTCCTAGCTAGTACTACCGTCACTCTTTCAAGGGTTCGTCGCATCGAGACTACTGTGTTCTGTTTGATTTTCGTTTTTGCGAAGCTGAAGAAAAGGAGATGGAGGAAATCGAAAGAGCAGCCCTCCAGCGGCCAAGCGCCCACTAACATCTCCTCATATCCATCTCATTCCCCGCGCATCCATATATGCCTGGCGCAGCGGCCTCTCTATGTCCAAACAACGACGCGACGTCGACCACCGGCATCTGCGGGAGAGCGTGGGGGCACCAGACACCAGCACCGCATCGGTGCTACAATCAGCAGCTACCCAGAGAGGGGTCCACAGATACGTCAACAGTTGCTTCCCGCTGACCCATCATCGGCACCGTCGCGTCTTCTCCAGTCCTCGTGTCCAGCACAAGAAAAGCCTGCGCGGGGCGGGGCCTGCCCGCCAGCTACCGGAACCGAATCCTTCCTAGCAGAAGGAGATCGCAATGGCCAATTGCCACAGCTGAAAAGAGTGGGAGGGGATCCGGGATCCCATCCGATGCAGGCGCCACCCATATCGCTGTCGGGCGCCGCAGACGGGGCCTGCTTCCAGTTAAGGTGGCTGTTGGCTGGATCCAATGATGGGGGATTTGCCCATGTAGGCGGTGGGGCCCGGGAGAGAGGTGCTCTGTGCAAACAGTAACATGAACTGGCTTGGCCGGTGCCTGTACACGGTATCTCCGCTGTCTATTCTATGGCCAGTGCCGGTGCTTCTGTGTGTTCCAGTCCCCGCACTGTTCGTGAAGCAAGTGGATGGAGAGTGTGTGTATACGTACGAAGGAAGAATTCACCGGGGAAGCCGGGTGTGCTTACCATGCGCGCGGAGGCGGTGCGATAGGTGAGGATGTGCGCGAGCGCCGGGATGATGTAGACGGTGAAGCTGACGAGCAGGGCGCCGACGGCGGAGTTGATGGGCCCGAAGAAGGGGAAGATGATGGCGAGGAACCAGATGGGCACCACGATGGGGAGCCGCGCCAGCGCGCGCTTGAAGGTGCTCCTGGTGTCGTGCATCCCGATCACCTTCTCCCACACGAAGTAGAGCGGCGTGCACGCGAACCCGAACGTGATGAACTGGTGGATCAGCATCAGGATCACCGCAGCGTCGCGCCACCTGTTCTTGGGCAGCAGCGAGAAGGCGTTCGAGTGGTTCAGCAGCTCGTCGCCGAACGCCCAGTACATGGCCGCCGAAGACGGCAGCGTCAGCGTGAACACGTACAGAGTCGCCAGCAGGTAGATGTACTTGAACCTGGCCGGCTTCCACATCGCGTGCATGATCTCGCTGCAGCAACCATACAACAAATCAGTCAAACATTTCTCTCTTTCTTTCTTCTAGACTATGAGAAAGTCATTGTTTCATCATCAGAGCACCAGGGAACGTAGGGAAACAAAATACCATTTCCTTTCCCGCAAAAAAAAAAACAGAAATTAACGGATAAAACGGCCTCGCACATGAGAGTCAATGATGCAGAGACCCTAGTTTAATTTGATGAAACGACAGGCGACGACGGCGAAAAAAGTACACTACTCCAGGTCACGCACCGGCAGGACGAAGGGTACTTGCAAAGATCTCGGCGGCAGGAGGAATCTTGCAAGCTCTCACCAACACATGCGCCTCCAGTCAAATGATGGGAGGACCCGACAAATACGGCCAAATAATGCCGTTACCATTATACTAGTCATCCTCTGAAACAATTAGCAGGTTCCAGCATAGAAGATCTCACGATGATTCGTATACTCAGTGGCGGAACAATTGACCCCCTCATTTTTCAGTTCCAGTTCCGCCACTGGTCACACTAGGAACTAGTAGCATGCTCTTACAGTGTCACAGAGCAGAGTAACTACCTAACCTAACCGGGTTTTAAAAAAATAAATTGCTTCAAGCAATTGTCAAATTGGACAGAGACATTCACCACCTATTATTAGCTTCTACTTTTAGGACGCAAAACTCAAGGTAGGCATCTGTCCCCATTGCTCCACTAAGCCATAACTTTCCCATGTTAGCCTAGCCTTAATAATATTTAGATCGACAGAATCGCCGAGACATGATACGACACCCAAAGGGTCCGAATCCATGTATGGTTGCAAGCTTATCACGACAGCGCCCCTTACATGATGTGAACTCGGTACTAACTGAACTTAATGGACATGAATACAAATGATTGCTTTTCCCGTTTATCTGCTCTTGAACGAACAAGTAGTCAAGCACCCACATGCCGAAGCTGCAGATTGAAAATTCCCAGATCTCTGACCCAACGGCGCCCACTAACAACCAAAGGGTTTGAACACCGCACTAGCACGCTAATTATTCCTCGTCTAATCATGCCCGAGCCAGAAACATCAATAACAATAATCCACGAAATTGATTAAGCACGGGCAATGCGAATAAAGGAGGTCGTCTTTTCTAATGCAATGTGGCTAACACTGCATCTTCCTGCTTTTTCTTCCCATAGGCTATATCTTGTGCTGCTAGTAGGGGACCTTTTGGATGCATCAATCTCTACATGCACATGTGATGAGCGCACCAAGCTTTAGCGGCCGGATCACTGCATTTTTATGGATGCGTTGATCGAGCTAACAGCTAATGGCTGCGAGCAGCTGGTTCCCACCACGCACGACCTAGAACTTCTTTTTTAGTGGCCCTGGCTGTTCATGGGGATCTGCACGCCATGGAGCTAGCCGCAAAGCTACAATCAAGTGTAGTTAAGATTAACTACACTGTTGCAGTGTGCTGGTACCGCGTCCACCCTGGATAAAACGGAAGGGAGGGGACCAATGGAATGGAAACCGGATGCAGGCTTCCGATCCGGACCATGTCCTCCCCGTGGCCAGGCAAAAGCTGCAGCTGGTGAAAAGCTCACTTCACCTCTGCTTCAGGACAGGGTAACTTAAGTGTACTTCTGGGTAATTAAAAACTAGCTAAAGAAATACTAGCACTCTCCGCTTAAGAATCGATTCCATTTCGGGAATGAAGAGCTGCCGGCCGACGGACTTACACTGTGACGGCGTGGCCGCCGAAGGTGTAGAGGATGTTGGTAGCGCCGGTGAAGTAGAGCACCAGCTTGGTCGGGCCGGTATGCGCCACGCCTTCGACCTGCGTCGGCACGAGACGGTCAATCAATCATTGCTCGCGAGCCTCAAATGGATAGGAATAGGATGCGTCGGGATGGCTCTCTCTCTCTCTCTCTCTCTCTCTCGTGGTGGCTGGCTGGCTCACCTGGCCGTTGATGAGTGCGGCGATGGCGAGGTACCACGCCGTGTAGGTGGTCATGCCGAGCCCCAGGAAGGACCAGATCCGGTAGTTGTGGAAGGACGGGATGAACACCGTGGTGGCGCAGCACGCACCGAAGATATACGTCCATGTCCGCTTGTCGAGCCGGTCGTTGATGTAGTAGATGTTGCTGCAAAAATAATATCGCACAGGTTAACAGCAACCTCATCGCAATTCTAGCGGCAGCGTGTGGCAGAACGTGAGTGATGGAAGAAGAAGAAGAAGAACCGATCGACCGAACCTTGCGCAGGCGATCAGCTGGATGACGGAGCCGAATAGCAGGAACGTGCAGTTGAAGGCGAGACCGGCCGCCTTCCAGTACGGGCCCAGCAGCCCATCCAGCACTTCGAACCACTGGTCAACATCACGCCACTTCCGTTAGCTAAATCATCACCCTTAATCCCAGTTTGTTACTTGCGCAAACAAAATTTGTTTGCAACAAAGTCTCGCTTTTGCGAGAGATAAGGATACAGCTTTTCGTTTCAGGAGCAACTAACATCAGAGCATGCAGTGAGTGTCGGAGGATCCTATACCATGTCCCGTTTTCACAAAAGGCGGCATTTTCGCTGTAAGAGCGGATCGATAACGACCAAACGAAGCTAAAGAAAGCAATTTTTTTGTAAAAGTCGGAGGAGAAGGGATGGAACTGAAATCCGTTACGGTGGTGACGGCCGGAAGAGAAAGTGAAGGGGACGACGAAGCAAGACGAAGGCGTGAGCGGCCGTACCTGGATGACGTGGTTCTTGAAGCCTACGCCTTCCTTCTCCTTGCGGGAGCGGTACTCGACGTAGAGGACACTGATGAGGTAGGCTGTCCAGCTGCCCATGAAGCCGTAGAAGATCTGCAGCAGCAGGCCGGACAGCATCCCCAGCTGGGAGAAGGAGTACGGCAGCGTCAGGAGTACCTGCGCCACCTGCAAAGGCCACGAGAAGAATCCGAGTCAGTCGGTCGGTGCTCATCACTCTGCTGCGGCGGAAGCCATGGCGGACGTCCGGCCAGAGGCGCGTATGCCTCGCTGTGCTTGAACGCCCCACCTGGTTGGAGGCGCAGCTGAACCAGGCGTCCCAGACGGAGCCGCCGTGCCAGAGGAAGCTCTTGACGCTGAACCCGCCGCCGCCATGGTGCTCGTCGCCGCCGTCCGCTGCGCCGACGCCCATGACCCCGACCTCGTCCTCCTTGCCGTCGGCCACGATGGCCTCGTCCGCCTGCTCTCGCACCATCGTGAAGCGGCCTTCCCGCGCGCGTCCGCTGCGTCGGTTTCAGAGAGGCACGTAGCCGCCCAGATCAAGATCCAAAGAACAATATAAAAACAGAACAAGGAAAAAACGCCGGCCGTACAGAGGAATAAGACGCCGGAACAAGAAGGAAAGCAGCAAGAACACAAACGCCAACACCAACCTTTTTCGCGGAGGAGAGGAGATTCAAAGATCGCGCGGGTGGTCGAGCGATGTGCAGTAAATGCAGGGCGGGTTACGAAGATGGGAGGGGGGATGGAATGCTACGGAATTTACTGTCCTATCGATCGAAGGGGGCTCTGTTCGCTAGCAGCAGCTAGGATCGTGGCTGGCGCGCGGCGCGCGTGGTGGTGAAAGGCAGGCAGGCGGGCGGCGAGCCGGGGCTGCAGCCTCTGCGCTCCCTCTCTTTCGTTCCTGGGCCTGCTGCTTTGCTTCTGCTCCTCCCCTGCCCTGTTCTTCCTTTACGAGGGAGTAATGGTGAGGGGCTAGAGAGAGAGCGCGAAACAGATGTGGGCTATCACTCGTAGGCGAGAGGACGGAGACAGAAGGGAAAGCTTGTGCAATTCGGTGAGAGGGAGAAACGATACCAGCTGTGGCTTTATAACGCGCCCGCCTAGGACTGACGAGTGACGACCCTCTCCCTCTCTCTCTCTCCGCCAGCCTTTTCACAATTTGCTCTTCCGTTTTGTATAGTGTATTATTTTTTCTCAAGATCTGCAGGCTTCCTGCGAGGGCGTAGTTTATTAACTGCAGGGTTCTCCATGGTCTTCGCTCATCGGCTCCTGTCCTGTGTAAGTGTAACACGGCTGCTCTCCACTCACCCGGTCAGAGCCCGTTACTTGTTTTTTTTATCTCGCTTTAGTTTCCTTTACATCGCAGTTCTCACTGTTCAAAATGTTTTTTGTACGTGGCTGATGCTACGCTGAATCTTTGCCATTTTGGGTAGGTGTGAGGAGGCTGGATCCGGGACCCAGCCACCGGCGGCGGAGCATCAACTGTTGCGACCCTGTATGAAACTCGTGCATATCACGAAGCGTCCGATGAAACATGCCGGTAACACGAAGCTCCTTTGGAGCCAGCAGAGGCCGCCGTCATCCAGCCTTGGATGCTCACTATTAGCATTCTCATTTAAAAAAAACGAACGGAAAATCAGTTTGACGATGCATCGTCTTGCCAGTTGCCGGAGTAGCTTGCCGCACATGCCGCATGCATGGCCAGAGTATTTGTCGTTTTGTACTCGCATTGCCAACTCAGTAAAGCATACAATGTTCCTTCACCTTTTGTTTTCCTTTTCGAAGAAAATAAATGTGCTGCTTGTAACGGCCATCATGCCTCGTGGATGGCACGAACGACCTCCATTTCCGTTTTACATAAAATAGGGATTACCCGTGTGTACCAGAATACATGGAAATGCAAAGACTTTTTTTTGTGCCTGGAGATTCTTGTCTTTTCTACTATTCGCGTTAGGAAATGAAACAGTAGGTACTCGGATAAGTTTTTTCTGTTTGCGCTTTTAAAGTACATTAATAAGCATAATATTTACTAGTCCTCCGGCGCGTACGTCTTCCAATTGTTCTCTAGTAGGGAAAAAATATTCAAGTAAATGACATCACCAATTCGTTCGAAAAAGAGGAAAATTTGTCACCTCTGGTGTATCTTTGTGCCCAGGTACACTCATACTGTTGCTGCTGCTACTACTACGTGTCGTTGACGTATTTATTCGCAAGGTCTAATTCTGCTGCACGTCAATCATACTTGTCACTTTTCACCTGTCAAATGATCGCATGATTCGCATCGTATATCATGCACGCCCTTGCACGGCACAGTGTAAATGCAGATGTTTCTCCACAGAATTCTTCTCTAGGAGTGTTCATGAAGCGGACAGATCGAAGCTTTCATCTTTCAAAAAGAAAATACTTCACAAAAAAGGAATTGCTGCTAGGTCAAGCGAAAACGAGGACACGAAATATTTTGGTGTCTGTATCCGTAATCATGCAACTCCCGCTAAAACTAACAGTAGTACTACTTGCATTTTGAATTCAGCTATATCTTTCAAATGAGAACGGTGACGTACGGCGCAGCTTGGAGCAAAACCCAGCTGCTGCTCCGCCTCCGCCTCCGCCCGTTCCTCCTTCGTATTTCGTATAATCTGGAGCAGAAAGCGTGCCCTGCTGCACTTTAACTCACATTTCTTTTCCAAGTTTTTTTTCCGTGCGCACGGCCATTCGCCCGTCATAATGGAAGCCTCTGGACCTGCATAGCAAAGGCGAGCAGCGAGGTTGGTGGCTTCCAGTCTAACGCAGCCGTCGAGCCTTGCTTTGGACCGGAGCGCTTTGATTCATTCGAGTTTCCATAAGATCGTGCGGATTAGATACCGGGCGACGCCATAGTCATCACGATCAGATCGGTGGAGTGAAAGCCCCCACGTCCTTGTTTAATGGGCGCGCCGCGTGGCCAGAGAGATGTGGGACGGGGAAAAGCTTCGGCGGATGGATCAATTAGCAACCTTAATCATGATGGCGTTGGTTCAAGATGTCATCGAGTGCGCAAAGTTATTCTTCGACCTTCTTTGCGGGATAAAGGAATTTCTTTGCTTCGTTTAGGCCGGCTACAATCCTTCTTTTTAAAGAAAGTAGCTAGGTCGGGCGCAGTTTACTTGCGAGTGGAGCAGGTTCCTAGTTGATAAGTTTTGCCCCGGCCGGCTGTCATTCCCAACGGGGAAACGACGCGCATCATCGCCTCTGAAACGGTTCTCCCCTTCTGCAACTGCTCTTCGAGTTCAATGTAATTACGTCAATCTGCCACCACCCTTCCCAGCTATCCCTTCGGCCTGAAACGAGCGCACCCGCAAACCCTCCTTGCCCAGCCGCGTCCGCCCCGTCTGAGCCCGCCAACCGTGGCGTCGGATCCCGTCGCCTCCGAGGCCGCCGCTGCGTCGCCACCCGTAGCCGCGTCTTCACTTTGATTCCGTTTCGTGTTCAGGTCCAGAACCTGCGCCCACTGCTGTCGAGCTCGTGCCCGCCACTGCTGAACAACCTGATCAAGAGGTATTGGTCGACAAACCCGGTGAGGCGGCTGGAGTTCAGCTACATCGTGTTGGTGCTGGAGAAGTACGACCACTGCGTCAAGGAGGGGATGTCGATGATGGTGCACCAGGAGCTCCGGCTCTGGCGCTCCTTCGCCAAGATCTTGATGAGGTGCATCACCAACAGCTTGTCTATATCGGTGCATGCGTGATTCATCGCCCGCACGTATGAATTTGTGTTGAATTGCTTGCCGCCGATAAAGATTTATGCCCTCTGAAACTACACCTGCGCTCTACTTTTGCTGATGCTGTTTGGCTCTCCTAAACTGTGTGTCTAATGTGGCATAAATGTGGAACTAGTTAGGTACGTAGTCAATTTTTAACCAACAAACTCAACTAACAGCTAAGGGTAAAGCGTCAATTTAATCATGTATTCTCCTCTACTAAATCTGAAAAAAAAATTAGCCAAACGGTTTCTAAAGTGATCATGTTTCTCGTTTCAGAACCGTTTTAGATTAAAACTGAAACTTTTTTATTCTGAGTGAATCTAGAACGTACCAAACGGGCCGTAATTGGCCATGCTTGCTAGTACGTCACACGGTATGTATAAAGTACATATACCTATAGTTGCTAGTAGCGTCTAGCTACGTGGCTGATCCGTGACATGGGCGTCAATATTCCAAGGGTACAATCGTGAGATAAATTATTCTGTCGAAGCGTTGATTAGCAAAACGGCTTGATTATGAGGCCATGAGGGACAGATAAGCAAAAAGCTTGAAGCCTGATCAGGCCGGGGCACGATTAGTTGGAATCTATGACAAAATCACGTCCCAGAGAAACCTCATGAAAAGGGAAGAACCCAGGCTGGATCTTGCTGCTTTTTTCAGGGGTTTTGCCGTGGCGGCAGGCGAGACTGGACAGCCTTCGTCCCCGATACGTGAAGCCATGCCCCCCGTAACACCACGCATCGCATCGGCACCCGTCCGCACGGGGATTTGTCGCGTGGGTGCGTTTTCTTTAGGTCCCCCGCCCGTGTGCTTGCACGGATCATTATCCGTCTCTTGTGTTTCCGCTTCTCTGTTTTTGTAAGAAGCAGGAGTATACAAATGCAAACATTTCGGAATTCCAGGGTCAAACTATCATATACAAAATTTAAGTCCATGATTAAGTTTGTCGTGCTGCTATTAAGCTATTTGATGCTCAATGACCGGAATACAGCTCGCAGCAATTATCGATCCGCCAGGTCCGGGTTTAAACATCTGAATTTTGAATGCAGCGGTGAAAAAGTGGTGTTCTAGATTTACCCTACATTGCAAAATACTACATAATAGTGTGGGATCACTAAGTGTTTTCGTAAACAGTCTTAGGATTTTGACTTTTATGTAATTTTTCTAAGTGGCATGGAATTTCTTGGACTAAGCCAGATATTTAGGAGAGTGAAATCAAATTATCAACGACCAAACATTTAGTAAATAAAATTTACCTGAAATCGAGCATTTCCCTTTATTAAATGGTTTGACCGTCGGATCCATCCAAGCAGAGAGATGCCTTTAAGCCGAAGAAATCCATGGGTTTCCAGCTGGTGAAATCGAATGGCTCCAAGGCTCCAGCAATTATTTAGGCGCTGCCGGCTACTGGTACTGTGTTTCTGACTTGCCTTACAACTGTCTCGTGATGGACGTGCAACAATGCGATAGTCTCGCAGATCCGATCTCGAGCAGAAGACTTTTTTGCTCGCTGCACACGGTACACGCTACTGTGCTGCATTAATCAACGCGTGCCGTGTATGTACATGTGTGTTCGCGCGCGCGCGTCGGCCACTGGGTCGAGGGGAAAACGGTAACTTCCATGCGCACGCGACGCCGGCGGGCGGTGTGCATGGGTGGATGCGTGGTCGAACGGCGGCGAGGGGGATGGGGGCTGCTGCCCATGGCCAGCGATGATTTGCTTGGGAAGCCGGGAACCCAACGCTGGATCCGATAAAATGTGGTGCGGCGCGGCCGGCGAATCCGACTTCGAACCACGCATCCGTGAAAATCATGATGCATACGTACGTGACTCCCTAAGCCTAGCTCGGATGGACTTGGTTGGAAGACGTGGTCGTGCATGGTTGTGACCCCAATATCCAACTTAACTAGTAGCGTGGTTAATAGGCGCCCCTCGAGCTAATGACCATCCTTAACCTGGTCATAGAAGATTATACTACTATGTTACGAACATCTATGCCGTTGTTTATACTGGACTGTTTTTCGTGTGGGATTCAGAGTTTTAAACATGCACCGAGTTCATGTAGGATAGTGTCCACTTGCCGGAGGCTGTGATCAAGACCTTTCGATTTGAAAATTGTTCCCACAAGTCCATAAACTATAGACTATTTGGAGCTATCGGTTTCCCTGGATCCAGGGTGTTGCGCCGCGGTAGGTGGCCAGAGACCACACTTGTTCAATTCTATTAATCAGACGAACATATAACATAATGTGCTCCACACGTGCGGTCGCTTCACGATTTCGGTGGATCATCTACGTACGTACACGTACGTACGTAAGACAGAAAAAATACGCATGTGGTACTCTGCTTTAAACCCGACTGATCTCCTACTAGCGTAACTGACTTGGCAAATGTAGTGGCAAATAACATACAAATATTTGGATAATTTGAATTAATTTGTTTTGGTGATGACAACGGTAAGTAATTTAGAAACATATAGAGGGCTATTTTATTCTAATATTATTATAATAGCAGTGATGGGTAGTTTATAGATATTTTTATAATAGTAATGGTGGGTAGTTTTAAAATATACAGAGGTATTTTTGACCAAAATTCTATAATGGCAGCGATGGGTATTTTTTCTATAACCAATGTAAGAATTTTTAGGCTTCTAAAGCAACGTGAACACTTATTTTGTAACTGACTAGTTTTGTTTGCTCCTCATTTCAGGATGCAAGTGACGTTGTTCCTCTTTTTATTTGACTAGTGTATAATTATCCATCCGTACTCAACCTTATTTCTCCATTTCAGTTACTCCCCCGTTTTGAAATTTAATTGATTTAAAACTAAATTAATTATCTTAGCATTATTTATTTCGGAACAGAGCGAGTATAACTTAAGGTGCAAGTTTGGTTCCTCTAGTGTAAATTGCTAAAAAAAACTGTTTTTAGAATAAAATGCTGGAACTTGGGGTCAGCAAAGATCGATCTCTTTTGAACGTTGAAATAGTTGCAGTACAAGCAACTGGGATGGCCATTTTAATCAAGAGTCAACTGAAAGAATTGCCCGAATACATGTGTAATCTAAACCATCCGGTTTGAATATCCGTTCAGCACATTGAAATAAAAGATGGTCAGCACTGGGGTACTAGTATTTTCATATTGCGTCGTCACAGCGGGTTATGATTCCTTGGAGAATTAATTCAGGAGAAGATCCATCAGTGGATCGACCATTAGCCCACAAACTGGTTCGTTTCTTTTTGTGTGTGTGTTTGTTGACTAGAGATTACTAATGTTGCCCGATTGCTACTATACGTACAGAGCATCCAACAAGCTGAGCTTGAGTTGACCACGGACGACCGTTACTTACTAGCCGTTGTAGAGCAGCAGTTGACTACTGCAATAATCAGAAGGAATCAAACCAGGGAATCGAATACTTCTCATGTCATAATTCCTTTTTATTCGTTTCTGAACCGGCATTTTAGTCCTTAGTCGGGAGTACGCCAGAATGAATTTTTTTTCCATTCAAGTGCCTTGATATGCTTGGCCGCAGTCGGAGACGTGCTCGGTGTATGCATGTGGAAGCCGGAAGGATCTCATGAACTAATGGTTAGCCGATTCTTAAAATTAAACCTTAATCGATTCAAACACCCTGACTAATATGTGCGAAAATTGCTAGTCAACATCCAACTCGTTATTAGTTCATTAGTCTGACAAATCGAACTAAATCGGGACGTGGGGGTCGCACGTTGTCGTCACGTACGGGAAACCAAACCGGCAGCGCTGCTTCGGTTTCCAACGCCGAACTGTGCAAGCAACGCGCGCAGACCCAACCCTCTGCCTTAAGACGAGGCTACGAGAGACGAGAGTCGAGAGCGGTACGCACGCGGCTAAGCCAAGATCGCTTTGCCCCGCGTCGGCCGCGATCTTCTCCGAAGCGCACGTTCGAAGCGAGCCCGCGGCGCGTGCCGAGGCGGCGACCATGCTTCTCGTTCTTGGACGGGGCGCTGCCGGTGCCGGGAGAAATCCTCTGCACAACGGACGGGCGTGCGTGCGTACGTACAAGATCGGCGCACGTCAGTGTGCCTGCCTGCCTGACAATCGGACCGGGCACGGCAGAGACAGCGTCGGTGTTCCGGATTTTTTTTTGTTTAAACAATACAGAATCCGGACAATAGACAACGGCCACAAACCGTCGTCAATAAGAACATTACTGTCGTCGGTTTTCGGCTATAGTCAATTATTATTTATCAATAACCTTATTGACGACGGTAACCGTCGTTAATAATCTTATTGACGAAAGCTAAATTTAGTTGTCGTCAATAAGCTAGGATATGAACCGTCGTCAGTAACGGTAGCTTATTGACGACGGTTTCTGTTACCTGTCCATCGTCAATAACAATGACTTATTGACGACGGGCAAGTATCAGAAACCGTCGTCAAAAAACTTTTTAAATTAAAAAAAAAAACAGAAAATGTTACATTGGCTTCAAGATCAGCCCTGGCTCGATGGTCAGATCACAGGCAATCAAAATATATATCACAATCAGGCACAAAAACGCTATACACACGCCACACTACCCTACGCTACCCCGACCGCTCCCACTAGAGTCCGGGAAGTCGTCGTGCGCTCGTACAAACGCTGGTTGCTGAGGGGATGGAGTTTTCTGAGCCCGCGTCGCCGATCCCTATGATGTACATGTATAGTTAGACAAATTAGAAGTTCACAAATGTGTATATAATTAAATAAAATTATTACAAGTCAGAATTGAGCAAGTTAGCTAGATTTGGCTATGTTTGAGTAAGTTTGCTCATATTTTACTAAGTTTGAGAAGTATGGACTAGTAGTGTTTGTGTTTGAGCTAGTTCAAATAGTTTTGGCTATGTTTGGTCATATTTGACCATAGTTGAGTAAGTTGTACCATATTTCACTCAGTTTGAGGATGTTTAACTAGTTTTCTCTAAGTTTGAGTAAGTTTGATTAAATTCAACTAAATTTGAGTAAGTTTAACTAATTGCGGTAATTATGAGAAATTTTGTACCTGTGCTCCTGACGTCAGCCTCTGTGATAGCTATATCGGTGGCGGCGCCAACTGAGGAAAAACAACAGGCTGTCCTGTGGCCATAGCCTACAAATATGAAGTAAATTATTATACATGTCATTTATATATTAGAAACGTTGAGTAAAATGATCTGAACTTACCTGCATGGTAGTTTGCAGCTGTAGCATGTACGAGTGTTGATACTCGTCCCTAGCCCGGAGCTCGGCTGCCTGCCTCTCGTTCGCGAGGCTCAACGCTTCCTTCGTCCTCTCGAGCTCCTCCTGGACACTCTGGAGCTCCAGATCGCGGCTGCCACGACTTTTGGATCCACCCTGCGATGAAGAGGCCCTCGAGTAAGACCGTGCCTCCCTCGATTCTAGTACTACATCGAAGATGGCCAACCTACACAACGAAGTAAGAGTATTAAAGTTTCGTGTCTCGAAGTTCATGAAAGTAAATGAAAAACAACAGAACTCACTGGCCGTGAGTTTTACCGCCACCGCTTGCATAGGCGGCTTCAGATACGATCGACGAGTTCTGCCAATCGTAATCGCCTCGAAGCCTCCGCACCTCCTCACAATACTTTTCCTGAAAATACAGAAAATTAAAGTCATCAGAAGTTTTAAAGAGAATGCAATTAAGTCAACTAAACAACTCACCAACGTCTCCGTCTCTGTCTGAGAAGACAGTTGATCAGGCTGCGAGGGGTCACTTCCCATGTGACCCCTCCTCCACACCTGGATAGCGGTCGGCTCCTGACCGATCTCGCGCTCCTATCGATACGTGTTAGCACAACAATAGCGATAGAAATTAACTAGAATATAATTCGAGTATCACTTACCATCCATTTATCAAGGCGTACGTAGCCGTCCCCGCCAAGACGGTGTTTCCCGTCTGTCCCTCGACTCTGTCGGCGGGTCATCGACACGCCTTGGAAGCCCTGGCTCGCCCAACGAGCACACATGGAACTGTAGGCGTCCGGACAGGACTCAAGCCACGGTACGCTGACCTGCACACATTTGTTGTTGGATGAAAACATTGATGAAAATTGGATAATGAAGCAAAGTAAAATAAAGAATTTACCTCTACGTACTATGTCTCCGTCAAGTACTTGTCCGCCACATCCCTAAACTGCCCCAGCTCACCCTCGTCCGGATGCAACTTATAGTACGCCTTCGTAGCCTCAATGCGAGCCGTTGAAATCGACTGCGTCAGGAGCTTTCTAGCGTTGTTGTTGAAGACCAGGCGAGCGTGATCCACTTGAGCTTCATCATCCAAACGGTAATATTTCTACAAGAAGAAATATACAATTTAATGTATTTAACATATAATAGGTTCGCATTTAACGAATAGACGATTTACTTACCATGAATTCATGCCACACATGCTCCTGGTGGTTGTCGTAGCTAATGTCCTGGGCCGTAGCGTAATCGTCCCAAGATGTAGCAGCCCGTCCGTTCACTAGACTGGGGTAGTGACAACGGATGAGCTGGCCTAGGACAGCGTTGACCTGGTGGTGGCGTCCTTGACTCGTGAACGAGTCATCGACCCAATACCTAATACACGATTCTCAACTAGTACATATATAAGTGTTAAAATATCTAAATTGATTTGTTATAGATTTACTTACCTATCGCCAACCGGACGAATAACGCCCCGATCTTCTGGCTTCTCCTGTAACGCCGCTGTGGAGCCGGCTCCACATCAGGCTCTCTAGAAGGCTCCGAAGCAGGGTCTGAAGCCTGCGGTGACGGAACCTGAAGAGGATCCGAAGCAGGATCTGTAACAGGCTCCAAAACCTGTGATGTCTAAAGAGGACCTCTGGCCTCTGTCTCCTCAAACGTAGAGTCGTCCTAAAAATTTGAATATTGGTAATATAGATTTAAGAAAGTTATCTATATAATTTATGTAATTTAATATTCTTTACCTGTCGTGACTGCTCTCGTGACCCCTGCCCTCTGTCGAGGCCCAACAACTGAGACAGTCTACCATTGCTAGACTGACAGCCGTGGAAAATGGAGTCTGCTCTCGGGGGCAGAAAGCCCCACGTCCCCCGTCGTCTACTGCTCGACGACATCCTGATGAAAGGAAATTTGATAATGAATAAAGGAAAATATAGAAGACGAAAGAAGAGATGAAGAAAACGTTACTTGTACTCAATTTCAAAATTCATCAGTATCACGATCATGTACTCTACTTCGTAAATCGGACCATCGATCTTTTGTCGTGGTTGTTCGCCGTTTTTGTTTTTTCACATTATGAGTTTGTACATCTTTTGCATCTCCAACTAATTCATCGAGTTGTAGATCAAGCTCAACGGCAAAAGAATCCGGCAAATCTTATTTTTGGTAAACACCATCAGCCTCATCAATGTAACCAGTATTGTCCGGTGTATATAACCGCTCACGAGGATTCACCTTTTGTACAACCCATCATGCACTAAGTTTTTCGCATGGATATTGTAGATAGTACACTTGTTCGACTTGGTGTGCAAGGACAAAGGTGTCGTAGCCTCGTAGTCGGTCCTTGTGTTTGACTTCTACCATGTCAAATTGGTTTTGTCGAGTTCCATTGTTATTATCAAACCAATCGTAGTTAAAGAAGACTACTTTAAGGTCTTTACTCCCAGCAAAACTAAATTTTAGGATTTTGTTTATGATCCCATAGAAATTAGTTTCACGTCCTTCGGCATCGGTGACCCTCGTCACAACTCCGGTGTTTGATGTTGCCCTTAGAGGACGTTGAGCTTCAAATTGAGTTGAACGAAATCGGAACTCATTGATATCATATCGACCAAAGAGTTTAACTTTAATGGATCCGTTGGACAGTTGTCGCAAATATTCATGAACACCGGCTTGTGTCTTGCACTGTCCAACATATGAAGTAAGAAGACTATTTTATGCTATGAACATAATTACTAAGAGGAACAAGACAAGGAAAACGTTACATGATTTCGAAACCAGGTTTGGAAGTTAGATCCTCTATTTACTCCATAATGTCGCATTGTTTGTATTCGCTTGCTAGTAGGTTGCTGCTTAGACTTCCAATAACACACCACTCAAATTAGTATAGATGTTGAACACCCACTCACTAAAAAGGTTTACGTCAATCTTTCGTTTTTGAGTCATTTAAAAGAGAGAGAGGAAAGAACGAGAGAGAAGGAAAGAACGAGAGACAAAGAAATGGGTCACCGTCCTAAGTTATACCCCGTTGGGGCCTGCCATTATCTTACGACTGTAAGGATCGAAACGCCAAGAGGGGGGGTGAATTGGGCTTTTTAAAATTTTAGAGCAATTTAAAACTTTAGTGGTTGAAGCCCAATTCCCTATGCAAACTAAGTACGCAAGTAAGAGCGTTAAGTGCAGAATAGTAAAAGCGTAATAGTAAGGGGTGAGGAGAGAAATGCAAACTCCCGCGGTGACTCGGAGACACGGCGATTTTTCCCGTGGTTCGGTAAGATCATAAAAATCTTCCTACGTCCACGTTGTGGCACCCACCAAAGGGTATAGCCACTCCCAAGTCACCAAGACGAGGGAATCCACTATCTTTCTCCGTTTGCCCTCTCCGGCAAGGTGGAGCTCAAGCCTTGTACAACGGTGATCCTCCGGGCTTCCACAAACACCTTGGTAAGCTCCGGAGTGATCTCTTCTTCCTCCAACGTTTACAAGGTGAGAGAAGTCACCAAGACACTCTCTCTCACTAGCCTAGAGATTCCAATCACCAAGAATGGACGCACACAAGCTTCTCTCTAGCTAGATATAATCTATAGTTGGATTACAAGAGGTTTTGAAGTGTGGAAGTGGTAGCTCTTGGTCTTGAATGCTTGAGAATGTGTAGTGAGGCTCAGGAGATCAAGACTTGTCGAAATGGCCGGTTGGAGGGGTATTTATAGTCAGCCCACACGAGATAGCCGTTGGAAAAGTGGGCAGACTTTGTCAGTTAACATCGGATCCTCCGATGCACCCCTTTATATGATCATCGGTCGAATTCCAAATTAGCCGATGTCATGTGTCAGATGTGATCGTTGGATATAACCGTTGGATTTTTTAATCGACCGATGTTACTTCAATTTATCATCGGATGATCCGGTGAGTTGATCTTCAGAATTGGGTCAGAAATATTGTCTCTGTTGAATTTGACCGATGTACACTTACTTTCTCATCGGATGATCCGGTGTGTATATCTTCAGAATAACTCAGATATCATCCTTCGGGTGAACTCAACCGATGTGCCACTTCCTTCACATCGGATGATCCGGTGAGTACTGGGATCTGAGGTCTTCTTCTTCTGCCAACTCAAACTCGACCGATGTAGTCATTTTGCAAGACATCGGATGATCCGGTGAATACAACTTGTTTGCTTCGAGTTATTTTGAGTTGATCTTTTAGAATCCTCTCGAGTGACCTCTTTGACACTTGTTTGAAATGATATTACGATGAGGTGTGAGCTCCTTGTGTTGCCAATTTTTATAAAGTAGAGTCGTTGTATGATTTCTTCATTTAGTTTTCTTGAGTATCGAATAACCCCTTAGAATGGATCGTTGAGGGGTCTCCATTTGTATCCAATGAGCAGTAGATGTTGTGAATAGATAGTTCATTTAATGTTTGATGTATGTGAAACCTTGCATCCACAAACTCATTAGTAATTACGAACGATTGTCATTAATCACCGAAACCATATCTCACGAGGGCCTAGATGCTTTCAATCTCCCCCTTTTTGGTGATTGATGACAACACAACGAGTAGAGTATGAAATGAAAACGCAATGCTCAAAAAGGAAACATAACAAGTACAAATTGCAGCACAAATGACTCGAAGGCTCAAATAATAATTAATAAAGCGTAAGAGCGCAGAGTAGTATCCGGAGTACAATAATAGCAAATAATAATAATCTCCAATAAAGTAGCAAAAAGAGATAGAACCTCCCCCTAGAACCAAGTACTCCCCCTAGAACTAAGCTAACCTCCTCCTGACTCTAACTCTTCTCCCCCTTTGGCATCAAGGCACCAAAAAGGAAAGTCGAGTGACTACGACTCAGGCGCGCTCCTGGCGATGGTGAAGCGGTCGGCGTCGACGGTGCTGTCGCCGGAGCTGCTGGAGGTGGAGGTCGCTGGTGCTGGAGCTGGAGCGGGAGGAGCTGGAGGTGCTGTGGGGGCTGGAGCTGGAGCTGGAGCTGCTGGGGGATCCGCTGAGACTGCTGGCGCCGGTGGAGGTACTGCCGGAGGAGGTGAGGACTGGAGCGACGTCGGTGGCAGTACTGGAGCTGGTGCCAGTGGGGGTGCACCTGGAGCCTGACTGAGTCCCAACTGCTGAGGTGGAAGAGCCACTCCAGTCTGCTGGTAGAGGTTGGTGACCAACCCCAGGATGCCCAACAGCATCTGCTGAGTCTGCTGCTGCTGGTCCAGAGTGCGTCGCGTCATCTGATCGACAAGGTTGGTGAACCTGTCGGTGTCCTCTCGCCTCTGACGGGCGATCTCCAGCTGCATCTCCTGCTGCTGCCTCTGAAGTTGCTCCTGTCGAGCTGCTTGCAGCTCCTGCTGCTGAGCCATCCGCTGAAGTAAGGTGGTGAGCTCTGACGGCTGAGTCACCTGAGCCTCTGACACTGGAGGAGGTGCAGGTGGTGGAGCAGCTGAGCCTCCTGCCTCTGCGTCGTGCTGTCTCGGTGAGGGAGGAGCAGGAGGGAAGTACTCCTCGACACTGTCGCTGGTGTCGCTGTCCGACCATACGTGTTGTAGGTCTCCTCCCTGAGCCTCTGCCTGTGCTAGCTCTGCGTCCTCCTGAGTCAGCTCTGCCCAGTCCTCCTCTGACAGTCTGGCTCGGACCTCACGCTCGACTGGACGGTCAAGGCGGCGGTCTCCTGGAGTGGGGACTCGGTAGTGACTGAACCGGGTCACGTGCATCTCCGTCAGCTGAGAGACTCCTGGAGTGTCCTCTGGAACCAGCTGGTGAAGAAGGTGAGAGATCCAGTGACCGAAGACCAGCTGTCGTAGCATCCCAACTCCATCGGTGATCACGTCCTCCATCTCACAGATCAGAATGTCTACTATGTCGAACTCCATCACGTTCATCACATAGAACAGGATGGTCTGCTGAAGGCTCGTGAATCCCTCCAAGTAGCCGGACCTCGGTAGCAGGGTACGCCTGAGGACGTGGTGAACTGTCCGGGCTGCTGGGGTGAGAAGCGCTGGCACCCTCGCCTGGTCAGGTGTGAATGGCTGTGTGAACAGACCTCTGATCTCCTCGAAGGGCGGTGCCACTCCTCCAGTCAGTGGCCTCCTCGGCGGGTCTGCGTCTCCGTAGACTATCTGGTGCAGGCACGTAGTGGAGAGCTCCACACCAAGCAGTCTGCCCAACAGGTCTCGAGATACGTCGTGGATCCGCCCCATGAACATGAAGTGAATCGAGCGACGGCCCTCAGAGACGTAGAGTGTCGCGTAGAACACTCTGACCCACTCCTCGACGTAAGCACTCCTCGGGTGTGAGAGCAGGTCCACCAGTCCTCTGTATCTCTCAAAAAGGGGCCTGATCCCGTGTCCTGCTGCCACTGCAAGCTGATCCCAGTCAATGCTGTTATGCTGGAATAGCTTGTGACCCCGACGCCTGTAAGTCTCGTACAGTGACGCCTGTGTCAGGGTCCAGAACCGGGAGTCAACTCGAGCATCCCTAGGCCGCGGAAACCACTCCTCAATCAGCGCTGACCATCTGAGCTTCTTTAGCTGCCTTGCCTTCATCTTCCTGTAGTCAGTGAGTCTGACGTCTTCGGCGACTCGGACTGCTGTGTCCATCAGGTGGATGGCCCTTTCGGCCTCTCTGTCCTCGGCGCGGTCAGCTGCAGAGGGGCGCCGACTCACCGTAGGAGTCTGTCCACCCCCACGAGTCCTCGGGGTGCGCCGGCGGATAAGAGGTGGCACCTCGGTCTCCTCCTCATCGGAGCCCTCGGGAGGCACCGGCTAGATCGGAGGCAGCTCCTGCCTCTGCCGGGACTCGCGGATCCGTAAGGAACCGCGATGGCCACGCTCACGCTCCTCGGCGGTGCGAGCGGCCAACTCCGCACGACGCGCGTCCTTGGACATCTTGCGCTTCTTCGCGGCGGGCTCCTCAATGGCCTTGCCCTTTCCTTTGCGATCACGACCCATCTTAGTGAAGAGAGTGATGCGAGTCGGCGGCGAGTGGTGGAGGGGAGACGGCGAGGGAGGCGCGGCGGTGCGGTGGAACAACGGCGGCGCGCGTGGGAGAGGCGCGGGCACAAGCGGCGCCTAGGCGGCCGAAAGGTGGCGGCGGCGGTCCTTGGGAGGAGGCGGCGGCGGCGCCTGGGGAGGCGGCGACCGAAGGGCGGCGGCGTCTGAGAGGCGGCGGCGGCTGCGCTCGGGAGGCGGCGGCCGAGGGGCGGCGGCGTCTGAGAGGCGGCGGCGGCTGCGCTCGGGAGGCGGCGGAGGTCGGGGAAAGAAAGAAACCGGGCGGCGGCCGAACCCCTTTTTAAACTGTTCGGGCAAACCCTAGTCGCGCATAACACACCGGATGGACCGATGATCATCGGAGGATCCATCGGTCGAGTTCAACAGAGAGTTGTTCCAACAACTCTCTTTGAACACCGGATGGACCGACGCTAAAGTGGCGATCATCGGTCTATTTCTGCAGGGCACCAGAAAGCTGGACACCGGATGCTCCGATGTCTTCTGAAATGAACTCATCGGTTGATTTGTGACATCTGACTTGATCTGAGCACTGAGCTGAAGCACCAATTGATCCGATGATCTGCTGGCCCTAGCATCGGATAATCCGATGACTATAGAAAATCTAAGACTGCCCATATATGTCCTTGGACTTAAGCACACAAGGATAAGGATTGGTCCTAGGACTTTTTGGGCAACTCCTAACCTCTAATATAAGGCCTTAAATATAGTGCCACATATTGTCTAAGCCCTTAAGCAAAGAAAACACACAAGGTTTTGAGGGAAATCACGAAAATGTAAGGCCCATGCTTTGTGAGCTAGAGTATGGAAAACTTCTATCTCTTTAAAGCATGTACCTTTAGAATTTTGCTCTATCCACATCATATGAGTTGAGATATTGCATTTTAAACAAGTCTCCTTCTCATGATGTGGTTTCCCTTTGTGACAATCTACCGTATGCAATGCCAACCAAAATGATGCAAGATATTGAATGAGTGCAAGTCTATATGGCAGAAATCATGCAAGGCGTAATATAAATCTATCTTGCCAAGTTTAAACCTGCCAAAGGCTTCCTCAGGAAAAGCTATTTCTAGCTTGCCCCTATCCTTTGGGAGTTAGACAAGACCTATTTGATATGCAAACTTACATGAACATGGCAACTTACATGACGTTAGATGCATCTAGCACATTTAATTCACTTCTTAGTCTAGAAAAAGTTTTCTCATCAAGTGGTTTAGTGAAGATATCCGCCAATTGTTCTTCGGACCTTACACCTTGCAAAGAGATGTCTCCTTTAGCCTCATGGTCCCGCAAGAAGTGATGGCGAATATCAATGTGCTTAGTGCGGGAGTGTTGAACGGGGTTTCTAGCTATCTTAACCGCACTTTCATTGTCACAAAGGAGAGGCACACAATCAAACTTAATTCCAAAGTCCAAAAGGGTTTGCTTCATATATAGAATTTGGGCACAACATGCACCGGCCGCTATATATTCTGCCTCCGCGGTGGACAAAGCCACGGAGTTTTGCTTTTTGCTCGACCAAGATACTAGGGAACGCCCAAGTAGGTGGCACCCACCGGATGTACTCTTGCGATCCACACGGCATCCGGCAAAGTCCGAATCCGAGTAACCCAAGAGATAAAAACTAGCGTTCTTGGGGTACCACAAACCTACACTTGGGGTATGCTTGAGATACCTAAGTATCCTAAAGACCGCCTTACGATGCGATTCTTTAGGTGCCGCTTGAAAGCGAGCACACAAACACACACTAAACATGATATCGGGCCTAGATGCGGTAAGATATAATAATGAACCAATCATGGAACGGTAATGAGATTGATCAATAGGTTTACCGTCCATGTCCGCGTCGAGATGACAATTTGTTGCCATTGGAGTACTTCTTGAGCTGCAATCTTCCATTTCAAACTTCTTCAAGAGGTCTTTGGTGTACTTTTCTTGGTAGATGAAAGTCCCCTCTTGAAGTTGCTTGATTTGAAATCCTAGGAAGAAATTGAGTTCTCCAATCATTGACATCTCGAACTCCCTAGACATCATGGTGCCAAACTCAAGACTAAGAGATTTGTTAGTTGAGCCAAAAATAATGTCATCAACGTAAATTTGACAAAGAAATAAATCCCCGTTGATGTCCTTGGTGAAAATTGTGGTGTCCACCCTCCCGATCTTGAAACCTTGCATGACTAGGAAATCCCTTAGGCGTTCATACCATGCTCTAGGTGCTTGCTTGAGCCCGTAGAGCGCCTTGTGTAACCTATACACATGGTTAGGATTCCTCGGATCTTCAAACCCGGGAGGTTGCTCAACGAAAACAAGCTCGTTAATATAACCATTGAGAAAGGCACTTTTCACATCCATTTGATAAAGCATAATATTGTGATGTGAAGCAAAAGCTAGGAGTATGCGAATAGCTTCTAACCGTGCGACCGGGGCAAAAGTCTCTCCAAAATCTAGTCCTTCTACTTGTGCAAAACCCTTGGCCACAAGTCTTGCCTTGTTGCGGACCACCACGCCATTTTCGTCTTGCTTGTTGCGGTACACCCACTTTGTTCCGATGACGTTCTTGTTCTTGGGTCGCTCCTCCAATACCCAAACTTCATTTCGGGTGAAGTTGTTGAGTTCTTCTTGCATAGCCATCACCCAATTGGGATCTTGGAGTGCTTCCTCAATATTTGTGGGTTCTACACACGAAACAAAAGAGTAGTGCTCACAAAATGAAGCAACATGGCGAGAACGAGTGCTTACTCCCCGTGACGGACTTCCGATGATTTGATCCATCGGATGAGCCTTGGAGATGCGCCCAAGCCTCATAAGAGGTTGTGAGGCACTTGGTGGTAGTGAGACATCTTGCTCGTCTTGTGGTTGGACTTGACCTTGGACTTCTTCTTCTTCTTGGTGTTGTGTGGCGTGTGAATCTTGCATTGGCAATTGATCATTTTTCTCTTCTTCTTCAACAATTTGAGGCGCCATGGAGGTGTTGATGTTGGAACTTGAGGCTCCCCCTTGATCATGGCTCTCTCTAACTTCGGGCTTGATGTCTCCTATGGTCATGTTCTTCATAGCTTCTCGTAGAGGCTCATCATCTATATCATTATGACCAAAACTCTCCTCTTGGGAGCCATTAGTCTCATCAAACTCAACATCACAACTTTCTTCAACTAACCCGGAGGTTTGGTTGAATACTCGATATGCTTTTGAGTTTGACGCATAACCTAGAAAGATGTCAGCATCACACCTTCTTTCAAACTTACCGAGCCTTTTCTTGCGGTAGATGTAGCACTTGCACCCGAAGACTCGGAAGTAGGAGATGTTGGGCTTTCTCCCAATGAGGAGCTCATATGGGGTCTTTTGAAGTAGTCGATGAAGGTAGACCCTATTTGCGGCATGGCACGCCGTGTTGATCGCTTCGGCCCAAAACTTTTCCGATGTGCCATAGTCATCAAGCATTGCTCTTGCAAGGGTGATGAGAGTCTTGTTCTTCCTTTCAACGACACCATTTTGTTGAGGGGTGTATGTGGCCGAAAACTCGTGCTTCACGCCTTCACGATCACACCACTCCCCAATGTTGTAGTTTTTGAACTCGGTGCCATTGTCACTCCGGACCTTGATGATAGGAACTTGAAATTCCCTTTGAGCTCGTTTAGCGAAGGTCTTGAAGATTTCCGGAGTTTCACCCTTGTCACCTAGAAACAGTGTCCAAGCATACCGAGAGTAGTCATCAACAATGACAAGACAATAAAGGTTACCGCCAAGGCTTTGGTATGTGGATGGTCCGAAGAGGTCCATGTGAAGTAGTTCAAGTGGCTTGGAGGTTGACACCATTGTCTTCATCGGATGGTGTGAGGCAATTTGCTTCCCAGCTTGACATGCACTGCAAAGCTTGTTCTTTTCGAATGTGACATCCTTCACGTCGGTCACCATCCCAAGCTTGAATGACTTCTTGAGCTTGCTCATCCCAATGTGAGCAATGCGCCGATGCCATAGCCATCCCAAACTTGTCTTGGTGAAAAGACAAGTGGTCAAGCTAGCATCCTTGTTGGAGAAGTCCACCAAGTAAAGATGTTCATGCCAAAAACCTTTGAATATTAGTTCTTTGCTTGATTCACTAGTCACCACAACACCATTCTTGTCAAATGTGCACGTTAGTCCAAGATCACATAATTGTGCAATAGAAAGTAGATTGAAACTAAGAGACTTAACGTAAACCACATTAGAGATAGACAAATCATGAGAAATGGCAATTTTACCCAAACCAATTTCCTTCCCCTTTGAGTTATCACCAAAGGTGACTTGTTAATGATTGCCGGGGTTCTCTATGGAGGTGAACATACCATCATTGCCGGTCATATGTTGAGTGCACCCACTATCGATTACCCAATGCTTTCCTCCGGCTTTGTAGTTCACCTACACACATGAAGTTAGTTTTTGAGTTTAGGAACCCAAGCCAACTTAGGTCCTTGTATGTGTGATACAAGTGATTTTGGGACCCAAAGTTGCTTGGGAAGCTTCCCCTTCATGCCCTTGATGTCTTTGCCGATGAACCTTGCCTTCACCTTTCCACCTACTTTGCTCAATAAATAGTGATAATCATTGAAAGTAGATTTGTAGTTAGGAGGCAATTTGGGAGAAGGACGGTTGGGAAGAGGACACTCCCTCGTGTGATGTCCGGTGACCTCACAATATTGGCAATAGGACCCAACTTCCTTGATGAATCTTGTCCTAAGCTCCGGTGAGGGCACCTTTCCTTTGTTGGGCACCGGGAAGGATCCAAGTCCCCTCTTGTGGAAGCCTTTAGCTTGTTGGTAGAGGATTTCCTTATGCTTGTCCTCTCCCTTAGAAAGTCTTGCCACACTAGTGCGAAGACTTTCAATTTCGTCCATTAGCTCCTTCTCCCTAGGGCTTGCTTTTAAAGGCAAAGACTCATCCAAAGTATTAGTGGCATGCGAATTAGGTGATGTTTTGCCATCAAGGGTTTCTTTCTTTGTGTTTTTCACTTTTAGTTCGATCGCTTCATAAGCAAGGTTAAGCACTTCATGTTCTTGAACCAACTCATTGTGCTTTGCCAAGAGTGCTAAGTTAGCTAAGTCAAGCTCATGATACTTAAGCTTGATTTGAGCATTCTCCTCCTCGATTTGCTTAACATTTGATTTGAGCGTGTCATGCTCTTTAAGTATGGTTACATACTTATCATGCAAATCGAGGTTGACACTTTCAAGCTTAGCTCGGGCTATCTCAAGAGCCTTAATCTTAGCCTTTTCCCTTTTTATAATGGCATGATATTCATTAATCATAGATGCTAATTCATCGGGTGAAAGCTCATCATCATCATCGCTAGAATCTTCACATACCTTTGAGTTACCTTTCGCCATTAGGCACATGGGAGGTGGACGAAGATGTGAGTCATCCTTGTTGACGATGGCGAGGCCCGCCAAGTTTTCTTCATCTTCACTATCTTCGTCGCTTGACTCTTCATCCGTGATCCACTCATTGGCTTCACACATGAAGACCTTTTGAGGCCCTCTTCTCTTCTTTGGAAAGAGCTTGGTTTTCTTGCCTTTGTCAAATTTCTTCTTTCCAAAAGAACGCTTGAGCTTAACCTCCTCTTCATCATCACTTTCTTCTAGCTTGTAATGTTTCCCATTTTCCTTTCTTTTGTCCGGTCTAGGACAATCATATGATATGTGGCCTAGATCACCACAATTGTAGCACGTCTTGTTTTCATCTTTTCTTGGCAAGAAGGCTTTCTTTTTAGGATCAAAAGAGTATCCCTTCTTTGCAATCTTGGAGTTGAGGCGTGAGAATTTCCTCATCATCAAGGCAAGTTCATCATCATCTTCGCTTGTTTCTTGCTCTTCTTCACTTGAGCTAGGCTCAACCACTTTCTTCTTCTTGGGAGTTGTTTTCTTGGTTGAAGCCTTGAGGGCAATGGTTTTTGATGATGACTCCTCCATCATTCCAAGTACGCTCATCTCATGAGCATGGATTTCTCCAATGAGCTCTGAAACTTCAATGTTGTCTAGTGACTCCTTTTGGAGCATTGAATTGATAATGTTGTACTTGGGCTTGGGTAGAAGCATGAGAATCTTGCGATTTATAAGTCCCTTGCCAAGAGAAGCGATATCAAGTGCGTTAATTTCCTCAATGAGCACATTTAAACGAGAAAACATTTGATTAACATTTTCATGAGGAAGCATCTTAAATTCATCATATTTTGATTTAAGCATGTGATATTTGAGTTCTTTGACACGAGATGAGCCCTCATGTATTTCAACTAGACATGCCCAAATTTCACATGCTTTTTCCTTGCTAGCAATCCTAGCAAAAACATCTTGACTAATGCATTCATATATGGCGTTTCTAGCCTTAGCATCCCATTTTAATTGGTCTCCAACATAGTCAAGATTTCCAAACCCCGCATGGGTCGCTTCCCACACTTCGGGAGCAATTGCCTCAAGGTAAGCGCGCATGCGTGCTTTCCAATAAGCAAAATTCTTGCCCTCGAAGGTAGGAACCGAACCCCCATTCTTGGCCATTTTTGCTCTCTAGCGGTGAAGCTAGAATGATCCAATGAGCAACCAGGCTCTGATACCAATTGTAAGGATCGAAACGCCCAAGAGGGGGGGTGAATTGGGCTTTTTAAAATTTTAGAGCAATTTAAAACTTTAGTGGTTGAAGCCCAATTCCCTATGCAAACTAAGTACGCAAGTAAGAGCGTTAAGTGCAGAATAGTAAAAGCGTAATAGTAAGGGGTGAGGAGAGAAATGCAAACTCCCGCGGTGACTCGGAGACACGGCGATTTTTCCCGTGGTTCGGTAAGATCATAAAAATCTTCCTACGTCCACGTTGTGGCACCCACCAAAGGGTATAGCCACTCCCAAGTCACCAAGACGAGGGAATCCACTATCTTTCTCCGTTTGCCCTCTCCGGCAAGGTGGAGCTCAAGCCTTGTACAACGGTGATCCTCCGGGCTTCCACAAACACCTTGGTAAGCTCCGGAGTGATCTCTTCTTCCTCCAACGTTTACAAGGTGAGAGAAGTCACCAAGACACTCTCTCTCACTAGCCTAGAGATTCCAATCACCAAGAATGGACGCACACAAGCTTCTCTCTAGCTAGATATAACCTATAGTTGGATTACAAGAGGTTTTGAAGTGTGGAAGTGGTAGCTCTTGGTCTTGAATGCTTGAGAATGTGTAGTGAGGCTCAGGAGATCAAGACTTGTCGAAATGGCCGGTTGGAGGGGTATTTATAGCCAGCCCACACGAGATAGCCGTTGGAAAAGTGGGCAGACTTTGTCAGTTAACATCGGATCCTCCGATGTACCCCTTTATATGATCATCGGTCGAATTCCAAATTAGCTGATGTCATGTGTCAGATGTGACCGTTGGATATAGCCGTTGGATTTTTTAATCGACCGATGTTACTTCAATTTATCATCGGATGATCCGGTGAGTTGATCTTCAGAATTGGGTCAGAAATATTGTCTCTGTTGAATTTGACCGATGTACACTTACTTTCTCATCGGATGATCCGGTGTGTATATCTTCAGAATAACTCAGATATCATCCTTCGGGTGAACTCAACCGATGTGCCACTTCCTTCACATCGGATGATCCGGTGAGTACTGGGATCTGAGGTCTTCTTCTTCTGCCAACTCAAACTCGACCGATGTAGTCATTTTGCAAGACATCGGATGATCCGGTGAATGCAACTTGTTTGCTTCGAGTTATTTTGAGTTGATCTTTTAGAATCCTCTCGAGTGACCTCTTTGACACTTGTTTGAAATGATATTACGATGAGGTGTGAGCTCCTTGTGTTGCCAATTTTTATAAAGTAGAGTCGTTGTATGATTTCTTCATTTAGTTTTCATGAGTATCGAATAACCCCTTAGAATAGATCGTTGAGGGGTCTCCATTTGTATCCAATGAGCAGTAGATGTTGTGAATAGATAGTTCATTTAATGTTTGATGTATGTGAAACCTTGCATCCACAAACTCATTAGTAATTACGAACGGTTGTCATTAATCACCGAAACCATATCTCACGGGGGCCTAGATGCTTTCAACGACGCCTAGGGTTAGTCGTCGTACGTTATGCCCCGTCGTAAGTTGGTCAAAGATGAAACCGCACCGTCGGGGCCCGCCGTCCAAGCGCGGGAGCTTGCCATCCCCCGTGCGTGTCTCGACTAATATATTACCAATAAATGGGCCGTGACAGACCCTAAATGGGTCGTGTCAGGCCGGACCGGGCCAAAACAAATTTATTTACATATAGTAACTAATCACGCAATCAATCAAAGTATTATTTAAAAAATAATCAATTACAATACTAATTAAACAATTAACCAACTAAGGTCGGGCGGCGCGGGAGGGCGGGGCTTAGGGCGGGGCAGGGCGGCACAACAGGGCGGTGCTCGGGGCAGGGCGAGGCGAGCGGCGGCGGCCGAGGCGCGGCCAGGGCTCGGCGCGACCAGCGGGGGGGACTGCAGAACGGTTGGGTGGGCTATTACTGAGGTTATTCCTACAGCCCGTCATAGAATGTGCTTCTTTCAGATAATGAGGAGGACTGCAGAACGGTTGGGTGGGCTATCACCATTAATTCTCTTTTGAGTTTGGTCTTTAAAATATACCAAGTGGTTTGAATTTCTCATGTATATGTTGTTTCTAAGTTAGTCTTGGCTCAAAATTTTGTTCCGTACTCCTGTTCATTGTTTCATAGTGAATCTCTAAAGTTGACACACGCATATACCCAAGATTAGTGCGTCGGGGGAGGGGGAGAGACATCAAGTTTGATGAAAAGAAGCCTTGGCAGTGGGATGAAGAACATTCAGTTGAAAAGAAGCATGTGTCTTATTTCAGGGTTCAGTGGACAACAACTGAAAATATTGGCAACAGAACTCTACCCGAGTCACCTGACTCGAGGTAGTGACTCTGAATGAACTCCATTTGTTTTTGAAAGGATGTAACCCATGGCTTGTGTTATGTGACAGGTAGGAGCACAAACTGAGACTGAATTAAAAGAGAAGAAGTTGAGAGTTGAGGATGCCCTTAACGCAACTAAGGTGAGTTAGATTTTGAGCAGAAAACGGGGAGGGCTGTGGGCAGTCCACCACCGTCTGCTATGTCCACTTCATTTTTTGTGGGTTTAACAAGCCCTGTTGATTAAATGATACTGTCCACATCTATGTTGGTGGGCGCGGTGGGTGTATGCTTTGTGGCTCACAGTCGCCGCAGGATCCTGCGACCACACGTCTAACCAATAATTTTATTGTATTTTATAAATTCTGAACCACACCAAGATACTATAATAAAAACTTTTCTAAATAACAACCACCAAGGCCTAGGAAATGCACAAAACTGGGATTGGTGGCCTCGTGCAAATCCAAGCACGTGGATGTGATTGACTTGATCAACAAGAACAAAAATGAGAGAAAGGAAACGGCACGAGTGCCATCTTATGAGATCGATGGGTGGTTTGATGTGCTTTGGCCAGGGTGAACCTACACTGATTATCGGCAGGTCCGTTGCGATTCTACTAGCACACGTCCTCCAAAATGTCCTCCCTGTCCAACGTCATTGGCTAGCTGGCGGCGGCTCACAGGTGGTGCTGTCTTAGAGCTCGATACGTTGATTTGAACAGTAGAGCAACGAATTCTGAAAGTGGGCCTTGCAGATATATGTGGGATTAGCGGGTTTGTCCGGCGCGTCCACAGTATCCAGCGGGCGCGTGGATGAGACCCACTTCAACCCGCTAGCAAAGTTGCGGGTCGTTGTGATGGTCGTTAGCATGTTTTCAGTGAGGTTGACTAAGTGGGCTAGTGGACAAGCCCGCTCCACTTTGAGATTGAGTTAGATTCATATTGCTTCTTGTTCTAAGCATATTACATACTGTCGCGCTCCTCCTCGGCCTCGCGAGGGAGAGGCCGGAGGGGGAGGGGGAGAGTTGGGGGAGGGCCGGAGGGGGAGGGGGAGAGCGGGAGAGGGTATGTAATAACTGACAACTGCACTGATGATGTGAATACACTGTACATACACAGTTAGTGTAGAAGGTGTTGTGCATTATATACTTTCATTGACAAGGCAACGATACCAACATAAAAAGGTGATATTTCTTCCTAAAGAAACAAATTTGGCAAAATGGCAAGTTGTCTCTTGTGAAGATGATATCAAAACTGTTCTAATAAGAATATCATTTTGGGAACCCAATTGCAAATCCTACTAAGGTAAATAATACAAAAAGGCATGATGCATCCGCCAAAGTCAGCGATTGCAATACTCTCGTCCAGTCACTAAACTCTGTGATTGCAATACTCATCCACAACTAAGTATTTGGACATTTCAAACACGCTATGATTTTATGTACTTATGTTAATTACGAGCAGTTAAGCAAATACAACCATACAACAAGCAATAGAACAATAAAACAGGATTGAAAGGTCAATGTTTCTGAAGGCGCATACGAAAAACATAGAAAATGTTTGCACTCGCACTCGCTGGCGGGAATCCACAAAATCTTATCCAATATGTGCCCCAGTAGAAAAATGTGCATTCATTCTCAAACTTGGCAATCTTTGATAGACCCGAATTCATAGCAACGGGGGGAGGGCCGGAGGGGGAGGGGGAGAGTGGGGGGAGAGGCCGGAGGGGGAGGGAGAGACCGGGGGGAGGGCCGGAGGGGGACTTACCTCGGGCGGTGGCGGCGGGGACCGGCGGGGAGGGCGGCGGCGACGAGACCTCGGCGCGAGTCGGGAGGCGGCACTGGCCGCCTCCCGACTCGCGTACGGGTTATATGTCCTGTTATTGACGACGGTGCCTGATCACCGTCGTCAATAACTCCTCGGGTGGGCCCGAATTAAGTTAAAGACGACGGACACCGTCGTCAATTATTTATTAACGACGATACTCGTTCAGCTGTCGTCAATAACTGTGTTATTGATGACGGTGCTAGGTCACCGTCGTCAATAACTCCTCGGGTGGGCCCGGATTAAGTTAAAGACGATGGGTACCGTCGTTAATTATTAATTGACGACGGTGCTCGTCTGGCCGTCGTCAATAAGTGTTATTGACGACGGTGCTCGTCTGGCCGTCGTCAATAAAATTAAAGACGACGGCCCCGTCGACAATAAATTTGGCCGTCCAGAATGTAGTTGAAAGTTTACAATAATAACTAGTTGTCAACCCGTGCATTCGCACAGGCTAGAAATATGTGAAGCCGTCTGCCCGTTGCCCCCACTACTGTTGTTGCCCGTCTACACCTACACCATGTATCTCTGCTTGGCCTCTATTGCTCGATCGTCGCTAGACTCACCATGCATGGCCGCTATCAACATTGACGCATACCGCATAGGCCGCCAATTGCCATCTCCGAATCTTGTGCCAGTACCCTTGCAGATTTCTTGTCGGCCTTGCCGTAGCAACTGCGGCGGCAACGGACACCAATCGTGTATGACTCGTGCCTGTGACTTTGCATCTGGTCAGCGGTCGCTAGGCGATGCTGCGCGCGGCGGCGGCGCCTATTAGATATGGCTGCCGTGCTGCAGTCTGAAACCCACCTTGTTGTCGATCGAAGTTGACACATGGAATCTGCTTCGTTGATGCGTTTTATGCCTACTTCAGCATGTCCAGATCGATCTGATAGCCAAGATCAAGGAGACTCACTTGCATGTTCACCAAGCCTTCGGCATCGATGCATAGTAAGCTGATGTATTATGGCGAGGATACGGACTAATCCTAAGAGGACACAGAGTTCAATCTCGACATCTAGGTCAGGAGGGCAAGCGTTGTTTTCATTCTTCCCCGTCGCGAGATCAGGGTGAGAGCTTGGGAGAGACGGAGGCCATCAAGTCATTTTCTTTCCCCTATGCACTCCCACTCTCCCAGAGGAAGAGATTTCTAGAGTTGCCTAGATTTCCTACCTACCTTGGTCAAATCCAGCGCGAACTTCATGCGAGCAACAAGGCGAAGGTCATGCATGATGATATACACATCTTCCCTCACGGAGCGCTACTGCACTAGGGAGTGGCGCACACTGAGAAGACACCACAGCATTTAACAAAATAAAACAACGGCCATGCTTCGCTCCTGGCCGATGCCTGTCCCCCCTGCAAAGTTCCAAGCCTCATGATCTGCTGCAGGGCATCCTAGCAAGCTACGACTCTACTCCTCCACTTGCGAGCTGCAGCGGCAATGCCAACTCCGCCGGCCTCCACTACCGTCGCCTGTCCCCCTCTTGTCTGCCCCTGGGGGATCCCAATGCTTCCATGGTTTAGACCACGGATCATTGCCTGCACTACGAGCTCGCTCGCTCGCTCACTCACTCACAGGACAACATGTCACCTCCACTGCCCATGGCCCTGCCGATCCAGTGAGCTAGTGCCAGCCTGGTAGAGCATACCGCGACGCCAACAAAGCGGCCCTTAAGATCCATCGGCTACTCCGTGGCTCCACAGGGCTGGGGGTCAGGGGATGGACGTGCCAGCCAGGTTGCGCAGCAGAACGGGGGTTGGTAGACTAGTGCGCGATTCGGTGTTCGCTCGTTGCGCCGGCGAGGATCCGGCGGCCATCATTGTCCCGCCAGCTTAGTCACGCTGCTTGTGCTGCGTGTCAGCTCAATCTTTCCGTCATCAAGAAGCGCGTGCGGTTAGCAGCACCGAGTGGCGAAGCTGAAACCTTATCGACGACGACGAGGAATTTATTTGAATATAACGAAAAGGCAGACGCTAATCAGAATGTGTCAAATATGCATCATCGTCCAGAGAGAAACTCCAAATATTCGAGGAAAAGGAGAAAGAAGAATCCTCCAATTTTAACGATCCGCCTGACGAGTGACGTGGAACATTATATTGGTCCCCTGGATCGACCGCGATACCTGTTTCTAAGCGAAATAAAATTGTAAAAGCTAACAGGTGTCTTCCTGCCCGCTGCCACGCCGGGTTAGCAACAGTGTTCGTCATCGGAGCATAAAAAGTCCTGAATCTTACCAACCAAGGTATCTGATGCCGGTGGCTGATGGCGAACCTATTTATGTGCACCGAAACAAACGTGCAGCGCAAAACCAAACAAACGCACTCGGCTCGTTTCTCTGCACGCTATGTCAAAAGGGTGAGGGGGACGCCATCTCATACGCACAAGCAAGCGGTGGCAGCAGGATTTGACCGAGGGGATGTGACAATCCTACCATGGAAACTAACCCCCCGGAAGCAAGAGCTCATGGCAGTAGTGGTAAACTGACAGCGGAGCAGGGACCCTCTGCGTGGGGGCTTTGGGACTTGGATTTCGTTTTGACAGCAACCGAATGCTGATAGATGTAAACAGCTGCTGTCAATTCAGCCAGCCACTCTACCTAACGGAGAGAATGTTTTTGTGATTCTAATGCAATATTTACTCGGTCCTGTGCCTTTCCCTTTGTGTGTTGTTTTAGCACTCTTTTGACCCAGCCTCTGTACTGTTGACAAGCTGGTTTGGGCCGTCCAATCTCACCCACAATGTGGCCCATTCATCAGGTGTTGGGCAATAACTGGGCAGTTCTAACAGCAGTTCCAACATGTCATCATGTGGATGCAGTAAAATGATTCACATGAGTGACTCATTTGTTGGTTTGATTCTTTTTCTCTAACTCATCAGCCTCGGTGCCCGTGTCTAATCTCCACCAAGAAAGGGGTTTGTAAGCTGCCTAGGTGGGAGAAGATTGTAGCACTCAAAATGTGTCAAGATTTTCTGTGACGAGTCTGAACCTCCAGCACTAAAAAAGCACATCAATATCAATTAATATGCTACGTGTCAGCACTCGAGAGTTAGGGGTTTAGCTGCTTCTCAAGAAAAATGTGTATAGTCGTGTATCGCTCAGAAAAGACGAGTGATCAGACTACGCAGGCTCCAGTCAAAAGTTTGGTATGCAAGTTCATTCTGAACAAAAAGAATCAGGCTATACATTGCCCTGCCACTAATAGTATTATCTATCCTAGCCTCTTGGCCTCTAACGTCAATTAATATAACCATGTCCTGCTAAGACCAAGCAATGTCTGGAATCTTCTGCTGGATAACTACTCACATCAAAATATAGTACTGGCGCTAATTATAGTCAGGTTTGAACGCTATTTCAGACGCTTATGTGGACTGCACTCGCCGACTTGACCAGCCAAGTGCAAGCGGATAATGAGAGTGAGCACTAATTGCAAGGGCTCGAATAGTACAACTTCATAGCTTAACAGCGATCCTAGTGTAGTATAGTACCAAAGCTAGCATCTTTTTTTTTTTGCGGTTTCAGAGCTGTTTAGAGTTTGGACTTCGGTTCAACGTCCTCTTTGTGCATGTACTTCTTCCGTTTCAAATTATTTGACGCAGATTAGTTTAAAATTAAACTAACCAATATTAAATAATTCAAAATGGAGGGAGTAGCAAATAATTGTACTGTAGAGAAACTTGCGATCAGGGAGCTGGGCAGCCAGCCCATGAATCCGCGATGTCCATGTGGCGTGTGGCCTTTGGCGCGACTAACCGAGGCTATCTGATCGTTTCGATGATTCCATATCTCGACGAGGAAAAACAAACGCCTCCTACTTTTTACCGGAGACGCGCATGCTTCGTCTTCAGGGCACAGGATCCTCCCTCCTTGACGACAGGCAGGGCGGGGCAGCGCGTGCGGACAGACATTCGTGTGGTGGACTGGACGCCGCCGTCCCGGTGTCGTTCACGTGCGCAACAGCGACGGGGCGTTCCGTAATAATTGGGCGGCACGATCTCGCCGATCCGCGCGAACCCATCGCGAATCCAGAGACGTTATCGCGACTCGTTGCCCGTCTGGTGTTCCGTGCGAACGTGATCGGTAGCCTCTTCCGCGCCGGCCGGGGCCCGAGAAGCGAAACGTCTCGCGTCGCACGGGCTCCCGTCCCGTGATCCCGGGACGACGCCACAGCTTGCTTGCTGCTAATAGTGGTATCGGCGGGGACCTGGGGGGATCCATGCCACTGCTGCTGCACGATCGGATCGGCGGCCGGCGAGGGTGTGGACCAAGCGATCCGCGATCATATGGTGCTGATAATTAAGGAGCGGGAGCGTGGCCATGACGGGCGTGTGGATTCTGCAGCTGAGCCATCGCCTTCGTTCTTGGTTTTGCTTAGCCGCGCTCTCTGACCTTCCTTGGACGCGGCGTGGTTAAACAAACTGACCGGAGTGGAACGTGAACAGGTTCAGAAACTGTCCTTTTTAAGTTTTTTTCACCAGACGCGAAAAGGGAACAAGGGCTATCATGGATTTCAACGAGAGCTTGAAACCGGGAAAAGGGTGGGGGGTGCGTTCGAAAGCACCGGTCTGTCTTTTTGGAAAAGCGCCATGGCGGCATCAGGTGAACGGATCTGAGCTGTGAGCGACGATCATGATGGCGATGGTGGTGATGATGGTCTCAGCCAATCCGATCTCAGCCCCCGGTGAGATGGGCCCCTTTGGAACTTGCGGTACTCATGGACCAGCGCAGCATCTGTTCGCTTCCGTCCACACATAACCTGACACGGCATGGGTGCCTTATGATGATACCATTTGACTCTCTCTCTCTCTCTCGTCTTTGAGCTGGTAGGGTTTCAACCGTAACCACGATCCGAAAAGATACGGATCTATAGACTCGGCAGGTTAGAATAGCACGAGGAGAATGTTCCTTCGCCATACTCTGTTACAGTGTCTCAGGTGGCATATTATCGCTTGACCTGAATAGTACGTACATCATACTCGAATAAAATTTCAGTTCTGGAGCTTTAGAATACAGACTATTCGGTTGAACGGATGGGTTGTTACGTGAAAGAGGCCTTGCTTTGCTACGTAAATGGAAGAGGCCCATTAAGCCCCAGTTGAGTTAGCGCGAAACATGTGGCCGAAAATACTAGAACGCGAGTAAGAAGTTTCTTGTTTCGTCATCCTTTCAGACAAGTTGGGCTGGACTACAAGCCGCACTGCATATCGCGTGATCCAAATTGCGGTTGCCGCCGTAATAATCAGTTCATTGCTACAAGAAGTCGCTGCACAAGTCACTCGGGTGCTACCGCGAAGGAGATAAATGCAGATCAAGCTCATCGTCTATGTTTGCTGGCACCTATGAACATAAATAAAATATACTCCTTCTCAAGCATTTCGGCTGAAGCTACCTCAGTTTTCACCCTCATCAAGGAGGATGTGGCACAAGCACAATGTACCATGTCTGACGGCAACAGAGCGCGCGTTCCTCTCGTTCCCGTTGCTTCTAACATGGTCACCAATTTTCCTCTCATCTCAGATTCTCAATTGAGGCGGCAGGGCTGCCTTTTCCTCGAAAGGAATAAATGTTGCATTTTACAGCCTTGACAACAAAACTATTAATTTGGCAAGACAGAAATTATTCCAGCTTCACATTACTGGTTGCAACTTTTAGCACGAACTGTGACAAGAATTGTTATTCATATATTATCCGTTAGCTAAATAATCAATTGTTTCAGAAGAAACAAAAACGGAGAAATCAGAACTACAGTCAATTATCTTTTGGAAAAAAATCAGAAGTACAGTCATCTATCTTTCGAAAGAATGGTGTTAGATTTGTCTATCATAACTCATCACATTTACACTTTCATGAGCACTCCAACAAACATATTCTTCATGCTTTTACCACGGTTCGATCCAGCAGAATGCAAGCATCTGAAATAAGGAAAAGTCACGGAATTTGTAAGCAGACCATTAGGATCAAGCAGTCAGTAAATTACAGTTTTCTGAATATATAACTAGCAGAGAATGCAGCCTGTTCTATGAAATTCGTATGCTTGATGGCATCCAGAAGTTGCTAGCGCAATGGAAATGTAGGTAGTCACCTGAGCTTTCACAATTCCAAGTTCAAACTTGTTGTTGCTTGGTTAAAATAATGTATGAGCAAAAATGGCAGCATGGAGCGGTCAATCAAACTATCTTGGCAGCCCCAGGCATTTTTGGAAGAAACGATTCCCCTGAAACATGGGTTAACTCATTAAACACGTATGAAAACGAAAAACTGATTATTGCTAAACAACTAGGATTAGAAACCTTTATCTGCACCTTAAATGCAAATGTGATATCTGAACTGTCAATCTGAAGTGTCACTTTTCTAAGCTTATCTTCCTTCGATTGCCCTAGCTTCATGAATCCCTATAATGCAAACTCCATCAAATACTAAACAACGTGTGACTTTTCTTTTCTTTCAATATAGGAATAGTGAAACCTTGGTACTTGCATACCTGATCACTCAAAACCATACACATATTAGAAAATTCAAGCATTCCAACAGCTGGGACTTGGGTTGATCGACAAATTTCGATGTATGATTTGTTGAGCTGAAGCAAGGCAAGGATAGATCAGTTAGAATTATACACAAAAAAAACAAGTAGAATCTTCTTTCATTATGTCATGAAGTTTTACCTCTCCGAGATTAGTAGTTTTTTTCTTGCAGTGCTGAAAAGCATTTGCCAATGCACACAGTACCATCTGTTAAACATTCCATACATATGAATGAGACTCATATTATAGGCAAAATTTGCAGAACAATTACATGACTTTTATTTATTTTTCGAATAATAGCACAATCAAAAAGAGTAAAATAATAAGGGACCTAGAATATTGTGAACTTACCTGCTAGTGTTGGGGAAGACACAGTATACTATCTACTACCGCTGACTTGAATGCCTTTGATAAGGCTACTTCCATATGATCAAATGTCACCTGTAAATAGAAATATAAGACAAGACTCCACTACTTCAGAGGATACAGCGACTAAATGTGTTCACCGCAAATTATGAAGAATTAGGCTGTGAAGAATAGCAGGAAATGTATCTGGGCTTATTACAGAGAAAATAGCGACCACTGGTAATGCTCAACAGTACTGCTGGCTACAGTTAGAGTTACTTTCGATCATTTTGGAAAATGGGAAGACTGAAGTACACCTTATTTATCTGATCCTATTGATTCACATAGTTATCTGACAGAAACTCATAGGAACAGATAACATTTGACATATAGAACTAGATCAATATAAATGCTAATTACCAGTTTTGTTTGGCGTGGAGTCCACCTTAAAATCCCTAATTTCTGTTCCTTACGGTACAACTGTCCAAAGAAAATTATGTGAGAAACAGAACTTACCAGCCCTAATTCTTGATCAGAATATTTTAGCCTTGCTTCAAGAACCTCAACAGCACTCCTGAAATTTGCAAAGGATGTTATACACTAATGCCTGACTTGCTATAGCAATCAAATGCACCGTTTCTAACCACATCTGCACATGCACTAACAAGATTCAGAACATATTCTGTATCAGAAAATGCTGTGTAGTACATTTTATCAGCTATGATAATGGAGGTTACAGATTGCATGGAATATGATCGTTTCCTCAGCTAGAGAAGTGTGTTACCTGCAAACACCAAGAGCCTTTCTCATGTCACCAGATGCTGCTGCAACTTTCTGAAAAGAAATAGCATTCACTAAAACATTACAAAAGGGAAACATGGAGTACAATAGTCTGTGTAAAGATGAAACAGGCGCGATAATCGGGTTAATGAGAAGTCTTGCATGATATTTGGACTTACTCTAGCACAAAACTCCAGAGCCAGTGGTTCAAAAACCTCATACTCGAGAACCTGTAAAAGTGACATTTTAAAAAGCATGAACAAGCAGTTGAATTTTTTATAATTGGAGAGGGGCATTGTAAAATGTTATTGTTGACACGAGATAATTACCTTTAATCTATGCTTAATTATGTCAGAAATCTGATCCTTGGAATAAGCTCGGAAAGTCACAACAAGAGGTTTGCCTATCAATTGGGGTAGTAAAGAAAGTCATGGTATATTACATCATACAAGCATATGCAGCATTTAACATTGTAAAGAGTGCTTACAATTTAATGATTCAAGCTTTGGAAGAAACCGATCTGCTAGGTCTATGGCATTTGCAATTCCTGAAAAACAGCGCTATGCATCAGCAAAAGGGTGTCAACTAGTTAACATAAACAGCTATGCATAGGTTGAAGAATCATTTAAAACCTCACCTATTAGTATGCATCTAGAGAATGGGAGAGTTGTAAGCATGAAAAGATCATGTAGAACTGCACGGTCTTTTGTAATTAAGTAGTCCATCTCATCTACAATAACCATCCTGGCAACAAGAACAGCAGTATACAATTCAGATAACACAATAAAAACATCGCATAAAGCCAAATTGTCAGTTGCTGCAAGCTATTCATACATCATTCTTCTTGGAGTTGATTCCTTGTTGGAAAACATGCTCTGAAGTTGCTGAAGTGGCAACAATTTGCTGATTCCCTTCTTCCGGCCCTGAAATTGTCCTAGTATCTGCATTGAAAACAAGATTTGGAATCACGTTTTTTTCTTTTGTTTGAGAATAGATGGAACATGTAATTCGGTAGCATTTAATAACACCTTGCCAAAAATATCGGATGTTTTTCCTAAGTTTGTACAGTTGATTGCTAGCTCATCAGGCGTCTCCATTCCCACCTTCACTCACACATAAGTAGCACAACAAATCAATAAAAATGCATTTCAAATCCAAAACTGCATTGAACATAAGATGTAATTATACCATACCTCATCCGCCCAGCGCAGCAAGCTCTCCTTGACTTTGCTAATCGACAGGGTCTTCCCCGTGCCTGGACACCCGCAGACATAGAGGCCCCCGGCCTTCTCCTGCTCGACGCACACTTTGCAGAAATCAAGCACGCGAGTTTGCTCGTCGTCACGGCAAACCAACCCGCAGGAAGGCACCGTTGCTACGTGCAGCGCCTCCTTGACCGCCCGCATCTGTGCCGGGTCTGCTTGCCACAACCGATTCTCCATCAGACCCGCAAACTAAAACAAAACAAACACACCGGCTGGCCGAAAATGGAAATTGAGGGACTTGCCTCGGGGATTCCACTTGGGCTTCTCAGGTGCGATAAGGTCGCCGTAGAGCCGCTTCCTGGAGGACTTGGGCGACGCCGAGAGAAGCTTGGGCGTGAAGACCTGGTAGATCGAGCAGTTGGTGTGCATTGCAACGAGGAACAGACGAAAACGAACATCGGGGACCGGAATGAGCAGCGGATCTTACGGTTCCGGCGCCGGCGTGTGGGGACCGGTGTGGGGAGGTGTGCGGCGTCGCGTCTGGCGACTGGCCGGCTCGGCCAGGCGTGAGGCGGCGCTTGACGCTCCGCGGCGTGCTCGACGCGGCGGGGGATGGGGTGGCGGCCGGGGACGAGCTCGCCGTGGCGCTGCGGAGAGTCGGCATTGGAGCTTGACGGGTGCGGGAACCGGCGGTTGCTCTCGTGGAGGCGGGAGAGGTTAGGGGTGGAACTGGCGGGTGCTGGAGCGGTGGAGGAGGGCGGGAAGAAAAGGGCGCGACGCGGCCGCGTTGGAGGGGCGCGCCCCCCCCCCCCCCCCGCGCAAGAGCGCGAACCCGGGGCTTACGCCTCTAGTTGGTGGCTCTTCAAAAAATTTCTTCCCGCGCACGTCAGCACGTGTCGTGATTCCGGGCGTTTGGTCCCGAATCGACACTTCCGAATATCTGGTTAAAACATATTTGAATTGATACCATCTTGGAAACATGAAATAGCAAAAATGCGTGTTGCTACATAAAACACGAGAGAATGTGGATGTTATTTACAGCATCTGAATGCATTGATCGTTTAAGTGTGCGTTCCCATCGATGTTCGATTCAAATCATACGAGCGGCATGGATACATTTGGGCGGACACTGAAATCCCATTTACAGCTTAGCATCACTGTACTTCAGGAAAAAAAAGCTTTGGACTATAAAATAGTTAAAAAATATATACTTTTTAGCATAGGCCTAAACTGGTCCATTTTGTTTTAGGGCCGTTGATAACCACGGACCACAACGGCACTAACAGGTTATACTCTGTGTGGGCCATGGACAAAGTTCCCTTTGTTCATTTTAGTTGGGCTTTGTACGAGATATAATAGAAATGGAACTTGCTTGAGAGCAGAACAAACAACTCAAAAAATACCCTGTATTTTATTTTTGCGAGAATTGGTTCTTACGTCCACTCGAATTCGAGCCCCACTCAACACGGATGCTCATCCTCATCTTCTTAAATGAATTGGCAACACTCCTGCCCATGGTGTCCGAGCCATGTACTTCACCTTTTAAGATTTTGAGCATCATCAACGAAACCAATGGTCCAACAACAACTCTAAATCCCCGCCCATGATGCCCTTCGTTTTCTCAACGGTCTCGTCTTCCCCCGAAACCTCGTCACGCCGCACGTGAAGGCGCGTCCGGTGGGGAAACGAAGAAACTCAGGGCAGGGCACGGCACGGCACGTCCACCCAGACGCAGCTACCTTCGTCGGCCCGGCCGGCCACACTCCCCACACCATGCCAAATCACCGGATAAACTCGCGTGGCCGCCGTCTCCTTCCCTCCGATGCGCCGAACGAACGAGGCGTCACGGATCCGTCGTGTCTCCTCTCCGGCGCGAACACGTCCCTGGATCGAGACCGGGCGGCGCGGTTCCACTTTCGTCGGAGGAGATTGAAACGGTCGTGCCGCTTTTCCAACGACGGCGACAGACGCGTCTGCGTGGAGCCCCCCCCCCCCCCCCCCCCCCATCTTCCTCTTCCAGAACAAATCCCGGCCGGTTGTGCGGACACGGTCGACGCTTACCGGTCGTAGCACGCGAGCGAGTGCGAGGGGGGCGGTCAGCTACCTCTCGATCGCCGGCTCTTATCCGGAACTTCTGATGAGGCGCGTGTTGGTCTGGATTGGTGGTGGCCATGATCGATCTTTGGGTCGTATCCGTCGATATGGACCCGCACCGCTCGCGCGTCCGCCGGGGGCGGAGGCGTCACGCGTCGGGGCGCTCCTCTGATCGACCAGGACCCATGACTGCCGTTGCCGATGTGATCGTAACGAGGGATGCATACACATGCTCGATCGTGCTAATTTGCCGGGAGCTGTACCCCGCTGCTTTGATTTGACGGTGCCAACTGCTCGCTAGAAGTTTGCTTGCACAAGCAGGCCTCTTGTCAGTTCGCATGATAGGCAAACGAGAAAGAGGGGTCAGATGCTAGGCTCTCTCAGATCAACCGTGTGTCCGTGTTACTGCTTCGTACGTCTGCAGCCCTAGACTGGCTATTAGCCGTAGCCTTTAGGAGTTAATCTGACTCACGAGCCTTGTGTTCTAGGACAAATTAACCTGTTTCCAGGGAGCTAAAAAAACTCAGAACCAAAACCGCCCGTCTGAACTATGAACTCCCTCGACCGCTTCGTTCATCTGAATCAGCGAACTCACCGATACAAAAACGATGCGTAAACGCGATTGAGGTGATCATTCCATCTCGTGCGTTGTTGAGTGCTCCGAGATCGCGTCGATCAACTGCTCGGTCTGTCCGTCGGCGCAGCAGCCGCCCTCCACCGCCCCGCTTAACTTATGCACCTTATCTGCCGACCTACATCGACATCAGCTCGCTTACCGCTGATCAATAAAGCCATTTTTAGCTAACTGTTCCCCTCCTGTACATCCAGGATATGCACGAACACAAACATAGATTTCCATCTGCCGCCAGTTGCAATCCCGGTCAGCTTTATTAATTTCACAAAATCTCGGGTCAGCTTAATAAAAAGGTTGTGCATTTCATAGCTGTCGTGACGAGACAAGAATGGCACAGGTCAAAGCAGAGAACCAATTAGATTACGTTAAGAATTGACTCGTTTGGAGATAAGCAGTGACAATGGCGACGCCATTACAGGTTTCCTCCTAAAGATAGACAACCTTCGCGCCTGCTTCCGCAGACCGGAACGATATTGGAAGAGGCTCCCCCCGGCGCAGCCCCACTTTCAAGTTTGGCTGCGCAGATGGTCGTCGCGGTCGCCGGTGAGGTGCATATCTGCAGATCTGGAGCTTTGCTTGGTCCAGGATTTGGAGCAACTCCACGTCACGTCCTAATATATGAGGTCGCGGGTGGCTGGTGAGGACTGGGGACATGGCCAAACGGGAAGGTACTGTGAATATCGCGCACACCATCACGCATTTCACAGACTGGGTGTAAATGAGAATAAAACTAAATAAGCAACGTCACATACTTAAAAACTAATTGACTAGCAAAAACATCTTGTCCTTTTACAGAAGTTACAATCACTTCCAGCACAAAAAAAGCAGAGAAACAAACAGATTCACGCCTCCACGGCATTGCCGACCAGAGTTACAATACACGATCTCTCATCACGTCACTGAGAAGAAACTCCATGCCTCCCTTTTAGGATTTTGCCAACAAGCGCAAGTCGAGTAAAGGAAGTTTACGCTCGATATCGTTTCACAAACGAATAGAAAACTGCTTGAGGAAAGGAGGATACTAGAGTTTTCGGCGAACCTCGTGCCGGCCCTGGATGGAGACGCCCGCGTTCAGTAAACTACGACGGCGTGCGCTGCCCCAACAAGGGAAAACGACGCATCTACTTGTTTTGCGGATAAGCTTGAAACTCCCCTACTCTTCATTCCTTTTTCGGCTGATAATTTGCCTATTACTTTTTACATGTCTAAAATTAACATCTATTTTCAATTTACTTTTTGAATCATCATATCTATTTAAATATCCTTATATTTGTTGTCAGTTATTTTCTATTTTTATAATATTATGTATTGACGAATTTTTTATTACTGTGTTCACTATAAAAATAGAAATTGTGACCATTTGATCTATATTCGATAAAAAATAGGATTAGTTTGACAAAATATGTTAATTTTAGATACCTACTGCTGTAATTTATTGACTTACTGCGTGCCCACGCTGGCAGTGCCCGCCCCACCCGCGGTTAACGCGGCACGCGCCGTTTCAAACTACACGCCTTAGCGCGGTCCACCCCATCAATCAAACCCGATTCAGGGCGCGGGCTCCTATAAAACACGCCTTCCCGTCTAATCCTCGAGGCCAAACTCAAATCCGGAAGCTGCTTAGAGGCAGGAGCTTGAGCAAGAGTAGAGTTAGAAATTTCCAACTGAACGTTCACCTGGAGAAGGAAAAATCAGCTGGAGCTGAAATGGCTACGCCCAAGCTGTCCCCTGTCTCGCCGGTGCCGTCGGGCGACAAGCCGTGTGCGCCCTCGTCGTCGTCGCCTACCCTAAGGGTGCAGGACGCGTCGGCGGCCCAGGCGTACGAGCAGTACTTCCGCCTGCCGGAGCTGTCGAGGCTGTGGAAGGCCGGGTGCTTCCCGGAGTGGGCGGGCGAGGGCCTGGTGAAGCCGGCGTTGCAGGCGCTGGAGATCACCTTCCGCTTCGTGTCCGTCGCGGTGTCAGACCCGCGCGGGTACGCGAACCAACGCGAGCTCGCGAGCCGGCTGGAGGCGCTCGCGGCGCGGGAGGTGGAGCTGCTGGCCGCGCTCTGCGAGGGCGACCGGCGCGCGCCGCTCGCCGAGCTGAGCGCCTCCGGGGGCGTGCTCCCGCGGGGGCGCAGCGCCTCGGAGGTGTGGCAGCTGCCCGGGAGCGCCGCCTCGGTGGTGTGCCACGTCAGCGAGGCCAGCCTGCTCCCGCGCCTCGCCGCGTGGGACAAGTCCGAGACGCTCGCCGCCAAGATCATGTACGCCATCGAGGGCCAGATGCAGGGCTGCGCCTTCACCCTCGGCCTCGGCGAGCCCAACCTCGCCGGCAAGCCGGTGCTCGAGTACGACCGCGTCGTTCGGCCGCACGAGCTGCACGCTCTCAGGCCGAAGGCCGCGCCGGAGCCCAAGTCCGGCTACCGCAACCGGGAGAACGAGGCTCTGTTCACCATCCACCAGATACTGGAGTCATGGCTGTGCGCGGCCTCCCAACTCCTCAGCCGCCTGAACGACCAGATCGAAGCGAGGAACTGGAAGGCGGCGGCGAGCGACTGCTGGACCCTGGAACGCGTCTGGAAGCTTCTCGCTGACGTCGAGGACCTTCACCTCTTGATGGACCCGGACGACTTTTTGAGGCTTAAGAGCCAACTCGCGATCCGGGCCATACAGGGCTCTGACACGTCCTTCTGCCTCCGGTCCAGGCAACTGCTGCATGTTGCCAACGCGACTAGGGACCTCAAGAAGCGGGTGCCCTGGGTGCTCGACGTCGAGGTGGATCCCAACGGCGGGCCAAGGGTGCAGGAAGCGGTCATGAGGCTGTACCACAGCCAGAGGCGCGGCGAGGGTGAAGACGCCGGCAAGGTGGAGATGCTCCAGGCTTTCCAGGCCGTGGAATCGGCAGCGAGGAGGTTCTTCTTCGCGTACCGTCAGCTCGTGGCCGCGGTAATGGGCGTGACGGACGCGTCGGGCAACCGGGCGCTGTTCGTCCCGGCAGAGGGCATGGATCCACTGGCCCAGATGTTCCTCGAGCCGCCGTATTTCCCCAGCCTCGACGCAGCCAAGACATTCTTGGCGGACCACTGGGTTCAGCAAATGGCGGGCGCCTCTGTTTCGTCCCCGCGAAGCTGAAACGGCGGAATGGCGCGCCTGGTTAGCGTCCAGATCGCGGTTTTGAAGGACATAAAGATACGTGTCCATCGTGATTTCGATGGGAATATATCGATACTCCACTAATTTCACTAGTGATTGTGTACTACCGATATAATTCCCAAATACAGTTGAACGATTTTATACGTTAGATTGATCTGCTACGAAGGTGTTGGGAATAATTCCATATTGTTTGTGGGGAGGGTTGGGGAGCCTGACCAAAGCATCTTCTAACTGAGAAATGAGTTGAGTATCAAACGGAGCCGAAGATAACTCAACTAAGCAAATGATTCCACGGTGCTGGTACACACATAAATACATGATCCTGCGAGCAAAGAACACAGAACCGGCATAAGAACTACGGATCTTGACCATCCTTAGTAGCACGAAGCAGAACCCATTTTCCTTTCCACTGCAGGTCCTTCCGCTGGGCCAAATGTTTATACGCACCAGAATTTTTCTCGAAAGCAGAGCAGCCCGGAGCGGCGGGAACGGCATCTTGCGGCGATTCCACGGCATCGACCAAGATCATGTCAGGGTCGAAAGGCTCCTGGGCCAAGGAAGTGAAGCTATGGAGAGGCGGCAGATCAAAATACGCGTCCATTGCAGAAGCAAGGTTCATGTGGCCCATGTTGCTGGACGACGCAATGCAGTACCCGGTTCCAGCCCGGGCATGTTGTCCCTGCATCACCATCTTTAACCATGTTCTCGAAAAAATAAAGACGTTTCTGAACACTACTTGGAGCACACAAAGCGTGCGATGAACACTACTTGTGAGCATCTGTGCAGGAAACCGGAACAGGGAAAAAATTCACCGAAATTTTGTATTTATTGGTGGGATCCGATAAAATATTTCGTTTTTATCATTCAATTTTTTATTTGAATTTCAGGATTTAATTTATTTTAAATTCCGAAATTTCAGGTTTTTTATTTTTATCTGCAGCCTCCAATATTTTTTGTGTATCTATAATTTTTCCTTGCCTGAAACAGGTGACAAGGGGCGATTGCTTATTAATATCTTACGTTAGTTAAGAAATTATAAAGTAATAACTGTGATTTATGACTTGCCATGTATGAAGCATATCTAAGATACAAGCGCTAACATGGTTGACGACGAAACTTGGAAAGCTCATCACCAAGAAGATTACGTTGTTCCTATGAAATATGAAGCGTAATCGATCAGATAGATTTTAATTAGCCTTCCTGATTTCCGTTGATCGATCGGTCTTTATCTAAGATGTTGTTTAAAATGAGATGAAAGCAAGCGGATTGGGAGGGTTGCATGCCCACCACACCATTCATGGCAAGAGGATTCATCGAGCGGGGGAGGTAAAGGGAAGTGATGCAGCCCTTGCTTGATCGGACCTATGTACCGGCCCATCGATTCAAAGAAACAATCTTACAGCGCATAGATCTCAGGTGCTCTTGACTTCATATATAGGGAAGATCAATAAAACCGACAGATATACAGATGTCTTGAAAAAGTCTAGTAAAACGGAGGGAGGTTCTTACAGACACAACACAACCATGGTCCATCATGCCGAAGTCGAAAACATTTACCAGTACGAAAAAGGAACAACAACTAGATAGGCAAGCTGAGTAACTCTCGTCAGTCTCATTATTGATCTAAAAATAAACTCTCTGTCAGTCTCACTTGAACCTGGTTAAGCCGGGAGTGACCTCGTCATTGGAAGGCGTCAAGAATTCCCTCGACGCGAGCTCCACGACGTCGTCAGTGTCACCGGCTCGCGCTCACCATCTGGTACGCCCTGCCTCACTGCAGTAGCCGTTTGCGCCTGTATTGCTGGAGGATGCACCTGCATGGTACGTACCAAGATCCGTGCGCAACAATGTGAGGTAATCAGCGTACGGGAATAAGTCCAGGCTAGAGCAGGCTTGCCGAGGGTCTTCTTGATGAGTAGCCAGTTGCAGCTGCGGCGACGGCGCCGGAACGTACATAGGGTAGCTCAGGTAGCATTCCTGCGGGTCACTGGTAGTGTTCAGGTCAGGCAGCTGCGGCGGCATGTTGAGGTTGATCATCCCCAGGTTCGACGGCCCGGCGGTCGAGTTGTCGCCGTTGAAGCTCATCATCTCCGTATTGGTTGGGGTGGCGGAGCAGGCTGCCGGGGCGTGTAGTACAACCGGACATAGAAGGCTGCTGTACGCGAGGCGGTGGGGCGGCGCGGACGACGGTGGCGGAGCGCCGTCCACCAGGTAGAGGTTGCGGATGTACTCCTCCAAGATTGAGAATTGGCCGGGTGGTGCCTGTTCGCTCTTCTTCTTCTTCAGCCGGCGCTTCGCCTTCAGGCTGCGCAGAGTAGCGTTCCAGTGATTCTTGATAGCGTTCTCTGATCGCCCTGGGAGGTATCTTGCAATCACTGCCCAGCGATTCCCGTAGTATCTGTGAGCCTCGATAAGCATCTTGTCGTCGTCCTCTGTCCATACGTCGTTTTGCTGTGAACAAATATTGTGCAACAAAATATTAGCAAATAAGAACAACATGCCAACAATTCCTACTACATACGATTTTGTTATTTTCAACTGTTTGAATATATCCTTCTTTTTCAGCCACTGTACATGGACATATGTGCATGCCTGAAGTTGCACCTGTAAAAATTTCCAGTACGCTAAGGGCTGGTGACTTTAATTTAACGAGTTTTCAGGGAAATGAGTTAATTTGATCTTCTAATTCTTAGTCGATTTTGTTTACCATCTACAATTTCATTATTGGCCATAAAATTTATAGAATTTGCTTATTACCATCAGTCATCACCTCTTCACTAATACAAATACAACTTTTAGCATAGAAAAGCCACAGTTTAGAAGCAGACTATTTATTCAGAAGCTGGAACAAACAGTAGCGTGAGTACTTTGATTCAACAGCAGCAACCTTACTTTTGAGGTTTAAAAGCAGGTTACAAATTAGGTGTAGTCCACTTGACATGCAAATAGGACTAAAGCCACTTTCGTTTACTTCGTGATATACTATAGGGTGTATCTAGTGTTCAAAACTCACACAATATAGAATTCGAGAAAGGGAATTTTGAGTCAATCTTCATCTTGCTTAATTTGCTAGAGATTGGTTCAAACCAAGAATCCATGTTACTGCCAAGTCACTTAACTCCATCACCAACAAATACTCATAATCCTTAAGCTATGACTTTGAGATGATCATGGATTTTTGGTAACGTCTACAGTTGGATTATGTGAATCCACATATGGTATTTTATTAACATTAGACTCAGGGATTAGTTTTGGTTGCAATTTGGGCTGAGATCACTAATATAGAGATATGTCATAAAAATGCCCTTGACTATTTCACTAAATTTTGGAATACTAAAAACAGGACAGAGTCTAATAACAATGTGGATTATTAACTATAATCAATCAGTACTGCTTGAGATTATATATATATATATATATATATATACATATATATATATATAATAACATTTCTAAGGTGTTAAAGATCCCCACCATCAAAAGTCAAAGCTCTACCACTTTTTATCAAAAAAAGGCAAGAGCGCTGCTATTCATATATTACGAAGAAAAACGAAAGCAGTGTTTATTGGTTCTTACATGCTGCTTTTGCAGTAGAAACAGAGTGAAGTTCGAAAAACAATGGGCTAAGGAGCGGCTATGCTACTCGACAAAATTCTCATGGCAACTCAATGGAAAGCTTATACTCTTCCCCCTGATCCGCAACACGATCTTCAGACACTTTGAAAACAAATCCCTATGAATTGACACTTCAAGTAAAAAAGAATACACATTATGAAAGTTGTTCTCATGATAAATTCAATAACAATGTCGCATTGTAAATACACATAGTTATCTATATATTTATTTTCAATCTTAGTTTTTTTTCATCAACATGAATCTTAAAACGACATATATTTTTGGATCAGAGGGAGTATATAACGTAAAGATAAATGAACGTATTGGACAATTTACCCCACAGTATCAATTTCGTGCTAGAGCAACATACTTTTGCTGTGGAAGTTGTTCATGCAAAAATATATTGTTCATGCCAAAGTATATTGGTCATGCAAAAGTATACAAACCAAGAAATAATCTCTGTTGTTTAATACATTCCATCCAAATGGTGAGCCGAAACGTTCAGCACATACTTGCACGTATAAAATCATATGAATTCCCTTCACAATTAAATGATACTCTCTCCGATTCAAAATATTTGACGTTATTTAGTTTAATTTTAAACTAATCAATATCAAATAATTCAAAACGGAAGGAAAAACGGGAGGAGTACGAACAAACACCCCAAATAAATAAATAAATAAAGAGTCAAAATAGAAGCACATCCTCAAGGAAGAAATGGATCGAACCTTGATGTTGGGGCGCAGATGGTTGATCCACCGCTCACGGCACTGCTTCCCAATCCGGCCGGGTAGACACTGTGCTATCACCGACCACTTCCTTTCTCCATGCTGCCCTACCATGTCTCTCAGTATGCTGCGGATCGGAGAAGCGAACGTTGATCAAACAATGCAAGCAAGGAGGGTGGCGGCCGGCGAGGGCTAACAAAAAAGGAAAAAATCTGATTTGGCTTTGTTACCTGTCCTCTTCCACTGTCCATGACGCCTTCAGCGGCGGTGGCGGCTTGCCGCCGTTGCTTCCGGTTAGCTGCTGTGGAGCCATCGCGACCTCAGCGGGAACGCCACCAACGGCACCAAAGCCGTAGGCCGCAAGGGATCCGTCCGACATCTCGAAGCCTGCTGGGGTCATGCCTATCCTGGCCATGAGGGAGCTCATGTGGACGGGGATGACCGCGAGCTGATCACCACCAGCATGCACAGAAGCAGGCGCCACGGCGTTCAGAAAGCAGGCGCCACCATGGCAAGAGCTCCCAAGGTATGTCACCGGCATCCAGTTCGCCGTCAGCCGCTGCGCTTGCACCTCGTTGATGGGAATGTAACAGCCGGCCTCCATCAGCACGGCCTCCGAGTTTGGAACCAACGATTGCGGAATCTGAGATTTCAGTGTGGATGAGAGTTGAAGAACTGAAGACCAGAGTGAGACTGGACGGGGGGTATATAGGAGGATCGGAGCTGCATCAGCCGTTTATCTCCTTGCTCGCTTTCGAATCCTACGGCACATAACCGCCCAAAATTATAACGTTCCAGCTCTTCATTTTCTCCGCCTGGGCCCAGAAAGGTGTTGGTTTCGGGTGCTAACAGTCACCGGTCCATGAGCCTTCCTCTAAAGCTGGGCCTCAATTTTGATATTGTCACCAATGATGAGGCCCATGTGTCCTCTTTTTGGTAACTACGAAGGGCCCAAATGTTCTCAACACAACTACAGTTCCTTTCGACACACAATGTTGTGATGCGTCACACAAATTGACAGTAATTTAATCTTCGACTGGAAGTCCCAAATAGGATTTCGAAAGACTTATTTATTTTTCTAAGCTATATTTTAATTTTAAACTAACATGCATCAAATAATTCAAAAAGAAAAAATAATAGATAGAAACATATTTAAAATAACTAGCGTCAAATAATTCGAAAAGAAAAGAGTAATATATAGAAACATATCTACAATACCGAAAGAGATTACAAAGCTCAGAATACAGTCTACAAGTCGACTATTTATGCACGTGTAACATTTGCGCCTAGATTTTCCGTAGAACTGCAGACATGTTCGCTCGCGGCTTGCAGAGTGCTTCGAGAGGGACGGCCTTGAACATGATCTGACCATCGGCTACTGTCATGTCAACCTCTCCATCTCCAGCCCTGCTCCAGTCGAAGCACTGGAGGAGAGCTCCCAGAACCAGTCCCATGGTTCTCATGGCTAGGTTCTCACCTGGACACTTGCGCCTCCCCATCCCGAACGGTATCATGAACTTACCCTCTGCTTTGCCATGCTCGAACCTCTCCGGCCTGAACTCCTCCGGCTTCTCCCATATCGTTGGGTCCCTGTGGATAGCGTACGCGTTGACCAGCAGCATCGACCCGGCCGGGACGTCGTATCCGTGGATCTTGCAGTCGGCGGACGCCTCGTGTGGCAGAAGCATCGGTGCGGCGGGATAGAGCCGCAGAGTCTCGCTGATGATGCAGTGGAGGTACGGTAGATGAGGCAGATCGCTCTTGTCAAGAAGACGACTCCCTCCGACGTGTGCATCGATTTCTTCTTGCGCCTTTTTAAGTACATCAGGGTGGTTCAGAAGGATTGCCATTGCCCATTCTGTGGTTGTCGAGGTCGTCTCTGTTCCGGCGCCGAGCAGATTCTTCAATCCAGATACGAAGAAAAAGATGTTAAAAGGGAGCATAGCGATCAATTAGCTTCAGAGCAATAGAATTATGGGCATCAAATCATGTAAAGTTCCACTCACTGCTACTAGAGCGGCGATGTAAGTGTCCGTGTAGACCTCAGGCTCTGTCTTCTGCAGCTCCAGCATGATGCCGATCATGCTCTTCTTCTCGTCGGAGTCGGTGGTGTCGGCCTCGCCGTTCCTGGGTTCCAGCTGCTTCTGCCTCTCTGCATCGATCATCTTGTAGATGAGCGCGTTCCTCCGGCTAACAGCGTCCACGAGTTTCCTCCTCACGCCGTACACGTCGAGCCAACGCATCAGGGGTATGTGGTCCCAGAGGTTGGCCACACCAAGGAGCGGAACGATCTCTTCGATGATTTCCTCCATCTCCCGCGCCTCCTTCGACATGTCGGCGTCCGCGTCGTCTGAGTAAGTGTTCCTCGTCTGCGCGAAGATCTCCATAAGGACGCTGTGCGAGAGGTCAAACAGCCTCCGCTTCAGCTCGACCCTAGCGGAGGTGCGGGCCAGACGGCGCACCATGGCGCGCACCTCGCGGGCGATGACGTTGTCGGACATGATGTTGACGCGGTAGGCAGAGAGGAGGTGCACGGTGGCGACGCGGCGCATGTTGCGCCAGTGCGCGCCGTACTTGGCGAGGGCGAGCGCGGTGTAGTCGAACGAGGCCTCGCGAAAGGATGGGAAGTGCGGGCGGTTGGCTAGCGTCACGTCGCGCTGGCCGGACAAGCACTCCTTGGCCAGCTCCGCCGAGCCGATCACGACGGCGTCGCGGCTGGCGAGGCGCAGATGGAGGACGGGGCCGTAGCGCGTGGCGAGGTCGGCGAGCGAGGTCTGGAGCGGCTTCTTGAGTAAGGGGAGGTGGCCGAGTATGGGGAGCGCGAGCCACGGCCCAGGCGGCAGCCGCTGTTGCTGCTTGTGCCCCATCAAGAGGTGATGGAGCAAGTAAAGGATCAGGAAGGTGCCAGCGGCAGCGTAGTAGAGTCTCTCCATCTTTGGTTGTAGTGAAGAAGTGATGACTGATTGTGCCGTGGTACCAGTTCTTGTTCTGCTATATATTTGGATTTTTTGATGGCATCCATCCATTTCTTATTTCGCTATCGGACGAGGAAGTTTGTCTGACTTGTTGGACAAGGACAAAAGGTCGCACTGCATACGCAGCCACTGACGTCTTAGTGGTGTATCGGCACATGATTCATTTTCTCAGTATGATTGCATTGGACTTTGTAGCTGTCTTTCTGGCTATGCCATTTTAATACTTTGTCAGAAGGCAAACAGCCTGGTGATCCAGATCCAAAAATGAACAGGGTGTACTGCAATACATCAACTCAACTTTCTACAGTATCTTATATGTATGTGTTTTACAAGGGAACGTATTGACTTAGTTTTGAGTCCCAACAGTAGAAGTTGCGAGGAGGACACCAAACAAGTGCCCAGAGGCTAAAGTCACTGGGTAGAGACTAGTATTTTGTTGATACCTAGAGTTTTGGAGATTACCCTGAATTACCTGCAGAGATCTGGTCATTGTATTGTACATGTTTCCACAGCTCAAAACAGAAGAAGGGATGTCCACCTGTGCAACGTACTATGTTTACTCTGGGTTTCCTCTCCAAGAAATGCTCGTTTGTGCCGTGAGCCTAAAGCCATTGTTGGCTCTACTACATTGCTCGAGGAGAAATGAAGCGACGACAGCAGCAGCTCGTGATCCGAAGGAGAAATCAGATCAAGATTCTTGAGGCTCAGAAGACTTTTATTAGTCATCTTGTAAGAGTCAATACCCATCAGTAGTCAATACGTCGTAACGCTAGAAAACATCAGTGGGGTTTCTGATCCCGTGCGGTCCGCACCACGGTGCGGAGTCAACCTAGATTGGCGGGAAAGCAGAAGCACAACTGCACAAGTAAACACGGACGAATGATGGACCGGGCGGTGAAGAGGATCAATTTGGCATTCCCCACCACGGCCCGCCATCCTGGGTGGCCCAAAATTATACGGAGGCGGGACTGGACTCAAACTGCATTGCTCTTTTGGAGGAGCGACCCGAGCAAATATAGCCCATGTAGTTTAGCTGGTCCATTGGGATATCCAGTGCTCCCGGCGGATTAGGGGTGCTCCCACGATCGGACTACACTATTTTTTCGAAAAACCGATCAGAGTACAATATAAAACTAGCTAGGTAGCTCGATTAAAATTAAATCATTTTTCATGTGGTTAAGCTTACTTATAAGTTCTATTCACTCCGTTCTGAATTAATTGATGTTTAGGACAAAAAACTTAGTTCAATTTGAACTAAATTAGCTGTTCTAAACGTTAATTTATTTAGAACAGAGGGAGTATTAGTTATAACACATATTTTGATAGTTTTAACACATACTTCCTGTTCTGCAGGACACTCACGCAATGCAATTGATGATTATGCATAAACTGGGTGTCATGGCTACAGATGGCAGCGGGTAAAATATTTGCGGATAGTCCTCATCTACCCCTACCCGTTAGACAATATTCATACCCGAATTCGTACCCGTAATCTGTAATTGGTAAGAAATGTTACTCTTACCGTTACCCCCGGGTAATATCCATTACCCGTTCTTCAAGCCTTGTTCATATAAGTAGTCTAATTAAGTAATCAATGTTCATGATTAAATAGTGACAAAAAATATAGAATCTTGCTAGCTCTAAAAAATTCAAAAATTAATGCCCACTAAAATAGTTTATTTTGCTATGATAATGAAATTTTAGTTTATTAGTATTCCACAGGTTACATCAAACCCACATTTTTGTATTCGGGTACGAGTAAACGGATATGTATATGGAGTTTTCTTACCAGATAAGAATTATCCATTGGATTTTATCCGTTGTCCCAACCAGTACCTGCGGGTACAAATCCCTATCCATACCCATAACCATCGGATCGGATATCCGCGGGTATGCGGGTGATGAATATCTATTGCCATGACTCATGGCAAATCATATATGTTTGTCTGAACTTCTTCAATGATCAAGATAATTCAGGCACAAAATAATTGGGCGTGGCTCTTGTGATGATGTCCCTCTGCAGTACACACTAATCTAACATCGATCTGAAATTCTGATAGAAACCCTACCTCCCCGTGGATCTTTCCACTTGGACACGACTCGAAGCTCTGGATCCTAGTTTGGTCAGGGAACACACCACGCCGAGTAACACGGACAGGTTCACACCACAGCTTGGTCTCGACGGGATCAAGAACAGTCGGTTCAGAATAAGTTCAGGCAGAAACTTCCGCATTGCAGGTGGCCCATGCACGTGCCGGCCGGATCGCAAGCACGATCGTGCCCCGTAACCTGCAGCGCGGTGCACGACGAGTGACTGACCCTGTTGGTCGCGTCCATCAAACATCTTGAAGCGACATGGGATAGGCTAAATGAGCTGTAGTTTTCGTGGAACTGGGAGTAGTGGCCCTGGCGCCCTTGGCCGCTCTTCTTTGGTGGACTAGTCGGTTAGCAATTTGCATGTTCATCGTGGCAATGGATTTGGATACCCTGTCATTCATTGAATGTATGTGCTGGAGAGGACGTTATACCAGGCCTCTCGATTGTGCTCTGATCTTGAGGACACGGCCACGGGGAGACGGGAAAGCATAACAGCCTGCTGGGCAGTGATGTATCAGGTTGTTAGCAGAGTTGCGATAGTCAGGTGTCTTCTCAATCCGTTGTGCCAGTCGGAAAGTTGTCTGGTGATCGATCGTGACATGGATCGTCGAACTCTCGTAGTTACAGTATTTCCAGAAAAGACTTTATTTCTAGATTTGATGAAACATATGTTTAATCAATGATTTTTTTGGAATCGATCAATTTTAACAATATGCAAATTACATATCATGAAAATATTTCTCACGGTGAATCGAAAAATATAAGTCTTTAAAGCTGACACTGTGGGGCGGTTCTACTGCCTCCAGCAGCAACAGCACCGTGTAACTGAAAAAAAATTGAAATCAATGGATCGCTTCACCAACGCTTGGCTAAGCCAACCTTAAATCCAACTTTCTGACGATCTGTATGGGTTCTTGCCTCTTGGCATGTGTATATACGAGTAATAATGTGGCTTCCATCTCCAGCCTTTGTTTATAGAAAAGAAGAGCAAGAAAAGACTTAATAGCTGGCTTTTCTTTCCACTCGTGCATACGAATACAACTTTTTACAAAGTGGCACGGATTAGCATGTTACTGCACCGTGATGCTCTTTTCTTTATGTATTTGTCTAGCTCCATATTCTTCCATTTTTCAAGAAGTTGAAATTATTCTTGAAATGCTACGTTATAGTTCTCTTAGCCGGTAAGGAACATGGAACTTTTGACAAAGTATTCTCTGGCCATGGATAATTTTTTGGTTTTTAATAATTTTCTTATACTAAAACAAACGGATGAAGATAACGCGCCATGAAAACGATGAAAGGCGCATTGTTGTGATAGAGCAGCAAATAGCAATATGCTAAAATCTTTTCAAAAAGCAAGAGAGCCAACAGTGGGAGTCATCAAATTGGGGGGCGCGGATTGATTGCACTAACCATTCCAGCTTTACATGTGCAACACGGCCGCTAATTGCTAGTACAAACATCCATGTCATCTCACGACACGCGGTGCCAGTGGACCGCCAAGTCCACGGAGCCACGAGCTCGATCACAACCGCGCGTTGCCGCCGTCCCCGGCCAAATGCCCTCTCAATACAACGGGAAGCAGACGCGAACCGCGGATTCCTCGCCGTTGCTCCTCTACTATGGACCCAAAACGAGCAACCGCGAAGAAAAGAAGGGAGCGAGCCTAAGCAAACAAGCGATCCTAGTAATGCGTAGTGTATCAGCTTCAGCTTCACTTGTACTGTAGTGTGGTGTTGCGTTGTGGCCGGTCGTCCAAGCACATGCAGCAGTGAGGACGCCGTGGATTCTTCATCAGGGGGGCAGGGAGTGGAGTAGTAGACCTTTTCCTTTGTTTTTGTTTCCGTTTTTATGGGGAACATCGACGACCAGCTGGTGGACGGTAGCATTCATCAGTCGAGGGGGAAGCATGTGTCCTCACCGCCCGTGTTCCACAGGAAGTGCGCGTAGGCCGCCGCGTGGTGCGGGTTGCCGGGCTCGGCGGCGATGGCCTCCTGGTACGTCTCCTCCGCGGCCGCCAGGTCGTTGCGCGCCTTCCACAGGAACGCCGCGTACCGCCCCAGCGCCTCCGCGTCCGCCGGCTCCGCGCGCACCGCCCTCTTGAAGAAATGCTCCGCCCTGCACACACAGCTCGGTCGGTCAGCGTCTGTTCAGCTGCGTTGCGCGCGCGGCAGTTTCGCCGGACAGGTGCACACTCACCGGTCGTAGTCGAGCTGCACCAGGTACAGGAACTGCGCGAAGTTAGACAGCAGCAGCGAGTTGTTGGGTTCCTCGGACACGGCCTGCTCGTATCTCTGCCCCGTGGCCGCGAACTCGGGCGAGTACTCTTTCCCTACCATAGGCGCCCCCACCGGCGAGATGAGCTGCCCCAAAATCTCCGGGTCCATCAGCTCCTCGGAGCGTGCGCTGGCCTGCATCCTGGTGGCCTCGTCGGATATCCGTTTCCAGATGACCAGCTCGTCCTGTGCCTGCATCTCCTGTACGGCCATCGAGTCGGACACGGACGCCTCCGAGCCCGCGCCCATTGGCGTCGCCTGTGATACGTTCTGAGGAGATACCGTTCCGCTTTGCCTGTACCGCGACTCGTCCGAGTGGCCATCGCCAGTGGCGCCAGCGACCGGCCGAACCTTGCCGCCGCCGCCGCTGTTTCCGCCTACCGAGGCCGTTCTGCCAATCGTAAACGTCTTGAGCTCGGCGGTGTCGAACCCTTGTGACTGCTCCGGCTGCTGGGGGTCCATCATTGCAGTTGCAGCAGCCGCCACGGTGGGCCGGGGAGGCGGGAGGCTAGCGGCCGAGGCGACGCTATCGCCCATGGAGTAGACCGTAAAGTTGGCGAGGAGCAGCATGAGGGAGACCATGAGGGCCGGGGTGCCGGAGAAGATGTGCTGGAAGAGCCAGACGAATGAGGCGTGCATCTCGGCGTGGACGCGCGCGAGGACGACCTGCAGGTCCTCGTAGAAGAGGGCCTCCCTCATCTGCAGCGTGAAGCTCTGCAGTTCCCGGATCATGAGCACCATCGACGAGAACGCGCGGCCCACCGCCGAGCGCGCGGACTCGCCGGCGCAGTCGATCAGGCGCTCGTCCCACCGCCCCCGTTCCAGCTGTTGCTGCTGCTGCTGCTTCCTCCGCTTGAGCATCCGCAGCGACAGCGGCAGCTCGACGCTGCTCGCGCTCCGCTCCACGCTCGCCGGCCACCCGCAGCCGCCGGCGCCCGGGTGCTGCCCGGCCGCGAGCTCCTGGATCCTCTTCAAGAACTCCTCGTCGTCCCCGCCGTCTCTCCCCACGCTGTCGATGCTCGCACTCAGGGCGCGCCTGATCGCATGTCGCCCGCCGCGCCGCCGGCCAAGACCGGTGCTCCAGCCAGCCAGCGACGACTGGCTCCTCGCCAGCCTGACGCAACCGCCGCCGAGAACGGCCGGCCGCGGCGACGTGGCGACGCCGGAGGACGACGGCGACGCCGGAGAGGTCGAGCAGGGGGAGGAGCATGGCGGCGGGGCCACCGCCGCGACCTGGATGCCCATGGGTCTCGGGCAATACCGGCCACCACCGGAACGATGGATGGGAATGGCCCGCGGCTCCACAACCGCGGGAGGCTTGGGCTAAATGCAAGGGGAGAGAGTGAAGGAAGGGAAAGGGGGAAACGAACGGTGGCCTTATTTCAGGATCCGGAAGGAGTCCTGGTCAACCTCCCCGGGCAGCTCGTGAGAGTAAGCTAGTATAGTACCAGTGCTAGCGCCGCAATGGCGACACCACCTTTACAAAACACGCTAACAGACGGAGCAATATTCTTTCCTCTTAGAACAATACTTGCTATATATGCCAGGCCAAATTTAGTACAGTCACGTCGATACTAATGGAAACTGTACTACGAAAATTGAGAACGAAGAATAGAAGGTACTATTGTACTAAGCTGGTGGGAAAGACGGACAGCGGGTTTCGCCTCGTGCGTCTAGGAGGTCGACCCTATTTATCTCTGTCCTACCGGATTTGTGTGCACGAGGAATCTGTAGACCACTCGCTGCCTCTCTGTTTTGTACGGAGCCCGCACCCATCATGGAAAATGGTGTTTGCAAAGCATGGCCACTCGGAAGATTTTCTATATGAGAGCGTCTAATTTTTAGTTGACTGAAAATCACGACTCTTTTCACTTAATTATTCAGATCATTTAGATCTAGATAAAAAAAATATGGCTCTTCAGCCCTGGTGTCGACATACTGGTCACTGGTGCATGCGACAGTAGAACTGCTCGTGTTGATGGATCAGTGGCGGATGTGGGCGGTACGGTGGCCACGTCCCAAGCGGTGAGCCACGGTAGAACTGCCGTGAGATAGATTGATGGTTAGCGTGCGACATGGTAAACGTAGTTTGCTCATTTTCCAGGTAACACACTTGTTCGTTCTCATTGAGACTCCATATATGGCAGATTAAAGGAAAAACGCTCGGTGTAAGTAAAATCTGTGCTTGCGAGACTGGCCGCAGATTCTTTTTAATGGTGGAACGAGACGAGCTCATCATACGTCGATGCATCGCGAAACGCGGCAACAACATGCACAGACAGTGCCGCGGGTTGCGTTCGTTTCTGAAGATTTTTCCTTTCCCGAAAGGCATCGGCGCCAACCTTTTTCCGGCCTGGCGACACCATTGTCCCGTCCCGTTCCGCGGCTTTGGCTCCCCGCGCGCCACCGTGTCAACAAGAAATATCCCTAAACGGACGGCCGGGAGGGCGGGCGACGGGCCACGTTGCTATCCATCGGCCTCCGGTTCGACGCGGCCGAACCTCGATCCGGAGATCTCCAGCGACGAATCAGCTGCTGCGAATTCGACGGTGGAAACGGGCTCTAGTCTAGGCCGTGAGGAGGACCAGCGCTCGACTGCTCGAGCCGTCGAGCGTCCGCCGCGCCTGGGCCACTGCGGTCGCGTGAAGGGCGTGTGCACCGGCTAGCCGCCAAGCGACGCCGGGCAACCTGGATCGCCATCACTGGCGCGACACAGTGAGAGAGAGTGTGCAACTTTTTCTAGAACAGAGAGAGAGAGAGAGAGTGTATCGGTTAGATTTGCATTCCTCGCTTCTTGATGCGGATGTGTGTTGGGCTTTCCTTCCCGTCAGTGTTGCTTCTCTCAAATTTCTGTGGTGCTGGCGTGGTGACTGTACCATGTAGCGCCGGAAATACTAGTGCCTCCCTAGTACGGAAAATTCCGAAAATGACTTCGCATGGAAACTTTAAACACTAGGAACTGCACAGATAAGTATTCACCTAGGAATCGAGTGAAAAGGAAAGAAAGAAACAGAAAGAGAGCACTATGTCCCCTGGTATACAACTTGGTATCCGTCGGTTCCATACATGAAGTGACTTCCCTTCTTGTCGATTTTGATTGACCTGCTTTCTTCAGTCTTGTGTATTAGAGGTGCAATGGTCCCGTCTCCTGCATGGCATCCGTGTGTTCCATACACGGGATACTTCTTTTCTTGAATCTTGCTGGCCTGGAATGGGACTAATTCATATGAAATTTCTACGAGCTTTTTTTTTTGAAATTCATTGGTCGGGGCAATCGCAATTAAATCTGCCAACTAAGAGAGAACTGTTCTGGATTCTTGAGTCTTGATGGTTAGGCAACGATCACAGAGTTGAATCTCCGTATAGAGGTGCTGCACAGTCGAAACGCTGTCCGTCGTATCAACGAATAATTCCTGAACAAAAGGCACTATAACCTCTGGTTTAATCTGGCTTGATTGTCCGAATCCTATCAAGTAAGATAGTCCGTCAGAGCTCCGCTCAGAATGTTTGGACGTTGTCAGGTGCTATGATGGTAAGATCCTCTGGATGACATTTGCTGGATGGTCTATCCGTAGTCCGCGTAGCATGGACGGGACAGAGCGACGCCGTTGACTACCAAACCCGGCGATTCAACGCCACCTTTGGTTTGAGGGATATGACGGGACGGGACGGGACCCGGAGTTCACTTTTGATAGTGTTTGATTTGGAGACAAGTAGGATGGAGTCATCCTCTAAAGAAAAATATTTATCCGGGACGAGTTGATCCCACCGACAAGGAGGGGACACGTCCATTTCACCTCCCATCCGTCCCCCTCTCTGAGCGCTCCTCCCCCCCCCCCCCACGCCCCCCGCCCCGAACCCATAGGGCGACGCTCCCACTCGAACCCCCAGCAGTGGCGTGCTCGCCCCCCTCCCCCTCGGCGAGCGAAGGGCGGCGCCCGTGACGCTACCACCCGAGCCCCCCAGCGGTGGCGCGCTCCGCCCGCTCACGGACCCCGACTGCGTCTGGAAATGTTCTTTCAGCTCAATACTAGTGGAACTTGTGTTATCATGTTGTTTGTTAATAAAATTATTTTCTTGCCGAAACTTATGTTAATATATTATACTTTGTATGATGGGTTACTGGAAATAATCGTACCTATGTCTCTATCCTATCCCATCATTAAAATAGGAGACATGACCATTTTATCTCAGATTATCTTCAAACCAAACAGAAAACACAGATCGTCCCATCATACAAGAAAAAAAATAGAACCATCTCATACGCGAAAACTGAGATAGATCCGCACCTTATCTCATAACCAAACACAACCTAAAATCTCACGTCCTGCTCAATGCCCCGCGGTTAAACGCTCCGATGACCGCACCTGTTACATCTGCCACCTAACCTCGCTTTGCTCGAGAGAACTGCCTCAATGGTCCTTATTGTTCACACACCCAGTTCCCGGAGAAGCTTATGTGTGCCTTCTCTTTCTAGGCGGATGTATGGGCAGTGAGCGAGTGACTCATCAATTTATTTCGATATAGAAATCCTTCCTTTCGTAACACACGGGGGCAGATTGAAATTGAACTACCGGATATTGTTTCCAAGCAAGGTCCATGAGATTCACTCCAAAATCTTCACACCGAGCCCCCTGTAAAATATCTGCCGTGTGTGAAAAACCGGGCGAGAGGAGCATGTTCGTATCTGAGGAACATGCTGAAGAACACGAGACCTTTGGCATCGTCGTCCATTGATTGAAAGTCAGGTCATGCCAGGCTGCATATGTGAATCAGGCCCGGTGGAACGAGGAAAAACCATGGACCCATCCGACGTAGAACCGGACCGCTATAGCAGCGGGGGGCACGGGCAACTTGCACCCTAGAACGTGCGCAAGAGCTCGAAGCACTATACACGTATGTGGAGGAAGACGTGTAGCCGTGCACAGTACAGGTACAGAACGGTTGCCCACGAAACTAGTACAACGTAGTACAGTACACCCCTTTGGCTGCAGGAAAAATACTGTCCACTTGGGTACAGTCGGACGCCGATGTCTGACTGTCGCGGCGTGAGCAAGTGGGCGGAATGGGACGGGTCGGTGGTGTCCCCGACCCGGCAGCGGTGCTGGCCACGCGCACCAACCTTCCGTTCCCGGGCTGATCTCGAAACATGGGCCCAGCACGGTGGCCCTGCCTCCGAGCAAACTTCGGGGCGCAGAATATGCCATCGCCGATTCGCGTGGTAGGGCGCCCCCGCGGCCCCACCCACCCGGGGTGCTTACGTGCTGTGGTGACGTCATGCACGCTTACATGTGCGTGTTTCTATATATTTTTTTTGAGAGGGCGTGTGTCTGTTTTGGGAGACCGCTTCCATATGCGGTTTCCAGGCGTCATCAGCTGGAACCGTGTCAAACGCGATTAAATCGAAACGTTTGGAACCTGAATCGTGGAAAAACGTTTCAGTATTTTTTGGTTTGCCCAGCGAGGTGGGACGGCACTTTGGGTGTTTCACCTGAAGGAGGAGAACGGCGGAGTTCGGCGCGCTCGCGAAATTCAGGCCCGGTCCGTTGCTTGAAGCCCGAAGCACCATTTCTGTTAGGCGACGGCCCAAAATACGGCCCGAAACGCGGTCCGTTATCATGTAAACCCGTAGGCCCGCGTTATGGAAGCACAGCCCACCGAATGAACCGACGCCCCCCTCCCCCCCCCCCCCCCCCCCAAAAAAAAGAAAAAGAACCTGTCTCGTGGTCCAGGCTCAACCCTGTCGTTGGCTTGTTGAGTCGTTGCCGCCCGAGTCCGGGACCTCCCCAGTCCCCACCGGCGGAAGGGCAATGCGCAGCGGCGCGACTCCAATGGAAGAAGGCAAAGCCTGAACCGTAGGTCCTCATATTCACTTGGACTGCGATGCATGAGAAAATACTGACGGCTGACGACCTACACAGAAGAGGACGGGAAGGCAGCGTAGTCTGCCCATTATACCTAAATGAAACTGAAATGGTCTTTCACATGCTGATTGACTGCCTTTGGGAAACAGGTAACCGATCTTGTTTGTAGCTGGTTCTCTTTTTAAGGCTACCGCAAGATGGCGCAAACTGGAATGAAGTGGCCCGATGGCTCAAAGAAGTCACTAAACGAATGCCAAATGATACCACAAAGACACAAACAGGCGTCATACTATACATTTGCTGGAATCTTTGGAAGGAATACAATATTTTTTCAAGGGGGGCAAAATATGTGATGGAATTCAGACCTACCTGATCCACCTGGAAAGCACACTTGGATAGCGAGTGTAGTGGTAAATACGAGCCGTCGTACTGTTAATGCTAGTTATACAGCTGGATGACTCACATTTGAAAAGAACAGAATGTGTTGTGGCAATTGTTCTGCTGCATTCTAAGGTAATGCTAGGAACTCAATTTGTTTTCTCTATTTTTTCTCTCTCTAGTGGTTGCTGGTTTAGCCACTGCAAACCGTTGTACCTTATTTTCCTGTTAGTTGCACCAGCCTACCCGCTTTCATGCTGTTCCCACTTGCTTATTTGGAGAGCTATATCAGAAATCTTGACTTCGGATGGTAGACAATAGTTTGTCTCGACGTGTGTGTTTCCAATTCATCGTAATTTCCTTCAATGTTGTTGCTATTATCGGCTAAAAGAACGAGAGGTTATCTAGCTCTAGGTACGAAAGTTTGATGTTTTCCAAAGCAGTAACCATGACTACTATTTTCGAAAACACTTCTTCCTTAAGGTAGTGAGTTGTCACCAGTTATGACGTATTTGTTTGGGAAGTTTGTGGTCATGCACCTGCTCATTGCTTCTTGTGTTCATGGATATTATTCTGTTGACTGAAATGGTTATTTTGCATATGGTTTTTATTAGATCTTCCAGATGGAGTTGCTCTGAAATCTACACTATGCAGAAGGTATTGCTTCTTTTATATTTATTCATTGGGCGTACGTAACTATTTTATTACGAGTGCCTTTATGCTACTCTTGTAGAAAGATATATTATGGCTATAACTTGAAATGTTTCGATCAAATTATGATAAGTAAAAAGTCACCATTCTCTTAAATGTGATCAAACCACTCCTTCCTCGAGCCTTTCTTGCCTCTTTCTTCTGCTACGTACTACGTAACTAATTTATTACGAGTTCTTTTATACTGCTCTTGTAGAAAGATATATGGCTGTAGTTTAGAAATATTTCACTGAAATTATGATAAGTAATAAAATTTCATCATTCTCTTAAATATGATCATTCGGTTTCTTATTCAGCCCTCGCCTCTGATGCTGCTGTTCAGCTTGCAGATTGCAACTACTTAGTATACTGTTCCGACTGGCAACTATCATCAGTACAAACTACAAAGGGGACAGCCACATGCATCTTTTAAACCAATTACCTGCTTCAGTTTCCATTTTAAGGATCGAAGTGATAGTGTGCATGTACTTGGTTACAAATGCTCTTGGAGTACTTCTCATCGAGGTGGGAATATGTTGTTTTTGATTTGGAAATTAGAAAGAATTATATAACAAATTCAGAGAAAACGTGAATTTGGACCGGAATTCTGACAGTTGCTAGCCACCGGCCATTGGTCATAAAAATAATGAATGGCTAAATATTCCCCTGGTTAGTCCTTTGGATTCTTCAGATTGCGTGAAACCTTGTTCAGTTTGAGTGTTGGAGAATGATTTGAGGTGGATTTAAAGTTATGATGGACTGATTAGTTATTGTCTGCAGCTGTAACATATATTATATCATTTGTTATTTTCATCTGAATTGATATTCCTATAACATATGATCACTCTTTTGAGAATTGTTGGATAAGAGAAAAAGAAAAGCATACAACTATGCATATATTTGTTGCAGGGTACCCAAAAAAACATTTACAATGCATGTATTTGTCCAATTTATCATCTAATACAACCAACCAAACAACACCTCTCGTGAGCCTGATCCACCAGAAGCAAAGAACCAAACATCATCACTAGGACTAATAATACAGCCGGCCAGGCCTAACTCAGCCTGGCCGAGACATGCGCGTCAGGCTAGGGGGTAGGGGTGGGGGTGGAGGAGGGGGGGCAAGCAACCAAACAAGCCCGAAGAGACCTAGCTCAGAGACCATGGTAGGTAAGCAATAAGAGCTAGTACTATTTTTGTACAGCCCAACCGCTATGTCATAACAGCGACATATAACGAGTCATCATTTATGGAGTGCATCGTCAGCATCGTCATGAGGCTTTTGTTTTGTTCCCGACTAAGTAGCTATTAGTTCCCTCTTTCGCAGTTTGTACTCAGGAAAAAGTGTAAGATCCAAGTGGAGTCGAGAACCGGGATGGACTCCTCAGAATTCAAAACATAATGGCTCTGTACACATATGATGGATATTTATGCAAGACCATGGGCAGAACGACTGAATTATTTTTGGGAAACTACCAGAATATTTACACATCAATCAAAAGTATAAATGCCGTGGAATACACATTTAAATCAGGAAAATGTTCTTGTGAACAAATCGCACTAACGGTGACACAGATCTGCCGTCGAATCAAAAATATCTGTCGCAGCTGACCTGATCACAAGGTTGCTGTCATATTGACGATGATGTGTCATGGAAGTTGAGACGGTCTGCTGTGAAAAACAGTATAAAGAATACGACTGGCATTGGACAAAACTCATAAACCTCTGTAAACAATCTGCCTCTTATTTTCTTCTTTTTGAGGAATCGGGAGGGGATTGAGGGGTGACCCTAGATTCAATTGGTCAGAAGGTCTTAAAGTACATTCAATGGGAAAGCCGATGAAAAAAAATGTAAAATAGAATAGGATGACACAAATGGAGAAATCATCTGACTTTGCACTGTAACATTTTTTTTACTTTTGAGTTTAGGAGAGCACGTCAATTTAAGAGGGATTTCGGGGCAACAGCAAATTCAATTGAAAACCGCCATTTTCTGTCATATATCCAACGTGATGCTTTTTTCTTGAAGGATGAAAAAGAAGCATACATGACACAAGAGGAGCAGGTAAATGCTTTTTTCTTCGAGTAATGTGAGAAATTTCTATACCTTAGAGCAAACGCGGAGGTTCCTTTTTGTTAGCCATATGTAATTAGATTGAAAAAGTTTTCCCAGTGTTTTTCTTTCTCGTTATTTTCCCACTCCGGAGATTTCCTTAAAGCGTTGCATAATTAATTTTTGTTTAACATATGAACGGCATGTACCTATTACACCGGCCGTGCCTTCGTGATATTTGCTCTGCAACAATAATGTGCTGCCACAGCAGCTGGCTATCGACGGTATCTTCTGTTGACTATGTCTGCACGACGAAGCGGCGAACGGCCACGCTAATCAATGGGCTGCCGCTGCAGGCCTGCGTGCACAGCTGCATCAACAAACTTCACAACCAATTATTCCGACTCGATTAAATCCAGTGCCCTCTCGAGCTGCGTCCTCGTCCAAGCTCCATAATGCTTCAATTCCTTTCATTTTCGACATGGACCATTAAGTACTGTATGCCATTACGTTTACGGTTTACTTATTTTTCCTGCACTTGCAATCCAGGTACACACTGTATATTAACAAGTTTGCTTCTCTCCGGACTCTAATTTTTCAATCTGCTGTATATTAACATACGGCTTGCTTTTTCTCCTTATGAATATAATCGGACTACCAGATTCAGATCTTTCAAAAAAAAGTCTGTTAAAAATATAAGTTCTCTTACTCAAAGTTCATAACTCCTATATTTAGAACTAATAGCTACGGCTAAAACTTTTTTATAATCTAAGCTAAACAAAATTTTCTATAGTTAATACACGCTTATACAAAAAACAAACAATAAAGCACCTAAAATTTGAGATATATCAGATACGCTTCACGTGGTTGAGCGTTCAGATTTTAACCGATTAAATATTAGCATTCACCTCGTTTTTCCGTTTCTTGTGCGTTACGAGTCTATTAGCGTATCGTCTTGGACAGGGTAAACCTGACGCAAGGGAAAAGACACAGTTCAGGTAATCAGGTAAGATATGATGCGGCAGGATGGCACCTCCATTTGACACCCGTGTCTTATATTCAACATGTTGGTGAGAAAAAAAAGACAGCCTAATGACTCATATTACGTTTCCTATTGCTGCGCTCGTGGCTCGTATTCTACGTTTCTATTCTTTGTTTGCTGTTCTCTTGAATAGCAAATGCCCGATCTAGATATAGCAATCTATTTCACATCACGCTTTAACCGATTTGCTAAAACTGCTAGCTTATATCCCATTCTCTTATATTTTTATTGATATCTGGTAACTATTTTGAAATTCAAACCACATTCAAATTGTTGCAGCAAGCAAAAAGGAGAATCGAGGACGCTTTGCTACTTGTAGCATATAGAAGCATATGGATAGCCAACTTGCATAAAATGGAGTAACAAATCATTTTTCTTTGTTTTCTGCTAAAATATAGGATAGCAGTTGGACTAACAAAGTGAGGCATGAGCTAACCTCCCAACGCACGTCCTGATCGACGGACTCTAATTGACAGCATATATGGCTCTCTACTTCTCTAGAAATAATGGCCGCTCGAGTTAGCTATAAAGCAAACGAAGGCTGCAATTATACACCGTCTAGCCCTCCCATCGCGGCCATTTCTCCATCGCCAACAACCTCGCTTATATTAACTCCGCCTTGCCGATCCACTCCACTGCATCTCGCAGTCTCTCTCCTCTTTTCTGCTGGTGACTGGGAGAGATTGAAGTAGCTTTTCAGTAGAGCGAAAGGGGGCCGGGATACGCCAAGATGGTGGTGCCTCGGAGGTTCAAGCCCATCGAGGAGTGCAGCTCGGATGGGAGGTCGGAGCAGACGGTGGCCGCCGACCTCGACGGCACGCTGCTCATCTCCCGGAGCGCCTTCCCGTACTACCTCCTCGTCGCGCTCGAGGCTGGCAGCGTCCTCCGCGCCGTGTTGCTGCTCCTGTCCGTGCCGTTCGTCTACGTCACTTACATTTTCTTCTCCGAGTCGCTGGCCATCAGCACGCTGGTGTACGTCTCCGTGGCGGGGCTCAAGGTGCGCAACATAGAGATGGTGGCGCGCTCGGTGCTGCCCAAGTTCTACGCGGGCGACGTGCACCCGGAGAGCTGGAGGGTGTTCAACTCATTCGGCAAGCGGTACATCATCACGGCCAGCCCCAGGATCATGGTGGAGCCCTTCGCCAAGGCCTTCCTCGGCGCCGACAAGGTCGTCGGCACGGAGCTGGAGGTCGGCAAGAACGGCAAGGCCACGGGGTTCATGGTGAAGCCGGGGGTGCTCGTCGGCGACCACAAGAAACAGGCCGTCGTGAAGGAGTTGGGTGACGAGGTGCCCCACGTTGGGATGGGGGATAGGGAGACCGACTTTGACTTCATGTCCATCTGCAAGGTTTGTCTTGTTTAGCTCAACTCCCGCTTAATTTGCTCTAGAAAAATCTACTGGTACTCTGCATTTTTGAACCTGATATGTGATCATATGTTTGAATTACTAGTGTTCTACACTATTTTCTGACGATCTCGGGGAGGAATCAGTAGCACTCTGAATTATAAAGTTGTAGTCTGTTTATGCTTCATCCCGCAACAAGCCAGATAGATTTAGATATTGCAAATTGGAAACAAAGTAGTCATGGCACTCGGCCTTCTCACAAATTTGGAAGCACCTCACACACTTGTTAGATTGTTCTTTTCCTCAAGGCCCAACTGAATGCAGTAACCTCAGTCTGACGTCTGACAATTAGCTACTTATAGAGTATAGTACTAGAACCATATCGATTTTTAGATCTTACAGGCTCTGGATGACCTTAGTCCTCAGATCATGGTCGCCATCATGACCTGCAGTTGAGCTCGATCAAATTTTTTTGTTTATCCCTTATAGGACACAGACGCAGAAGCTGTACGTTCTGAATAGAGAGCAGCAGATCATTTACCATCACCTTCACATATATTATTAGCCTTTATCAAATCACGGTTGTTACCACAAATCAACATCTACCAAACCTTCATACTAGTCGATCTTCTCCCTCATGGTTTGATTAACCAACAGATTGAGAATTCGTGCGAAGCGTCATGCCCCCATGTTTTAACCAAACGGATCGCGAGGGCTGGGATGAGCCGAGCACGGGCACCGTTGGTCTCGCTGGTTGCTGGCCCCGGCGGATTGAATGCGCGGTTTCAGTCACCGGCGCCCTTTCGTCCGGCCTCGTCGCGGCTGTTCGGTGAGGAATTCATGGCGCATCCCGGGCGCAATGAAGTAGACCGTCCGGCTGGCGCGTGACGTGAGACATGAAAGCTGGAGCTAAGCGTGCCAGATCTACCAACGACTCTTCTTTCTCTTTCTCCTTCCTTTCCATCGCCCGTCCGGCCGGCCGGCGGCGCTGCAGGGGAGTAAATACGGCACGGGCCGTTGTTCATCCCGGGACCGGCGACATGCATGGCGCTGTGCTGGCATGGCAGTAGTTTCTCGCTTTGTGGGGAGGCCGGTGGTTTATTGCGCACCCTGTATTGGCACTGGCGCAGGACTAGGTGTTCGTATCTCTGTTTCTCGTGGGGATGCTACGGCTTCACTTGCAGTCCCAAGCCGTCGACTCCACTGATCACAACATTTTATTACGGAATTGGTGCTCGAAATCAGTACTACTTGACTTCGTGGTTGGTAGTAGTATACTAGCATATGCACGGACACGGACACGTTCCATTACCAGTACATCTCCGTGGTTGATGGAGTAGTATACTAGCAAGGACATGGACATGGACACGTCACGTGGCAGAATTAATGAGTGTACTGATACTAGTATAAATTACAGAGTACGTGCATGGATTTGTTTGATACTCACCGACTAATGATATCCATCGACTTTCCTGATGCAAGCTGACGTGGATGAATGGCTGTGCAGGAAGCGTACCTTGTCACGTCGAGGAAGTACAACCCGGTGCCTAGCAACCAGCTGCTGAGCCCGCTGGTCCTCCACGACGGTCGCCTCGTGCAGCGCCCGACGCCGCTCGTCGCGCTCGTCACCTTCCTGTGGATGCCGTTTGGCTTCGCGCTCGCGCTCATGCGCGTGTACATCAACCTGCCCCTGCCGGAGCGCATCGTCTTCTACACCTACAAGCTCATGGGCATCCGTCTCATCGTCAAAGGCACCCCGCCGCCTCCCCCCAAGAAGGGCCACCCCGGCGTCCTCTTCGTCTGCAACCACCGCACCGTGCTCGACCCCGTGGAGGTCGCCGTCGCGCTACGCCGCAAGGTGAGCTGCGTCACGTACAGCATCTCCAAGTTCTCGGAGCTCATCTCGCCCATCAAGGCCGTCGCGCTGTCGCGGGAGCGCGAGAAGGACGCCGAGAACATCCGCCGCCTGCTGGAGGAAGGCGACCTGGTAATCTGCCCCGAGGGCACCACCTGCCGCGAGCCGTTCCTTCTGCGCTTCAGCGCGCTCTTCGCGGAGCTCACGGACCGCATCGTGCCCGTCGCCATCAACACCAAGGAGAGCATGTTCCACGGCTCCACCGTGCGCGGCTTCAAGCTCATGGACCCCTACTTCTTCTTCATGAACCCGCGGCCGACGTATGAGATCACGTTCCTGAACCAGTTGCCCAGGGAGCTCACCTGCACCGGGGGCAAGTCGCCCATCGAGGTGGCCAACTACATCCAGAAGACGCTCAGCGGCCAGCTCGGCTTCGAGTGCACCACCATCACGCGCAAGGAGAAGTACGGCATACTTGCCGCCACCGACGGCCGTGTCCCAACCAAGAACAAGGACGAGAAGAAGAACTAGCAGACAAATCATGGCCTTTGATCACCGCAACAATCAGTATTCCGTACTTGGACAGCCATTTAGCGTCATTATTCTTGTTTTACATTAATTGTTGTTTGTGCAAGGTGTCAAATACTCATTATATTGTTTCCTAGACAGTTCTATGGACAAGAATCAATTGAGAGGACCATGTCACTAAACCAAGTATTAATGTAACATTGGAAGTCATAATTACCCCCATCAAAATCTTTTTGAACATTTAGAACGGACGTTGTATTATTATAACCTTGGAAATCATATTTACCATCAAGAAAAATCTTCTCAAACATGCGACTAGACTACTGGTATAAGCTATTGAAATTTTCATGTGTCCTTATTTGCCAATGATTTTTAATCTCCATTAACTTCGTGATTGTCTTTATCAGATTTGTACGTTTTGAAGGAAATATCTAATTTCTTTATGTTGATGATGAAAATACTCTTTGCGTATTTTGGTAGGTCTCACTTTCTCAAAACAAACCGTCCGTAGCCTCACCCATCACACAACAACCAAACACGGAGGCAGGTTGTCAACAAGCCGAGTTTGATTAAGCTAGCGTCCTTAAAAAGTTCAGTAAGAACTCGAAGCAATCTCTAATAGAACTTGAGATTCATTCGATCATGTAATCAAGCTCGACTTTGGCTCGGTGGAGCTCGAGTTTGAGCTCGAACATGCTCGCTTAAATAGTTAATCAGTGGAAAATCAATATAACTACGTATATTTATCCGCATATTAGAAATGAGGGTTCTCAAGAAGAACTAAAAAAATACTAATGGATCGGCTGTAAAGCGCATTAAACGGGTGGTTGGAAAACCTGCACGACAGGAAGCCTAAGTAGGGCAGGCCGGAGCTCTCCCTGACCCGATCTAACATCCGGCCCGATCTGGCTTCCGATGCGACCCAACCTACGGTTTTGTACGATCTAGATAACAAATCGTAGACCGAGCAGTATCCGACTGACCTAACCGAGTTGGGGCGGGGAAAAGGAGAAATATTGGGCGCATTAAAACTTCGGATATTTTTTATGAATGAGGCAATGTGACAAGGGATTGTAATAAGATAATAATCAGTAAAGCCCTGTCCTAGACTCATACAGACGCCGATAAGACCGATAAAAGGATATTTCGTAACTACCGTGACACCACGTAGGTCAAAGATGACAAAACATACTAACTCTATGCACCATCTCAAAATTACAAATAAGTATTAGCCGCTGGATGAGTCTCCACCCCCCGACGGCTTATCCGCTAATGGGAAGTTTGAAAAACGTTCTTTCCCACTACCCAACCATCCAAAGTCCTGAATGTCCCATCCCATCCCGTCCCCACCGGCTAACTACCGAAAGTCCTACCAGTGCAGCAAAGCAGTCCCAGTCTGGTTGGGAATCCTGAACATATCGCTCATTGTTCACGCCGGCTTCTGTTATTCCATTCGAACAATGGTTCGGTTTTTCTTGTGGTTTACTACTCAGCAGCGCAAGTGCGTACGTTTCAGCTGCTAGAGGGCTGGGACATGGGGTGCCGGCGGTTGAACGTGGGTCGCTGACTCCCGGTCGCCCGTGGAACCGAGAGCGTCGAGGTAGGTGTTCTGGCTGGGCCGCTGTAATTGAATTCAGCAAACCAGCAAAGAAATATCACCTAACAACGTCGACTTAAGGGTAAGTCGAATTCTACAGGTGGCGCCATGCGAAACCGTCAAAATAAATAAATAAATATATGTATTGACACATGTAAAGTTCTTTACTTTATCCCTTCATCATGTCTCCGCAAAAGTACACAACTAACTCACAACAAACGTAGACGGGCACAACCATCCATACGAAACCATGGACCGACAAGCCTAACAATCTAATGCAGGGTGGAAAAGAAGAGCACGGTATTGCTGTGACAGGCGGAGCAACTTCGCAGGCTGCACGAGTGAGAATCAAATGAACGTGCTACGCAGCTGCTGCTGTGGTGGTGGGGATCACGACGGCTCCCTGGCGCGGTGCGTCCTCCGGTGGCGCGGCGTAGCCGGCAAGGTCCCGCGGCTTGACCTGCACGCGGAGACCGTTCTTCATGAACAGCGTGAGCGACATCTTCTGCTCCACCTTGTGCCCCGGGACAAGCTCCACCGAGTGGCGCAGCAGCACGGCCGACGCGATGGACTTCATCTGCAGGTAGGCCAGGTCCTTGCCAAGGCACGTCCTCGGACCGCCGTTGAACGCCACGAAGCGGTACGCGTCCTTGGGCGGCTCGAACCGGGTCCCGTCAGCCGACAGCCACCTCTCCGGCCGGAACTCGGCGCAGTCCTTCCCCCAGATGCTCTCCATCCTTCCAACTGAGTAGATGGAGTAGGTGATCGCCGATCCGGCCGGCACGACGGTGCCGTCTGGCAGGACGTCGTCGGATACGACGTACTTGGAGTCCTGGGGCACGGACGGGTACAGCCGCAGCGTCTCCGCCAACGCCGCCTTCAGGTACACGAGGCGGTCCAGCTCGTCGAAGTCCAGAGGCTCCTCCGTCCACCGCCCGGTGTCGTCGCCCCGCGTCTCCCTGAGCACGGAGGCGATCTCCAGGACCACCTTGCGCTCCACGTCGCGCCGTTGAATGACCATCCAGAAGAACCAGCTGAGCGCGACGGACGACGTGTCGCGCCCGGCGAGCACGAAGTTGAGCGCGATCCATTGGAGCACGTCGTCCGGGAACGCCCTGCCATTACCGTCGCGTTTCTTCATGAACCGTGAGAGCAGGTCGTCGGACGGTGTCTCCTTGCGCGCCGCGATGGCCTCGGTCAAGTAGTGGTCTACCACCGCGAGGCTCTCGCGCAGGCTCCGCTCGCTGCCGACACCGAAAGCCTTCTTGATGCGCCAGAGAAAGCTGGGGAACAAAAACCTCTGTAGCGTGGCCTCGGTGGCCGAGTCGAAAGCGTTGGCGAAGGGGTTCTCCGGCAACCCCGGCGACAACGTCTCGGGGTCCTTGCCGAACGTGAGGCCGCAAATATTGTCGAAGGTGAGGCGCAGGAGCAGGTCCTGGAGGTCAACGCTTGCTCCGGCTTCGCTGTGGTCCGCGAGGATGCTCCACAGGCGGTTCTTGATTATGCGGTTTGCCCACCGTGCCATTGCCTGGCGCAAGGTACGGGTGGTGAACTCGAGCGCCGCCGTCTTGCGCTGAAGCACCCACGTCTCGCCGTCGGAGTTGAAGATGCCCTGGCCGAGGAGGTCGTGGAACGCGGCCTGCCACATGGGGCCCTTGGGGTAGTTGTCGAAGCGCGCGCGTAGGATGTGCTCCAGGTTGCGCGGGTTGCACGTGACGGTCACCAGCCCCTGACGCCGCGCCATGAACGGCAACGGCAGGATGCACGTCTGGTACGTAGCCGCTTCGCCCGTGGCGCGCAGGTTGTCGAGGATCCAGTCGTGGACACGCGCCCGGTTCAGCACGACGCTGGGAAGGCTGCCGACGAGCGGCCACATCCGCGGCCCCGAGAGCCGCCGCGACAGCGCCCAGAACCACATCAGGTACGCCGACACCAACGCTACCGCCATAGCGGCGACGGCGAAGTGCTGCAGGTGCAATACGCCGCCGTAACGCACCGTGGACATGCTGCTGGTGCGTTTTAAACCTGCTACCGCACCTGGTTCTGCTAACACGGTGCCGATATAATCAAGAGGGCTGGGTTTAGGCGCTGGAATTAAGAAATGGTGCGATGCTTTGGTGAGTTGGGAAATGTGTTTGGCGCCCTCGCGTATATATACTCTGCACACGAGCCGTGTGGCGTTGCGAAGCTTTCCTCAGCGCCCCAAGTTTCGTTGTGGTTTAGTCCCACAAGATTTTGAATTCATCGAGGGCTAATAAAATGCATTGCTCTTGTCCATACTTCTTGCCTTCTTGGCCACTCTGCTCAACAAGAATTTTTAGCAATGCTGCTCACTTCAGCGATGTGTACTGTTAGCGGCTAAACTAATCGCGATTGGTGCCTTTTGTTTAAAATAGTGTAACAGAAAGCAAGGAGCTCTGCAGTCATTGGACACTGGTTTCGCTGCAGAGAATTCAGGGAGTGGGTTGTCTTGAAGAGCTCTCGCTTTTTTTCGTGTTAGTGCAAACCACCCAGAAGGTTGTCCATACTCCACCTTTCACGCACTAAACACAAGGCGATGCTCCAAACATTGATTCATGACTTGGCAGTGGAACAAGTTGGTAAGAAATATCTCGCCTGTCGATATTCATTCAACATGTGAAAAAAATAAAAGTTAAGTGCGCTCGTACATAACGCAAACATAATGGATACATAGAGGGTGTCATTCTAAGCTGGACGATTCCTTATTTATTAGTAGGTAAATTTTACAAGATGGCTCAGGTTGACACCTTTCCTATATCAGATCAAGCAACCATTAGAAGAGTAATAATCTTTCCCAAGGGTGTTTAATATCTTTGGTTTTCAGTATCTCTCTAACCGTGGTGGCAAAAATATATCGTAGGGAAATATATGAATTTGTACCGGGGAAACAGTTGATCAGTCATTAAGGAAGCTGAAAACTAAAAGATAATAAAATTGCAGGCCATTCATATAAAACTGCATGAAAAAACAATGCACGAATGGCAGTGAATTAGTCATTTTCCAAAAGAAAACCTAGGTGATCCATGTTATGAACGGAAACTAAGTTTGTTCATAATAAAAATCTGGTGGATGTTTGGTCCTCCAAAAAGTTTAAGATTTATATATCTTCATGTGTTCAATCAATGCTATATATCTTCACGTGTTCAATCAAATTATTAAAATATAACAAAATTTCACCACTCTAGTGAATTAATGATCCGGTAATATGTATGGTTGCAATAAAATATACCATTAGAAATTTCCTTGATCCCTGAATTATGATTATATTGTTGCTAGTAGCATGGTATTTTTTACTGAACGGAACGGATCCCCAATGATCAACAGTTTTCTCTTTTCTGTTTAAATATTTTTGTTTAACGTTTTTTGCATATGCTTGTCAAGTTGGTCAAAATACTACTTCCACCTAGGAGTGTCAATCACTCAATTGGTGATCCTTGGGGTCACCTCTAAACCTTTTTAGTTCAAACAAATGAACTAGTTTTTTTTTCTCAAAATGATGGACATTTTGAAAACTAGTTCAGCTATTTGCACTAAAAAGGTTCAGAGTTGACCCTAAGGGTCACCAATTTACTATTTATTGAAGTACTCCTAAAAGCCATTCAGGAGAACAGATTTTTGCCTTACATGGCCATTTTGTTTACTGGATGAACTTGCATGCTATCTTACATGTTGCCAGTTTGCTGCATCACTGTTCAATTTTTATTTCGTGTATTTGCATTGAGTTGAGATTGCATCATCAGCTTAATAATAAACATAATTTGGTCTAGGGAAACATAATAAAGTTGAGAGTGCATCAGAGACTTAACACACGACAGGATATTTTTCAGGGAGACTTAATGCACAACTGATATTGATGATTGCCTTAAGCAAAACGATATGGGGTGTATAAATGGGCCTTAGGCATATATATAGGCTGGCCTAATCAGGAAGGAGAAACCCAGTCCAGTAATGGGTTGGGTTCCCTGGCCTGTCCAACACTACTAGTTGATTGATTGGCTCGGAAGACTAGTCGCAGACGGAACGCGGGCTTGCAACGTTGGAACCCGACGACAACGCCGATCACTGTACGTTTGGCCACCCTGCATTGGGAATTGCCGGCGCTCGCGGTCAGATGGAACCGTCCGAACCGAGCGAAGCCAAGGCATCTTCTGAAGTTAAAGGGCGTCCTCTGTCGTTCCAACCCCGTTGCCGTACCGTACATAGGTCCATATTTTTTTAGATAATGGTACACAGGTCCAGATTTGGCTACTCGAATAGTCGATCGAGTACAGAAAATTAGAACGCTAGCAGTCGGGGGCGTCGAGTCGATCGTAGCTTGGCGCGCGCGTGCAGGTTCATCATCCGGGCCGGCGGCCTTGGGCGTCGCATCGAGATCGGTGGTGGGTTTTGGGGAAGACAAGGACGAGCGGACATGGAGATGCAACGAGAGAAGGCCCTCATGGTTAGACCAAATCCCAGGTCGCTGTGCGCGCGAGGGTAAAAGAATCGGCGGCGATCAAGGTGAGGAGGCCGAATCTGTTTTCGACGAACACGTCAGGACAACAGGCCTTCCGCCACGGACGACATCCACTTCTACTCGCAGTAGTCGACCTAGTAGCTACTTGTTTATCATTGACTACGTATTATATTGACCAGAATGTTCATCTCTATGCATGACTGTATTGACCTATATATACGTATATTTTTTCGATAGGCCGTATTGGCATTCAATTATAAGCAAGAAATTAGGAGTACATTGCACTAGTGGTGCAACAGATTAAGATTACACCGTGTGATTTTGTTGAGTGAAAACAACAGTTTCAGCTAGGTATTTTGCCCCTGCTGCCCTCCACATGTTAATGTCATCTTGTAAGGATGTGAAAATGGCATCAATTGAGCTCTCCTCTTCTTGGAAAATCCTTTATACGTATATTTCAGGCAGTCTCTTCGGCACGCATGTGAACCCTACTCATCATGTTGGCACGGCCCTCGAGCACGGGGCATGCATGGATGAGTTCATGTAGTTAGCTAGGATTGTCATCACGTTCCAGGTCTTCCTGCGTCAGAATATCCGCATGAGCCAAGCTATGATGGTTCGTGCATACGACCACGTCCGTAATGCATTCATTTTAAGCACCACAAATTCCAACTTGCTTTACTTTCCAATGCTTTGTCGGGGGCAAAGTGGTCCTACTAGCTAACCCAAAGCCACGATAATTATCGCCCCCCCCCCCCACACACACACAAAAACACCTTAATTTAGCCCGATCGAAGGAACCGGCGTGCACGGGCACGTCCGCACACCTGTGCATGATCAAAAGGTCCTCTCCGTGCATCGGTGCATGCATGCACCCTTTTGCCACGAAAAGATGCACACGTAAACGATTCGATCTGCGATCAGGGAGAGGCGAACTAATCATGACAGTCAGTCGCGTCGACGCCCAAACCCTGTTTTCCTTTTCGCTAGGACGCGAGCTGAGAAAGGGAAGGATTTACGCGCGCCACCGGTCCGGGGTTAACTAGTCCCGGCTCGACGGCAACCATCGCCCCGCTTGGCCCGGCCAGCCGAAGCAGCGAAGGATCGCGCGCGCGACCCGGGTCGGCCGCAAGGTAGCCTCGGGAACTTGCTCCCACGCAGCACGGATTTTCCGTGCACGAGTCGCTCGGGAACGCCCAAAGGCCCGCAAAGCCAGCACGGCCGGCGTCACGACCGACGCGCGCGCCCGCGACCGCCGCATCCCGAGCGGAGCAGCGGGGGCGGTTGCGCGCACACCGCCCGGCGCGCCATGCCATGCCATGATTCGAACGGCACGTCCCCTCCTCGATCAACCGTGACACCCCGGCCGGGCTTAAACATAAAAAATACTCGACCAGCGGCAAAGCAGATGGAATGAGGCGGTGTTGCCGCCGCTTTCCGGAGCGGCAGCTCGCGATCTGACTCCGACCGCCGGCCCCTGCCGCGGCCGGGCCGTGTGGCCCTATCATTGGCATCTGCCGCGAGCGACGCCCCAAAAGGGTGACACCTTCCTCAGCTTTTCAGGAGCCCAGCCAGGTCGTCGAAAAAGCTCAGATTTCCCGCGGACTTGACGGGGCCCTCACCATGCAAAGCGAGGCGAGGGCACTCCGAACAAACCGGATCGATCACGAGCGGCGAGCCGGGTGACGGGCGTTGATTAGCAGCTAGGTGCCCTCGTCTTAGTAGTAGCTTAGCTCGTTTGTTTGACGAGACGACAGGACGGCTCAGCTTTGCGTACGGTCTAGTGCGTTGGACCCCTTTTTCAGCTACCCGGCGCCCGCGAGAGCTTGTGCAAAGCAGAGCAGGCGACAGGAATTCGGCCGGATCTAGCTATAGAGTGCCATGCGCGTACGTACGGTGCATGTCGTGATGATTGGCCGGGTTCCATTGGCGCGTACGTTTCGATGGCTGTGGTCGTTCGTCGTCGTCGTGTGTGGAAACGGCGGATGCGGGTGGCTATATGCCCCTCTCGCTCGTCACATGGCCAACAGTTTTCGTATCTGCTACTACATAGTTAGAACAGGAGCGGCAGACGTTGCTGGATGGACCGACGCTTGACCTGAGTAGAAAAGGCCATCTAACATGTTACCGCCCTGACATCCATTTTGAATTCCACGCAGGATGATCACACTCGTTTTGGCAAGCATTGACATGTGCGACTCCGGGCCCGCAACGCGCAGAAAATGGAAGCCAGGTTGAAAGCTGGGGAACTGGCATGCGTCTTGGTGGTAGCTGCATTTCGCTGCGAGAAATGCGAGGCTCTGTCTTTTTGCCGCTTAACTTGTTCAGAAGCTAGTACTACTGTTCGACCAGGTGAGCGAACTCCGAAACCAGATTGCCTCATGCGCCGTGAGCCTGGTCCTCACCGTGATTTGCTTCGACTAGTCGCGACCCGTGCAAGGCGCCAGAGATCTCCTGGGACAACTCACCCCCAAATCGCCGCATTATTCTAACTATGAAACTCGGCAAGCAGCGCCTCATTCTAAATAAAGACATGGTGCTACGCGACAGGACGGCTCTTAGATTTGCATACGGGGGCGACCAGAACCGCATTATCAATCGCCCTCAAGGATGTCGGGCGCGGCTCACAAGAGCAGCGTTCTTGCGAACAGGGGCAGCTTTTGCGCCTGTCTCTCTCACCCCTCTCTCTCTCTCTCTCTCTCTCGCTCTCCTCATCGTTCGAGGAAACAAAAGGAAAAGCAACGAGCCGAGACCTTCGAATCCGCTACGTACTGCCACTGCCACGACCACAGCCTTGGTCCCGCCCCCAGCCCCGGTTATATAAGTGGCCCCTCTGCGCATCTATTGATTTCAGCATTGCTTCTCCTGACCAGAAGAAGATCCCGGAAGAAACCAAATCAGAAGCAAAAGCTCTGCTAGCTCTATCACAAACCCAAATAGTGTGTGTTTGCAGTAGTGCCTAGCTAGCTGCGTGCGCGTTGTACCCAACTGATTGATCGTGCGCGTTGTAGCAGGATCACATCCGTTTGGATTTGTTTGTTAAGATCGCAAGTAGTACATACACATATGGAGGCGCTGAGCGGGCGAGGAGTAGGGGTGAAGTGCGGGCGGTGGAACCCTACGGCGGAGCAGGTGAAGGTCCTGACGGAGCTCTTCCGCGCTGGGATGCGCACGCCGAGCACGGAGCAGATCCAGCGCATCTCCACACACCTCAGCGCGTTCGGCAAGGTGGAGAGCAAGAACGTTTTCTACTGGTTCCAGAACCACAAGGCCCGCGAGCGCCACCACCACAGGAAGCGCCGCCGCGGCGCCTCCTCCCCGGACAGCGGCAGCGGAAGCAACGAGGATGACGGTCGTGCCGCCTCCCATGAGGACGAGGTCGACCTGGCGCTGCAGCCTCCCGAGAGCAAGCGGGAGGCCAGAAGCTACAGCCATCACCGGCTCATGACATGTAAGCACGCGCGCCATCATATCCCTCTAGCTAGTAGTAACGTTTGTATTGAGATTTCAGTTCAGTTCAGCTCGTCAGGGTTTTGACATCCATCTTGCATGCAGGCTATGTAAGGGACGTTGTGGAGCAGCGATCGGAGGCGTTCTGGCAGCGGCCGACGAGGGAGGTGGAGACGCTAGAGCTGTTCCCCCTCAATTCGTACGACCTCGAGGCGGAGAAGGTCCGGTACGTGAGGAGCGCCGGCGAGCAGTGTAGGGAGTTCTCCTTCTTCGAAGTCGCTGCCGGCCGGGATCCGCCGCTGGAGCTCAGACTCTGCAGCTTCGGTCTGTAGATCAGCGCATGCATGCATTGCTAGCTAGCCGCACCTGCGCGAACGAATGTAGCCTCGTCGCACACGTCATTGTGGAGTCCATGATTCTAGCTGCCAACATCAAAAGGTGTACGGGGATGAGCTACGGCATGTGGTGTGTACGCCCAATCAACGTTGCATGCAGCAGAATCCAAGAGGATCAGGAAAGATATTGTGTACAAGAGATTTCAGTCGCCTTTTTCTTGATGTTTTCATCATGAGATGTACTACTGCTTCTTTCGTTCTTTTCAGCTGGTGCCTATACGTGTGGCATACTACAATAACCTGACCACCACTGATCAAATATTCATATTCCACTACTTTCATGTATACACTTCATCTCGTTGTACTCGCATATATCGAATGTTCTGGATTTCTTTGACGCTAGAAAGAAAGTTGCACCTGTTGCTTCATATGTTTTGGATTCATGCATCACTGCGTTAGGTTGGAAGATGCGGTAGGAGCACGGCTTTTGTAGGCCATAGGATAGAAAATATCGCGCTACCACCTAATTTTAACCGTGAGCTGGTGGTACCGGGAGTGCTTCTCTTGTCCCTGCAATTCATAAGGAAACGTTTTCTGACTTGCTCGCAGTATGTGATAGAGTCAACTGCCCTCCTGCTTGCCTCTAGGAAATTGGTGGGTTGTTGTTGGACGTGGAGTTCCAAAGCTTCCAGCTAACTTTTCGGCCATCTCGATCATGCTTTATTGTTTGTTAACTCACAGACTGACTATTAGTAATATTTTCTTTAGTACCAATTATTCAATCTGTATAGTGAAAAACTGAATCAACTGGTGCTCTTCACAACTAGGGATGGCAACGGTTAAAAAACCCGCGGATATTACTCTGTGTTATCCGTACCCGCTGGATAAATCCATACCCGAACCCATACACATTACCCGCAGCGGGTGTAAAATATTATCCGTATTTGTTACCCGTGGATATTTTTTATCCACGGGTATATCCGTTATCCAAAAACCTTTAATAAAAAGGTGCATTGCATATAAATTTCTGTAACACTTTAATACATAACAAAATATTTTCAACATATAACACAAACATACGCACAAAGAAGAACATGTTCAACACATAAGCACAACTGACAAACTCTTGACAACAGAACAATTGTAGCTTAAATAAAATAAAAAGCATCGGAAGGACTCGGGATGCGGCGCTGCGCAGGGAGCCAGGGAGGTAGAAAAAAGAGGAGAAAACCCTAGAACAAGATGTATTTATATGATGTTGTATTGGACCCACATGTCAAAGAACGGGTTCGGGTATACGGATATGGATATGTAATTTTTTTACCCGATAAGAAATATCCATTGGATTCTACCCGTTACCCGAACCCGTACCCGTGGATCTAAATTTATATTCGAACCCGTACCCATCGGGTCGGATATCCGCGGATAAACGGGTAATGGGCACCCATTGCCATCCCTATTCACAACTTTCATGTGCTGGTTGCATGTTCATACTACTGCTTGCATGTTTGAATGGCCCAAAAAACAGCATATTCTTAGTGTCGATGCTTTGATGGTAGGTAGATATTTAGTTGATTTGAGCCGGCCTTTTGAGGCTGATCTCAAACACGACAAATTTTTATACTGGTTCGTACCTTTCGGAGGATAAAATCTTATGTCCAAGTTTGTTCGTGGCTGTCCCGAGACAAGGCAATGGCTTATTGGGCTGAAAACTGTTCTGGGCTTCCATGGGGACTAACACCTGGCCTTACGGGTCAGCAGGCTGACAGCACAAACGGGCGCAGGCCGTGCTATTTCCGGCATCTTGAAACCATTATCACGGCCTTTGAAATAATCTTATCGATGAAAGACGAGATACCTTGAGTTATAATAAGTAAAAACAAACAACAAAATAAAATTACAATCAAAATGAAGTTGATAAAGTCATTACCTCCAAGGCTTGATGAAGGGGAAGGAAACAAAACTTGTAGAGGATCTATTTGAGGGATGGATTGCAGGTCCCCCTTCCCACCATCGACGTCTGGAGGTCAGAAGCCAACAGGGCAGAGATGGAGATTCAATTCTGCCCCCCCCCCCTCTCTAAAAATAAAAGAAATAGAAAAGGTAATCTTCTGTACCATCCAGGTAAGTTTCACCTGTGTCTCCCGAATTCTGACCAAACTGCAATTAATTTGGTTACAACCTTGATGAAACAGATTGATGTCGTAGACGAATGACGACAGCAATTTCGCTACGTATGCGATTGCGTCTGTCCATCGTACTGATATCGACGTCTAGAATTCTGATGCTAAAATTTGAAGTGGGCGTGCTTAATTTTTTTTAGAGAGTTTGGCTTCCACTGGAGGCGTATTTGTGCTGCCTGATTAATATGAAAATCAACATACTTTCAGGTCTTGTTACGAACATCTCTACTTTATTGGCGAATACCAATCGATCTCAGGTAGCGTATCTTCGTGCCTCTTTTCTTTTCTCACTGCAATATTTCTTACCTGTACAGTTGACCATAACATTCTTTCTTATCTACTCGACCTGTCTCAATTCTTTCAACATGGTTGCATCGAGGTATGGTTTTGAATGGACATGTTGCATCATTGTTCATCTTCGCAGATGCGTGGTAAATCGTGACAGGCATGGTGTGTGTATGGTTAAAACTGATGACTAGGTTAAGAGAAGCTGAAAATGCTATTTATTTCGTCTGAGAAAAATAGGTAATATCTGGATCAATGTACATTATTCTTCACATTCACAATCCACAAACTTGTACTAGGGTTTTAAAGATACAGACACAGCAGATTTCAAAGAAGTAGTAACCGTTATGTTTTTCAAGTACAAGATTCGATGAAACGCGCACATTGATGATACGCCAGAAAAGGAAGAAGAAAATAAAATACAAGAACGCTAAGCATCCGCGCGCACATCAGACCCGCAAGAATCTAGCGGTATTTCCTCGACGAGGAGTTCATGAACCTGATGCACTCCTCAACAGCTTCGCTCTTGTGCGAGTCGTCGACGACCACCGCCGGTGGTGCGGATCGCTGCCGCCTACTGCTATTCCGCGCCGGCGTGCAATCCGGCGAAGCGGCGCTATGAGATGTTCTCTTGTTCGACGCCGGCCGAAACGCCATGACGACGCTTGCCCTGGCGCGGCGGTAGAATCTCGCCGCCGTCCACCGCGCGCTTCTGAAGAGGCGGGAGCCACAGACGCCTTGCACCTGCCGAGGCCGTTGTTCTCGACCGGGCGGCACCCCCGTGCGAGATCTGGACGCCAGGGAGATCGTGGGCTTGCCGCTGCTGGTCTCGGCGGGGCTGATTCTCGTGCACTCGCTTCCCTTCCTCCTCATCTCGTCGGATGCCTCGCCCAAAATTAGTGTGTTGTGCGTACCGCTAGACCAGGGTGGCCTTGCGCGTAGGCGCGCGACACGTTTTATACGGCAGTGGCTAGTGGTATCTCCCAGCTCACAAGAAAAAGCAGACTGCTACTGCAAGCAAGTGACAAGAGCATGAAAGGCACAGCTGCGCAGAAAAGAAAAAGAAAGCAAAGGCTGAGACATGCTAGTGAAAGAAAAGATCGGTCTAATTGACCGCCAAACACCGAGGTTGCATCGATCCGATCAGAGATGCGCAGGCTCTTCTAATGCTTCAATATGACCAGAAATGCTCGCAGCCCTAGCGCAGGGGAGCCAGAGCGAGGGGAGTAGTGGTGACCGCGACGTTTCTGTACGTGGGGTGCAGTATATTCTTGTTGCCTTGCGCCGGTGGTGGCCGGGTGGTGGCCGGAGAATATTTCCAGTGGAAGCGAGCAAGCAGATCTTGCAAAGGGTCCAAGCCCAACTGAGGCTGGAGGAGACCGAAAAAGAAAGGAAGAGAGAGAGAGAGAGAGACAGAGGAGGGAGAAAAGCAAGTGGCCGATGCAACGAGAGAACACTGGACCGGCAGAGACTGAACGCGCACGCAGTTCTTTTGGGGCTGGCCGAGCCGTGGCCCGTCTTCCCGGTCGAGGGACAGGGCGCAGAAGGCTGAAGGCGACGGGATATGGAAATTGACGGGCGGAGCAGTGAGGGCCGGCGGTGGTGGTGCTCGCCGCGGGGGACACGGCGGGACCTCCCCGGTGTGCGCGCTGCTGGAAGCATGACGACATGGGACGCGACGTGTGCCGTGTGCGGCATGGACGACGCGGCGCGCGCGGGCATCAGTAATTGCGCGATTCGGGCCGGCGGCATTCTTCCTCGGGGAACGGGACGCTGAACCATCCGTCGCTGATCGACCGGTGGCTGGGCGCGCAGACTGTGTGCTGTGCTGGCTGCGCAGGTCGCTGCTGGGAGTCCTGCCGTCGTCTTTGCACACGCACTTTTCTTGGTGGTCTCCTGCCATCGGATGCCGACTGCTCCGGCGGTGGCGGTCCTGCCCCTCCAGCGTTGGGGACTGTGAGATTGGCGTCATTTTGTCGCTCGACTGTACTCTGACTGCATCTTGGACGTTGCATGGACAGAATGATTCAAGTTACATGAGCCGGTCTCCGGGAGGTTAAAGCCGCACAGGAACTCCTGATTCGGCGATCGCCGGAACAACTCATCTACAGTCATTGGGAATACAATGTTCTTTCGCAAAAAATAAAACAAAGAAAGCAAGGTTGTAGAGGTGTGATTTACCACATCTTTAGTTGGTGAGTGGTAAAGTTGGTCGTGCCCGTAAAATCCTCCTAGACCTTTGACTGGATCTTTAAGACTGGGACCATTTATAAGTCAGTTCATGTTTCTGCTCATTCAATACAACAAGGTCCCCAACGAGCAGTACCACCTGGTAGATCCGCCGATCCGAAACCATTCTTCTAACCATTTCACCAGGTTAACCCCAGTTGTTGAAGTAGGTCTTTTATGAACACCGCATTGTTCAAAGATCACCGTAGTAGGGGAGGAAAGGAAGCCTCATGACCGTATTGTCGTTGGGGGCTATGGGCGTTACAGCTAATAGCCCATGAGGCGTTCATGGGCCACTAGGATATCTATTGTCCATAATCTGGGCCAAATTAGGTACATAGCAAATTTATCTTTGCAAGCCCTACCCATTAGCTTAGTGGTCCACGGCCTCGAACCAATGGCCGCAAATAGACCACGTTTTGAGGCTAACAAAAAAATATCTCTTCCACGAAAGCAAAAGTTTCAAAGCACTTTTTTCTAGATATTTCATACAGTGGTCCACGGCCTCAAATCAATGGCCGCAAATAGACCACGTTTTGAGGCTAACCAGAAAATATTTCTCTTCCACGAAAGCAAAAGTTTCAAAGCACTTTTTTTCTAGATATTTGATACAATTATGATTTTTAGAATGATAACTGGAAACATTGGTAGAGTACGTTCGTCACTTGCGTTGTTGATCCTTATCCCCCTTGAAATCTGTCACCAAACTCCCGATCATGGCGTATTTTGATCACACGTGGCAGCCACATGCCGGATTTAATATACACCGCGCGTGCGATATTCTGAAATCACCGCGCGGTCGTAATATCTGTTGCAGCTTCGACTCCGATCAGAATAGCACTCCATACAGTCACAGCAACATCAGCGGGAAAGAGAAAAGTCTCCCTGGTAGCATGATGCTTCAAGCGAGTCAATCATAACCAAACAGCAGCAGAGCAACAATCCAGAAACGGGCAACCACATTTAACGGCTGGAAAAGCCCAGAAATCCAACAGTTTCATAAGGCTTATTTCTGTTATTCCATGTCCACAGTTCATCACCTCACTCCACGCATCACATTGCTGACTAACAGCTTGTCAAGCCAAGTAGCACACTAGTACTGGTTGTTAACTAACTCGAAACTTGAATGGGTACAATGTCTTTTGCACCAACTTGCTCGTCCCAGAAAGGTAGTAACGGTCGAACAACTGAACAGTGGCGCAGCGGCATGTCACGGTAGTGGCCCCATTCGCGCACGGTTTGGAGCCGGTACATCAGTCACAGCAGATGTGACGGGCACGAAACGTACTGCATGAACTCGCCGTCGCGTAGCAGCGCCGCCATGGTTTCTGGTGGGAGGCACACCTCGATGTCCACGCTGCCGTCGCCGGTGCGGCCCGGGAACGCCGACATCTTGCCGTCGAACTTGTTAGCGCGGCCGCTCCGCACCGCTAGGGGCTGACCCCACCCGAAGTCGTTACCCTCGTACATGGGGAACCGGTTCGAGCTCCCCATCGTGATCACCGACCCGTCGGGGTTGCCCAGCGGGAAGCAGCGGGGCGCGGCCTGCCACGCCGCCACCACGCGGCCGATCGCGCCGTCGCCGTACGCCGCGAGGTTCGCGTTCAGCTTGGACGCCGCCCAGCGCAGGTCGTTGCGCGCCAGCTCGGACACCGTCGCCGTCGTCGCCGCGCTCTGGATGGCGTTGCCGAAGTAGACAGGGGAGATCGCAGGGCGCAGCCGGTGCCGGCAGTTCACCGCCATTCGGAACGTCGTGGTCGCGTCGGGCGCCAGCCGTTTCCGCGCCCGGGTCACCGAGAGCCATATCTGCGCGCACAGCGACTGGAACGACGAGATCTCGCTGCGCCTTTCCGGATTCTTCGGGTCATGCGCCATCTTGCCGTAAACCTCGGCGTCTTGGCCGCCGGCGGGACAACGGTTGGCGATTGCTTTCAGCTCGCGAATTGCTTCCGCGCTGAAGTGAAAGACGCGTTCCCGGAGAGGCGCGTCCACGTCGAATGTCACTGACGGGCCCACCCCGCCGGGGAAGCGGAGGACGGCGGTGGACTCGCCAAAGAAGTTCCGGCGGAAGTCCGGCAGCCTCGGTGAGGCGCCGCGGCAGATGGCGGCCCAGGTATTGAAGAAGTGCCAAAACGAGGTGCCGTCCACGACGGCGTGGTTGGCGACTATGCCGATGAAGACGGCGCCGTCGCCGAGCACGGTGACCTGGAACGACGTGAGCGGGCGTTGATGCCCGTCGTAGCTCACGGTGCGGTCCATGGGGAACAGGTCCTTTGTCAGCTTGGTTGGCACGTCTGCGTCAGGCACGAGGAAGTCGTCGAGCGACAGGTTGGGTGCCACGGCGTGGAGGAACTGGACGCCCGCGTCGTTGCAGCGGACGACGATGCGGTCGTTGGGCAACGTGACGAGGCGGCCGGCGAGGGCCGGGACGACGGCGAGCGCCCGTGACACCGACGACACTAGCAGCGAGACAAGGGAGGACATGGGCAGGTCGGGGGCCGGGAAGAATAAGCCCTTCTGGATGTAGTGGCACGACAGCATGGGCAGGTCGGAGACGGACAGCGTGAGATCGCCGATCGCCGAGGTGACGTACGGACGCACGTGCTGCCTCGACACGACGGTTATGCCCGAGGCAGGCGCGTCCAGGCAGCTGGCAGCCTGCAGCTTGGGCATAATGGCGGACGGGGCAGGGGCAGCGTCCACAATGGCCATTGCAGAGAACATCTGAACCATGTGGTCGATTGCTCAACAATGGTGCTGCACGATTGCCACCACTGCTGCTGATGAAGTAGTACTGCCTTGTGCTGAACACGGGACAGTCCTGGGCGGTTTATATAGGGCACGGAGTGGCGCTGGATGCATGCACCTGTGCCGGTACCTCTTTTGGTAGTACTGTTTTGGGCATTCTCCGAGGCAGTTTTTTTTCGTGGCTGTCGGATGCTGATATCAGATAAAGGAGCTTTGATGCTAGTGAACAGTACGGTGCCAAAACACGCACACAAAAGATATCGATGATTATGATTATATCAGCACGATTATATAGCTTTTATCTTTCGTAAACACTCGTTTGGAGGGCTCTCCTCTGTAACAGGTGTCCCCTGCTTTCGATGTCTGAACAGATGTCCTGCCTCCACGGCTCCATCTATCACAGATATCTCTCTCAAACAACTGATGATTTTTTTTGTAACTCCGGCGAGTACGTACCTTGTAGAAATTATACTAGCTACTAGCAAAGGTACTTAATCAAACCTTCAGTTCGACTGTCCAATAAACGACCGTACATCACTTTTTGAGGACTAGATATTTAACGGTTAGTAACTTGAACGTTGTTGAGTAACTGGCCAGCGCGATAGACGGATGGTTCAAGTCATTTGCTGTTACACTGAACGTGTGTGGTTGAACGGGTTCAATGGACGTGCAACGGCTTTCCTTATTCAAATAAACATGTATACATCAGCTTTTCATCTTCTCGTGATGGTAGCCTCTCGAACCTGTCGACGCTATCCGATTTTGAATGCATTTGGCAACCGCTGTATCATCATCCATCAAGCAGCTACGTGTATAGGTGATTAGGCAGGGAGAGCATCTTCATATACAATTCACGTCGTCTATATCCCCCGCGCGAGAACAAAGTGGTTTAGTCGGTTATCTGGTCTGCGTCCTCGCTGCGATAGAATATGTTGCTCCCGCGCGCCTTGTTGCCTCGCGGGTTTAGTGACATGGTCATTGCTTGCGCGATGATGCTTTCACCAAAGTTCTTTGCATTCTGCCGTCATGGAGAACTTCTCTTTGTGTTTTGTTTTATGTCGCATCCGAGTCACGTCGATTATTTCCATTTTTACTGACCAAAAACTGCGTATGGAAAAAAAATCAGCTTTGTTTATTTATTTGTTGCTGCCGGAGCATCTGTTAAATTTGTCGTAGAGATCGATCCGACTGGTACCGCGACGCACTGTCACGGTAAGTACTCCGTACACACCTGATCTGCATAATTACATTTAAATAAAAAAAGAGCAAGTAGGCTATACTTCTTTCATTAATTCTTAAATTATTTTTACTAGGACATAAACTGAAATTTATTTTTAAACTAGAATTAGTGTTCTCATGGTAATAGTTTAAAAGCTGACGGAGCAGTGTTCATGAGTGACGCAACGACGGGACGTGCTAGCCTGCTATAGCCGTGGAGCTCTCGCCGGATACATCATGGTTCGTGCATGAACCTGCCGCGCCTCCTGTCCAGCCCGCCGCTGCCGTCGGTCCCTGCTCCTCTGGTCGGGCCGTGAACAGGCTGAGACTGATTCTTGTCGCTGTACGAGAGTTGATACATGCATTTCTGTTTCTGAGCTCGATCGTGTGTCCAGTTTCTTGTTCGCAATCCGGCACCCCGCGGGCAGGCTGATCGGGGCAGCGCCGTGCCATTCGCCATAGTATAATGGCAGGCGAGTGCCGCCCGCGCGACCGTTGCGAGAGAAGGCAGTGGGGGCGCTGGGCCTGGGGGAATTAAAAAAAGAAGTCAGGCGAGGCGGGCTGCACCCGGCCGGCCAGCGCGTGCGGCCACGCTGTCTCTCTGCCGCTGTCGACCCGACCCTGCCGAATGCCAAACGCCAACAACGCGGGCCGATGCACAGGAAGCGCAGCTCAGTTGGTGGGTGGGGGTGGCCAAGCCAGGAAGGTAGGGCGTGGGCGTGGGACGGTTGCGCAAGTTGGCTCCGGCCCCAGCCTTTGGGCTATCTAGGGTACGTTCCCCGGTCTGATGGTTGGCGAGCCGTGATTTCGAGACTCCTCTCTCGATCACGGATTGAGGTCCAGCGTTCCAGACTCCGCCAAGTTGATCGTTTCTCCCCACTGGCCACGCTACCACACATCACGGATCAGTTTAACCCAGCCGGCTGTCCGGTGGGTTCAGGATAGATGCTCTTAAAACCAAGGCGGCATCCTAATCATAGACTTGTAAAGATGAACAGTTCAGATTTGTAGGTCTACATGATGTCACGGTTAGATCCAAAATGTTATCCAGTCACTGCAGCTGCAGTGAGACGCGTGTGTCGGTCGCTGCCAGCCGCGTTGGTTCTCGTGAGTCGTGACGTTTCGCCGTCATTTGACCCCATCGCCCCGGACGCTGCTGCTAGTGCGGTGGGCGGTGGCGAGTGGCGACTTGCTCCCCCGGCTGCGTGCGTGCGTGCGCTGACAGCGGTCGTCGTGGCAGGTTAATTTTCATACCGAAAACGAGGAACACCCTCCCGGTTCTCATAGCAATTAACAAGACCCCCTTTGATCGAGTACAAGCAATAGTATCAAGAACACACTTGTAAATTTCGATTACGACTAAATGGCAACCTGCAGAGGTGTGGCGCCAAGTTGCTGGCCGGCGTATGGGCAGCAGGCCGAGACGACGAGACGGATCCCGCCGTGCGTCGTGGCAGGTGCCGGAGCCATTCAAGCGCCGATCAAGCAGGGGCATTATTGCACCGACGTGTCAGCGCCCGAGCGACGGTCCAGCAGTCCGCGTCTCGCTCGTTCGGCGTCTATCTTGTTCGGGCAGTGGCGGCACAGCGGCGGCCCTTCGGGCACCCGCGCGGCCGGGTCACTGACTCTGGACGGCGGGTCAACCAACGCGACCCAGCCGCGCGCGTGTGGTGCAGCGAGTGGCAGCACAACGGTGGACTTGTTGAGTGGCCGCAACAGCGAGAGCGTGTCGAGTTTGGTGCGCACCCGAGAGGTTCACTGAACCGCCTCGGTTTCCCGTCGTAGCCATGGCAGCGACGTACGGCGGCTGCTCTAGACCTGTGCGGGGGCAAAAAGGCGAAGATCTCAAGATATGCGACGGCTGCTCTAGACCTGCTGTGGCGGGGAAAGGCGCACATCTGAAGATAAGATCTACCCGGACCGGAGACGCGTAGACGTCAACCTGTAAGGTGTGAAAAAGTTCACGTGCGGCACTATCTATCGTGACAAAGAAATGGCACGACAGGAGTGGCCGGCGTTTATCAGGAGCTATTCACGGGCAACGTGTCCACGCCAGGATCAGTCGCTAGACTGGCTAATACTACGTGGACAAACCGGTCGTCGTTCATCTCATATGCCTGCGTCCCAATTGATGATTTATAATCCGCTCCGTGACGGGTGCATGCGTGCCACGGCAGCAGATAGAATTATGCGCTCCTTCGGCGCCAGCTACGTGGCCGCCGTGGATAACATAAGCAAAAGAAACCAGTTGTATATAAAAACGGAAATCCTATATAACTCGGGCGAACGGCTAGGGGGCGGCTGGCGGCCGGCAGCGAGCAGGCGGCGGCAGGCGAGCGCGGTGGCGGCCAGCGAAGATGATTAATCATGTTAATTGTTACAGTACTTGTTAATTTGTTGAATGTAAAATTTTGTTAGTTACGAAGAAATCAATTATATAAATCTTGTAAATGTATAGATCATAAAAAATCACTGTAACTGTAATGATTATTTGTTAAAATAAAGATTAACTGTTACTCATGGTTTAATTACGGATGCCTGAATTAAACTCAATTCCAAGCGACTGTAATCTAGGCGGCCCATATTATATAAAAATCTTGATCTGTCAACGTCTTAGAAAGCAAACTATGATCGAAGAACAAGTGATATTTTAGGCATTGAACTAAAACGACATGATTTTATAACAAAATTATTTTTGTATATGTGGGTAATATAGACAGGTATTCACTGGAGGATAATGATAAAAATTTCAGAAGAAGGGACAAAGTTCCGGTTCTTGTTACGTAAGTGCGGTCGCTGCGATGCTAGTACCTGCCCTGTTCACATCCTCTGCATGGTAGTACAAAATTTAGAGAGTTGTACTATAGCTTGAATTAACTATATTTCAACCGTCAGGTCGGATTTCAACAGAGCTGATTAAATGCTATAGTACACATAAACAGTAGAAAATGACATTACCCTAAATCAGAATACTGTTGCTATAAATTAATTGCTATTGTTTACAATACTTACAGCAGACTACTGTTTATCCTCTCTCATTTTACTGTACCAGCTGCTGCAGAGGATTTGCATCTGTAAGTGGCGGACCCAGGTAGGCGGAAGGTAAAGACTTCTGAATAAAGTTTCGTCAAAACTTTCGTGACAAATTTGAGCAAAAGTTTGATGAAAAGTGTTTTCAGAAAAATCTGGACTCAAAGCTTCTGCAAAAAAATCAACAAAAAGTTTGTAGAAAAAAATCTAAAAAAGAAAGTTGTATGTTGCCTACTCAGGGCCGCAACTTCAACTGCTCGTGTAGTGTGTGGGCGCGAATTAGGAAGCCACAAAAAGTTCTATGCAAAATGCATATCCTTTGAAGACCTCGACCACAAATATATTCACCAGGCATGGTTAAGGGTTATCAATAAGTTAAACTTTTAATATGGTTTTATAGTGTGCTTCAATGAAGGCATGCTTTCATATGCTTCATAAAAAATTGTTCCCATTTTCTGTTTAAAAAAATGATATAGGGAATGGATTAATTCATAGTAGCAAAAGTTGTTCTCAAGACTTCAAAAGGGGAAGCGAAAGCAACATCGCTCGATTGAGCTATTTTTTTCGAGAGGCACTAACGAACAAAACTGGACTTTTCAAAATAAAAGTTGCTGCTGCAATTGAGTGAGGAGAAACAAAGAGGAAGGCAACAAATTAGTTTGACCTATTTATTTGACAGTAAAAGCTGTGGAGGAGAACATTTATTTGACAGGAAAAGATGAGGACGAGAGACTATCATGGAATATCCTAGTGAATGGCATGATGAACTTATCAGATAAGAATTATCGATTGAGTTTTATACACGTTATTCAAACCCATACCCACAGGTATAAAGTTTCACCCAATTCGGTACCCATTGACACCTCTAAGCATAACAGAGTTCCCCAAGTAAGTAAAGTTGAAGCATGCCATTAGAAATGTTCTATCAAAGTAAACACACTCATTTTACAGCTGTACTGTCCGAGTTGTTGATTGATGATCCAAATTCTAATGAAGATAAAAGAGGCAGGATCGTCTAGCGTTAGGACTCTAAGTCGCCACCTATAAAGATCCCTTGTGAGCCGCCGGGAGAGGCATGAAAAAGAGATTGTAATCTCCCACGATTGTAAACCTCCTGATATAGTGAAATCTGCCGGCCAGTGCCCGTGGTTTTTTCCCTTCTCATTTGGAGGGATTTTCCACGTTAAAATCTGTGTCTCCTCTGTTTTGATCTACACTTTCTTGTGGTTTGATTCTAACACAAGTAGTAATCTATACATAGACTAATAAACATACATAAAGGTGCAGTTTACGTTTGATAGATATGCATATTGACATACTTTCCGAGGTGAAGAGTAGGAATGCTGAAGTTTTAGCAAAGAGTGGGAAGATTTGTAATACGGCAACATCTAATAGAAAAAAACGGAACCAGAAAAGAAAAACATTGCATAGTACCTCCGCTAGTGCTAGGGAAAACTTAGTCCTTGGTGTTAAACTATTATGTACCAACCGGTTACATCCAAGAGCTTAAATTGATAGAGAAAGGATGTGAAATTCACTTATATATCAACACTCTCCCTCACGTGTAGCCTCTTTTTGGCTACAAACGTGAAATAAGAGTCGGCTGCAATTTATTTTAATAAATTGCACCCGCCAAGATTAAACTCGATACCTCTAGCCCTAATACCATGTTAAGTTTAATTATATTTCAACACTCTCCCTCACGTGTAACCTCTCTTAGGCTACAAACGTGGAATAGGAGTCGCCTGCAATTTATTTTAATAAATTGCGCCCGCCAAGATTTAAACTCGATACCTCTAGCCCTAATACCATGTTAAGCTACTACGCACCGACCAGTTACACCCAAGAAGGATGTGCAATTCACTTATGTCTAAGTGTTCGCTACAACACTTCCCCCGGTCTGCTCGGAAGCAGCCCATGGAGGTTCCTTTTTCGGAGGGACTAGTGGTTTTCAAAGGTCGGAGCACGATGACGAGGGTGAACACAAGGATTTACATGGTTCGGGCCGTCGGAGCGTAATACTCTACGTCCACAGGAGTGCTTGTTGTATTCTTGCGTGTATGAGTGTGTGAGAGAGTGAGTTGGTTGGGTTGCGAATCAGAGTGCGAACCCTTTGCCCGGAGGCTGCCCCGGTCCTTTTATAGCCCAAGGCCGGGGCAGTTACAATGTGGCCAGGGGCCCGACAGGTGGCCCCGCAACTATCTATACCCTATACATGAGCTAGGGTATTTACAGCTATATGTACTGCCGCTGTCGGAGGAGTTAAGGAGCGTCGCCTGACACACCGTGCGCCTCTGACCGGGTAGCCCGTGATGATGAAGTCCCCGTCTTTTCGCCGCTTCTTCTCGCTCTGTAGAGCGGCTCTGTGCCGTTGGGCGACACTGCTCCACCATCACGCCTCGCCGCCCTGTCTCGTCACCATAATAACGAACAGGTGGAGGACGGAGGCGTGCGCCGCAGGCCATGCTTCTAGGGAAGGCACGAGCCTTGAATGCATGGCATGACAGCGCACCTTCTTCTCTACTCCTTGGCTATCTGCCCGTTGCTTGTCGGCGCGGTGTCCGGGTGGCTGGCCTCCGTGACACACGTCACCACCGGAGTTGTCCTGCGGAGTAGCGAGGGGTCTGGAGTCATTGACCATGTCGCAGCGCCGGAGCTCTCCCATGCAATAGGTCGGGCCCGAAGTCGTAGGACACGTGGCACCTCTGGAGCTCTCCTTGGCGGGACGGTACGCCCGGAGTCATCGCCCACGTGGCAGCACCGGAGCCCTCCCATGCTAGAGGTCGGGCCCGGAGCCGTAGGACACGTGGCACCTCCGGAGCATTCTCTAGCAGGGGGTGAGGCTCGGAGGTTCCGGACACGTGGCAGCGCAGGAGCCCTCCTGGCGGGGGGTCAGGCCCGGCGCCATCGTACACGTGGCGGCTCCGAAGCCATCCTCGACTGTCAATGAGGCTCAGAGCATGAAGACACGAGGCAACCTCGGAGCTCTCCTTAGTAGGTGGTCGGACCCGAGGCCTAGGGCATGCGGCTTATGCTGGGGCCCGCCTAAGGTGGAAGGCGAGGCCGAGGTTGTCTTTTACCCACCACGCAGGGTACCTGGTCTGCAAGGTACCGACAATTTATATTTCAATTTCAACATCTAGTACCTCTTTAAAGCATCTTTTGTACTTGGATAGAACATTTCTAATGCTGGTACCTCTGCCAGAAAATGAATGTTAAAGTTTTGCTAGTGTGCTTGTCAAAGCGTCTTCGGTCGACACTTCCCCTGGGCCTGCTCTGGGCAGCCCGCAGAGGTTCTTTTTTTAGGCGGGGCTAGTCCTCTCGTATGGGTCTCGCCGGAATGGATGACGGAAGGAAGGTGAAGGTGGTTTGACACGGGGATTTACGTGGTTCGGGCCGCTGGAGCGTAAAACCCTACGTCCACGGGAGTGCTCGGAGCACTGGATTCCTGGAGTGTGTGGATGACCTAGAGGGAGCTGGGCAAAGTGCCGAACCCCCTGTAACGTTGCCTACCCGAGCCTTTTATAGTCCAGGGCTTGGGCGGCTTACAAGGTGGGCCCCGGGACCCGACAGGTGGCCCCGGGGTGATTTCCTACCAGCTCTTATGTCTTGGCGCTGGCTTCGAGGTCCTCGTCCTGCCGCCCTGTCCATACTGCAGGCTAGGTGTAGCGTGTAGCTGTTGGTGATGGCAGGGGCGGCAGGGCACGTCTTGTCCATGTCTTGTCGCTGCCTTCAATGGTCTGCAGCTTCAGACATTGTACGTGTGTCTTGACTGTGACTGGTCACAACGCCTCCTGACAGGCGTGCGCCACGCCTCTTCGTCTTGGGAAGGTGCGGGTCTTGAATGCTTTGTACGGTAAAGGCATGGCGCGCCTTTACTCCCGCTGCCTACCGCGCGCGGGCGGGCAGCGCTGCTCTGCTAGCCGCGCATCGGGCCCGGAGCTCTCCACTGAGGAGAGGGGGAGCTCCGGTCCTGCAGGACACGTGGAGCCTTCAGAGCTCACCCCCGCGGAGGGGGGGAGGTCCGGCTCTGCTCGCCACGTGGCGGGCCCGGAGCTATCCTCCGAGCGGAGGGGAGCTCCGGCCCCGGTGGACACGTGGCTCCTTCGGAGCTCACCCCTGCGAGAGGGGGGGGGCGAGGTCCGGCCTCTTAGGCCACGTGGCAGGTCCGGAGCTATCCTCCGAGGGGAGGGATGCTCCGGCCCCGCTGGGCACATGGCTCCTTCGGAGCTCGCCCCTGCGGAGGGGGCGAGGTCTAGCCTTCTGGGCCACGTGGCGTCTTCGGAGCTCACCCCTGCGGAGGGGCGAGGTCCTTAGGCGGCTTCACCCTGTGCGCTGGGGTACCTGGTATTGAGGGTACCGACAGTGCTAGTGTCATCCATAATGTACTTCTGTACTACACATTCAAATAGATTTATCCCAGAAAAAAACTTCAAACACAGCAAGACAATGGCTAACAAGGTGAATCCTATATAGTACTTGGGTGTCGGAGACATGCAAAAGATCAAGGTAATTGTTAAGCTTCCCTACAATCTTCAGACAACCTGAAACAACAGCTGATCTGGGTTGGCCTCACTGCCCCAGTTGCATAAACCGGTATTAAGATCGATATGACAATTGTTGGAATAATTTCATTTACCTGATACCACTAACAAAAAGAAAAAAGTTCAAACATAAATAGATGTTTTGAAATACCAACGACTACATTTAGTTTTATCTAGAACAAAAACTCCAGGAAAGTTCAGCACAGAAACTGGTACCACATAAGGTAGACATAAACATCCAATGAATGGAAAGTGCAAGTGTTCATTTCATGATAAGTACAAATGTGAACAAGGACCAGCCTGCTGCTACAAACAAAATCTAAGCACAGGAAGCCAAGGGGCAGAAAATATCATCCCAATTATTGAGTAGTAGCTATAAACTTAACAGGTTCTAGTAATACACCCATTTATTAGCATCAAGTTAGTATGATTCCCCATATTACCACTCACTTCGCGAACCAGATTGGTCATGCCATTGCATAAATCAACAAATTCAGCTTTTCCAGTCCTCATGTTCAACATCTAAATAAACCTGCACTATTCCCCCACGGTGCCAGGTAATTCATGCAAACCTTAGCCTTCGTTGCCCTCCAAAACAAAGAAAGATTACATGGTCTTTACCAGATATATATCCTTTCCCACAAGGACACGTGCACATCAACCTGTTTATCTTAATTTTTGACTGTGTCTATTTAAATTTTAAAACATAAACCAACATATTCAAGTATGAGGTAAGTATAAATTAGTCGCATGTGTTTACACGGCATTGGTACACCACAACTACAGAAGAGTTGACAAAGACCGAGGAGCTGTGCATTTACGGTTCCCAGGCCCAAATGATTTTGTATAAAATGTTATAATTCCGGGGCTAAAACTGGCTCTGTGCTAGCTGAATAAACCGATCTACACTAGCAGATCAGTCTATCTTCCCTGAAGACAGACCAGAATTGTTCAGCCAAAAACAGAGTAGAATCAGTTCTACCCTGGGTGTACAGAACAGATGGAAAAGAACAATCCTGGCGCAGAAAATAGAGCAGATTGATTCTGTTCTTGGGAGAACAGATCGGGGGGATCAGGAAGCCGCCAATCTGTTCTGGTGTTGAGGGAGGCGCGGAACAGAGGTGGAACAGGGGCGGCGTCTGCTCCAAGAGAGAGAGGGGGCGGCTCGCTTTTTGTGGAGGAATAAACTGTGATTTTATTGATCTGATCTGGAATATTTTGACTTCATTATATAGCTCCCCTTACAAGACTCCTGATCTATTACTTAAATTACTAGAAAATAGAATCTAATACTATCTCTAAATAAACTGAATTTATTCAGCTCAAACTCCATCTTTTGCTAATCTGTTCTGATATCTTTCTAGAAACCAGAAAAGATCCGCTCCTACTTCTCCGGGTGCGCAACCCCTTTAGTCCCAATTGGACTTTGTGTGGGCCCATCTGGGCTGAACTGAGCGGTTCACACATCATAAAAACATGTAAAACAAGTACGAGTTTATTGTAGCCCAGAAAAAGTGTTATAACTCAAGAGAACTTTTCTCTTCCAAATAGTAAGAAGCGTACATTGTTATATTAGGGGGGGATGCATAAGGACCACTGGAAACAACGAAACTAAAGCAGCAAGTTGTGAAGCTTTTGCAATGTGCAAATCAGAAAAGCCATTCAATGGCTATACAGGTAATAATCATATGTAAGGCTGTGGAAGTTACAAATGTCAATATTGTTTAGTAAGTACATTGTCAGTTGGCTTTACCGACTTAGGTTGAGACATCAACTAAGGTTTCTGTAGCACTTGGAGGGAGCCAATCAAAATATTATTTGAAAATGAAGATAAGAAAACTCCTAAGTAATGCATGGATAGGCTCTTTAGATGTGTATGAAACAAAAACTCTTTATGAAATTTAAACTGTTTTCAAATTTTGCAAGATAAATTGATCTGTGGCAGGTGCCAAATCTAAGCATACTGTTTGCTAAAGCACCGAGCACTCACAATTAGTTACATCACATCCTGAGTGGATTACAAGTAATATCCTTCAGAACTTCACTCAGAAACACCAGACACTTGGACGAGTTTACAGCAACCCCAAACACCACTTAGGTTGTTCCCACTCATCACCTCCAAATTCAACCTCTAAAAGAATATTTACACTTCTTTTATAGTCATCTCTAAAAGATTCTCAGGTTTACAGTTCAGTCCTCTTCACTCATGGACCTCTAAATTCAACCTCCATATTAACTACCACCTATTTTTTTAATATTTCATATAATCACCTCCTATTTTATATTATATCATATTTCTACTTGAATCTAAATATATTTCATTTGCAATGTACTCCATAACACACTAAATTCCTTTTTCTCTTTTTCTCTTTTCTTTTATTTTTTCCCTTCTCCCTATCCTTCCACCGGTCGCTTGATCTTTAACCATTCCCCAACAGTCAAGTTCCGCGGCTGCAACACCTCCCCACGCGCCTCCCTGTCGCTGTCCCCGCGCCTCCCCTCCGGCGTCCCCAGCGTTTTCAAGGCGCCGCCTAGGCGTCCAGGCGCTCCGGCCCAGACGCCATGGCCAGCCACCTCGCCTGGCCGCCGCCGCCATTTTCGCCCTCGCCGTCACAGCAGGGTAGTCGCCGCCCCTGTTGCCACTCCCGTCGCCGCCGTTGCAGTCCTCGCCGCCGCCGTTGCCACCCTCGCCGTCACTCTCTGCCGGCCGCCGGTGGAGGAAGAGAGGGAGGAAAGAGTTAGGGTTAGGGGTGAGGGCCTTAGGGGTGGTTATATATATGTGGCCTGATATGAAATTAGGACCATCGGATGAGATCCGACTGTCCTTCTTAATCTGGTCGACCGCCCGACCGCGCCAGCCCGCCTGCTCAACCGCGCCCATCCGTCCCCCCCCCCCCCCCCCGCGCCTCTTCGCCCGCCGCCTCTGCCCTCCTACCGCCGCCGTCTCGGCGTCTGGCCGTTCGCCTAGGCGCTTGGGCGTCCAGGTGCCCCGTCGGCGCCTAGGCGTCCAGGTGGCGATTTAAAAGCCTGGGCGTCCTGTGCCGCTGCCGCACCGGACCACGCCCCCGTCGCCGCATCAGACCACTTCTGCACTGCCACCGCCTCTCCTCCACCTCGGAACAATCCACCCACACGTAGGAGCAACTGGTGACACCCTCAGGACTGATGTCGTTCATTGGTGAGGCTGAGCACACCGCAGCCTTGTAAACGGACCTGACCGCCGAATGTAGCGGCGCGGACCCTAGCGGCCCCCCGCAGCGAGACTTGTAAAAGAACCTCTAAATCCCAGGCTGCTACAGTGCAACGCCAATAGTGGAGGCTCCCTGTAGTGTCGGCAGAAGAGGGAAAAGAGAAAAAGAAAGAAAAAAGAATAGGAAGAAATGAAAGAAAAAGGGAAAAAAGAAAGAAGGAAAAGGGGAAAGGGAAAAAAGAAAGGAGGGAAAAGGGAGAAAAGATAGAAAAAGGAAAAAAATAAGAAGAAAGGAGAGAAAAGAAAAAAATGTGATTTTTAGAAGTTGTAAATATAATATTATTAACATAAAAATAGTTATATATACTAATATAAAATATAAGATAATTATATTATATAATAAAAAATAGATGATAGTTGATATAAAAGTCTGATTTAGAAGTGAACGAGCGCAGAGAACTGAACTGTAAAGATAAAAATCTTTTAGTGTTAATTGTAATATACTAAGAATATTATTTCATAAGTCCGATATAAAGGTCCACGAATATAACCAGTCTAAGCACCTCCACATTTGAAGTTTAACTGTATTATAGATGCTCTTTTACCGGTCGCTGCTGCGATGTGATTTCGGGGCCTCGACTGTAAATTTGGAGTCCAGGGCCCTTTACCGTCCACTGCTGCGGACAGTTTTACAAAAAAAATGGAGCAGCGAAAACTTAACAGCAATACAGAAAGTCACAAGTACACCACCAGTGTAAATCATGAAACTTTCATAGTACACACCAATTTCATACATATTATTTTATAAGCACCATGAATATCAGCTGAAAACAGACACATAAATACATACACAAATACAAAGCAAATAATAAACTAACATTGACTTTATTCCCACAATGGGAGGAAGAACCAACTCACTGAGGATCCTCAGCAAGAAGAACTTCTGTTAAATAATCACCAAGAAAGTCGCTCTCGCTGTAATCATCCCTTCCGGCAGGTGCCGCTTTCTCTTCCACCCGTTCTGCTTCTGCAGCCTTCTCTGTGTACTTCACAGCTTCACCAATGGCAAGGCCCCCGAGGGCGCCTGCGACTGCACCCACAGCAAGTCCAGTCCTTACACCATACGTTCCGCTCCCACTACCAACGCCACTCCTCCCTCTCTGATCATACAGCCTACTGTATTCCGCCGGTGCGGAAGGCCCTCCAGTGTACTCATACTGCGGTGGTGGTGGTGGTGCAGAGTAGTACCCACTGGGAGGTTGGTAATACTGTTCGGGTCCGTACTGCGGTGGGGCGAAATAGGTGGGAGGTGGTGGCGGCGGAAAGTAGAATGTGGAGCCGGAAGCCGGCGGGTACTGCGGTTCTGGAGGCGGCGGCGCGCGCTCACGGATGGCGACACGGATGCGGAGCTTTCCTTGTGGGCGGCCGGAAGGGCGGAGGAGCGGCAGGGCGACGACGGGAGAATCCATCGAATCGTGGCTAGGGTTAGGGTTTGCGGGGAAGATGAGGTCGCGAACGGGGGCGCGGGCGGATCCGACGATCGGCTTGGGCGAATCGGATGGCTTGTAGTGGAAGACGTCAAGGTAAAGGAGGACGGAGGGGTCATACGGAGAGAGGTAGGGAGGGAGCGGGAGGACCAGGCGCTCGTTCCAGGTGGGTTTGCATCCACCGGCGTCGTCGGGGCGGGTGGCGGAGCGATGGGAGGGGTCGAGGTAGGCGACGACGTAGGCGCGCAGGTCGCCGCGGCGCCAGTTAACGTTCTTCAGGTGCTTGCCCGACACGACGGTGAGCTCCAGGTCGAGTTCCTTGAGCGGTGCCGCGGGCGGCGGCGGCGGCGGCATCGAAGGTGCTGGGGCTTGGAATTGGGGCTGGGCATTCGAGGGAGCCGGGTGGTGGTGCTGGTGCAGGTGGAGAGGAGAGGAGGAAGGAAACGGTGAAGCCATGGCGGGGCGGAATGATCTGGTCTCGTCTGGCAGAGGATCGCAGCTTTTGGCGCTTGCAGCTGGAGCTGGGGGTAGGCGATGATGAATGACGACTGATGAGATCGATCGTGCTCAAAATTCTGCCACCGAGAGCAGAGTGGAGACAAATCCCTCATTGGGCCGAATTGTCGGTCACGCGGCCCAGGCCTGCCATTCTCTCAAAGTTTGCCTTACTCCTAACACTGACGCAACATATGCCAATCGGCCACAATACAGCATCCCCCGCCCTGAAATCCACCGGAAAAACTCACTGCTTGTAACAGGGACTGGATGGATTGTACAAAGTGATTTGAATCACAACCAATACTAGAGATAAGATGAGAACTAATCATACCCTACCATACTAGAGGCGGATGAGCTCCTCCTTGCCGCCGTCCACTGGTCGGGCTGCGAGTGTCTTCAGCGCCGGCCTTGCCATGTGATAGCGCGGCAGCAGCAGCAGTGACGAGCATGGAGTTTGAGATATGGCTATAAACTGGAGATTGATTAGCTACAGATAAAGATGAAGCAGGGGGAGGCGGGCCGGGCTGGAGGAAGCAGTCGGCTGCTTGGGCTGACATTTGTGCGATCCAACGGCCGAAAGAAAAGCCCAGACGTCTATTGGGGTTAAATTTGGCCCCAAAATATATTTTTTCTTTGTAAGAAAAACGATGAGCAAGAGCACAACTACTGTCCAGAGTCGAGAATCCTCTCCAAAAGGTAAAAAAGAAAATTACTTGTCCAGGCAGAAATGGTTTGCATAAGGGCAATAGGATGTGCAATGTATAGAATAAATTTATTTTACTCTCATATTGGTATACGAATGCAGAAGAAAAATACAGTACCTCGCTTTTGTTGTTGTCTTGATTAGAACCTTTGAGTAGAGTATACGTGAGTTGTTACCGTACGCATAGTTTTTCTTTCTAATTTTCTTAGATAGCAACTACGCAGCGGCCATCACAGTGCGTGTGTTTTTCTTGTTATACATATACACAGGGGTATATTCTATTTCTGCTAAAAAAGGCGCACCATATTGAATCGCCACTGCAAACTGGAGAGGCATCGGTCCAAAGCTGCATCACTGGCCGTTGAAAAGTACCCGGCCACGAGATTCTTCGCCGAGATGCAGGCAGCCAGTTTAACTATTCCGCGGCGCGGGCGGGCGGGCGCTCAAATCTGCGGTCGACACCTCACCCGCGCACGGACGGGATAGCTGATGCGCTCCCCCGCGTCATCCGCCCCGCCTCCGGCTCCGGGTCCGGTTGCCGGGCGAGTGGTAGTTGGTCACATCGGTGAGGGTCGGGGCCGCCCCTCGACGTGGGCCGCGACGGCGAGGGGTCGACCGGCGGCGAACCCCGGCCGGCGGCCGCGAGACGCGGAACCCGCCAAAAACGCAAGACTGCTTCACGTTCACATCACCTCTCATCCGTCCGTTCGTGTCCAGGTCTCGTCTGGGTCTTTGTCGTGTCTCAGACTCTGAGGCTTTCGTAACTATTTTGTGCTCAGCTGATCGATCATTATTATATTAGTTCAGCCCCTAATGAAACTCTACTCGCGTTAAGAATTTGCCGCGACAGGTGACTGAAAGCTACGTCACTTTGATCTTCACTTCCGGGGCGGGGAGTGGATAGACATGCCGAGCGTTGAGAGATCGGTGCCGTAACATATGTATGGCCGCCGCATAGACCCCTTCGTAGATGGTAGAAAATGGCGTAGCCTTAGTTTATTTTGTTGCTAACCGGAGTAGGTTTCATCCGTGCTCGACTTGGATTATTGCTCAAAACCTCCAGATACTGAAGTGACGACGTGCTGGCCACAGCTCGTACGACGACCCTCCGTAGCGTCATGCTGTACAGAGATCTAGTCTAGTGCATTTGTTCTCTTACAGAAGCAATGCATTAACTTGGATTTTTCTAGTGGGAGAAGGTTTGCCACATATTTGAGATATTTCCGCTCGTGTAATTGACGGTGCAAACACAGCCTGATAGGCGGTGCACGAAGGAGGCATTACATTATTAGAGCACTTATGAGAGGCTCAGAAACAGTTTGATAATGGAGATGGAATCTCGAGTTGGATTTTCTTCTCACAAGAGACCAACACAATCATTTATGGGCAACTGTACAGGGGTCCGTCGGTTTGGTCAATGTCCTCGATCGGGATAGCACTTATATGTATGGCATCTATATGCAACATTGTAACAGCAGCAGTTACATGCATGCACGGTGCACGGAAATAATAACTTGTCCTGTGATACGCGCGGACGGATATAGGGACGATCCTTCATCTCTGAGCGGGGCGGTGCGATTCTCGATTAGCTGAGTAATCCCTCCGTTCTGAATTAATTGATATTTAGAATAGCTAATTTATTTTAAGTTGAACTAAAAATTTTGTCCTAAATATCAATTAATTTAGAACCAAGAGAGTAGCAGCCAGTACTGTGCAACATCAGCGAAGCTGCACTGGTAGGGAACTTCTGGATCATAAAGTTAAAATCTCTATGAAAATTTACAGCTTGCAAACTGAAAATGCTTGAGTCGTTTAAGGGTATTATAGCTTGCCATACGATTTTTAGAAAATATTAGAAAATTTCTCTAGAAACACAGCCAAATATTTGTAAAATATATATATATATATAATTTTATCACGGATTTTGTACCAAATAAGGCATTTTTGTCTATGTTTTTGTTATGTTATCAAGTTATGTAGTTTCATAATCCTTACTTTGAACAAGATACTCTGGCATCAAATTGTGTCCAATGCACTGTTTGTATCTGCATCATGAAAAGGTAGATTCATCTATCTAATACGATACTTAAGGGGTGTTCCAAAACACTAGAGATAATTGTTAGCTAACCCACAGCTAAATGATAATTATTATCTAGCTAAAACAAAAAATTAGCCTGGGGTGTTCGCAACCAATAAGTATAATAGTGGTTGGACTGCTAGTTGGTCTATTATACCCTTACCTTTGTTTAGTACCATTGAACCAATAATATTGGGTGAAGGGTCGTTTGACACTAATTAGCTGCTATTAGCTTGGTTGGATCAGCTAATGAAATAATATTAGTGGATAATTACCTAATTATTATCTGGACAATTAGCTAAACCTGTTCTAAACCATTAGAGATAATTTTAGCAGCTAATAATTGTTCATAGTGGTTCGGGACACCTCTCAGTGTAGATTTATTCTTATAGTTTTATACTCAACCAAAACAGAAAAAAAATGAGAACTAGCTTTGAAAGTTAATATAAAAAGCTCCACGACTAAGATTAAAGAAACGAAAAGGCGAGCATGTGAGAAAAGCTGCTGGCAAGGTCAATAAACAAAAGGCAAGTATGCACCACCACCTGCAACTACATAAGATAAAGCTGCTCCGTTTGCATCTCTCCAGCCTGGACAGACCCTGAGCTAAAACATAGAGAGGGCAAAGAGTAACAACTCGATGAGAGAAATTAGAAAGAAAGGCCTTTTTAAAAAAAATAGACGCCAAACAATTCAAAGTACATCAATTGAAACATAAGCAAATCTTAAACTTGTAAGAGCTGCTACTGTGCAAAGAAAAAGAGCTTTGTCTCCCTGGTTGAGAGTTGAGAGGCCACAAACTCCACCAAGATCCAATCACGAGCATCCACTTCCTTGCTCGCCTTTTCTTCAAGGCCTCCAACGGTGGAGCCGGAATAACTCCGGCCACTTCGGCATCAGCCCGGAATTGGATACTTCTCCCCTATATACGCACGCCACCTTCCACCACCCCTTTTTACTTCGCTCTCGTCTTCTTCGCCACCAGCCAGGCCAAACTCAGGTGGCTGGCAGCGTCCAAGATGATGGCGGAGACGTGGACGCAGATGCTGCTACCGACGCCGGGGCCCTGCTTCTTCGGGCAATCGTGTTGGCCCTGGCCGGACCGGCACGCGGGTGGCGGCGGCGTGGGAGACACGTGGACGACGGAGGAGAACAAGGTGTTCGAGAAGGCGCTGGCGCTGATCGACCGGAACGCGCCGGACAGGTGGGAGAAGGTGGCGGCGATGCTGCCTAGGAAGACGGTCGCCGACGTGATGAACCACTACAACGACCTGGAGAACGATGTTGGCTTCATCGAGGCCGGGCTCGTGCCGTTCCCGCACTACAGCAGCTCGCCCCCGTCGTCCGGGTTCACCCTGGACCACTGGGACGTCAGCGAAAAAGGTGGGTTCAGCCGCGGCGGCTGCCTCAAACGCGCGCGCGGCCCCGACCAGGAGCGGAAGAAAGGCGTCCCCTGGACGGAGGACGAGCACAAGTAAGCCATATTGCCATCAGAACCGTCGTCCTGCTGGAACCCGTTAATCTGCTTGTGTTCTTGCCGTTAACAATGGCGAATCACCATTCGGTTCTTAATTAGGCTGTTCTTGCTGGGGCTGAAGAAGTATGGGAGAGGGGACTGGAGGAACATCTCGCGCAACTTCGTGACGACCCGGACGCCGACGCAGGTGGCCAGCCACGCGCAGAAGTACTTCATCCGGCTCAACTCCGGCGGCAAGGACAAGCGCCGGTCCAGCATCCACGACATCACCACAGCCAACCTCCCCCTCCCCGATGACGATCGCGGCAACGCCTCGTCGTCGCCGTCGTCCGCGCTCACCACCACCTCCAGCCCCGCCGGCGGCGCCGCCGACCAGTTCGGCGCGCTCGCCGACGTGAAGACCTTCATGCCGCCGTTCCCGGGTGTGGCGCACCCGTACAGCAACGTGAAGCTCGAGCCGAAGAGCTCGCTCGTCTCTGACCTCGGCTTCGACGACAGCATCCTCCTACAGATGTAATGCGGCGGGAATCTCATCTCCTGTATCAACATCTCATCCCTGGTCACGAGAACGGACGGGCCAAGCCAACAGGTCCTTGTTATTACTTAAGCTTATTGGTTGCTGTTGCTGAGATGCTTATCCTGCATCGATCAGGTGACACGTCCCCCGTAAAAAAAATCTCAGTGACAGTGTGACACAGAGTCGGAAGAGCAGCTGCTATCTCCATGCAACTCTGTGAGAGTCAGTTCATGGAGAACCACGAGGCAGCGGGGCGTGCAATTCAGTGTCCGCTGGAGTGTACATAATTCAGCCACGAGTTAGCGAGTATAGGGTCCAAGAACTTCCGCACCAGGGTACTGAAAGAAATAAGCATTCGATGAAGACTTTCAGGTTGTCTCCAGTGTCACCGGCGGCTTGGTTCAAGATTCAGGACAGGAGCACTGTTCTGAATTCTGAAGATTGCTAAGCACACCTGTTTGCCCATGTATCGTTGCTGTGTACTAGTACTATTCCTATTTCAAGGTGTAGATTGGAGGCTTGCAGTATGTGTGTGATGTTTGTAAGGTTCCACGAGGTTTTGTTTGCAATTGTTGTACTGCCATTAGAAGTTTAGAGATGCTCAGCCCTCGTTGACTTTGAAAGCTTTCTTCTGCTGGTCGCCGATAGGAACCTGAAACCCAGCCACGATCCAGCTTCCTCTCCTCCATTTGGAAGCACCGTACTTGCTACTCATGTGACCTGCACTTTTAATTTTTCATCTGTCTCTAGTCAGAGCAGATAAAAATATTCTGCCTCATGGTTCTCGCTCTCGCTGCCCATGCTCAGATGTTGCCTCGACCCCGCTCTCGAACTGCACAGTCTCGCTCCAGATTGGCTAGTCGCAGGAGAGAGAAAGAAGGCCTGATTGATTTCCCCAGCTCAGCTAGAAGTACAGTAGTATAGTAAAAATGAAGGTCGAATCGCAAGGGTGCCTGATAGTGGCTGGCACGCAGTAGTAGGGGCTGAGTTGGAGGTCCACCAAGCAAGTAGGTATCACATGCCCCAGCAATCTCCTGCCTTTCTCGCTGCCGCCTTTCCGCCCGGAAGCAAAGCAAAGCAAATCCATGGTCCATGTTCAGTGGGCGCGCACTGTGAGCCTGAGCCAGCAGCAGCAAGATTCACTCGTCGCCCAACTTGCGCAGCACCGGCACATGCCGCCCCAGACGTGCATCCACTCGAGGCTTCAGTGGCGCGCGCTGTTCAAGCGTAGCGTCTGTATTCTGTAGCAGACGGGGCGCGGGCTCACTTGATGCGATTGTACAGAGAATCCAAAATCATCCATGGCCGGGGTATCTCTCACCTGAATCTTGGTTCAGCAAGACCACACCGACCGACCTCGCCGTGCCGTTCACCGGAGCCGGCGATCCATCGGAGTGAACGGTTAAAAAGAGGAGATCACACAGACCGAGAAAGGTGTTTCACGTGGCGCCTGACTGGTCCCTCGCAGGGAGATTTCAGTTCTGTCATGTCGCCTGCCTGCAGGAGCACCTGACCTGACCAGTATGCTTTTCCCTCTCCACGAATCATTTGCCCGTGCTCCCCAGCCCAGTTTCGCTAGCCACTCAGTGCTCCGGATCGCATTGTTCACATCCATTTTGATAACCCTGAGTCGGCGAGTGGGACAAAAGCGTAAAAGGCAAGCATGAAAAATCTAGACTGAAAGTCACGAGCCATCTCTGAATCCCATTCCCACGAGGTGGCCGGTGTCCCCTCGACTGCTAACCATCCGGTTTTGTTTAATCGCACATCGTCTTTACTGCTTTGCCCCTCGCATGGATGCAGCGTCATAGCATGGCCCGTGCGCTACTGATACCTGCACTGCACGCCGAGGTCCAGTCTTTTCTGCCTGCAACTTGCCAGACGCAGTGGAGCCGCGCCGCGGGCCCCCCGGAGCACAAGGGCACACGCAAGATTCATGCGAATCCAACGCGATATGAGGGTGCTTTGGTGCCTTCCGCCGCTTTGCGGTCGCTTTCTCTTTCACCACCATACTACTACTACTACCTGCCACTCCTTTCTCCTGCTCTGCTTTTGATTTTTTCCCAGCACCTCCTCCTCCTCCCTGGGAGATGGCAACGGTGACCACCAACCATCCGACTCGCAGCTCCCTGAGTAGGGCTGCACACTTGCACTGGCACGTCTGCTGCTCCTGCCACTTTTGCTCGTTGTTGCGAGTGAAAGCGCCGGTTGCTGCGAGTGCTGCTCCTTTGCTCTGCCATTGGGGTGCCGGCGAGAGTGGAAAGCAAAGCATCGAGGCAATGACGCTTTGGGGCGTCATGTCCAAGCCCGCCTTTCACCCGTGCAGATTCTTCAAATGGACGACATAACTGAGGAAATAGGGGCGGAGCGCAGAGATTCCAGATTCCAGGCCCCTTTCCAGCCCCGGACCACAAGGATGTGCCTGTCGCAATACCAGCAGAACGTGTAGTAAGTGACAGAGAGAGAGAGAGAGAGAGAGAGAGAGAGAGAGAGAGAGATGTTGAATATCTTAATCGATAATAGCCTTATCTAGTGGGTACTCATGGCATAAATCAATTTGATTTTAGTCGTATCTTCAGACTTAATGAAGACAATAATCGATGCAGCGATGAGCGAGACGACGGGACACGATTGATGCGGTGATGGATTGATGCAAATCAGTGACAACGTTGTAGGCGACGGATGCGACGGGCACGGTGGTGCTACGGTCTTTCTCTCACTGCTGCTTCTAAGTAACGCGTTGGTACCATGTCTCCCTTTTATACTGCTTAGGGTGAGAGAGGACTCATAACTATTAAAAGATAAGTGCCGCTTCTAATGGGCCGGTCTTGTTCACCTTGACCAAGCCCAGTAGAGATCAAGCTAACAAGAGAAACGTCGAACCACCATGGGTTACGGAGCAACAATGTGATTTTCTTTGCCCTTACCACGTTGTGGAAGAAAGTAGACTTTTCCTCGCTAATTGAGGAAGAGGTGCATGCACCTGTGCTCTGATTTGGTGCGGCAGTTGGAGCATCTTCAAGACTTGAACAGGTACAGCGAACTCTGCATCTCAATCTTCGTTGACATATTTTCTTTCAACATGGTTGGCATGCAAGCAGCTAAAAATTATTGCAGTCCGCGCAACAATTGATGTATAGAATAACAGAATTGTTGAGCCGGGCAGGTAGGCTAGCTTCCTGATTGAGAGCCCACGAGTTTCTTTTGGAAAAGTGCAATCAGAATAATGTTATAACTTGAGTATGTCACGGAGAAGTTCAGTGTAATTGTTGAAATGCAATGCTTAAGAGGCTACGTACCAGTACGTACGCGACCTATGACATTCCACTGAGGCTCTGAAAATATCAGATTATTCGATTAGCCCGTAGTGCGCCAACGTATTCTGCTAGGGCCCAATGAGGGATGTACTGTCGTGTTCAACATCTCCATGTACTGACGGCAACGACTGGCAGAAGCCACGCCGTTTGACAAAGATGCCTTTGGAATCTTTATTTCCAAGCAGCTAGTGGTTCCTACAGCTGAGCGTCAGGCAGTCCGTCGCCCGCTTAGGTGATAATACTGAAGTTCCTATAGCTGCTAATTCACATTCCACGGAACACCTTCATTTGACATGATCAGACATTGAGAAGTCGCAATAGCCGTGAAATGAGATGTCCAAACTATTACCCTATCACGGCATGCGCCGTCAAGAGTTAGACCTCTTGAGTTCTAAGTTTCGCTAATTGGGATGTCTTGGCCGCAAAAATAGCTGACTGTAGAAACTGGAACGTATTTTTTTCTTCAAAAATAAAGGCAGGATCTCTGCCATTTTTTTGAGTCGGAATACCACTTTCATTTCTATTGAAACGGAGATTACATATGAGTTCAGTAGCATTATAAGGACCAGATTCTAACCCCTGCTGCTCCACCCAATCACCAGATTCTAGTGACTTTGGTAGAGTGCTATCATGCTCTACAAAAAAACAAAAAGGGTGCAACCGTTCTCAAAAGATTACATAGAGTTGCGGGCGAAGGGCTTGAGAAGGTAGTTGACCACTTGATGAGTGCTAGACGGGGTGAGGATAGAGAGGATTCCAGTGCTAAATCTAAAACAATAAAAAATTTAGTGGTACAGGGGTGGAACATCAGTCTAGGTGCTATGAGAGCAATTTAGCCAATTTCTTTTGATTTTTTATTAATCTAAGAAATAATATTCTAACATCATCAATTAGGGACAAAAACGGTATTACTCAAAGCAGTCACGACTCACCAAATTTATACAGACTGCCTTTGAGTTGTAGGTACATTAATTTGGACTAGTTCTTTGCGGGACGACTAGGATGTAATTAATAAATAGTTTTTGGTGTAACAGTGCAAACAACTTTTTCAGTCCGTACAATTTCATCCCAAATGAAAAAAAAACAATGACTACATGATGAAGATCGTGTGCCCTAGAAAAGTTATTTGCACGATAACACTAAAAAATCGTTTACATTCTAATCGCGCAGTACTCCAGACCTCTCACTTCATCCGTGTTATGACTTTTTTTTGTCACACCACAAATACTTACTCCCTTCGGTGCACAAAAAACTATCGTTTTGGATATGTTCTCGCATACCAAGGAAGTATTAAATAGACTTTCTTTCTATTACTATCGTAGTCTCTTTAATGGCTTGACTAGTCTACTGCACTAGTTCCCAGACCTCTCATGCAGATTCAATTCCTAACCACACACTTTATCACGTGTTTATTACGTTTTTTCAGAAGACAAACTCCTCGGTTATGCTTCAACGCCAATTTTTTGTGCACTCATGTCTTCTATGTAGAAAGACAATTTTTGGAGTATTTCATAGACATTATCTGATGCCTCCCTCCCATCTACACAATGATTATTTAGTTTGTCTCATGCTTTCTTGTTAATGTGCTCTCATGCTAGTACGTAGTATCGTGGATAACTGTTACATAAATAGACTTAATAACTGGTTGCAAATAATCCTAGCCCCGGATCTGCTCTTGGCGTGTTCAGATCAGCCGCTTCTTCCTACCACGGATCCCTTTGCAAGCCGACAGAAACATCCTTTTCCTGACGAGGAAAGCCGCCCTCCAGTTGTCATTTCATCCGCGGAGCTCAAACCTACGCTTTTTGTTCGGTAGCCCTTAAACTACTCGTCACCAAGAAGTGGCTTTCGCCTTTCGGGGATCATTCCCGTGGGTTCGCTGAATCACTGTCCTGCTGGGGTCATTCCGGCCGCCGTGGCTGGCAAAGATTTCAGGGCACTTGACGACGACGAAGCCGTTAGTCGTCTGCTTGCAGCCCGCAGACCACGTACTCCACGTAGAGGCTCCAAGTGCGGCGCAGCCATCGGTCTCACGGTAGCCTCTTCTTCCTGGTGCTGGACCTGGTCGTCACGAGGATCTTCATCTTTTCGCACATCAAGTGCAGTGCATCCCCTCTTCCTCGGTTTCTGGTGAATGCCGAAGAACGCCGGAGAGACGACGGTGGAACGTCGCCGGCGAGCTTACAAACACAACACGAACACTGTGGAACATGATGGGATTTTTGTGCTGAAAAAGTAGCAGCCTCATAGGTTTTCATTGCTTGTATTTAGAGGTCTAGACTCGGCCTAGAGGCCCGCGCCACATGCTCGCGTTCCGAGCATGCCGCGCCACGGCGCGCCGTGCCGCCCCTGACGCACACGAACGCAGCGTGCGTCAGGCTGAAAACTCGGGCCTAGTAACCACCTAACTGCAGCCCCTATCTGACTGAATCTAAGAGCAAAGAAAATAACGCACTAGCTCATTTCAACGACGAAAAATTATGCAGTCGCTTTCGCTTCTGCAAGCAATAGCTTGTAATTGAGATGCTACTTCTTACTACCATTTGAAAGCAACAGATGCATGCTATCTAGCTCAAAGAACAAACCCATGATTGCTGATGAGATGTTTCAGATATATTTACAACGGCCCTGAGTACAATCCCGGGGAAGAAGAAAGCACAGAGCAACGAGCAACGTCACAGAGCAAAAAACTTGGTACACATCCTGCAAGGATTAGATAGCAGCATCACTAGAAGCGACAACACCATCTTATTTCACTACACCTCCGCTAGTCTCTAGCGTTTTACGGTACAACGGCAGCTAACAATCTAGATGGATATAGTAACCACATCGGGACATGCTTATTGCCCAGGGATAAGGGGCGAGAAGGTACACACGGTCACAGCTTGAAGTATTTACAGTCACGCAGGATGCAGAGGAACCAACCACTGAGGGCAGTCTGACCTCCGTCCAGCAAGGGAGTGATATGCAAGAAACTGAGCTTGGCTATCAACGCAAGGCAGTCCATCTGTCGTCAGCTGATACCAGCTCTGGGGGTTAGGAGGCACAAATTCGATGTTCCAGAAGGGTCTGGCCATGAGCAGGAGGTCCCGGCCTGTCTGAGAGGCTCTGTAACCCTGCACCCATATGTACCTCAGCGAGGGCATTTGGAGCACAGCATGGGCTAGAGCTCTCTCGCTGAAGCAGCAGCTCCTTAGTTCAAGCTTCCGCAGGTTTGTGCATCCCATTGCAAAGTGAATCAACCCATGGTCGGATTCACCAACGTTGCCAAGTAGCATGTATTGGATGTTACCACTGTATTGTCCAATGTAGCCAAGGCCTACATCCGAAAGCCCTCCAGGTCTCAGGTAGAGAGCAAACCTCCGGAGTTTGGTGCAATTCCTCAACAGAGCACGAACACCGCTGTCAAGCGGCAGGTCTGTTATTTCCCTTTCCCTGTCAAGTAGAACAACCCGGAAGTCATAAAGATTTTTGCAGAAAGTTCCAATAGATTCCAGCGCTCCGTTGGTGATATCAGATACATAGGCAGCTATGTGCTCCAGTTCACGGCAACCGACAGCTACAGCTGTCAAGCCTAACTGAGAGACTCCTCCCTGCTCTTCTTGACCTGGATCATCATCTCCCCGCTCAATTCGGAGTCTTCTTAGCTTCTTGCATGTATCAGCGACAACTTCTAATCCTCTATCTCCTATCACATTCCTCACCTGTTGAAAATACCCGCATTGTCAGTTGAAATGAGATAATTGCTAATTTCAGACACGAAAAAATCAATAGATGTATACGGAAAATAATACCTCAAGAACCAGTAGGTTAGGACATTTAGCAATAAGCTGGCAATGGTCCTCAGTAGTGAGAAGAGTGTACTGCAAATCCAACTTTTTGAGTGTTGCAGAAAAGGGGAAGATAACAGACATCTCATTTGTACCCATGTAGGTAAGCCCCAAGAGACATAGTCTGGGTGGGAATTTAATCTTTTCATACTTGGTGTACTCCCCAACTTCATAAAATGCTCCTCCAGCAAATTCTTCTAATGCTTTGGAGGTTTGGAAGAAACCAATCATATCTGAAAGATCACAGTCACTTATCTTCAAAGAAATCAATGATTTGCAGTTCTTTGCAAGAAGTTCCAGATCAGCTGGTTCCACTTTCAGTTCAGTCATGTAGAAATTGAGCGTCACCAGAACAGAATTATTGGCAGCAAGTTCATGGAGCCATTCACTGCCATTATTAGTAATGTCACATTCCTCCAGGAACAAAGTTCTTAGAGACCTGTCAAGACAATTTAGAACAAAATGTAAGTATGGTGATCTCATGTCATCATTATATGTTTAACATGAATTTACTGTGCAGAAGAAATATAAAGCCTAAAAAACCTTGAAAGTTGCAAAAAGCTCTGTAAATAAAATTGCTAAGACGGGAGGAAAATTGATATGCAACAAGAAAAGTCAAGACATGTCTGCACATTTCAGAAACTGTGCTCCCTGAAATGCGTGGCATCCTACAATATGAACGTGATCATGATAGAACTGATTGACAATGGATACCAACAACTTGCAAGTTGCAACTGAGTTTCGTAAAAAAAATATAGTTCCTCACGGAGAGAGCAATCCTGTTCAACTCCAATCAGGTGGTACGCAAGTACCCCTGTGAAAGATCATCTGTCACTTTACTCACACCTGAAACTATTGCTTGTTTGCCAGACCCGGTAGCGTCTTGGAAGTTGCTCTAAAACAATCACCTAGTCCTGGAGAGTCTTCATAAAACCCAAATAGCCACGAATATTTCTTTTGCATATCTAATGCTCAAATGAATTTCTTGTAAAGAAAACTATTGCGGGTTATGTGGACTAAATATAGTCAGACCACATCAGTGTGTGTGTTCGTTTTAGTCGGGTTTTTTCGGAAAAGAGAGCCATAAAATCCACCAGAAGCAGGCAAGCTGCAAGTTGACTCAGCTTTCCCATATTAGAAAATTGAGTACTCTTAGAACATGTATCCACTAAGACAAACTGGGACACAGCTCACACAAATCCATTACTCCGTTTAGGAACATCTCCACCGAATCAATCATGATTTCTCTAAGAGGGCAAGCATTCAATTGTGCAACTATCGAGCTTAGAGCTTACTTTCCCAACGTATGGTAGTACAGTAACGAAGAACATGCCAAAAAGGGAAAATAACAGTGTCGCAGCTCACCAGAGAGCAAGATGACTAAGGAAAGAGAGGTTCGTACCTGCAGGAGCGGGCGACGAGGCGGAGTGCGTTCGTGGAGAAGCCGGAGCACTTGTCTAGCTTGAGAACCTGCAGCATGTGGCCGCGCGCGCGGACGAGCACGGCGATGTCGTCGTCGGTGACGGTCATGCGTCGCAGGTGGACGGCCTTGAGGCATTCGAGCGGCGCAGCGAGCTCGGCGAGCCAGGGCGCGGCGTAGGCGCCCCAATCCTCGGGTATGAGCCCGTACATGGCGGCGCGGGGCCTCCCCTTGATCGCGAGCGACTCGAGCCGCGGGAAGCGGGCGCGGAGGCGGGCCGGCTCGGCGGCGTAGCAGAAGCCGACGGTGACGTGCTTGCGCGTGAGCGCGTCGATGCGGTGCCAGCGGCGGCACACGAGCGAGGCCGCCTCCCGGTCGCGCGGGTCATCTACGTAGCCGAGCACGAGGTGCAGCACCTCCTCGGGGATGCCGCCGCAGCCGGGGCTGAGCGCGCGGCTGAGCCGCCGCGGCTCCGGCTCCTCGCCGCCCATCGGGTCAGAGGCGGATCAGCTACCGCGCGGGGACAGCTCGCCAGAGATCTATGCCGAGGCCGGCGGGAGGCGATGGCATGGAGATTTTTCGTCCCCTATTTCCATCTGATTTTTGCTGGTGGGAGAGGACGGGAGACGAAGGGAAATTATTGGAGGGAGAGTCAGAAGAGAGGGATGAGCAGACGGTGATTGGAGAGAGCTGCGTTTACTTGTTCCTGCGCGAGCCGGTGGTGGCGCGCCACGTCAGCACCCGGGTGGAGACGATAAATGGCCTCGCCCCTGTCTGTGATTATTTCCGCTTGCAGCCCAGTAAAACCTTTTTCATAAGAATTACAGCGAACTGTTTCTGTTCATTTCTCAGTAAGACCTAATTAAATCCGTGAGTTCAAATCACACTTGTAGTCAAATGATAACGAAGCGTCAAGTTCATTGAAGGATGAGAAAAAGACAAAAGGAAATTGTCCGAGCTCGTCATCTGCAGCAGCAGCCGGTGGATCTGCTTAGCAATATACAATTACAATCAGTGGATAAACTCTCTTTTGCTTCTGCAAGATTGTGCTGTACTCCCACTCCCTCTTAATGGATCCCATTGCCGGTAGTACGTATGCTTGTCGTGGGTGCCTGACCAGCTAGCTGCTTTAATTTACAGGTGTCTTTTTCAGTGGACCACCGTTGCTAAGAACACGGCAAATAATTCTGAGGACACCAGTCCTGGACCTATGTGATAACTATATTACACTGTATTTCTCTACAGTGTTTGTAGATGTGTAAACTATTCATATTGGAGATTACCACTAACCATTATTTGGTATTAGGCCGGGAGCTGAACAGTCGGTAGTAATAAGTTTGATCCGGGTATCCCTTTTCTCTCCCCCACAACGGATACCGTATAATTCATCATTCTGTTAATTACGCAAGCAAATCCAAGAAAAATATCCGTACGCGAGTACAGAAGGGTAGATACCGCCCATCACTTGACTTTTCACGCGATGCCGATCTGCGTACCTCTAGTCCGCGAAGTCTTTCGCATCGTGAAAGGACAGATAAGGCTACTGGTACAACGTACTGATCTCGCGCGTCTACCCCAACATTTTCTCTGTTCCGAAAAAGAAGTCCAATACGATTACGAACCATGTACTGCCGCGTTGTCCCCGTACGCGTTCGCAACGAGCTACCTGCTGACGTTCTAGAACCGCTGCGGGAGAAGGAACATTTTTTTTTCCGGAAAGGCACTGCGGGAGAAGGAACATGGCGGTACGTGATTTCAGGGCCTGAACAATCCAGCTGATCGTTTTGTAAGGAATTGTTCACCCAGCTGAGCTGCCCGTTTCCGTAAGGAGGTGATCCAACCGACCATTCCGTAACGAAGCAGCTACAGTGCATCAGAGTGGGTACAGCTAGCTATGTAGTACGTCACATGCAATCACTACAGTGGATACAGACCGTACGATCGCGATGCGTACAGTACTACGTGATTATATATCCAGGCTTTTTTGGACTCTGAAAAAATCGGTACATACACAAAGTACGATCGCGATACTTACATTATTATATATACAGATTTTTTTCTTTAACTTGCAAATTTCTTGCGCCGTGTATTATTCAGTCCGTCGGAAGATGTGATCCGGTGATCCTGCGGTCAAGTTACGTTATAAAAGTTGCATAAGAATTTTTGAGAGTGGGAGCATCAGTGGAGCACCTAAAGGCTTGGAAGCACAGGATATGATGTTCTCTACTACTTCTCTACTGCTGAGGTGAGGCAGCGTTACCGGCCGGCACAGCGAGCATTCGACCGACGCGGCCCATGCTCCAGCGTCGCCGACAGCGACGCATCGAGCATTCGAGCGGTCCGAATTGCAGTATCTTTAACGGCGCTATCGCATTACCGAAGGCATTGATTCCCCTGGAACCGATAGGCTCCAGCCTACAAGGGCCAAGTTGCTTCGCTAGCTGCTGCTCTCCCGGCATACGCATGTTCGTCTGCTCGCTGCGTTACTCCTGACAGCGGAGGGGAAGGTGGGAATGGGCCGTCTGGTCCTGCCCATGAGATCATTCCAGGTGTTTGGATGGCCCGGTGGACGCGACCGGGGGCCAGGAGAGTTCGTCGGTTCATCTAAAACCGAATGCAGCTTTGCCTCAGATACATCCAGAACTAAAAGGAGCCTAAAAATGGATGGAAGCAGCATGGAGTTTCCAAGGTTTCTCAGGAAAAAGGCTGCATCATGTGCGCTGTGCAGAGAGAGGGAGCACCGTTGCAAATTATTAGCTACATTTGTTTGGCAGAACCATCCTTAGGTCAACATCGCAAGTCATGCGATTACAGATCGTTAATGTGACTAATCGAACTTCTGGGAGGCGGAAAAAGGAGCAAGAACCGCAGCTGCCATTTCCATTTTACGGAACAAGAATCAACGGGATAGCCAGCAAGACTCCAGCTTCGTCCCCTCCCATCAGAATTAGTGTGTGTTTCTGTAGATTTTTAGAAATCCGATTCTAGCTGTGAGCTGAGAGCTGCGTTGAACATAAAACCTGTTTGGCTGAAAACAACTATCAACCGTGAATTTTGTAATAAATGTGTTATAAAGAAAATAACGTTTGGTTGTATAATCAGTGACATAATAGGTAATTTCTGTGAAAAGTTAGAACAGAAATCTGAAAAATCTGTAATTCTGTTAGATTTCCATTTGCACTAGGAAAATATATGGCCCTGTTTGGGACAGCTTTTTAGTCAGCTTTTTAACAAGTTTAAGCACTTAAGCCTCCAAACACCTAGCTTTTATTACAACTTATTAAAAAATCGCTTCTCAAAATGAACTACGAAACCACTTTACAAAAAAGCGGCCTTCCACCAGCTTCTCCTCGCTTCTGCGCACCCGAGTTACGAAAATACCCCTGAAGTTTAAAGAAATTTACCCGCAACTGCCATCATATAAATAGAGATCGGTCCAAGGCAGCCCTCACAATTTCTCTCCCGAGCTCAATGCACCGCCGCCTCCGTGATGGCTACAGGCAGGTATGGCGTCGACTCTCGCCCCCCCCCCCCCCCCCCCGCGGCGGGCGGCCATGGGCTGAACCCGACTGCCCGACTCTCGTCGGGCGACTGCCGGCCACGAACCCCCCCCCCCCCCCCCCCCGCCGAGCCACGAACCCCCACCCCCCGGCGGCGGGCGGCACCCGCCCCCCCCCCCCCCCCCCGGCGAACTCTCGCCGGGCGGCTCTTCCCCCCCCCCCCCCCCACGAACTCCCGCCGGGCGGCTGACAGAGCTGCCGACTCGGCCACGTGCAGAAGGTTTCACGCTGATTTTGTTTAGTGTTAGATAAGTTGAGTTAGCGCTGCACGATATGGAATTTGCTCTATTTTGTAGTAACATGAGGTTCCTATAAAGCAATTTGCAGCAATGGTTGTTATTGTTTTTTTACCTTCAAATCTGAATAATATGCAGATTTTGAGCAAAGATCGAAGACTGTTTTCAACTATTTTTCAGAAGGTAAAAAATGTCATGCTTCATTTAGGAATTGTACGTTGAAACACTCTTTTGACATTAGCGATCTAAGAGTACAACATGTTGATTAGTGTTGAGTAGTTTGCTTATGAAAATAGTGTTTGTAGATGAAAAACGTCTCAAACCTAGGAAAGCCAATGCACATTGGGATGCAAATGCAACTAAAATTTTTATTGAGTTATGTGTGGAACAAGTACTTGCTAATAACAGGCCACATGGTTGCTTGAATGCCAAAGGTTATGCCAATCTCATTGCTCAGTTTAATAAACGCACGGGCAGAAACTATACACGTGCTCAAATGAAAAATCGATGGGATGCTTTGAAAGCTGAATATGTGACATGGAAGACATTGCTTAATCATGCCTCTGGGTTAGGAAGAGATCCGAAGACCGGTTCAATTGCAGCTACTAATGAATGGTGGGAAGAAAAAATTGTGGTATGAAACCATGTAGTATATTTTGTTTTATGACATCTTCTACTATACAAATAATGGGCTAATTGTGTTTTTGTTTTTTAGGCTATGCCGGGATGCAAAAAGTTTAGACTTTCCCCTTTAGAAAATAAAAAAGATTTAGAAATCATGTTCAGTGGTGCAACCTGTACAAATGCCTCCGCCACGGTTCTAGGTGCAGCTGAGGGAGTTGTTAATGTTGATAATGATACTGATGATGTTGAGGAGGTTCCTTCAAGTGTTGCACCTCTCATGGATAAGCAACCTAGAAAAAGAGTTGCTCAGAAATCTCCTGCAAAAAAATCGAAGAAGAATTTTAGAGACGTGCAATTCAAGGGACTTGTGGATTCCTTCATGGAAAGAGCTAGCTCAAACAAGTCTTCGGCATCATCTTCGCCTCATGATGCAGCACGCCAAGAGATAACTGAAATGTTACAATCTGTTATTCAGGCTGGGGCAGAAGAAGGAAGTGAAGAACATTTTTATGCCACACAACTTTTTATGAAAAAGGAGTACAGAGATGTGTTTTCTACTTTGACAAAGCCAGAAGGGAAACTAATATGGCTTAGGAGGGCATGGGAGGCGAGGAAGAAGCACTAGATAGGAGTAGTTGCTTATGTATATTTATCTTTATGTTTTTATGAATCTCTATGTATGACAACTTTGTGTGTTTTACATACATCTATTTTTTAGTATTTTGAAAGTTCATTGTTTATGTGTGTTCAACCTTGTGTGCTTCACATACTTCTATTTCGTACCTTTATTATTTATATATGTTTTGTTGGTAACATATGTCAAGTGATTCAAGTGATTCGAGTGGCTCAAGTGATGTTGATAATATGGTATCCAATGAACACGATGATTGGTTGATGATGGTTGCCGAGATTGCAACTTATGCAATGCTTGATTACGGTAACACATGTGTAAAAAGAGCAAGGAAAGTACCAATTGAGACAGGTTTTCAATGGGTTCAAAGACATCTTACACATTATGATAATTGTTATGATATGTTCAGAATGAGAAGGTCAGTATTTTATAGTTTACATGAAGTGTTGGTTACTGATTACGGCTTAACATCGTCACATGAGATGCACTCAATAGAAGCACTTGGCATGTTTTTGTGAATGTGCGGTACAGCTCAGTCAATTCGTCAGACAAAGCATATTTTTACGCATTCTATAGAAACTATTAGTCGGAAGTTTACTGAAGTTTTAGAATGTGTAACAAAATTGTCTGCTCACAACATCAAGCCCAAAGATCCTACCTTTGCTATTGTGCACTCAAAGATTAGAGAACATAGGTCTTGGCCACATTTCAGAAATTGTATTGGTGCAATAGATGGCACACATATTCAAGTGACAGTGCCATCAGCAGAGCAAGCAGTGCATATCAATAGATATGGATATTGTAGTCAAAATGTTATGGCTGTATGTGATTTTGATATGAGGTTCATATTTGTGGTGGCCGGATGGCCTGGATCAGCTCATGACACACCTATATGGAGGGATACTTTGGTCAAGTATAAGGACATATTTCCACATCCCCTGAAGGTGTTTTATTAACTTTGAAATTATTATACAATTACTAGCTCATAGTAACTTATCAAATATTTTTTTTAGGGAAGTACTACCTAGTTGATTCAGGTTACCCAAATCGAAAGGGCTATCTAGCACCCTATAAAGGTCAAAGATATCATGTTCCAGAATTTCAAAGTGGCAGTCAACCAGTTGGATTGAAGGAGGTGTTTAACCATGCTCATTCATCTCTTCGAAATGTCATTGAACGTTCATTTGGTGTTCTAAAAATAAAATGGCGCATTCTCCTTAATGTGCCAAGCTATCCGATCGAAAAGCAAAAGAAGATCATAATTTCTTACATGGCATTACATAATTTTATTAGAGATAGTAATTTCAGAGATGTGGATTTTGATACTGCCATATCAGACGAGACATATATTGATGGTGATATCAGACCTAACCTTACTGATGCTACAGATGACCGAGATATGGGAGACCTACGTGATGCTATTGCAGCAGGATTAGTGGAAGGGTAGTGATGAGTTTATAGAATAGACCTTTGATATAAAGTTTGTCTCTATGGTGTAATAATTCACGTATTTTATTCTTTTGATCAAACTTTATTTTATAATATAAATAATTTACATCTTATTATTTTATCATGTAAATGAATGTCAAATAGTTCCAATTCCGTGGCAAATAAAATACAATAAAGAAATGAACCCAATGTGACTTTATATACAAGTCGGAAAAATATCATGGGTAATTCAGATAATTTACACTTTGAAACAGCAAACCAACACATTAAAAACGCAGACTGCCAAACACATAGCTTCTCTAGCCAGCTGCTTCTAACAGCAGCCAGAAATAAGCCAGCTTCTTAACAAGTTTCAGCTGTGCCAAACAGGACCTATAAATTCTGTAAAATATAATTCTCATATGAAACCTTTTGGTTCAGATTTTTGATTCTTTGTAGAGAATCTTGGTGGTCTAGCTGAACCAAACAGACCCATAATACTATTAATTTTCGTGGGGAAATCGTACTCGGTAAGAAGCATGAATCAGTTCAAACGTTTAACCTAGAATAGAAGTCATTACGGGCAATAAACCGTGTGGGCTTACGTCAAATTTGAATACAGATATAATGCGTGCCATGGAGCCATGTAGGGTACAAATGGGCACTAGATCGAGTACATTTTATACGTGGCTATTGACACTGCGGTCCAGCATTATCAGAAGTGTATTGAGCCCATGCGGATCAGAAAGTTAATTTCAGCCCAATCCATCACTGGCCCCAAGTGTGAGGCTCTATGTGTGGTGTGTCGGCCGAATCAGCAAGGATCCACTCAGAGCACACTACCATTCGAACCTGAGAAAACCCAGCAGGCAAGGGCAATTTGGTCTTGTTACAGAGCAGAAGGGATATGGTTTCCACGCTTCCGCAACGAGAGGTGGAGAAGGAACAACTCTGAACGTGGGATATGGTTTCCAAACCAACAACAGCAGTAGCGCGATTTGCGAGGACTACGTCAATACTCGAGGAAATATGCTTACTCTTCACACCATTAGGACGTCCCTCCCCTTGCCGCACAGATCCTCCGCGCACCGGCGTGCTCTGCTAGGCAGAGCGAAGAGATCTTTCATCTGTGCCAGCACCTCTGAAGATGCCGAGCCCGGTGAGGAACTGCCGTTCGGTGGCGATAAACGTCAGCAGGAGGTTCTTGCCAAGATCGCCATGCTTCAGGCACAGAAGGTCCGCATCACAAACTTCTTGGATGAGCGCTCTTCTTACCTGACCAAGTTTGCCAAGGATGCAGACACCGAGTTTGACTTGATTGGGCAGAACGCTATGAAAGAGCTTGATTCAGTTGGCGATCAGGTGAGCATCTCTTGCAACGAAAAGTTGAACAGCCTACTGTTTCTTCACTGTCTGAGTCTGATGAAGAATTGTGATGTCTCATCTGGCAGATAATGGAGAGGCTCGAGAGCAAGATGCAAGCCTTCGAGGAGACTGCTGAAGTCCAGAGACAAGAGATAGAAATGAACGACAAGGTGTTAGAAGACTTCGAAGATTGGATTGAAAAGGAGAAAAATGAAGGAATGTTCTTCAAAAGCCTTGGTAAGGTTAAGCCTAAGAACAAGAAGGAAATCAAGGTGAAGGCCAAGGTGGAAGCACAGAAGGTCAAAGAGATTGCAAAAGAGACTGCAGGGTCAAAAAGTCGGATGAACATTTACCTCGCACTGATGACAATACTCGGTCTTACAATTGCGAATGCTGTCTTTGCAACGCCTGAGGTTGAGTGGAGGAAAGTTGCCGCTCTAAGTCTGATTTTCATTGGCCTGGTTGCTCAGATCATCTATGAGCAGGATATCTCACCACCAAAAGCTGAGGAAACAGGAAAAAAAAGAAGAATGAAAGAACTGCAGACATAGAAGTAGGGTATAAACATCCACAAGCAATGTAAAGTGTATAAAACTAGAATTAATGCATACAGTTGTTCTCATAAATAAAATTGTTCAACATGTAGCTTGGCCAATAAACCAGACAGGTTTCTCAAACCCAAGGTCTGATAAACTCAAGCTATCTTCAATCTTGCATCAATGATATGTTTCAGCAATGCTCAACAGCTAAAACATGGTAACTGTTTTACAGTCATGATGCATTAAAATACAACTCTCAAGTTTCATTTAAAGAGACTAATTTTGAAGGGGGAAAGCATATCTCTGAAGACATGTATGGTGCAAGCAGCAAATAGATAGCCATGTATTTGTAACTTATTCGCATACACTGACAATTGATAATATGTTTGCAAGGTTAACTTTACTAAACAAAATTTAACAGAAAAGGGTGGAAAGTTAGGGCCATCTGAACTTTCAGTAAAATGATTCTAATAATTGATTAGTCTGGACTAGATTCACAAAATGGAAAGGCAAGAAAACAGAAGCTGAAAAAGTTTTGAAGAAAACATAATTTAGAGGAATCAAAATAGGTAACACAAAGTAAAACTTGCAATCTTTTGTACATTGAGTCATTTTCATAGTAGGTGAAATATATTTGGTTAAATGGTGCCATTTACACTTGTAGAGAGCACACCGATGACAAGGACAAGGAACCCATCAGCACTCCGAATCCTCATCATATCTTCAATACTTGAACACGATGAGCATACAAAAACTTAAGATTGACTTAGAAACTCAAATATTAAAAAAGCATATATCACACAAAATCAGGCAAAACCACAAATAAGAATACTACCATTAGAAGAAGGATGGAGCTTCATATCACGAGTAATCCGAAGGTGTCATATCTGAATAGGCCCATATGTGATTACAGCTCTTAATAATATATTCCAGGTAATGGCAGTCGGTATAATACCTGATGCAAGCACCTCATCCAACAAAAGGACCCCCTCAGGTATTCTATTACAAGAGCATAGACCCTTAATTCTTATATTATATGTAATGATATCTGGTTTCAACCCATCATCCAAAATGGCAGTCCAGAGAGATGCTGCTTTATCAATAGAACCGATCCCATAAAATCCATCCATTAGTGTGTTATAGGTCACAAGATTTGGGAAACAATTCTTTTTTCCTTTCATCTCCAAATAAAGACACAAAGCTTCATCTACTTTCCCAGCAGAACAAAGCCCATGAATCAAGATATTGTACATCATGATATCTGCCCGACGACCCTTGTCAGGAATTTCATTCCAAATAGCAAGGGCAATGTCAATCTTCTTGTCTTGACAAAGACCACGAATCAATGAGCCATAAGTTCTAATATCTGGTGTAAAACCTTTCGCTACCATTTCCCTGGTGAAGCTTAAAACTTCTTCATACTTTTCAGCCTTACACAACCCATCTATAAGAGTGTTGTATGTAATGATGGTTGGAGAACAGTTGTTGCCTGACATTTCACTGTAAATTTTAACAGCATCACTAATCTTACATGCTTGGCAGAAACCCCTAATTAGTGCATTGTAAACATGAGGGTTTGGTTTACAACCATCCTTCACCATATTCTCATATACCTTGACTGCATCATCTATACGCCCATCCTTGCAGAATCTATTTATCATGGATGAGTATGAGAACACATCCAATTCTTTCCTACTGATTCGTGCTTCCTCCAAGATTTCAAATGCCATATTAACAAAGCCATTCTCACACAGGCCATGGATCAGTGTGCCAAAAGTCACCTTGTCAGGGGAGGATGAAGCATCATTTTTTAACTGCACCAACAACTCTGCAGTTTCATCAACCATACCACTATCTAACAGGCCCTTCATCATTATGTTATAAGTTGTTATGTTGCGAATCCCAGAAAGCCCTGTCAAGTCCCAGAATTTCCATGCTTCCCCTACTTTGCCCGCTTGACAGCATCCCTTAATGAGTGAATTATAGATGGCAACATCGAGAACAAGACCGGCCTTGACCATTTCCGAGAACACTCGTGCTGCACCATCCACATCCCCAGATCGGCACAAACCATGGATCAATATCCCATGGATAGTAGTATCCGGCTGGTGGTTATTCACCACCATCCTGTTCCACACAACCCCTGCTTCCTTAAACCTCCCAAGCTTGCACAGGCCATCAAGCATCACTTTGTAAGTGGCATGATTGGGAATTGCACCTGGATCCTTCACCAGCTGTTCCCAGACTCTCATAGCTTTCTCAAAATCGCCTGCCTTGAAACATCCACTTAGCAATGCATTGTAACAGACTGCATCAGGCTGCATTCCGTAGTTTGGCATTTCGTCGAGCAGGTCGATAGCGTGGTCCAACTGGTCGTGTTTCGCGAGCCCCGACATCAGAGTGGAGTAGGTTACTCGGTCGGGATTTACACCACAGCGACGCAAGGAGCCAAACAAAGCTACTGCACGATCGACGTCACCGCGGGCGCAAAGGGAGCGCAGGAAGATATTGTAGGTCTGGAGGTTGGGGGCGAGGCGGCGGCCGAACGCGCCGTGGGAAAGGGAGGCAAAGAACGCGTCCGCGTCGGAGAACCGGCGGGAACGGACGAACGCGTCGAGGAGGGCGTTGTGGGAGCGGACGCCGGGGTTGCAGCCGAGGAGGGAGGGGAGGTTGCGGAACGCGGCGAGCGCGGCGTCGGGCATGAGGGCGCGAGAGAATGCGGAGAGGACGACGAGCGCCGCAGACTCGGAGAACTGTGGGCGGTGGTGCATGCGCGGGAAGAGGCCGAGGAGCCGCGGGAGGAGCGACGGGGAGGAAGTGGCGAGGCGGCGGAGGAGGTGGAAGAGGAGCGGCTGCGGTGGGGGGAAGGCCGGGCGGGTGGAGACGAGGAATTCGAGGTGGGCGAGCGCGGCCGCAGGGTCGGCCTCCAACTTGATGAGCTCCAGCAGGCGGTGGATGGGTGGCGGCTCGGGACCAGGCCACGCCGCCGGCATCGCGCAGTCGGAGGCCGGCGGTTTGAGCGGGCGTTGGTTGTTTTTCACTTGCGGAGTGCAGTGATGGGGGACGGTCTAGGCTTTAGGTTGGCTGTCATTCAGATCCACGCCGTCCGGAGGTCATCGGAGGGCCAGGTTCGCTCTGTCCCTGATGGTGGTTCCGCGAAATCTGTCAAAAAAGCAGAGGTGTTCTTAATTTTTCATACATCTATACTATTTCCTTTACATTTAATAGAAAATAGTGTAATTAGTCCCTTCAATCCTATCATTTTTTCATGTTAACCTCCATTGTGTCCTCTATTTAACTCATTATATGTACCTTCCTAGATGCCTAACAGTTATAAACCCACCTTTTATTATAAAGAGGTAAATGAAATACATGACACATGCGTTGTAGCTAGAAACATAATCAATTCATTATTTAAGAGGAGGTCGAGTCTGCTCTAGACGAAGTTCAAACATGGGGTGGATGTAGGTGGCAACAACGCCTTTGCCAGCTAGGCTAGAGGTAATTTTAAGGTTTCTGAGTAAATACATTATTATTCAACGGCATAAGAATAAAAAAATGACAAAACCAAATGTTCTAACATTGACCATATCTCATAGATGTCACGAAAATAGCATAAGAACATAAATTTGACACCGATCGTGAAAAACGGAAAGTATATATGTTGATAGCTGAAAGCATCTAGGCCCCCGTGAGATATGGTTTTGGTGATTAATGACAACCGTTCGTTATTACTAATGAGTTTGTGGATGCGAGGTTTCACATATATCACATCAACCGTTAATGAACTATCTATTCACACCATCTACTGCTCATTGGATACAAATGGAGACCCCTCAATGATCCATTCTAAGGGGTTATTCGACACTCATAAAAACTAAATGAAGAAATCATACAACGACTCTACTTTATCAAAATTGGCAACACAAGAAGCTCACACCTCATCGTAATATCATTTCAAACAAGTATCAAAGAGGTCACTCGAGAGGATTCTAAAAGATCAACTCAAAACAACTCGAAGCAAACAAGTTGCATTCACCGGATCATCCGATGTCTTGCAAAAAGACTACATCGGTCGAGTTTGAGTTAGCAGAAGAAGAAGACCTTAGAGCCCAGTACACACCGGATCATCCGATGTGAAGGAAGTGGCACATCGGTTGAGTTCACCCGAAGGATGATATCTGAGTTGCTCTGAAGATATACACACCGGATCATCCGATGATGAAATAAGTGTACATCGGTCAAATTCAACAGAGACAATATTTCTGACCCAATTCTGAAGATCAACTCACCGGATCATCCGATGATAAATTGAAGTAACATCGGTCGATTAAAAGATCCAACGGTTATATCCAACGGTCACATCTGACACGTGACATCAGCTAATTTGGAATTCGACCGATGATCATATAAAGGGGTGCATCGGAGGATCCGATGTTAACTGACAAAGTCTGCCCACTTTTCCAACGGCTATCTCGTGTGGGCTGGCTATAAATACCCCTCCAACCGGCCATTTTGATAAGTCTTGATCTCCTGAGCCTCACTACACATTCTCAAGCATTCAAGACCAAGAGCTACCACTTCCACACTCCAAAACCTCTTGTAATCCAACTATAGGTTATATCTAGCTAGAGAGAAGCTTGTGTGCGTCCATTCTTGGTGATTGGAATCTCTAGACTAGTGAGAGACAGTGTCTTGGTGACTTCTCTCACCTTGTAAATGTTGGAGGAAGAAGAGATCACTCCGGAGCTTACCAAGGTGTTTGTGGAAGCCCGGAGGATCACCGTTGTACAAGGCTTGAGCTCCACCTTGCCGGAGAGGGCGAACGGAGAAAGATAGTGGATTCCCTTGTCTTGGTGACTTGGGAGTGGCCATACCCTTTGGTGGGTGCCACAACGTGGATGTAGGAAGATTTTTATGATCTTACCGAACCACGGGAAAAATCGCCGTGTCTCCGAGTCTCCGCGGGAGTTTGCATTTCTCTCCTCACTCCTTACTATTACGCTTTTACTATTCCGCACTTAACTCTCTTACTTGCGTACTTAGTTTGCATAGGGAATTGGGCTTCAACCATTAAAGTTTTAAATTGCTCTAAAATTTTAAAAAGCCCAATTCACCCCCCCCCCTCTTGGGCGTTTCGATCCTTACAATTGGTATCAGAGCAAGGTTGCTCATTGGATCATTCTAGCTTCACCGCTAGAGAGCAAAAATGGCCAAGAATGGGGGTTCGGTTCCTACCTTCGAGGGCAAGAATTTTGCTTATTGGAAAGCACGCATGCGCGCTTACCTTGAGGCAATTGCTCCCGAAGTGTGGGAAGCGACCCATGCGGGGTTTGGAAATCTTGACTATGTTGGAGACCAATTAAAATGGGATGCTAAGGCTAGAAATGCCATATATGAATGCATTAGTCAAGATGTTTTTGCTAGGATTGCTAGCAAGGAAAAAGCATGTGAAATTTGGGCATGTCTAGTTGAAATACATGAGGGCTCATCTCGTGTCAAAGAACTCAAATATCACATGCTTAAATCAAAATATGATGAATTTAAGATGCTTCCTCATGAAAACGTTAATCAAATGTTTTCTCGTTTAAATGTGCTCATTGAGGAAATTAACGCACTTGACATTGCTTCTCTTGGCAAGGGACTTATAAATCGCAAGATCCTCATGCTTCTACCCAAGCCCAAGTACAACATTATCAATTCAATGCTCCAAAAAGAGTCACTAGACAACATTGAAGTTTCGGAGCTCATTGGAGAAATTCATGCTCATGAAATGAGCGTACTTGGAATGATGGAGGAGTCATCATCAAAAACCATTGCTCTCAAGGCGTCAACCAAGAAGACAACTCCCAAGAAGAAGAAAATGGTTGAGCCTAGCTCAAGTGAAGAAGAGCAAGAAACAAGTGAAGATGATGATGATGAGCTTGCCTTGATGATGAGAAAATTCTCACGCCTCAACTCTAAGATTGCAAAGAAGGGATACTCTTTTGATCCCAAAAAGAAAGCCTTCTTGCCAAGAAAAGATGAAAACAAGACGTGCTACAATTGTGGTGATCTAGGCCACATATCATATGACTGCCCAAGACCGGACAAAAGAAAGGAAATCGGCAAGCATCACAAGCTAGAAGAAAGTGATGATGAAGAGGAGGTCAATCCCAAGCGCTCCTTTGGAAAGAAGAAATTTGACAAAGGCAAGAAAACCAAGCTCTTTCCAAAGAAAAGAAGAGGGCCTCAAAAGGTCTTCATGTGTGAAGCAAATGAGTGGATCACGGATGAAGAGTCAAGCGACGAAGATAGTGAAATTGAAGAAAACTTGGCGGGCCTCGCCATCGTCAACAAGAATGACTCCCCTCTTCGTCCACCTCCTATGTGCCTAATGGCAAAAGGTAACTCAAAGGTATGTGAAGACTCTAGCGATGATGATGAGGAGCTTTCACCCGATGAATTAGCATCCATGATTAGTGAATATCATGCCATGATAAAAAGGGAAAAGGCTAAGGTTAAGGCTCTTGAGCTAGCTCGTGCTAAGCTTGAAAGTGCTAACCTCGATTTGCATGACAAGTATGTAACCATACTTAAAGAGCATGACACGCTCAAATTAAATGTCAAACAAATCGAGGATGAAAATGCTACAATCAAGCTTAAGTATCATGAGCTTGACTTAGCTAACTTAGCACTCTTGGCAAAGCACAATGAGTTGATTCAAGAACATGAAGTGCTTAACCGTGCTTATGAAGCTATTAAACTTAAATTGAAAAACACAAAGAAAGAAACCCTTGATGGCAAAATATCATCTAATTCACATGCCACTAATGTTTTGGATAAGTCTTTGCCTTTGAAAGCAAGCCCTAGGGAGAAGGAACTAATGGACGAAATTGAAAGTCTTCGCACTAGTGTGGCAAGACTCTCTAAGGGGGAGGATAAGCACAAGGAAATCCTCTACCAACAAGCGAAAAGCTTCAACAAGAGAGGACTTGGATCCTTCCCGGTACCCAACAAAGGAAAGGTGCCCTCACCGGAGCTTAGGACAAGCTTCATCAAGGAAGTTGGGTCATATTGCCAACATTGTGAAGTCACCGGACATCACACGAGGGAGTGTCCTCTTCCCAACCGTCCTTCTCCCAAATTGCCTCCTAACTACAAATCTACTTTCAATGATTATCACTATCTATTGAACAAAGTAGGTGGAAAGGTGAAGGCAAGGTTCATCGGCAAAGACATCAAGGGCATGAAGGGGAAGCTCCCCAAGCAACTTTGGGTTCCAAAATCACTTGTATCACACATACAAGGACCTAAGTTGGCTTGGGTTCCTAAACTCAAAAACTAACTTCATGTGTGTAGGTGAACTACAAAGCCGGAGGAAAGCATTGGGTACTAGATAGTGGGTGCACTCAACATATGACCGGCAATGATGGTATGTTCACCTCCATAGAAAACCCCGGCAATCATGAACAAGTCACTTTTGGTGATAACTCAAAGGGGAAGGTAATTGGTTTGGGTAAAATTGCTATTTCTCATGATTTGTCCATCCCTAATGTGCTTTACGTTAAGTCTCTTAGCTTCAATTTACTTTCCATAGCACAATTATGTGATCTTGGACTAACATGCACATTTGACAAGAATGGTGTTGTGGTGACTAGTGAGTCAAGTAAAGAACTAATATTCAAAGGTTTTCGGCATGGACATCTTTACTTGGTGGACTTTTCCAACAAGAATGCTAGCTTGACCACTTGTCTTTTCACCAAGACTAGTTTGGGGTGGCTATGGCATCGGCGCATTGCTCACATTGGGATGAGCAAGCTCAAGAAGTCATTCAAGCTTGGGATGGTGACCGGCGTGAAGGATGTCACATTTGAGAAGAACAAGCTTTGTAGCGCATGTCAAGCCGGGAAGCAAGTTGCCTCACACCATCCGTTAAAGACAATGGTGTCAACCTACAAGCCACTTGAACTACTTCACATGGACCTCTTCGGACCGTCCACGTATCAAAGCCTTGGCGGTAACCTCTATTGTCTTGTTATTGTTGATGACTACTCTCGCTATGCTTGGACATTGTTCCTAGGCGACAAGGGTGAAACTCCGGAAATCTTCAAGACCTTCGCTAAACGAGCTCAAAGGGAATTTCAACTTCCCATCATCAAGGTCCGGAGTGACAACGGCACCGAGTTCAAGAACTACAACATTGGGGAGTGGTGTGATCGTGAAGGCGTGAAGCACGAGTTTTCGGCCACATACACCCCTCAACAAAATGGTGTCGTTGAAAGGAAGAACAAGACTCTCATCACCCTTGCAAGAGCAATGCTTGATGACTATGGCACGTCGGAGAAGTTTTGGGCCGAAGCAATCAACACGGCGTGCCATGCTGCAAATAGGGTCTACCTTCATCGACTACTTCAAAAGACCCCATATGAGCTCCTCATTGGGAGAAAGCCCAACATCTCCTACTTCCGAGTCTTCGGGTGCAAGTGCTACATCTACCGCAAGAAAAGGCTCGGTAAGTTTGAAAGAAGGTGTGATGTTGGTATCTTTCTTGGTTATGCGTCAAACTCAAAAGCATATCGAGTATTCAACCAAACCTCCGGGTTAGTTGAAGAAAGTTGTGATGTTGAGTTTGATGAGACTAATGGCTCCCAAGAGGAGGGTTTTGGACATGATGATATAGATGATGAGCCTCTACGAGAAGCCATGAAGAACATGACCATAGGAGACATCAAGCCCGAAGTTGAGGAGAGCCATGATCAAGGGGGAGCCTCAAGTTCCAACATCAACACCTCCATGGCGCCTCAAATTGATGAAGAAGAAGAGAAAAATGATCCATTGCCAATACAAGATTCACATGCCACACAACACCAAGAAGAAGAAGAAGTCCAAGGTCAAGTCCAACCACAAGATGAGCAAGATGCCTCACCACCACCAAGTGCATCACAACCTCTTATGAGGCATGGGCGCATCTCCAAGGCACATCCGATGGATCAAATCATCGGAAGTCCGTCACGGGGAGTAAGTACTCGTTCTCGCCATGTTGCTTCATTTTGTGAGCACTACTCCTTTGTTTCGTGTGTAGAACCCACAAATATTGAGGAAGCACTCCAAGATCCAAATTGGGTGATGGCTATGCAAGAAGAACTCAACAACTTCACCCGCAATGAAGTTTGGGTACTGGAGGAGCGACCTAAGGACAAGAACGTCATCGGAACGAAGTGGGTGTACCGCAACAAACAAGACGAGAATGGCGTGGTGGTCCGCAACAAGGCAAGGCTTGTGGCCAAGGGTTTTTCACAAGTAGAAGGACTAGACTTTGGAGAAACCTTTGCCCCGGTCGCACGGTTAGAAGCTATTCGTATACTCCTAGCTTTTGCTTCACATCACAATATTATGCTTTATCAAATGGATGTGAAAATTGCTTTCCTAAATGGTTATATTAACGAGCTTGTTTTCGTTGAGCAACCTCCCGGGTTTGAAGATTCGAGGAATCCTAACCATGTGTATAGGTTACACAAGGCGCTCTACGGGCTCAAGCAAGCACCTAGGGCATGGTATGAACGTCTTAGGGATTTCCTAGTCATGCAAGGATTCAAGATCGGGAGGGTGGATACTACACTTTTCACCAAGGACATCAACGGGGATTTATTTCTTTGTCAAATTTACGTTGATGACATTATTTTTGGCTCAACTAACAAATCTCTTAGTCTTGAGTTTGGCACCATGATGTCTAGGGAGTTCGAGATGTCAATGATTGGAGAACTCAATTTCTTCCTAGGATTTCAAATCAAGCAACTTCAAGAGGGGACTTTCATCTACCAAGAAAAGTACACCAAAGACCTCTTGAAGAAGTTTGAAATGGAAGATTGCAGCTCAAGAAGCACTCCAATGGCAACAAATTGTCATCTCGACGCGGACATGGACGGTAAACCTATTGACCAATCTCATTACCGTTCCATGATTGGTTCATTATTATATCTCACCGCATCTAGGCCCGACATCATGTTTAGTGTGTGCTTGTGTGCTCGCTTTCAAGCAGCACCTAAAGAATCGCATCGTAAGGCGGTCTTTAGGATACTTAGGTATCTCAAGCATACCCCAAGTGTAGGTTTGTGGTACCCCAAGAACGCTAGTTTTCATCTCTTGGGTTACTCGGATTCGGACTTTGCCGGATGCCGTGTGGATCGCAAGAGTACATCCGGTGGGTGCCACTTACTTGGGCGTTCCCTAGTATCTTGGTCGAGCAAAAAGCAAAACTCCGTGGCTTTGTCCACCGCGGAGGCAGAGTATATAGCGGCCGGCGCATGTTGTGCCCAAATTCTATATATGAAGCAAACCCTTTTGGACTTTGGAATTAAGTTTGATTGTGTGCCTCTCCTTTGTGACAATGAAAGTGCGGTTAAGATAACTAGAAACCCCGTTCAACACTCCCGCACTAAGCACATTGATATTCGCCATCACTTCTTGCGGGACCATGAGGCTAAAGGAGACATCTCTTTGCAAGGTGTAAGGTCCGAAGAACAATTGGCGGATATCTTCACTAAGCCACTTGACGAGAAAACTTTTTCTAGACTAAGAAGTGAATTAAATGTGCTAGATGCATCTAACGTCATGTAAGTTGCCATGTTCATGTAAGGTTGCATATCAAATAGGTCTTGTCTAACTCCCAAAGGATAGGGGCAAGCTGGAAATAGCTTTTCCTGAGGAAGCCTTTGGCAGGTTTAAACTTGGCAAGATAGATTTACATTATGCCTTGCATGATTCCTACCATATAGACTTGCACTCATTCAATATCTTGCATCAGTTTGGTTGGCATTGCATACGGTAGATTGTCACAAAGGGGAACCACTTCATGAGAAGGAGACTTGTTCAAAATGCAATAACTCAACTCATATGATGTGGATAGAGCAAAATTCTAAAGGTACATGCTTTAAAGAGATAGAAGTTCTCTACACTCTAGCTCACAAAGCATGGGCCTTACATTTTCATGGTTTCACTCCTAGCCCTGTGTGTTCTCTTTGCTTAAGGGCTTAGCCAATATGTGGCACTATATTTAAGGCCTTATATTAGAGGTTAGGAGTTGCCCAAAAAGTCCTAAGACCAATCCTTATCTTTGTGTGCTTAAGTCAAAGGACATATATGGGCAGTCTTAGATTTTCTGTAGTCATCGGATTATCCGATGCTAGGGCCAGCAGATCATCGGATCAATTGGTGCTTCACCTCAGTGCTCAGATCAAGTCAGATGTCACAAATCAACCGATGAGTTCTTTTCAGAAGGCATCGGAGCATCCGATGTTTAGCCTTCCTGGTGCCCTGCAGAAATCGACCGATGATCGCCAACTCAACGTCGGATCATCCGGTGTGCAAAGAGAGTCTTTGGAACAACTCTCTGTTGAACTCAACCGATGCATCCTCCGATGATCATCGGTCCATCCGGTGTTTTATGTGCGGCTAGGGTTTGCCCGTACAGTTTAAAAAGGGGGGGTCGGCCGCCGATTCCTTTTTCTTCTTTCCCGAGCTCCGCCGCCGCCCGACGCCCCCGTCGCCGTCCTCGCCTCCCTGCCGCCGCCGCCCTTCGGCCACCGCCGCCGCCTCCCTGCCGCAGCCGCCGCCCTTCGGCCACCGCCGCCTCCCTGCTGCAGCCGCCGCCGCCGCCTCCCTGCCGCAGCCGCCGCCGCCTCCCTGCTGCAGCCGCCGCCGCCGCCGCCTCCCTACCGCCGCCGCCGCCCTTCGGCCGCCGCCGCCTCCCAGGTGCCGCCTTCGCCGCCTCCCACGCACAACCGCCTCTCCCGCGCACGCCACCTCCCGCGCGCGTCGTCTCCCCTCCACCACTCGCCGTCGGCACGCATCACCCTCTCCGCTAGGGTTTCGCCGTGGTTCACCGATTCGTCGATAAGGTTTGCTCCGTGCCGCGCAACGCCTTTCATTGTTTTCGTCGTGCATCTTCACCGTCGCTAACCCTAGCTCTCAAATTGCATCAAGATGGGTCGGGATCGCAAAGGAAAGGGCAAGGCTATTGAGGAGCCCGCCGCGAAGAAGCGCAAAATGTCCAAGGACACTCGTCGTGCGGAGTTGGCCGCTCGCGCCGCCGAGGAGCGTGAGCGCGGCCATCGCGGTTCCTTACGGATCCGCGAGTCCCGGCAGAGGCAGGAGCAGCCTCCGATCCAGCCGGTGCCTCCCGAGGGCTCCGACGAGGAGGAGACCGAGGTGCCGCCACTCATCCGCCGGCGCACCCCGAGGACTCGTGGGGGTGGACAGACCCCTACGGCGAGTCGGCGTCCCTCTGCGGCTGACCGCACCGAGGACAGAGAGGCCGAAAGGGCCATCCACCTGATGGACACAGCTGTCCGTGTTGCCGAGGATGTCAGACTCACCGACTACAGGAAGACGAAGGCTAGGCAACTGAAGAAGCTCAGATGGTCAGTGATCCTTGAGGAGTGGTTCCCGCGGCCTAGGGACTCTCGAGTTGACTCCCGTTTCTGGACCCTGACACAGGCGTCCTTGTACGAGACTTACAGGCGTCGGGGTCACAAGCTATTCCAGCATAACAGCATTGACTGGGATCAGCTTGCAGTGGCAGCAGGACACGGGATCAGGCCCCTCTTTGAGAGATACAGAGGACTTGTGGATTTGCTCTCACACCAGAGGAGTGCCTACGTCGAGGAGTGGGTCAGGGTGTTCTACGCGACACTCTATGTCTCTGAGGGCCGTCGCTCGATCCACTTCATGTTCATGGGGCGGATCCACGACGTGTCTCGCGACTTGTTGGGCAGACTGCTCGGTGTGGAGCTTTCTACTACGTGTCTGCACCAGATAGTCTACGGAGACGCAGACCCGCCGAGGAGGCCACTGACTGGAGGAGTGGCACCACCTTTCGAGGAGATCAGAGGTCTGTTCACTCAGACGTTCACTCCTGACCAGCCGAGGGTGCCAGCTCTTCTCACCCCAGCAGCCCGGACAGTTCACCACGTCCTCAGGCGTACCCTGCTGCCGAGGTCCGGCTACTTGGAGGGATTCACGAGCCTTCAGCAGACCATCCTGTTCTATGTGATGAACGGGATGGAGTTCGACATAGTAGACATTCTAATCTGCGAGATGGAGGACGTGATCACCGATGGAGTTGGGATGTTACGACAGCTGGTCTTTGGTCACTGGATCTGTCACCTTCTTCACCAGCTGGTTCCAGAGGACACTCCAGGAGTCTCTCAGCTGACAGAGATGCACGTGACCCGGTACAGCCACTACCGAGTTCCCACTCCGGGAGACCGCCGCCTTGGCCGTCCCGTCGAGCGTGAGGTACGAGCCAGACTGTCCGAGGAGGACTGGGCAGAGCTGACTCAGGAGGACGCAGAGCTGGCACAGGCAGAGGCTCAGGGAGGAGACCTACAGCACGTGTGGTCGGACAGCGACACCAGCGACAGTGTCGAGGAGTACTTCCCTCCTGCTCCTCCCTCACCGAGGCAGCACGACGCAGAGGCAGGAGGCTCAGCTGCTCCACCACCTTCACCTCCTCCAGTGTCAGAGGCTCAGGTGACTCAGCCGTCAGAGCTCACTGCTTTACTTCAGCGGATGGCTCAGCAGCAGGAGCAGCAGGCAGCTCGACAGGAGGAGCTTCAGAGGCAGCAGCAGGAGATGCAGCTGGAGATCGCCCGTCAGAGGCGAGAGGACACCGACAGGTTCACCAACCTTGTCGACCAGATGACGCGACGCACTCTGGACCAGCAGCAGCAGACTCAGCAGATGCTGTTGGGCATCCTGGGGTTGGTCACCAACCTCTATCAGCAGACAGGAGTCGCTCTTCCACCTCAGCACTCAGGGCTCGGTCAGGTTCCAGGTGCACCGTCACTAGCGCCAGCTCCAGTACTGCCGCCGACGCCGTTCCAGTCCTCACCTCTTCCGGCAGTACCTCCACCGGCGCCTGCAGCCTCAGCGGATCCCCCAGCAGCTCCAGCTCCAGCTCCAGCCCCCACAGCAGCTCCAGCTCCAGCTCCAGCTCCCGCTCCAGCTCCAGCACCAGCGACCTCTACCTCCAGCAGCTCCGACGACAGCACCGTCGACGCCGACCGCTTCACCATCGCCAGGAGCGCGCCTGAGTCGTAGGCACTCGACTTCCTTTTTTGGTGTCTTGATGCCAAAGGGGGAGAAGAGTTAGAGTCAGGGGGAGGGTTAGCTCAGTTCTAGGGGGAGTGTCTATGTCTACACTTTTGCTACTATATCTGAGATTGTCCTTTTGCTACTTTATTTGAGATTGATCGTTATTATTATTTGCTATTATTGTACTCCGGGTGCTACTCTGTGCTCTTACGCCTTATCGTTTATTATTTGAGCCTTCGAGCCACTTGTGTTGCAAATTTGTACCTGTTATATTTCTTTTTGGAGCATTGTGTTTTAATTCAATTATATGCTCTACTCGTTGTGTTGTCATCAATCACCAAAAAGGGGGAGATTGAAAGCATCTAGGCCCCCGTGAGATATGGTTTTGGTGATTAATGACAACCGTTCGTTATTACTAATGAGTTTGTGGATGCGAGGTTTCACATATATCACATCAACCGTTAATGAACTATCTATTCACACCATCTACTGCTCATTGGATACAAATGGAGACCCCTCAATGATCCATTCTAAGGGGTTATTCGACACTCATAAAAACTAAATGAAGAAATCATACAACGACTCTACTTTATCAAAATTGGCAACACAAGGAGCTCACACCTCATCGTAATATCATTTCAAACAAGTATCAAAGAGGTCACTCGAGAGGATTCTAAAAGATCAACTCAAAACAACTCGAAGCAAACAAGTTGCATTCACCGGATCATCCGATGTCTTGCAAAAAGACTACATCGGTCGAGTTTGAGTTAGCAGAAGAAGAAGACCTTAGAGCCCAGTACACACCGGATCATCCGATGTGAAGGAAGTGGCACATCGGTTGAGTTCACCCGAAGGATGATATCTGAGTTGCTCTGAAGATATACACACCGGATCATCCGATGATGAAATAAGTGTACATCGGTCAAATTCAACAGAGACAATATTTCTGACCCAATTCTGAAGATCAACTCACCGGATCATCCGATGATAAATTGAAGTAACATCGGTCGATTAAAAGATCCAACGGTTATATCCAACGGTCACATCTGACACGTGACATCAGCTAATTTGGAATTCGACCGATGATCATATAAAGGGGTGCATCGGAGGATCCGATGTTAACTGACAAAGTCTGCCCACTTTTCCAACGGCTATCTCGTGTGGGCTGGCTATAAATACCCCTCCAACCGGCCATTTCGATAAGTCTTGATCTCCTGAGCCTCACTACACATTCTCAAGCATTCAAGACCAAGAGCTACCACTTCCACACTCCAAAACCTCTTGTAATCCAACTATAGGTTATATCTAGCTAGAGAGAAGCTTGTGTGCGTCCATTCTTGGTGATTGGAATCTCTAGACTAGTGAGAGACAGTGTCTTGGTGACTTCTCTCACCTTGTAAACGTTGGAGGAAGAAGAGATCACTCCGGAGCTTACCAAGGTGTTTGTGGAAGCCCGGAGGATCACCGTTGTACAAGGCTTGAGCTCCACCTTGCCGGAGAGGGCGAACGGAGAAAGATAGTGGATTCCCTTGTCTTGGTGACTTGGGAGTGGCCATACCCTTTGGTGGGTGCCACAACGTGGATGTAGGAAGATTTTTATGATCTTACCGAACCACGGGAAAAATCGCCGTGTCTCCGAGTCTCCGCGGGAGTTTGCATTTCTCTCCTCACTCCTTACTATTACGCTTTTACTATTCCGCACTTAACTCTCTTACTTGCGTACTTAGTTTGCATAGGGAATTGGGCTTCAACCATTAAAGTTTTAAATTGCTCTAAAATTTTAAAAAGCCCAATTCACCCCCCCCCTCTTGGGCGTTTCGATCCTTACAATAGCAAATAGTTAAAGTAGATCATATAAGAAAATTTATCTTTATATTCATCTACCATACCATAAAATGTTATCTTAAGATGTCATTCAATTAAACTATAGGTTTTAATTATTACTCATACTTTTAATCATATATTTTTTACGGTAGACATTTCTGAAAAAACCAACAACAATGCGTCTGTTACCACCTAGTAAGATAGGTGGTGTGCTCAAATATTCACCATATTCTTAAACAATGATGGTAATTAAGTGACTGGTCATGTGTGATGGTGGTATTAACACGTGAGTATGTACATTGACATTGTACTCTTCTTCTTTAGGAAAAATACGGTTTATCGGATTACCCATTCTAGATACATCTAAAAACGAAGCTAACACCCAAAATAGAATCGAACCATCACTTTTTTCTACAGTTCCTAAAATTGTCTGTGCCACCATAAGCGTGTGGGTGCCACATAAAAAATAAAAGAACACGCAAAAGCCATGTTTGGTTCATACTTTTGCAGACGTGCAGGGTTATCAACGTCATTTACTACGCTGAGACGAAGCTAGATGCCACGCGACTAGCATGAGCGGCAATCATGATATCATTTCGTGTGCTAGTGGTTTACTCCACCCGCACATCTGAACTTGTTGGACTGGAGTGTCGTAGTATCAAAGGGTTGGTTCCAGTGCTCGGTTCGGCAGCTGCCTTTTTCATGCCTCGCCCCTTGAGTTCGCGAATTTTTTGGTGGTTGGGTCTCCCATATCCTTGACTTAACTTTCTTCGAAAAGACTATCCTTGACTTGTTTTGAAGGACTGATCAAACTTGAGTCTGATTTGAGGTCCTAGGAATACCTGGTCCGCTATCCTATGGCTTGATTCGATTTGAGGTTCACCATATTCTCTTGGTGGAGCCCTAGCTACTACCGGTAGGTTGAACCCAATCAATCTTCATATGAGCAGCTGTTGGGATTGCTGGCTCTGTCATACACATTGATCCTAGGTGTTGTTGTTGTCTCCGCCGCCGTTTGCCCATCCTGCAGCCCTGTTCTGGACAATTTGCACGGCCGATTTTGGTTCAACATTAATTTCAATATGAAGTAATCCAACATCTCATAGTATGTACCATTACTAGTAATGCGGCCAATGTCGCTTACTCTGTTTTTTGGCCTAGGCCAATTCTTCTATACTATCATTTGTCCCAAGCCCAGCTATTTATATGAAATTATTGTGTCAAATATGTATCATAGAATGGTATGAGCATTTTTATTAGAGCATGTTCAATAGAGTAGTATTGTCTCGTCTCAAATTTGCATGCCACCATCTTTGAGAAAATCATCAAGACAACTTCTATTATATCCTCGGAAGTATCTTATTTTCACTTCCTTTGGTGGCCGGTCCTTTTTCTTTCCTTCAACATTGTATATGCTTTTATTTTCCTTTCCCCCTTCCTCTATCATCGTACTCATGTCTAGTCCTTTTTCTGTCCTCCATCAAGGTCAGACCCTTATGTGAGATCTTATCTTCTACTCTCATCATTACCTTTTTTCCATCTTATAATTACACTGTCGTGGGTTAGTTTTTCGCACAAATTGTTGGTAGTCCTTCATTTCCGAATTGGGCGCGGGATGGAAAGGGAAATGAATGGTAGAAATGGTCGTATCCACACAACATGAGATTGTCAATCGGACAAAAGATGACGATATAATCGACACATGACCGGTGGCGTAATGACCCCTTGGATGTGTGTATGTCGAGGGTGGGGGTGTAATAGCAAGAATTGATAGATATGCAAGCTAAACTGCTTCTTTTTATTTTGAGTAAAAAATAATGAAAATTCATGCACCTCTTGAAAGAATCGATAACCATATGAATGAGCTCCTAAAAAGCTTCAGTTTAGATAAAAGCCTCCATATTATAGGTACTTGGAGTATTCACGATCTCAGTTGCGATGGCAGCTTGGACAAGTATCACATTATTATACGAGTAGCCATTTGAGCACCGTGATTCAGCTAGTAAATCTTTAAATGCACCTAGTATCTACTGTTGTTCTGTTGTAGTTGCCGAAGAGTCATAATGTCCCATCGATTAATTTTCTCAGAGACTTGCAGTATGACATTACAAGAAAATTAATTTTTTAGACAGTATGGTCTTGCTTGGATCTCATAAACTAATAGTTAGCTTAAATTGAAGGAGGTAAAAGTAGACTAATTGTTAGCCCACCCCTAGCCAACCTTCAGTTCATTAGCCGGTGGAGAAGAGCTAAAATGGGATAAAAGGAGTTGACAGGTGGCAAATTCTAATTTCACCCTTTTACAAACTCCTTTCTCACTCACCTCTCTCTTTGCTAGGGGCAAAAGAAACCTTTAACCCGGACTAACAATTAGTCTTAGTGGACCTAAACAGAGCCTGAGAGCATATCTAATACTTTCAATCACATTCTTAAAAGTTAAATTTTAAGAACACACCATAAAACTATCCTTCCAACACTTTTCAAAATTCACTCTCCAAATTTAGCCGCTTCCAAAAACAACCTTCTCAGCTATCAGATTCGCATCATAGGTGGAAACTTTCAATATCGAAATCTGTTCATATCTGAGGCCTACATCTGCCCATTTCACCTCCTAAATAAACATTTAGAAATCATAGATTGAGAATCATTCGAGAACATAATCTTTTCTAGTCCAGTATTTTTTAGAAATTATCTAAACTATTTTTTAATTTTTTATCTTTCCAATCTAAGAAAAGCAAAAGAGAAGAAGGGCAGAAAATCTTAGATCTGATGCATTTATCATTTATTATTATATGCTATAACTGTACTAATTTCACAGCTAGCAGCTTTTCATTCTCACTGATGGTAGGCCCATCGGGTTTACCCCCACCGAACCGCGTCGCTTCACCTCGTTAACCAGAACATTCCCGTTCGAAATTTACAAGCTACAGGTAACAAGGCACAGGCACCCGCCGTCAGTGTCACAGGCATAGGTGGGAGAAGCAAGCAGCGCGTGGCCAGCGACCCCATCACGCCGGCACCAGCAGCCGGCCACGCGGCTGCGGCTGCGGCTGTGCCGGGTGGTGGGGTTCTCGCCTCGATGGTGGGGATGTACCAGCACCAGCTCCACGACGACCCCTTCGGTGCCCTAAGCGGCGGCCATTGTGGTGACCAGCCACGGCTCGCGGGCGCGGGCGCCTCCTCCTCTCCATCGGTTGTTCTCGCCTCGCCCCTCGCGCAGACGCGCGGCGCCGGGGAGCCGGGGCAGCTGTTCGAGGTGCCTGTCGGGGGCGGCGTGCTGCGGGGCGCGGGAGGTGGGAAAGGCGGCAGCGCGGGTGGGGATCTGGAGGCGGTAGTGCGCTGGGTGCGGGAGCTCTCCGTAGATCCAGTGGCGGCGAGGCCGGCGCCGGCAGAGGACAGGGCGAGGAAGCGTCAGGTGCGCGCGTTGCGACGCGCGCGCTACTTGAGATGGGAGGACGTGGCGGATGCAGCGGAGCTCCCCCGCTTCAGGGTATGTCAGTTCTGGCTATAGATTCCTGTTTTCTTGAATTGAACTTCGATCTGTTTCTAATTATTACTGTATCCAAGTTAATGAAATTGGTTCTGGGCGGCTTGTTGATTTGCTTTGCACTGGTGGTGCTATTGCTTGGTATGGCTAAGACAAGGACTGCATTTAGGAGTTTCTCACTGTCAGAATGTTCTGTGAGCATGCCGTACCATTTGGTTTGGCTTCCGTGAATGGGAGTTTGCAGCTCAGAACATGGTCATGACAGGTGTCCTCTGTTTGGAGAATCACTCAGCGCCAAATAACCGTGCACTCTGCACTTTTCGAAAGCTTGACGGTAGAAGCAGGAAGGCTCCTGCCCGAGAAGGACGACCTTGACTAGGACCATGTAGGTGCCTCACCCTGTCAGACAGAGCCAGGATACTATAAGCATAGTTTTTACTTTTTAAAGCGGTGAAACATCTTGTTCTGACCAAGGATCGACTTGCCACCTAGGCAACGCTTAGGCGCCAAGGTGACCCTACGCAGGGGCTGATCCAGCGGGGAGCCCCCTCTGCAGCCCCTCCGTAATTTTTACAGGTATGGAAGAGAAATTACGGTGCTGAAGGTTGAAGAAGACTGTTCAATTTTTGGGCTGAGGTCGTATATACAAAATTGGGCTTAATAGAGCCACAACCCATTTTTCGGCCCACTGGTGCCTGCCCATCTCCCTGTGACCTAATCTCCTCAATCCCACTGGCGTTCGAGCGAGAGCGGCCTGAGCGGGTGAGAGCAGCCGACGGCTAGTTGTTGTTTGGCGACACTGCAAGGCACGGCGCGCGAACGGTTGGGTGGGCGGCGAGGCGCAGGACGTGGTGCGCCGCGACCGCGAGGCGTGCGGGCGAGGCGCAGGAAGCCGAGTCACAGGCGGAGGGTGAGGCGCTAGCGGGCGACACACAATTGAGCGAGGCGCAGGCGGCCAGGTGGGCGTCTGGCAGGCGGGCGAGGTGTAGCACAGGTGGGCGTCGAACATCGAGCGAGGCGCCATGCGGGCCGCGGGCGTAGGGCAGGCAAGCGAGGCGCAGCGCAGGCGGGCATCGGCCGTCAGCCCCCCCTTTGGTTTTTGTCTGGATCCGCCACTGACCCTACGGATCTGTGGTGACCATGGAACGCCTCGACGCCTAGGTGACACCTTGAAAACTATGACTAAACCAGGAAAGTTCATAGGATTCGCTGTTTGTGGTGTTACAGTGTGACCTGTTGCTAAATATTCCCAAATGGCACTGGCATGGAGAAACATGCTAGTTTGAGGACTATTGCCTGCATCCATGGTGATTCCTTCAAAAAACGTTTGGCAAGTTGCCCTACGAGTCCAAGTTCTGTTTAGCTGACAGGCCTAGCGAATGAAAATACATTTGGTTCTTTGACTCAGTGTTTCTTTGATCTAATTGTGGCGTTTAATGTCTTGTGATTGAATTTACAATTTGTTGATCATAATCATGAATGTGATTTTGTTGTGATTATACTAACAGGAAAACCAAACTGATGGAACTTGGAAGTAATCCTTTGTATGGATGTCAGTGGCATTTGAGGTTTTATAAGCAATGACTTCAATTGTTATTTTTTGCCAACAATTGTTCCTATTATTTTACATGCCCTTTGCACTATAGAGAAGTTGGGGGGGCAACAAAAAGGTTGCAACTACTAGGGGAGACATGATTTATAGGACTGAAGGGAAATATAGTGCAATGCTTATCCAAGTTTAGGCATGGATATGCATATCTAACATATACTGAAACTGATGCTATTTATGTAAACCAGCCTTTATTAATTTTTGGTAGGACTGCATGGAAAGTAGCAATTCATGTGCCAGAATCTTAGTCTTTTCTTTTCTTCTTTTTTTTTTCTTTTTTTTTTCTTTTTTTCTTCTTTTTTTTCTTTTTTTTCCTTGTTCTTATATCTCTTCCTCTCTTTTACTTCATTGATATTGGGTTTCATGTCTAGCCGACCCCAACAGGCTTGGGATAAAGGCTTGGTTGTTGTTGTTGTTACTCTTATATCTCTTCCTATCTTTTACTTCATTTAAAAAAATATAAAAAAATTGTTGGGTTTCATATCTAGTCGACCCCAACATGCTTGGGATAAAGGCTTGGTTGTTGTTGTTGTAGCCTTTATTATTTTTTGGAATGAAAAAGTAACGTTTTGAAGGGCAGGCCTGGTGCAGTGGTAGAGTCTCTCCACTTGTGTCCTGGAGGTCCTGGGTTCGAATCAGCCTCCTTGCAAAATAAGCAAGGGGAAGGCTGCCTAGAAATTCCCTTCCCCAGACCCCACAACGTGTGGGAGCTTTCAGCACTGGGTATGCCCTTTTTAAAAAGTAGCGTTTTCCCAATATAAGAGCATAGCAATCTATATATTTGCGGATCATCGTATTAAATTCATTTTTGATGCTTTATGCCCCTACCCATAGTTCCATACAAAAGATGGTTAAAGCGTGTTAAAGTAATTTTGGAAGAAGTGCTTTTATTAATCTTTGCAAATTTGATCCAAAAGCTGAAACTAAACGTGACACGGGGACAGCAGAGGAGTTAGGGCAATAGGAGAAACTGCCAGTAGTTGTAGTTCTAGTATCATATGCTTGAGGCTGGCACCATCCTTCATGTTGCAGTGGAGGAACGGCGTGCTAAGGGAAGTTGTACCAGTGGGTAATGGTTACAGGCAGTGGCAGATGATAAATCATTACATGGTGGTCAATGTTTGAGTATTTGTGGTTTTTCAATAAATTATAGGGCTACTTGCAAAATATTTGGGTGTCCTGGATACGTGCTGTATAAAGGAAGCATATGTTAGCTGGTAAAATTTCACGAGGATCGGGAATGCTTTGGCAATCATTTCCAAATCCACCATACTCGATGGGGGTAATTTTTGCCCATTTAGCCACAGTTGGGCAGAAAATTGTCCCCATGACATTTTCAACCTCCTCAAAAAAGGTACTATTAAATAGTTACTGTATCCTAAATCGTAGGGCATCAATCAGAAATCTAATACATTAATCTCTGGCGGACTTACTGGGGATAGAATTGATTTTTAGATAAAGCAAATCTTTATTTCTAATAACAGGAACATTTTTGTTCTGTTCGTTTGATTTTTTGTGATGAATATATGATCAATAAAATTTATTGATTGCTGGAAAATATGCAAGTTTGCAAGATTTGTCTTTGTATCAAACCAGAAATGCTCTCAAGTGCTAGTTATACATGTGGCTATAGTGTTACCCCTGTGACATTTTCTATTTCTTAACCGTTCACTGGAACTGGTTCATACTTAAGTATATATACACTCCAAAATAACAATCACACTATTTATTGCTTCCTTGGAAAAGGACAATGACATCGTGAAAACATATTATTGGCTACTTGCGTAACTTGTAAACCAGGGCGCTAGCTGCTCATGCGTAACATGTAAACCAGGGCGCTAGCTGCTCATGCGTAACTTGTAAACCAGTGCGCTAGCTGCTCATGCATACCTGGCAAACTTATATACTTAGAATTAAATCAGTCTGTGTTTTAGAATTTCCCCTTCCTGAGAAGACATCAAAGTTTTTTCAATCTCCTTGTTATCACTTTCCTTACTGGATTGTCTTCAGACCCCCTGTTATATCAGCTTCCATTTTACACCTAGATGTCTGATATAGTTGTCTTTGCCAGTGTTATTTTAACTGCGTTAAATGGCCATCTAAACACATTTAAATGGCAAACACAAGACACTGCATTGTTTAGGGCCTTAACGGGCCTTTAAACGGTTCAACATTCCGTCTAAACGCCCTAAATGGGCAAAACAAAACGGTAACAAGACGGTTTTTTACGCCATTTCAGACATCTACCAAACCGTTTACAGGTAGGATATAAAGAGATCGGGACTATATAAGGGAATATTAGGTTCGACGGTTGCCTCTTATCCAATCACCCTCACCTCCTCACGAGAATCGCCATCGCCTACACACGCCCATCGAAGCGCCACGGTCCGTGAACCCCATACCGCCCACGCGCTACCGACAAATCACCGATGTCCTCGAGCCCCATCCCACCTGCACGCGATCATAGAATCGACATTGAAGCTGCGGTGACGATCTAGATGTCGCGCAAGGAGGGAGGGATAATAGAGGAAGAGTGGGAGAGAATCCTACCAGAAAGGGCATCTCCTCTTTTTTTTGTCGGATCTGGCGCTTGTGGTCGGTTGTCGATGAGCTAAGAGAGCACCGGGATAGTCAATTTATTGAGTAGCACAGAGAGGCGGAGCAGGGAAGTGAGAGGGATGAGGGGTGGGTTGACAGCAGTGTGAAGTGAGGAAGAAAGAGAGGTGAGAGATTGAAGAATCACTGCACAGAGGTGACGGTGGCATTCTGTCCATTGTTGAGAGTCTAGGACACGGATACACGGTCATATGATCTAGGGAAGCTCTTGTGAGCTAGCTACTGTGATGAGCTCGATGCTTTCCCTTCCTTTTTCTTTCTTTTTCTTTCCCCATTTTTCTTTTTCTTTCCTCCTCCCAACCTCTATTTTCCTCCGCTAGAATGCTACAATACCAAACCGTTTAGCCTATCTGAACGCCGTCTAAACGTGTGTAGGCCATTTAAAAGCCAAACAAGATGGGTCACTGACTGTTTAATGTTTATCATTTAGGGTAACAGTGACCTTTGCTTACTCTTTTAAACATAACTTCAATTTTCATTTTGCAGAAAAGGAAGCACAAGGCTCACAATAACTACTGGGACAACCAAAGGGAGAAAGGGTGCATAAATATGCCAACCAGGAAATCAGAGAGGCTAGCTAAGAGAATGAAACTCATGACATCATTGCTCCTAACACAACGTAAAAAGATCGGCGTAGGCGAGCACTTTCAGGCGGAGATAACCGACTGGACTGGACAACCTTCAGGGGGAGAGCGTTCATGTTACCGGAGTGACCCAGAGACATCAAAGTTTCTAGGAACTAGAATTTGGCCACCTGAAGGGGAAGTTTCCAAAACTGACATTGTAGCTGTTGGCCAGGGAAGGCCAGGATCATGTGATTGCCCCTATCCAGGATCCTTTTTCTGCAATCAGTATCACATAAATGAAGCTAGAGATCAGCTACGGTCTGAACTTGGTCAAGCTTTCACAGAATGGCAGTTTGATTCTATGGGAGAGGAGGTTGCTAAGTTGTGGAGTCGTGAGGAGCAACTAAAGTTCAATGCACTTGAGCGACTGGTTCCTGTAATGGACCAAAAGACATTTTGGGCCGTTGCTTCAAAAAACTTTGCCTCAAGGCCCAGGAGAGATTTGATAAAGTATTACCTGAATGTGTTCTTGATGAGAAGAGTGTTGAGCCAGTGCAGATTGAATCTTTTGGAAATCGACAGTGATGAAGATGAAGTGGAAGAGGATGAAGATCAGCCTGACAGTTCCATCTCTCCTCAGAGGTAATGGTTTTTACTTTTCTTCTCATGGCCCCATGTGTTTTTGTAAGATGCAATTATCAATATCTCAGATCATGTTTTCTTGTCATTATGAACTGCAAACATTGCAAGTCCCTTTTTCATTTCTGTGCGCTGCTGATTGGGCTCTTTTCTAAATTATATGATTAGCGTGAACGTTTCCTGTAAAAATATTCGTACCTGGTAAGAATAATATTCAATCTTACTGAATTAGTACGTCTTATTTCAGGACCCCAGATGTCCAGGATGTGAAGAAGGTTTCATGATTCTGCTGGCAGCTGTTCTGATGTGTTTTGCTTGAGCGTTTCTTTTCTCCATTTATATGTTGAGACACTCATGGCATCAAGTAATGTCATGGCTCGAAATGATCAGTTGAGCCATTAGAGGACTCCATTCTCTTAGCTTGAGCCATCCTTTCTGGGCAGAAACACAATGGAGTGTCAAATTGTCTTCCGTGTACTGAAAGGACAGTGGAGTACTGAAACAAGAAGGGGGGGGGGGGGGGGTGGAATGATACAGGGATATGATTTTCACACTCTTGTTGGTCGATGTACGGCTTTAACAAAGGCAGTATGTCATCTGATGCTTTTAGCAAGCACTCGGCCATTCTGTTTACCGTCAGGAGTTTTTTCCTCCCTTTCTAGATTTGGTTTGTACTTTATCCATTCTTTTACTGGGTTTCATCTCTATAAGAAATTAAAATTTAGAGCTTAGAGTCATACCTTACAATCTAAAGGGTTTAGGTTTAGTACAACTAAATTCTGAGTATACGAGGCGTGATTTTAGTGGTGTTGAATGCGAATAGGTAAATGTAAGACTACTGATAAATAATGTCTAAGAGGGACTTCTTTTTGGAACTTAGGATTAATGTTGCAAAGTACCAATGATATCGATGAGAATGCTTCCCTCACAAGATCAAGTTAGGATGGATAAAGTGGCGGTAAGCATATGGAATCCTGTGTTACAAGAAGGTTTTACAAAAACTAAAAGGTCGGTTATATAGGGTAGTGATTAGATTTGCGATGTTATATACAACGGAACTAACTAAAAGATAACAAATAAATGATTGTCATAGACATGTGTATCCTATGGTGGATGTTTAATAAATGAGTGTCACCGATTAAAGGAAAGCTAGTCTAACATCTAGTAAGGTGGTTTGTCCATATCCAACGTAGACGACCGGTTAACATTAAGACTCTAAAGGGTAGAAAATATATTAGGAGGGACAGAGAGTGACAAAAGTTGATATGGGGGAAGACGGTAAAACAAGATTTAAGAAATTAGAATGTGCTTAAAGATTTTACTCTTGATATCACTGCGTAAAAATCAGCAATTCATGTGTTAAAATATTAATTTACTCGTATTTTATTTACTCTTCTCTCTCTTCTACTTCATTTAAAAAAGAATTAAACTTGTCAAATTGTATATATTAACCTACCTAATGTGTTTTGGACAAAATCTCTACTATTTCGTTTGTTGTTTTATCCATTCTTTTGGCATAACACATCTTTACAAATCCGATTGTTGATCGAGCTAGTTATGTTAGATGTGTTTGGAGTGAACATATATGTTCATTTGGCTGAATTAAGCTGAATCTGCCTGCCTTGATCGTTAATTCAGCTAATTCTGCTCAGATGCTTAGGAGTTAGCATGTCCTCTTACCGATCCCTACACTCTTGGGCTGTCTATTGAGCTAGCTATGTTTAGATGCTTTTATATCTTTCAGATGTGCAATTCTCATTTAACCTGCATAAGTTGAAACAAATATGCACCTTTTTCGTTTGCTGCATAGTTGCACTTGTTTGACTCAAAATCATGCCTCTGTGCGGAGAGGCACACAAGCTGCCTCCTCCGAATGATTCTGCGCCTCTCTCATTACTTTATTTTTCTTTATTTCTCAAGAAAAGTTCTGTTCCTTTCCTGTGCAAAATACGTGCACGTGCTGTTGATATCGTGCTGTCGATGCATCCTTCGTAATATCCTCTGGTAAAGCAAAGGAACTCGACGATGATCGGTACGCCATAGTATAGTATCCTGGATTTCAGAAGGCAATCGAAACTCAAATGCCTGGCTCGTTCACAGATGCAGAACGTCCTTCACATGTCTTTGTTTCTTTTTGATCACGGTCAAACGTCCGCACCGCAACGGGATGGATGATGCCGCGCTTTGGAGGAGCGCGCGCTCCGCTGCGGCGGGACGGCGCGCGCCCGCGATCCGGGCCGGGCGGGCGGCCATGATTATGCAAAGAAATCCGGAAGGCCCACTCGCTCGCGCATAAGGCTGCTCGCACTTGTGGACCTCTATATCAACCCTCTAAAAAAATATTCTTAGCCTTTTACAGTCAACTCTAAAAGATTCCTGCCTTTACAGTTCAATTCACTGCACTCATTCACCTCTAAATCAGAACTCTATATCAACTATCAACAATTTTATATTCGATAATATAACTATCTCATATTTTAAAATATTTTCATATAATACAACTAACTCATATTTACATCATTTCATATAACTACTTTTATGTTAATAACATTATATTTACAGCTTATAAAAATCATCAACTTTTTTAGTTTCATTATCTTTTCTTCTTATTTTTTCTCTTTTTACCTTATTTTTCCTCTCTTCTTTTTTTCCTTCCCTTTCTCCTTTTTTCTTTTTTTTTTCTTTTTTTCCTTCTCTTCCTACTTTTTTCTTCCTCTCTCTTCTTTCAGGCTCTACAGTGTAGCGCCTGAAATAGAGTCTGGCTGTAGGCACCTGGAAAATACAGATGCCTGATCGACAGCCCCTGCACGCAGCCGCTACCGGCGCAGCCGCTTTATTTGGCGGCGAGAGCCAGGTAGCGGCTGCCGGTGCGAGCAGCCTAAGCGGTCGAGATTCGGTGCCGAGCCCGGCGGATAAGCGCGCGCCGACCGCAGCTCTCCGTTGGCGCGCGCCGACCGCGTGGGCGAGCACGCCGCGTGCGTCTCCGCGGCCGCCGGTGTTGGCTGTATATATGTAGACGAGTTACGCAGACGGCGGCGTGGCGTCTCCAACGCGCGCCACGCTACCGTGTTCGATGGTACCGGGTAGACTGCTACGAGCGGAGGCCGGAGGCTTTGTTGGCTCGTGGCCGTGGCTGGGAAAGGAAGAAAGAGAAGGGGCGCGATTAATAAAGCTGCCAAGCCCCGTTGCTTTCTGCAGCGCTTTCGCCGACCAGCTGCCGGTGATTCCCATGCAGATGCTACGAACTGTTCAGGAAAACTGTTTTTTCTTGGCTGCTGGGCCCGGCTCCCTGCCAGTCTTCGTGTGCTTCTGCCGCGGCTACTCTATCTGAAGCAGCCTGAACAGTTGTTTTCAACTTGTTTTTTCAAACAAAAGGTGTAGTATAGGACCTAGCAGAGCGAAACAGTGGTGAACCCTGCCCGCATGCAAGCTCCACGCTGCAGCAACAGCAGCAGCTTCTAGTAATTTCCTTCCTTGCCTGCACCGGATAGAAAATATTTATCATCATTATAAATTACGAATCATGGTTTTTTAGCATCTTATATTAAACATATGACATCTAGTGTTATCGAGCAATTTCTATTTAAAAATGTTAGCTATCTATTTTGTGCGTATATGATACGGACTTCACTCTCTAGTATTATAAATTTCCATTATTTACGGATTGCCACCTTTTAAATTGTATTTTTAGTCATATTGCCTCAAAATTTATAGAATTTTTTTGTTTCTATTTATTTTAATTTTATTTTCATATATTTGAAGTTTAAATCCTATATATTTTATTCAAGGTTTTAGCTATTTATTAATTGTTTTAGATATGGGGTTTTCGTAATGAGGTGAATAATTTAGTAACATGTTTTATGGGTATTTTAGAATATTTTTTAGTCACATTTCTTTTTTTCTTAATTTTTTGTTGTAATTTATTTATTTATTCAGTATATTTTTTGTATCTTCAAATTTCCCTTCCTCTTATATAAATCTATACCAATAAATCAATTTTTATTATTAGAAACTATGTTTTGTCATATTGTTTCATGCTTTTCATAATATGTTAGTTACAAATTGTTCCACACTACCTAAGTTTCAATTTTTATTCTATACTTATTTCCGTTGGATTAATTTTAAATGTTTCAAACTGTATTTATAATCTATATATTTTTATGTTTCTATGTTTCTCTTTTGCAAAAGACAATGTTCTATATGTTAATGTTCCATGTCTCTTAGCACATGTTTTTGGTTTTTTACTTTGAATCAAAGTTTTAGTAATTTTATTGGATTAGTTTTAAGCTTTTAAAGCATTTATTTTTATATGTAATGTAGTGTTGTTGTTTTATATATTCAACTGTTCGAAGGTCAAGAAATTAAAAACATCAAAACAAATTTTGTGCTCATGGTGCCGCAATATCTTCTGACACGCTGGCTGGGTGGGCCATCCTGCTTGTAACAAACAATTTTTGTTCCCAAGAACAACGTGCGTGAGCGCCATTCCTACGCCAGGTGAAAAACTGTGCCGCAACAACCCAACAAGCGAACAGATCAACAAAATGTAAGCGAAGTTTTCTTTACGTTTTTTATCTCTTGACTCTCTACTATGTTTTCTTCAACAAAATGGTTTATGTAGATGGCGATTGATATGGGCGAGTGCTGGGAGTGTGGTGCGCCCCCTATACTGGCGAAGGATCACAAGTGCTCTAAAGTGAAGGAGCAAATCAAGCGGTCAAAAGCTAAGAAAGAGAGCGACAAAGCTTTAAAGAAGCAACTGCGCACCAACACGAGAATGAAGAAGAGACACATGCTATCATTGTTGCCATGAAGCATTGGTTCCGGGGGATCCAGTCAATCTTTGTGTTCGTGACAGAAAGTTCTAGCAAGTTGATATTATAGTTTTCTAAGAACTTGATATTTTTTAGTACTTTTTTATACTATTTCAGAACATTTGTATTCAAATAATTTGATAATATCAGTGGAGCCCGGAGAACAGTTGGGTCTATTTGTTTGTGCGCGGTGAATGATTGATTTGATTCCTAAATAGTTTGCTTCTCCTAGTGACCTGCTCGAACTGGAGCAGGGAGGGTGCAAGCCCATTCCTCCTCGCCTGTAACAACCCGAATTTTTCAGCACATGAGGCGAAAACCCCTTTTCTCTCTCCCTTCCCTCACTGTCTGGCGGTCCCACACGTCAGTTTCATCTCTCCCACGGCAGCAACCGCCTTCCTCTCCCTTCTATTATCGCATGTGAACCATATGGCTCGGTTCCGGCCAATTCTTTGCGCCCCTTCGCGAACCGGCGCTCCCACAAACGCCGCCTCCTTCCCCTCTACAAATACCGCTCGGCACCGGCCATTTTTTTCCCACCGAAGTCGCCCTCATTCCTCCTGATCGGAAAAACTGCCCTAATCTCAATTCTTCCAAAAACACACATTGATCTTCGGTTCTAGCAATCCCTACACCCTCCCTCGATTCCCAGAAAGCGATCTCGATAAAATTCTCTAAAGAAACACGACTGGAAAGCGTTGCCGACGAAGATCGCCAGAATTCTTCACTGCCGCTGTCGACCACCCCTCTCCGGCCAGTTCGGGTCCACGAGGACCCCTAGGTGAGTTCCCCATCGTCTCCTCTTCCTTCTGGTGCAAAGAGATCAAGAAATGGTATACAATTCGGGAAAACCAAAAGTTTCCGGCCACCGCCGCCGCTCGCCGGCAATCGCGCGGCCGTCGGACGCGAGGGAGAAGGCTAGGGGGCGACGTGGCCACTTCTGGTGCGTCGGATTTGGGCCAACGGTTTAGATTAAGACAATCATACCGGTTCGATTATTTTAAACCGGGGCCGTTGATCTATTTTGTGCGTATATGATACGTACTTCACTCTCTAGTATTATAAATTTCCATTATTTACGGATTGCCACCTTTTAAATTGTATTTTTAGTCATATTGCCTCAAAATTTATAGAAATTTTTTGTTTCTATTTATTTTAATTTTTTTTAACTCCGCCTATGTTGTAATGACATAGCCGGTCCCAAGCCCGGGTAAAGGAGGAGGGGGTTGTGATAGGCTGGGCGAGCCAACAACTTACACTTAGCCATTCTCATGGAAATGAAACCCAATAGAAATTCGTTGGGGCGTAACCCTCTTAGCGACGCACCATATCGGAACCCGGGTATGGTGTTAAGTGGGCAAGGGCCGGGTCGCCACCGCCTTAGTGGCACGCCATATCGGAACCCGGATATGGTGTTAAATGAGCAAGGGCCGGATCGCCACCACCTTAGTGGCGCGCTACATCATCGCCCGGATGTAGTGATAAGTGAGCAAGGGTCTTTGCATCTTACTCGACGGGTGCAAAGCGTAAGGAAGCTAGCCGAGGAACATACATTTCGGGTGGGTAGTTGGAATGTAGGATCCTTGACGGGGAAGCTACGTGAGTTAGTAGATGTTTCCATTAGGAGACGAGTAAATATACTTTGTGTACAAGAGACTAGATGGGCGGGTCAAAAGGCGAGAGAAGTTGATAATACCGGTTTCAAGCTTTGGTATTCTGGTTCGGCTGGGACTAGGAATGGCGTAGATGTTCTAATAGATAAAAGTCTTAAGGATGGAGTAGTGGATGTTCGAAGACGAGGGGATAGGATCATCTTAATCAAGATAGTAATTGGGGACATTGTCTTGAACATCATTAGTGCTTATGCCCCACAAGTTGGGCTCAACATGAGTGCCAAGCGACAATTTTGGAAGGACTTGGAGGATATGGTTAGTAGTGTACCGATAACCGAGAAACTACTCATAGGGGGAGATCTCAATGGTCATGTGGGTGCAACTAATCTAGAATTTGAGGGAGTACATGGAGGTTTTGGATGCGGCGACAGAAATCAAGAGGGTAAGGACATCCTAGACTTTGCCGTAGCCTATGATCTGTTGATAGCTAACACCCTCTTTAGGAAGAGGCAATCTCACCTAGTGACCTTTAGTAGTGCCCAACACTCTAGCCAGATTGACTTTGTCCTCACTAGGAGAAAGGATAGACGGGAGTGTCTTGATTGTAAGGTGATCCCGGGGGAGTGTGTTGTGACACAACATAAGCTTGTGGTAGCTGACTTTCGCTTCTATACATGCTCTTTGCGGGACAAAGGTGTCAAAATCACAAGAACAAAGTGGTGGAAGTTGAAGGGAGAATCACAAGAATCCTTTAAAAATAGGTTGATCACAGAAGGACCCTGGGCAGAAAATGGAGATGCAGATAGTATGTGGATGAAGATGGTAACTTGCATTAGGAAGGTAGCTAGTGAGGTGTTCGGTGTGACAAAGGGAAAGAAACTTGTAGATAAAGACACTTGGTGGTGGAATGAGGATGTACAAAAGTCCATTAAGGAGAAGAAGGAGTGTTACAAGAGTTGGCATAATGATAGAAGCGCAAGCAACATGCTTAAGTACAAAGAGGCGAAGAAGAATGCAAAGCGGGCTGTGAGTAAGGCAAGAGGACAGTCCTATGATAAGTTATATGAGAGACTAGAGACAAAAGAAGGTGAAAAGGACATATACAAGGTAGCAAAAATCCGCGAGAGAAAGATGAGGGATCTCAATCAAGTTAAATGCATCAAAGATGAGACTGACCGCATTCTAGTGAAGGATGAAGAGATTAAGAATAGATGGCATGATTACTTTAATGGGCTATTCAATGATGGGAATGGGAGCACTATGGTTGAGTTGGATGACTCCTTTGACGACTCCAACAGGCGGTTCGTGCGGAGGATACAAGAGTTTGAGGTTAAAGAGGCCTTAAAAAGGATGAAAGGAGGAAAGGCTCTCGGCCCTGACGATGTCCCTATTGAGGTGTGGAGATGTCTTGGGGACGTGGCAATAGTATGGCTCACAAAGCTATTCAACCACATTTTTTGGTCAAACAAGATGCCTGAAGAATGGAGGAAAAGTATATTAGTACCTATCTTCAAAAATAAAGGAGATATTCAAAGTTGTACTAATTATCGAGGCATTAAGCTTATGAGTCATACTATGAAGATTTGGGAGAGAGTGATTGAACACCGCCTGAGGAAAGTGACCAATGTCACTAAAAACCAGTTTGGTTTTATGCCTGGGAGGTCTACAATGGAGGCGATCTTCTTACTTCGTCAGCTTACGGAGAGATATAGGGAGCAGAAGAAGGACTTGCATATAGTGTTCATCGACTTGGAGAAGGCGTACGACAAGATACCAAGGTCAGTCATGTGGTGGACACTAGAGAAACATAAAGTACCAACAAAGTACATTACCCTTATCAATGATATGTACAATAATGTTAGGACAAGTGTGCGCGTAAGTGATAGTGAGACTGATGCATTTCCTATCACGGTAGGACTACATCAAGGATCAGCTTTGAGCCCATACATCTTTTCCTTGGTGATGGATGAGGTGTCGAAGGATATACAAAGGGATATCCCTTGGTGCATGCCCTTGGAACTAGAGAGGGTGTTGATAAGAAATTAGAGTTATGGAGACAAACCTTAGAGTCCAAGGGGTTTAGACTTAGTAGGACCAAAACCGAGTATATGAGGTGTGACTTTAGTGATGTTGGTCGTGAAGAGGGAAATGTTAGTCTACAAGGACAAATAGTACCTAGAAGAGACTCTTTCCGATACTTAGGATCAATGTTACAAAGCAATGGCGATATTGATGAGGATGTTTGCCACAGGATCAAGGTAGGGTGGATGAAATGGCGACAAGCCTGTGGAATCCTATGTGATAGGAAAGTACCACAAAAGCTAAAAGGGAAGTTCTATAGGACGGTGATCAGACCCGCGATGCTCTATGGGGCGGAATGTTGGCCAACTAAACGGCAACATGTGCAACAAATGAGTGTCGCAGAGATGCGCATGCTACGGTGGATGTGCGGGCACACGAGAAGAGACCGAATAAGGAATGAGGTGATTCGAGATAAGGTAGGGGTGGCGCCGATTGAAGAGAAGTTAGCCCAACATCGACTTAGGTGGTTTGGACATATCCAACGGAGACCTCCAGAAGCACCGGTTAACAGTGGGATTTTAAGAGGTAGAGAAAATATTAGGAGGGGTAGAGGACGACCAAGGTTGACCTGGGAGGAGGCGTTAAAACGAGATTTGAGAGATTGGAATGTATCCAGAGACCAAGCTCATGATAGGACCGCATGGAAAGTAGCAATCCATGTGTCAGAATCGTAGTCTTGTTTTTTTCTTTTTTCTTTTTGCTTTTTTCTTTTCTATTTTCTTTTTCTTTTTTTCTTTTTTTCTTTTTTCTTTTTCTTTTTTTCTTTTTTTCTTTTTCTTTTTCTTTTTCTTTTTCTTTTCTTTTTTTTTCTTTTTTTTCCTTTTTTTTTCTTTTTTCCTTGTTCTTATAACTCTTTCTCTCTTTTACTTCATTGATATTGGGTTTCATGTCTAGCCGACCCCAACAGGCTTGGGATAAAGGCTTGGTTGTTGTTGTTGTTGTTGTTGTTATTTATTTTAATTTTATTTTCATATATTTGAAGTTTAAATCCTATATATTTTATTCAAGGTTTTAGCTATTTTTTAATTGTTTTAGATATGGGTTTTTCATAATGAGGTGAATAATTTAGTAACATGTTTTATGCGTATTTTAGACTATTTTTTAGTCACATTTCTTCTTTTCTTAATTTTTTGTTGTAATTTATTTATTTATTCAGTATATTTTTTTATCTTCAAATTTCCCTTCCTCTTATATAAATCTATACCAATAAATCAATTTTATTATTAGAAACTATGTTTTGTCATATTGTTTCATGCTTTTCATAATATGTTAGTTATAAATTGTTCCAGACTACCTAAGTTTCAATTTTTATTCTATACTTATTTCTGTTGGATTAATTTTAAATATTTTAAATTGTATTTATAATCTATATATTTTTTATGTTTTTATGTTTCTCTTTTGCAAAGGACAATGTTCTATATGTTAATGTTCCACGTCTCTTAACACATGTTTTTGGTTTTTACTTTGAATCAAAGTTTTAGTAATTTTATTGGATTAGTTTTAAGCTTTTAAAGCATTTATTTTTATATGTAATATAGTGTTGTTGTTTTATATATTCAACTGTTCGAAGGTCAAGAAATTAAAAGCATCAAAACAAATTTTGTGCTCATGGTGCCGCAGTATCTTCTGACACGCTGGCTGGGTGGGCCACCCTGCTTGTAACAAACAATTTTTGTTCCCAAGGACAACGTGCGTGAGGGCCATTCCTACGCCAGGTGAAAAACTGTGCCGCAACAACCCAACAAGCGAACAGATCAACAGAACGTAAGCAAAGTTTTCTTTACGTTTTTTATCTCTTAATTCTCTACTATGTTTTCTTTAGGTGACCACTTCTAGTGCGTCGGATTTGAGCCAACGGTTCAGATTAAGACAATCATACCGGTTCGCTTATTTTAAATCGGGGTCGTTGATCTCATATCTGACGGCCCACATGGCCACATTCAAAGTAGTTAAAACCGTTGGAAATTTCATAAAAGGGTCCCATGAAATTCAAATAACTAGAAAATAGCCGCTGCTCTTTACAGAATTAACCCTAGACTTAACAGAAATTAGGAAAATCATTGAAAAAAAGCCTAACAACCCCTGAACATTATGAAAATTAATATAGCAGTTCTGTAAATGCATTTTGAACCCTAGAAAAATTTTAGGTATTACATTTTGACCCAAAACGGTTTAAAAGTTTGATTTTAATTCTGTAATTAATCAAAATAGGCTAAATGAGTTTTGAAAAATGTTAGGAACTTATTAAAAACCCTGTTTAAACATTTTGGTCAGAATATAAATTCTGAAATTCAAAATAATGACTTCCAAGGGCTGAAATTATTTATATAGTGACAAATTAATTCCAAAAATCAAATAAAAACCATATATGCTCCAGAAAAATTGTAGAAATTTATTAAAAGATGTAAGATTATTCTGTTTCCATATTTTTATACATGTATAATTTCTGTAGCCCAGAATAATTGTATAAGTGGCTGAAAATGCATTTTTAAGTATTAAATAAATGTTGAAATATAGATAAAAATATTATATAATAAAGAAAAAAATATGGAAACTGTCCCAAATACATAAATAGGTTCTGAAATGTAGAAAATAGTAATATGGGTTCTGAAAATAATTATAGTGATAATTTAAATAATTTTTAAAACTGAATTAATTATAAAATTAACATATATGCATATAAAAACTATAGAAATTATTAAAAATCACCACAAAATTTGAAAATGAGCATTTTGCTATAAAAAGATAAAGTAAAAGATATAGATGTCCATTTGAAACTTATTTTCATTTCAAACCACATGAAATGACATGAAATCAATAGTATATGGAGAAAATAAGTATTATATGTGTGTAATCAAACATCTATATGATTGAAATGCATTGTTAAGTTTCTTATGGCATATTTGGCATTGTTTTGTGTGCATATACATGGATAGAGCCAATCCAAGAACTACTTCCTAATCTTCAAGAGCAAGATTTCGAAGTGAATCAACATCCATTCAAAGGCAAGTGTTCCTTGACCACTTTGTTCCTATTCTAGGATAATTAGTTAGTATGTTTACATGATGTCTTTAATATGAAACCCAATTTAGGATGTTTCCCTAGTTTTATTCCTTTATCATTCCTTGCAAAACTGTGGAGGGATTTAGTTAGGATATGTCATTATCATTTTATGTGCTTAGCCATGCTTGGAACGTAGAAAATGAATGAAACATAGATATTGCTAGTCTTGTGGATTATATGAAAGACACAAGTGTGTGTCGTGGTGTTAGGAATCTAGACAGACTGGTTGTTTTAGTTGGTGCTTCGTGCACGAGACTCGGGAATGTGTTAGTGCCTGTCTTAGATTCTAAGGACCGGTTCATGGAACAGTTAACCCGGCTTTACAGTGCCACCACAAGACTGAGATGTGGCAGCTTGGCCAATTAATTAGGAGTTTGTCGGTATAGTATAAGTGTTTGGATGGTGCGGGGAATGGGAGTCCATTTTTGACTTCCCTGGGAACTGCAAAGCTCAAGAGGGGGCTTCTGCAGGGGAGGGTTTACTCCTAGGAACTGTAGCGGTGAAACCTCAGTGGGCTTGTACTTGCCGGTAGACCCTTTGTAAAGGCCATTTGGTGATCTCCTGATCGCACACCAAAAGAAGTGTGTAATGTGGCTTGCAACCACAGATATCAGGAAGATTCTCAGTCCACCTGGCAACACGGGATAAAATCACTACTTGTGGCTAAAGTGGTACAATCTATGCAGAGAACCAAACTGTCATGACAGTCGTGCTCACGGATAAGAGCAGCTTGGATTTGTCCATGATTAGAGAAACATGAATATGGGTTGAATGAGATTGTTGGTTGATAACCTAACATTAATGACTTAATTATGAGGTTGGTGAGATTATCACTTAGTAAGATAGTTTGCTAATCAAACCTAAGTCTTAGGATTAATGCATGGTGCTTAACCATGTTAGTCTTTTCTTGCTATTAGCTTTCATAACATTATTTCCTACACTTGCTGAGTACCTTTGGTACTCAAAGTTGCTTTTGTTGGATATCATATGATGCTCAGGTGCAAATGAAGAAATAGACTTCGATGAGGAGAACTTCGATCCCGAAGAGTTGTTCTAGGTTGGAAAAACCCTCAGGCAATGCCTGTGGATTGGAGGACCCTTTACTAGACTTCCACTGTTGTATATATTTAATATGATAGTACTTTTATTATTATATTATGTTTTGTGATGTAATATAATGTTACACGTTGATCCTGGCATGTAATATAATGATATTTTACTATTGTCGTCATATGTATGAGTCAATTGATCCTGGCATACATGTGAGAATACGCTCGGATGTTCTTTATGGAAAACTGGGTGTGACATCGCCGTAGGGGGTGGAGGGGGACCAGGCGGCTGTGGGTTGCGGGTCCTGCCCGGCGTTCTGGTGGCCTCGGACATTCTTTGCCCTCGCCTACGCGCTGCGCGGCGGCCTCCACGCTCACCGCCCCATCCATCGACAGACGTCTCCGACGGATCGCCCAACCGCTTTAGCCTTCTCCTACACTACTTGAGTTTCGTTTTGTTTTAGCTTCAAAGGGTTTTGTGCCGTTTTTTCATCTCACTGTGGTTCGATTTGGGGTTGTTGTGCCATAGTACCCAAAACCAGGCCCTGGAGGGTACCACTTTCATCTGTGCAAGAAATTTTGGATATTCCCCAACCACGCCCAGTGTCACGGCTATACGTAGGTTTGCAATTGCAGTGTGATGATGGTGTTTGTATTATTTTTTGATGGCCTTGTTCAGTTTGTAGTTTCTGAGTTTGAAGTCCGGTCTCGATTGGTGTGTGTAGAGAATAGTGTGAATTTGTCTTACTCGTGAGTGAAGCGATGTGGTAGTGCCTATGAAAGCATCTAGGCCCCCATGAGATATGGTTTCGGTGATTAATGACAACTGTTTGTATTTACTAATGAGTTTGTGGATGCAAGGTTTCACGTACATCACATCAAACATTAAATGAACTATCTATTCACACCATCTACTGCTCATTGGATACAAATGGAGACCCCTCAACGATCCATTCTAAGGGGTTATTCGATACTCATGAAAACTAAATGAAGAAATCATACAACGACTCTACTTTATCAAAATTGGCAACACAAGGAGCTCACACTTCATCGTAATATCATTTCAAACAAGTGTCAAAGAGGTCACTCAAGAAGATTCTAAAAGACCAACTCAAAACAACTCGAAGCAAACAAGTTGCATTCACCGGATCGTCCGATGTCTTGCAAAATGACTACATCGGTCGAATTTTAGTTGGCAGAAGAAGAAGACCTCAGAGCCCAGTACACACCGGATCATCCGATGTGAAGGAAGTGGCACATCGGTTGATTTCAACAGAAGGATAAGTTATGAGTAATTCTGAAGATCAACTCACCGGATCATCCGATGATAAAGTAAGTGAACATCGGTCAATTTCAACCGAAACATTATTTCTGAACCAATTCTGAAGATCAACTCACCGGATCATCCGATGATGAGTTAAAGTAACATCGTTCGATTAAAAGATCCAACGGTTATATCCAACGGTCACATCTGACACATGACATCAGCTAATTTGGAATTCGACCGATGATCATATAAAGGGGTGCATCGGAGGATCCGATGTTAACTGACAAAAGTCTGCCCACTTTTCCAACGGCTATCTCGTGTGGGCTGGCTATAAATACCCCTCCAACCGGCCATTTCGATAAGTCTTGATCATCAGAGCCTCTCTACACATTCTCAAGCATTCAAGACCAAGAGCTACCACTTCCACACTTCAAAACCTCTTGTACTCCAATTATAGGTTATGTCTAGCTAGAGAGAAGCTTGTGTGCGTCTATTCTTGGTGATTGGAATCTCTAGGCTAGTGAGAGAGAGTGTCTTGGTGACTTCTCTCACCTTGTAAACGTTGGAGGAAGAAGAGATCGCCCCGGAGCTTACCAAGGCGTTTGTGGAAGCCCGGAGGATCACCATTGTACAAGGCTTGAGCTCCACCTTGCCGGAGAAGGCGAACGGAGGAAGATAGTGGATTCCCTTGTCTTGGTGACTTGGGAGTGGCCATACCCTTTGGTGGGTGCCACAACGTGGACGTAGGTAGATTTTTGTGATCTTACCGAACCACGGGAAAAATCGCCGTGTCTCGGAGTCTCCGCGGGAGTTTGCACTTCTCTCCTCACCCCTTTACTATTACGCATCTACTATGCTGCACTTAACACTCTTGCTTGCGTAGTTAGTTCGCATAGGGAATTGGGCCTCTACCATTAAGTTTTAAACTGCTCTAAAATTTGAAAAAGCCCAATTCACCCCCCTCTTGGGCGTTTCGATCCTTACAATTAGTATCAGAGCAAGGTTGCTCATTGGATCATTCTAGCTTCACCGCTAGAGAGCGAAAATGGCCAAGAATGGGGGTTCGGTTCCTACCTTCGAGGGCAAGAATTTTGCTTATTGGAAAGCACGCATGCGCGCTTACCTTGAGGCAATTGCTCCCGAAGTGTGGGAAGCGACCCATGCGGGGTTTGGAAATCTTGACTATGTTGGTGACCAACTGAAATGGGATGCTAAGACTAGAAATGGCATATATAAATGCATCAGTCAAGATGTCTTTGCTAGGATTGCTAGTAAAGAAAAAGCGTGTGAAATTTGGGCATGTCAAATTGAAATACATGAAGGCTCATCTCGGGTTAAAGAACTCAAATATCACATGCTTAAATCAAAATATGATGAATTTAAGATGTTTCCTCATGAGAACGTTAACCAAATGTTTTCTCGTTTAAATGTGCTCATTGAGGAAATTAACGCACTTGACATTGCTTCTCTTGGCAAGGGACTTATCAATCGCAAGATCCTCATGATTCTACCCAAGCCCAAGTACAACATTATCAATTCAATGCTCCAAAAGGAGTCACTAGACAACATGGAAGTTTCGGAGCTCATTGGAGAAATCCATGCTCATGAGATGAGCGTACTTGGAATGATGGAGGAGTCATCATCAAAAACCATTGCTCTCAAGGCTTCAACCAAGAAGACAACTTCCAAGAAGAAGAAAGTGGTTGAGCCTAGCTCAAGTGAAGAAGAGCAAGAAACAAGCGAAGATGATGATGATGAACTTGCTTTGATGATGAGGAAATTCTCACGCCTCAACTCCAAGATTGCAAAGAAGGGATACTCTTTTGATCCTAAAAAGAAAACTTTCTTGCCAAGAAAAGATGAAAACAAGACGTGCTACAATTGTGGTGATCTAGGCCACATATCATATGATTGTCCTAGACCGGACAAAAGGAAGGAAAATGGGAAGCATTACAAGCTAGAAGAAAGTGATGATGAAGAGGAGGTTAAGCCCAAGCGTTCTTTTGGAAAGAAGAAATTTGACAAAGGCAAGAAAACCAAGCTCTTTCCAAAGAAGAGAAGAGGGCCTCAAAAGGTCTTCATGTGTGAAGCCAATGAGTGGATCACGGATGAAGAGTCAAGCGACGAAGATAGTGGAGATGAAGAAAACTTGGCGGGCCTCGCCGTCGTCAACAAGGATGACTCACCTCTTCGTCCACCTCCCATGTGCCTAATGGCGAAAGGTAACTCAAAGGTATGTGAAGATTCTAGCGATGATGATGATGAGCTTACACCCGATGAATTAGCATCTATGATTAATGAATATCATGCCATTATAAAAAGGGAAAAGGCTAAGGTTAAGGCTCTTGAGCTAGCTCGAGCTAAGCTTGAAAGTGCCAACCTCGATTTGCATGATAAGTTTGTAACCATACTTAAAGAGCATGACACGCTCAAATCAAATGTTAAGCAAATCGAGGAGGAGAATGCTCAAATCAAGCTTAAGTATCATGAGCTTGACTTAGCTAACTTAGCACTCTTGGCAAAGCACAATGAGTTGGTTCAAGAACATGAAGTGCTTAACCTTGCTTATGAAGCGATCGAACTTAAAGTGAAAAACACAAAGAAAGAAACCCTTGATGGCAAAATATCACCTAATTCACATGCCACTAATATTTTGGATGAGTCTTTGCCTTTGAAAGCAAGCCCTAGGGAGAAGGAGCTAATGGACGAAATTGAAAGTCTTCGCACTAGTGTGGCAAGACTGTCTAAGGGGGAAGACAAGCACAAGGAAATCCTCTACCAACAAGCTAAAGGTTTCCACAAGAGGGGACTTGGATCCTTCCCGGTGCCCAACAAAGGAAAGGTGCCCTCACCGGAGCTTAGGACAAGCTTCATCAAGGAAGTTGGTTCCTATTGCCAACATTGTGAGGTCACCGGACATCACACGAGGGAGTGTCCTCTTCCCAACCGTCCTTCTCCAAAATTGCCTCCCAACTATAAATCTACGTTCAATGATTATCACTATCTATTGAACAAAGTAGGTGGAAAAGTGAAGGCAAGGTTTATCGGCAAAGACATCAAGGGCATGAAGGGGAAGCTCCCCAAGCAACTTTGGGTTCCAAAAACACTTGTATCACACATACAAGGACCTAAGTTGGCTTGGGTTCCTAAACTTAAAAACTAACTTCATGTGTGTAGGTGAACTACAAAGCCGGAGGAAAGCATTGGGTACTCGATAGTGGGTGCACTCAACATATGACCGGTAACGATGGTATGTTCACCTCCATGGAAAACCCCGGCAATCATGAACAAGTCACCTTTGGTGATAACTCAAAGGGGAAGGTGATTGGTTTGGGTAAAATTGCTATTTCTCACGATTTGTCTATCTCTAATGTGCTTTACGTTAAGTCTCTTAGTTTTAATTTACTTTCTATTGCACAATTATGTGATCTTGGACTAACATGCACATTTGACAAGAATTGTGTTGTGTTGACTAGTGATTCAAGCAAAGAACTAATATTCAAAGGGTTTCGGCATGGACATCTCTACTTGGTGGACTTCTCCAACAAGGATGCTAGCTTGACCACTTGTCTTTTCACCAAGACAAGTTTGGGATGGCTATGGCATCGGCGCATTGCTCACATTGGGATGAGCAAGCTCAAGAAGTAATTCAAGCTTGGGATGGTAACCGGCGTGAAGGATGCCACATTCAAAAAGAACAAGCTTTGTAGCGCATGTCAAGCCGGGAAGCAAGTTGCCTCACACCATCCGATGAAGACAATGGTGTCAACCTCCAAGCCACTTGAACTACTTCACATGGACCTCTTCGGACCGTCCACATACCAAAGCCTTGGCGGTAACCTTTATTGTCTTGTCATTGTTGATGACTACTCTCGGTATACTTGGACACTGTTTCTAGGTGACAAGGGTGAAACTCCGGAAATCTTCAAGACCTTCGCTAAACGAGCGCAAAGGGAATTTCAACTTCCTATCATCAAGGTCCGGAGTGACAACGGCACCGAGTTCAAGAACTACAACATTGGGGAGTGGTGTGATCGTGAAGGCGTGAAGCACGAGTTTTCGGCCACATACACCCCTCAACAAAATGGTGTCGTTGAAAGGAAAAACAAGACTCTCATCACCCTTGCAAGAGCAATGCTTGATGACTATGGCACGTCGGAAAAGTTTTGGGCCGAAGCAATCAACACGGCGTGCCATGCCGCAAATAGGGTCTACCTTCATAGACTACTTCAAAAGACCCCATATGAGCTCCTCATCGGGAGAAAGCCCAACATCTCCTACTTCCGAGTCTTCGGGTGCAAGTGCTACATCTACCGCAAGAAAAGGCTCGGTAAGTTTGAAAGAAGGTATGATGTTGGCATCTTTCTAGGTTATGCGTCAAACTCAAAAGCATATCGAGTATTCAACCAAACCTCCGGGTTAGTTGAAGAAAGTTGTGATGTTGAGTTTGATGAGACTAATGGCTCCCAAGAGGAGAGTTTTGGTCATGATGATATAGATGATGAGCCTCTACGAGAAGCTATGAAGAACATGACCATAGGAGACATCAAGCCCGAAGTTGGGGAGAGCCATGATCAAGGGGGAGCCTCAAGTTCCAACATCAACACCTCCATGGCGCCTCAAATTGATGAAGAAGAAGAGAAAAATGATCCATTGCCAATGCAAGATTCACATGCCACACAACACCAAGAAGAAGAAGAAGTCCAAGGTCAAGTCCAACCACAAGACGAGCAAGATGCCTCACCACCACCAAGTGCCTCACAACCTCTTATGAGGCATGGGCGCATCTCCAAGGCACATCCGATGGATCAAATCATCGGAAGTCCGTCACGGGGAGTAAGTACTCGTTCTCGCCATGTTGCTTCATTTTGTGAGCACTACTCTTTTGTTTCGTGTGTAGAACCCACAAATATTGAGGAAGCACTCCAAGATCCCAATTGGGTGATGGCTATGCAAGAAGAACTCAACAACTTCACCCGAAATGAAGTTTAGGTATTGGAGGAGCGACCCAAGAACAAGAACGTCATCGGAACAAAGTGGGTGTACCGCAACAAGCAAGACGAGAATGGCGTGGTGGTCCGCAACAAGGCAAGGCTTGTGGCCAAGGGTTTTTCACAAGTAGAAGGACTAGATTTTGGAGAGACCTTTGCCCCGGTCGCACGGGAGTTCGAGATGTCAATGATTGGAGAACTCAATTTCTTCCTAGGATTTCAAATCAAGCAACTTCAAGAGGGGACTTTCATCTACCAAGAAAAGTACACCAAATACCTCTTGAAGAAGTTTGAAATGGGAGATTGCAGCTCAAGAAGTACTCTAATGGCAACAAATTGTCATCTCGACGCGGACATGGACGGTAAACCTATTGATCAATCTCATTACCGTTCCATGATTGGATCATTATTATATCTTACCGCATCTAGGCCCGATATCATGTTTAGTGTGTGCTTGTGTGCTCGCTTTCAAGCGGCACCTAAAGAATCGCATCGTAAGGCGGTCTTTAGGATACTTAGGTATCTCAAGCATACCCCAAGTGTAGGTTTGTGGTACCCCAAGAACGCTAGTTTTTATCTCTTGGGTTACTCGGATTCGGACTTTGCCGGATGCCGTGTGGATCGCAAGAGTACCTCCGGTGGGTGCCACTTACTTGGGCGTTCTCTAGTATCTTGGTCGAGCAAAAAGCAAAACTCCGTGGCTTTGTCCACCGCGGAGGCAGAATATATAGCGGCCGGTGCATGTTGTGCCCAAATTCTATATATGAAGCAAACCCTTTTGGACTTTGGGATTAAGTTTGATTGCGTGCCTCTCCTTTGTGACAATGAAAGTGCGGTTAAGATAGCTAGAAACCCCGTTCAACACTCCCGCACTAAGCACATTGATATTCGCCATCACTTCTTGCGGGACCATGAGGCTAAAGGAGACATCTCCTTGCAAGGTGTTAGGTCCGAAGAACAATTGGCGGATATCTTCACTAAACCACTTGATGAGAAAACTTTTTCTAGACTTAGAAGTGAATTGAATGTGCTAGATGCATCTAACGTCATGTAAGTTGCCATGTTCATGTAAGGTTGCATATAAAATAGGTCTTGTCTAACTCCCAAAGGATAGGGGCAAGCTAGAAATAGCTTTTCCTGAGGAAGCCTTTGGCAGGTTTAAACTTGGCAAGATAGATTTACATTACGCCTTGCATGATTCCTGCCATATAGACTTGCACTCATTCAATATCTTGCATCATTTTGGTTGGCATTGCATACGGTAGATTGTCACAAAGGGGAACCCACATCATGAGAAGGAGACTTGTTCAAAATGCAATATCTCAACTCATATGATGTGGATAGAGCAAAATTCTAAAGGTACATGCTTTAAAGAGATAGAAGTTTTCTATACTCTAGCTCACAAAGCATGGGCCCTACATTTTCATGGTTTCACTCCTAAACTTGTGTGTTCTCTTTGCTTAAGGGCTTAGCCAATATGTGGCACTATATTTAAAGCCTTATATTAGAGGTTAGGAGTTGCCCAAAAAGTCCGAGGACCCATCCTTATCTTTGTGTGTTTAAGTCCAAGGACACATATGGGCAGTCTTAGGTTTTCTGTAGTCATCGGATTATCCGATGCCAGGGCCAGCAGATCATCGGATCAATTGGTGCTTCAGTTCAAGTCAGATGTCACAAATCAACCGATGAGTTCATTTCAGAAGACATCGGAGCATCCGATGTTCAGTTTTCCTGGTGCCCTGCAGAAATCGACCGATGATCGCCACCTCAACGTCGGTCCATCCGGTGTTCAAAGAGAGTTTTTGGAACAACTCTCTGCTGAACTCGACCGATGCATCCTCCGATGATCATCGGTTCATCCGGTGTTTTATGCGCGGCTAGGGTTTGCCCGTGCAGTTTAAAAGGCGGTTCAACCGCCCTTCGTTTTTTCTTTTCCTTTCCCCGAGCTCCGCCGCCGCCCGACGCTGTCGCCGCCGTCCTCACGCCCCCCAAGCACCGCAGCCACCACCTCTCCCGCGCCGCGCCGTCTCCCAGCCGCCGCCGCCGGCTCCCAGGCGCCGCCGCCGCCTCTCCCGCGCACGCCGCCCCCCGCGCGCGCCGCCTCCCAGCCGCCGCTGCCTCTCCCACGCCGCCGCCTCCCAGGCGCCGCCGCCCCCTCCTCCCAGGGGCCGCCACCGCCACCTTTCGGCCGCCTAGGCGCCGTCCGTGCCCGCGCCGCCGCCTCTCCCGAACGTGCCGCCGCTGTTCCACCGCACCGCCGCGCCTTTCTCGCCGTCTCCCCTCCACCACTCGCCGCCGGCGCGCATCACCCTCTCCGCTAGGGTTTCGCCGTGGTTCGCCGTTCGTCGATAAGGTTTGCTTCGTGCCGCGCGACGCCCTTCGTTGTTTTCGTCGTTCATCTTCACCGTCGCTAACCCTAGCTCTCAATTGCATCAAGATGGGTCGCGATCGCAAAGGAAAGGGCAAGGCTATTGAGGAGCCCGCCGCGAAGAAGCGCAAGATGTCCAAGGACGCGCGTCGTGCGGAGTTGGCCGCTCGCGCCGCCGAGGAACGTGAGCGCGGCCATCGCGGTTCCCTACGGATCCGCGAGTCCCGGCAGAGGCAGGAGCAGCCTCCGATCCAGCCGGTGCCTCCCGAGGGCTCCGACGAGGAGGAGACCGAAGTGCCGCCTCTCATCCGCCGGCGCACCCCGAGGACTCGGGGAGGTGGACAGACTCCTACGGCGAGTCGGCGCCCCTCTGCGGTTGACCGCGCCGAGGACAGAGAGGCCGAAAGGGCCATCCACCTGATGGACACTGCAGTCCGAGTTGCCGAAGACGTCAGACTCACTGACTACAGGAAGATGAAGGCAAGGCAACTAAAGAAGCTCAGATGGTCAGCATTGATTGAGGAGTGGTTTCCACGGCCCAGGGACGCTCGAGTGGACTCCCGCTTCTGGACCCTAACATAGGCGTCCTTGTACGAGACTTACAGGCGTCGGGGTCACAAGCTATTCCAGCATAACAGCATTGACTGGGATCAGCTTGTAGTGGCAGCAGGACACGGGATCAGGCCCCTTTTTGAGAGATACAGAGGACTGGCGGACTTGCTCTCACACCCGAGGAGTGCTTACGTCGAGGAGTGGGTTAGGGTGTTCTACGCGACACTCTACGTCTCTGAGGGTCGTCGCTCGATTCACTTCATGTTCATGGGGCGAATCCACGACGTATCTCGAGACCTGATGGGCAGACTGCTAGGTGTGGAGCTCTCCACTACGTGCCTGCACCAGATAGTCTACGGAGACGCAGACCCGCCGAGGAGGCCACTGACTGGAGGAGTGGCACCGCCCTTCGAGGAGATTAGAGGTGTGTTCACACAGCCGTTCACAACTGACCAGCCGAGGGTGCCAGTGCTTCTCACCCCAGCAGCCCGGACAGTTCACCACGTCCTCAGGCGTACCCTGCTACCGAGGTCCGGCTACTTGGAGGGATTCACGAGCCTTCAGCAGACCATCCTGTTCTATATGATGAACGGGATGGAGTTCGACATAGTAGACATTCTGATCTGCGAGATGGAGGACGTGATCACCGATGGAGTTGGGATGCTACGACAGCTGGTCTTCGGTCACTGGATCTGTCACCTTCTTCACCAGCTGGTTCCAGAGGACACTCCAGGAGTCTCTCAGCTGACGGAGATGCACGTGACCCGGTTCAGCCACTACCGAGTCCCCACTCCGGGAGACCGCCGCCTTGGCCGTCCCGTCGAGCGTGAGGTTCAAGCCAGACTGTCCGAGGAGGACTGGGCAGAGCTGACTCAGGAGGACGCAAAGCTGGCACAGGCAGAGGCTCAGGGAGGAGACCTACAGCACGTATGGTCGGATAGCGACACTAGTGACAGTGTCGAGGAGTACTTCCCTCCTGCTCCTCCCTCACCGAGGCAGCACGACGCAGAGGCAGGAGGCTCAGCTGCTCCGCCACCTACACCTCCTCCAGTGTCAGAGGCTCAGGTGACTCAGCCGTCAGAGCTCACCACCTTACTTCAGCGGATGGCTCAGCAGCAGGAGCTGCAAGCAGCTCGACAGGAGCAGCTTCAGAGGCAGCAGCAGGAGATGCAGCTGGAGATCGCCCGTCAGAGGCGAGAGGACACTGATAGGTTCACCAACCTTGTCGATCAGATGATGCGACGCACTCTGGACCAGCAGGAGCAGACTCAGCAGATGCTGTTGGGCATCCTGGGGTTGGTCACCAACCTCTACCAGCAGACTGGAGTGGCTCTTCCACCTCAGCACTTGGGACTCAGTCAGGCTCCAGGTGCACCCCCACTGGCACCAGCTCTAGTACTGCCACCGACGTCGCTCCAGTCCTCACCTCTTCCGGCAGTACCTCCACCGGCGCCAGCAGTCTCAGCGGATCCCCCAGCAGCTCCAGCTCCAGCTCCAGCCCCCACAGCAGCTCCAGCTCCAGCTCCAGCACCAACGACCTCCACCTCCAGCAGCTCCGGCGACAGCACCGTCGACGCCGACCGCTTCACCATCGCCAGGAGCGCGCCTGAGTCGTAGTCACTCGACTTTACTTTTTGGTGCCTTGATGCCAAAGGGGGAGAAGAGTTAGAGTCAGGGGGAGGTTAGAGGGGAGGTTAGCTTAGTTCTAGGGGGAGTACTTGGTTCTAGGGGGAGTGTCTATCCCTTTTTGCTACTTTATTGGAGATTATTATTATTTGCTATTATTGTACTCCGGGTACTACTCTGTGCTCTTACGCTTTATTAATTATTATTTGAGCCTTCGAGTCACTTGTGCTGCAATTTGTACTTGTTATATTTCCTTTTTGAGCATTGCGTTTTAATTTCATACTCTACTCGTTGTGTTGTCATCAATCACCAAAAAGGGGGAGATTGAAAGCATCTAGGCCCCCATGAGATATGGTTTCGGTGATTAATGACAACTGTTCGTATTTACTAATGAGTTTGTGGATGCAAGGTTTCACGTACATCACATCAAACATTAAATAAACTATCTATTCACACCATCTACTGCTCATTGGATACAAATGGAGACCCCTCAACGATCCATTCTAAGGGGTTATTCGATACTCATGAAAACTAAATGAAGAAATCATACAACGACTCTACTTTATCAAAATTGGCAACACAAGGAGCTCACACTTCATCGTAATATCATTTCAAACAAGTGTCAAAGAGATCACTCAAGAAGATTCTAGAAGACCAACTCAAAACAACTCGAAGCAAACAAGTTGCATTCACCGGATCGTCCGATGTCTTGCAAAATGACTACATCGGTCGAATTTTAGTTGGCAGAAGAAGAAGACCTCAGAGCCCAGTACACACCGGATCATCCGATGTGAAGGAAGTGGCACATCGGTTGATTTCAACAGAAGGATAAGTTATGAGTAATTCTGAAGATCAACTCACCGGATCATCCGATGATAAAGTAAGTGAACATCGGTCAATTTCAACCGAAACATTATTTCTGAACCAATTCTGAAGATCAACTCACCGGATCATCCGATGATGAGTTAAAGTAACATCGGTCGATTAAAAGATCCAACGGTTATATCCAACGGTCACATCTGACACATGACATCAGCTAATTTGGAATTCGACCGATGATCATATAAAGGGGTGCATCGGAGGATCCGATGTTAACTGACAAAAGTCTGCCCACTTTTCCAACGGCTATCTCGTGTGGGCTGGCTATAAATACCCCTCCAACCGGCCATTTCGATAAGTCTTGATCATCAGAGCCTCTCTACACATTCTCAAGCATTCAAGACCAAGAGCTACCACTTCCACACTTCAAAACCTCTTGTACTCCAATTATAGGTTATGTCTAGCTAGAGAGAAGCTTGTGTGCGTCCATTCTTGGTGATTGGAATCTCTAGGCTAGTGAGAGAGAGTGTCTTGGTGACTTCTCTCACCTTGTAAACGTTGGAGGAAGAAGAGATCGCCCCGGTGCTTACCAAGGCGTTTGTGGAAGCCCGGAGGATCACCATTGTACAAGGCTTGAGCTCCACCTTGCCGGAGAAGGCGAACGGAGGAAGATAGTGGACTCCCTTGTCTTGGTGACTTGGGAGTGGCCATACCCTTTGGTGGGTGCCACAACGTGGACGTAGGTAGATTTTTGTGATCTTACCGAACCACGGGAAAAATCGCCGTGTCTCCGAGTCTCCGCGGGAGTTTGCACTTCTCTCCTCACCCCTTTACTATTACGCATCTACTATGCTGCACTTAACACTCTTGCTTGCGTAGTTAGTTCGCATAGGGAATTGGGCCTCTACCATTAAGTTTTAAACTGCTCTAAAATTTGAAAAAGCCCAATTCACCCCCCCTCTTGGGCGTTTCGATCCTTACAGCCTATAATGAGCATCTGATACAGCCGGTGCATTGATGTGCTATTTTCTTGTTCAGTCATAAATTTTCAGTGCCTTATTGGATTTGAAGGTGCCTTTTGTATTTTTGTATTTGCCTAGGAATCTCAGCCTAAATCAGGTTTGCTGACTTAATAGTTGCATTGTCCTTCTTGGTGAATGGTGATATTGTACAGTTTTGCTGCAAATTATAGCCATGAGTACACTCCCTATGGTGTGTGGCCAGGAGTACACGACAAGGCCTTTACATTGCACTATCCAACCAGTCCACACCCGCTAAGGATTCACCGCTGCGGCACTCTGAAACCTTTGCCGCAGAAGCCCCCTCTTGCATCACTCACACATCTCTATGGTGTACACAAAGAAGGATATGAACAACTTAATCGGCCACACTGTCACATACCAGTTCGTGTGGCGGCACTGTATAAGCTAGTTGACGGGTCTCACGAACCGGTCCTTAGAATCTACGCAGGCTACTAACCGCAAACCCGAGTCTCATGCACTCGGCACCCACCGTGTACCAACCAGCCAGCTAGATTCCTATACTATACTCCTCATACACCACATATCACCACGACACCACAAATATCATAATAATATAATTGATGTAAATACCCCATCCTAACATCTAGGCAGGGCTAAGCATGAATGAACGACATAAAGTAAATCATAACTAACCCAAACCCAGGGTACTGGGATTGACAGTGAAATTCTAGTAAACAACCTATCATGGGATTCAAATTAAGAATATGCATGCATTTCTAGCTAAATTTTCTAAAATAGGAGCAAAGTGGTCAATGGAACTTGCCTTTTTATTATATTGTTACTCAGTTTGTGGTCGAACTCTTGGTCTTCAAAGTCTTCGCGTTGTTTTCTTGATCATCCTTGTACACATGTATACCTTAGAGGGTTCGTTCGGCCCGAGAAGGAGAGGAAGACGGCTCGCGACGTGGAGGAGTGGTGACGTTCTTTGGGCACCATCAGAATCGCCGATGGGATGTCCTTCCCGCACGTTCTTTGGGTCCTGTGCCCTTGCACACCCGCTAACGATTCACCACTGCGGCACTCTGAAACCTCTACCGTAGAAGCACCCTCTTGTGCCACTTACACATCTCTATGGTGCACACAAGGAAAGATTAAAACAACTTAATTGGCCACACTGTCCGATACCAGTTCTTGTGGCAGCACTGTATAAGCTAGCTGACGGGTCTCACGAATCAGTCATTAGAATCTATGCAGACAACTAACCACAAACCCGATTCTCGTGCACTCGACACCGACCGTGTACCAACCAGACTACTCGATTCCTATCTGTCGAAATGTTTTCATGCGACACTTCCCCCGGTTTGCTCTAAGGCAGTCCGCGGAGGTTCTTTTTTAGGAGGGGCTTAATGGATTCAAGGCCTCGGAGCACGATGGCGAGGATGAACACGAGGATTTACGTGGTTCGGGCCGTCAGAGCGTAATACCCTACGTCCACAGGAGTGCTTGTTGTATTGCTTGCGCGTATGTGTGTGAGAGAGTGAGTTGGCTGGGTGTCCAACCAGAGTGCGAATCCTTTGCCTGGAGGCTGCCCCGGTCCTTTTATAGTCCAAGGTCGGGGCAATTACAATGTGGCTTGGGATCCTACAGGTGGCCCGCGACTGTCCGTACCCTATACATGAGCCAGGGCATTTACAGCTATATATAGTGTCTTTGTCGAAGGAGTGAAGGCGTGCCGCCTGACATGTCGGGCGCCTGTGACCAGGTAGCAGGTGATGATGAAGACCCCGTTTTGTCGCCGCGTCTTCTCGCTCTGATGAGGCCCTGTGCCGTTGGACGACACTGTTCCTCCATCACGCCTCGCCGCTATGTCTTGCCACCGTAATGGTGAGCGGGCGAAGGATGGAGGCGTGCGCTGTGAGCCACTCTTCTATGGAAGGTGCGAGCCTTGAATGCTCGGGTTGACAGCGCACCTTCCCCTTTACTCCTTGGATATGTGTCCGTTGCAGACTTGTGGCGTAGCGAGAGGTCCGTTGTCGTTGAACATGTGGCAGCACCGGAGCCCTCTCATGCTAGAGGTCGGGCCCGGAAACATAGGACACGTGGCAACTCCGGAGCTCTCCTCGGCAGAAGGGACGCGGGGAGTTGTTGCCCACGTGGCAGCACCAGATCCCTCCCATGCTGGCTCAGAGGTTCCGGACACGTGGCAGCGCCGGAGCCTTCCCTCGCGGGAGGTCGGACCCGTCACCATTGGACACGTGGCGGCTCCGGAGCCATCCTCGCCCGGTGGTAAGGCTTAGAGCGTGAAGACACGTGGCAGTCTCGGAGCCCCAACGCATGTGATAGCTCCACGGCCGTCCATGGGCCCAAGGCACGTGGCTTATGCTTGGGCCCGCCTCGGTAGGAAGGTGGGGCCCAAACTTTCTTTTACCCACTACGCGGGGGTACACGGTTTGCAGGGTACCGACACTATCTCTACTATATATATATATATATATATATATATCATATATAGCACCACAACAACATGTCAATGATCATGATATTAACATTAACGTAAATTACTCCCCTCCCATCATCTAACCAGGGCTAAACATGAGTAAACTACAAAAAGTAAATCCCAACCCACCCTATCTAGGTTACAAGGAAATAATATGGAATTTCTAGTAGACAACCTATATGGGATTCAAATTTAAAGACATGCATGCAACTACTCTACCTCAATTCCTAAAATAGGAGCGATGTGGTCAAGGGCACTTGCCTTTTTCTTATAGCGTTGCTCAGTCCAGGGGACGAACATCTTGATCTTCAATGTCTTCACGTTGTTTCTTGATCGTCACTTGTACACACATACCCTAGAGGGTTGGTGTGACACGGGAAGGAGAGGAAGACGACTCACAACGTGGAGTAGCAGCTACGTTCTTCGGGCATCGTCGAGATCACCGTTGGGATGTCCTTCCCGCGCGTTCTTCGGGTCCAAAACGTGTTCTGGTGCATGGCAAAGACGTTAGCGTCCTCAGGAGCTGGAGAAAACGAATGAAACGAGAGGACTTCAACGAGAGGCGGAGAAACTCAACGGAAATAGGCGAAGCCGGGGTTGGGGTGCCGATCCGCGACGGAGAGCTTCTGGGTGAGATTTTCGGCAACCTTGCGACGTCGCACAACATGTTACTATGTTAGATCGATGAATTGTGGAGAGGAGGAGTGGGATAGGACGGCGCAACGACTCGCCTAGACGAAGGGCGGCGAAATCCTTCGGTGCTCGTCGGGATGGGCGATGGGGTGTCATTTCTTCGAGTCCGATGAGTCGGAGACGCTCACTGGTGCGAAGGGTAGATGCTGCCAGGGTTAGAACTCAGAGAAAACAAACGCAAGGGGTGGAACACCACAAAGGGCGGAGGATCTCACCAGAGCTCGTCGGATATACGGTTAGTGTCCTGATCCTTGCACCATTGACCTCCTTGTACTACAGAGAGGAACGTGATGGGGAGGGGGTGTGCTGAACACCTCGAGCTCCTCTGCATCGCCACCCCGGAGTTAAGAGGAGTGGGCAAGGAGGTCTTCCTGGGAGGCGGAGATGTCGCCGCGCTACAGCTCCACCTCCTTCACCAGTGATGATATCCTCTCATCCGCGTTTCGAGCAGAGGCAGACGCCTGAAGCACTGCAATTGCAAGAATATATCAATAATCTTAATACACCTACGCAATGAGTGCGCTCGGCATCGCGCAAATGGATGAAATTGAAATCTTTTTCCCATGGTTACCTGCTATGCTACGCTTCAAGAAACCAGAGAGAGAGGAACTAAATTGTATGGTAGGACGACAACTCTGGTTGGCGGCGAGTAGGGGGGCGCGTGGATGTGGTGGAGCGCTCGGGGACACACCGTCAATTGAAACACCGAGGACCTCCATGTTCAACTTCTCAAACTCCTCGTACCTGTCACTGAAAGCGGTATTTTTGGTGGGGCAGAAAAGGTAAAGTCCACTAAGTAGAAGAACAAAATCATGTACTTCTTTCCGATGAAATCAGAGAGCTTGACCTTAATGAACTCCTGGTCGAACGGGGCCTCCGCCTCGAAGTCGGGGGCCTTGTTCTCAACCAACGGCAGGTCATTCACACCGCCAACGCGGGTGACGAGTCTGCTGCTATGCGCGGATCTGGCGGCGGTACTCGAAGTTACGGGAGGCCCTTGAGTTCCTCGTTGTTGTAGTCGGAGCCGGACCAGGCCCCGCTGTGGCCCCTACCGGTTGTCGAGAAGAAGAAGTGCTTCAGGCAGACGACGTTGGGGTGCTCCATCACACGCATAAACTGCATCTCGCGGTTCTTGTAGCGCCTACCCTGCAACACAGGTGAACTGGAGCTCGCGCGGGTGGAGGGGGCGGTGGCATTTGCGGCGACAGCGGCGACGTTGCGGAGGGAGCCGAAGTGGCGGACAGGGCGGTAGCTCAGCTGCTTGACAGTGGTCGACCCGGAGGAGCGCGGAGAGGGAGACGTCGGGGCGGATTGGCACGAGTTCTCCGGTGTCGACGTCGAGGACGAGCAGAGTGGAGTCCTAAAGGCAGCGCCATCGGGAGGAGAGCGCGGTGGTGCGCGCAGCGTAGGAGGGTTGCTGGGGTCCGTGCCGTCAGCGCCGGCGATGGAGGACGCGGCGGTGGAGAGGGCAGGGGAAACGCAAGCGGCGGGGCTCGAGGTGTGGCGTTGGGGGATGCGGTGGGGCGCGGGGTGAGAAGCGGCTCGAAGGTGCTCGCTGACTGGGGGGCTCGGGCGAGGAGTGACTGGAGAGGATCCGGTGCGCGAACCGTAGAGCGCCGGCGGGGGCGGCGGGGTCCGGAGGGAGGCGAGGTGCGCGGCGCGCCAGAGAACGCGGCGAGGAGGCGTGCGAGGAAGGGGGTGGAGCGGGCGCGTCGGCCGTAGGTGGGGGAAGGTGAGGCGGAGGGGGGCGGCTGAGAGTAGGGTGAGGCGACGCAAAGGGAGAAGGAGAGGTTCGTTAGGGGTTCGGGGGAATCCTAGGGAGTGTGAGGTTTGTTGCGATTCTGTTGCAAAGGCAGGAGGGGACCGCGGGAGAAAGGAGAGCTAGCCGATGGAGAAAAAGGGGAAAGGAGGAAGAAGATGCGCTGACAGGTGGGTCTCGCCTTTCAATGAGTGAGGAGGGAATCCAAGGTGCCGGATTGGGCTGGGCTGCTGGGGAAAAGAGTTAGGTTTCAGCCCATATGGGGTTAAGGGGCTCCTTTGGGGTTTTCTTTTTGCTTGATTTTCAATTTGGTCTCCTTTTTGTTGTTTGAAATTTGATCTTCACTTCAAATTTTAAATTTGAACACTTGGCTTGTTTGAAAATTTTAAATTGTCCTAGATTTTGAAATTTGAGTGTTACAGAGGAGATGCTGGCTCGGAGGTAGCCGGTGACCGGCGCTCGTGCGATACCGACCCGCGTTTCTCCCTGGACGCCGCACGAATGTCTATCAACGATGTTGACTTCTCTTGGGACGAGTCAGGCACGTCCTGGGATGGGTACCTGTTTGGTGCTAGTGGTGGCATTGGCATCGGACGTACTCCTCCGCCGTTCTTCCGCCTCCTTCACATCGTGTCTGTCTGGAGGACACCCCGACAGACATAATCGAGGGCTCCGACGGCCAAATCCCCGTGGAAGATGATGCTGATCTCGACTCCTCCAGCCGAAGGCGCTGGAGCCTGGAACGTACGCTCTCAAATCCTATAGACTGCTACTGACTGCTACTGTAGAGGATACGCACCCGTTACAGGTTCGGTGCGCAGGCCGTCCCTGGAGCGTACTAGCTCCGTGCTCAGGCCGTCATTTGAGGTCACCGAGCCGGTGCCAGCACCCGCCGTGGTCAACGGGAAGGAGTCCCTCATCGGCGGATCAGAATTCTACCACTTCCACCACGCCAAGGACTTGCTCGACCGTGGCTTGGTTTGCTTCGCGTAACAAACTGTTTGTCCGACACCGACACACAATTCGTCCATCAACCTGATTTTAGCAAAGTGTCCGCATGGATTCAGAACAGACTCAGTTTCAATGTTTTTTAAACCCGAATCAATATTTTTAAAAAACACGTGCAATATCTCTTGTATACTGAAAAAACGAGTTGGTGACTTGAGTGACTCATCGTCCGTCCACTTCCACTCCCTCTTCTTCTGCAAAACTTGGCGCCGACAAGTGAGCTAGTTCACGCTGGCTAAAAACGTCGACAAGCCACCACACCAACCAGAGCCCAGCGAGCCAACAATCTCGTCATTCCTCGTTCCCCCTTCGTCTGCAAGTTCGCGGTGGTGGATCTCCCGTAGTCCCGTGTCGCTCCTCGACCATCGCCGCCGACGGAGCCAATCAGCCAATGAGCCATGCATGCAAGAGGGTGGGGAAGAGCAACCGTCAATGAAACTCGCCGACGGAGCCATGCCAGGTTGGGGAAGAGGGAAGATGAGCCGTCAGTGAAGCTGCCCCGCAGTTGGGACCGCTGGCTCCCGTCGTTGGAGCCAAGGAAGAAGGCTAGCTCACCCCGTCGTTGCAATATTTGGATGCAACACTTCCGAGATAGTGAGATGACGTTCGTACGTGGAGATTCGTACGTGGAGATAGCTCACCCCGGTCATCGTGGGCCAAGGGCGACCATAGCAGAGCAGATTCGTACGTGGAGATGTCGTTCGTCACACCCAGCAGGAAGGGGACCCGATTTTGGGGGGGGGGGGGGGGGGGGGGGGGGAGGGGAAGCTTGATCTGGCAAGACGCATGCGTGAAAACGGATTCATCTGAAGGAGTAGAGGTTTGGGAGTCGCTGACTTGATTTTGGGTGGGAGACAACACAGGGAAGCAAGAAGCGCTCAATGCTCACAGGAGGCACTACGGATTGCAAGGCCATGGATAGGAAGAAACATTTTTCTTGTTGGTCACGGATCTGTTTAATTTGGTTCAAAAATTAACAAAAAAAGATTGTTAAAAACAGAGAAAAGAAATGAGAAGCATGCCACCTCGACAAGGAGGGCGTATTAACAGCGCGTGGGTCGCGCGGCCGGGTGCATTAACCCCCTCTAAATGGAAGGGTCCGCCTCCGCACAGTCAGCAGCGAAGCGAACCAACCAGGCCACCACGATGCTACGCCTCCAAAGCGGTCTCCTCTCCACCCTCCGCGCGGGCGGCGCTTCCACCCTCCTCCGCCGCCTCCTTCTCTGTACCGTCACATCACCCGCCCGGTTCGTGTCCGAGAGCTACCTCATCTCCACCTGCGGCCTCACACCGTCGCAAGCCCTCAAAGCCTCGAGATCCCTCGCCAACCTCACGACCCCCGACCGGGCCGACGCCGTCCGCGCCTTCCTAGCCAGCGACCTCGGCCTCTCCGAGTCCGACGTCGCCTCCACTATCGCCCGGAGCGCGCGGCTCCTCTGCCGCGACGTGGACAAGACCCTCGCCCCCTGCGTCTCCCAGCTCCGCGGCATCGGCCTCTCCACCCCCGAGATCGCTCGCCTCCTGCTCCTCGTCCCCTCCGTCTTTGTCATCCCGGAGCGCATCTCCCGCCTCGCGTTCTACATGTCCTTCCTCGGCTCGTTCGACAAGGTGCACACCGCCATCAGGAGGAACACCGCCCTTCTCGGCAGCAGCATCGACGACGTGGTGAAGCCTAATATCGCGCTGCTGCGGCAGTGCGGCCTAACCGTTCGAGATATTGCCCAGGTGCTGGTCCTGGTCCCGCGGCTGCTCGCCGGGGCCCGTGAGCGTCTCGAGGACGTCATACTGCGCGCCGAGCGGCTTGGCGTGCCACGAGGCACGCCAATGTTCCGGCACGCCTTCGTCGTGGCGTACTCCGTCGGGCGGGAGACGGCCGCCGCCAAGATGGAGCTGCTGAGGTCGCTCGGCCTGTCCAGCGGCCAGGTGGCCATGGCTGTGGCCAAGATGCCGTCCATACTGTCCGGCTCCGAGGACCGTCTCCGGCGCGCGATGGATTTCCTCACCAAGGAGGCCGGAATGGATATGGAGACCATCGCGCGGTCACCCGCGATGCTCAAGTTCAGCATCGAGGGAAGGCTCGAGCCCCGGCTCAAGGTGCTGAAGCTTCTCAAGGAGAAGGGGTTGGCTGCTGGCGATCGGAGCTTCTACAACGTGGCCTGCTTGAGCGGTGAGCGGTTCCTCACGAAATTCGTGCGTCCCCACGAGAAGACCGTCCCCGCCCTCACCGCCGTGTATGCTGCTGCCCGCCCGGGGAAGGCGCTGGCCGGAGCTGCTACATCGTGAGAGGAGCTCCCGTTCGTTCTTTGCACCGGGTATTTGTGTGTATTCAGCTGCACCAGTCTTCATTTTGTTGTGCAACTGCAACGTAGTGTTATTTTGCTGGGCATTTATCAGTTATTAATCAAAATGGGCACATGATCAGGGTCCAGGGCGAGCCCAGGAACCACCACATAACGTCTCGCAACCAACGAACAAACGTAGCGAGCGTATGTGCTTCATCATACGAGCCTCTTGCTTCATGAGTGAAATAGCTACCGCCATATCTTCCGATCTTCGCTTGACATCCTGAGAATCATGCTATACAAACACCTGTTCTCATATTGTTAATGACATCCAAACATTTTGATATATAACCTGTACACTTCTTTTCTTTTTCTTTTTCTTTTTGAAAGGATAACTTATGCACTCCTTTAGTTCTGTTCTGCTCCAGTGAAGAAATAAGATTCTCCAACAGCTTGCGCTTTGAGCGAAGCCGGGGCGATGCTGTTAGTTGGACCGTGGGCCCCATTGAGCCAGGCAGGGCCCACTTCCACAACGCTGACTACGGCAGTAAACCGGGCCCGTGCATCCGACACGTCACTCCACCAACCCCACGCTTCAGCCGAATCATCACTTCCACTCCGCCCGACCGCTCGCAAGCCCCCTTCCCCTCGCAACTCCGCTCCGCGACGGAGAAGGCAAGCGATGACGCCTTCCTGCCAACTGCTCCCCTTGACCCGCCGGCCTCTGCTCCCTCCCGCTCCTCGCCCCCTCTCTCGTCGCCACCATGGTCGCCCTCCCGTCCACGCCCGAAACCCTGTTTCTCCTCCATGGCGGGCCCACCGCCTCCAGCCGGCCGCGCCTCTCCAGCCGTTCCGTCCTCTGGCCAGGTCCCCTGATGCTCCCGCGCCTCCCCGGGCTTCGACCGCCGGAGGTGGAGATGCTCAGGCTGCGGCAACGGCGGCAGAGTTTGTGACGTCTGAGAGGGTGAAGGTGGCGGCGATGCTGGCGCTGGCCCTCGCGCTCTGCAACGCTGACCGCGTCGTCATGTCCGTGGCCATCGTCCCCCTATCCCAGGCGTACGGATGGACTCCCGCATTTGCCGGCATCGTGCAGGTTCCCAGTTTCATATAATCCTGTTCTCTTCTGTTTGGTTGCACTAGTTAAGGAGTACTGACTTATGACTTTTTCACGGAACTGTTTTACAGCGTTCCGTTGTACCAGTAATTATTTAGGGTTGGCGATGTGATGGTAGAACTCTTGATTATAACTCTTGATTTAAAATGAAATCGCGCTGCTGTATTTAGTGTTTGCAATGACACATTTGGTTCATTTGCTTCAAAAGCATTGAGATATCACATTCCCTTTTCCTTTAGTTTCTTCAGTCACAATATACTGTCTGCTTAATTTCCTCATTCAGGCTGCTGTATCTCAAGTAATTTCGGGTACTCACGAGGAATTACCTTGTGAATATATAAATGTATGCGCTATTATTAATGAATTATGCATCTTCCTTGAACGACATATTGACACCATTGCAATCTTGGCTCACCACGCAGTCATCCTTCCTTTGGGGATATCTTATGTCACCAATAATTGGTGGAGCACTTGTGGACTACTATGGTGGAAAGCGAGTCATGGCTTACGGTGTAGCTTTATGGTCCTCGGCAACATTCCTGTCTCCATGGGCAGCTGGTCGCTCTATCTGGTTGTTCCTATTTACTAGAGTCTTGCTGGGCATTGCAGAAGGAGTGGCACTGCCAAGCATGAATAATATGGTGTCGAGGTATCCTTTGTAATTCTTTTCCCCTGGTTTAGTTATATTCATCTCCATGCTCACTTTCCCTTAGACTAATTATATTCATTCATCTCCACGTTTTTGTGTGTAATGTATTGTTACTTGTTTGGTGGCATCATTTCCTACCCCAACATGCTTGGGATAAAGGCTTGGTTGTTGTTGTTGGTGGTGGTGGCATCATTCCTGTTAAGATTTATGAAACTGTTTGCATCGGGCCTTTTCATACAGGTGGTTTCCTCTCACCGAGCGATCTAGTGCCGTAGGTATTGCAATGGCTGGCTTTCAGCTTGGAAACACCATTGGGTTGCTCCTTTCCCCAATTATCATGTCACGAACAGGAATTTTTGGACCCTTTGTGATATTCGGATTATTTGGATTTCTGTGGGTGTTGGTGTGGATACCGGCAATATCTGGCACACCCGGTGAACATGCACAGATATCAGCATATGAACTAGAGTATATTACCAAGGGTCAGAAATTAGTGAAACCTCAATCTGGAAGTGAAAAACAAAAAAAGGTTCCTCCTTTCAGCAAATTACTTTCTAAATGGCCGACATGGGCTTTGATTTCTGCAAATGCCATGCATAGCTGGGTAACTCCTGCAACTATCTAATTTTCATCAATTCTTTGTAAGATCATGCCATACAAGGTACTTTTTTTAAGTATAATATCTTGAGTATATGATAATTTTCAGGGTTATTTTGTCATCCTCTCATGGATGCCTGTCTATTTCAAAACAGTAAGTCTTCACTTTTGTTCAATGTTCTTGTATGGATAATTCCCAATATACTAATAACCTGGTACTGCTTTTGGTGATCAGATATACCATGTTAATCTGAGAGAAGCTGCATGGTTCAGTGCACTCCCCTGGGTCATGATGGCAGTTTTAGGCTATGTAGCTGGTGTTTTGTCAGACACGCTTATCAGAAATGGTACAAGCATTACTTTGACACGGAAGATAATGCAGGTATGTTGCTTGAATAATTGCGTTGAATATAATAGAGCAGAACGATCAGGGAGGTTTTATTTTGTGATCTTGGATGCACATCTACATTCTTACCAAATATGACAATTTTTCTGAATATGTTCCACTCCAATTACTGGTTATTGGTTTCACAAGATACAGCAACCAGCATTTAAATCTTGTATGAACATTCCATTCTATATTCTTGAATATTATTTTCTTTTTTGTTCCTTGTTGAATATTATCCTTCTTAATATATTAACTGCTTGGATAAAACTAGTCCTTGATTTGTTTTTACTTTTCTGACTGCAGTCTATTGGTTTTCTGGGTCCTGGCGCCGCTCTACTTGGTCTGAATGCAGCAAAAAGTCCAATAATTGCTTCGGCTTGGCTTACGATTGCTGTTGGTTTGAAATCCTTTGGCCACTCAGGTTTTTTAGTCAATTTACAGGTATTTAAACTTTATACCTAGTGCAGTGATGGAATTACTCGTATTTTTCACAATTTGGCTTCTTTTACCACCTGATTCAAATCATTATTTAAATCTTATCAGGAGATTGCACCACAATATGCTGGAGTGCTACATGGTACTAAATATGCCCCTTCCGTGATTTAATTCTAGATTTTTAATCCTCTTGCTTCATTAGTCTTAATCTATGGTTGTACTATGACAGGAATGTCAAATACAGCCGGAACATTTGCTGCCATTTTAGGAACTGTTGGAGCAGGGTTTTTTGTTGACCGGATGGGTTCTTTCCGTGGATTTTTAATGTTGACGTCGCTTCTATACTTCAGTAGTGCTCTTTTCTGGGATTTCTTTGCTACTGGAGAGCGTGTTGATTTTGACAGCACTGGCTAGCACCTCAAGAAAACTACAGTTTATATCCTTAACACAAAATAATGATTGAGCAAAGGTTGTGCCATACCTCCAACCAAGAAACCTCAGAAGTTCTACGCAACTGAAGATGAAGTGCTTTAGCTTGGTGTATACATCATTGTGCTTTAACTTCTCGAAATATCAGTGATAGACAAAAACAATCAGTTTTGAAGAACGGTGCTCTATTTTCTTCGAGGGTCAGTCCGGATGTGAATGTTACAAGTCAATGAAGCCTGAAATATCATGGAAGGAATGGCTGGGTTTGAGCACCTACCAAGCATGGCACCAACGTTAGTAGAGAATTGAAACTGATTTGCGGGCTAATTGAAAGTTCAGAGCCTGAGGGTGCAGCAGGGTCAAGAGAACAACACATGTCTTGAAACCGAGGAAACTTATTAGATATAGATGCCTTAAAAAAATGTGGTGGCCTCGTGAATCATAATGGCCTGTGTGTTATTTGTTGCCGGTATTATCTCTTCTTTTAAGTGTAAAATGTATGTGGGGAGAGAAGACTCATCAACGGGGCTATGTGCATTGATGGAAAAATTGTAAAATTCCAAATAGACACATCGATGCTACTGCAAACTGCTGTTGCTTACTAGAAAATATCATTACCAGCTACACGTTGATGCCGAAGGGAGTCTTGAGCCGTCCAGAAGCTGTTAATCTTAGTGAGACTGGATCTAATCACACGATAGGGAGGTGGTATGGAATCAAAACTGAAGGTGATCCATCTCAAAAAAAAACTGAAGGTGATCTTTTTTGTTGTCGTTGGACCAGCGATTTCTGAGCAAAATGAATGGTGTCAGGAAACTCACCGTGTTAGCGCAAGGCATCATGCGGCTAAGTCATCCTTTCAAGGGACTCAAAATCTCAATAAATCTGTGACATCAAAGGAGGGAAAGCTCCACGGCCCACTTTCCTGTGGTAATAGAATTGTGGAACGTAATGGTACACAAAAAACAAAGAAGCATAAAATTAAAGCACTGTACATGGCCGCTGTAAATTCTGAATCTGTGAAAATTGGTAAAGCATTTTTGTTCATTTTTAGTACTGTTCAGTTTGTAGTCCATTTATTTTTTTTAAAAAAACATCACAAACGCAAATATTAACATGCATAATACGCATCCAACCCTAACCTCCGCGTCCACCCACGGGCAGCCAGGGAAGAACACAATTATTGTGTCTCCGTGTCTGTATCATCTCGTAGGCTGGTATAGTGGCTGAATGAACGAACAGAACACAAATGGTCGAAGAAGTTTGTCGTGCATGCACCGCGATCTGTGTGCGACAGCTCAGTGGATGAGTAGCAAGGGCCTCGCGCCAAAACTGGCGGTGACACCACACAACGATGCACGCATTCCCGAGTTCCTAGGCTGCTAGATATTTTTTTTAGAAAAATGGCTTTCGCCCGCCCCTTCCCCCCCCCCCCCCCCCCCCCCCCCACCACCACTTAAGAAACAGAATCTACGACTGAGTTCTACTGTTCTACACCAAAGAAGTTCACATCAAGCGGCACCCTGTGGCCCAACTGACAACAAATACTAAGGTCTAAACTCCTAAAACAACAATTGCCAACCACTTATTCTTGTTGTAGGTGCCCATCTTTGAGCTCTTCTAGACTGGTACTCCTCACTGGTAGAGACCAATTATCTAGAACCAACTTCTGAAAATCTGATCTCTCAAACCAGCATAATTCAAATCTATAACAATCACTCTTTTTTCTGAACCTCATCGATACATTCAGCAACAAAAGGCACATGATCTGAAATTGACCTTGACGGTCACATTTTGATCAGTCAAATCCCACTCTAGGCTTACCAAAAATCTGTCAAGCGTTTCAAAAGTTGAGTTTTCCTATTTTTACCCCAGATATACTTTCTACCAATAAACTTTAGTTCAATTAGCCTATGTATACTTTATTTAGTCAGATAATCCACCTCTACTTTTTATAAACGGAGATCATTACATAAGGAGTAGCGAGTAGAGATCAGACTCTAATCTTCACTAAGTCTAACTAGTCACTAGACTATAATGACTAATTAAACCGCTACCCCCTATTTTTGTAGCCTAGGTAATACTTAATATGGAATTGAACAAAAAGCTCCATTTAGTATAGCCTCCTGGCAGATCGAGGCTGGCTAGATACAGGGTTGAAGAGGGAAAGCGACACGAGTGGCCTCATGGACCGCAAAGGATCGCTGTCTTGCCGTCACCTCAGCTTCAAAAGTGCTCAGGATATTTAAGTGAACTTCGAATCTATCATAGCCACACGAACAAAATTCATACCATGCATGTTCAATTTTGGTTGGAAAGGTCAGTCACGTCGACAGGACCAAGACTCGTCAGAGCTTGGTGAGGAAGATCATTCTGTTGAATGGGAAATTCATGACCATCAACCTTGCCGATCAAGAGACTAGAACGTCATTCCTCTGAGCAATCCGGTAAGATTCAAAAAGTTTACAAGTAAAAGGTCACTCCAGGACAGGGGGCTCCAAGTTCCGAAAACGAGTCGATCCAGCATGTGTGTTCAGATCTCGCAACATGCTGCCACGTCTGATGATGCATGTAAACCGGGGGACACTCGTCTGAGCGTGCACGCTGTCCGAGAGCAGAGGATATGGTACTCAATTGGGAAAGCTGATGGAAGAGGCCAGGGCGCCGCTGCTACCCGATCTGGAAATGCCGGATCGGTCCAGCTCGCAACCCGCGGATCCGATCCACGTGCCACGGCGTGCACTTCCCTGCTATCCTGCCTGCGCACCAGCGGTGCGCCTGCCTCTTGGCCCAGGAATGAGACCCCGGGTTTGAAAAGAAAAAAAAAGAAAGCGAACTGAACAAGTTTCGTGTAAATTTGAAAGGTTTTGCATACGCTTTAGCAAGCAAAAATGTTAAATGTTTGAGAGACCAGAAGAATAGGCAAGGATTGTTGTGGTCAAGACGCCCATAATCGTTACGTGAAGACGATGTCACATTGAGGAACAGACGCTTCAGTTTCTGAAACTGAGAGAACCCACTGCAACCTTTTCTGGTACGGCACGGCATATGTTTGGTTCTATGGAGAATATGCATTCGGTAGCTACCTCCAAAAATACACACGTCGAGGAAAAAAGAGCAAGGAAGCAGTCACAAGGGGCGCCACAAAACAGTCGATGCCCCTTCGTTTTCTCGTCCGTTTGTCCGCTCCACCCGAGGTAAAAATATCTCTCGCCGCGTTTGGGTTTTCCAAAATTTCTCGGCCTCGCCCAGTTTTATCGGATCCGTCGCCCTCCTCACGTGACCCCGGCCCGCCTCCTAGAAAAGGCGCACCCGCCGCTCGCAGGGCTCCCCCCCCCGTTCCGTTCATCTGCTTGCTCGGTGCCCCGGAGAGGCCCTGCCCCTTATAGCTCGCCGCTCGACGCGATTCCCCACCGCCCGCCCGCCATGCCGGAGAGCAAGTGCGGCGCCGCGGAGAAGGTGACGCCGGCGGCCAGCCCCGCGGCGGAGAAGCCCGCGGACATCGCCGGCAACATCTCCTACCACGCCACCTACAGCCCCCACTTCGCGCCGCTCGGCTTCGGGCCCGAGCAGGCCTTCTACGCCACCGCCGAGAGCGTCCGCGACCACCTCATCCAGGTGAGCGTACCCCACTAATTAGCTCGGCGGCAGTGACCCGCTCGGGGCCTTCCGCGCGCGCGGTGGCGGAGGTGTGACCCGTGTGCTTTCCCCCGCGCCCGTGCAGAGATGGAACGAGACGTACGTGCATTTCCACACCACGGATCCGAAGCAGACCTACTACCTGTCCATGGAGTACCTGCAGGGCCGCGCGCTCACTAACGCCGTCGGCAACCTCGGCATCACCGGCGCCTACGCCGAGGCTGTGAAGAAGTTTGGGTACGAGCTCGAGGCCCTGGCAGCGGAGGTGAGTGAGCTCTCTTAAGAGTGTCGCCGCTCCTTAATCGGAGAGTGATTTGTTTAGTTACGATTATTTAATGGGATACTGCTTTGTCTGACTGCGACTAGTCACTAGCGTATATACAGCCACCACCATCACCAAAAAGAAAAGGAAAATGATACCCACACGTTATAGAACCTTCCGATACGGGAGCACTTCTGTGCTGTTTTAGATCTGAAACTTTGTACGAACAATTGTAAGCTAAACTTGCTTACCACTCCAGAATGTCAGCGTACTTTTTCACTACAGCAATTTAATACCCGGGTCGTTAGAAAAATGAGCTTAAAACGAGTTTGGAGCTGAATGGAATCAATGAATTGTTTATTATACTAAAACAAAAGGGTAATGCTTCTGTAACTGAGATGTAGATTCAGGGCATGGCATCTGAATATACCTCTTGTTGAAATGACAGCAACTTTGCCCACTGATACTGATGGTAGGAATTACTCTCTTCTCTCAGGAGAAAGATGCTGCTCTGGGAAATGGTGGCTTGGGTAGGCTTGCATCTTGCTTCTTGGATTCAATGGCCACACTCAATTTGCCCGCTTGGGGCTACGGCCTGCGTTACCGATATGGACTGTTCAAACAGCGCATTTCCAAGGAAGGCCAAGAAGAAATTGCTGAAGATTGGCTTGATGTATACCACAAATGCACAAAAGATTATCATAATATAAATTGTCTTGAGCCCTATGATTACCTTTGATGTTTTATATTTTCAGAAATTCAGCCCCTGGGAGATTCCCAGGCATGATGTGGTCTTCCCAGTCAGATTTTTTGGCCATGTTGAGATTTTGCCTAATGGCACGTAAGTATAATGCACACCTGGAAGTCTGATGATTTCTGATTTTTGCAATAGAATTTTTCTCTTGCTGATTCAGTATTAAATTTGAAGTTTCTGAAGCTTCTCGTAACTTCTATATAGATTCCGAATGAGAATTACACCAAAGAAACCAATATATGCTCATTAAGCTTTTTTCGGCCTCAGGACTGGACTAGAAAACCAGCAAACACGAGACATACTTTTGTTTCAGAATGTTTATATGCTGGAAGTTACATGCCTACTTGTTTATGTACTCAATATTAAGGCTGGTATGTTTCTGCATGTCTAAACTACACAACTATGTTTGGCTTGGTGGATCTGTTTATATGCTCTAGGAATTCGCCGAATACTTATTCTTGAAATTCAGATAACTTTCATAAATATTCCTGGGCCCTCTCCTCAACTTACTTTTTCTTTAACTTCATGTCTTATGTGGTTATTTCAAGGCTTTGAAGGCATTCTTCTGACCACTGTTTTTTTTGTGTGATAGTCGGAAATGGGTTGGAGGAGAAGTGCTGAAGGCTTTGGCATATGACGTGCCAATTCCTGGATACAAGACAAAAAATGCAATCAGCCTTCGTCTTTGGGAAGCAAAAGCTAGTGCTGAGGATTTTAACTTGTTTCAATTCAATGATGGTCAATATGAGTCATCTGCCCAGCTCCATTCTAGGGCTCAACAGGTGATATTACATCCTATATTGAATATTATCAACTGTTCATAAGTTCATTAGCAAATAACGTTTCAAGATACTGTTCACAAGTTCATTTGCAAAGATCATCTGTTCATAAGTTCATTAGCCTTTAAGTAACATGAATATTGATACTGTAACATGAATATTGATACTGTTAGTGGTAAATGATTTTCCATTCTGAAACCAGTAACGGCTAAAGAAATCATTTAGACTGATAACATGATAACATCAGGTTGATGCTACTAGATTCATCATGAAAATACTTTTATGTTATATAACTCTTTCTGAAAGGGCGGCCCGGTGCATGTAGCTCCCACTTGTGCAGGGTCCGGGGAAGGGTCATATATAATTCTTTCTTATTGAAATATTTATTTTAGAACCGGGGTCCATGCCCCTTTAATAGAAAGCAGGTAACAGGGTACAAAGTGCAGTGACAGGAAAAGAACAGACACACGAAATACATGTTCAGCTAGTCTAAGCTGCGAAAACATCCAACCGTGACGAACAGGTAGAGATTAAACCCAACTCAGACACACTGTTAACACAAAGAAACACCTCACTGCGCTCCCTCCAATCTTCTGATTGCTGGCGGCCAGCCCTGCGCCCTTCGAAACACCTTATTTGCCATTTCTCGCATCTGATAGCTTCCTTCCAGCACCTTTTTCCCTCTCTTTCTGTAACGGTTTCCACTTTTTCCCCCAAGCAAAGCGGAAAGAAAAGTCACCCTCTAGTTGTTTAGCAGTCAGGGTTCCAGCTTTAACCTTTATCAGACCTAGGGTTTTCTTCTTCACCTTCTTAGGATTCGCCTTAGCATGCTGAAATGAGCGAAAACACAAACCATTTCTGGATGCGAGGCTTAGACTATCTGGGCCAGACACACCTGTCAGTTGTATGCATGTCCTTGTGATAATATCACACTTGGCAGGTTTAGTGCATTCCATAAAATTGTGATCATCTACTATACATTTGTAACAGGTAATCTTCCTCATGTTACTAATACTCTGATGGTTCTGTTCCCAGAAGACCCAGATTTATCAGCCAGAGTACCTTGCACAGCCAAAAATCCCGCTGATGGCTGCTTCACTGAGGAGAAAGGAGGCGACCATTGTTATTCCTGACCACCTGCTCCAGTAGATCCACCACCAACCTATGCACCCTTCATCCTCCAGCTCTGCCCCCACCTCCGTGGATCTCTCCAGTTCTCCTGATATCCGAACTCCGTCCTCTCTGCAGTCTCTGTGCCCCTCCTTGAACCTGCCTTGACGCGAATCCATGATCGCCTACTTGAAGATCAGAGCTCTCTTCTTCGATGTATCGCCTCACTGATCCCAATCTTCATCAACTCTTCTGCTGGATTTGTATGAGGATGAATTGGAATTGATTGCCAGCCACTGTTTAAAAGGCGTTGCCTAGGCAATGCCTATTCGCCGCCTAGGCGTCCAGGCACTCCCACCTGGACGCCATGGTCGGTCGTCGCGTGAGCGCATAGGTGGGCGTCTTGGCGTCCAATCGCCCACCGGTTGCCTAGGCGTCCAAGCTTCCTTTTAAAACACTGTTGCCAACCTCTCGCAAAATCCCTAACCTCGTGCGCCCTCTGCCACCAGATGTGGATGAGATTGTGCTCAATATGACTGAACTGATCCACACTGACAAAATATGTAGGTAGAACCGTAGAAACCCTTCCTCACTTTCATGATCCAACAATCTAGAGGGGCATCACGTGGACGCTTGGGATTTTCAGGGGAGTGGATGGGGAGAAAATTGCTATTATAGAACTCGTAACATACAACTTTGACGTATTGACGAAATAGAACTTACAGGATTGGCTTCGATAAAATAGGACTCTCAACTTGACACACCGTTAAAATAGGATTATGGTCTAATTTAGCTCATTTTTTCTATTTCTATTTTCAGACGGCATAAAATGACCGAATGGCCTTGCTCCTAATAGAATCAATTTTTCCTTCCTTTCTATTGCGCCTTTCCTCTCCATTTCTCCTTTACTGACTAACTACTTTGATTTGATGTGAAATTTATGTCTTTGAATATCACACTTCAGATTTGTGCTGTTCTCTATCCTGGTGATGCTACTGAAGAAGGTAAACTCCTGAGGCTAAAGCAGCAATTCTTCCTTTGCAGTGCATCACTTCAGGTAATTGATCGACTAATTTCGTAAAGCATAGTTATTGTAATACAAACTTGATGTCTACGTGCGTTATGTGTGCTTTTCTATGTTTGGTAATTGTTGTTATGAGCTACATGCAAAAACATGATACTGTAATCTTCTTTCTGTGTTCTGATTATTGGCTTTTACCATTTTTATGCTTCCCTTTAACTGCAACATACCTTTTTTATAAAAAATTTCATCTAGGATCTTCTAATAATTTATAAATAAATGTTTTTCTGATGAATATTGATCAGCATAACTGATTATGAATTGTTTCCAGGATATGATAGCCAGATTCAAAGAAAGGAAACCTGATAGAGCATCAGGGAAATGGAGCGAGTTCCCTACCAAAGTTGCTGTTCAACTGAATGACACCCACCCTACTCTTGCAATCCCTGAGTTAATGCGGTTACTTATGGATGAGGAGGGACTTGGTTGGGATGAAGCTTGGGATATCACATATAGGTGAAGTTCAATCTGTATGATTGATCTATGTTAGTCTGATCTGTGTCAACACCAAAATTTGAAGTAATAAAGAGTTCCCCCCCCTGTGGTACAGGACAATATCTTACACCAATCATACAGTTCTTCCTGAAGCTCTTGAGAAATGGTCGCAGATCGTAATGAGGAAATTGCTTCCGCGACACATGGAAATCATTGAGGAAATTGACAAGCGGGTAATTCTCATGCCAAATTTGTTCTCTGTGTATACACTGTAGTTACGTTACAATCTCACAAGTTGTGCCACTGGTTTGCAGTTCAGAGAATTGGTAATCTCCTCCCATAAGGAAATGGAGGGAAAGATTGACTCAATGAAAGTTCTAGATAGCTCAAATCCCCAGAAGCCAGTTGTGCGCATGGCAAATTTGTGTGTGGTGTCTTCCCATACGGTAAACACAGTATTTCAATTCTATGCTCAGCCCTTTGTGTCAGCATGAACATTATTTGTACCGATAATAACTCTTAATGCTGGATTTGCCTCTCCTTTACATGTCACTCAATGCCAAGTTGCCAACATAATCATCTAAATGTTTCAAAAATTCATAACTACAGACGTAACCACAATGGGCTCTAGTGCTTTCTTAGATTCTCCATTCTCTACTGTTATGTTGAATATTTTAAACATTAGTTTGTCTTCAAATATCAGGTGAGAATGTAAGCATATTCAAATTTGTTTGACAGGTGAATGGAGTGGCCGAGTTACACAGCAACATTTTGAAGCAAGAGCTATTTGCTGATTACGTCTCTATATGGCCAAACAAATTCCAAAACAAAACTAATGGAATTACCCCTCGTAGATGGCTCCGGTTTTGTAACCCTGAGTTGAGTGAAATCGTGACGAAATGGCTAAAGACGGATGACTGGACGAGCAACCTTGATCTCCTTACTGGACTTAGGAAAGTACGTGCACATGCTTCAAATAATCTTGCATCTATTTGTTATTCCTCATTACAGCAATAACTGAAATCCTTCAACAGTTTGCAGATGATGAAAAACTTCATGCTGAATGGGCATCAGCTAAGTTGGCCAGCAAAAAACGCCTAGCCAAATATGTGTTGGATGTGACAGGTGTTACAATCGACCCAACCAGTCTTTTTGATATACAAATTAAACGTATCCATGAGTATAAGAGGCAGCTTCTAAACATATTGGGAGTTGTGTACAGATACAAGAAGTTAAAGGTGTGGCTCCTTACATTTTCTCTTAGATGCAAAATTCTTTACATACCCTGTTTTGATTTTGAAATATGCCTATGAATCATGTAGGAAATGAGCGCAGAAGAGAAGCAGAAGGTTACACCACGCACTGTCATGCTAGGCGGGAAAGCATTTGCGACATATACCAATGCCAAAAGAATAGTGAAACTGGTCAATGATGTTGGTGCTGTAGTAAACAATGATTCTGATGTTAATAAATATCTGAAGGTATGGAATTTTTTATTTTGTTATATCACTACATCTACAATTTTTTGGCAGTTTATTCTTAGAACCCGTCAGAAACCTAGTATGCATATGTCTAATCCGTCAAAATAATACCATAGTCGTTTATGTTCTATTTCACACGCGAAGATCTATATTTTGTTTAAATTTGTTTCTCCTTTCACTCCCAGGTTGTCTTTATTCCAAATTACAATGTGTCAGTGGCTGAAGTGCTTATTCCTGGTAGTGAGCTGTCACAACATATTAGTACAGCTGGCATGGAAGCAAGTGGAACTAGTAACATGAAATTCTCTTTGAATGGTTGCGTTATCATTGGGACTCTTGATGGAGCTAATGTTGAAATAAGAGAAGAAGTGGGAGAGGAAAATTTCTTCCTTTTTGGTGCCAAAGCTGATCAAATCGCTGGGCTGAGGAAGGACAGAGAAAATGGCTTGGTAAGATGACTTCAACTGGATATAGATGCTTTGTTTACCCTGCTAGTACTAGGTTACCTGGACTTGTAGCTAAAGCAACATCATCACTATATAGTTAGTTTGATTCAGTTTATATTTCTTACATGTGGATGGGTTAGTGTTGACTTCTTTCATACAATATGAACAGTTCAAACCAGACCCACGTTTCGAAGAAGCCAAACAGCTTATAAGGAGCGGTGCTTTTGGTACTTATGACTATGAGCCTCTCTTGGATTCCCTTGAAGGAAACTCTGGATTTGGGCGTGGTGATTATTTCCTTGTTGGTTATGACTTCCCAAGCTACATTGATGCACAGACCCGGGTGGATGAAGCCTACAAGTAAGATTACTAATTAAATTATTTACTCTCTGCATTAAGTCAATCTTGTGAGGGCGAGCCTGGCGTACCGCGTAGGTAGTCTTTCTACTTGTTCCTAGAAGGTCCTGGATTCAAATCGGCCTTTTTGCATAATAAGCAAGAGAAAGGTTGTCTAAAAATACTCTTTTCCAGACCCGACAATGTGTAGCTTTCTAACATTGGGTAATGCCCTTTTAATTAGTCCACCTTGCAAGTTCTCGAACAATCATGTCTCTGCAGGCCAAAGTTTTATGAAATTACATTAGAAAAACAAATAACACAATTATTTGAACTGTCTCAATTATGCTATTCTTGTTTTTCTGTATGTGGTGGTCTCAATGCTCCTCTTTGCTGGTGCGAGCTGCCATGCTAATCTATTTGATAGATTTTACTACTGTTGAGAATAAAATCACCTGGCTCTCCTGATGTTTCAATAAAACCCTGAACCTAGTTTTTTTCGTGAACCAAGCCTTCCTCTCTATTAAGTTTTGAGCTACATTTTCATTTGTGGGAAATGGTACAACATAAGGTTACTTGTTGATCCAATTCGTTACATTAATTTTAATTGCATACATAAGGTAGGGACGCTGGGAGGAAAAGATTTCCTTTCCTTTTACCATTTATAAACTGAATGTTTGGTTACATGACAGGGATAAGAAGAAATGGATCAAGATGTCCATACTCAACACAGCTGGGAGTGGCAAATTCAGCAGCGACCGAACTATTGCCCAGTATGCAAAGGAAATTTGGGACATCAAGGCTTCCCCTGTTGCATAAAATAGGCGATGGAATCAACATAAAATATATAATTCGTTGGATGCTATAATAAGGATGAATAACCATCCCCGGTGCATGCCACTTGCTAGCTGGAAGGCACGGAACTGCCTATGAAGTTTGTTCTAACGCTACGCTTATATTTCGAAGTGTGACAAATGCAGATGTTGTTTTGTTCATTTTTTTTTGTCTGAAACAAGATCATTTTGATCTGTGCTGGAATGTTCCATCATGAAATAAAATAATTCAAAGTATTTTATTCTATTTTTATTTTTTTGGGAAGCTTATTATTATACTTGTGACTGCATGAAATTAGGATCCGAAGTCCAGTACGACATATCCCTCCACCCTTCCAGTTGTATCAGGTGGCGAGATTGCCCATGTTGACTTTTGAGCGAAGGGAACAACCAAAGCAATTTTTTTTGGATTACTTCAAACCACTAAAATGCGACAGCAATTGGCAACTGCAAGCTCGGAAACCATCCGAATGCTGCACTGTTAATCCAAGTCTTGGGTTTGTTGGCGTGTTGTTTTCTATCTTCAAGCAACTAGCGTTTTGTTTGTACAGAAGGTCTCAAACACGAGGAACATATAATATGTATGAAAGGTTCCCTGCGTGGAAGTTAAGCGACTCGCGTGTTGTTTGGACGGAAGGTCTCAACCCAACTAATAAGTGTCTGTTTGGAAGTCCTGTAATACGTCCAATACCCTTTAATTTACAGGCTCAATTCTTTTTCCGACCTGGACCGGTTTTATATGCTTGGATGACAGGTATTCGTGAAAAAAAATACGATCGGTTTTCCCGGGAAAACAAAATCATCTCACGAGGCAACACTAATTTTCCGATGACTATCGGGTTGTGTTCGACGATTCCTGCGCTATCCCTTCCTCGCGGATGGTGTCGAACTGCAGCTGCATCTTGGTTGCCTTGATCTGTTGTGACTTTATCGTCCTCACTACCTCGATTCGTGCCTTTCTGCATCGCCACCGTCTTGATCCGTGCCTTTCCTACTTTTTTTCTCGAAAAAGTCTGCCTTTCCTACTGTTGTCGGCCTCGTTCCGGCTTCGATCCACAGCATGATCAAACCCCCATTGTCCGCATTCTGGGTGTTGACCCCGTGCAAAAGCCGGTCGGGCTGTGAGACAAGACAGCATCGAGGAATCGAGGCCCTGACTTTCGGATCTGGCGTCCTAAAATCAATAGCAGTGTGCTCTACCTCCATTTCCGTTCCAATTAGATGATCGATTTGATTTCTTGAGCTCTGGATTGAAATTATTTTACGCTCCGATTTGCTGAGCTATACTTGTGTTTGCACGTTGGTTGATTTGAATGGATGATTGATTCTAACAAAAAAAGGTTCACGGCAGCAAACTCGCAGCAGGGCAGCGAGCGTGTAGGTGCAGCGAACCAACACAGAAGGAAGCCATTCCTCCCCTTTCCATTCCTCGGCAACATTGGAGCGGTCCATTTTCCTTTTCTTTTTTCTCTTCTGTGCTCAATGTGAAGAGAAATTTCATCGATTTGTATTCAATATGTTTGCATATGTGCGCTGTTCAGTGATTCGATCTGAATTTTTTGCTCAAATTTGGGTGATGATACGAACCTTGTTCAGTTCTGAGGTCCAACTCTGTTGCATACTTCTGAAATTCTGATGCAACAAATAAATACTTATGTGCCCGTTTCCCGAACCCAAACAACTTGCAGGGGAGAAGAATAATGTATTACAGGTGTTTTCTTATGCACAAAAAATACAAGTGTAACACAATTATAGGAGAAAAAAATACAGGACAGTCAACAATGCCTAAGTAGCATAATCCAAGTCAAACGGAAGCCGAGGCCTGCTCCATTTCCACGCGACCAAAGCCACAGGAAACCGACTCTGTTCTGCGCCGCTTCCACGCTATGTTTTCCGCGCTGCTTTCACGCTATGTTTTCCCGCTGCTACAAATACTCCGCGAGAGGGAGGCGCAACCGGATCTGAGATTCTGAGTAACACGCTTGGGAGATCATGGCGAGCAAGGCCCGAGCCCGGTGCGACGCCTGCGGCTCCGACGTGGGCCTCTGGCAGGCGGCGTTCACGTCGGAGTGCGCCCACACGTTCCACCTGCGCTGCGTCTCCGGGAGAGCCGCCTGCCCGAAGTGCAAGGCGCAGTGGAGAGACACGCCGGCCGTGGCCCCCGCCCCGGCGCTGGCGACCCCATTCTCATTCGCTTCGACCCCGGCCTCATCGCAGCCCTCCTCGGCGCGCCTGTTCCGGCAGCAGGCAACGGTGACGGTGAGCTCTTTCGGGGTTTCCTCGTCGCCGGCTTTCCAGACGAGCTTGTCTGGATCGTCGCCGCAGACGACGTCAACCTCATCCTTGTTCGGATCATCGTGCTCCTCCCTGTTTGGATCAACGCCATCATTTCAATCGTCGTCCTCTGCCCCTGCAACGTCGACCACTTCCCTGTTCGCACCGTCCTCGCTGTTTGGATCATCGCGGCAAACGACTCCGGCGCCGTCCTTCGGGAGCAGTCTGTTTGGACCGCAGCCACCGGCAGCGCCAAACCCCTTCTGGCTCGCCCCCTTGCCGCCAACCCAACAGTCGTCATCATGCTCCGTCTGCCACGGCACAATGGGCCGGGGCCAGGCCACCGTCACGTCCGAGTGTAACCACACGTTCCACCTCCGTTGCTTCTCCGGCAGCGTCTGCCCCATCTGCAGCGCGTGGTGGCGCGACGAGGTGACCATGACGCGGTCGTCGTACCACAACCTCAATCCCTTTTCCACACCGCCACAGCCCAATCCCCTTTCCACATCTCCATTGTTTCAGCCCAACACCTCCCCCACGGCACCATTGCCATGGCCGACTACGTTCAGTCTATTCAATTTCAATGACGATGAACCGGTGGACCGGCCACTCGAAGGCTGGGACACCGTCCCGGAAGTGGCGCGTGATGGAGTACTCGTCCTCAAGACGCACTGCGAGCACCCAGCCGTCGCGAGGGACGCGGCCCAGGAGAACTTCGCAGTGATGGTGCATGCCAAGGCCCCCGTCGCGCCCGCCGAGGCATCGAAGCGCGCGTCGCTTGACCTCGTCACCGTGCTCGACGTCAGCAGCAGCATGGCTGGATCCAAGCTTACGCTGCTGAAACAGGCCATGGGCTTTGTCATCGACAAGCTCGGGCCCAGCGACCGGCTCAGCGTAGTGGCCTTCTCGTGCAACGCTTGTCGCATCATCCGGCTCACACGCATGTCGGACGGTGGGAGGGCATCGGCCAAGGGCGCCGTCGAGTCCCTCGGGGCCGCGGGTACCACAAACATTGGGGACGGTCTTCGCATTGCAGCGCAGGTGCTCGATGACCGCCGTCACAAGAACGCTATCTCGAGCGTCATCCTGCTCTCGGACGGCCAGGACAACCATACTCTGGACCAGGGACTAGGCTTGGGCTTCGGACCTTCCGGTGGCACGAAGAGCTTCATCGACCTTGAGGCGCGGAGACGGCGTCCTGTGCACACCGGTTCACACGTTCGGATTCGGCACGGACCACGACGCAAGGGTGATGCACGCAATCGCGGAGGTGACCGGCGGCACGTTCTCCTTTATCGAGAACCAAGCGGTCGTGCAGGACTCGTTCGCGCAGTGCATCGGTGGACTCCTCTCTGTCGCGACGCAGGAGACGCGCATCGCCGTGGAGTGTTTGCACCCGGGCATCCGGGTCCGTTCGGTCAAGTCCGGCCGCTACAAGAGCAACGTTGACGCGAACGGCCGCGCTGCATCGGTGGACGTCGGCGAGCTGTACGCAGAGGAGGAGAGGCGCTTCCTGCTGTTGGTGGTCGTGCCGGTCGCCGCAGGGGATGGTGCCGAAGACCGCGACGTCACCCGCCTGATCAAGGTGAGCTGCAGTTACAAGGACGCGGCAACCGGGCGGTCGGTGGAAGTTGTCGGCGAGGACGCCGTGGTGCGGAGGCCGGTGGTGGTGACGGACGCGGAGCCGTCCATGGAGGTCGCGCTGGAGCGGTTCCGCGTGGAGACTGCCGAGGACATCGTGTCGGCGCGTGCTGCGGCGGAGCGTGGACAGCACGCCGAGGCGGCGCGTATACTGGACCGGCGGCGGGAAGCGTCGGTGGCCCCGTGGCTGTCCAGCGACGCGAGGTGCGCGTCGTTGGTGGCGGAGCTGCGCGAGCTGAGCGCGCGCGTGGCGAACCGCCGGGAGTACGAGCAGACGGGGCGTGCGTTCATGCTCGCCTGCACGAGCTCTCACGCGCAGCAGCGCGCATCCACGGTGCAGCTTTTCTGTAAGCCGACGGCCTTCGGAGCAGCAGGGAGCGGAAAGTCTTCGAGTGCGTGGCCTCCGCCTCAGGCTGGCGGATTCAGTTCAGGTGTTGGTTTCGCTTCGGCTCCGGCCTTAGGGGCAGCAGCGCCCGGAACATGGTCAAGTCCGTTCGCTGGTGTGGCTACCTCGTCGTCAGGTCTTTTCGGGGCTGCGGCATCCCCTCCAAGCCCCTTCTGTTCGGCGACGACGCCAACGTACGGGGCAACAGCGTCTTGCTTCACGTTTGGGTACGCAACACCGGCAATGCGGAGCATGGTTGACTCGTCGAGGAAGACGCGCGAGCAGCAGCAACAGCAGTGGGAACTTACGACGGATACCAAGGCTCATAGTCCTCCTAACTCTCAGAACGACGGGGAAGCTGTCCAAGCTTAGGGTCTTGAAGATGTAAAATTAAGTCGTATATTACTAATATATATTGATCACTTGCCATTCGATGAAGCTATTAGTTCATTAAAAAATAAGCGCTTTGGTTTATTAGGCTAGCATATATACACACACATCTGTCCTTGTGTAATCTCAAGTTTTAGGTGTATCCTCTGGATGGGTGGGTAATTGTTTGAAACTAGGTTATACATTATTGTCATGTGATAATCTTTCCAAGTGATGTAAACCTTTTGCTTCAGGAAAACATAATCGTCTTCCTCTTTGATTTGATATAAGAATCTTGAGAATGAATTTGCCAAAAGCGTTCTCAAAACAGATTTAACTAGTTTGCAACAACAACAATGATGGAATCCACGAGAACCAGCATGACACAGCGGCTGTGGTAAGCAGGCTAACCTAGAATCTAAATCAATTAATAAACGTAATCCCGAGAATCATGTATATTGACCTTTAGGAAATTATTAGAACACGATTGCACAGTAGTGGTGAGCAACGTACTTGAATTTACTGATCTTTCGTGCAGAAATGCTACTATCTCCTCCATATATTTATCGTTTATTTTTTAGCGGACATCTGCATGATTCTCCACAGCCTCGCCGAAGTAGTTGGGGCACGTGACCGGATCGAACCACCTGCCCCGGTCCTCCTTGAGCCGGAGAAACTCCTTGTGTCCGCCGCGATGTTCACCCGTAACCCCCACACGGAGAGGGCGAGCCCGGCGAGGCAGCGCGCCAGGGCAAGCGCGGAGGCCTGGCGGTCCGCGTGGAGCGCGATGGATCGAGCCTGGACGGAGGCGTTAAGGAGGTTGAAAGCAAAGGCGCAGGCGGCGACGAGGACGGGCACGGGCGTGGGGGCTCGGCGGAGACGAAGCGGGTGGACGAGCGTGCGGTGGACGTAGTGGCCCGCGTTCGCGTAGAGCGCCGCGGTTAACGTGAATTGATGATCCTATGGAGGATCAAAGGCGTTTTTCTTTGGCCGGAGGAACAAGAACAAGCAGGCGCGGGTGTCCGTGGTCGACCAGGCTGCGTAAGGAACGCGGTTGGTGTAGCTGTTCTTTACTTGTCGGGCTCCTGAGCGCGCACCGAGGAGAAAACTTTTTTTTTCGAGACCATTTTTTTTTCGAAACCAGAGGAGAAAACTTTTCAGGACAAAGGCTAATTCAACACTAATGATTTTAACTACGATACAGTCTCTACATTCGAAGGACTATATTCCATTATTAAATTGTTGTTCTAGTTACGTCAATTTAAGAACGGTTCGAGTAGTAATTATTCAAATACCGATTTGAGATTAAGATCTCCCAGTAGAATAGGCTTGGCCCCACCCATATGGAGTTCATTCTTTCAAACCATAATAATCAAGATGATATTGGTGGGACTTCAAATTATAGAACGCACACTTGTTTGCTTCTCCAGCTTCGTTGTACCCTCCTGGTTTTGGCATGTAGATCCTACTGTTGCCGCAAGCATCTCGAGGCGCTGGCATCATCACCGCATTCCAGTTATCAACAAAGACCACTTCGCCATCAAGTTTCTCAACCACGGCCCAAACCATCCGAGATTTGTCGAGTCTGTTTAAGTTAATTGGTCCTTTGTCGTGTGGTCTAAACATGGCGAACAAATCATCTCTAAACTCCGGCAGATGGCAGTGTTGCTCGCCGGGCACTGGGTCGCCATCGAGAATAGGCTCTGGTTTGTCGAGAACTCTCCATGTCATGTTATATGGATTGAAGACACCTAGGCTCCCTCGGGTCCCTAGACAGTAGAATTCACCATAGTAGAAAACCGGATTCGCATAAGCAGTACAGAACTGGGTATGATCGTCGTCTATTGCCATCTGTGTCCAGCGCTCATCACCCACGCGTCATACCATGACATGAAGAATATCAGCTGGACCTGATTTTCGATCCTTGTGGATGCAACACACCGTGCAGTCTGGAGATTTTGATGTAGAAGAGAATGATATGCCATCAAACTAGTTACCAAATCGTGGTATCTCTGAGAGATGAAATCTGTCGCCGGTGAAAGGGTTTACCGCATACATGTGTTTCTCGCCTCTCATCACGAGAACCCATCCATGTTTTGCAAAGAGCAACATTTGAAAGTGATCGTCGCTTGGCACTAGGCTACCGTTCTTCACAGTGTAGTCCTTCTCAACGACGGGATCAAACAGTTTGAACGCACCTGCGGAACTTGAGCAAATGCTCATCAGCAATGGGTATGTGTGGTATCTCTCCGCGTATTGAGTGGGTTTGCTGATGTAACTCCATCCCTTGCAGACTTCCCGAACGTTCAAGTAGTCAGCGAAGGATATCCTTGAGACGACAAGGTCCTCCACAATGTCAACGGGGAGATTAGCCCAAGGCGCTACTACTTGTTCTAGGTCTTTTTTTTTGAAAAGCCGGTGCTGAGCCGGTTTCATTATAAGGAAGAGGAGAATTACATGTATAGGTGTACATAGAAAGAGAGGGTTGCTTAGGGAGATTCTAAGCTAACCAAGACGGCTAGTCTGCTAGTTAGAGTTTACAATAGCTAGCCTAGCAGCAACATGTTTTGCCCCGGCGACACACCACAATGAGATTTCGTCCTTAAGGGCACTAACAATGGCGGCAGTGGATCGTTCCACTCCTTGAAAAACTCTCTCATTTCGCTCCTTCCATATCGCCCATACGACAGCGATGGCCACCGATCGAGATCCTTTAGCTTTGTTTGTGCGCTCTTCTTGTATCATGTGGTAGAACCATTCGGCGATTGAGGTCTCCAGTCTCCAGTTTGACGGGTGCAAGGTCGGTTCCACTAGCCAGTTGCTTACCAGTGCCCATATTTCCCGAGCCACTGTGCACTCAACAAAGATGTGCAAGGTTGTTTCCAAGTTGCGGTAACAGAGGGTGCAAAAGTAGTTATTCGGCCACCTTCGTCATTGAAGGCGATCCGCGGTCCATATTCTATTTTGTAGAGCAAGCCAAAGGAAAAGTTTGCACTTCGGCGGAGCCCAAATGTTCCAGACCACTGTCGGATTGAGGGATAGGAGAGTACCTTCAAATTGCATCCGATATGCTGATCGAACAGAAAAGTCCCCTGGTGCAGAGCATGTCCACGTAATTTCATCATGTGCTGCATCTGTTAGCTGAATTTGCATCTCATCAATGAGCACCCACAACTGTATGTACTGGAGAACGAGGTCTGTTGTGGGGATGGGAAGTAAATCACGAATCCCATTGTCATTGTTTAGAGCGTCTGCCACTGATCTCCCTTTTCCCCTGCTTTTTCGGAATAAGGCTGGAAACATGGACGATGGTGACTTGCCATAGAGCCAACTCGACTGCCAAAAGAGTGTTGTCCGACCACTATGAACTGTGACTCGCGTGGGCGAGATGAACAAGGCCTTGTCGACTGAATCTACCGGCAATTCCATGCCTTGCCACGATCGGCTTGGGCTCGCCCAACTGAGCCATAACCAGCGAAGGCGCAAAGCTCTACTGAAGAGTTCCAAATCAGTGACCCCGAGACCTCCACGGTCAAGTGGCTTGCAGACGACATTCCAGTTTACTTTGCATTTCCCACCGGTGAGTTGTTGGTCGCCTGCCCAAAGAAATCGGCGCCTGATCTTGTCGAAAGCTTTGAAGAATTTTTTGGGGGGCTTCAGGGATGTCAGAAGATAAGTAGGTAACGAGCCCAACACTGTTTGAACTAACTCCTTGCGCCCTCCAAAGCTGAGCAGACCCCGCTGCCACCCTGCGAGCTTGCCATGGGCACGATCTAGAATTCCTTGCAGGTGCACAAGCCCGAGACGACCAAGGGTGATCGGCAAGCCCAGGTAAGTGATAGGAAAATTATCTTTATGCCCAACAAAATTGCATAGAACACTGTCAAGATCGATTCCTTGGCAACTAATGGGTGCCACAAAACTCTTGCTGATATTGATGTGCAGACCAGTGGCTTCCCTAAAACGGTGCAGGAGGCTTAGCGCTGTGTCGACATCAGACTTGTTGGGGTTTAAGAAAAGCACAACATCATCCGCGTATAACGATATGCGTAGTCCCATGTGGCGTCCTCTTAGCGAGGTGAGTGAGCCACGCTCCGTGGCTAGATTAAAAATGCGCTGCAGCGAATCAATTGCTAGGATGAACAGGTATGGAGAAATTGGATCACCTTGACGCAGTCCCCGATGATGTCCGATGCTAGGTCCTTGTACTCCATTTAGCCAAATAGATGATGACGCGGTTGCAAATAGCAAAGACAACCAGTCCCTCCATCTACTCGGAAAGCCTCGAGCCTCCATGAGCTCGATTAAATACTCCCAAGAGACTGAATCAAAGGCCTTTGAGATGTCAAGTTTCATCAAGAGGATTGGCCTTTTCGTTCGATGGTAAGCTCGGGCCATATTCTTGACAGCCAAGAAGTTGTCACGGATACTTTGTTTCTTAATGAAAGCACTTTGTGCCGTTGCAACAAGACTATCAATTTCTCTTGCTAGGCGTTGGGCCAGTACCTTTGTGATCAGTTTGGCGAATGAGTGCACCAAGCTGATGGGACGAAAATCACCCGGAGTTTCTGCCACTTCTTTCTTTGGTAGGAGAGTGATCACAGCCCAATTCAACTTAGGCAGCGGTCCGGCATTTAGACTATGGAAGCACTGGAAGGCCGTCATGACATCATTTTTTATCACTGGCCAACATCTCTTAAAGAATCCCCCGGTGAACCCATCGGGGCCAGGTGCCTTCTCTGTAGGCGTCGCACATCGAAGGTTAGATTTGTCTTGTTACTTGTCTGCCAAATAAAAAAGTTGGTTCCACACTATATATATATATATATATATATATATATATATATATATATATATATATATATATATATAATAAAAGATAAAAAGGTAGAGCTGTGGGCTGACTTGCTTGGGAGTTCGGTCAAATGCTCGCTCGATTCCATTTTGGAGCTGCACAGCAAAAAAATGGAGGCACAGAAAATTAGTTATGATGGTTTTGGTCTAAAACCTGATTACCTGAACCATCACAACAAAAGTAAAACCTTGCGTACCTTGATGGAACCACCCAGTAGTAAATGTTATCCGAAGATCCAGGCAGAAGACTGCAGCCCATTGTTCGATCATCCACACGGATTGTATATAGCCGAATGCCGTCACGGGAGTATTTGTAAATTAAATGTACACGGCCTGGCTGGATCACAGCTCTACTCGCAGGGGAACACACAACGCAATTGTCGCTGACAAAAATCGTCTTGTCGCCGATGCTTTCTACCTTGTTCCAGATATGTGCCGAGGTGTCCAAGCAGTGAAAGTCCATATATCGATGACCTCTGAATTGTAAAAGCCATGGGTGTAGAATTGCAAGAGGAACACGATGCCATCGGATTCCACCAAGCACTCTATATTACATCCCGAACGCATTCTGCTAGGATGTGGAACGTCCCTCCTCTTAATAGTTGCAAGGTTAGACGATGACAACGGGGCATCAACTGCGACGAATGTATGCATGTTCGTTCTCGCGTAGATTGTTCCTTGAGAGCCCACGATTTCAGAACTGAACTCATGGTATTGACCATCAGTTTCATCGATCAAATCATACCACTCCTTGTCGCCAGGCCGACAATATACCAGATAGGGTTTATCATCATCGCTCTCGTCCTCGTCGGTGTCTTCCTCGTCGGTCTCCTGATCATCCTCGTCTGTGTCTTCCTCGCTTTCATCCTCATCGGTGTCTTGATCATCCTCGTCGGTGTCTTCCCCGCTTTCATCCTCATCGGTGTCTTGATCATCATGGTCGGTGCCCATTACCCTTAAAGAAAAATAAAAGAACCTCCGATGCTCTTTGCATGATCTGTGATAAGCATAAAACTAAAGACTTCTGAGCAGAGGAAATGATACGAGTCAGGACATAGAGGACTATTTAAATACCTTTTTTCCTATAGTCACATGTATATATATGCGCTAGAAGATAGATTCTGGTTACATAGTCACATAGAAAATAGATGCAGATTGCCATGTGGGTAAATTTTTTAATATACTTATACCCCCTAATGCCTGCTACTTATTGGCATATGGCAAAGGTATATCTGGATACGGAACCTAAAAGTGTAGTAGCCATAAATTACTGACTAGTTTTGCAGGCATAAAAAACGTATCTAGATAAAAATTTATCAAGCCATCTACTGGATTAAAAATAGTTGCTGCATAACATCAATAAAAGTTACAGCATATGCGATTTATATCATGGTTCCAACACCAGGTAATCCCACAAGTATCATTTTGTCAATTCAAGATACAAGTATCGTTTTAAACCCCTCTTGCATACATCCAAAGCCAGGAAATTTTCTCAAATGTGGTCATTATCTCACTAATGAAGCATCAACCATAGTCTTCCCAATGTCTCAGGATGACAACCTGCAGAACATAGACAGATTTGGGCTCAGGCCGTCCAGATATCAGAACACGTTAGCAACTGAAGCAGAAACCGAGGCCATTGATCCCTTCATCGGTCTCTGGATATTGTTTTCAATCATACCAGTGTAACATATCAGATTCTGATGTTCAAGTATATGCACTTTAGAAGGATCTGACAAAACTGGTGGCTTTGCTTGAAGCTTCTTTATGGTGATTTGTGTGGGTTGGGTCTGCGAATAGATGGGCATAATATGTGAGAAGGCATATCTAGATCCGCTCCGCCTGCCTCCGGCTCCGGGTCGGCATCATCACGCGTGCACCCTGCCGGACTCTATCACTGTGAAGTCTGGATCCATTCTGCTTGCCACCGTAACCACGCTGTGTGATGAATGATGATGCGCCCGTGGTGGTGGCCGAAGCTCCGCCAGATCCACCAACCTGCGCCCGCGCCGCGCGACCGCCCGACACAGCACACCGCGCCGCTGCTGAGGAGTGGGGAGCGCTTCGGCGTTCGATCGCCACGGAGCGGAGCCAGGGCGCGTGCGCCTGATGCATGCGGCTCTAACTGTCGGGCACGGCTAACTCATAAGCAGCTTTGTTCGGTGCGAGGCATGATGCTCAGGCTCGCGTTCTCGTCCGCCCAGGATGGCTGTTGCACTCCTCAGCCTTGCGCTCGTAACCGGGGCCGTCGCTGAGGTCTGAGGAACACCAGCATGCAGGCGCACGTTGCGGGGGTTGGGTGACCGCCGGCGTGCGCGAATGATGTTCGCTGCTGGCAGAACGTGCCGAACCTCGTCAGATTGCAGTGGAATTCGGACTTTGGTGGGGTAGGCGGCTACAAAAAGATGTCAGGAGCAAGCAGAGTTTCTACTGGTTGAACGTGAGATTAGTTTGTTGTCTACTCACTTAGATGGAGACAGACACGATGGATCGTATCTTTCTCGTACTAATTGGACCCAATCAAGACCAAATTTGACCCGACAAAGGAGTCCGTCCACGGTTTGTTCCCTCCCCATTCAGTGGCAGTGCCCACGCACCGGCACCGCTTAAATGAAAATCGTTCGGAGCTGAGAGTTAGTGCTCGTGATACCAGCCATATGATAAGACATGTTGGTTCGGGAGCACCAACCGTGTCTCCAGAGAGGAGATGGCGCATGTGTTGCACGAGAGCGACGGCCACTTGACTAAACGACTGGACCTCACGCAGTCGCGCGACACCGGCGGCTGCCGGGTGGATTCGCACCACGGAAGTCGCCATCCCAACGGCGCGACGCGGAACCGTGTCCGAGGTGGAAACAAAACCAGGTGGCTGGCGACCACCGTTCGTTTCTCAGACGCCTGTTGTGTTTTTCTGGCCTCCACGACATTTCTCGTGTCCATATCGGTTGCGAGAAGGAACAGGGGGGGAGAAGTCTTGCGACGCGCCGTCGCGTGGCTGAACACGACCGCTCGCGCGTACGACGCGTTGGGCTGAACACAACCGCTCGCGCGTAAGACTATTCAAAATTTCAAACGGACTTGCGGCGTCAAAATTCGAACATGTAGCGCAGCGCAGCGCAGCGCAGCGTAGTGCGGCCAACCATGTCTCCCTCGCCCGGCTACACCCGCACGCGTCGAAACAAACGACGACGGCCACGAAAGCGAGACGTGAGGCCGGGGCATCGCGGGGAGGACGAATCGGTGCGGCAGCTAAAATAAAGCCTCCTCCTGTCTCCGTTCGCGCGCTGGCAAAACCGCGAGGTGACGGAGCCGAACCGCCACCACGGAAGGAAGCGCACGCGTGCGCACGACTCCTCGTGCAAACAGCAAACCGCGCCCCCACTGCCTCGATCAACCCCCACGTTCCTTCACGTGCCGCGGGCGGCGCAGTCAGACGTGCGCCTCCTCCCGCGCGGTTGCCGCTCGACGCGGCGGAGGGTGCTCTGTCCCCCTCTCCGTTTCTTCCCCCCGCGCTCCTCGCGATCGAATGGCTAAAAAAGTGCGTGCCTAAACGAGAGAGCACAGCAGGGCGCACGTGCGCGCTTGCTCCGGCCATGGTCGCGTCCTCGCCCTCGCCATCCTCCTCCGCGTCCTCGTCGTCCTCCGCCAGCCCCGTCCTATCAAGCGCGCACCGGCGCCGCCTCGCCGACGTGGAGCGGGACGTGATCGGTTACTGCAGCACCCCCTGCGACGACAGCGACGATGACGACGACCGCGGGCGCGGCGCCGGCGCCGGCGCGGTTGGGGTCAAGGCGCTGTTCTTCGCCCGGAGGAACAGGCAACGGGTGTCCGTGGTCGACCAGGCCTGGGTGAGGAACGCGGTGGCGTGCCTGCTCTTCCTCACCGTCGTCGTCGGGCTCCTGAGCTCGCACCGAGGCGTCAGCGGTGGCAGGAGGCTCGTGCGGAGGGTGGACGCTGGCGAGGGCGGGGTGATGCGGTGGAGGGAGGAGAACCGGACCGCCGTAGCTCGCCGTCCGCCTAACACGCCGGTCAGTACGCTGGTAGCCTTCACCTTTGACTGCTCAGTTTTATTTGTCATCAGCATGCACGAGCTTGCCTGTTACGTATTAGCATGTTAATTACAGCTAACTGATACAAGCTAAGCTATATCCAAATTGTAAACCATGCATAGATTACGTAGTAATCATTCGAACGGTCAAAATTTGTTTCATCATTTGCTCTTTATGGACTGGCTCTGGGCGTGCGTGTGTACGCAAAGAACTCGAGTCCTCCCATGGCGGGCGTTCACGTCTTAGTTGCCGTTTTGTATCCTTGCTGTAGAATCAAGCTGGATACAGAAGACATTTCAGAAGCTCCAGAATTTCGGAAGGGGCTTGAGTTGAGGCCCCTCTTCCTCTCGTGTCTTGGTCAGGAAAATTATTGCCTGTTGCGTTGCACATCGCTATTTCTTCTTTTTGTTTTACTAGTATTGGTTGCCAGTCATAGGGGATGTCAATTTGGAGGGTGATACCCTGTGGTTAACGTCATTGATATGGCCCCTTAACCAGGCGCATCCATAAAAGTTGACCACGACATTCCCAAAGCCAGAATTGCGAATAGCTCGCTCCATTCAGCAGATTGCAAGGGAATCCGTGGAAACTCATGTTTAAATGCATTGATACCAGTGTTATCCTAAACGGTAAACGGTAAACAGTTGGTGGAGCTATGTTTACCGTTTAGAAGGTTTAGACGGCGTTTAAACGGTGTTTAAACGGATTAAACGGTGTGTACTGTAGCAGCAAGAAAAAATATTTTTTACTATTCTGCTCTTTGGTAGATGTTCAAATCAAGTTCAAATTCATGTTAGGAAATAGGAATAAATTTAACTTCGACATTATATAAAAATTAAAGAGACAATCACAATATCAGACCACCAAATAATAATATTGAGACTGAAAAATTGTGCATGTAGTAAACTAAACAAATATTTTAACCTTCAGCTGCTAATGCTGTTTTTATTATATTTTTTGAAACACAAGTAATATAACTTCTAATGTGTTTAAGTGAAGCTTAGAAAATGTTTTGATTTTAATCAATTTTGTGATATTAATTTGAAATCTGGATCTGACTTAGAATTGTAAGTTCACTTTGCCTAAACGGTTCTAAACACGTTTAAAATCCGTTTTGTTTAGCCCGTTTAGCCAGTTTAAACGGGCGTTGACCCGTTTAAACGGGTCAACCGTTTAATCTACCGTTTAGGGGCTAAACTATGCGGTTGCCCTCTGTTTAGCGTTTAAACACGTTTAAACAGGCTGTTTAGGCCGTTTAGGATAACACTGATTGATACCAGAATTATGATGATCGCAAGTGAAATAATAAATATGTGACTGTTTGACACAAATTTCACATTAGCAGAATGCCAAGACAATAGTCAGATGCCAAACAACAATGATGGCAGTTGCATACAAATGATCTTATAGACAAGTTGGCATTTCTTTTTTTTTAAAGGTCCGGCTTACGCCAAAGCATATATATTAAGATCGAAAGAAGAACATCAGTTAGTTTTTACACATGAGATATCCCGTGCACAAAAGATATCCCGTGCACATAGCAAATCATGCACATGAACAAAATTTTGGCGGTTCCTAAGCTTGCCTAGTTTGTAAGCCTTCCAAATCATACATGAGCTTCTAGGAAAGAGAATCCAACTGCGACGTCTCTTAGTATTCAAAGAAAAAGATGAAAGAAAGAAAGGGAGAACTAAAAGGACATAAAGTGAGTTTGCATCAATCAATTCTATTCCTATCCTCCACGAAGTGCCACCGTAGTGCTTCTATGACTGGAACACGGGCAATAAAAATTCTTTTGTCGATTGGACATTAGGAAGCATGACTGTTTCCTGTTGGTATATATATAAAGCAACCGTATAGACCTGCAAATAAATAGCAGTTCATCAGATACTAATGTTTTCAAGTATCATCAAGCTTCTAGTATTAGTGATTTCAAATCTTTTAGTAACAAACGTGACATAATCCACTGGTTTTGTACTAAACATTTGCTTGGAATCCAACAGATAACCCAGATATGGATGAAGCCAGATAACGAGGGTTACACAAAATGCATTAAGCACCCAAAAAACCATTACAGTAAGCTCATGTTCCCATCTTTCAAGTCAACATTTGTTCTATACTTCTATGCAACTCCTTTAATCTTTAGAGTTATCTATTAACTAATCTGAACTGTCAATTGCACTGTTAATCTAGGAACAAACAGTGCTACAGCTGGGTATATAATTGTTGATGCCAATGGTGGACTGAACCAAATGAGAATGGGAGTATGTACAGTCGCATACGTTTTTATTTAAAAGAATAAAAAATGAAAATGTCTTTCAGCTCATGTGCAATTCTTCAAAATTCTTCTTGCAGATAAGTGATATGGTTGCAGTTGCTAAGCTCATGAATGCAACCCTAGTAATTCCCACTCTCGATCATAAATCGTTTTGGACGGATCCAAGGTCCTTCTCTTCCAATGACTATAATAATGTGCATATCCAAGTAATTGGATAACTGATGTTTTTGTCTTGAAATGTAGCGATTTCAAAGATATATTTGACGTGGAACACTTCAAGGAAACTTTAGAAGATGACATTTTGATTGTGGATTCCTTGCCACCAGATTACAAAAAAATGAAACACTATATACGAGCACCTACATCATGGGCCAGGGTACGAACAAATATCTACTTCAGGAGCTAATAAATTGGACATCACATCTCTTTACAGATCAGGAAATTCGAACGAGCTGTAAAAAACCATGTTCATTTTGGCAGGCTTCATATTATAGAGCTTTCACAAGGACACTAAAGAAAGCCAAAGTTGTGAAATTCACCCATACAGACTCAAGGATTGTTAACAATGGTCTCCCTCCTTCTGTTCAACGGCTCCGTTGCCGGGCAAATTACGAGGCATTAAGATACAAGCAAGAAATTGAAGAGTTAGGTAATACTCTAGTTGACAGACTGAGAAATGGGTCCAACCATTATATCGCACTTCACTTAAGGTGATTGAACTGTACATGTCTAATAATAGGCAGACAATATTTTGCTGCAGAGGAACATGCAGATCAGTTATATTTTTTGTTTTCTTACCGATTGACAGATACGAGAAGGACATGCTTTCGTTTACTGGCTGCAATCACAATCTAACACATCAAGAAGCAGAGGAGCTGAGAGAAATGCGACTCAAGGTGCGGCATTGGAAAGAAAAGGATATCGATAGCAAAGAGAGGCGACTCCAAGGAGGCTGCCCTATGACTCCTCGTGAAGCAGCTCTTTTCCTTAAAGCTATGGGTTATCCTTCCAGCACAAAGATCTACATCGTTGCAGGTGAAATATATGGTGTCCATAGCATGGATGTATTGAAGGCCGAATACCCCAACATCTACACTCATTATAGTCTGGCAACAGTAAGTGAATTAGAGTCTCTCAAGCTGTATCAGAACAGATTAGCTGCCGTGGACTACAATGTCGCCCTCCAGAGTGATGTTTTTGTGTATACATATGACGGAAATATGGCCAGGGCAGTCCAGGGTCATAGAAGATATGAAGGATTTCGAAAAACCATTGACCCTGACAGGTGCTTATCTGATAGTGTTTTTTGATTTTTTTCGAAAAGTCAAGTGTTTTTTTGACTTACTATGTCTCAACTCAGTTTCTGAATTCTTTTACTGTCTACAGGCAGAAACTTGTGGAGCTCATTGACAAGCTTGATCAAGGTACGATAAGCTGGGATGAATTTGGAATTGAAGTGAGGATGCATCACAAAAACAGACTTGGAGGTCCATATCAGAGGCTGTCAGGTCAAAGTCCACGGCAAGAGGAGTATTTCTACGCAAATCCACTTCCAGGATGCTTGTGCAGAAGAAACACAACTCATTAACTTACTCGGAAGAGGAACGGATAGCTAAGTCTTAAAAACACTGCAAGCTAACTGCATTTAACACAAATAAAAAAAGGGCGTACCCAGTGCCGAAGGCTAACACGAATACAGATAGAATTTTCTCTGACCTCCAGATACAAACGGAAGAGTGCAACTCCTGGTACACTAACAACAATAACCCATCTTATTTTCCTAGACTGACTGTAGTTCTCAACTTTTCGTTCTTATACATTTATCACGTCCAAAATGGAAATGACAAATACATTGCAAGAGGATATGTGCAGCAAATAGGATAGAATCAACTAAAACAATAGAAGATTTTCAAAGCATGTTTGTACTTACTCTGTAACTCAGATGTACAGGTTTTCCTATTTTAACTTTAGTTCATTGTATTACGCATGGACTAGTTCAAATGATGTTTATATGCAATAATCATTGGCTATTGATTAGGCTGCGACTGACAAGGTTGGGGTTACATTCTTTTCTAGACTAGTGTATATTTCATTTAGCTGCTATGGTTCAAATAAATGGGTTTTGTTATCACAACTTTCATTGTCAAATATCTTGATGTTTAGTTCATTGTTATGGAGCTTTGTTGGCCGAACATACCAGCGAAAGGCATCGTCGCACAGGAGCAGCGCAAGAGTGCCAAAGTGGCTAAGGCTGATCAGTTGGTGTCGAGAGAATAAACAGGGAGAGCCCCTAAAAGTACAGAACTCAAAGGGTTAATGGCTGATAAGATGATACCCGAAACATTGGTGCACATAAGCATCACCTGTTATCAAAAACGTTCCTTGTTCAGTTCTGTATCCGTTAGACTACAAATAAAGTGCTTGTATCATAAATGCTGTTTCTTCCAACACAAATGACTTCATTACCACATAGAAGGTGCATCGACTTGTTCCTTCAAGTTCTGTGCCACACACTCAGTGGGAAACCCTCATATGACACCAATTGCCACTGTGATATGATTCCAGCAGCAACAGCAAATCTGAGTTGCCTCTCGAATGTATCCTGGTCCTCAAACATCTCAGGGCAAATTGTCAAATTCCTAATAGCAGCAGCAACAACAGCATCCCTGGAGCCAGTTCGGTCAGTTGTGTATGGAGTTATGAGAGCGTCCTCCGTCCCAACCACACAGCAATGAAACTTGGGTGTGTAGTAATGGATTTGAAGTGTCCCATAGGTCACAAGCATGAATTTTATCCCATCATACCAACTAAGAGGGCCAGTTTCTTGTAAAATGGAAGCCTTTTCCAGATAGTACTGAGGTGGGGTGTTTCTCTTGTATTCATAGTACTCATGGTCAAGGAGAAACTCCAGGTCATCCCTCGAGACCTCTATGATATCAGGCTCTTTCCACGCTCTATCAGCTTCTTTGTCTCATCCTCTGAACTCCACAAAGGCAATGGCAAATTGAGATCGAATAATACTACCAAAGTTCTTGGACAGCTCAATGGCCCTGAAGAGCGCGTCGTGCATTGAGGTGCATCTGCCGGTGCGACACCCGCACCGTGGGCACGGATTCCCACCGCGGGGCGCGGAAGCAGCACACCAGCGGCGGCCTCTCGTTGGCGAAATCCTCCACGCGTGGTAATCGCTCCCCACATCCACCCGCGGCGAGAAGCGGGTTTAGGGGTTCCGGTAAGGCGGTGCCGTTGGGCGAGCACCGGAGGCTGCGGCCTCGTGGGAGGCTCGGCTAGGAAAGCAATCTTGGGGAATAGGCATGGTAGGAGGATAGGGGATGCTTCCATGGCCATAGCCGCCCCTCTTTGCTCGAGGTGACAGCAGGAGGAGGAAGGGGCGGGACGGGGACGCCGCCGACCTTTCGACGTTCTATCCAGTGTCCCTGTGATCCGATAAGGGTTTTAGGACTGTTAAGATACCGGGTTGCGCCCGTGACGAGAAAATGGAGCGAGTTTAGATCCGATGGCGTGACGGCCTGGGCTGAGAATGTCGAAGCTCACTGGACTGGACTGAATTCAGTCCGTCCGTGCGAAACACGGTCTGAATGCGTACCTCAAAATTATGGACCTGGCAGTAGCAGAGCTGCTCCCAATTAGGAAATCAAATCAAGGTGTTTTGGAAACATTGTACTGGGTATGTGTACTGAAAATCGTGTCTAAAATACGGAGACACGAGGTGTGTTGTACTTGTACTGAACATGGTATTTGCGGATCTCTTGTGTAATGGATCTCGTTTCACTGTCATGTGAGGATGTAAGTATCGATCGAAGATACGAGTAGTGAAAAATTTAAGACAACAGCTTCAGATGAAATCTCTCCGTTATTGGTAAAATTACATTACACAAGAGAAGATCAGTAACAGAACAGTTTCAAAGGAAATACAAGTCGCCGTGACAGCCGCATCGCCGGCCAGCGGCCATCACTCGACGGGGAACATGACCTCGTTGGTGCGCAGCGGCGGGAGCGTCCAAGGCGGGTTGTACCGCGCCAGCACGAACGGGCCCTTGATGGTGTACCCATCTTTCTCCAGCGCGGCTTTGAGCCCCTCCGCTCTCTCCCTCACCGTCTTGTCCCCGGTCAGCCCGCTGAACCTCACCGCCCCGAACTTCCTCTCAGGCAGCTCGCGTATCACCACCCGCTCGTCCGTCGGCCGCGGCGCCTCCTCCGCCTTGGTGTACTTGGAGGGCAGAAGGAACCGCATTGTCACCTTGCCCGGAGCCTGCTGGTCGTCCGTGATCACCGGCGCGGTCATCGCGACCGGCTCCGGCTCGGCGGCGGCGCCGCTGGTGACGACGGGCGCCGTCATGGCAATTGGCTCCGACGAGTCGCCCTCGCCGCCGGTGGTGACGACAGGCGCCGTCATGGCGATCTTCTCTGGCTTGGTGTTCTGCGGCTTGCCGAGGGCGCCGATGTAGCTGGCGAGGACGGTGAACCCGCCGTCGGGGTTGCCCTTCATGTCCTTAGGGTCGTAGGTGACCTCCGCGGCGACGCAAGGCGGGTACTTGCGGATCTCGTAGCCGGCGCCGGTGCGGACGACCTCGTGCTTGGGCGTCTCCACCGTGATCTTGCCCAGCATCATCCCCATGGTTCAGAGAACAGGTAGCTAGAGCTTGGTGCAGGTTCAGAGAACGGTCTTTGAGCGGTCGGGTTCTCTTCTTCTCTGGATGGGTGGTGTGCTTGCCGCTTTGTCTGACACTGTGACACCGACCGAACTGCGCTTCATGGGGGTTAAGAAACGGCGAGATCCTCGGACGTGTGGAGGAGATGGTGGGTGAATCGTGGCGCGAGCTGCGCCACGTGTGCGTTTGGTTTCGGCTTGGAGGACAAGCTCGGCAACGGCGAGCTTCCACGTTGCTTCATTCATGTGGGCTTTGACTTTCGGCGGGCCACGTACCAATCATGGCGGGCCTAGTTGCTACACTGTACGTGTAAAAAAGGCCTATCACTAGCACGGCCCGGGTCCAGAATTACAAAAGAAGGCCCAAATGTGAAAGGCTCCGCGGATATGGCCCATCCGCAGGTACTCACTCCGTCTTGAGAGGGAGTATTTATTTAGGGCCCCGTCTCTCTCCGTAGAACAGTGAAGTTATCCTCGGTCGGCAGTCGGCACCTTGGTCCTCCTCAGTGTCGTCTGCAGTTTTCACAACGCAGGCGCTGCAAGGGGGACTAAACCCTTGCCAGTCGCCGTCCTCCACCCTGCCCGGCTTCCACCTCGCGCCGAAGTCCGTTCTACATCCATCCCTTCTCCTCGACCTAGCGGATCCGGTTCGCCGTGGTCGCCTCCGGCCTTTAGGCTTGTGGTTTAGCTCCACCGGTCACCGGGCGTGGTGCCGGAGCTGGCGAACTGCGGATCGTGAAGGTATGCATCCCTCGATCCACATTCCTGGATCGTATCTGATCGCCCGCGGTGCCTGTTAGTACGATCGGGAGTTTAGGGTTTCGTGTCAGGTCGGTTCGTGGGAGCGTTACACCGTTAGCCTTTGCTCGCACGGTCAGGTTGATCCCTGCGATTTCGCTCTGAATCTGGTTGTTTAGTCTTAGATTAGAGTACTTTTTGTTTCATACGTGTGTGGGAGATACAGAGGCGATGCCTGCTTAGATTTCTTATGGATGGTTACCTTGTTTAGCTCACGATGTTTCCTTCGTGCCGGCCTTCAGTTGCTTTGTGGGCGGCTTCTCATTTTTGTGTGGTCTTTGCCCTGGTTCTGGAGCAGTCATTTTCATGAGTGGCTTGTTTTTTTATGTTCATCATGAGACTGCAGTAGTTTGTGTAATTGTAAGGTAGCCTTTGGGTTGGCTAGGCCTTTTAGTGATGTGGTGACCATTCTACAAAAATCTGACGCATTTTGTTTGTTTTTCGGTACCTAGTTTACTGATGATTTTATAGATTCGAAAGGTCTGATTCATGCCATACATTTTTGTTAAACGTTTCAACGTGCGAACTTGATTCTTACTTATTTAGCACATCTTATATCACACTTGGTTCATGCTTGAAAGTTGAAAAGTCACTACGCTATGTTGATTTTAGGCATGCTTGTTGCCACCTTTTTTGGTCAAACATTCGCTGCATGATTTTTTTTCCATTTCACGTGTTTCAGCTTCATTAATGTAATTCATCAGTATTGCTTCTTTGGCGCATATTAGTAATGTTGTCGGCTAGCTTCCCTACTTAGATGGTTGCTTTAAATTTTACAAGGAATAGTAAGCTAGGCAGTTTCTGCTTTAATTATGTCATCGTAGTTTCTGCTCAGTTTAGCAAAGTAGTTTGCTAGCTCTGCTGCCATTATTACCTGACATCAAGTTTCTCTTTGGAAATTGTAATCATGGCATTTGGCACTCAGTTGCAGTAACGAGTTCCGTTACTATTGCTGCAATGACGTCATTTCTGTTCAGCTCTGTGGCATAGCTGTCTTGTTTTATTAATGTAATAACCTACCGTATTTCTTATTGGTAATAATTATCATGCCTATTTTAGTGTTGTTATATATTTGTTCTGGATTGGTACTTTAGTCCATATAATATATAATATTGTTTTGTCATAGTTTTTAAAGCTGTGAGGCATTTTGTGGCAACTAGGGTGTGCGGTGTGCCTTGCCGCCTAGGCAGAGGCGGCAAGAAGACACTACAGCACCATAACTACCTGGGGGCGCCTGGATGCCTAGGCATCGCTTTAAAAATACGGTGTATTTGTGTTGTAAAAAAGATGTGGTCCCGGGGTCAGTGGCAACTTATGCCTAATCAATGCTAAGCACTGCCCAAATTCATTAGTCTTTTGCTGGTTTTCTTATACTTTGGTGTTTTTTTAGTTGCCTGACTCATACTATATAATTTTTTGAATAATTTATTAGTGTCCTTGTGCATCTAAGTTTCTGGATTGTGCATATCGTGTCACTGCTATGTGTTCAATATCAGCTTTCTTTCACCACTTCCTGAGTTGTTGATCTGTTATTTTTCTTAGATTTTTTGTCAGATGTCTGGTTTCAACACTCAGCACATCTTTAGTGCCTAATCTTGTGCGGCAACATCTGTGCAGGCATATAACAGCTCGAATTGAGCAAAATAATACAGTGGGTTTTGACTATGGGTTTTGATAATGAATGCATTTTGAATATCCAATCCCTTCCTGGTGAATATTTCTGCCCGGTTTGTCGGACACTCATTTATCCTAATGAAGCTCTGCAAACTCAGTGCACACATCTGTACTGCAAACCCTGCTTGGCTTATGTAGTGACAACAACAAAAGCTTGTCCCTATGATGGTTACTTGGTGACGGAAACTGATTCCAAGGTATGCATATTAAATGAATTAGTAGTCCATAGGATGTATTCTCTCCTTACGACCTAATTTGCAATATGCAGCCTCTGGTAGAATCAAATAAACCCCTTGCTGAGATGATTGACAAAGTCATGGTCCATTGCCTGTATAATAAGAGTGGTTGCCAATGGCAAGGAACGCTATCTGCCTGTATAACACATGTTAGTACCTGTGCATATGGGAATTCCCCGGTTGTTTGTAACCGTTGTGCGACTCAGATTGTACATCGTCAAGTGCAAGAGCATGCACAACTCTGCCCTGTATGTATACCCGTAATAACTCTTTCCTATGCATGTATTGAACTGTTTCCTTGTTGATTATTTTGTTTTACCTGTCTTTTAATTGCAGGGCATGCAATCTCAAACACAACAGGCTGATGGTAGTCAGGCGCAGCCATTGATGGGAACAGCTCAGGCAGTGATGAAAGATCCCGCACTTGTTTCCTTAGCGGGGTCAGCAGCAGCTGCAGCTACAACAGTGCCATCGGCAACTACAGCCGTGGCTGTGACAGCTTTATCAATGGCTACGGGAGGGTCAGCCAGTGCAACCACTGCAACTATGATAGTGGCACCCCCTTCCTTTTCAGGTGCTTCTGCTCCCCAAGCCTCAACAGCTGAGCATTGGTACCAGCAGCAATTCTCACAATATTACCAGCAGCAGTACCCTGGATATAACCCTTATGAACAGCAGCATCAACAGTATGGCCAGTACCAGCAGGCTTATCAACAGTACACACAACCTCAAATGCAATTAGCATCACAGAATGCTGTTCAAGCATCAGCGCAACCTGCTCAAGTTATGCAGTTCTCTCAGTCTCAAGCTCAGCCCCAACATATGATGCAATCCCAATCCCAACATCATGCTCAACTACAAGCATCAACTGGCTATCCACAGACTCAACAGCATCAAGTGCAACCCCAACCCCAAAACCAGCCCAGCCTACCACACCTTCAAGCACCTGCAGGACAGACGCAGCCTCAGCAGCTAGTGCAGTCAGCCTATCAAGTTCCGCTGATGCAACAACAAGGCCAAGTACCACTCCAACTGACTGCCCCCCAAGCACAACCTACAGCCTCTACTCAATTTGGTAATCAGCAATTTGCTGTTCCTTCTACCCAGGCAATGCCGCAGCAAATCCAGCCAATTGTAAAAGCTCAACCTCCACCGCAACAACACACACAACTTCAAACTTTACCTCAGCAGCAAAATCTTCAACCTCAGCTGCAGCTAAACAATCAAATACAGCACCAATCTCAACAAGTGCAGCAAAAATCTTACCAACAACCTCAGGCCTACCCTCAGCCGACGCCTTATATGCACCCTCAGAATACTTCATATCCACAGCAGCAGATGCCACCTGGTGCTCCATTGCAACAACCTGCACATGCATCTCACCAACAAGGACTTATTTCTCAGCATCCTGTGCCGATGCATCCTACAGTACCAGGCCAGCAGTTAGCCGTGCTGCCTCCTCAAGGAATTCAGCATACTCCTCAACATCAACATGCTGGATACCATGCTCAGAGGCCTCCAATGCACTCCAGCGTCCCTTCCCAGGCACCACAACAAACATTTCCTCCCCATTCATCTGCTTCTTCACAACCAGGTCAGTCATACCAGCAAGGAATGCCTTCAACACAGCATCAGGTGCATTCCCACCCTTCGCAGCCTTATGGTCCACCATATGCACAACAGCATGTTACTGGCTATGGCTATGCTGGGCAACAGGTTCAAACTTCAGCTGGCATACCTATGAATCCTGCTGCGCCTTCACAGCAATTTCAACCTCAGTCTAGCTGTACAGTTAACAATCTGCAGACAAGTGCCATAAATCAACAACCATCAATGCCTAGAGCCACTGATACCGGTGAGCAACCTACTGGGCAGGGCTCTTTAGCTTCAGAAATGCAAGCTCTAAAGTCAGGGAAGTCAGAAAATGCCAGTCGTGTTGCTCATAATAGTGCTATTAGTGAAAATAGAACGAATGGTGCTGAATCTTCTGTTATGAAACCTAAAATGTCAGAGCCATTAAATGATGAGAGAATGAATGGAGAAAAGAATGATTTTGGTAGTGGTAGTAAAGATGTACGAACTGGTGTAGCATTGGACAGCACTGACATTTCAATTGGGAAAGATGGAAGGGCAGGTAGTTCACATGCTCCAGGTTTACAAGGAGGCAACAAGCATAAAACTTCAGATGCATATAATAATCTTGAAAAAGGAGGATCAGTACAGCAGGCATCACAGAAAAATGCAGGGCCGCCAGGTGCCTATCCGCCCCCAGGCATGGAACCACAACATCCATTTGAACCGGATAGAATGTTCCATCAGCGTATGATGAATTCTGGTCCTAGGCTATATGACATTCAAGGACAGCCAAATCGAGTAAGACCATCTAAACATAGTTTTACTGAAAATACTTGGCCTTTGATGCGGCAACCATATGGTTCATTTCATTCTGGAATGGCACGACGGACATTTGGAGAGAACCAAATTCAGCCACCAATGCCACATGCTGCAGGCATCAGACCTGGTGATGGTATGGTTCGGCCACCCATTGTTAGCCCATTTCCCGGACATCATGACACAATGCCTTCTTTTGTCCCTGATCCTTTGGGCCGGCCACATCCTCCTGGTAATACTCTGAAGCAAGAGGCGAATGTTTCAGTTCTTTTATTTAGCAGGTATACTGACCAAACTTGCATCATTCATTCATTCAGGAACTTTGAAGAGCAATGATATTGGTGGTGGGCCGTTTGTAAGTGGTAGGGATTTCCATGAAGAGGATTTCAACACTTCAGGGGAACATCTCAGGTCATTTGAAGCACATCCTGGTAGACATAATGTCAACCATAATGATATTGAAGATCTCAAGCAATTTCCTGGATCAGTGCATGTGGAGATGGGTCCTAATTCTTTCAAGAGAACCTTAAGTAGACATGACGATTTCCCTGATAGATCTACTTTTGCAAACCAGAAAGGTCCATTTCCTATAGCCTTCCGTGAGGATTTTCCAAGGAGGCCCAATGCAACTGCTGGTCATCCGGACTTTCTGTCACCTGGTACAGAATTCGATCATCATGGGACTGATGGAATGCCCAATTTGAGAAATCCAGGTAATGATTTTAAACTGTGGGTAATTTGCTCTTGGTTCAACTGAAATTTTTTGGAGTGTTTCAATGACAGCAAGTCGTCATGGGCTCTGAAAAGCTTATGACTTATTGAGCCTTTGTATAATATGTTAATAGTGATCCTCTAATGGATTTGAATGAGCTTCAGGTCCATTTGATCAAGGGATGAGTGGTGGTCCTGGTGGTGTTCACAAAGACTTCCTTGGCTCTGTTAACCTTCCTGGGAATACACAGCATGCTTTTGATGGTCCAGTGTTTCCTCATACACATTTCCACCCTGGTGACTTTTTTCCTTCAGAAGGTTTACGTTTTGTTGGTTGGGTAGTCAAGAACCTGATGGATGTGTCGGATTGCATTTAACTAAACCTTTTATCTACCATTTTACAGGTCACATGCATCCAGATGATCATAATCTGTTTGCTGACTATTCTTTGCATGGATTTGCAAAAGAGCCTGGCCACTTTGGTTTGGTGTGTTATTAATGCCAGTACATGACTTTATTCGTATTTTTCTTAATGAAGTGTTACCACTTTCCATTGGCTAATGTAATTGACAGATTATGTATTGTCTAAACTGCTAAGCTGTTTATTGTTCTGTATAGGGTGGACTCATGAGAAACACTGGTTCTGGTTGGTGCCGAATATGCATGTTCGACTGTGGGAGTGTAGAAAACCTGGATTTGCATGTACAGACAAAGGAGCATCAGCAATGGGCGATGGATATTGTTCTGAAAATGAAGCACGATGTTGCGAAGAGGCAAAAACTGTGAGTGATATTTCTCTGAAATAATTGTCTTGTTCTGAAAATTAAGCATCTCCCAGTTTTAAAATTCTGAGCTTACTCAGGAACCATGGAGGCCCCAAGTCATTTCATAACAAAAAGGTAGCTGGGAAGGGCCACTTCCGTGGAAATAAGCGTTAAAACAATTGATAATCTCAGCACTTGATGAGATTTTGAAGGTGGGTTGTGGTGGACCTTGTTTTTCTCCTAAAATGCAGCTGTATTGTCCTAGGATTCAGTTGGTTACTTCGCTATCTTTTGCCAGGTTGCTTCTAGTGCTTATGGGCGTTTCCAAGACTATTGAAAATTGAGATCTGTTCATATGTCTCGTTAAGGCATAACATATCTGAATTCTGAAGTGGATCTTGTAACAGTCCCAACTTTGGTTTGCATGTTGGTCTGCAGACTTCACATGCCTTTATGGTTTCTGCTATTAATATTTTGGATATATTTACTTGACATGGTTTTATTGTTTCTGTTGGTATTTTATATATTTGGTTGCTAAAGTTATTTGGAGAATGCTTGGGTCCCTTAACATGTACCCTTGTCCGCTGTGCTCAAATATGGGTATGTTGGATGTTATGGACCAATTTACCACACTGAAACTGTACCGAAGATTTGTAGTTTTATTGTGTTTTTAGACCCTCATAACCTAGAAAATTGTCCAGAGGATTTTTTTAGGACAAACTGTTTGTGGTATTTCTGGTGCCTGAAACCTTTAACAGCTCTGAGTAGATTCGTTCCCAAACACAAAGAAGGCATCATGTACTTATCATGGTTTGCTATACCATGGAGCCCATATCTTCTAAACCATGATAGGCTATTTAAGGATTTGGTTCTCTATCGTATTTGAATTCCTTAGGCTGTCTCCAACAGACAGCCCAAACCACAACCCAAACCCATTTTGGGTCTTCAGCAGCAACCCAAATGCCTTCCAACAGGCAGCCTATATGCACAACCCATTTTAGGTCTTGTTTCATCCACACCCCAAATATAGACTCTGGGCAGGCACCCTATTTCAACTCTCGTTCTCCTTCTTCCTCCCCAATCCCCAACCCGCTCGGGAGGCCCCACCTCGTGACGCCCCGAGCCGCCTCGCGTTGCCCTGCCACCGCGCCATCTCGCCACGCACCGCGCTGCCCCGTGCTGCCTCGCCGGTCACCGCCGCCGTCTCAAGCCAGGCTGCCTCGCCGGTCCCGTGCTGCCTCACTGCTCGCTGCCGTCGCCTCGTGTTGCCCCGCCATCACGCTGTCTCGCCGTGCACCACCCTGCCCCGTGCTACCTCGCCAGTCGCCGCCACTGCCTCGAGCCACACTGCCTCGCCGGTCGCCACCGCCGCTTTGAGCCACGCTGCCCCAACCACTGCACCGTCTTGGGCACCGCTGCACTGCACCGCCCGTTACCTCGCATCGCGCCGCTCTCCTTGTGCCGTGCAGCCTCGGCGCTCGCCGCACTGCCCCGTGTTGCCTCACCGGTCGCCGGTTCCACCGCCTCGAGCTGGTCCCGTGGTGCCTCGCTGGTCGCCGCCACTGCCTCAAGCCACGCTGCCTCGCCGGTCCCCGTGCTGCCTCGCCGCTTGCCGCCGCCACCTCGAGCCGTGCTGCCTCGTGTTGCCTCGCCGGTAGCCGCCGCCTCGACGCACGCTGCCTCACTGGTCCCGTGCTGCCTCGCCGCCTCAAGCCGCGCTGCGCTAGTCACCGCGCCGTCTCATGGATTGTTTGGCGGCAGTGAAGTGAAAAACAGTTGGAGAGAACCTAAAATAGGCTCACTGTTGGAGAAGGTTGCTGAAGAAGACCCAAAAAAGATGTTCAAGGAGACCCAAATGGATAAATGGGTCTTCAATTTTGCCTCTCATTGTTGGAGATAGCCTTACCATGGAATCAGCTATATTCGTGAAAAAGGAAGGCCGAAAATCTGCTGCAGTGTTACATTACTGATTAAATTTGTGACGAGCTATTTACTTACCTCATCACAATGTTACATATCCTGCCCATGAGGTCATTTGTAAGTGTTAAAGAGCCTAGAAAGTATTGGGCAAAAATTCAAAAATATGGAAAGATTTCAGCAGGGACATGTGCTCTGAATTATAGTATGTATATGGTGTCTAATTGGAAATACGATTGTGACCCAAAGGATGCATCAATGCATGTGTGGCACATGCTTAAGAATAGAAAGAAAAAGTAAGAGAAAAATGGTTACATGGTTTCCACATGGACACTGTTGTGATAATCTTGTATGCAGAGCTTGTTGATACCAATACAGGACTTGTAATGTTCATGCCTAGTTAACTACTTTGTTCTAGCAGATAGCGATGTATGGTTAGTTAGTTTGCTGGTAGTAGGTTTGAAGTTAAGAATAGGACAATATTATAATCGAATAGATACTAAATTTGTGGATGAATATTTTAACGTATTCTTCCCTAAGAGCTCGCCACATGGCTTTTTCAGTTGTATTTGATGAAACTGTTATCATAAGATCTATTTTGCTGGTGGCTTTTTTCAAAATTTCTTACTGCCACAGTGATCATTGAATCATCTGTATCTTTTTTGTTTGTTTGCTAAGCAGAAACTGAAAAGTTTAGGAAATTTCCTGCTGAGGGTTCTACTGCCATTCTTGCATGCTTTTCTAATGGGGGTAACGATGTCACCCTTTCCTAATGATGGTAAGGAAACATTTGTACTGAACTTTTATTACAGTGGCTTTTAACGTTTTGACAAGCATTCCCCAAATGGATCAGGACTGCTAATGTCAGTCGTTTTTTCTCAATTGCTTGGACAGTGGATACTAACTTTATATAATTGTGTGCGGCCATGAAGAACCGTGGTTCTTGTAGGATCTATAGGACAGAGCATTCTAGACTAGACTAACTGATTCGTTCCATGTTTTGAGGACTGCCACTAGGAGCTGTTGAAAAAAATGGATTTATTGTGTTCATACCCTCAACTTGTGAAACTCTAATTGTGATTTTATCACTGCTTTCTAGAAACGAAATCAAAATATACCCCTACTCCGTTATGTGCTGTTAACGGTGTTAAGTATAATGAAAAAAAGACAGAAATGCCCTTGTGATTTTATCCTAGTTTGATTTGTGCTTGTGATTTTACTATAATTTTGCATAAACACAGATTAATCTATGACTATTAAAATAGGTGTGAAATCATAAACACATTAAAAGTAGAGGTAAAATACAAAGATGTTTTATGTATTTTTTCGAGTAGGGGTATACTTTGGCTCCGTTAACAACCCATAACGGAGTAGGGGTGTACTTTGGCTCCGTTAACAACCTATAATGGAGTAGGGGTATAATTTGGCTTCATTTCGAAAAGGCAGGGGTAAAATCACAAACTCTAATTTTGGAGGTAAAATCACAATTGGACTTTAAACACAATAGCCCCAAAAAAATGGTTAGGTCTATTCTACTATCAGTGTAATGTTTTATCACTTTCCAGCATGTAGTTACCTTATCCAGCTATTACCTGCAGAAGATCCCCCCCCCCCCCCCAAAAAAAAAATAGAAGTTGCTTTGGTATCAGATAAAATAGATTTCTGCAAATTAACGTTGCTTGGTATTGAACTTTCACTGAAACTTCCAATGATTTTGAATTTCCAACTTTAATCAACTTGGCTCAATGGCCAGACGTGCACTGCTCTTTTTCCTACTTGTACAAGAATCATTTGAGAACTTTAGAAATATAGTTTTTATGGTTATTTAGCAAGATTGTCCTATGGTTAAAAGGTAAATAGCTAGATTTGTTGTCTCCTATGCTTATTTGTAACTATTATTTGTTATTTTGGACACGGTCTAGCTTTTTTATAGCCCTGTCTCCCTCTTTCTTGCTGCACAATTAGGTCATGTAGACAGTCCATCTGCATACAATTGATTGATTAGAGATTTAGTAAGCAAACAAATAATAATATGCTGTTGGTGTAATGGTATGTGTTATTGAAAAGCTATATAAAAAAATGTGTCTTTTTGACCATCTTTGATGGGCCATCCATTGGCATGCCAAAGGCTTGTGTGTTCACCTCTAGTTTAGTATTATTTCCGTCCAGTTTGGGGCAGAAAAATTTGCAGGTCCTCAATTTTTTAGATCGAAGTATTCAAATTTGATCATTGAGTTGTATAATCTAGTGGAAAACTCGAGCATTTAGGCATTACATAATCTAAGGAGAGGGATTTTGGAATTCTTGTGCCACTTAATTCATGATGAATGTGCTAATGTTCATTGCCTTCAATGGTTGCTGGACCGACTGCACCTTGGCTCATTTTCTGCATGCGTGGAACAATTTGACTTGAGGGCACGTTACATCTTCATCCTGTTCCTGAGATCTTCAATGTAAAGTGCCTGCGTTTCTACGGACGGCGTATGTTACTAATTAATGTACACATGTAAATAAATTCTTGTAAATGATGATGTCTTCGAATTTGTATAAAGTTTTGTAGTTTTGAAGTGTCCAATCTAATGGCATTTCTGCGTACATCGTATGAGTGGCCTGAATCTTTAATTGAATGTAGGGCACAGGAATCTTGCCCATTTTGTTCCTTTTTTCCCCTTGTAATTGTAGCCTTCGCAGAGATGGTTAACTGTATGAATTGATTATTTCACGTGTAAACTGGTAGTAGCCTGCGCGCTTGCCAAACGATACTGAACATGGATTAGTGTTCAAAGAATAAGGGATACATCATGATTCTATTAATGCCTGATATTTAAAATCATAAGGAATCTTCAAGCATGAAACGTACCGAAATTAGGCAACAATAAAGAGAGAACAAAGCCATACACGAGAATGCTTTTGAAACATCTATACAACCATGACTCGTCTCTGCATTTTTGTTTTATAATGAACCTGTCATGCACACGCAAGAAACGTAGGATATTTACAGCGGGCACTTGGGATGGTACACGGGCGGTGGATATAGGTGGCGGACGGGAGGGACCGGCCCCAGCCTGGCCGGACTCTGGCCATAAAAACCTCGGGCCCGTACGGTCCGGAAAAAAATTGGGCTGGCCCACAGGCCGGAGGTCTAGCCACGGCCCGAGTTCATTTTATACAGGCCAGACCATGCCGGGCCAGGCTGGCCCAACCCCTGTTTATTTTAAAATACATTAAAAATAGCGAAAAAATATATTATTCAGGTTTAACCAGGTCGTGTCGGGCCGGGCCCCCATGGGCTAAACGGGCCAAGACCACCGGGTCGATCGGGCTAACCTTAAACGGATCGTGCCGAGCCAGCCCGATGGGCCGTGCTCATGCCGGACCCTTTTTTCATGCCGGGTCGTGCTCGTGCCAGGCCATTTTTGCTGGGCTTCAGGCCGGCCCGATTGGCCCGGCCCATTTGGCCACCTATAGCGGTTCCAGTGACACTACGCGATTTAACCCAAATTTACGGCTCAATATCTCAGGGGTTTGAAGCAAAACCTGCTACAAGCTCTCACCTGGATTGTTCGCCGTGAAGGGGAGGACGGCCCAACCGCCGGCACGGCGACGGTGTTGCGCAGGTGCGGCTTCACAAGATTGTACGTGCTCTCCTCAGCGCCCGAGCCCCTGCGCCAGCACGACGAAGTTGAACCCGTGCAGGTGGATTGGGTAGTTCTCGGTGCGGAGAACACTGCTGTTAATCGGTCTCGGTCCGCGGGTTCACAATTTATTTTGGCCTTTATTAAATTTTAGTTCAAAAATAAATATAAGTTTGGTCTGGTGCTAATCCAATCTGGCCCTTAACATTATTTGTTCATTTTTTGCCCTTTACCAGCGCTGGCTCCGCCACGTTGTTGTAGTTCACATTCCTGACAGATGATCAGCAACCTGTCGAGAAAAAATGGTAACGTCGATGGCTTCTGCAATTAGCTCCTGCCTTTACTGAAAAGGACCGTTCAGAGCTTCATCAGGTTGCCAGGAACCAGTTAGGTATATCAATGTACCGTGCTCCTCCGTTCATTTTTATTTGATGCTGGTTAGTTAATTTTCAGTTCATTCTTGTAACGGCCTGGGTACGCTTGCTTACGTTAATCAAGTTTGATACCCGATGCATGCAGGCTTAGAAACCAGAGGCGATCGCCGATCAGCATTTATGTATGGGCGAGAATACTTGCCGGATAACGAATGGGCAAGAATTTCGCGGATGACCAGTCCCTTCAGTGACGACTGACGACCCCTTCGGAAGTTGCTCTCTAGGCTCCAGCTGAGCCAAATAGCCAAGCCAACGGATCTTCAGCAGCTTACCTCGAAGCGGCACATTCAATAGTTGGTATGTGATAGAAAATCTCAAAGATGACAACATCATGCACGTAAACCATAGTTTATTACCGTATCAAGCACGTAATTTAACATGGAATACACTGTGAAACATTCTGAAGTCCTGAACTCTGAACTTTGTTAATTATGGACATCTTCCCTCGGGAGGAGAAGGAAATGAGCACAGTTACATCAAAACAAATTCATATGCACATCGAAAAATTTGAATACAAAAGAATAATCCTTACTTTTACTCGCACGTAAGAACGAATCTCTAACTTTTTGTGTGGATATGCTATGAAGTAAGTATAAGCCTATAGCACTTTTCTTACCGCAGAACAAATAAAAGGAGGAGAAAAGAGACGAAACACGGGTAAGGCCCAATAGTTTTCGGCCCACCAGCAGAATCAGCTGGAAGCGTGTGCTCCCCGTGCTGAGGAAACGTGCCCGATCTTCTGTGATCCGCTGTGCCGGGCGGCTCCGTGGCGCGCGGCTCTTGTGCAGGTGCTTCTGATGGCGCTTGAGCTGGTGCTTCTGCCGGCGCCGCCGCGAGCGCCGCCGCCGCGTAGTGTTGCGAGTCACATTGGCCAACCCACTCGGCCGGCGGCGCGGGCAGAGCCGAGCCGGGCGTCGTTCCATCCTCCACGTGGAACACCATGCCGAGGCCCATGGGTACGTGCGGGTCCAGGTGGCAATGGCAGAACCACATGCCTGTGTCGAGTCCAAATGAGGTCAACAGTTTCATTCAGCCCATCCGTTGCGGTAATAATTTTCTGGGTTGATTCGGCTGAACGACTGATGGTTTTTCCTACCTGGATTGTTCGCGACGAAGCGGATCACGGCCCACCCGCCGCCCGGCACGGCGATGGTGTTGCGCGCCACCGGGTCAACGAGGTTGTAGCTGACGCCGGGGGTGAAGTTGCCGATGCCCTGCGCCAGCACGAAGAAGTTGAAGCCGTGGAGGTGGATCGGGTGGTTCTCCGTCGCGACGGCGGTCGGGTTCTGCAGCACGATCTCCACCACCGAGTTGTACTTGAGCTTCTTCACCTTTGTCGCCACCGTCATCGGCGTGCCGCTCGGCGGCGGACCGTCCGGGAAGTCGGCCGTGAAGACCCCCGAGGTGCCGGTTAAGTGGGCCCCCAGGAGGGACGCCTCCGACGGGAGGCGGAACGACACGCCGTTCATCGACGCGGCCACGGCGTTCCCGCTGCACTTTGTCTGCGACGGGTCGCACGGCAGCTGGCCGAGCCCCAGCTCGATGGTCATGCTCACGTCCACCGTCGACGGCACGGCCGGCGCGCCGGGCGTGGCCAGGCCCCTCAGCCCGAAGTAGAAGGCGTTGGCCGTCGCGGCGTCGGAGCTGGACGGCATGGTGGGCATGGCCGGCGTGCTGCTGGCCGGCGTGCCGTTGTAGCGCAGGATCGCCGTGGCGGTGGTGGCGTCGGAGGCGGCCATCGTCGACGGGGTCAGGGTGTCGTACGCCTGCACCGCCATGTAGTAGCTCCCGGGCGCGGCGTTGGTGGACACGAGCGCGTCCACGGTCTGGCCCGGCGCGAGCACGAGCGTGTCCGTGTTGAAGTTGGAGGTATAGCCTGCGTCCACGGCGACGACGGTGAAGTTGTGCCCGGCCAACTTGACGAAGAGGTGCGCGTTGAGGCCGGCGTTGATGACCCGGAGCAGCACCGTCTTGCTGGGCTCCACGTCCACCGTAAACGTCTCATCTGCAAATCAAAGCATTAATCAATTGCTAATCACTAAATCAGGACGTAACTCCATCTGTCAGAGCACTTTAAACTGATGGCGCAACTCTTACGTACTTGCGCACTGGTACAGCAAGCCAGTTTTTCCGTTAACGGTGAACGCGTCGGACACCACGGGAAGCTGACCGGCCAAGACGGCGTCGCTCTCGACATCGACGGCATTCTGGTTCCACCACTCGCCTGTTGACAGCCTCATCCAGAGACGACGAAAGAGACGTCAGAATCTACATTCTGTCCACGCCAAGAAGATATGGATTGCCAAATGGCGAAATGCGGCGCATCACATCACGGGTTACCAAGTACGATAGGGACCTCCTTGTCCGGCGCCGGGAACGGGTAGGGGTTGCCGCGCCGCGGCCGGATGATGAAGGCGCCGTACACCGTCGCGCGGAGGAAGGAGGAGTGGGCGTGCCACCACAGCGTGCCTTCCTGCCCGGGGACGCTGAACCGGTACGTGTACGAGCTGTTGGGCTGGATGGGGCATTGCGTCACCATGCTCGGCCCATCCGCCCATGGCGTCAGTAACTGGAGCACACCATGCCTGTCAATAATGCAGCAACAGCAGTGGAAACAGTTAGAGTTAGGCCGTTGAAACTTCCCCTCTGCCCAGACTCAGAATTCAGTTGGCTGCTAGTGTCAATTTCACTGAAGCACTGCTGTAGTCTTCAATCGCAAACGAGTGTGAAAACCATGCGTTCTTTTTCCTAGTAGGATAATAACAGCCGATACTTTAGCTTAATCTTTTAGTCCACTCTTGACTGTCAAGAGTGGAGTTTATGTGCCACTACGTTTTATACTCTTTCTTGCGAGCTTTTTGGCTTTACTCTGGTGTAAGGTTGTGAAGATAACCTCGCATCTTTACACTTGGCAAATATTTAGATCAGCTTCCCTGCAGTCACTCAGATGTTGTGTTTCGACAGGTACAATGTACTTTTCAGAGGTTTCACTTCAGGCTCCTAGATAGAATCTAAGAAAACAGCCACCACAGTCCCCAAGGATCCAATAAAACTCTGGGATGGCAGGTTCCTTATGGCATGTCTCACTCTTATGCCAGGAGACGACTTGATAACAAAGAACACCAGCAGCTGTAATCCATGTGTTTTATGACAAACCCTCTCTTTTCTAATAAAGAAATGAAAATAAGGTAGAGACCCCTCCTCCCTTTCATAAGAAGAAGAAGATGGATAAAGGAGTCACCAGTGGATGGTTAAGTTGTATGGCGAAGCGTTGATGACATTGACAACAACCGCGTCACCTTCATTCACTTCGATCGCCGGGCCTGGCAGCTGGCCGTTCACCGCAATAATGTCAGTGGTGGTGCATAGTTGACTGATTCGCATACTTCCCACCTAAGAAACAAGGTTACAGATAAACACGTCATTTCACAAGTTAGGGACGGCAGGCAGTGGATTGAAGAAGATAAGGATGCTCCACCGAGTGTATGTAACTGGACCCTCCTAACAACCAGCAAGTTCAGAAATTCCCTGTTTTGTACCGCATAAGCCACAATCTCATCCTGAATTCATGGTCGCCAGTGTACTTCACGCACTAAACACTTTGTTTGGTGGTGGAAACGCAACAAACTGAAACCAGTTCATCTTCTTCTCAAAGGCTCCAGCTTCGAAGTTATACCGAACGAACTGATCGAACAGAACTCAAATGCATGGAGAGAGAATGGGAGAAAGGGAGAGAGAAGTACTGTGAATGTGTATCTCGCCGTCGCCGCATCTGCCACCGGCCCAACAAGAAGAAGGGCGAATGCCAGTAAAAGCTGCACCATGGATGGAATGGGAGGTCGAGCAGAGTTCAGACTTCAGAGCAGTGTCGGAGGAGGGAGGGAAGAGGCAGAAGCTTTCTTGGCCGTGGTGGGCGACCTGTGTAGCTCAACTTAAAGGGACACGATAAGTATATATACTACAGAGTGCTTTCGGCAACCTCTCGAGGAATCACTTTGATAGGACCGCCCTGTATGTGTCCAATTTTATTTTGTGATCACGACATAAAGCTCCTTCTATCTCTCACGGGTTTTTAATCCAGATGTCAATGCTCCAAATTATCTATGCGTCCTGGGCCAAATGATAGGGGGATTAACGCCAGCTCGTCCACAATCTAACGACTTAATTACTTGTTCAGCTTTGATTGCTGTGTCAAATTCTTGGCAAAACCAAAAGGAGTGTCGATTTATCTTCCTTAGCTACACGTGGGCAATGCCGCTTCCATTTCAATCAGGAGTTTTACTTCTGCACACAACAGGTATGTTCCCTGACGAACTATAATATTGGTTAGCGTACGAGCTAGGTTTGCAATCAGTGAGATTCGTAAAAACAACTAGTTAATGGGAAATCAGCATTTCAGGAATGACCAACCACATGTCTCTTTGTTTGTCCCTAATGACCTTTCCGGTCAAGAAAAGCAGCACTCTCCTTTTCAAAAAAGAAAAAGAATAGAAAAGCAGCTCTCAGAGCTGAGGCAAACCAGGTAGGCGTAACCGGTGCTTTGAAATTCTGAACGTACGTGGAGCTTCGCTACTAGACAACAATCCGCTCCCAAAAAAGAAACTACCATTCCAACAAATTTGGTCTCGCAGAGTCGAATTCGGTGAACATTATTGGCGGCGATGTGCTGTCACGTGTGTTATTAGTGCCTTGTACTCAAGTCTAACTTACATATTGGCTGTGGAGTAGGTGCACAAAAGACATGTGAGCATGCTTGTCCTTAGCCTTCTGAAGGAAAGAATCTCCCTGCTGTGCTGAAGAGTTGCACAAAATTTAAACAGAGTCGCACATCAGAGGACAATACCAAACAAAGAGGCTCATACATCGCATCACACACATACGCTTCCATCAGAAGAGAAAGAACCTAAGAAAAAACACGTGGCAGTTGATCACGGAAGTCTATCTATCTCGACGGGATAACGCCTTGATGTACATACGGGCAAGAATTCATGTACGGGTAGGACATATAATGATATAATGTTCTTGTGGAGACCTCATGTTCCCTTTGCGCACATACGTCCGGGAGTATCCAGAGTGTGCCAGCTCTACACGATTAAAGCTCTGAATGGACCGTTGGGACGCCGGCGTCCTCTCGTCTAACCTAACTGACGGCAGGTCCAGCGCCAGCAAAGGCTGTCTGCTGCCTGTACAAGAGAGAGGCAGCAAGTGTTTTGCTCATCTGACGTGGCACATGAATGTGCGTTGGCGACCTGGCGTTCCTGTATGAACAATCTTGAGTTTATCACAAATACATGATCCAGCCCTTTCAAAGAAACGGTCCCGTTTTTCTGCACTCCTGTTCTTTCAGTTAAATCCTTTGCTTGTGCCTTCTAAGGTCGCCACAAATCAAATTTAGATAAGCTACTGATACTTATCAATTTAGTACGGAGTACAGATAACAATATAAGAACAGATAAACATGATCCATCCTCTTCCCATCTGAAACTGTTCTCGGAACCTCACGAAAAGCATTGGATTACATCAAGAAAAAAAATAGAGCGCTAAGAGCAGTAGCATTTTTGTTACGCAACAGTAGTACTTTGGGTACACTTATCACCATCCGATCAATCGAAGAATCGAATCATCGAAGTATACAGCCTGCCTTCTCCTTCTTTCTCGTTCAGATAGTTCTTTTTGGTGTTGGCACATCAATGCAGGGTCCACCGGGTTCCATGACGAAACCCCAGGCTGGCACTTCGGGAGGTCCCGAGGCGGCGGCGGTAGCGCCGTGTCTGGATTCGGTCGTCCTCCACAGCGAACGCCATTGCCAGGCCGATGGACAGGTGGGCATCGATGTGGCAGTGCATGAACCACATTCCTACACGTACACACAAAGTTCCTTAGTTTGTCAACATTGCATGATTTTTTTACCTCCAAAGTCCAAACCATATCATGATAAGCTTCTCGAGAAAAGAAAATTCGTGACAGGTTGAAAGCAGAGTGCCTTAGTATAGTAGACTTTGCTTTTTCCCATTATCTAAAAATTACTATGGTAGACTAACTACTGAGGTCGAGAAACCAACTTGTGGTTACGTGTTGTACACAGCATCAGTGGGCCAGTCATTCAGAAGAAAAAGAAAGGTAGCAGTGGGCCAGTCCTTCTTTAGGCCCAGATTCTATTCTTTACGTTATATGGGCTGGACAAGAATGCTTATCCTAGCCCAGAATACAACACTTGCGGTTGCGGGAGCCTTTCCAACTACTGTTGAATCGATTCCTTTGTGGTGATGCAACGCCATCGACCCATCGTAATCCAAGTTTAATATCTTCTGGCACGAAAAAAATCGTTAAAATTCAATTTGTGAAATGATCGATCTAGAGAAATTTACCTGGGTTATTGGCGACGAAGCGGATTACGACCCACCCTCCAGTCGGCACCGGGACGGTGTCCCGCACCTGTGGGTTGACGAGGTTGAACCGCTCGCTGCCGTGGCGCCGTTGTAGTTGCCGAACCCCTGCGCCAGGGTAAAGAAGTTGAACACGTGCAGGTGCATCGGGTGGCTCTCGCGCCCGACCAGCGCCGTGTTCTGAATCACCATCTTCACGGTCCGCGTTGTACTTAAGCGCCTTCACCTTCGTCGATGGCCTCGCCGTGGCCGTAGACGACAGCGCACCGGCGATGCCACCCACCAGCTGCCCCATCCCGTTTGCGTAGTCGAACGCCATGGGCGGCTGGTCAGGAAAGTCCCTGGTGTACACGCCGCCCTGTGGGTTCCGGTACCGCACATCCAGCAGCGAGATGGTAGACGGGAGCGCGAACGACGCGTTGTTCATGCTGGCCGCGACGTCTGCGCCAGATCGCAGGAGGAGAAGCCGAGCCCAATGGTTACGAGGGGATATGATGGCCATGTAGTAGCTGGCGTCCGCCGCGATCACGGTGTACGTGTGGCTCGCCACCTTGAAGAAGAACGTATTGAGCGCCGCGTTGATGATCCGCAGAAGGTCGGTCGAGTTGCGGCGCACCTCGAACTTGGAGACGCCTATGCAACCGAGTGCCAAAAGTAATTAACTGCAAGCAACTTTGAACTGAGCAATAGCGTGCTCATCACAAATGCGTACTTCCTCCTTTTTAAAATAATTGACATTTATAATAGTTAACTAGCTAATTTAATTTAAATTGAACTAAATTTTTTGTCCTAAACATCAATTAATTCATAACGAAGGGAGTATTAGCCCAGATTGTTTTCGAGGCCGCCACCCATTCGAAATCTCCTTCCATGGACGATGAGTGGCAAACGCCAACCGATCCCCAGCCTCAACCTCCATGGACGACGGCGGGGTGGTTATCGGGCTATGGAGGAGAGTGGGAGGGGGCCGTGGTATACAGAGGAAGACGCGCTGCTCAGCAACCTGTTGGAGAAGCTCGGGGCGCGGAACTGGTCGCTCATCGCGCGCGGAACATTTGCTCGTATCGTGCCGCATTTTCTACGTCCAGACATGATGCAGTGAGGAAGAACCAAATGCGATTTGTCATTTGTAGGGGGAAATTGCACTTTAATGTAAGGACTACAAAGTTGTGAGACTTTCAACTTTCTGGGCTCACATTTCCGTAGGTTCGTGGAGATCCGGACGCCCAGCCCAGTCCAATACTTGGATGTTTCACAAGATTTCATTGGAAGAAAAGAGCTTCGACCCAAAGTGGTATGTATGGCGTATGGGTCGCAGTCTCCCTTTTAATGGGCCTGACTGCCATATTAGACCGAATACTTTAGATGGACCAGGCTGCGATATATATTGGGTAACAGAAAATGTGTTCCTCTCTAGGTCCAATTTCGGCCCTAACCAAAAAATTTGAAGCACTCGATAATTAAAAAATGTTATATATCAAGTATGTGAAAAGTGGTAAAAACAGAAAATCGGAAAAAGCACAAATCAAACATGCAGGAAAGGATAAATCTGATTATTTCATACGCCTCAGCTCTATAAAAAGGTATGAATCAAAATAATCTCGATCGGCCTCGATCCTCATCATCGAGAGGCAGAGCCTATTTTCCACACATGTCCGTGCTAGCAACAAGCAAACGGTCCAACAATAGCCCACGGCACCGCGCAACCGGACAACAGGAATAAGCCGTTCGGCGCAAAACGGAATCTGCTTCAAACCTGAAGGTCCCAACACCTCTCGCATCGCCTTGCTTCGCTGGCACGGAAACGCCGGCTAGGCGAACAGGGCCCAGAGAAGATTCAGAACAACCTGTGGGGATTTACAGGAGTTTCACAGGCATCGCTGTTGGGGTAACAGCGACATGGCCGCCACGGAGATGCAAGATCCCGGGCCCGGACAAGCCAGATTCCGTGGTGGTAGGTGACCCGTTAACTTTGATGGCAACAAGTAACCCAGAATATAAATGAGTTCGGCACAAGCAAGTTAAGGAACTGGACGTCATTAGCCAGACTTTTTTTGAGACAGAAGTACACCGCAACAGCCACATGTTGGACTCTGTTCCTCTCCTCCCCAGGGGCCTACTGAATCATTCATCCGACGACAGAACTAGGCACTCAACCATTTCTTAAGGAAAGGCAACGCACAAAGGGTGATAAAAGGATGGAGTGCATAAACAGGGGAATCTCTTGAGCTTGAAGCAACCCAAGCAAAAATTAGCATGACAGGCAGTTGGCATACCAGACGGTAAAGGAAACCTGGAGCTCTTATTAATTCTTGCTTACAGTGACCCATCTTATGCAGACAGCATGATATTTTTGCACAATCATCACCACGATGCTACCATAACCAGATACCAAACCTCTCATTTCTCCAAAAGCACCACATATTATTCCTCCTAAATGCCACCCCAACGACCTACGAAATGCCATCCAACATCCACCGGCCAAAATAACCAATATGTAACCACGCAAAAGAACACCTAACGCTGATGCTACCACCGCTGCCTCCTACTTCTAGCCTAACACCTAACTAGCAATACAAATAGTTCTTTCTTATCAGATATGACCCATTAATCTCGGATTCGGGCAGGCTAATCATCTTGCGCCGAGACCAATTCTTCGGTTCAGTACGTCCATTCATGCGGGAGATTAGCCTCACGAGCAACGGCGCCGCGGTTCTGGTTCGCCAACAGTGCGTTGCTCCGACTGACCAGTGCATCTGGAAAACAAATACAAAAAAAAACATAAATGGTTAGTGTACTGTTCGATGTGTAGCAAAGACACATTAATTTGATACATGCGATGACGGGAATTAATTACCGTGATCAAGAACGTAACCGCCCGGGTAGACTGGACGGCCTCCGAGGTCCTCAACGTTTAGGTTGAGCGCCTGCACGACGCGAGCCGGGAGCAGAACTGTGGAGCAGGCTGAACCCAAGCAGAATCAAAAGAATTTAAGCGAAAATGTCGTGGGGTCGCCGAAGGAAAAAGGGGACGATTGAGGCGTACCTGTATTTTTCTTAGGTTCGGCGGAGGCGCCGGCCTGGCGGGGTATGAACACGCCGGTGCCAGTGCACTCGCGCTTTGCGCCGGGAGGGGTGAGGAACACGGCGCGCATACCGGCCGCGGACGGCGCCGGTCGTTGCGGCTTCTGAAGCGGGAGGAACGCGGAGGAGCTGAGGCCAGGAGGCGCGCCGAAACCGGCAGTTCGTTGAGCCTCGCCCTGGTGCAAGCCCCACGCCACCGCCACGGCGGCTCTCAGCTGCTGCTCCCGCTGTTGCTTCAGGGCACGAAACTGATACCAAAGAAATTTCAGAAACCAATCCACAAAGATAAAGAAGAATCGAGTGCAATAGATGGCAGATGAACTCACATGAGCCGCTTGTATCTGCTGCTGGAGCTGACTCCGCGGGTAGTTGTTGATGCCAATGGCCTTGGGATCCAGGCCCGGTGGGGATGGCTTCCTCGCTGGTGGCACAACGGCGGGGCCCTGATAAGCAGTCCCGTTCTGGGTGGACATGGGGATGATGTTGGTGCGCAGACGGGCCACCTGTCCGGCCGCGTCGTACAACATGTCCCAGGGATCAGCCGGTGGCTGCTCCAGTGGCGACGATGGCGGCGAGCTGACCTGCGAGGCCACGCCGTTGGGGCTATCCTCCCCAGACGCCGGCAGCCCGCACAGCGTCGACTGCGGAGAGCCGGCCATCACATCCGCCTATGCCACACAACGAACGGAAAGAATCAGAGCCCCGCAAAATTTAAAAACCAAAGCATCCAAAACAGGACAACGCAACGGAAAACCAACCTTTGGAGGATGGCGGACATCGTCTCCGTCGCGGTCACCGCTGATGAGGCCCGCCAAGCGGTGGGAGAGCCCGCCGAGCCCATCCTCCTCGTCGCTTTCGCTCTTGGCCGCCACCGCCGCCTTCTCCTCCTCGGAGAAGAAGTCGTCGTCAAGGAACTCGTCCGGGAGCCAGAGCTCCGCGCCGGCAAGGGGCTTCTCCTGCGCCATTCCACACAAGAAACACCTCGCTACACGCCTCCACGGGACGGCCAGGCACCCGAATAATATAGCACGCCGGTGGCCAGAAATTGCCGCTCGCGGACGAAATAATAATGGCCAGCACGGACACGGTGATGGCTCCTCCCGCCCCTAAAACTCCTGCCCCTCTGCTTTGTGTGAGGTCTCTCTCGAGAGAGATGGAGGCGAAGCGAGGATGTCGAAGGAAGGCGAGGGGTGGATGCGGTGAAAGGAGGTCAAACAACATCGCCGCTCTGGATCCGCGGGCGGTTTATAAAGCCATTAAAGCGTGCCGAGCATGGAGGGGTGGGGATTATCGCGAGGTATACTTAGCGGCGTGGCCGTGTGTTTCTCGCGACTAACTCGTCATTACGCCTCGTGAGGTTAACCTGGAGCGTTCAAATGGCCGTCGCTTTCGCCGGACGTGGAGCAGGCAGAAAATTACAGCTGCTTTTCTAATAAATTCTAATAATAAGGTGTTTCGTCCACCTTTGTTTGCTTGCAAAAATCAGAGGCTACACATCTGTTGCTCCTTTGGCATAGCTTTCATAATGTCATTCACCAACAACTCCACCCTTTAATGGCAGTTCAACAAATGTTGACAACACTAGCTACACCCCGGGGAATGCTTCTATTTACATGAGCACTCAATAGTAGCCTTGATCAAATGATCCGTTAGGTGTGACACCGAGAACAGCATGCCAACTCAGTCTACTATTCACAAATGAAACAGGTTTAGTAGGAAATAAATTGATCGATTTGGATTTCCATCAAAAAAATATACAATTCCATGAATATGTGTCACACCATGAAAATAGAAAAAAAAAACTCATATTGACACTTGTTGGTTTGTGCCACGTAACATGCATTAAAGTATCATACGCAGATACATAAAAAGACAGAAGACCGGGCTACTACGTAACGTATAATGTCTCTGGTATCATATGACGTTGCCCAGAGAAGTAAAAAGCTACCAGCATTTCGTAGCTCAGAAACAATATTTTTAAGAGGGTTGACACAGGCAAACCTGCCTTGTAGTACGATGAAATGCATAAATGGACAGTAAATTTGAATTTAGTAATGGTTCAGTTGATAATTATTGGTAGGTGTCACATTTTGAGGGATAAAATCTTGATTTTGGACAAAGTTGCGTATTAGGTGTAACCCCAACTATGAAGGAATAAGCAATGGTTGCTAATTCTACTGGCAACGGTACCTGGCTACGAGTCGGTGGCGGTTTTCAACTTTTTAGTAGTGTTTTCGTGCACGGAGTGCCAAATGCATTTCACAAGTAACTCGCGAACGCATGAGAAGATGAACAAGGACGTGTAATCCATTGGAGGGACAAATCGTAAAAAAAATCGGTTGATCTGCTACTTCCACAGTCCTGGATTTTTCTCTCTTTCTTTCGTGAAAAAATGACGCTCCTAAATTTTCCTTTCTCGTTCGTTTTGAAACATGGGTCTCGAGAGTTGCAGGGTATACGAAGGTTTAAACAGAACAAATTCTCGTATTCCTGTGAAGGTCGCCTGTCCGGCCGACGTGTCAGTTGGTGATTCCGGAGCCGTGAGGACATGGGCCTCGCTTTCCAGTGGGCACCGCAGGTCCCCCGTCCCTCCCTCTATGTAACGGCAACCGCGGTGACCGCCGAAGCCGCGCCAGCCTGCGGCCACGAGCCGCGGTTCCCGGTGACCGCTCCTCCAGTTCGGCACGATTTCCACGTCCTTATCGCCATGCGTTTTCCTCCTCCCCCGAACTCTGCTAATCATCGGCCGGCATCCGCGCGCTTTTGCTCGGCATTCTCGCGACGGACAGAAATAGCGTGAGGCACCTGCATTCCGGGGAGAAAGAAACGTGGACGCGAGACGCCGACAACGTCGGACACTCCACGTACTTTCCCCGTGATCGTGCTCCGGCATACCGGGAGAGGTGGCCGGCAGCGCCGCAGAGCGCGCGCGGCCGACGTGTGCTCCAAATCCTTCGCTCGACGGAGCGGAACCATGGGCCACGGTTCAAAGAATCTGTACACCACCAGAGAGATGTTTCTAATTTATTTCCGGAAATTCCAAATGTGATCAGAGTGGTCAACGAGAACTCTACGTGACGACGCTGCGAATCTCGCGGATCAACGCTCTCTTCGGTCTTCAGGCCTAGTAGTAGTGCATTGTTTTGGAGAGGTAGGCTTGCTTATCGAAGTAAGGACACACAAATCCTTCTCGTCGGATACAGACGAACATCCGTGCGCGCCGGTTGCGTTTCTTTTATGCCGTGGGATGGAGGGCGCCACGCCTTTTCATCCAGCATCGCCCATGTTTCCAGGACGCTCGTCGGGCGCAGCACGTCGGCCCATGTTTGTTTTGTTTGGGACCGTGCCGTCCCCGCGCCACTGCTCCGCTCAAGGGGGGGGGGGGGGGGCGCAAAACAACGGGAATGAGAGATGGTGGCGTGTTGGTAGTTCACGGCATTTGCCCCCGCGCCAGCCCGCAGGCTCCCGCCGCGCGGGGCATGGCAGCGCTTTTTCGCCGAGCTTTGCTGGGGACGACGCGCAGCAGCGGTTCGGGAGGAAAGTTAGCAGAGAATGAACAGCGACAGCCTTTCGCTGCTCGCGAACTGCGTAGTACTACAAAACAAAACAATCCTGCACGTTCTGGATATCGTTGCGCCCATGGCCGACGTGTGCGGTAAAAAGTGCTGGTGTACTACTAGTAATAGTTTGACTACCCCACTGCACGCACCTGTGCATCATCGGTCAATTGACTCAGCGATGGTGCAGCTATTCTGCACGCTCCTTTCGTACAACGACTTGCTTTCCCGCCATTGCGTTCGACTCCCCCCGCCCCGAAAGTTGAAGTTTCCCGCCAAAGGTGTGCAACTTCTCGGTACACAAGAAAGGCGTCCTCGAGCAGAAACGTACAGCTCGTCAGTTTTTAACTTACGTAGCCGAAATACTTGAGCATTTGGCCGAATTGCTTCCCTCGCCTCGTCAACTTTCTGAAGCTTTCCATCCACCCAAATACTCCTAACAAATAGGCACAAAAGTCAGAACGAGGACTAGTTAGCTAAGCTGTCAAAAGTGTTTTGACTCGGCCACTTTCATTTGGCAATTCCAAGCGGTGGGAGCTGAGCAACCAGACCACACCGCGCCCATCCCACTGGCTTTCAATTTTGAAGGGCAGCGGCGCCAACTCGGATGGCGACACGCACCCATGTATGGCCAGGCCATGCCGCTCCCTGCTTGCTGTAGTCTCCCATCTCTGCCGCACAAGTCTCGGTTGGACCCGGCTGTACCCGCATTTCTCTGTACGTTTGTTTGATGGTACTGTATCGTGAGGCGGTCACTGGCCATTGCCCCCCGTACCGTAGGACGGTAGGACTGTAGCAGAGTGCCACACGCGAAATGACAAGGCGGAGAGGATTTGGCTGCCTTGCCGTGGCCACCGGCCCGCTCCATTCGGCGGGAGGGGTTCCGAATGCGCAAAAAAACCATCGAAAGCACGCTAGCTGTGCGATCTGACTGCTGTCAAATCGCCCACATCCTTCGTGTCCGATCTGCCCGGTGATCTGATAATCTTGCGTCGCGGTGACTGACTGATGGGACGTGGACTTCGCTGTGCAGTCACGCCGCGCCTGTCTCCCGCACGACACGAGCCGCTGGAGGACGGCGCTTCGAAACAGCTGACCCTCGGCGCCGGCCGCGGTCGCGTCGAGGCCCCACCACGGACTCGTTTGCTCGCCGGGCAAAGTGCTGGGTTCTTTGTCGCGTTTGTTAGCAGTTCAAAATGCGAGAGCCCTCTCACCCTGCCTCGAGCCAACTCAACTGGATGGATGGGTATCGTGCTGCCGCAGTGCCGCCACACCGGGTCAAAGTTGCGATCGAAAGCCCGCGACGACACTATGCAGAGACAGGGAAGTCACACGCCAGTGGTGTGCAGCCTGAGATCGATGTTCACTTTGAATTGAGGACCTCTGACCGCACCACCTGCCAGCAGCATAGCCTCTGCAGCGAGATCAGTGTCGCGTCAACGTCAACGACCTTCGCACGTGATGACAAAAAAATCACTGAGCAAACCTCACCGAACAAGCAAACGGTGTGCCCGCCGGTTCACGCGCGCAGAGAAACAACAGTAAAACCTGCCAGCAGCATAGCCTCACCGATCAAGATATTTTTTTCTTTCTTGTACCATTGTAAAACCTCTTTTTTTTTGGCTGCAAGAATGAAGCTAAAGAATCTTCAGGCACAAGCATTACGCTTTTCCATGAACGAAAAGGAAAGCATTACGTGCGCGATGGGATCCACGTGTAAGATTTGATGCTTCCGTATTTAAGAACTCGCACATCGCTGTTGCGCTCGATTGAAGGCGCACTGCTACCGCCCATGATAGTACTTGCACCGCTGAGAGTGATACGGTACGACGTGCTAGCGAGGCGTCGGGTCGCTTTGAACCCTAAATCTTCGCGTGGAAGCAAAGAACTTAACGATAAGTCACTTTTCCTTGTCCTTTACGAATATAAACTGCACAGATCTTCTCCGCTAGGTGAAAAAAAATCATAACCGCTCAGGAAAAGGTGGCTCATGAGCGGTTTTAGAGCTGCTTTTGGTGCCATATGCCGGAGTAATTATTATTGAGCTATTTTAACTATTATGCCGCAGTGTGTGATCAACTTATGATCATTGGCACAGCGCCGTAGTACTCCGTGCACCGTTTTACCGTACTGTGCCGACGGCGACCCAGTTTGGCACTTTGGCCCGAGTTCTTCTACCCACACGTCTGTTTGTTTGCTTGGTGCCTGGAACTATGCAAGTTCGTGGCCCAACTGTTAACGCATGCCGTGCCACGCCTGTGCAAAGATCTGCGGCGATACGGCCAAGGGGCACGGGACAATAATTCTCTTCACAAGACGAGAGAAAAAGTGCTGGGCTTATGCTACAGCAAAATGCGTCAGGCTTCTGTGCATTCTGCCCTTGCTACGGTACTTGCACACTGACTCGATATTCAAACCAGGCCATTCATTCAGGATCGGGATCCTCTGCGTTGTCGACCTCCTTCCAGAACCAAAACATAGGCACAATGAGATGAATAATTGGAAAGCAGGTGCTGCCCAGGGCCAGCCCTGACTTTTTCGGGGCCCGGGGCCAACAAAAAATAGACCCTCATTGACCGAAATTATATTATAAAATTTTATTATCACTAACCGTGTCACAATAATAAGTTTGACATAAATAACACAGTTAGATGAGAGAAAAAATAAGAGAAAATCAACTAGTCTAGAAGTAGTATATGTAGAAAATCAATAAAGACAACGACAATAAAGTGGTGGCATGCTGCCCTGTAACCTTGAGCAGCTCAGCGATATCACAATCGCAATACGCAACCAAAGAGAATAAAGATAGGATTCAACGATTGGCGTCCAGTTCAGAAGATTAGACGAGGCAACGATGTGGAGCTGCTCAACCTCTACCACTCTGTATGGCCATGAGTATTGTTGGAAAGGATGACCATCTACGTAAAATATACAGACTCAATCTACAATTTTATTGGTTGTTATTCTTGGTTAATTAATTCTTTGTCATATGCCACTTTGATCACATTTGCTTATTTAGTTGTGTAGGGTGATAAAAATTTATCGACTAATTCAGAGGGGGCCCGGGCGGTCGCCGCTTGGGCACTGCCCCAGGGCCGGCCCTGGTGCTGCCGTTCGCTATGGAATCAACACTCCAGATTTTAGCTAACGCCCAAAAAGTTGCTCTCTGCAGTAATGCAGAGGATCTCAATCCTTGCATTCAACCTTCTGGAAAAACATCGTTTCGCGAACCATAGCCTAGCCTCTAACGTACGGCCATCAATTTCCTTTGTGCTCCTCCTAACTAACGCGAAAATATCTGCTCAAAGATTTTTTAACTGCAGCATGCGTCCGACACAGACATGCGTACATCACTCTTGTGGGGGAGCCCACGGTGAGACACCGCGCGCTTCCAAACCAAATCCTGACCAGAGATAACAGAGCAAGCGCACCCGCGCACGACGAAGACGTAGCAGAACGCAGGCGCGACGCATCGCCGGCCGGCGAGAGGACGGTGAAGGCTGCGGCGCACCGCCACGCTTGTGCGCAACGAACTGTGGCTGATGGAGTAGGCTGCCGGCTTTCTCGCGATTCTTTCTCGCGACACCGCGGCGACGGCTCGCACGGCACGGTGCTGGGCACTTTCCGCCGCTTCCGTTGGTCGCCCGACGTGGGCGCGTATGCATGGGATCCGCAGATCTGCCCGATCACGTCACCGCGGCAAAAGGCCTCGGCCGACCAGGATCGCATGTTCCAGCCTTTTATTTTTCGCAAGAAAGGTAAAAGAATAGTCGTCTGCTTTACACACGACGAGAATCTAGACGACATACATGCACAGCCGCACACTTGCTAACTGTTGACTATTCCTTGCTGTTGCGTTCGTTTACTGCTCGCCGCCTGCGCGCTTCACCGGCCCGTCCGAAATTCCGAACTCATCGGTCTTTCGAAAAAAATCCTAAGTCATCCGAAAAAAATGGCGAAGAGTTTGAGTACTGTCATATACCTGGATTTTTCTTAGGGAACACATACTTGTATTTTTAATAGACCGTCGTGCAGTATTTGGTTATTCGAAATGGAAGGAACGTTTCAATTAGACCAGAATGAGTTGAACTGGCAATACGTGCGGCAGTGCTCAGCTGACATTTGAAGGGAACTGTTGTGGCTGTCATCCAAGTGCAGTCGAATGTTGCCGCAAAAAAAGTGCAGTCGAATCAGGGCAACCTTACTGTGCAGTTAGAGCGACCAGTTCAACATTGTCAGCATCGTGCGCCGCTCGAATGGAACTAACGCGAGCAACGTCTGCCAACCATTTATTTATCTGGTAATCTGATGTGAGTGGAGGAATTAGCAGCCTAGTCAGTTCACTTCCAGAAATTCAGAGGCCGTAACTGTCCGGAATTCCTTGTCTTGAGAAAAGTGAACGACCTGAAAGGCTGAAGCGTGCCTAATGGCTAATGCATCCATTTGCATCTGGGGGTTAGCGAGTACTAGTACGTTCAACGAAGCCTTGCTGCAAACCCAACGCACTCTTTTTCTTCAGGTTGATGTGAAAGTGCCTTCCAAGTCTTGATACGTAGTCTAAACCACGACGGTACACTAACGACAGGTCTACAAGCCGTTGCACCGGCTGAAAGACTGTATTTCTGTTCCGTGAGTACATTTCATTGGGCATTGAGTGACGAAACCCTTTGCCCGGTCAATGAGCCCACTCACGCCGACTTGCTCCGCAATCAGCCCCTAACCCACCAAACCAACCGATTTCGCATACGACGACGCGGCGCATCAAATTATTGGGCGCAGCACCGGGCATGTTCCAGAAGACACGATGGCGTTGCGTGTCCCGCTGCACCATCTGATCTGTTGCGGCGAACGGTCACGGGCTACCGTTCCATACGTTTCAATTCAGTAGTTTTGGGTAAGAGCAGAGAGCCTATACGTTTGTTGCGGCGTTTTGTTCATGCGAGCAAAGTCCTTCCACAGTGTACCGTTCATTCCGTGCCTGAATTCCTGAAATCGCATTTCGAGTTCGAGGCACCGCTCTCTACGCCGTGCAAGCAAGCCGGTTCCTGCATCTAATCCGATGCCAGAAAACCGGGAGCGGCGCGAGTGCTTGCTCCGGATCCCACTAGTTAAAAAAAAACTTATTTCTTCCGAACAGTAGCTTCCGTCCATGGCGCGAAAGGGTAGGAGCGGACGTAGAGTTGGAAGAGATCACCACAGCAGCATACCCACACTCGAGATGAGCGGACGTGTTGATGTTTCGCTTGCAGAATATGCTTTCCGCTTGCACAAAAGTAGGAAAAAACTGTAACCGAGTGGATCTGCTTTTTTAGGTACTGTTTAGGGTCTAGTCCTGTGAGAGAAGCCCTTGCTTGATTAATTCCGATCCCGCATAACGCTTTTGTCATAAGGCCTGTGTACTGGGCCTGAACCGTGCGCACCGCCCCGCGCCCCTCGTAGCCCGGCCCACTCCAATCCTCCGATCTAGTGCTTGTTTCCGAGACAAATCTAAAATCTTCCGTCGTCCGTGGCATTCGCCAAGACGCACGGCCGATCGTACGCATGTCAAGCAGCCAGCGCGCCGCGGCGCATTCCCCGCCTAAACGGCCATCACAAAGCCTTAACCGGTAGATTGACAACTGAAAGTCCCAAGTTGCATGGGAACGGAGCAAGCTTACATGGGAAGCCCTGCTCGACCACTTCAAGATCATCATCGGGGCTTTTGCAGTGGGATTAGTTGCGAGCTATCGCAGCTCAGCAAGCCTTAGCAGTAGTTCACAGAGAAGTTACTAGCACCACCGTTGTGACTTGTCTAAATAATTCTGCTGATATAAGCAATCTCGCTCCGTGCCATGGAGACTGGAGAATCGAAATTCAGGTCATAAGCGTGTGTTCCAGTGTGATCTCTTATGCGCTGGTTCAGTACTGCATATGGAATCGATCTGATTAAAGTTCCTATGATGACAAACCAAACACCACTCAAATTGGGAATGATGTCTAGCAGTAGTGCAAATTGAGCTATTTCTATAACTGGATGGTCATAAGATGCAGGACACTTTTCACAAGGGCAAATTCGGCCCTGTTTTTGAACGGCAAATTCAGCCTTATACGACTAACTCCAATGGCCATATGCATAATTAGGCACCCATTTTCTACTTTTGAGTACTTTTGAGCACAAGTGAGAAGAGCTAAAATCATGTTCTTGCAGCGTCATGTGATTAGATAAGTGTGTACTGTCTGTTGACCGCATGTTCTAGCAGCGTCATGTGATTAGATAAGTGTAATTCTATACTCTGTACAAGCAGCTTCAATCTGATTTGAAGATGCTGCATGTACTGTTGAATCAACATAGGTACAACTGAGGACATTTTGGTGCCACGAATTACTCAGCCCTATTTATTTAGAGAGACATAGCACCTTTTCTGATAACAGCTCCTCAGGGGAAATTTATGTGTAAATTTCAGAAAGGGGACGGGATGAGCCCGTGGGGTGAGGTGGGGGTTTCTCCGCCTAGGGTCTCGGTATTTCACCAATAGCGTTGTACTCTCTACTTCTTAATGCGAAACATGTAATACAGTCTCTAAAAAAAGTCCAAGCAAAGTACTCCCTCTGTTCTGTTTTATTTGACGCTGAGACAACTAAGTTTAATTATCCTAACGTCAAATATTATAGAACAGAAGTATTACTATTTATGTGCAGCTCATCCATATTAGCACCGGGTTGGCCTTCCATGCCAATTTTGAGCTTTGGTGCCAGATTGTCACATCTTCCGGTGGAAAACAGAACCGCACCACCTGTTAAGATCCCTAGCCTTTGTCACACTCATATCTCTGGCTTCTGAGGGTCAGGGAAAAGGCAGTGTGGCTGCGTTTTCAAGAACTTCTGCCTGCTCTGCTCTTCTAAGTCAGGCCGCCGACATGCCCCTAATGATTATGAACCGGCCAAGGAGCCGAATCTTCTAGCGCAGGCCGTTTACGTGGCGGATGTTCATAGACTGCAAAGACGAATCCATGGTCGTTAAGCCTGCTTCAGCTTAGTGGAGAGCAGTAGGTGACGCTGCTGAAACGGAGAGCTAGGCGCGTGCAGCGCGAAGGGAACGTTAGTGCAGCGTCCACTTCGGTGGTTTCACACCGTGAGCCGCGCAAAAACCTCAAGCAAGCGATGATGGCTTCCGTTCACGCACCAGGCCCCGGAGGTGTATATATACCCACCTCCGATATGCCGAGGAGACCATCGGAGTTCAGTGCGGTGCGGTGAAGGCAGCAGAGCGGGAGGTTCAGGAGGAAGCTAGGAATGGAGCTTCAGGCGAGGTGCTTCTGCGTCGTTGCGGTGCTCCTGGTCGCCGGCTTCGCGGGGCTGGAGACGGCGCACGGCGCCGGGGAGTGCGGCCGCGAGCCCGCGGACCGGGTGGCGCTCAAGCTCGCCCCGTGCGCAGCGGCCACGCAGAACCCGCGCGCCCCAGTGCCGCCGACCTGCTGCGCGCAAGTGCGCGCCATAGGGCGCAACCCCAAGTGCCTCTGCGCCGTGATGCTGTCTGGCACCGCGCGGAAGGCTGGCGTCAAGCCTGCCGTGGCCATGACAATCCCCAAGCGCTGCGCCATCGCCAACCGCCCCATCGGCTACAAGTGCGGGCGTAAGTGACCCCTACGATTCTTGGCATTTTTTTCCTTAAAAATTACTGCTATCGACCTCAGACGCTTTATTCTGCCTTTTTTTTCCACCGTGCAGCATATACACTGCCATGAGGAGCGAAAGGGACGGCAACGGAAGGGCCCCAAACTGACTATCCAACGTCACGACCTGCCGTAATGTGCTGTGATCTTCAAATCTTTGTCATGTGACACTTGCAGTGCAGATTCTGAATAATGTTGCTGTAATGTCTAAGCTTTGGAATAAAGTACTTCAGAGGGTTCAATAATACCTTAAAATATAATGACAAATACAGTCTCCAAACTTCTGTTATATTTCATCGGTGAAGATACAATATAAAGTGATTGCCGCTTCTCCAGCATTTCTGCTTTGGAGCGTCTATCCAATTGTACGGGGAACATAGGTATGACTCTAGGGAGTCAGATACCAAACCACCCATATTACTGGCGGAATGGACAGGGGACTCTTTATGCAACCTAACTCTTATGCTAGAAGTTCATTACATTGCACATCTAAAAGCAGAAACTATGTAAGGGTAAAGACACACACTATATCAGCCCAGTTGTGATGATGCTTCTAAATAATGGCACCACCACTGGATGAAAGCGGGTCCACTATGACTTAGGTAACTGATACTACCACCAACATTCTAGGAAACCAGGTTCACTGCATCTCCTGTAGTTCCTGCCATACAGAACCCAACAAGATGGTAAGAGAAACTGCCAAAACTAACAACAACATGACCATGTATATGATTAGTATATAGAATAACTTGGCTCTGATCAATACTTTGAACATATCTTGAATCACACTATGTGGCATTACTTCAAATAAACAGAACCAACAAGTCGCTTCTCATAATCGTGTGCAAATTTCCTGATTCCCTTCTCGCTCTATGCGAAATTATAGGGTGCTAGCTCGTGAAGCTGAAAACAACCTAACTGTTAGTACTAAACCATACCGAAACGATGTGGCTAACTATTGTACAAGACCGTCTTGAAAATAATATAAAGCTAACTAAGATTTTAACTCCAGGACAATTAACCTTTTTTGCACACAATCGTGTTATCCTGTCTACAGATACATAATTGTGGCAGGTTGTTCTACAGAAAAATAATTATCTAACAAAGTTTGATAGCAACAGGAGACACAAAAACAAATAAAGAAGATTCCTTTCAATAGATTACAAAGAAGAGAATAAACTGAAGACGAACTAATTAAGAATTCAAATTCAGATTCGTTTTCGATGCAGTAAGAAAACAACCCTCATAGGAGTGGAATATCTGGGCACCTTTTCAGAGAAAAGTTATTGACACTTATCATCCCAGATATTGAGGTTTTCCAAATAAAAAAACCTTCGAAGAATATGTGTCAGGCTAGAACTAGTCAGACTTTTGGAGAAAGGGAGAGCATATGCTCTCTTTCTTGTAGTGAATTATGCACATGATAATCCATTCAACATAGGTTATCTAGGAACATATCCACTCAGATAGGACTTGAAAAGGTTATTAAATGATGTTAAAATGCAAGACGAACAACACCAAACGTAATAAGTTGTGAACAGAACATTATCCCCCCGTTTACCTAGTTCTCCAGGGGAGAGGCCACCAAATTCCCTAGTAGTAAAACGACCCTGAGAGCCACATAAGAAACAGATTCAACAATAACAAGCTTGAAAAAAGGGTGAATATATATGTACACACACATATCAGTGTTATACTATACCTTGCCACCAGTTCCCGTGAGAATCAGTGACTGGATCATTCTTGTCCGTCTTGTACTAAAAAAATAACAGTGAATTAAAAGGCTTGTTAGGGTACAAAGCATTCACTATGATCTAAAGTTGTGAAGTGACTACAAATTACAAGAAGGGCTTTGGATTTAGTAAGTCCTTACTTCATTGGAAGATTCTGTGGTTTGCATGGTCCCGGAACCACCGTAGTAATCTCGACCACCATAATGCACGGACGATCCAAAACAAGATGTATCAACAGATTCATATGTCTGTGGATGTTTACCATCCTTGTTGTGAGCAGTACGACTTTTGGAAGGACTCCATTGGGTTTTACCATCTGCAAGACAAATAAATCCTTCTGCAGTTATTCTGCAGGTGCATCTTAGCTCAGTGCTTTCAAAGTTCAAACCAGGATGATCTATTCAAATGATAAATTGTCTATGGCTGATTGGCTATGAAGATCAGAGTTTGGGATCATAAGTATATTCCTGAGTCAGTTGAAAAACAAATATATACGCCCTGTATGGATAACAAACTGAAATCCTGCATCCATACAAATGGTAACCATAATTGATTTACCTATCAGGAAATAGAGTTCTTCGCATGCTAAGGTTCTTTGATGCAAAGGTAATTCGATTTTATCGACACAACAAAGTGATCCTAATAATATATAGAAGGATAGATATCGATATGAGACGAGATGGAGTAATTCCACAACTACCTGTCATGCCAGCTTGTCCACTCCCGCTCTGCCCTTTGTAGAGAATTCTGTACAAGTCCTGATCTTTCCCATCAGCCTTGAAAACATAAGAAAAAAGAACTAGACTTTTACTGATTTGGTATAGCGTTGAACATTAATGCTTTGAAGTCACGTATAAAAATATTTCGAGGAAAATAAGATGTCAACATCACCATCATGCTTTAAGCATCTTCAAAAATTTAATTTATAAAACACTTATATACAGTATAATCACCCTCCCAAAAAGGGGTATCCACACATTTGAAAACACCAAACTCTCGTCTACTAGGTTTCTAAAAAAGCTCTCGTCTACTAATGGGAAAACAGAGAATTACGATATATATCTAAGAACACGCCTCGAAGAAACCCATCCGCCTGCTCCTAGATCAGGACGTCCCACCCACACTTGATGACCTCGCAGGAAAAAAATAAATGACTCCTTCCTACACTGACAACCTTCGGTAACAAACACTCTGTTTCTTCTCGTCTTATGAGTGACCTGGAAGAACCTTTCGAAAAATGAGTGACCTGGAAGCGAAGCAATAAAATGGTGTTTAACACTATCGCCCTATCTCCATAAGTTAACTCCACATCAACTGATAACGCTTTAAATTAGTGTACTCAAATTGTGAATGTAATACGGTAGTAGTTGCTTCTCTCGACCCCAGATATTTCTACTACTAATTTGTCATAAAGTACTTTATAGAAACACTTTCATTTAAATGAAAAAAATTTCAGGTTGACTAACTCCACCTTAGCTTAAAAAAAAAGAAATTTGCATCATCGTAGACAACTAAAAGAAAAATGATCCACCTAAAAAACGATGCGAGAACCCTACACAGAAACATGGCCTCGAACAGACGAGAGGTGTGAATACGCGTACCCCCTGCGCCGGCGGGTTGAGGAGGCTGCTGAGCGGGGACTCGTCCTCGGTGGCGTCGCCGCGGGGAGAGCACTTCTTGCCCTTGAGCTCCATGGCATGGGTCTTGTGCTGGGAAGAGGACTTCTTGGGCTCCATCTGGGGTCGGAAAGGAGAGTCAGAGCGATGAGTAGGGCACGTAAAACGGTTGCAGGCGGCGGCGGCGGCGGCGGGGAGACGGTGATTCTAAGGAACACTCGTCTCCTTGCCTCGTGGCTGTGTCGGTCCTCCATGCGCTGCCGGCATTTAAAGGCCCCTCCGGCTTGGGACCTCCACGGCGACATTCAGGTCCGATTCGATGCTTTGGGTAAGACAGCGCATGTGGGGGCCCATAGCATCCACGCGTGGGACCCAGGCCCATTTGGCTTGGTCTTGGGCGACGCGTGTGTGCAGGTCGAAAGAAATGGCCTGGATGTGTCCGACATGTGTGCATGTCGGAAGGAACGGTAGACCGAATCTCTATTTTGTATACTATAATATTATATACAAAGAAATAGTACTAAAGCATCTCGTTATTAACACTCGACATGTCAAAAACGTGATCCGTTTTGTGGTAGGTCACGGCAGCAAAATATTTACGGTAGCCGCTGGAGCTTAGCTTGCGCAGATCGAATGAAGCGCGACCGCATAGCTCAAATTAATGAAGCAGTCTTAGTAGTGTTTCGCCTAGTGCCTGTGAGACCTACTTTGTTCCAATCGCTATCTCAAGGCTCTGATCAGATACCAACAAGTAAATAAGCTTTGAGACGGTTGAATGATCGCCATCCAAGAGGGTAGAAGGTTGACACGAGAAAGAAGAAGAGTCGTCTGAACAAAAGGGAGAGAGCCTGAAAATTTTTCTCTCGCTCCTGCTACGTACGTGCTCCTTCATGCGCAGATACGGGTGCAGAGATGCAAGCAAGCGACCCCGGAAGGGATCAGGCATTATTAGTGCGGGAACTAGCAGATAAAAAGGGGAGAGATTCCCCGTAGCGTCGTCGCATTCACATGCCGCGCCCTCTGACTTTTGAACGGGGGAGGAAGAAAAGAAGATTCCGCAGGCCACTGGGGCTTAGCTGGTCGCGCGCGGCATATACCCCCAGGCCCCAGCCAGCCACGTTGACCTCTGGCGCCTCGCGGATTCCATTCTCTGGTCGATGTGGATGTGGATCCCCTCGCCTTATCGTCACCGCTTGTTCTGTTTCCCTCCTGACCTCCCCCGCGCCATGGGCGTTGGCGCACAGGATATCGATCCACCTCCTCCTCCTCCACCACCACCTTTCTCCCGCACTGGCTTCTTTTCCGGCCGGCCAGCGATTCCATCAGCCCATACTCATAGCTTTCCGTTTGTTCACTCGAGGTGGGGTTTCGAGTCAGCCAAGGATCCCACCAGACATCCGCGCTTGATCGCCGCTTGTCGCTTCACTCGAGGTCTCGTTGTCTCGATGCTTTTCCATCGAGAGCTGCTAGCAGTTGGAGTGTCCGCGACGACGGCTGGTCGATCTCTGCACGCACACGGCCGATGAGCACGTACGGCACCTGCTTGCCTTCAACTAACAACATAGGTTTATCTTTCGAGAGAAAGAGAGAAAAAAACTAATAACATAGCTTCTGCAGGTTGGAGACTCGGTGTGCACGCGTGTCAGCGTACGTGTGCATGGACGGCTGGCTAAACTCTGGATGGGTGGTCGGAGTGGAGACCACCGACCTACCTACCTACGTGTACGGGTGCTCTGCCGAACTCGATCGCTTGGCTTCTTGGCCGGCTTTGACACTCGAGCTGGTCCAACACAACGACGGGATCTTTGAATGGAAAAGGAACCTAGCAACGCACCCTTTCCAATAAGTTGGCCAAACGGGTCGATACGCTTACTTGTTGCCCGGCCGAGTCGGCCACGCAGGCAGCTAGCTATCACACGCAAACGAAGAAGCACACGTTTCGCATCCACACATCCGTCGCGCAGCCATAGGCTTAGGCTAGCTCCATGATATACGTAGTCAAGCGCTTGATTAAGCGAAGGCGATCGAGTTGCTCGCCGCATCAACACGTACGTGCACGCAGCGCCATCATCACGCAAGCTAAGCTAGAGCACGCGCAATCATCGATCTATCCGGCTTATCACGAGAGAGAGATCATGACAGGTAACGAACGCACTGCACACGTCGCGGCGGGATGAGGATCGTCCTTATCTCGACATCCGGCCAGGATTCCGTCCGCCGATCCAGAGCTAGGTAGATCTGTCCAGGTCCGTCGACACCAGTCGCCTCGATCCTGCCGCGGCGTCAAACCTGCAGCCTCCGGCGTCCCGTCCACCACACCACACGCCCCGATTCGCTCTCCCGATTTTTCCTTAACACGAGGCCCTAAACAGCTATATGAATTCAATTTTTTAAGTCGTTTTATATATTTGGATACCTAAACTTGCAGATTGAACAATGATAGCAATAAAAGGAGCACAGTTGGGACCAAAGCAAGGCGCAGTGGAGTTCAAGAATGGATCGAGCTACTATCCAGAGTGAACCTCGTCAGTCTGAGAGAGGATTTTGCTATGACGAACAAGGGGAGCAGGTGCTGGTATATGAATACCCACAAATATCCTTTTGGATGATAACTTTAAAGCAGAAGTTGCTGATTCTGGTATGTCCAAGTTAGTTGTAGACACTGGAATTAAAGGGCCACGTTTCGACCCAAGTCAAAGGAACAATGGTTGGTTTTCCACTTAACAAACTTCACCAAATATTCTTTTCCAAGAATGTCCCTGATAATTAATTATTAACGCATCGGCAAATAATCATCTCCCAAGACAGTAATGAGGCATCGAGCAGAGCACCCTCTACTGTACTATTAATGGTCCGCAGCAACGCAGAATCTAATTACTACGCGAGCCGAGAGCCTGAATCCCAGGCAAAAACCTGGCTGCGCGTGCGGCGAAGATGTGGTCAGCAGTGGCGTGGAGGGCCGTGCCCGTCGCGCTTCTGCAGGTTAGGTTAGCCGCCCCTACCCGGCCCACCCTCGCCGGCGGTGTTGCCGCCTTCATCTCCGTTTCCGGCTCCGGCGTCACTCGCCGTGACAGTTCCCGTGCGGATAGTCTGGGCCGGGCTCACTCGATAGGCCAGTTCTCAATTCCCCCGCTAAACAGGCCGTGGATCCTCTCGATTCATAAGCACACGGTAACGTTTTTCAAAAAAAAAAAAGATTCATAAGCACACGGCCGCTAAAGTAGGCCTGGCTAGCACACGGCGGGAGCCACAGGTCAGATCACACCGAACCGCACCGCGGCATGCAAGAACGGGTCAAGAATAGAGCAAGGAGGACCGGTGGAGGGCGCCAGATCGGCGGTGCCGGAGCGAGCGGACGCGCGGTCATGCCGGGCGGGGCCTTTGCCGTTGCCACGGGCAGCGCGCGCACCGCTCCTTCCAATGGCCACGCGACCCATATAAGCCATCGCCTCCCGCCTCCCCGTCCCCACTCGCCCTGCCCGTCCTCCCGCCACAGGCCGGATCGACACCACACCGTCGTCGCCTGACCATCAGACGAGGAATGGTCCGGCCAACGACGATGACGCGCGGCGCCGCCGCCGCCGCGCTCCTCGCGCTGGCTCTCGTCGCCGTGGCGCGCGCCGAGGACCCCTACCACTTCTTCGAGTGGAAGGTGACGTACGGGACCAGGACCATCATGGGGACGCCCCAGAAGGTGATCCTCATCAACGACATGTTCCCGGGTCCTACCATCAACTGCACCTCCAACAACAACATCATCATCAACGTATTCAACATGCTCGACGAGCCGCTCCTATTCACCTGGTAAGTAAGCTGTGGATATACGTATCATCCTCGCCCCGGCCTGGTGCGCGCAGCGCGTATACTGCATGCCAGCAGAGACGAAAGGGGGATTTTTGGGGAATCTATTGATTCGATGACCGTTGTTCTGTGTGTGTTGCAGGCACGGGATCCAGCAGAGGAAGAACTCGTGGCAGGACGGCATGCCGGGCACCATGTGCCCGATCAAGCCGGGCACCAACTTCACGTACCACTGGCAGCCCAAGGACCAGATCGGCAGCTTCTTCTACTTCCCCAGCATCGGCATGCAGCGCTCGGCGGGCGGCTACGGGCTCATCAGCGTGCACAGCCGTGACCTGATCCCCGTCCCGTTCGACCGCCCGGCCGACGACTTCCCGGTCCTCGTCGGCGACTGGTACACCAAGGACCACACCGTCCTGGCCAAGAACCTCGACGCCGGCAAGAGCATCGGCCGCCCCGCGGGCCTCATCATCAACGGCAAGAACGAGAAGGACGCCTCGAACCCGCCCATGTACAACTTGGAGGCCGGCAAGACGTACCGCTTCCGCGTCTGCAACGTCGGCATGAAGGCGTCCCTCAACGTCCGCGTCCAGGACCACACCCTCAAGCTCGTCGAGATGGAGGGCTCCCACACCGTGCAGATCGTCTACGACTCGCTGGACGTGCACGTCGGGCAGTGCCTGTCCTTCCTCGTCACCGCGGACCAGAAGCCCGCCGACTACTTCCTGGTGGTGTCCACCCGGTTCATCAAGGAGGTGAGCACCATCACCGCCGTGATCCGCTACAAGGGCTCCAGCACCCCGCCGTCGCCCAAGCTGCCGGAGGGCCCCAGCGGCTGGGCCTGGTCCGTCAACCAGTGGAGGTCCTTCCGCTGGAACCTGACGGCGAGCGCGGCGCGGCCCAACCCGCAGGGCTCCTACCACTACGGCCAGATCAACATCACCCGCACCATCAAGCTCTCCACCAGCCGCGGCAAGGTCGACGGCAAGGAGCGGTACGCCATCAACGGCGTGTCCCACGTCGACACCGAGACGCCGCTCAAGCTCGCCGAGTACTTCAACGCCACCGACGGGGTGTTCCAGTACAACATCATCAGCGACGAGCCGCCCAAATCCGGCACGCCCATCAAGCTCGCCCCCAACGTCCTCAGCGCCGAGTTCCGTACGTTCATCGAGGTGGTCTTCGAGAACCCCGAGAAGAGCATCGACACGTTCCACATCGACGGCTACGCATTCTTCGCCGCCGGGTAAGAACATACTCTCCCACGCAAGGCTCATATATAATCAGCTCCGGCCATGTATGTAGTAGCGCTGACCGGAAGAATGTGAGTGCAGCATGGGACCGGGGACGTGGTCGCCGCAGTGCAGGAAGACGTACAACCTCCTCGACACGGTGAGCCGGCACACGATCCAGGTGTACCCGAGGTCCTGGACGGCGGTGATGCTCACGTTCGACAACGCCGGCATGTGGAACGTGCGTTCCAACCTCTGGGAGAGGCACTACCTCGGCGAGCAGCTGTACGTCAGCGTCATATCGCCGGCGCGGTCGCTCAGGGACGAGTACAACATGCCGGAGACCAGCCTCCGCTGCGGCAAGGTCGTCGGCCTGCCGATGCCGCCGTCCTACAGCCCCGCATAAACCCATGGTCCGCGAGCGCGCGCAGGGTGCTGTACACAAGAGAACAAGACGAAATAGAATTTTTCCCGTTTCCGTTTCTGTCCCCCCCTGTTTATTCTTCTTCGTCTCGTCCGCTTCACTCTCGCTCCCGAGGAATAACCGAAATGGAGCTCAAGACTCCATGCGGGCACCAGTTAATATCAGGGGCAAGATTGTAAACACCAGGTGAGGAGGAAGATTGGCCGGCTTCGGATGAATGCAGACGAGCTCGATCGAGATGCCCTCTTGAACCATTGTAGTATAGGAGTCAAGTTTTATTGTCTGACACAAGTCTATCAAAATAAGTCCTCCTTCAGACAATACTTTTATTGTTAATTCGTTGTTATGTATGTACATGCATATGTCTTACGATGATTCAATTGTGATATTTCACTTTCGGTTTCATACTTGAGCTTTGGTCAACCCTTGTAAGTTGATAGATATATTGATCAGAAGATTGTAATCACAGCATGCGTTTCAGTTCGACAAAAACAGGTATACGTAAGAAGTATTCAGCTTCATAGAATCTGTAATCTGCAAGAGAGGTAGAACTATATATTAAGATTCAAGTCCTAAATTGAATACAAACCCTTTGTTTTAGCTCTTGATGTTGTGAGATTCATGAAATCAGAACTTGAAAATATCATGGCTCGAATGTGCCAAAAAAAAATACCTGTAAGGGATCAAGTTCTCACTTGCTAGAAGTGTTCATCACACCCACACCTCACCTTATTTGTAGTAATCACATGAACACATTTAGAGAGCAAGTAATCACAATCAATAGATAATTAGAAGATAAACTCATAAAATGTAAAAGTGGTATTTTCCACATGCATCATATAGGGTCTGAGCATATGATTACCTCATAAATTTTGTTAGGAATGCCCATGCCAAATTTTACCCAAAGTCAAAACCTTTTGAGCTACTTTTGGGTATAATTACTAAAAGGCTAGTTTAAACTTAAATTCAAATTCAAACTTCTTTCATCCCATGGATTCAAAAATGGAATTTATATTCACACTCAGCACATTTTTATGAGCACCCACACCAATTTTCACTCTATTTGGAGTTGATCTTGACATGAGCTAATTGTAGCAAATTCAAACTGAATTTGCATTTCAGATTTCACATTTGCTACAAATCCAATCAAACCAGTTCCACAATTTGATCACTTCACAAACAAAATCCCAATTTGGTGATTGATACATTTTTAGAGGGTAGAGTGGTCTCACAATTGTACAACAATGTAGAATTAAATTTGTGAGGACAAAAATTCAAATGCGGGACCCACTGTCAGCCACACAACCGGAGAACAAAACTCCGCCGAGCGCTGCTCGGTTTCTTGCGCGTGTTTGCGAGAGCGTCATGGTGCGGGAGCCTCGCCAGCGGCTGCTTCCTGCTCCTGACCGACGGCTCCCAGCGCCTTATCTGCGAGTCCCAGGCGCCACAAAGCTGTTTTGCTACCGTCCCAACGCTTCCTCACTCAAAAAACCTCGGAGAACCTAGCCGCAACCCCGACCTCACACCCTCGTCGTCGACCGGCCAAATCCGACGCTTTCACACCAAGCTGAGGCCGCAAATGGGATCGCCGACTAACCCTCGACGTTCTCGACGCAACCCTGGCCCGGTTCATGGTCTCCTTCGAGCTGTAACCGGTGATCTTCTTCCTCGGGACAGAAATAAGTCGCCGGCGGAAATCTTCACCACCCGGTCGAACCACACCCGTTCAAGCTCGAACAATCGATCACAGAGGTTAGCCACCAACCCTAGTTCTTCCTCCTAGACCCAGTCGAGCTAGTTTAATGCCAGTGAGCCAGAATTTCATTTTTACTCTCGGTCGATGTGTAGAACACCAAGAACCAAAACCGAAAATTCGTCTCGATCACTTGATCACCGGAGTTTCTGGTTTAGTGGGAGCTAGAGTAGCACCCAATGATCACTTAGGCCAAATTCTAGCGGGGATGATCCATCCGGTGAGCGTAGCATCGTGTTTTTGCCGCCGCTGGTGAAAACGGCTCGGATCGCCAGTGAAGTACACTTTCCCGACGATCTCCGGCCAAGAGGAGGGTAGGGTTAGCTTCCCCGTGCCCCAGTGGTGCTTTGCGACCCTTTGGTTGATTGTGTTCATTGCCGAGCTGAGCTAGCGACGTCGGACCCGAGCTTAATTTCGCCACCACCGTCGTCGATCACTTTCCCGGCGATGTCGAGGCGCGAGGGGTTGTCCGGCGTGTGCGTTGTGCTTCAAGGATCACGTAGGGAGAAACTGCGTCGAGAATTAGGCGGGATCGGCCAAGAACGGGCGGCGCCATTGCCGCTGTGCATCGCACGCTCCGGCACCGGCGGGTGGTTGAAGAAGATATTGTATGTGGGACCCGTGGGCAGTGTTTTAAACATCTCCCAATTTTCAGATTTAGTTCAAACTTCAAACTCACACAACTTTTGCTAGGAAGCTCCAAATCGAATGAACCAAATTTTTTTGGATTTAACTCTTTGAGTACTTTCCAAAAAATAAGTTTCACCCCATGAAAACCTTTATTTCTCCAAAATTAATTCTAAAAAAATTAAATTGTTTACAATTTTAACTAGAGAACTCTTTAGTAGAAAATTCTAAAATTCGGCCAATATGTTCCTTGTAATATCCATGAGCCACCATAAAAATTTTAGATCCATCAGAGCTTATTTGATCCACCTAATGGTGTGATTAAAGAAATTGGTCCACAGAAAAAAATGTCCAAAAGCATTTTTCAGATTTTCTCTGAACTTATTTAGCTCATATCTTTTGCTATAATTCTTCAAATTAGATGAAACAGAACCCTCTAAAAATAGTTTCCAGAAAGTCATGGCTTGATCCATGAAAATCCTTAGAAAACTCTAAGAGCTCTAATTAGGGCCAGATACACATTTATTGGTTCAGGCATCAAATGAGATTTGCTTCAAATGAAATTTGGCCAAGTTCCTGTTTAGGTTGCATCCAAACCATAGCAAAAATTTCATATTCAATAGCACCGTCTAGCTATATTTATAGCCTTCACAATAAAAATTTAACTCAATTGCATTTAAATTGACACGCATCGTAATTCTTTTTCGTGTAGTCGCTAAGATCGAAGAAGGCGCAGAGGTTTCGGATTTTATTACTCCGGAAGAACAACTAGCTTATGACGAGCAACAAGACATGCTCTAATTTGCATTAGCCATTTCATAAAGTTGATCACTTAGTTTATGCATTTGCTACAATTGTGCATTAGAGTCTTGTTTGAGAACTCAAATGCATAGCCAAGAGAACCTAGGTTTTGAGCTTAGGTTTTAAACCTCGCGTAACCACTGCAAAGCTAAATTAGTGTAGGATTCGGTACAAATTAGGTAGTTGGAACTACTCGCTAAAATAGGCTAGAGGCACACCACTTAGTTAGAGATAGCAAATGAATTATATGGAAAGAAAATAAGACCGAGCGGAGAGTAAGGGTAGTAGGACTTTGGGGCCTGGGTGCCATAGCTCTGCTTGTGTCGATTGAGGACCAAGTCGTGTGCGGGCCTGTTGAACAAGCTAGAACAATATTGAAGACCTACCGGATATATGGGAACCGGGAAACCAATGCAATTTGGGTAGCGATATATTGAGGCATTGCTTGTCGTCCAAAGGGTAGGTTGAGAGCAGCGAGGTGTAAATCGGCTGGCGGGCACTGCGGATGCTCCGCGCAGAGACCTCATGCTCGAGACGATAGGACCGGTTCAACACTTGGCTAATGGATGAAAGGTTGTTGCGTACGACGTTCGTGGTGGTACTGTGGGCAACATCGAGTACGGGCATACGTGACGGGTTATTCGGGTAACCCTGTAGGTGTAAATCGATTATAATCGTCGTCCCTCATGGTCAGTGAGTACCACTTGTTCATTATACCGTGACGTAGAAAGAACATGCTAGTGTCATGTTAAAAGATTACTAATTGAAAGTTTTACATTGATTGTTAATGAATTGCTTTAGTTTAGAGCTAATTAAAGTTTTTTTCAACCTTAGGCAAAACACATAAGAGAAATGTGTTTATTATTTGATTGTGGCTTTCTTATGTGTCTTAGCATGAGGTTTTCCATTATATTGAGGCTAAAACTTGAAAGTAAGGTTTACCTAATTAAGCGTGTATTTTGCAACATGCTTTCCTATTATACGCTGCAAACACAACATGTAGAGTTTCATGTGTACGTAAAACGGGTCAGTTTTGCTGAGCCATCGTGCTCACTACTTGTGTTTGAAGCGTTTGCACGGTGCTATGCGGAAGAGGCTCCCGAGGAGGAGACGAACCCCCAAGAGTGAACCACCATCGAATGGGAGGCGTGCATGCCGTCGTGTTAGCGTGCGTGTGTGCTAGTGAGGACACAATCATGGGCTGAACGTGAACTTCTTTTGCTTAGTCTACGCCCGTGAGTGTAGAATTAATGTATTTTGATGTAATTATGTTCATAAACACGTTTATGTAATAAAATTATCGTTTCCGCTTTGTACCTTTTATGCTGTTATCCGATGTTGTGCAACGCAGCACCCCTCAACGTAATCTTGTCTTGTCGAGACCGTCGGGTCCTCGCAATACCGTATATGATAATCTTTAAGTGTAATTTTGTGATAGTTTATCATCTGCTGACAGTTCTATGAAATTTACCACAAACTAAGTTAGATATAATTGATTGGGATGGGCACGCATACTAGTTCACACTTTCTGCATATCCAAAGAAATATGTTGGATCTAGTCTCCATCCTATCTGAACAAACCTGAATATAGATTGTAGAAGATATCTGCCCTGTATTTTGCTTTTTTAAAAAAATGTTATATGCCTTGGTTCACGAAAAAAATGGGAACCACAATTTGTGCGATTTAAAAAGGAAAAGTGTGATTTCACCAACCAGAATTCTAATTATGTTGTCCACTATTTATACACGCATAACTGTGTTCAGTATTAATTTTGTCAGCCTGTAATAGGATGAAAGGAGCCACACCCTTGTATGAAGTGGTAAATATATGTATCTGCATCACTTTATTCAAAAAATTCATGGAATAATCTATATGGAATAATCCGTTAAGAAATACAAAATGCGGTTTCAAATGCACACAAAGGCCATATACATCAATTCAGATTGGCGCTGTCACCACCGCTCAGTTTCCGTGTGGTTGCGAAGCTGTGAGCGTGCCTTACCAAGCTTATGTCGAGTACTCTATTTGGTATAGCTACCAGATCAGCACATAGGTGGTAAGGCCACCACACGTTGATGAACACGGGGGGCAGTTGCTTTGAGTGCTTGACATTATTTGAAGTACATATGTTGTGAAATCAACACTATCAAATACTGGCACAGCGAACGGGATGGCCCGGCAGGCAGTGCAATACATGGTTCACCATGGATTTTTTTACTGCCAAAATATAACACCTTCCACCATGCCAACCAAAAGTATTAGAAATCTAACGAATCGCAAGATAAAAAAAAAGTATGTTAACAGAGCCTGCAGTTACGCATCTCTCGGTAGTGGGTAAGCTTCCGGTCATACAAACGAGCTTGCCTTCCTAACTATCAAGTGGAATGCTAAAAAAAGGACTATACTGGCCTACACATTTTCGCATAGGAGAACACCGTGATTAAGGTCTCAAAGGAAGTGGATCTATCTCAGAAGTGGAACAAATACCGGTTCCTTTTGCTAGTATCTAGTAGTGACTTCTTGATTACTACTCCAATACAATGGGAGAAGTACTGAAGCAACGGTAAATCATGGTCATTTGTGAATGCTTAGGTCATAGAGATGAGCGATGTCAGTGTTGAAAGCATGGTCCATGTCGCACACCTTGTCCAGTGGATCCTTGCAGCACCTCTGGAGTTCCATGTACCTGTCCAGGTTGAAATTCTGCCCCTGAATCAACTTCTTCTGCCGAGATATGAACAGCCTCTCCATGAAGTCTCTGTAGGTTGGGTCTCTAGAGGTGGTGAGGAAATACGCGTACCCCACGACCAGGCCTGTTGTAGTCGTGAAGAACGTGATGGGCTCCATGACATCCCATGAGAACTCCCAGAAGGTCAGCCTGAAGAAGAGACCGACCTGGGTGATCAAAAAGCCCAGACCAGACCAGAGGATTCTCCGGGCTTGCTTGTGTGCGAGCTTGTTGATGTCCTCCAACTGTGCCTGAAGCTGCTTGAGCTCTTCCTTCCTTGGATCACTCTCAGATGTCAGTGCAAGGGGAATGGCTTTCCTCACAAGGTCCACAATCTGAATGAAAAAAACAGTCAGTATAAGTCAATGTTATTAAGTATCAGCTAATATTCTACAGGCATCACCATCAATCTGAATGACAGGAAAGCAACGTTTGCTATCTGCATATGTCCATGTTGCCACTAGGCTCCATTTTACAAAGCACATGACATGAGGCTTTGAATAAGGAATGCGTCACCGAATAAAAGTAAGACTTACAAACTAAGAACACATTAGGATTACGAGATCACTTAAAACAAAGAACATAAGATAAGCATTGTGAAAAAGAGACCAACATAAGATAACCCACCAAATACCTTTGCTACCCAACAACAAATTTTGCGCATGATAGACAGGTTGCGCAGTATGTGGTAAAAGTAGTGTTGGATTATAGATAACGCAGCCTGTACCACGCAAAGCAATATCTGTATGAGACCGAAAAGGGCAGACAGAAAAGTCTAAAGAGAAGGTATCATCCACAATGAATCGAAAAGGGATCCCCCCCCCCCCCCGCGTGTAAGAAAACAGGGATGGTGTTTGTTTGCACTTTGCAATAGTGCGGCAGGCGTGGGCACCCGCTATGGACACGCGGTGAGCCACGAGTCGCCAGCACCGCGTAGCCTAGGAGCCGCGTCCAGAAGCAACTATGGACCACTTTGTCCCTAGAAAATGCCATGTGCAAGTGGACTCCTGGACTCCTGGTCTAAAAAGAACAGACCCGAAAGGTCACTCGATGATTTCAACGGCATGTCACGATCAGCAAGTTGAACCAATCCTACAAAGTGCACAGCGAATCTAACCGCGCGCTTGTTTTCAACTAACAATGAGCTTCCCGTCGAATGGCACGCGAAATTGTAGCGAATCTACGGGACACTGGTATGCTGTGGAGGAGATGATGCAGCACTGGACCACCGCTCGTTACTTTTAGAACAAGCTGGCCAAACATCTCGCAGCGCCGGGTAAAGTCAAAATAACTCTTAAGAGCATGTGCGCGGATCTGTAATTCGCCTCCCAGCGCCCATCGCCTGGCCCGTCTGGACCATATTGTCAACGGATTCTCCAATGGGAGAAACGAATTACCTTTGGTTGCATCGGAAACGGGCTGATAGTTGTAGCGACGAACGAGGACAGCTACGGGTCGAACGCGACCTTTTTAGAATCGGATGCCGCGTGGTGGGTGGGTGGAGAGATAGGAGGAGATGGTGAAAGCGGGAGGAGCGGGAAGTATGGAGAGGAACTCGGAGAATAGAAAGGAGGGGTAGGCGAGGCGGGCACGGCTCGTTGGGGGGGGGGGTTGCTTTTTTTTTAGAGGTTTGGTGCAATTTTTTCCTTTTTCTGAGTTTTGGGCACTCTGCGCACCAACAAATGGATAGCGCGTGTTGGTTTTTAGGAGTCCGGACCGGCGTTAAAGGACTAATCTGCAAAGTTTTTATGCAAATTTGTACATCTTACCTTTTTATTTTATTTTTAAACTAGGTTTGCTATCTTAAAAAACATAATTTAAGAAACAAGAAGTAGGTAACATACTGCAAAAGCATGGCTCCACTTACAACCCACTGTAAAACACGAGCAAACTTCAAATTTTTTATTATAATGTACAAAATATTAATATATCGTTATCTCAACACATAAAATATATCATAACTTCAAAAATCATATAAAAATACATTATTGCATTCTCTATTAATATTTTTTATAAAGAACAATTGTTTGTACAAAGATATAAAATGTTCTGTCAAGGTGGATTTATGTATTTATTGTCAGTTCTTTTTCTGTTTTTATAGAATTATATTATTGACTATAGTCAAAATTGTTGGTATATTGTCTATCGAAAAAATGTTTATGTATTGCCTATAAAAATTTTATAAGTTATACTCTTTCGATCTAGATCAGACAGCTTAGAGAATAAGTTGAAAGAAGATGCTAATTTTAGTTGCATAAAAATTAGCAACTCTCTTATTAATTTAGATAGACGACGACTATTCCTTAATAATAATGATAAAACCGGACGTCCCTGCCCGAAAATATTACGCGCGTCTCATCTCCATCGCTTCATGAAAACACGTCGCCCCTGCGGCGCCGATGCACCGCTGAGCACGCGACACGCGAACACCCCCTGCCGAATTTGTTACCACACCTCGCGGTCCAACGCAAGCGACCCGAAACGAAGAGAGCTCACCGGCTGTTCCCCGACGGCTAGCACGGGGGACGTGAACGAGGTGACCCTGTACACATCTGGAACGGAAGAACCGTCTCTCGTGCTGCAAGCTCGAATCTTTCCATTACCGGGAAATAGACAGGCATCGGCAGCGCCGCGGGCCGTCGAGCCCGCTCCGTCCGTGGTCGACCACGTCGTGCACGCGGAGCGCCTGCGCAGCACGAACAGAGCAACCTCGCGCGACACGCGACACGATGCGACGTGCCTGGACCATTAGGGGCACCAGCACCGCTATGGCTGCTGTCAAGTTGCTCAAAACCGCCAGCCTTGCCGTTTTTTCCTGTCTACTGTGATGTTCGTCTTTATTTCGAATTATTTGATGCTGATTAGTTTAAAAATAAATTAACTAACGTTAAATATCTTAAAACATAGGGAATATCTCAAATCTTATTAGAGCGGCATTGTTTATGTTCTAAATAGAAAAAGGTTACCTGGTATGATACTGTTACAAACCCCCAGAGTTGCAAAGACGCAGGCTACTTTGAAGAGTAACTACTTTGATAAAATGACAGCGAACAAAGTACCTCTTCGTCTGTAAGTACAAGATGAATTCATGCCCTGTAAAGATCTAAAGAGGGAAAAAGAAAAGAAAAACCACATGTAGTATAAAGTTAAAAGCGCCGCATCAATCCTTCCTTCTACTCTGTTTTCCCGTTTTCGCTGTGCTTCTTCCTCTTGGACAAGGTCTTCACCATGCCCTTGCATATCTTCCAAAACCAAAGCGCGTTCATTGCTGCTACCACCGATGGCACTGCCAGCACGCTGTAGAATCCTAAGGTGAAGATGGACTTCACCTGGGGAAAGGGGTGACAGAAACGTTAGACGAAGAGCAAATAAAACCGGCAAAACGGCACGTGCGATGGAAATAAGCCACACTTCTTTCTTTCGAGAGGCCAAATAGTTCAGTGCAATACAGCAAAGTCCATGCCATCACTACTGGATAGCAAAAGCTCATGGTAGTACGACAGGTCTCATAATTTCGCACTGGATATGTGTACAAATTTCAGTGCTACAGACTGTGGGTTTTCTCTGGTGCATGCTACAAAAAGTACAGTAGTTGCGTACAGCCAATTCTGTAAGCAAGCTTTTTCAGTGGCATAACTGTTGCTTGGATCAGTACAGGCAACTACAGCTCCCTGCTATTCACATTAATCCATGTTCAAATTTTACATGGCAAAAAAGAAATGTTTTGGTTGATGGCTAACTTGGAGTGCAGTCAGCATGAACACAATGGTAATACCATACATACCTCATCAAAATGAAAATACATGTGGGTGAAGACATACACGAATAAGAGTATGCGAGCAATCTGCAAGTAAAAAAGAAGTAGTGTAAATTGTCTATTCACCGGAGAGAAAAGGGGAAACTATGGAAAATGTGTCTGTAAAGGATGGCAACGGTATCCAGTGCCTTATCTGAATATAAATTCAGAGACTGTGACTACTTAAAGTTTAGAGGAAACCTCCATGAACTCTATGGCATTATGACTATAGAAATTGGTTAACAACAATTACTGTAAAGAAAAAGGGTGGCGACAGTGACAGCAGCTGCTATACCAGCCATCCAGCAAACAGAGCCAGTCCATTGTATACATAAAGGTTGGAACTCTTCAGACCCGCAACATCCAAATACCTGCACATATCATCAAGATTCTAGAAAGAATGCCTGGTAGCCTCGGTTGTCAGTAAAGTACTATTGTCAACAAATGATATTACCATCTAAGGTTTACAAAGGGAGTTGTGACTTCAGTGAAGAGGACCATGAGTATGTACAAGTGCGCTTTTCCAGTCAGCAAAGCAAGACTAAGTGCATACATAGAAAGCCCATGATGCAAGAGCTGAAAGACAAATATTAGAAAAAAATTGGTCTGGAGGAAAAGTGGAAAACAGAACAGATGAATACCGTTAAGACCTAGAGCGTCTACTATAAGGATCTGATACTTACATACTCCTTTCCACCTAAAGAAGGAAAATACCAAAGGATCATCGCCAAGTCCGTCAAAAAGTAACCAAGTGAGACCTGTATACATAAAATTACTTCAGCGTGTTCTACAGATATGCGCGCAATAGCAGTTGCCATTTGTACGTGAATGACAAGGGGCAGTCGCTATTTGTTGTCATATCACAAATCAAACACATATTCTGACATTTTTCTTATTCATTTCGTTCTGGAAGACATGCAGTAACGAGATGCAAATTGACTGTAACCAAACAGAGGGAGGAGGAACGAAGTTGAAATACTCTGCTTACCCCAAACGTGCCATCCGATAACCATGACTTTCTATCAATTATTATGCCATTACGGACACTTTCATCAAAGAGGTCAGAGATCACGACCAAATAGAATGAAACGGCAGCGGCAACCAATGCATGGATGGTAGAGAAACACCTGACAATAGGAGGCACCGTGGTGAGACTAAACAAACAAAAATCCATAATCTAAGAATAAATAAGAGGGCAAAGAAGCATCTTACCTATTATTCCACTCAACCTTTTGCATGCGGTTCAATCCAGTGTAACTTTTGAAGCATCGAGAGCTAACCTTCCGAGCTATCTCATATACCTACAAGGATAACGATGAGTTTCAGAGTTTCTGTACCCTGTAGCAGGTATAATGCATTATAAGAAAATCGATCCAAGAGCTGAAAACCGCACTGTTCTTTCAACCGTGCCATGCGGCATATTCGCCACAGGCCCGCCTGATCACGAACGAAGTCGTGCGCATCAACCGGAAGCGATTTTCGACTATGCGTACGTTCCGTTCTTTCGCATCACCGAGGGCTCAACTCCTCTTACCAGAAGAGAAGACATTGATCGTATATTATAGACTCATTGCTAAATAAAGATTTGCTGACCATAACCATAAGCGACCTTGAGGGTGGAAAATCACTTTTCTGTACCCACCAATATAGAACTCGACAGAGATGAAGAAGAGAGAACCAGCCAACCATGGCAGGCTATTGCAATGCTAAACAATAAGGTCAACGTCAAAGCTAACAGAGGAATCCAATATGATCGATCAGTAACAGGCACACACACAAAAAAGGGGAGTTGCCGCGAAAGCTTCTGATCCTGTTCCACGCAGAAAAATAAAAGCGTCCTAGAAAACTTTTCAGCGCTCTGTGTTCAGCAAAGTGGAATTGTTCGCACATTTGCATTGCGCCAATCATATCTAAAGTCTCGCATTGTACAAGACAGCGGCTGACATCTATATGCATAACGCCATTATTGACCGTCCCTAATACGACCTACATTGACGTTTTCCCGAGGAAAATATAATGCTATTGATCTCTTTTCCTTCATCTACGTAGATGAAATAGTGTTTGGGGATCAATTAGACACCTGTGTAGCGCAAGAGCAGCACGGACAACTGATCTCGCAAATTCCTGCTGTCGCGTTAAGCGAACTAAGAGTAGAGGACTTAGATTGAGCACATGAGGACAAGGGAGCGGAGGTCTGATGATCGAGGGGAGCTTACAGCGCCGCACATGAGGACGCCGGCGAGAAGCGACGCCGGCCACAGGACCCACTCCTGGGGCCCGAAGTTCACGTCCATGTCAGTCCGTCCGCTGTCCGCTCCAATCCTCCAACAGGCGGCGGCGGGGAGGAACACGAAGCTCCGAGGCCAGGAGCAGCACGTACTCCTCCAGGAAACCTGCACTCCCAAACATCCGGCCCCGTGCGTTAGGAAACGCGCCTCGTCTTCCTCCCATACTCCGCCGCGAAGATCAGCGACCAGCGGTGCTCGGACACGGGTAGGAAACGATATGAGAAGCTTGGTGTTACCTGGATTAGTAGATTACGAATTCAGATTTGCCGCGGTGGCCAGCGTCGTCGCTCCTGTGCTTCGTATGTGGTTCGTGGCTCGCGGCGTCGCTCGGGACTAGATTTAAAAAGGGGGGCAATTGCATGGTTGTATCTGTTTCGGCCTCCAACTCTGGAGCCTTGCATGGTTACCCTAGTTTTTGAAATTGAAGACTTTGTTTGCCCCTACTCCGTTACAATGGTTTAACGTGTGTTACGTGAGCTCATAAAAAAACATAAATGCCCTTGCAGCATCGTTCCCATGTATTTTTTCTCGTCGCTTCGCGCCATTGACCATATTTTACTTAATTTCGAATATAATGATGACAGAAATTTGAAATACCCTTAGACAGATTAAGAGGATAAAAACGAGCTGAATTTATGTATGTTACACAACATCTGTGACTGGAATAAAAACATCTCCTTTATTATAAAAAAGAAAGGGCAACCATATATACAAATTCTTTTGAAAAAAAGAGGGATAAATTTATAGTTGAAACTCAGAATAAGGATAAAGGTGTACTCCCTCCGGTGCACAAAAAATTGTCGTTCTACATATAAGCCATGAGTGCACAAAAAATTGACGTTGAAGCAGAACCGAGGAGTTTGTCTCGTGAAAAAACGTAATAAACGCGTGGTAATGTGTGTGGTTAGGAATTGAACCTGCATAAGAGGTCTGGGAACTAGTGATGTAGATCAGTCAAGCTATTAAAGGGACTACAATAGTAATAAAAAGAAAATTTATTTAATACTTCCTTGATATGCGAGAACATGTTCAAAACAACAATTTTTTATGCACCGGAGGGAGTAATTCCCATTTTTCAAACATGCGGTGCGTACGAGGAGCGATGACTCTCTCGGAAGACGGGACCGGCGTGGACGGTGACTCCGATCCGTGACCGCGGACCACTGGACTGGAACGGCGGTCGTGTTCAAGGCGCGACGGCGACATTGTCCAAGCGGGTTGTTGCCTTAACACGACTCGCACCACTAGCAGGCTAGCGCCTCTCGTTTCTGAGGTCTTCGTCGAAGTAGTAGAGCCGTGGCGGAATTACTTGGTCTCGTTCAGTGACCTGGACGAGCATGTGACAAAGCACAAGCGAAACTGTGGGAAAGGGGTGGTTGGTTCGAGCGAGAGAGAACCCAATGTCAATGCTGCCCAGGCGCGCGGTCCCATGTTGTGGTCGTGTACGCGCGCGCGAACTGTGGCGGACGAATTCGGCGAGCGTACGTTTTTCATGGTTCCAAGCCGTGTTTATCATATGTGGCCGTGTACCAGATATAGTACGTAGACGTGTTGTCACCTCCACTACAGGGAACAAGGCAACATACGACAGCCAGTATAACATACGACGGCTAGATGTTGTATATAAACTTACATACGACGGTCAGCCGAAGCTGTCGTATATAAGTTTATAAACGACAGCACAACCGTCGTTTAGTACGTGGCTGTCGTATATAAGTGTTATATACGACAGCCAACCCTAGGCTGTCGTATATAGCAGTTATATACGACAGCCACACCGAGGCTGTCGTAAATAAGCCTTATTTACGACGGCCCATGTTGTGGCCGTCGTAAATAAGGCTTATATACCCGCGGGGGCTCGGGTCGGCGCGGGCATTCACGTCCGCGCCGACCCGAGCCCGAGCCGCCCGCCGCCGCCCGCCCGCCGCCGCCCGGCCGCGCCCGGCCGCCGCCCGCCCGCCGCCGCCAGCCGGCGCCCCAGCCTGCCACCCGGTCGCCGCCCGCCAGGCGCTGCCCGGCCGCCGCCCCGGCCGCCCCCCCGGCCGCCGCCCCGGCAGCCCCCCCCGGCTCGGATCCTCACCAGGGACAGGTAACGAACTGCTTGCTGCTGGCTTCCTTGGATCTTTTCTTTTGTCAACGGCTAGTAGTTCAGTTCAGGAGTCCAGTGAACAGGAGGCCAGGTTAGCCAGTGTTTGGTTCCAACAACCAGTTGACCCGGCCTCAATCATCATGAGAAAGGCATATGGAAAAACACATGATCAACATCGAATGTGTAGTATATTATGGTATTTGAGACGATAGTTGAGCATAAAAATATAATTCTTCGTGAAATTCTGCGTGGCCCAAGTAAGTTGACTCAGGATTGTATATGCATGCGCAGAGCGAGTAGGCAGGCCGGCCTTCAGTTTCAATGTAGTCTTGCGGTTGTTCGGTTCATCGGTTGTTAGCGAGCGAGGATAGGCCGTAAGGATTTAACACTTACACATGGCCATGGTATTACTCTTACATGATGTAGAGGACGGTGTGATGTCAGTCAACACATTGAAGAGATCTGAGAAAAAAACATTATTGAAGCAAGAACATGTAAAAAGTTAAGAATCGCAGAGCCTTAGTTAGTAAACAAAACGTCCATGCCTTTAGTTTAGTTGGTTCCTAAACCATGCATGCAATTGTGGGTTTTGCTAGAATCAACCCTAATCGTGGGCATTTCATTTAGAGAAGGCCAGGGAGTCATACTATTTCTTACTATATTTGAGTACTTTATTTGCAGTGTTTCATCTAATGCATGTTGCAGTTCTTTGTTCTCCCTTGAAGAAGTCTGTACAGCCATCCATCTTCTACATCAACATTATTATTAGCACAAGGTGAAGCACTAGCATACTAAATTATTGTGTCATGTGATGGGTCAATATATGTAGCCATCTCCCATATACTACAACATGGAAAGTTAGCAGGTAGATGCATGCTCTAAAAGAATGCTCAACAAATAGATCTATCCTGTCCTTTATTTAGGTACGACTGTGGGAAACTTAGTTGGTGATGATAGAAACGTCAGCGCCCTGATCAGGGAAATTCCAAAGAATTGACCTGGGCTCCAAACAACACTAGCCTCTTAGCGTTGGAAGCGCTCTTCGCATCACATGACCAAGCTCCCCACTTGACTTCGGTACCCTTGTCATTTGGTGTGGGGATCACAACACCATGCACTGCATACCCATCAAACTAATCCACCCATCGCTATTGCTGTATTGACTTCCATATGTACCAAGGTTGTTTGTTGAATAGTACAGGACATGAGATAATAAGATTGAGAGAGGGGTCTCCCCTTCTCTTTAATACGCCCGCCCGCCGCCGCCCTGGCCGCCCCCGCAAGCCGGCGCCCCGGCCTGCCACCCGGCCGCCGCCCGCCAGGCGCCGCTCGGCCGCCCCGCCCGCCGCCCCGGCCGCCCCCCGCCCGCCAGCCGGCGCCCCGGCTGCCACCCACCGCCCCGGCCGCCACCCGCCCGACAGGTGGATAATTTCTTAGCTTTAGATAAATTGATATGCTTAGGTTTAATTATTGCCCATGTTTATTTGAATTGCTAGCTAGGTGTTTTTTTAATTGCTTAGAATTGATAAGTTTGTTAACTACGGTAATTATGTTTGTTTAGATGAGTTGTTAATTGCTTAGATGATTAATGCATATGAGTTAATAGTTTAATTGATTATTGTTTCGATTGTTAGAGTGTTTAAAAGTACTATATGTACATAAATGGGCTTAGGGCCCGATACGACCCATTTAGTGGTAACGTATACGTCTACAAAAGCATGATGTGAACAAACTAGGCCGCCTCGCCCTACCCCCCCTCCCCTCCCCCCCCTTCGGCGCTCGGCCTCCTCCGCCGCGGGACCGTCGATCTACCGGCACTCGTCGGCCTCCATTGACCGGCTGTCGCGGATCTGCCGGCGCTCAACCTCATACGAACGCAAGATCCTGTGCGCGGGCGCCGCCGCCGCCTCCCTTGTGTGCAAGCGCCGCCGCCGTATTCACCTGCCTTACACCGGGATCTAAGGCGATGGGACGCCTTACGATCCCCAGGCGCCTTACCGCTTAAGCGACGCTTAAGCGATGCCTTAACAACTATGGTTCTTTCCTTCTCTCTATTGTTCTTTCCTCTCTCTCTTTGAAATCACTCAAAAATGAAAGATTGACGTAAACCTTTACAATATGCGTCACCCGTTTTGAACCAGCCCGTCTCACACGTGTTACGCATGTGAGGCGTGTAGGTTCGGAATTGTCCCTTTTTGGACAGCCTAGGAGTGACCGAGAGGGCGTGCTTATAATGTGACGTGGGGTTTAGATTTGGACGTAGTTTCGACAGCCTCACCCTAATGTTCTCCGCTGCTCTATTTTTGAACCTGCAGTTGGAGAACAGCGGGGTTATGCTGCCGAAATTTCGTGTCTTGTTATAAGCATGTTCGTCTCGGTCACTCTTGGGTGGGTTTAGTACCTATCCTTTCCAATAGATATAGGTTCATAATATAAATAAATAATAAACTAACTATAAATTCTTTGACTTAAAACTGCAGAGTTAAACATGAGTGAAGACCGTAGTTAGATGTATACCGGTTGGAACAAGGCCACTGGTCACTGAGATGAGTGGTATGCCGGGACAGACGACTTTATTGATCGAATGTTCTCGTTGTCTACGACCGATAAAGTTCGTTGTCCATGTGCGAAATGCCGGAATACTAAGTTTTTGGACAAAACGACATTGTCATTACACTTGTGCAAAAACGGTTACATGCCATATTATGAGGTCTGGAGTTTCCACGGTGAGTCTCCTCCTCGAGACGTTCATGTAGATGATGATGATTGTCCGGGTGTTGACAGGATCGATGAGATGTTACAAGATATACAAACGGAGGATCCGCCCACAAATGAGGCAGACGCATTCTTTAATCTCTTGAAAGCTTCTGAAGAGGTGTTGCATGATCATACTGAAATGACTCTTCTTACTTTCATGACCAGATTTATGGCAATCAAATCTAAGTATTTCTTCTCTAACAATTGCTACAATGATATGATGAAACTTATCAGCGATGCTCTTCCAGAACCTCATAAACTGCCCAAAGATATGTATCACTCAAAGAAATTACTATCTGGACTGGGTATGAAATATGAAAAAATTAACGTGTGTCCAGATAACTGCATGCTATTTTGGAAAGAGCATGACAAAGAGAAGAATTGTTTAAAGTGTGGAAAATCGAGGTTTGTCGAAGTTGTCAATGATGATGGTGATAAAGTAATGACAGACGTTGCACATAAGCAATTGCGTTACTTGCCTGTGACACCTCGGTTTAAGCGGCTGTTTCTTTCTAAAAGATCTGCCAGACACATGAGATGGCACAAAGAAGGTGTGCGTGAGAACAAAGATGTGTTGACTCATCCGTCGGACGGTGATGCATGGAAGTCTTTGGACTCTTTTGATCCTGCTTTTGCTAGTGATGCGAGAAATGTTCGTATCGGGTTAGCGATGGATGGTTTTTCACCTTTCAGTACAAATGTCACACCATACTCCTGTTGGCCCGTCTTTTTTATTCCATACAACCTACCACCTTCTCTTTGTATGAAGTACGAGTTTATGTTTCTTAGCCTCATTATACCAGGACCAGATCATCCGGGATCACGTATCAATGTGATGTTGAAACCATTGATTGAAGAATTGAAAACGTTGTGGATTGGAGTTGAAGCGTATGACTGTTACAAGAAGCAGAAATTCAACCTTCGAGCTGCTTATTTGTGGTCTGTCCATGATTTCTCTGCGTACGGCATGTTTTCTGGATAGAGCACACATGGTCGTTTGTCGTGTCCCATATGTGCGTCTGACACAGAGTGTTTTCGACTTACATACGGTGGCAAGATAAGCTACTTTGATTGTCATAGGCGTTGGCTTCCTCGAAACCACCCATTCAGGCAACAGAGGAATGTCTTCAGAAAAGATATTGTTGTCACTAAGGAACCACCTAAACGCCTAAGCGGGTGTGAAGTATCCGATGTGTTGGACTCACTAGTCCGTGATGAAGCTCGCCCTGGATTCTTTGTAGGTTACGGAAATGTTCACAACTGGACTCATGTATGTGGAGTTTGGGAGCTACCATTTGTGAAGTCATTGATACTGATGCATAATATTGATGTAATGCATCAGGAGCGTAACATGGCCGAATGTATCATAAACACGTGCATGGATATCACGAGCAAAACGAAAGACAACTTAAAGGCTCGAAAGGATTTGGCCGAGATTTGTAATCGACCTACTCTTGAGCTCTCTGAAAGCGGTGGTAAGCCACGTGCTTCTTTCGTGCTTCGACCTAATGAAAAGAAATAAGTTATGGAATGGTTGAAAACTTTGAAATTCCCAGATAGTTATGCTGCTAGTCTGAGACGAGCCGTGAATGTTAAAACGGGAAAGCTCACTGGGTTGAAGAGTCATGACTATCATATAATAATGGAAAGACTCTTACCTGTTATGTTTCGAGGATACCTGGATGATGCGGTGTGGAAGGTGTTAGCTGAGCTATCATTATTTTATAGGCAGTTATGTGCCAAAGAAATAACGAAAGACATGATGGAGAAGTTAGAGAAGGAGATACCTGTACTTTTATGTAAGATGGAAAAAATATTTCCTCCTGGTTTCTTCAATCCAATGCAGCATCTTCTTATACATCTTCCATTCGAAGCAAAAGTTGGTGGTCCTGTGCAATATAGATGGATGTACCATATTGAAAGAGCTTTGAGATATTTGAAAACTATGGTTGGCAACAGAGCAAGGGTTGAAGGGTGCATTGCCGAAGCATTTACTCTAAAGGAAGTAGGTTACTTTTCTAGTTTCTACTTTGCAGAGGAAAACAATGTCAATACTTCGGCAATGCGATACAATGTAGATGACGAACCACCGGTTAGTGATCTCTCTATTTTTGAATCGAGGGGAACTACTGTTGGCAGCAGCACATCATACGATTCTACTGAAGGAGAAAGGACTGCTGCTTTACTCTACATGTATGCTAATATCGATGACATGGAGAAATATTTTGAGTAAGTGTTTCTCTTACATTTATGATGATTATTGTATTTACCAATACATGTATGCTAATGTCGATGGCATGTGTTTTGTGTGTACAGTGAGTTCCACAACCAAAACTGGAAACATAAGCATCAACCAACGAGAAAGCAAGTAGAAACGATGCGACGGACTGGAATTAATGGAGGGCCAAATTTCTTATCCTGGTTTCGAGCTTATGTATTAGCGAACACAGACATCCATCAAGATTTACGACAACTATCTTATGGATTAGTGAAAGTTAGAAGCTATGGTCGATATGACGTAAATGACTTCCGATTCCGTACAACTCACTTCGAAACTCTTCGTCCTCTCGCAGCAACATCAAATTGTGGAGTTGTGACGAGAGCAATCGACTCAAAGGGTTCAAAGGGGAAGAAGGCGCCGAGTGTGAGGGGTTTCCTCCCCTCGCAGGAGAGGGACGACTACTTCTACGGTTCCACTTACAGCGGGAGCAGACGCACTCAGCTGTTAAGTGTGTGTCCAGAGTTGCGGGACAGGGTTGTCAGTTTGCAGCGTACAGAGGTAAATTTTTCTACATTGCACAAAATTATTAAAATTACTTTTTCAATTTAGCTTACTTACTTTACCATTGTAGTCTGATTCGGACTATGAGTCCGAGGACAGAGCGGCACCTCAGGAGACGGGTACGCAGCGCAGCGTGCCCTCGGGCAGCGAGCCCTCTGGTAGCTAGCCCTCCGGCAGCCACCCCCAGGGTAGTCTGCCCAGCGAGCCCGAGGGCACCCAGTCTGAGGACACGTCCGGTGACCAGCCTTCTGGGTCACCAGACGTGGTGCCGCAACGGAGGAGACGCACGAGGAGGAGTAACTTTGTTGGTCCTTCACCTATTCCTACAGAGCCGGTAATTATTCGTCCGGTTGGAGACAGGTAACACATTACTAAAGTATTCATTTCTATTTGTTCTCAAAGACTATGATCTTACTTAATGACTTAACAAACAACTTTTTAGTTCTTGGGAGGACCTCTCGTACGACGGGCAGAAACACCACAGGACGATGAACGGTTGCATCGGGAACTTAGTGCGTCTGCACTACCCCGGTGCGATTGATGGACGTGCAGCTACGTCGTGGGACGACTACGCGCGCGTTCTCACCCGGAGAACGACAACCTACAGGGAGTCGTGTGGGCAGATTTTTGGGTAAGTAACTTTCATAAATATTTGAAATTTTAATTCTTTATGTTCCTTCAAATATTAATGTGCGTATATGTCGAACTGTGTTGGCTTCCTACAGCTCAGGTACCGCCTTGAGGACTCGGCTGGGCAGATGGATCACGCCCGCTCCGTGTTCGAAGTGAACGCTCGGAAGCTTGTTATGCAAATGCTTTCGAACGCTCGGAGTCAAGTAGTTAACGACTACTTAAAGCTCCACGACCACGAGGTTGGGTCGTTTAGAGACGCCTCCGACACGTACTTGACGGAGGAGCAATACGCAGAGGTAGGTTGCGTAATCTTTAAATTGTTCATATTAATATTGCTAAGTAACACCTAATGAACTACGCATGTGTGCAGGTTAGTGTCCCTTGGTTACAGGGACGAACTGAAGATTACCGAGCCCTTTGCAGGTATTGGGCTAGCGATGAGTTCATCGCTAAGTCCAAGAAGGCTCGAGATGCCAGAGGGAGCTCAGGGAAGCACGGTATGGGCGTCCAAGGTTTTGTGCGAATGGCCAAACGGATGGTAAGTTTCTTGGTAGTTTTTATTATATTCATAATGTAGTACTGTTCGTACTAACATATGTTCACAGGAAAAGGAGACCGGCGTGCGACCGAGTGCTACTGCGGTCTATAGGAGAGGTCACGCTGACCCTTCTCAGCCGGAGCAGTGTAGTCAGTACGCAGCGGAGCGCCTGGTAAGTTTCATGACCTCTAAAATTATTTGACACTATATATGTTGTTGAACTTACACAATTTCATTGTTTTTCAGACTAGGTATGGGCAAGAGGCTGTGAGGATACACGGCGAAGGGTTCGATTGGGAAAACTCCCCGAACATCGACCCTCAAGCCGCGTATGCAAGCGGAGGTGGAAAAGCACACGGAAGGTGAATTCATTTACTTTCATTGTTTTCAATTCAAGATTATTTAATTTTACCTTGAATTGATTCGTTTTTTTAGGCTTGCCATATTCTCTTGAGTCGTCAACTCTAGGGAGGCACGACCTGCGAGAGGCAGCTCCTCGCAGTCTTCGGCTGCAGGCTCCTCCAGCCGCCGTGTCACCGAGAGAGATCTCGAAGTCATGGCGCTTCGGGAGAGCTTGGCTCGGCAGGAGGAGGCCTTGGCGAGAGAGCGAGAGAACAACAGAGCTGCCATGGCGTATCATGCGTCTCTATATGGCACAGATGCAAGCGGCAATGGAAGTAAGAAACATACAATTATACTTTAATTACATTGCATTTCAATTAGTTTTGTAAATTGTAATGTTTGAAATGGCAGGCGCTAGCTCGATAGCAAGGGCAGCAAATCCAGATACCGTTGTGGCAGCCACCTCCGTTCGTGCTAGAGCCGTCGCCACCACAGGAGCAGTTTCCTGGAGTACAGGTATAAAAAGAAAGTTACATTAAGTGGAAGCCCCAACCGCTAAGAATCCTAATGAAACTAGAAAAACAATTGTAAACTTGTACATATGTCACTTTGTTTCGCAGGGATCAGGGACGGAGGCTCAGACTCCATCGCCACAGCTAAGGGCGTCAGGTTCGCCGCGGCAGGATGACTTCTTCGCTCCCGGAGGTAGTGGAGGGGCTAGTAATCAATAGATTTGTGATTTTGTTTTCATTTATGTGGATGTCAGACTTTGTGATTGTCGATGTGTACTATTGCACTTTGTTGTGAATTTATATATCAAACTGTTTTTTTGTTGTCTTTGTATGTGTAGCTGGCCATCGAGCTGCCCGGAGGTAGTGGTTAGCCGTTTTCTATTTTTTTAAAAAAATGGAAAAGCTTATATACGACGCCCTGTATAGTTTATATACAACGGCCGCTATACAGGGCCGTCGTATATAATCCTAAATTATATACGACGGCTGGGCCAGGCTGTCGTATATAAGACCTTATATACGACAGCCAGGGGGCCAGGCTGTCGTATATAAGGGCTTATATACGACAGCCAGGGCCCAGCGGCTGTCGTATATAAGGGCTTATATACGACAGCCAGGGCCCAACCGTCGTATATAATGGCCCTGGTCCACTGGGCCAAGTCCACGAAACGGGCCGTTGTATATAAGCGGCCGTCGTATATATACTGTTATATACGACGGTCCCGTCGTATATAACTATATATATGACAAATTATATACGACGGCCGCAAACCGTCGTATATAAACAATTGCCGTCGTATATAAACTATATACGACGGCTTCTGCTCTATATACGACGGTTTTAGCCGTCGTATGTTCACAGGAATCCTGTAGTGGTCGCTCGCTGCTGGTTAATCGGGCATGTTGTTCATCAGTTAGGGTTTGTTTGAGTATAGTAAGTAGGAGTGTAATGAAGTGAAAATGAACTAATTTTTATTTTAATCACTCTCAATCTACTCTCATTGAAGAGTTTTCTACTCTATCCAAACAAAGCGTTTGGCAGCGGAGTTTTGCAAATTAAAATCGCTGAAACGTTGCCACTTGAACAAGCGCTCTTGTATCCTATATATAGATAGAATCAGCATATTATTTGATGATTGTCAGTATCGACGATCTTCTAAATTAAATATCGATATCACTATGACCGCGTCCTCCCTGCAACGGTAAAACTGATTCGTTTGAAAGAAACGTTAGAGAACAACAAAAATTATTGTGGGTCCATTAGCACGCGTCCCGTTTGTTGATTTTTCACTGCGGCCTGGGTGCACCATGAACCTAGCTTCGCCAGTGCGCTCAAGTACGAGTGTGGCAGGTCAGATTTTGGACCTTTTCCCTCAAAAGGGAATTTGGACCTGCACATTCTTCTCGCAGGCTGTGATCCTGCCAGACCAATCTGGGCCGTGTCAGGTCACTTTAGGTACTGCAAGCGGCCCATTGTGGCCTGCAAAAAGAATTTGGGGGAACCGAGTAATAATAATCAACGAAAATCAGGCGCGCTCCACCACAACTCCTAAATCCCCGGACTGCCGGTCAAAAAACGATGCAACATGGCAACCGGCGGGCCGTCCCTCTGTTTCTTCTCCCGTTTCTCCCATTCCCCTCGATCCTCCTCTGCTCGCCCCCCCCCCCCACCCCTGAAGCTAGAGAGGCAAAGAGATATCGGCCAGCGCGTTCCGGTGACCGGCGAGGAGGGCGAGGGGCTCCGTCCGTCGTGTCATGCGCAGAGATGGACTCCATGCCGACCAACACGCTGCCGGCGCAGGTCCGGAACGCGACGCAGCCCAAGGTGTCGAGCTCGAGCACGGTGGTGTGCTACTCGCCCATGATGATCACCCCCAACGGCATCTGGCAGGGCGTCAACCCGCTCGAGTTCTCGCTCCCGCTCTTCATCCTCCAGACGTCCGTCATCGTCGTCGTCACCCGCTTCCTCGTCATCCTCCTAAGGCCCTTCCGGCAGCCCCGCGTCATCGCTGAGATCCTCGTACGTGCGCGCTCTGCTTCCTCTAGTACCGTACCTGCAGCGATCGTGATGGGCCGTTATGACCGTGAATAAACGTGTGTGTTGTGCGCGTAGTCCGGCGTGGTGCTGGGGCCGTCGCTGCTGGGGCGAGTGGACATGTGGGCCGACATGGTGTTCCCCCAGCAAAGCCTGCTGACGCTGGAGACGGTGGCGCACCTAGGGCTCCTCTACTTTCTCTTCCTGGTCGGCCTGGAGATGGACCTCGACGTCATCCGGCGGTCCGGGAAGAAGGCGCTGTTCGTCGCCATGGCCGGCATGGCGCTGCCGTTCTGCATCGGCATCGCCACGTCCTTCATATTCCGGCACCAGGTGTCGCGGAACGTGCACCAGACCTCCTTCCTGCTCTTCCTCGGCGTCGCGCTCTCGGTCACGGCCTTCCCGGTGCTCGCCCGCATCCTAGCCGAGATCAAGCTGCTCAACACGGAGCTCGGCCGGATCGCCATGTCCGCCGCCATCGTCAACGACATGTGCGCGTGGGTCCTGCTCGCGCTCGCCATCGCTATCTCGGAGGTGAACAGCACGGTGCTTTCCTCCCTGTGGGTGCTCCTCTCCGGGGTGCTCTTCGTGCTCTTCTGCTTCTACGCCGTGCGCCCCTGCATGTGGTGGCTCATCCGCCGCATCCCCGAGGGGGAGGGCGTCAGCGACATGCAGGTCTCCCTCATCCTCACCGGCGTCATGCTAGCAGGCGTTTGCACCGACGCCATCGGTATACACTCGGTCTTCGGCGCATTCGTCTACGGGCTGGTCATCCCCAGCGGGCCGCTCGGCCTGGCGCTGATGGAGAAGATCGAGGACTTCGTCACCGGGCTGCTCCTGCCGCTCTTCTTCGCCATCAGCGGCCTGCGCGCCAACATCAGGATGATACGGGACCCCATCACCGTGGGCCTGCTCATTCTTGTGTTCATCATGGCAAGCTTTGCCAAGATCATGGGCACCATCATCATCGCCGCGTTGTACACCATGCCGTTCCGCGAAGGCATCGCCCTCGGCTTCCTCATGAACACCAGGGGACTCGTCGAAATGATCGTGCTCAACATCGGAAGAGACAAAGAGGTCGACACATCACCGATCACTCTGTCTTGCTATTAGCTAACGTATCGCACACGATTTGTGTGGTAATCGGGCGATCCATACGTACGCCATGTGCGTTGCAGGTGCTAGATGACGAGTCGTTTGCAGTGATGGTGCTGGTGTCGGTGGTGATGACGACGCTGGTGACGCCGGTGGTGTTGAGCGTGTACCGGACGAAGCGGCGCCTCGTCGGGTACAAGCGACGGAACCTGCAGCGCATCAGGCACGACAGCGAGCTCCGCATGCTGGCCTGCTTGCACACCACCCGGAACGTGCCGTCCGTGCTCTCGCTGCTCGATCTCTCCAATCCGAACAAGCGCTCCCCCATCTTCATCTACGCGCTCCACCTTGTCGAGCTCACGGGTCGCGCCTCCAACATGCTCGCCGCAGCCGCGGCCTCGGTTTCGAAGCAGAGCCGGAGCGGCTCTGCGTCGTCGCTGCCCGCCGCGACGGACCACATCTTCAACGCCTTCGAGGAGTACGAGAGGCTTACTGGTCAGTGCATATGCATGAGCCCATATAGCTTACGTACTGCCTAACTATAATTTGAACAAGGCTCCGAAAGACATATTGATGTGTTATAGGCTGAGGCAGAGCACGTTTTGTTTCCTTGTTTCTGTGACTCAGGTGGCGTGTCCATCCAGACGCTCGCAGCGGTGTCGCCGTACCAGACCATGCACGAGGACGTGTCTGTGCTCGCCGAGGACAAGCACGTGTCGCTCATCGTGATTCCCTTCCACAAGCAGCAGACGGTGGACGGCGGCATGGAGCCCATCAACCCGAGCGTCCGCTCCTTCAACGAGAACCTCTTGGCCACCTCCCCGTGCTCCGTGGCCATCATCGTCGACCGCGGCCTCAGCGCCGCCGCGGCGCGCATGGCCACCGAGCACAACGTCGCGCTCTTCTTCTTCGGCGGGCCCGACGACCGCGAGGCGCTCGCCTACGCGTGGCGGATGGTGGAGCACCCGGGCGTCACGCTCACCGTCGTGCGGTTCCTCCCGCCGGACTACAGGGCGCGGTCCGTCTCCAACTCGACGTACCGGCAGTCGGACGCGGACTCGCGCGCGATCACCATCAACGCGGAGGGCAGGAGCGAGCTGGAGATGGACGAGGATTACCTCAACGAGTTCCGTGCGCGCAACCACGGCAACAGCGCCATATCGTACTCCCTCAAAACGGTGGCCAACAGCGAGGAGACGGTGGCCGCCATCCGGAGCATGGACACCAGCCTGCACGAGCTGTACATCGTCGGGCGGCGCCCCGGCGAGGCCGGTTCGCCGATGACGTCGGGACTGGAGGAATGGATGGAGAACCCGGAGTTGGGGCCCATAGGGGACATGCTCGTGTCGTCCGACTTCTCGATGTCGGTGTCGTTGCTGGTGGTGCAGCAGTACGTGGTAGCCGGAGCGCCAGTCGCCGCCCCGGCTCCTGCCGCGAGCAACGATCCGGTGCGCCAGTACTTGAGCAACGCCAACCAGCGGCCGGCGGCGGCGCCGTCCGGAGCGTACCGCACGAGCGCGGGGGCCAACAGCCGGTGGTCTGGCTCTAGCACGGGCACCGTAGGCTTCTGACGAATTGTAAGCATCTAGTTTGACTGTTTGGGCCGTGTGCGGTGTGCCCGTGTAGGTTTGTCACCGTTTTGGTTTGTGGCTTTTCTGGGTTCCTTTCGGTAGTGTGTAAACTACTGTTATTTCGATCGAATTTATTCTGACGGTGCACGACGAGTTAGTGCTTTTGTAGGTGCTTGATGCATCACCTTATTTGATCATGTTTTCAGTGCTCTTTTGCGCAAACTATTTAGGTCTGTGCTACCTCTTTCAGACAGGGAAAGAATTAACGTCACTGAGAAATGCTAGTTCCTCGTGACTTTTTGCTGCGTCGGTGTGCACATATAGTATATTCCAGAGGCTCGACCATAGTCTCAGTCTGATCTCATAAGAAATTAATGAAATTTCCTATGCAGTAAATACATGAAAAAATAGAACTTGCTCGAACAGAAATGGAGCTTTGTTTGAACAAGGGGAGTGAAGCTACATGGAAACTACTTGTGAAACGAGTACAGCCCTGTCATATGGTCGACCTTATTATCCATTGGGCTTTCACTCTGTGAGCCTGGAAGCCCAACCCACCCGCATCCATTACGGCTCTTTTCTTTACGCTTTGTTGATGTCTGCACACATATTCGGACAATCTGTAATTTCAAATTATCCATAGAAATCAAGCGGAGCTACGTTGTTTGTAAATTTCATTTGGATTTCTTAATCGAGCCAATTGACGCTATCTGTTTAATCTTATCTGCTCTGCGGGAGCTGGAAAGACGAAGTCCTTGATGTATTTGTAATTTGAACCGATAAGAGAGAACTCCACATGATTCCGTAACAGACTGAAATCCCCTTGACACCAAAACTGTTCATTTTGACATGCCTAGGTATCTAGGTTTGATAATGGACCTGGGCCCACGGACCATCTCTTAATTTTTTAAACCTGAAAATGAATATGAATTCAGTCCAACTTTTTTTTTCGATCGGATGCTTGGCTAATCTAGTACAATTTTCAGCCCGTCATGGGTCATTTTGGTTCAACTGCGCCAACAAGATTCTCTAGCGAAAATCAGAAATCTAAACTAAATGGGTTTCCATGATAATTAAATTTCTTCAAAATCTATATATTTTTTTAGTGAATATAAAAATCTGATAGGACATCATTTTTCTCATATTCCTTTTCCTATTTTTTCCAAAAATTACTCACCATGTCATTTATACACAATGTGAAACGTTCTTTACAACACATATTTATTATAGAATCCACAGTTTATAGTTATTTCCAGCCAACGGATTTCAGTTTTCTGACAACTCACAATAGCTTTCTCATAGGTCACACCTAGAATCAGATTTTTTGAAACTACAGCTGAACCAGACACACCCTACTTACCTCATTTTTATGGAGCCCTACTAAACTACCCCTATATCACGCAGATCTTCAGGCATGACAACAAACAAAAGGTATTGAGTACTAACTAGATACAAAAAAAAAATACAGCACGCACTATGTACCTTTAAAAATTGATACGAAGGGAGAAAGGAGCTGGCACTACTTCTCCTTAGCAGCCACCACGAATTAGAAAAAAGAAAGAAAAGGAACAATGGCACACCTAAGAATACGAGAGCTGCAATGCCTGCTCCAATCCATCCATTCGGCGCAAAGCGTTCTTGGATGACCAACCCGATCGCGGCGAAGCAGGGCGGGCTTGGGGCCTAGCGGCGGCGCTGGGGTGCGGCGCTAGCGGCGCCGAGGGCAGCGACGGCGGCGGTGGCGTTGGGGGGCGACGCTAGGGGTGGCGGCGGCACGATGAGCAGGCGCGGCGCGGCGGCGGGCTCGGGCTGAATGGGCCCGAGCCCGGACCGGGGCGGCGGTTAAAACCCACAACTTACGACGGCTAACCTAAGCCGTCGTAAGTTATGTTTAGTTTACGACGGCTCCGTAACTTACGATAGCTTAGGGATACGGCCGTCGTATGCTACGTGTAACTTACGACGGCCCCTTAACTTACAGCAGTCTTAGGCCCATGGTCGTCGTAAGTTAGTTTACTTACGACGAACGTCGTCGTAAGTTAGGTTACTTACGACAGTTAGCCGCCGTAAATAACATGGTCGTCATAAATTTAGCCTTTTCCTGTAGTAGATGCTTGGCTAATCTAGTACAAATTTTCAGCCTGTCACGAGTCACTTTGGTTCAACTGCGCCAACAAGATTCTCTAGCAAAAATAAAAAAAAATTTAAACTAAATGGGTTCCCATGATAATCAAATTTCTTCAAAATCTATATATTTTCTTAGTGAAAATAAAAATCTGATAGGACATCATTTTTCTCATATTCCTTTTTCTACTTTTTCCAAAAATTACTCACCATGCATGTCATAGATACACAATGTGAAACGCTATTTTCTTTACAACACATATTTATTATAGAATCCACAGTTTATAGTTATTTTCAGCCAACAAATTTCAGTTTTCCGACAACTCACAATAGCTTTCTCATGGCTCACACCTAGAATCAAATTTTTTGAAACTACAGCTGAAACACATGCTACTTGATACCTCATTTTTATGGAGCCCTACTAAACTACCCCTATATCACGCAGATCTTCACGCATGACAACAAACAAAAGGTATTGAGTACTAGCTAGATACCAAAAAAAATACAGCACGCACTATGTACCTTTAAAAATTGATATGAAGGGGGAAAGGAGCTGGCACTACTTGTCCTCAGCAGCCACCACGAATTAGAAAAAAAGAAAGGAACAATGGCACACCTAAGAATACGAGAGCTGCAATGCCTGCTCCAATCCATCCATTCGACGCAAAGCGTTGTTGGATCACCAACCCGATCGCATCGATCATTGTTCAGCTCCCACATGGCTTGCTCGTCTTTCTCCTGACCCAGCTGGGGTCACCAGCATGTGTGATCCGCCGAGCAGCGAGCGACGCGGCCGAGTGCCCTGCGATCACGGGAACATGCACCATACTAGCAGTGCACTGTGCCAGCGGCGATCCTTGCGGCGCGCCACGCAACGCAACCGAGAGCGCGGGGGGCAGCGCAACGTGCATGAGCAACGTGCCGAGCCACCGGGGTGTCGGCCGCGGACACCGGCGCCGCTGGGGACACGCTGCCTGCGGATTAGAGCCGGGGAAGCAGGGATTGGTCATTGGTGGGCGCTTGATGCCCGTGATCAGGCCCCCGGGCCCTTGCTAGGGAGGGGCAGCCAGACAGGAGGACACCGTCACTAGCAGCTGTGATGGTGCGCGGCGTTAGGCCGCGCGCACTAATCGCCGTGTCCCCTCGCCGTCTCCCACGTCGGTTTCGAGCCTATGCTACGCGAGAGACGTCGGTGACGTTACGCGTCACCATCGTGTCGGACCTTAGCTTCGTTTTGCACTGGCGGAGAGGGCGTTGGGCACTGGTCCAGAGCAGAAGATTATAGATCCGTGACCGGAAAAGGCGCTAGTATGAAAACTACACACATCTTTCTGAAACGGCCGGGTAAAGGGGAGTGTTCCTGCTTCTGATACTCGAGCAAAGGGTCTACATGTGTCGCTAATGGCCGGCCAGCACGGGCTGTTTTTTTTTTGTAACGTAGGCACGAACGGTCATTGTAGTTTATTTAGGATATGCCATTGGTATCTGCTTCTGATGATAAAAATTGAAAGGTTAGTGGGTAGATGTGTCCGCTTACGTTAGGACACAGACATTCTTCTTTTTATCGTTAAAGCAGAATCTCTGTTCAGGCTGGTGGTATCATCGTATAACCTGCAAAGAAAAAACAATACTATTGAAGATAGTGATGTGTGGCATCCGAAGAAGCGACGAATAAACTACAGAATCCCGTACCGGTAAGCACTTAACTCAGGAAAAAGTCCTTACACGTCACTGCCTAAAACTGAAACCCTCTGGTGTCTCACTGTTAATGATTGTGATGGACACCAGACACTCTGATGGTGTATTGGGTATTAAGAAAGTTTTTTCGATGGCATATGAGGGAATCCCCAAACCTTAGATCTACAGTTTTTAAGTGTTTAACACATACTACATCACTATGGAAAACAACCCTTATTAAAACCCAGCCCGTATAATACTTGATTTCCGAAACGAGTAACACTTACTCTGCACAATATCACTAGGAAAAGATCGCACAATGACATGAATTCTAAGAACAAATACGTCACAGGAAAAATGACCGAGAAATCCGATTTCATACATAACACATACACACAACTTATAAAGTATTTGCCAATTCAGTAGTTACTTTTTAAATGTTGTTTAATTTCAATGAAATGCATGCTTAAGCAAGTCTGCGAGGAAGAAAATTGTTGTTTGGGCCTTTCTCCTTTTCTCCTGCATCACCTTCGATAGCTTGAAATGCACGGCAGTCTGAAAAGATTCTTCCAGCACACAGCTTACATCATGTGGCCCTCATAATTCGCTTAATAGGGCCTGAAATTGTGGAGAAAATCATCGTGCTAGCTGTGGGCACGAACCAGCCTCCTCCGACACTGTTGTTAATCATATTAAGCCTTGAGCATCCTACCAGCAGGGCAGATCGGGACTTGATTGCTCACCCTACGATGGCTGGATGGATACACATCAATATACGCGTGTACCTACTTATGCTGCGTATGATCTGGCATCACGCTGACTCCTTGCGTAGGTGCAGGCCTGCAGGGGAGTGAGTGCAGTAGCCGGTTCATCATGGCAAACTCCTGATCACTGAGCAAACTAGGCGTCAACCACAGAAGACCGGTTGCTAAACTGTGCAAAGCCGTGAACGTTATTTTGCTTTTATCTGGGGGGGGGGGGGGGGGGGGAGTGTTCCGGTTTCCTTTACACGATTGAATTCCTGAGGAGTATTGACGCTACATCACATCTTCCCTGACCTAGCACTCCACGACGCGCCTCGTTACCTGACGTGGCTCTCGGGTTGGGCCCGAACAAATGGAGCTCCTGCGAAAGCGTTCTAGCCAGCTTCGACAGAAAAGCTTAAGCACCTCGCTCGCCGAACCAAAAAATGCTCACGATCCCAGGGTTCGCAGGCCGCTCGAAATTGACAGAAAATTGTCAGATCAAAACTAATTTGACTGAGAGCCGGCCAAGTAATGACAGCCGCCAGTTCGGTCCTCCGATCGACCGGTGTCTCACGGCCGCTTCCACGTACTCTCGCACGGGAAAACCTCATTTTTTTAAGATGCCGGGGGGGGGGGGGGGCTTCATTTTTCATCGTCGAATTTTGGATTCCAGCAAGTGATGCTCATTTAAAAACGATATCACTTGCCTGGTCGCAGATGCCGCCCTTGCGCCAGGTGTAGATGATGATATCCTAGAATACTGGCAGAATAATTAATAAAACTTGCGGAAATCTTGTCCCCGGACGTGGTCGTTAAGTTGACCGCTTGAACCCATCATTCTCTGAGTTGTATGTTCGAATGACAGCACCCTGCTCCAATCCCTCGGCTCCATTTGTCGCCCAGGTTGCACTGTTCATGTTTAGTTACGTAAGATTGGCCTTTGTTTATGCTTGCATCGAGCCTAATGACAAGAGTACCTAACATTTGGTTACGTAAGGCGAGCCATGGTTCATGCTTAATTAACTAGTTTATTATCACGTATGATAACAAGCGATAGCGTACTTGCAGATGGCTCCGAATTTAGTTGCAAAGTTTGTTTATTTTCTCTGCGTTGCGCCGAGCCAAAAGAAAAATAGTCGAGTGAACTAGATAAATCCGCTCCCACGTAGGCCTGCTACAAGCCAAAATGGTAAGCGACATCTTGAGTATCTAATGTTCGGCACTCCTCGTCCTTACGATGCCATATATGGAAAATATTAGTATCATGTAGAAGTAGCAAGTTAGCTACATACTGATGGTAACGCATGCGTCACTATCCCTATCCAGTTTCCTGCTTTATTACTGGCACCCATCCCCCGTGCTAATCCAGTAGAAGCTAAGCATCATGCTCGATTTTAATCCCCAAGTCCACAACCACTAGAATAATGGACCTAGTAGTAACGTATCAGCCGCAGAAAAATTTAGCCGACCAAGCACGCTAAGACAACGCAGGAGGTTGCGTTATCACGGCATCTCGATCATTCGCAGGGTCAAGAAAAAAATTATCATGGCATCTCGATCATCCGCAGGGTCCAGATAAAAATTTAAATTATCACGGCATCTCTCGCGATCAGGCGGTCAAGACAAAATAAACAAGAGACCGGAGAGGGACAGCGTCTGGATCAACCAGCCGCCCCCAACCGCGCTCTGCCTGGGTAGCTCTAGCAAAGTTTGTACCCACCCGGTGCACGGCGTCCTGCCGCGTGTCGAGCCCGTCGCGGCGTCGCCCCTACCAGCTCCCCAGCCAAATCATTTCTACGGCGCAGCTGCGATCTCCGGGCATAATGAATCATTAGCGTCCAAGTCGACCCCGGTAACGCGTCCACGTTCCGTGCGCAAATCGCATTGGCGGCTATGCATCCCTAGAGATAATCTTCAAAAAAGGGACCGCTCTCGTCGGCGTAATCTACCAGACGTAGCCCGCAGGAAACGTTTGGCGCTGGCCGAAATTCGTATGCATGATCCACCCAACTGTTTCAACTTGATGTGGTCGCGGCATCAAAAGAAAGAAACTTAATGCGCTCGCTTCCAAAGAAAAATTCCTGATTTTCGTGGAGCCCTGCCTCGATGGATTTGCAACAGTTTGCGAATCATCATGCGTGCACCGGTCGCCTCTTGCCGCTTTGGCTAAAACCGCGAGGCCGTTACGAATGGGCTTCACCAGCAACCCATGTCGTTACCCCTGCCCTACACACGTCAGACTAAACATGCCTTTGTTCACTTGCGTACGTGTGTGTATATATGCAAGTGCAGTCCTCCCCAATTCAAGCTCATCAATCGTTCTCATCAGAGCCCAAAGAACCTAGCGAGGCAGCTAGCTAGCTAAGCCTGACTGCTAGTACTCAGCATCCACCTGGGAGCCTCAAGCTCCCTTCATCTGCCGTCTTGCTCGATCAGCGCGCATGGCGAAGGTCCACCCCAACGTGCTACTGCCGACATCGTCGCCGGACGCTGACGAGGCGCCGGTAGCGGCGGGGCCGGCGGACGAAGAGGCGACGACGCTGACGGTGTGGCGCAAGTCGCTGCTGTTCAACTGCAAGGGGTTCACGGTGTTCGACACCAACGGCGACCTCGCCTACCGTGTCGACAGCTACGATGCCGAGCCGGCGGGCGGCGAGGTCGTTCTCATGGACCCCGCCGGCCGCCCGGCCTTCACCGTGCGCCGCAGGCGCCGCCTGACCCTGTCGGGTGAGCAGTGGTTCATCTTCGCCGGCGAGGAGGCGCGGCGGCCGCTGCACGCCGTGAAGCGCGGCGGCGGCAGCGGCAAGACGATGGCCCGCGTGGTGGCGGCGCCGTGTGCGCGAGGGGGACCCGCGGTGGCGGCGTACGAGGTGGAAGGGTCGTACGCGCAGCGGCGCTGCGTGGTGTACGACGCCGAGCGCCGCGCGGTGGCGGAGGTGCAGCCTAAGGAGGCGGTCGGCTCGGACGTGTTCCGGCTGGTGGTGCGGCCAGGCGTCGACGTGTCGCTCGCCATGGCCGTGGTGGTGGCGCTCGACCAGATGTTCGGGAGGCGGTCTCTCCTCAGGAGCTGGTCCTCGTAGATTACAACTACAGCTACTCGCGGTTTATTAGTTCAATTTTGTCAAGATTTTTGCCTCTGTTCATGGGGTTGTGAATTGGGAAGGTGAACTCGACCTGCCGGACACGCGAGCATATCATGTTCTTGGTTTGGTTGCCCCAACTGCCAGTCAGGCCGGTTGAGATTTCCATTTTTGCTGTGTTTGATTTTTGAGCATCACATGAGGCTCCTGTCAGTTAGTTGGTTCTCGGTGGCTTTCACACCAAAAGCCATGAATCTTTGTTTTGTAAAGAGGGACGGAGATGTAAATATATCAAAAGAAAAAATGCAATACTAGTACCACAGATAACCTTTTTGCGTACGCTATCTACTCAAGTGCTGTTTAAGGACATGGCTAGAGGTGGGAGTCGGGCCGGGCCGGGCCGGCACGGCCCGAAATTTTCGTGCTTCGGGCCGATTCGGCCCGCGGCCCGAAAGCACGCCGGGCCTTTTCGGGCCGGGCCGGCCGGCCCGAATTACCAAACCGGCGGCCCAAGCACGGCACGCGGCCCGGCGGGCCTATTTCGGGCCGGGCCTGGCCCAAGCACGGCCCAATAACAGAAAATTCAAATAATTCAAAAAAAAATCTGTAAATTCGAAAAAATTCAAAAAAAATCTGTAAAACCGAAAAAAAAAATCAAAAATCCATAAAAAATCAGGAAAATTCCAAAAAAAATCCAAATAAATCTAAAAATACAGAGAAAATTCTAAAAAATTCGGACTTTTTCAGACATTTCGGGCCAATTTCGGGCTGATGGGCCTTTTTGGGCCGATGGGCCAATTTCGGGCCGGGCCGGCTCGAGCACGGCCCGAAACTCAATTTCGGGCCGGGCCGCCCGAAGCCTCCAAACCTGGGCACGGCACGGCCCGAAATTCCGTGCCGGGCCGGCCCGGCCCGAATCTATTTTGGGCCATTTCCGTGCCTGGGCCGTGCCGGCCCGTCGGGCTTTGGCCCGCCCGAATTTGGCCCGACCCATCTCCCACCTCTAGACATGGCAAGCTGGAAAACCAAGCGAACAAAGACTGCATCTGCGTCGCCTCCTGCTCGACGTTTTTGTTGGCATCTGCATGTGGGCGAATCGATGCTACCCCGGGCCCCTTCCGTCCTGCAGCAGTGGGACGCATCACACCTGATACGGTGGATCTCGAGAGAGCTGGGCAAGGAAGTCTGGTTGCTGCCCTAGCCGCTTTAAGAGCAAAAGAAGACAGCCCAACCGTTAGCTAGCGAGCACCCATTAGAAGGCGCGTGTTGTGTGCTTCGGGCCTAACCATTCATTAAGGAAGACTCCGAGGTTGTCACGTGTCTTCAGATTCTGAGCCATTCCACCGGTCGAGGATGGCTCCGGAGCCGTCATGTGTCTATTGGCGCCGGGCCCGACCTTCCGTTAGGGAGGGCTCCGGTGTTGCCACGTGTTCGGAACTTCCGAGCCACACCTCACGCCAAGGATAGCTCCGTAGGTGCCGCGTGTCCTACGGCTCTGGGCCCGACCTCCAGCATGGGAGGGCTCCGGTGTTGCCACGTGGGCAACAACTCCAGACGTCCCTTGCTACCAAGGAGAGCTCCGGAGGTGCCACATGTCCTACGGTCCCGAGTCCGACCTCCAACATGGGAGGGTTTCGGAGCTGTCACATGTCCAACGACTTTGGATCCCTCACTACTCCGCAAGACAGCTCCTGTGATGATGCGCGTCCCGGAGGCCAGCCACCCGGACGCCGCACCGATAAGCAACGGGCAGATAGCCAAGGAGTAAAGAGGGAGGTGCACTGTCAGGCCGTGCATGCAAGGCTCGCGCCTTCCCTAGAAGTATGGCTCACGACGCACTCCTTCGTCCTCCGCCTGTTCACCATTACGGTGTCAAGACGGAGCGACGAGGCGTGATGCGAAACAGTGCCGCTCAACAGAGCGAGAGGACGCAGCGACAAGACGGAGACTTTGTCATCATCTGCTACCCGGTCAGAGGCGCCCGACGTGTCATACGACGCGCCTTGACTCCTCCGACAGCGACATCACATATAGTTATAAATGCCCTAGCTCATGTATAGGGTACGAACAACCGCGGGACCACGTGTGGGGCCCCGGGTCACATTGTAACTGCTCCGGCCTTGGACTATAAAAGGTCTGGGGCAGCCTCCGGGCAATGGGTTCGCAACCCAGCCAACTCACTCTCTCGCACGCAGGTTCGCAACCCTACAATATGCCACACTCATACGCGCAAGCAATACAACAATCACACCGTGGACGGGTATTACGCTCGGGCGGCTCGAACCATGTAAATCCTTGTGTTCATCCTCGCCACCGTGCTCCAACGCTCTAAACCGCTAGCCCCTCCTAAAAAAGAACCTCCCGAGGCTGCTCCACGGCAGATCGGAAAGAGTGACGCAGTAAACACTTCGACATACACCATTTTGGTTAGGTCTCTTTATGATAAACTAAATAGCTCTTAACCTGATGTGAATAATAAAGTAATATGGAAAAAACTAAAATTCCTCTTAAAATCAAAACTTTTATGTGGTTGGCATGGCAAGATATCATACTGACCAAAAATAACTTGATTAAAAGGAAATGGAAAGATGAGAAACATTACACTTTCTGTGATGAAGTAGAAACGGTAGAGAATTCATTTTCTGAAAGCGATGTGATTATGCACATACTATAGAACAGATTCAATAGTAGAGCAATATCTTACCTAGGTAGAACTCTTCTAACCAAAAGGAAAATATGAATATGAGTGGTCTAGAAGTAATCTGCTCGGATATATGGAAAATGAAGAGTTTTGACGAAAAACGTGTGATATCTCCTTAATCAATAAAATGATGACGGAGAGGAAGAGTTCGAGAACGACAACTTGGACCTTATTCCCAAAGAACACGGCGGTCTGCGTCCGTCATGATCGGCACCGCGCCACCGCGACCGTTGCAGATTTCGCGAGCCGCAAATTTTTTTGTTCTTTTGTTTTGGACGTCGAGGCGCTCCGTTTTCTGCCTGCCACAACGCCATCATTTTGACCTCCGTGGGGCAAGCGAGACGACGATTGGCAGTTGAGCGTACAGAGGCCTGGGCCGTCTGAAGACGCGACGAAGAATGCGTCGACTCCGACGGTGACGCCAGGCCGTGGCACGGCCTGAGGCTCGAATGTGCGCAAAGGATTTCCAGCCCCCGGCCAGTACAGTAATCCTGAAAATCCATGTGCCGTAGCCCAACTTGACGCGGACCGTCCAGGGTAGTCACCGTCCAATTCCAATTCCAGGGGCACAGTATAAAAACTGGCGGATCTCCGCCGTCTGGATCCACAAACCCGGCGGAACTAAAGTCACATTTCGCCACCGCGCGACGGCCGTCAGATGGCCCATCCCGTGCAGATCGCCCATCCGGCCGTCCAATCATAGAATAAGATTATTAATATTGCCCTCGCGTGACGGCGTGAGCGGTGAGCCTCTCCTTATTAATATCGCCACGGCCTCGTACCGTCGCCCAATCCCATTCGCACGCATAGAGGAGCTCTTCCTGTGTGGCAAGGCAATTTGCTCAAGGACAACAAGGTGAGGCCGTCTCAGATCCCCCCACTGTTCGCGTGCCGTAGCTTTCGGTTCCCCGTCGATTGTTTGTCGCTGTTCTTCCTTCAGGTCGGGTGCTCCTCTTCTATACCTGATCTGTATTTTTTTTTCTTCTTCCCCTAGCATAAGATCTGATCGATTCACCGAGCCGTTCGTCTTGTTTCGGTTGCCCGTACAAATTGATTGGGTTGAGTTGGATTTAGGTTACGCCTATCCGATCTTATAATTCAGCTCTTGTTTCTGACTCCAGGCGCAGATCTGTTTGTTTTCTACGGCGGGTTTGCTACGCCTGTCTAACCTATTGTTGCTTTTGTTGTGGTTTGGTTGGTCCCAAAAGGCTTCGTGGCGATGGCGACCGCGTGGACGCTCCCCGACCACCCCAAGCTCCCCAAGGGGAAGACGGTGGCCGTCGTCGTGCTGGACGGCTGGGGCGAGGCCAACCCCGACAAGTACAACTGCATCCATGTCGCCCAGACGCCCGTCATGGACTCCCTCAAGAATGTACGCATGCATTCCTTCGTACCCGTCCATTTGCTCCAACTAGATATGATTTGCCAACATTGAACTATATTTTTTTTTGTAGATGCCATTGTATGTTAGGTTTGGTTATTTGCTTAGCCAGAAGTTAATCTTGCACTTGGCTCCCTGGTTCTACATATTTGTTTCTAGTCCAGTTTTAGTGCGATGACTACTCCAATGTAATTTGTAAATGATAGTACCTGTCTGTAGTACTAGGCATCCATATTCAGACTGAGTATGCTGTTTTTTCATAATTTGACACGTCCACACACCAATCATGCTATCATTTCGGTTCAGTAGTGAATTTGACTGCGTTTATGTCGAAATTTTCTTGGTAGAACTCTATGAACATGGTTATTCGCTAAGGAAGTGTATACATTCATTTGCTTATTCAATCAACATGTCTGATAGTTTGTTTCACTTAGGTTTTTGAAAGCTCTTGGATGGAGCTTTGTCCTGTCTGCATAATTCAATTTGTATTTTACACGGTTCAAGCTTTAACTTGAAACCCTTTGGTACGATAACAGGGTGCTCCAGAGAGATGGAGACTAGTGAAGGCTCATGGAACAGCTGTGGGTCTTCCATCTGATGATGACATGGGCAACAGTGAAGTTGGCCACAATGCCCTCGGTGCTGGTCGCATTTTCGCTCAGGGGTATGCTGTTTGTTTCAAGTTCATTTTAGAAATATTATAACTATTCTTAACACTTTGTAGATGCCTACAATGTTTTGTCCAAATTGGTCAAGCTTCAACAGTCGTAGAGGCGCTATAGTTTCAAGGTTCATAAGCTTCAGAATTGTGCGTAGCCAATTGGGAGCCACTCTAGAGTGATAATACAATCTTTTGCTGACCAGAATGTACCTGGCAAATCCTATACATATTGTCATCTCTTACTAGTTTCGTTGGTACACCGACACTTCTTTTACTTTGAGCAGTTGCTTAATAGAATTCTTGCGAGTATTGCTTTGTGCTTTATTTCACTACGGTGCTGTATTTTTTTCCTCAGCACTGCAAAGCAATCTGGGAAAGATAATTTGTTCTCCATTATTTTTTCTCAATTGTCATTGTCGTAATCATAAGACTTGCACACTGTCTGTTATCAACCTAACTGGATGCTGTTATCTTTCTTTCTGTAGTGCTAAGCTTGTGGATAGTGCTCTTGCTTCTGAAAAAATATATGACGGAGAAGGATTCAAATACATCAAAGAGTCTTTTGACAATGGCACTCTGCACCTTATCGGGTTGCTGAGTGATGGTGGTGTCCACTCCCGGCTTGATCAGCTGCAGGTCGGTTAAGCTTTTTGTTAGTTTTTAGCTTTAATTATGCCTCAAATTAAGATCCTTCAGAGAGTTGTCGATCATTGCTCTCTAGAGCTTTGAAGTTATTTAATCTCATTCTTTTGTTTTACCCTGTTCAGTTACTTCTGAAAGGTGCCAGTGAGAGGGGAGCAAAAAGAATTCGTGTGCACATTCTTACTGATGGGCGTGATGTTTTGGATGGCAGCAGTGTTGTTTTCGTAGAGACGCTAGAGAATGATCTTTCGCAGCTTCGAGAGAAGGGTATTGATGCTCGGATTGCATCTGGTGGTGGAAGGATGTATGTTACTATGGACCGTTATGAGGTAAACTCTTTCTTCTCAATCATCCATCTATGTTTATTGATGCTTAGCATATTCGCTTATAGTTCTGTATTATTTTGTACTTTCCAGAATGACTGGGGTGTGGTTAAACGTGGGTGGGATGCCCAGGTGCTTGGAGAAGCTCCCCACAAGTTTAAAAGTGCAATTGAAGCAGTGAAAACTTTAAGAGCAGAGCCCAATGCTAATGATCAGTATTTGCCCCCTTTTGTTATAGTTGATGAGAGTGGCAATGCTGTTGGGCCTATAGTAGACGGTGACGCAGTTGTCACTTTAAATTTCCGGGCTGATCGCATGGTTATGCTTGCCAAAGCACTCGAGTATGCAGATTTTGACAAGTTTGACCGTGTACGTGTTCCAAAAATCCGTTATGCTGGAATGCTTCAATATGATGGCGAGTTGTTGCTTCCAAAGCGCTACCTTGTTTCTCCACCAGAGATAGAAAGGACATCTGGTGAATACTTGGTGAAGAATGGCGTCCGCACATTTGCTTGCAGGCAAGTGTACCTGATTTCTAGTACCTTTTTCATTTATACGGTGCTCTGAGAACATCAATATTCATTTGATACAGTACTGATCAATGCCCTGTGGCATATTACTCGTTAGTTTCAACTAGTATAAATTTTTTTTGATCAAGGTTACTCTGCCTTCTGTATGCCTTGCTAGTTTCCAAAAAAAAAATGAAAATGCAATTCATCTGAAATAAGTGGGCAGGAGTTAAAAGGCCACAAGGCGATTTTTTTTATTTTACATGTTGCCAGTTTTGTTTCCCGTTCATACAGATGTGACATAAGGGTCACACAGAGGGTACAATTTTTATAGTTACTTTGATCAAGTTTGCTGCCCCTGTACTACATTTGACCTGAAAAAGTTCTTGAATTGTTCTATACATGATTATTTGTACATGGGATATCACGTAAAGCTAAAATATCTTTGTTCTGGGTGGTCCCTGTGCTAACAATAGTGATAAATTTGCAACAGTGAAACGGTGAAATTTGGTCATGTCACATTTTTCTGGAACGGTAACCGTTCTGGATACTTTGATGAAAATAAGGAAGAGTATGTTGAAATTCCTAGTGACAGCGGTATCACGTTCAATGTTAAACCCAAAATGAAGGCGATTGAAATTGCTGAGAAAACCAGGGATGCTATCCTTAGCGGAAAGTTTGACCAGGTAAACAATTTTGAAATCCGTATAAGATTAGTTTCCTTATTTACCCAGAGTTTAGCTAACCATTCTTACAGGTACGTGTCAACCTGCCAAATGGTGATATGGTGGGTCACACCGGTGACATCGAGGCCACCATTGTTGCTTGCAAAGCTGCTGATGAAGCTGTTAAGGTGAGGGCAATCAACACTCTTACGTTCTTACAAGTACTCTATTTATGTGCTTTTTAATCACTCCTTTTTGGAGCAGATTATTTTGGATGCTGTAGAGCAAGTTGGCGGCATTTATCTTGTTACTGCTGATCATGGAAATGCGGAGGATATGGTGAAAAGGAACAAATCTGGCCAGCCTTTGCTCGACAAGAGTGGTGCTATCCAAATTCTCACCTCACATACCCTTCAGCCGGTGAGTGTGTAATGCGTGCGATAAGGACCTGCTTAGTCTCCCTGTAAAAGGCCCACGTTCGGTGTGCTTGGAAACTAACGCCTCTGCAAAACTTGCAGGTCCCGGTCGCCATTGGAGGCCCTGGTCTTCATCATGGAGTGAAATTCCGGTCTGACATTCAGACCCCTGGGCTTGCCAACGTGGCTGCCACCGTGATGAACCTCCATGGCTTTGAGGCCCCTGCTGACTACGAGCCAACCCTCATCGAAGTGGCTGACAACTAAATAGAGTACTCGAAAAGCAAAATTGCTACGTCCAATTTTGTTGCTATAGTTTTGAGAATGGATCGATGGTTGGCCGTCACTTAATAATTTCTATTAGGAAGCACGCTGCTCAAACTCGCGAAACATTTTGAGGAAGGCATTTGTCTTTTTATGATGCTTTATTAACTTACATTATCGTCTTCGACTGGTTTGTGACTTGTGTGTTGCAACTCAATAGCCTTTTTTTACTCTTTGGAAAGACAGGCTGAGCCGGACACATATGGCACGTACGGTCACATAAACTGACTCCCATCATGTCAACGTTTGCTCTACGTTCCTTCGAAAGGTCGCACAAATGAGTGGTGGCCTTTGGACGCCTCAAGTGTCACGTGTCAGCCTATTGTGCAGGTTGTAACTACCCGTCTAGCTGCGTGCATGCAGACCGCACCGTCCTTACCGTCCATCTCGAGATAGAGAGAAGTGACGCGGTCATTTCTAATGTGCTCTACTAGAACACGCCGTAGATAAAAACTGCGCTCCAGGACTTGGGAAAATAGCTACAGACCATGACGGCCAGTTGAGATCACCATTCTTGATGTGTTTGATTTTTGAGCCTCACATGAGGCTCCTCTTGGTTGTTTGATCCTCGGTGGCTTTCACACCAAAAGCTATGAATCTTTGTTTTGTAAAGAGGGTCGGAGATGTAAATATATCAAAAGAAAAAATGTCATACTAGTATCACAAAAACTTTTTTTGTATGCTATTGCCCTTCTGAAGGTAATATCTTGTCACTATTACTATACTCTTAATTGCGTCTGTATCTACTCGAGTGCTATTTAAGGACATGACAAGCTGGAAAACTAAGCGAACGTATCGGCGTCTCCTTCTGCACCATTGGTAAACATAGACGTTTTTTGTTGGCTTCTGTATGTGGGCTGGCGGGACAGGACAACCGAGTCGTTTCCGTCCTGCAGCAGCCCGACACATCACACCAGGTGCGGTGGATCTCGAGAGTTGAGCAAGCAAGGCTGGTTGCTGCCTTTGCCGCTTTTCCATACACCTACTAGTTACAGACAGGTCATCGAGTGTGAGTCAGGTCAGGCCGCCCGTCAGGGAGGACGACGGTTGACACCGGACGTCAAAAGGTACGCATAATCCTGGCATAATCTTAGATCTCGTCTGTGTTTATATGTGTTTTTGTGCAGTTAATCCAGTCACGTACAGTTCATGCATCTTCAACGTTAGCCAAAGGAAAAGGGTCGGTCACCAGATTTACAGAGATTGTTAGCTAGGGCCTGGCTCTAGCATGTCGCGCTCTGATAGCTCGGTTACGTGTTAGCGTGTTACGACTTCGGTTTTCTAAAGGATTTCAGAAAACCACATGGACTCTAGGATGGTATTATTCAGCTCGACTCGTTTACTAGCCCGATTAGGTGTGACCTATAAACCAAGCCCACTAGATGTAGGTTTTCGTTTACGTTCGCAGCAAGGCCCGCCAATTCACCGGGCAAGATTTCGCAGGCTCCCCTGTGTTTAGTCCTCATATTTCAATACGTAACAATTCACAAGCAAAGCCTAATGTTTTGTTCTTTTCTGATTTTGCATCCTCACTTTTTTTTAGGAGAACAGGAGGAGCCAGACACCTACTCATAACATATAAAATATAGGTAAGTGCATCTTTTATTATATAGTGGCTGTATTTGTATGTGGCCGCCATTTTTTTGTATAACTTGTGTGGAGGAGAAACTGCTATTGCCCCAATATGTATACCCAAGTATTTTTTTCCTGAAAAGGGATATGTGTACCCAAGTATCATCTTCCTCTTATTCAGCTATTGTGTTCAGCTGATCTTATAGCATATAAAGTTGTTGGTACGCTTTAGCAGAAAGTAAAAGTGGAATAACTCAGTCAAGTTACTCCCTCCGTTCTCTTATACTTGAAATCATTCAAGTTACTCCCTCCGTTCTCTTATACTTGACGTTGATTAGTTTAGGAGTATTTACCAGCAAGGTTGGTGGAGTAAAAGATGTTTTTTTTTCACAAAAGAAAAAAATTGCTGCATTGAGGAGCTTAGCATTAGATATGGGCATAAAATCCGAACCCGAACTATGGTCCCGAAAAAAACCGAAACCGAACCCAAAAATCCCGAAAACCGAAATCAATTTTAGGGTAGATGTTTGCATAACCCGATAATATTTTGGTATTTTCGGGTAATGACGTCCGATACCTGAAATACCCGATCTCTAGGTTGGGTCGTGGCTTTTCCGCACATATCCGAAATACCCGATCTCTAGGTTGGGCCGTGGCTTTTTCCGCATTTGGCCCAACACACTCATGGTTTAGGCCTTAGCTTGTATGTAATTATAATGTTACAGGGTTACAGTAATGTCCTTCAATTATTCTTATAAACTTTCACTTATTTTGGTACTAGAATGGCAATTCTATTTTTGTTTCGGTTGCTGTATTTGTTTAGCTATTTTTGTTATCCTATCACTATTCGGGTAATATGGGTACCAAAAATTCAGGTACAATTTCGGACAGTGGTTTTGGAAACCGAATTTCCCGACTCGAAATTTCTGATAATCCCGAAGTCCCACCACAACTTAGCATTTGCCCATTCCATAGGTCATTACAAAGCATTATTTTTTCTCATTGCCTATATTGGCAGTTGCATAACCCTTGCAAATGTCCAGAAGACTTAGATTAAGATACCATTTCGGTTGGGTCTCTTTATGATCAACTAAACACCTATGAACCTAATGTGAATAATAAAATAATCTGGAAAAGCTGAAATTCCTCTTAAAATCAAAATGTTTATGTGGTTGGTATGACAAGATGACAAACATTACGCATTCTGTGATGAAGTAGAAACGGTAGAGCATTCATTTTTTTGAAAGCGATGTGATTATAGAGCATAGCAGCTTATGTGATAGGAACATACTATAGGCCAAAATCAATAATAGAGCAATATTTTACCTGGATGAAATTCTTCTGCAATATGAATAAGATACATTTTTGTGTTTGTGTTGTTGAAGCTTCTACATTGTCGTTAGACTTTTATCTCCAACCTATATGGAACTTCATATTAGTAGTTAGCTTCTTCTCTTTCCTACTAAAACCTGATGGAACTTCATTAATTCCAGGGGCACACCTATTCTAGAACAATTAAGATGCAACCTTTTAAATAATGACTAAAAGGACACTACTCCATCGGTTTACTTTTATTGCAGTTGATTTCTTGAGTCGCATTTTATCATTCATCTTATTCACAAAATTTAGTAAATATCATGTATTTTCATAATATAATGTACCATTAAAATATTTGAACTATGATTTAAAATTTTGTATGTTAGAACTGATTTTTCTAAAACATATTATAAAATATGACATTAAATTTAATAACATTAAATAAAATTTAACGGAGGAAATATGTATTAATAACGATAACAAAATGACGACGAGAAGAAAGGTCCAGAATAACGACACGGACTGTAGTCGCAAAGAACACGGCGGTCTGCGTCGGTCGGCACCGCGACCGTTGCTGGTTTCGCGAGCCGCAATTTTTTTTTCTGTTTTGGACGTCGAGGCGCTCGGTTTTCTGCCTGCCACTACGCCATCAGTTTGACCTCCGTGGGCCAAGCGGGACGACGGTTGGCAGTTAAGAGCGTACAGAGGCCTGGACCCGTGGGCCGTCTGAAGCATGGACCCATCCAGACGCGACGAAGAATGCGTCGACTCAGACGGTGACGCGTGCCCGTGACACGGCCTCAGGCTCGAATGTGCGCAAAGGATTTCCACCCCCCGGCCGGTACAGTAATCCTGAAAATCTACGGGCCATGGCCCACCTTGACGCGGACCGTCCACCATGGTCACCGTCCAATTCCAATTCCAGGGGCACGGTATAAAAACTGGCGGATCTCCGCCGTCAGGATCCACAAACCCGGCGGAACTAAAGTCTCATTTCGCCACCGCGCGACGGCCGTCAGATGGCCCATCCCGTCCCCGCAGATCGCCCATCCGGCCGTCCAATCATAGAATAAGCATACTAATATCGCCCTCGCGTGACGGCGTGAGCGGTGAGCCTCTCCTTATTAATATCGCCGCGGCCTCGCACAGACACCCAATCCCATTCGCCCGCATAGAGGAGCTCTTCTTGTGTGGCAAGGCCAAGAGCTCAACGACAACAAGGTGAGGCCATCCCCGATCCCCCCACCGTTCGCGCGCCGTAGCTTTCGGTTCCCCGTCGAGTGTTTGTCGCTGTTCTTCCTTCACGTCGGATGCCCCTCTTCTAGACCTGATCTGTTTTTCTCTTCTTCACCTAGCAGAAGATCTGATTGATTGACTGAGCTGTTCATCTTGTTTTGATTGACCGTACAAATTGACTGATTGAGTTAGATTTAGGTTACACCCATCCGATCTAATAATTTAGCTCTTGTTTCTGACGCCAGGCGCCGATCTGTTAGTTTTCTGCGGCGGGTTGGCTAATTGCTAATCTGACTAACCCTTTGTTACTTTTGTGTGGTTTGGTTGGTCCCAAAAGGCTTCGTGGCGATGGCGACCGCGTGGACGCTCCCCGACCACCCCAAGCTCCCCAAGGGGAAGACGGTGGCCGTCGTCGTGCTGGACGGCTGGGGCGAGGCCAACCCCGACAAGTACAACTGCATCCATGTCGCTCAGACGCCCGTCATGGACTCGCTCAAGAATGTAAGCATGCTTTCCTATTTTCCCGTCCATTTGCTCCAACTAGATATGATTTTGTTGCTACTGTATGTTAGTTTTCGTTATTTCCTTACCCGGCAGTTAATCTTGCACTTGGCTCCCTGATTCTAGATATTTGTTTGTAGTCCAGTTTTAGTGCGATGATGACTCCAATGTGATTTGTAAATGTCAGTACCAGTCTGTAGTACTAGGATATCCATATTCAGACTGAGCATGCTGATTTTTCATAATTTGACACGCCCACACACCAATCTTGCCACCATCTTGGTTCAGTAGTGAATTTGACTGCATTTATGTCGAAATTTTCTTGGTAGAACTCTATGAACATGGTTATTCACTAAGGAATTGCATGCATTCATTGCTTACTTAATCACTGTGTCTGATAGTTTGTTTCACTTAGGTTTTTGAAGGCTCTTGGATGGAGCTTTGTACTGTCTGCGTAATTCAATTTGTATTTTACATAGCTCAAGCTTTAACTTGAAACCCTTTGGTACGATAACAGGGTGCTCCAGAGAGATGGAGACTAGTGAAGGCTCATGGAACAGCTGTGGGTCTTCCATCTGATGATGACATGGGCAACAGTGAAGTTGGCCACAATGCTCTTGGTGCTGGTCGCATTTTCGCTCAGGGGTATGCTATTTGTTTTCAGTTCATTTTAAAATACTATTCTTAACACAGTGTGGATGCCTACAATGTTTTGTCCAAATTGGTCAAGCTTCAACAGTATTAGAGGTGCCATAGTTCCAAGGTTCATAAGCTTCCAGAAATGTGTGTAGCCAATTGGGAGCCACTCTAGAGTGATAATACGGTCTTTTACTGATCAGAATGTACCCGGAAACTACTATACTTATTGTCATCTCTTACTAGTTTCTTTGGTACATCCACACTTCTTTTACTTTGAGCAGTTGCTTAATAGAATTCTTGTGAGTATTGCTTTGTGCTTTATTTTGCCACCGTGCTGTATCTTTTTTCTCAGCACTGCAAAGCAATTTGGGAAAGAATTTGTTCTCCGTTATTTTTTTCTCATTGTCATTGTCGTAACCATGAGACTTGCACAATGTCTGTTATCAACCTAACTGGATGCTGTTATCTTTCTTTCTGTAGTGCTAAGCTTGTGGATAGTGCTCTTGCTTCTGAAAAAATATATGACGGAGAGGGATTCAAGTACATCAAAGAGTCTTTCGACAATGGCACTCTGCACCTTATTGGGTTGCTGAGTGATGGTGGTGTTCACTCCCGGCTTGATCAGCTGCAGGTTGGTTAAGCCTTTTGTTATTTTTTAGCTTTAATTATGCCTCAAATTGAGCCCCGTCAGAGTGTTGTCGTTGAGCTTTCAAGTTATTTAATCTCATTCATTTGTTTTACTCTGTTCAGTTACTTCTGAAAGGTGCCAGTGAGAGGGGAGCAAAAAGAATTCGTGTGCACATTCTTACTGATGGGCGTGATGTTTTGGATGGCAGCAGTGTTGGTTTCGTAGAGACGCTAGAGAATGACCTTTCGCAGCTTCGAGAGAAGGGTATTGATGCTCGGATTGCATCTGGTGGTGGAAGGATGTACGTTACTATGGACCGTTATGAGGTAAAATCTTTCATCTCAATTAACCATCTATGTTTATTGATGCTTAGCATATTCGCTTATAGTTCTGTATTATATTGTACTTTCCAGAATGATTGGGGTGTGGTTAAACGTGGGTGGGACGCCCAGGTGCTTGGAGAAGCTCCCCACAAGTTCAAAAGTGCACTTGAAGCAGTGAAAACTTTAAGAGCAGAGCCCAATGCCAATGATCAGTATTTGCCCCCTTTTGTGATAGTTGATGATGGTGGCAATGCTGTTGGGCCTATAGTAGACGGTGACGCAGTTGTCACTTTAAATTTCCGGGCTGATCGCATGGTTATGCTTGCCAAAGCACTCGAGTATGCAGATTTTGACAAGTTTGACCGTGTTCGTGTTCCAAAAATCCGTTATGCTGGAATGCTTCAATATGATGGCGAGTTGTTGCTTCCAAAGCGCTACCTTGTTTCTCCACCAGAGATAGAAAGGACATCTGGTGAATACTTGGTGAAGAATGGCGTCCGCACATTTGCTTGCAGGCAAGTGTACCTGATTTCTAGTACCTTTTTCATTTGATATGGTGCTCTGAGAACATCAATATTCATTTGATACAGTACTGATCAATGCCCTGTGGCATATTACTCGTTAGTTTCAACTATTATAAATTTTTTTTGATCAAGGTTACTCTGCCTTTTGTATGCCTTGCTAGTTTCCAAAAAAATTGAAAATGCAATTCATCTGAAATAAGCGGGCAGGAGTTAAAAGGCCACAAGGCGATTTTTTTTGTTTTACATGTTGCCAGTTTTGTTTCCCGTTCATACAGATGTGACATAAGGGTCACACAGAGGGTACAATTTTTATAGTTACTTTGATCAAGTTTGCTGCCCCTGTACTACATTTGACCTGAAAAAGTTCTTGAATTGTTCTATACATGATTATTTGTACATGGGATATCACATAAAGCTAAAATATCTTTGTTCTGGGTGGTCCCTGTGCTAACAATAGTGATAAATTTGCAACAGTGAAACGGTGAAATTTGGTCATGTCACATTTTTCTGGAACGGTAACCGTTCTGGATACTTTGATGAAAGTAAGGAAGAGTATGTTGAAATTCCTAGTGACAGCGGTATCACGTTCAATGTTAAACCCAAAATGAAGGCGATTGAAATTGCTGAGAAAACCAGGGATGCTATCCTTAGCGGAAAGTTTGACCAGGTAAACAATTTTGAAATCCGTATAAGATTAGTTTCCCTATTTACCCAGAGTTTAGCTAACCACTCTTACAGGTACGTGTCAACCTGCCAAATGGTGATATGGTGGGTCACACCGGTGACATCGAGGCCACCATTGTTGCTTGCAAAGCTGCTGATGAAGCTGTTAAGGTGAGGGCAATCAACACTCTTACGTTCTTACAAGTACTCTATTTATGTGCTTTTTAATCACTCCTTTTTGGAGCAGATTATTTTGGATGCTGTAGAGCAAGTTGGCGGCATTTATCTTGTTACTGCTGATCATGGAAATGCGGAGGATATGGTGAAAAGGAACAAATCTGGCCAGCCGCTGCTGGACAAGAGTGGTGCTATCCAAATTCTCACCTCACATACCCTTCAGCCGGTGAGTGTAATGCGTGCGATAAGGACCTGCTTAGTCTCCCTGTAAAAGGCCCACGTGCGATGTGCTTGGAAACTAACGCCTCTGCAAAAACTTGCAGGTCCCGGTCGCCATTGGAGGCCCTGGTCTTCATCCTGGAGTGAAATTCCGGTCTGACATTCAGACCCCTGGGCTTGCCAACGTGGCTGCCACCGTGATGAACCTCCATGGCTTTGAGGCCCCTGCTGACTACGAGCCAACCCTCATCGAAGTGGCTGACAACTAAATAGAGTACTCGAAAAGCAAAATTTCTACGTCCAATTTTGTTGCTATAGTTTTGAGAATGGATCGATGGTTGGCCGTCATTTAATAATTTCTGTTAGCAAGCACGCTGCTCAAACACACGAAACATTGAGAGGAGCGCACTTGACTTTTTTGATGCTTTATTAACTTGCATTGTTGTCTTCGACTGGTTTTTTACTCGTTGGCAAGATAGAGGCTGAGCCGCACATACATGGCACGTACGGTCACGGAAACTGATTCCCATCATGTCAACGTCTGCTCATACTTTCCATGTTTCGGCATAGAAAGGCCATCACAAAATTGAAGCCGGTGCTCCTTCGAAAGGTCGCACAAATGAGCGGTGGCCTTTGGACGGCTTAAGTGTCAACCTACTGTACAAGTTATGACTGCCCGTGTAGCTGCACTCTCGTGGATGCCGCACGCAGGCCGCACCGTCCTTACTCCCTACCTAACCGTCTTGAGATTGAGAGAAGTGACGCCGTCATTACTCAGAAAAATAGCTACAGACCATGACGGTAGTCGGGTGTGTGTAGCATACAGATTTTTTTCTTTGAAAGCTCAATATAGATTTAACAAGACGACATGCTAGGTTGTCTCGGTTGTCCGCGGAAGCCAACGAGTTTCTGGAAACTATGAGATCAAGAACGACACGGTAGAAGCCAAACCCTGACCCACTCCTGTGACACTGATCATATTATCATATCACACGAAGCTGAAACATCCTTTTCCTCTAAGAAAAGGAAAGATGAAGCCGAAACTTTTTTACGACACGAACCAAGTCGATCGTGAACCACACCTACCTACCTGTCTGCCGTCTTCCCGGTGGCGCTACCGCGCTACTTCTCGCAGTTTCCCTTTGCCTCGAGACGGAGACGCATGCATCATGCCTTCTAATAACTCCATGTACTAGGCAGGACATTACACGTAAAAAGGCAGTCGAATTCACTAGCTTACGCGCAGCAGGCGTACGTAGTCTCGATCTCGCGATGATCTCGCTGCTCAGTGGAAGATGACACCACTGAAAAGTCTAGTCGATTGGCATGCCAAATGGGAATGCGCCGCACGCCATTTTGCCGCCCCCAGAAGCAGCCTCGGCAAATCGTTCCTTTTTCCCGGGCGCTTCCGTGCGGCGACGGCGACGGTGAAGGATTCGGACGCTAGTGCTTGCCGTGGCTGCGCCGGCCGGTAACCATGAGTTACCTGTTCGGGGGAAAATCTCGAGCGCTTTAGTTTAGTCAGGCTGGTCGGGTCGCCCTGTCGGTCCCTTCTCTCCCAGCGTCCCACACTCCCCATTCCCACCTGATGAGCCTAACTATCTGTAAGTACGTTATACACCTGCTCTGCTCACTGAGTTTGTAATTAGGATAAGAGACTTGAACAAAGATGATCGCGTGGCCCCTGCACCGGATGATCAACCCCCGGCCGCGCCATGCTCGCCATTTGCCACGCCTGCAGCCTCTTTTGGAGCAGCGAGCACACGCGTAGTGGCTTAGACGTACGGCATGTGTGGTCACTACCTGGCGGCTCCACGGAGATCTGGAGCAGTTCAGTTTGGTCGGTCCAACAGCGGACGGAGGCGTCTGTCGTCGATCGACAAGTAGCGCCAACGATCGTGCCATCGCGGGTGGGAGGCGTTATTCGTGCGGTCGTGCCTGACGTGATCGGGATCCGTGGCACCAAATTCGTATGTCAAACGCCTCGATCATGATGTACGTGAAACCTCGCAGCCGGAACAAAGCCTACCATTCCCCAAAACAGAAAAATGTCTACCAAGCAAGCTGGTTCGACGTATAGCATGACTCGTGGTGCGGAGACGATAAACGCGGACTTCAAATTTGGATATATAAACGAAAGTGGCAGCAGCATCCCAACCGGCGGCCTCGCGACTCGTCTCGTCGTTTCGCCTCGGGCGGGGCCAGGACGAGCCCAACTCCCTCCGCCCGCGGCGCCAGCCAGATCCCCCGCCCGCTCCACGAGTCACCGCCACTTTTTACCCCTGCCCGGCTGCCCCGCTTCGCCTCGGATCGAAGCCGAAACCCGGCGCGCCACCGCCTCAGCCGTGGCCGCCTCGAGCAGTGGTCGAAGGATTCTGGCCTTGAGCGCTCGGTCCCTACCTCCGGCTCCATCCCCTCCGCGCGGGCCCCCTCGCGGTGAGTTTTGAGTTCCTCGCCTCCTCGGGTCATTCCGCCTTCCGCTCGGGGTCGCGTTGCGGGTTGGATTCCGGGCTGCGGGGGGCGTACCGCGCCGGGAAAATGGCGGCCCGTCGCCGTCGCTTCCGCTCGCGTTGCCCGTGGTTCCTGATTTTTTTTCTTTGGTCCGTTTGATGCGACTGGGATCGTGATTCGGCGTCCTTGGAATTCGCGTTCGGTTGCGTCCGGACCTTCCGCGGGGGTGGTTTCGCAGGTTCCGTGGTGAAATCAGTCGAGTCGACGGACGTCGCGTGACGAATCGAACGGCGCCGCGGGTGCTTGCGTCGCTGTGGGGGAATCGGATCCCCGCCCCCCCCCCCCCCCCCAAGGCACGCGAATTTTGGTACCGAGGAGCGGTGGACAGCGCGGAAGTTGAGTTAGTGTCGTCGGTTTTCTGGCTGTTCTGCTGGTTGGAATCTAGTTGCGTTTTGTTCGGTCTTAATTTGTTTCCTAATTTGATTTGCTTGTCAAACATCAGCCCCCGGTTCCGTGCCAACCAGGAGTTTGTTGGTATGCTCCATAAGCTCGATGACTTATATCGGCTAGGTACGCGAGTTCGGTGCGCGTCCGCTTGGCCGGCTGCGCGCGCACGCCGAGATCCGTTCCAGTTGGGTCGTCCCTAAACGACCACACCATCTAAAGCCGTTCCCAGAAATTTCCTGCTGTTGCTTATATAATTTGCCTTCTATAACACACTGCTTTGCAGGGGTTCGTAGGTCCTGGTCGTGAGGACAGTAAAAGCAAGGGAAGGGACGCTTCAGTAGTCAAGCCATGGTGGAGAGGTCGCTCCTGGAGGCGCTAGCCACGGCGGCGCAGGGAGGCTCCACGGAGACGTCGGTGCTGTCCATGCTCAAGTATGCCGTGTTGCCCATCGCCAAGGTGTTCACCGTCTGCTTCATGGGGTTCCTCATGGCCTCCAAGTACATCAATATCCTCCAGCCCAATGGTCGCAAGCTTCTCAACGGGGTGAGTTTTGTCTCTTCTAATAAAAAAACAACTTGGATCTAGTCGATGTAATAAAAAACAAGTTCCGTCTGCTTGTGTTCTGTTCATACTTTCTGTCGTGTTTCTGGGTAGGCTAATCTTCATTATTTGCTGCAGCTTGTGTTTTCCCTTCTGCTTCCTTGCCTTATATTTTCCCAATTGGGTAGAGCAATCACAATCGAGAAGCTGATACAATGGTAAGCATGATATTGAGATATCATACTTCAATTGTCATCTTTTGCGTAATGTAATATGTTTCATCCATGTCTGCTGCAAGGTTCTGGATTCCTAGGAATGATTGATTCACTATCGTAGATTTTTTTATTGGGTCAATCTTAAGTTATTATCTTTCAAATATACCAAATTAGCTCATAAACCTCAAAATCTCTGCAAAAGGGAACAAAGCGAAGGTGAAAGAAATGGGCATCCATTATTTTGTTCCACTTAAGTTTATGGGTCCAATGATATTGATCCCTGATTTGTGGGATTATTTGTTAGAAATATTTTTTACAACAACAATAACAACAACCAAGCCTTTATCCCAAGCCTGTTGGGGTCGGCTAGACATGAAACCCAATATCAATGGGTAAAAGAGAGGAAGAGTTATAAGAACAAGGAAAAAATAAAAAAAGGAAAAAAAGAAAAAAAAGAAAAAAAAAAGAAAAAAGAAAAAAGAAAAAAGAAAAAAGAAAAGACAAAAGAAAAAAACAAGACTATGATTCTGGCACATGGATTGCTACTTTCCATGCGGTCCTATCATGAGCTAAGTCTCTGGATACATTTCAATCTCTCAAATCTCGTTTTACCGCCTCCTGCCAGGTCAACCTTGGTCGTCCTCTACCCCTTCTAATATTTTCTCTACCTCTTAAAATCCCACTGTTAACCGGTGCTTCTGGAGGTCTCCGTTGGATATGTCCAAACCACCTAAGTCGATGTTGGACTAACTTCTCTTCAATCGGCGCCACCCCTACCTTATCTCGAATCGTCTCATTCCTTATTCGGTCTCTTCTCGTGTGGCCGCACATCCACCGTAGCATGCGCATCTCTGCGACACTCATTTGTTGGACATGTTGCCGTTTAGTTGGCCAACATTCCGCCCCATAGAGCATTGCGGGTCTGATCACCGTCCTATAGAACTTCCCTTTTAGCTTTTGTGGGACTTTTCTATCACATAGGATTCCAGAGGCTTGTCGCCATTTCATCCACCCTATCTTGATCCTGTGGCAAACATCCTCATCAATATCGCCATTGCTTTGTAACATTGATCCTAAGTATCGGAAAGAGTCCCTTCTAGATACTATTTGTCCTTGTAGACTAATATTTCCCTCTTCACTACCAACACCACTAAAGTCACACCTCATATACTCGGTTTTGGTCCTACTAAGTCTAAACCCCTTGGACTCTAATGTTTGTCTCCATAACTCTAATTTCTTATCAACACCATCTCTAGTTTCATCTACCAGCACTACATCATCAGCAAAGAGCATGCACCAAGGGATATCCCCTTGTATATCCTTCGACACCTCATCCGTCACCAAGGAAAAGATGTATGGGCTCAAAGTTGATCCTTGATGTAGTCCTACCGTGATAGGAAATGCATCAGTCTCACTATCACTTACGCACACACTTGTCCTAACATTATTGTACATATCCTTGATAAGGGTAATGTACTTTGTTGGCACTTTATGTTTCTCTAGTGCCCACCACATGACTGACCTTGGTATCTTGTCGTACGCCTTCTCCAAGTCGATGAACACTATATGCAAGTCCTTCTTCTGCTTCCTATATCTCTCCATAAGCTGACGAAGCAAGAAAATCGCCTCCATTGTAGACCTCCCAGGCATAAAACCAAACTGGTTTTTAGTGACATTGGTCACTTTCCTCAGGCGGTGTTCAATCACTCTCTCCCAAAGCTTCATAGTATGACTCATAAGCTTAATGCCTCGATAATTAGTACAACTTTGAATATCTCCTTTATTTTTGAAGATAGGTACTAATATACTTTTCCTCCATTCTTCAGACATCTTGTTTGACCGAAAAATGTGGTTGAATAGCTTTGTGAGCCATACTATTGCCACGTCCCCAAGACATCTCCACACCTCAATAGGGACATCGTCAGGGCCGAGGGCCTTTCCTCCTTTCATCCTTTTTAAGGCCTCCTTAACCTCAAACTCTTGTATTCTCCGCACGAACCGCCTGTTGGAGTCATCAAAGGAGTCATCCAACTCAACCATAGTGCTCCCATTCCCATCATTGAATAGCCCATTAAAGTAATCACGCCATCTATTCTTAATCTCTTCATCCTTCACTAGAATGCGGTCAGTCTCATCTTTGATGCATTTAACTTGATTGAGATCCCTCATCTTTCTCTCGCGGATTTTTGCTACCTTGTATATGTCCTTTTCTCTCTAGTCTCTCATATAACTTATCATAGGTCTGTCCTCTTGCCTTACTCACAGCCCGCTTTGCATTCTTCTTAGCCTCTTTGTACTTAAGCATGTTGCTTGCGCTTCTATCATCATGCCAACTCTTGTAACACTCCTTCTCCTTAATGGACTTTTGTACATCCTCATTCCACCACCAAGTGTCTTTATCTACAAGTTTTTTCCCTTTGTCACACCGAACACCTCACTAGCTACCTTCCTAATGCAAGTTGCCATCTTCATCCACATACTATCTGCATCTCCATTTTTTGCCCAGGGTCCTTCTGTGATCACCCTATTTTTAAAGGATTCTTGTGATTCTCCCTTCAACTTCCACCACTTTGTTCTTGTGATTTTGACACCTTTGTCCCGCAAAGAGCATGTATGGAAGCGAAAGTCAGCTACCACAAGCTTATGTTGTGTCACAACACACTCCCCCGGGATCACCTTACAATTTAGACACTCCCGTCTATCCTTTCTCCTAGTGAGGACAAAGTCAATCTGGCTAGAGTGTCGGGCACTACGAAAAGTCACTAGGTGAGATTGCCTCTTCCTAAAGAGGGTGTTAGCTATCAACAGATCATAGGCTACGACAAAGTCTAGGATGTTCTTACCCTCTTGATTTCTATCGCCGCATCCAAAACCTCCATGTACTATCTCAAATCCTAGGTTAGTTGCACCCACATGACCATTGAGATCTCCCCCTATGAGGAGTTTCTCGGTTATCGGTACACTACTCACCATATCCTCCAAGTCCTCCCAAAATTGCCTCTTAGCACTCATGTTGAGCCCAACTTATGGGGCATAAGCACTAATGACGTTCAAGACAATGTCCCCAATTACTATCTTGATTAAGATGATCCTATCCACTCGTCTTCGAACATCCACTACTCCATCCTTAAGACTCTTATCTATTAGAACACCTACGCCATTCCTAGTCCCAGCCGAACCAGAATATCAAAGCTTGAAACCGGTATTCTCGACTTCTCTCGCCTTTTGACCCGCCCATCTAGTCTCTTGTACACAAAGGATATTTACTCGTCTCCTAATGACAACATCTACTAACTCACGTAGCTTCCCCGTCAAGGATCCTATATTCCAACTACCCACCCGAAATCTATGTTCCTCGGCTAGCTTCCTTACGCTTTGCACCCGTCGAGTAAGATGCAAAGACACTTGCTCACTTATCACTACATCCGGGCGATGATGTAGCGCGCCACTAAGGTGGTGGCGATCTGGCCCTTGCTCATTTAACACCATATCCGGGTTCCGATATGGCGCGCCACTAAGGCGGTGGCGACCCGGCCCTTGCCCACTTGACACCATACCCGGGTTCCGATATGGCGCGTCGCTAAGAGGGTTATGCCCCAACGAATTTCTATTGGGTTTCATTTCCATGAGAATGGCTAAGTGTAAGTTGTTGGCTCGCCAAGCCTATCACAACCCCCTCCTCCTTTACCCGGGCTTGGGACCGGCTATGTCATTACAACATAGGCGGAGTTGTTAGAAATATTTTTTATGATAAAATAATGGTACTCACTAGCAATTAGAGATACTAGTCATTTGCTTACCTATAACTATAATAATGTAAATTCTCATAATTTTCCTAACCAGCAATATCAATCTTGTTGAAATTGATTGTGCTTGATGTTCTGCATTATTTCTATCCTTGTTTATGCTGACAGATGCCTCACCTTACTTCCCTTCTGACATCAATTTGTATCTTAAATGTCCACTTTTATGCAAAAAATGCTTTTGGACTTTGTTCGCGCTTTCTTTATTCTTTTCCTATTCTCTTATTTGTAACTCTTTGCGTGTTTGCAGGTGGTTTATTCCAGTAAACATTGTTGTAGGTGCAGTATCAGGATCTTTGATTGGTCTTGTTGTGGCATCTATTATCCGCCCTCCTTATCCTTACTTCAAGTTCACTATTATCCATATAGGAATAGGTACCGCTTTTCTCCTTCATGGTTTTTTTCTGTATTTCTATTTGTAATTTTTACTTTATAGGCTGATACCAAGACATGCCCTTATTTTATATGCAGGAAATATTGGAAATATACCTCTGGTTCTTATTGCAGCATTATGCCGGGATCCATCTAATCCCTTTGGCGACTCTGATAAATGCAACCAGGATGGAAATGCGTACATCTCATTTGGTCAGTGGGTATGTCTTTTTTTCTCTTTTCTTTAGTTGTACATGTTCAAGTTTCAGTCAGAATAACTACCATGCAGGTCAAAGTGAACCACTGTTTGCCATCTAGATCATGTTAACAAATAGCGGTTGAGATTATTGAATCAGTGAACATGTTTCAGGTTGGTGCAATTATTGTTTACACCTATGTGTTCAAGATGCTCGAACCACCACCAGGACAGACCTTTGATGGATCTGAAGATGATGAGCTCCCAATCAAGGCATCTGGAGGGAACACAGCGCCTGACTTAGCCAAATATCCGACAAACACACTCACAAGTACTGTACCTGAGGATGAGCCTTTGTTATCTACTGAGGAAGATAAAAAAGAATATGCCACTTCTCCTGGATCAAAGGTAAAATATTCTTCCGGTAGATTTACATTTGAATACCAGTTCGACACACTTACTGAAAATAAATAATTATTTTCATCTTAATGCAGATAATGGATCTTGTTAAATGTGTGTTTAAATTCCTAAAAGACAAGCAGCTTCTCCAACCTCCAATTATCGCATCTGTATGTATTGCTGCTGTACTTTATCAACAACCAGGATAATTTTTTCTGTGTTCTGTGCCTTGACCCTTGTTTTACACTATGCACAGCTTTTTGCAATTATCATTGGTGTGATACCATTCTTGAAGAATTTTGTTCTCGCAGATGATGCTCCTCTGTTCTTTTTCACAGACAGCTGCCTCATTCTTGGGTACTTAATTGTGTCATTCTCAGTTTCTTTTGCAAAATAAACCTCTTGACAATAAACTTACCAAATTGAGACATGCTATGATGGTATCTAATGTCTAATTCTGTAATGCAATTTCAGGGAAGCTATGATTCCATGCATTTTACTTGCTGTTGGAGGCAATCTTGTTGATGGTAAGCATCTATTTTATTTGGAACCCTGGGAAAATTGCTTGGGGTGTGATTGGAACTTATGCAGGGCAGAGAAATTTCTCACATCTTATCCATAAGCTATGTTTATTTCATCAGGTCCTGGTGAAGGAAGTAAGAGGCTTGGTGTGCGTACCACTGTTGCTATAATCTTTGCACGGTTGGTCTTGGTCCCTCTTGCTGGAGTTGGCATTGTCTTGTTAGTTGACAAACTTGGTTTCATTCCAAAAGATGACAAAATGTTCAAGTTTGTCCTGCTACTGCAGCATTCCATGCCTACATCAGTGCTGTCAGGTACGACAAACCAATACAGGATACTGCTGATATCTTATCATCATGTGCTCATGTGTACAGATTCCTCTAATAATTTTGCTTGCGTATTGGATGGGATCTGTTAAGTCATAGGAGGTGCATTGCCATGTGCTGCATTTTACAAACCACAGTATGAGATCTGATGCGCCATTGTTTTGTTTGCAGGTGCTGTTGCTAACCTAAGAGGTTGTGGGAAAGAATCGGCTGCAATCTTGTTCTGGGTTCACATTTTTGCCGTATTCTCTATGGCAGGATGGATCATTTTCTATTTGAGCTTGCTCTTCTAAGTATGCCAGCTACCTTATACAGCAGCTTCCTTCTCCATCTGTGCTAGCATTTTGCACCTATGCAGATGTAACAGCAACTTCTGATGTTTAGCTTGATCGATGTTTAGTACTCCTTCCGTTCTGAAATAAATGACGTTTAGCACAAAAAAATTAGTTTATTTTGAATTAAATTAGCTGTTCTAAACGTTATTTATTTCAGAACGGAGAGAGTAACTGATCGCAGATGATACCTCACTGCACAGTAAAAATCTTTGTAAGGAAATATCGTAAAAAGTATCAACGATGAAAATATTGCCATGACCGGTACAAGTATAATTGCCACTCAATCATGGTGACAGCTACAGAGGTACAGGTCGTAGCGGTACAGATACACATCACTTCAATGCTATGGTAAAATGTGTCTGTTCCCGCTGCTGTAAGAGGGTGGCAGAGTGGCCTCGTCATGACCTGTATATTCTCATACGGAACCTTTGATCGGGATGTCATGCTCATCCTATGAGTACCCCTATTCTCCCTTTTATCCGTTACAGTTAATGTTGTGCCCATATGGTCTTTTCATTTCCCTACCTCGATAAGTGTATTTGTTTAGTATGTCTCTGGTGTTCAAATGGTATCGTATAAATACCATACCTCTTGTGCATATCCAACTGCCCATTGGGTTCTGGTTGTGCAGCACATCATGTTAAATTATGCAGAACCCGTGCCCGCTACTCGCCCATCCGTGGATCTAATTATCAGAAGCAATGACTTGCAAGCTGCATGCGCGACCCAACGCTTTCGAGCACTATTCTTGTCACTTAACGGCGATACGTGGTCTGAAGTAGTGCTGATCTGTGATCGTATGGATTGCCGTATTACTCTCATCTCTCCATGTGCTTATAGATCTGTAGATCCGGGACCCTGCAGATCTGAGACAAGTACCGTGGCACTGAGACGTTTGAACAATAATTGCGTAAATAAATTAAGTCTTTTTTTTTTCAAGATCCAACTCTTGCCAGCGAAGTCATTCATGCTGGCGTCGGAGTCGGAAGAGACAAAATTGCCAACCAAGTAAAGCATTGTACAACAACACAGGCATGTTTACTGGGACAAACATGCTGCAAGCGGACTAGCCAGACGTGTCTTTACTGGGTTGCAGCGTATACAGCCCACTAGCCAGGTGTGCCTTTTTTTACTGGGTTGCAGCGTATACAGCCCACTAGCCAGGTGTACCTTTTTTTACTGGGTTGCAACGTATACAGGTGCAGAATAATCAGACTCGCGACATCGCCAATGTGCTGCAGAATACGGACCCCATTCGGTGCCTAAAAGCTGTATGTAAAATCGGAAACTAGCCATCTCCGAAACCGATTCGGAGAAAGTTCAAGGAATTGCAATGCGCCCTACTCTTGCCGTACGACCCCGCGTCTAATTAACTGATCTTTGATCTCCGTTGCCTCTACAATTTGCTGGTGCTGGCCGTGGGATCTTCTGGTCAGGCGCCAATTGTACGGCAAGAGTTTTATAGTGCTGATGCTCAAAGCTCTCAAATAGAACGTCGCAGCTGCACGGGGAAAGTGCAAGATCAAAGCCCACGTTACTGACTTGGAGGTTCTCTCTTCCTTTTCAAGACGCTGCAGAGCAACGAGTTCACGCATGGTAACCGTGGAATTTCTGTGGAGATGAGTGCTGCAACGTGAAAGCTACCCCACTGATCTAGCTAAAGAGAGCTTAATTACATCGAATTGCAATATCACTCTTTCAGCTATGTGTTTCCCTCTGCTAGTGGCGCAACTTTGGAAATGATTCCATGACTCCATGAGCACCCCCAACACGAACAGCCTAGCCTCATCACCCCCAACGCGGTCAGCTGAGCATTGCAGCGCCGACAGCATGCGTGGGGATCTGAACGTTTTGCGGCCGAGATCTGCCGCCGCTCCCGGGGCATTCGGGATAGCAGTTTTGGGCCGTGCTTCCACGCTGTGGACTTGGGCCGTGCGGGCGGGCTGGAAAGCATCAGCCAAAGGTTTGATGGAGCCTAGAAGTGAAATGATTGCGAGTTCGTGCGTTTTCCTCTGTGAGAAAAAAAGAGTCAGTCAGAGTATCCGGGGTGCCGATTGTGGTGGGGATCTTGGCCTCTGCCGAGGTGACATGAGCTCCTGGATACGTCGTGCTCCCGGTATCCTTCCTTACTTTTTACAGGCGCCAACAGCATCATCATGAAAAAGGTTAAAGAATGATTATGAGGGAGGGATGGGTCAGTCATCAGTTGAGAGGAGAGGAGGCCTTCTTTATCTGTCACAGACCGGACCGGTGCCCCTCGTGTCTGCGGGGGCCGTGACCAGGCTGACAGCATGGGGCACGGCCGCACTGTGTGCTCCGTGTCGCATCGGCGCCGGGAGCAGCGGACGAACAGAAACGCGCGCGAGAAACCGGCAAGGCGAGGAGACTGTTGGACGGGGCCCGCGCCGGGAGCGTCGTCTTCCGTAGGTCTACGCGCCGCATTTGACCGGTCGCTTGCGGCCCCACCTGTCTGCCACGCTACCCGGCCTCCGTGCTCGCCACCTCCATCTACCCCACCGAACGTCACGCCGTAACGCGCGAGCCGTCGTCCCCTCCCCTCTGTCTGCGGTATTTCTGTTTCCGCCGCGACTCGTGGCCGCTGGCCGGTGCGTGCGCGCGCGCCCGTCCGCAACCGCAGGGCAGCCGACTGCCGAGCAGCGCCTCCCCCCCACTTCTCATCCAACACCTGGCCTGCTCCTCTGCTAGCGCGGCTGCTCTCTCCAGCCGTCCTGCTCCGGCACCGCTCTTCCGCGCGCCGTCCTGCCATGCCATTCCCTTCCGCCGCGCCGCGTGCATGGACTCGCGCTGCCCCCGGCCGCATCCTTCGCCGCCAGCTCGCTGCTTGCCTAACCGACCGATCTCCTTCCTCGCATAGCTCGATTCCACGTTTCCACTCAGCAGCCGGTTTCCTTCCCTGCGTAGCTCCATTCCACAGCACAAAAAAGGACTTACCCGATTCCCCTGTCTCGTGCGCCCCTATCCTGTAGCGCTCAGGACTCATGGAGTGCGGGGACAGGGCCAAGGCCGCCGCGGCGGAGGCGGGAGAGAGGGGCGGAAGTGGCGAACCGCTCGGGTACGTCAGGGTGATGACGGACGAGCAGACGGAGGTGCTCCGGAAGCAGATCTCCATCTACGCCACCGTCTGCGAGCAGCTCGTCGAGATGCACCGCGCCATCACCGAGCGCGAGGACTCCATTGCAGGTCAGTCGGTGCCCTCTGTGCTGGATGTTCTCGGAGCACTCGGGAGTCTCCGTCTCGTGCTTTGCACTGTCGATTGTGAGGATAACATTACTGTTGGTGCTTGCTTAAGGGAGAACTTGTCTATGTCGTATACGTATAGCTTTCTTCAGAGCCACTTAACAATTCTTTTACGAAATTCTTGGCGATCAATTTTATTTCATTTTGTACTGGGTCATTAAAACCATCAGCTGTACTTGTTGATCATGTCATGAGCAACTGTGATTCGTTACAGTTGCTCTTCTGTTCAATTTTCTGTTTTAGTAACTCGGTTCTGTTGTCTCCAATTTATTTCAGCACTGTGATTCCACTTAACTAGGAATGTGTTCGGCACTGTTTTTTTCTTAGCGAAAAGGTCGAGATGCTGCATTGCTTGCGGAATCTAGAACTTCCAGGCAAATCCAGTTAGTGGGACTTGTTGAACTGAAGCCGTGGAGCTTACAATAAGCAAAGTTCAATATAGTAACACACAATTGTCCTGTAGGACCAAGATCAACCAATTTCCATTTTGGTTTTATTTTACAATTTTCTGCTGTCCTGTAGAATCTAAGCTTGCCATTAATGGATTTCATAACATGTTATACAGTATTCACTCGAACAAAACACTTTTTTTTTTGCAATTGCAGATATTTAATTACCCATGTACCATAATAGTTCCTTTTTTTAAAAAATGCCAAACTTGTCCGTTTTGCAATTCACACACATACACTTCAGCTAACTAGGTTTCTTCTTAACTTATGGGTAGTTTTTTTACTTATATTGTTTAAATAGTTGTTATGATCCCTAGTTACTCTATGACCTTTATTTAATGTTTGATGGTTGTTATCCACACATATACCCTTCCATCTGATGTTACATTTTATTACTGTTTGATAGTTGTTATGATCCCTATTACTATATGACCTTACAAGAGTTCTTCCAGTGGCAACTTACTATTTTAAAATCCTTGTTTCTATCATTCCCAGAATATCCACCCTCTCATTAAGGTGGCCTCCAAAACACATTTTACTGAATTTTCTCTCTGCCCTCTATTAGCATTGTTTTTTGTTCTACTATTGCATTTGTTGCTGACTGAACAGTTTGTTCTTTGGTCTGATCAGCTGAAGTTTGGTTTCTTCTTCAGGAATGAGGTTTAGTAATCTGTACTGCGATCTTCTTATTGTTCCTGGAGGTCAGAAAATCACTGCAAGACAACGGTGGCAGCCAACACCAATGCAGTTGCAGATCCTTGAGAACATGACCAAGGCAATGGCACACCAAGCAAGCGAAAGATAAAGGAGATAACAGCGGAGCTTTCACACCATGGCCAGATCTCAGAGACTAATGTCTACAACTGGTTCCAGAATAGACGGGCAAGGTCCAAGCGGAAGCAGGCGGCCGCGCTACCAAATAACGTTGAGTCTGAGGCTGAGGCAGATGAGGAGTCCCTAACTGATGAAAAGAAGCTAAAGTCAGATATGCAACTCCAACAGAGCAAGGCTGTGAGTGTTCACAATGCTGACAGGATCTCCGAGATGCACCACTTGCAGCGTGATCAAATGGGTGGCATGATGCGTGGATCCAACGGCAACTTGAGATCGTCTGGCAGCTGTGGCCAGATGTCCTTCTACGAGGATATCATGTGGAATCCAAGTACTTTCGCTGCCAATTACTTCGTTAGGCAACGTAATCTTGCAAAGAAATTCGCCGAATCTGATATTGGTTTGTGCAGGAACCGACCAGTTCCCAGGAAGGTGGAGAGTTCCGGGAGCTTCTCGCATCTCCAACATGGAGAAGGCTTTGATATGTTTGGATGACACGTTTTGCTGCGCTGATTCCACCCTTGAACCCATTGTAAAAAGAAACAGCTGGAGGTCGGGCAGCACGCGTTAAAATTGCTGACATGAAGTCTCTTGAGCACCTGTTGGTCATCATGTCCTAGTTGACAAGTTCGTTTTCCTGTTGAAATAGCTGTAAGAAGCTAATATATAGTATCCATCGTTTCGTGCATGTACGCTAAATTATCTACATGTAATCTTTCACGGTTTGCAAAATTAGCTTTTGGACTCGTGGTTATCCATGCTAAGTTATCTACGGGTACTAAGGCCGTGGGGTTTGTATGTAGTAATCCTTTATTTGCCGGAATCTCGATTTTGTGCTGAAAAAAATCCAATGTACGACAACACTATATACTCCATTTACCACTTTGAAGTTTATTATTACAATGATATTCCATTTGAGATTCAGCTTCTCACCATACGAGGATGTTAATTCCAAAACCACCTTATTCCCAGCTCCAATGCGTTGATTTCTGATTAAGCTGTTCATGTTTCACTGAAACGTCCAAAATTGATCAAAACGTCCAGACTTGATGCCCTTGAGGTATTCGCACTGACATATGCTTGTCTGGGACAACCTTGCTAAAACAAAATCGAGTTAAGTCTCACCATGCGGACCCAGTTCAATTCAATTCCAGTAGAATCTTGTGCAGCTGGTTGACCTCATGCATGATTCCGAGACTGTTGTTCAACCACTTCGTGATGCGCAACCATCCGAGGTGAAATAACTTGAGCTAGGCAGTAGAACACTTCCCTAAATCTACAGTTCTTTTAGCTGCCCGATCGAGGTAAAGTCTTGCCTGGAGGTTCTTCTTGGAGTTTACCTGTTAATTTGTCCGGTGTCGTCAACCTTGTGCCAAAGTTAACATATTCATTTTTTTTTAAAAAAATGTTAACATATATTCATGTGTTTATGCTATCATTTTGTTCGTATTCTGTTTCCTTATTATGTTAACATATTCATTTTCTTGTTTCGAGCCTCTGGAATACGTAAGATTCTTATTTTGCATGGGCTTGTCAATCCATTCGTCCTGGCAGTTGAAAGATAGGAGAGGCAAAGTTTGATGAAAACATAGATTTCTTTTTACACCCGTACATGCTAGTCTCAAATTTATGGATTGAGTATTAGATGTTGCCACGTACTGTAGGCCGTAGGACGGATATTTAACCGCCGATCTTTGGACCACGAGAGAGCAGCGACGTAGCCAAGAACTTTGTGCTGCGTCGCTCCCATCGTTCACCATCCACGCCTACCATGGCATCCGTTGACACAAGATAATCGATGTACCGGAGCACCCACCCACCACTTCTGTTCAAATAATGGAGGAGAAGAACGAGAAAAGTTTTCCACTTTGTTTTGAATGATTTAGCCTCACAAGGTATGCTTTCAAGATGGGTGACCCATAAGGTTTTGAAAGAAGTATAATTCCTACGAAGGATTTTTTTCAGAGATCTAAGTTTTAGACAAACCAAAAAGTGACGAGAGAATTTGTCTATTTTGCACTCTGAACAAGCCCCTCCAGTCGATCTGAACGGTGAGACAACTGGCACAAGATTGTTGAAGTCAGTGCGCCGGTGAGCCCACGTCACCACATCCCCTCCCCCTGCAGCAGGCTGCAGCTGTCATCGACATCGGTCGGTCAGCCTCAGGGGCAAATCTGTACTCGCAAATCCCCAAAACCAAGGCCCACACGCTTCTCTTAAATGCACCCCAAATCTGTACACACTCGCTCTGCACAGTCACAGTGAGGCGCTGCCCCTGCCTGCCCGCACCGCGCTGCTCATCAGTTCCCACCACTCCCCGCTGCGTCACACCACTCGCTCCCGGGGACGCACGAGAAAACAGCTCAGTCGCAGTGAGCTCCCGGGTCTCCAGCGAGGAGGAAGTGGAGGAGGAGGGGGTTGTGCCTGGCGTGGTCTCCCGACGAGGCTCTCTGCGGCACCTCGGCGAACAATGCCGGCCTTCCCCGGGGGCAGATCGGGCTGACCCCGCGGGTTCCCGGCTCTCGATCCTCGCGTGGTCTCAGGCGGAAGGGTGGATCTTTTGGCCGAAGGCGACGGGGAGGAGAGTTGGAGCCGGCCGTTTCTTGGTTTCTGCTCGCTAAAGGTTTGCGACCTTCTCTGTTCTTGAGGCGCTTCTTAATGTTTTCTGCAGCCGTTTCCTCCGGGGCTTTAGTTTGGCGCCGGGATTGGGAATTTTGGTGGGTGGAGAGGCCCATTGCCTTCCTTTTGGAGAGAATTCAGACAGGGGAATACGCGTTGTTGTAGATTCATGCAATGTAGTTCTCGTGTTTGATACTGTTGAAACAGATCACAGGTTAGCATTTGAAAAAGAAAACTGTGGGTAGTTGGTTGCTGCTCCACATTTCTTCAGAAAATGAGAAAGGACCCATTTTTTTAAGTGCCTGAAGAGTTGGGTAGTTTGAATCTTCTGTTAACTAAAGAGTCACTTGATCAGGACCTTGTACTCTCTGCAGTGATTAGTTCCTGCCCAGCTGTTCTTTGCCTTTTTTCTAGATGTGAGAGTACCCCTTTTCTTTTGTGGGAAAAAGCCTTCGCCGTGTAAATTCTGTTTGTGTGGTTGATGAGGCGGTGGTGGTATCTTCACTTTAATTGTGTTCACAACCCGTTGTACGGTGCGAGATGGATCTGTGGAGGCCGTGCCAGCGAACCTATGGAGCCCATGAACACCGGCATTAATTTACCAAAGCCCCCCCCCCCCCCCCCCCCCCACACACACCAAAAGTCCACAACACCCCGTCTTTTTTTCCCCTTTGGTTTCTCGCACCCGTTAGAGAACTTTCGCTTTTACTACGTTCTAGCCTTTAGCTGTTTAGCATCTGTCCATTACTTTTGGTAAGCATTTGGTTCGTTGGGACATAGCTGCATGACTGACACTGCATCAGGTGTACATAGATGAAAAGCTTGGTGAGCTATAATGCGGTATTATGCCCTGATACATTTGGGAGATCAGCTCCGTCGCTCAGTGCAAGGGAATCTAGCAAATTTCGGGAAACTTTGGCTAAACAGTTAATGATATTGCCTGCCACTGTTTCCTTGATGAGGTTTGTGCTTTATAAAAAGGAGGCCCGTGACTGATGAACGAATGATGGCTACTTTATGATGTGATATGGGTAGTTTGCTTTTGTCATATGCCCCTGATCCGAATCCCAACTGCCCCGTTAAAAAATGAGAAGATAAACTATGGCGGGCGAGCTTGCTGGTGGTCTTATGGTTGATATACCACATACCAGATGAAAAGACAATTGGGATTTATATGTGTTTGCTTTCAGAGGGGCGCCTACTACTAGCTGTGGAGATTATATGGGAAGCGCCCTGCATAGTATGCTTTGCTTTGGAAGCGTTTTTAATCATGTCTTTTTTTTCGCTCTATCTTGTGCTATGTTCTGATCATAACTTCAGTTTCCAACATAAAGTATTATGGGCTGTGTGGAGTCATAGTAAGCTAGTTACAACCTTGGTTGCTCCCAGTACTGACCTGAGACCGCCAAGGAAATCGTTGCAATATAACAGGCATAGAGCTTGTGTTTATTGGGGTTAATGATGCAGTTTTTTGTAATATTATCGTTGCAGTCTTTTTTAGTAAATTAGAGCTGTATTTGTGAAAGAATATCTGATACTTGTTGGCCGCCCTTTGCTTGAAATGGGGAGATAATACCGGTACATTATTGATATAAGAAAATCCCAACCATCCATTTAGCAGTTCTATTCTGTAGCTTTCCAGCTTAGTAGATTATATGTTTGACAGCATCATCGAGAAACTGGAAGATATGCTCCTCAATATCTTTGCGCATATACTTTTATTATTAGCAAGTTAGTAATGAAATGAAGTATAGGTAAAGGAAAAATTGTATGCTTCATGCTTCCTATCCTGAATTCCTTCTTTTTACAAACTATGACCTTGAAGTCACACGCCATTTTTGCTAATTGTGTTCTTTTTCTCTGTTGGTAGGAGAGTGAAATGCTGATGGAAAGCTTGTATTGTTATGCTGAATGCATCTCTGTTTCAGCAAGTCTCAACCATGCAACATCTTACTGTTATTGCATTTGTGGTTACCTGTCTCATTGCAAGAATTCCTCATGCCAAAAGTGCTGATCTGAACTCTGACAAGCAGGCTCTTCTCACATTTGCCGCATCACTGCCTCATGGCAGGAAGCTTAATTGGAGCTCCACCACCCCAGTCTGCACTTCTTGGGTCGGGGTGACGTGCACACCAGATAAGAGCCGTGTACACACACTACGCCTACCTGCTGTAGGACTCTTCGGTCCAATACCCTCGGACACTCTTGGTAAGCTTGATGCCCTTGAGGTATTGAGCCTTAGGTCCAATCGCATTACTGTTGATCTCCCTCCTGATGTAGGATCTATTCCTTCTCTCCATTCCCTCTACCTTCAGCATAATAACTTGTCTGGAATCATACCAACTTCCCTCTCTTCCAGTTTAACTTTTCTCGACCTATCATACAACACTTTTGATGGAGAGATCCCGTTGAAAGTGCAAAATCTCACTCAACTTACTGCGTTGCTGCTCCAGAACAACTCACTTTCTGGACCCATCCCTGATCTCCAACTCCCCAGATTGAGGCATTTGAATTTGAGCAACAATAACCTCAGTGGGCCAATACCACCTGCTTTGCAGAAATTCCCTGAAAATTCCTTCTTGGGCAATATTTTTCTTTGTGGGTTTCCTTTGGAACCATGTCCTGGAACTGCACCTTCTCCTTCTCCAGTACCACCACCATCACCCAATAAGACCAGAAAGAGCTTCTGGAAAAAGATCAGAACTGGTGTGATAATTGCAATCACTGCTGTAGGAGGGGTACTGTTGCTTATCTTGATTCTCCTGCTCTTGATATGTATTTTCAAGAGAAAGAAACACACTGAACCTACTGCAGCTTCGTCCAAAGGAAAGACTATTGCAAGTGGCAGAGCGGAAAACCCTAAGGAAGACTACAGCAGTGGTGTTCAGGAAGCAGAGAGGAACAAATTGGTTTTCTTCGAGGGCAGTTCATACAATTTTGACTTGGAAGATTTACTTAGGGCATCTGCTGAAGTTCTAGGCAAAGGAAGTTATGGAACCACCTATAAAGCTGTTCTTGAGGATGGCACCACAGTTGTGGTTAAGAGATTGAAGGAAGTGGTTGTGGGAAAGAAGGACTTTGAACAGCAGATGGAGATGATAGGCAGGGTTGGCCAGCACCAAAATGTTATTCCATTGCGTGCTTACTATTACTCCAAAGATGAGAAGCTGTTGGTGTTTGACTATGTCCCATCTGGTAGCCTTGCCGCTGTTTTGCATGGTATGTTGTTTATGTTTGCCTCTTTGATTATGACCAACTATCACTTATTTCTGGACTTCTAACCTGTTCAACTTGTTTCTTAATATTTAACCCAGGAAATTTGGCTAATTGTGCTTGACTATATTCACGAAATCAGAATAGTAGGTTAAATTTGACTATGTCCTGGTGAATCAGAATGCATAATAGTGGGTGCAGGACAACACTATCTGTTTATTGCAAACCTTTGTGTGATTCCCTCAGTAGATACAATTTATTTTCATTATCATCTGAACTTTTGCGATCAGAATTTTTCCCTGATATACCTTTTGTATACTACTGTTTGAGTTTGTGCTCTTCTACCTTGTCACCAGAACAAATTGGCTCAATTAGTATTCTGGATTCTCTTTTAAATGGGCGTGTTTAGCTTCTGTGAACATACTGATTCAAGTAGTTATACTTCATTTTCTGTTTTCTTCTCTGAACCATGGTAAAAAAAATGCATGGCCTTATGCAATGTAAGCATTTCAATTACATTCAAGACTTTACCACTGTGCTTTGATGTTGATATATTTCAGAAGCATCAATCTTGGGTGATGAGAATGTCTATACATTTTGTTTGGCTATTGAAATGAATTAATATAGTAGTAGTTTATTATAACTAATTGCAGGGAATAAAGCTGCCGGGAGAGCTCCATTGGACTGGGAGACAAGAGTGAAGATATCTCTTGATGTAGCTAACGGTATTGCTCATCTTCATGCTGAGGGAGGCGGGAAGTTCATTCATGGCAACATCAAAGCATCGAATGTCCTTCTATCACAGAACCTTGATGGCTGTGTCTCTGAGTTTGGCTTGGCACAACTCATGACCAATCCACAGACCCCCGCACGGCTAGTTGGCTATCGAGCACCAGAAGTCCTTGAAACTAAAAGGCCAACTCAGAAGTCTGATGTCTACAGCTTTGGTGTTCTTCTTCTGGAAATGCTAACCGGAAAAGCTCCTCTGAGATCTCCTGGACGTGAGGATTCTATCGAACACCTTCCAAGATGGGTGCAGTCCGTTGTTCGAGAAGAATGGACAGCAGAGGTCTTTGACACGGACCTGTTGAGGCATCCCAACGTCGAGGACGAGATGGTTCAGATGCTCCAGGTTGCAATGGCGTGCGTGGCCATCGTCCCTGATCAGCGGCCTAAGATGGAGGAGGTGATTCGGAGGATTATGGACATCCGGAACTCCTACTCTTCGGGGACAAGGACACCCCTGGAGGACAAACTGGAGACTCCCCAAGCGCCTTGAGGAAACAGGGTAGTTTAGCAACTAGGTTGCATAGTTACTTGCTTATTTATAGAGCTTCAGCAAAGTTGATAGCCGCCTGCTTAGCACAAGCTTCTAGAATTGATTCCTGGTCGTTTTCAGTAAATTTGTTGTGCATTTTTTTACGCTAGCGATCTGATAATCCCTGTAATTGTTTAGTTGATGTTGCTCTGTAATTTGACATAACCTCTGGAGCATGGTTACTGAATTGAATTTTCCTTCCGTCTCTCCCACACGATTGTTAGATGCATGCTGTGCTGTGTGCTGCTGTGGATTTGGTGTCTGTTTTCTTTGCTCATTTTTTTTTCTCGAGGGTTATGAGACCCAATAGACGCGCCATATCGGAACCCGGGTATGGTGTTAAGTGGGCAAGGGCCGGGTCGCCACCGCCTTAGTGGCGCGCCATATCGGAACCCGGATATGGTGTTAAATGAGCAAGGGCCGGATCGCCACCACCTTAGTGGCGCGCTACATCATCGCCCGGATGTAGTGATAAGTGAGCAAGGGTCTTTGCATCTTACTCGACGGGTGCAAAGCGTAAGGAAGCTAGCCGAGGAACATAGATTTCGGGTGGGTAGTTGGAATGTAGGATCCTTGACGGGGAAGCTACGTGAGTTAGTAGATGTTGCCATTAGGAGACGAGTAAATATCCTTTGTGTACAAGAGACTAGATGGGCGGGTCAAAAGGCGAGAGAAGTCGAGAATACCGGTTTCAAGCTTTGGTATTCTGGTTCGGCTGGGACTAGGAATGGCGTAGGTGTTCTAATAGATAAGAGTCTTAAGGATGGAGTAGTGGATGTTCGAAGACGAGGGGATAGGATCATCTTAATCAAGATAGTAATTGGGGGCATTGTCTTGAACGTCATTAGTGCTTATGCCCCACAAGTTGGGCTCAACATGAGTGCTAAGAGGCAATTTTGGGAGGACTTGGAGGATATGGTTAGTAGTGTACCGATAACCGAGAAACTCCTCATAGGGGGAGATCTCAATGGTCATGTGGGTGCAACTAACCTAGGATTTGAGGGAGTGCATGGAGGTTTTGGATGCGGCGATAGAAATCAAGAGGGTAAGGACATCCTAGACTTTGCCGTAGCCTATGATCTGTTGATAGCTAACACCCTATTTAGAAAGAGGCGATCTCACCTAGTGACCTTTAGTAGTGCCCAACACTCTAGCCAGATTGACTTTGTCCTCACTAGGAGAAAGGATAGACGGGAGTGTCTACATTGTAAGGTGATCCCGGGGGAGTGTGTTGTGACACAACATAAGCTTGTGGTAGCTGACTTTCACTTTCATACATGCTCTTTGCGGGACAAAGGTGTCAAAATCATAAGAACAAAGTGGTGGAAGTTGAAGGGAGAATCACAAGAATCCTTTAAAAATAGGGTGATCACAGAAGGACCCTGGGCAGAAAATGGAGATGCAGATAGTATGTGGATGAAGATGGCAACTTGCATTAGGAAGGTAGCTAGTGAGGTGTTCGGTGTGACAAAGAGAAAGAAACTTGTAGATAAAGACACTTGGTGGTGGAATGAGGATGTACAAAAGTCCATTAAGGACAAGAAGGAGTGTTACAAGAGTTGGTATAATAATAGAAGCGCAAGCAACATGCTTAAGTACAAAGAGGCTAAGAAGAATGCAAAGCGGGCTGTGAGTAAGGCAAGAGGACAGGCCTATGATAAGTTATATGAGAGACTAGAGACAAAAGAAGGTGAAAAAGACATATACAAGGTAGCAAAAATCCGCGAGAGAAAGATGAGGGATCTCAATCAAGTTAAATGCATCAAAGATGAGACTGACCGCATTCTAGTGAAGGATGAAGAGATTAAGAATAGATGGCGTGATTACTTTAATGGGCTATTCAATGATGGGAATGGGAGCACTATGGTTGAGTTGGATGACTCCTTTGATGACTCCAACAGACGGTTCGTGCGGAGGATAGAAGAGTTTGAGGTTAAGGAGGCCTTAAAAAGGATGAAAGGAGGAAAGGCCCTCGGCCCTGACGATGTCCCTATTGAGGTGTGGAGATGTCTTGGGGACGTGGCAATAGTATGGCTCACAAAGCTATTCAACCACATTTTTCGGTCAAACAAGATGCGTGAAGAATGGAGGAAAAGTATATTAGTACCTATCTTCAAAAATAAAAGAGATATTCAAAGTTGTACTAATTATCGAGGCATTAAGCTTATGAGTCATACTATGAAGCTTTGGGAGAGAGTGATTGAATACCGCCTGAGGAAAGTGACCAATGTCACTAAAAACCAGTTTGGTTTTATGCCTGGGAGGTCTACAATGGAGGCGATTTTCTTGCTTCGTCAGCTTATGGAGAGATATAGGGAGCAGAAGAAGGACTTGCATATAGTGTTCATCGACTTGGAGAAGGCGTACGACAAGATACCAAGGTCAGTCATGTGGTGGGCACTAGAGAACATAAAGTGCCAACGAAGTACATTACCCTTATCAAGGATATGTACAATAATGTTAGGACAAGTGTGCGCGTAAGTGATAGTGAGACTGATGCATTTCCTATCACGGTAGGACTACATCAAGGATCAACTTTGAGCCCATACATCTTTTCCTTGGTGATGGATGAGGTGTCGAAGGATATACAAGGGGATATCCCTTGGTGCATGCTCTTTGCTGATGATGTAGTGCTGGTAGATGGAACTAGAGATGGTGTTGATAAGAAATTAGAGTTATGGAGACAAACCTTAGAGTCCAAGGGGTTTAGACTTAGTAGGACCAAAACCGAGTATATGAGGTGTGACTTTAGTGGTGTTGGTCGTGAAGAGGGAAATGTTAGTCTACAAGGACAAATAGTACCTAGAAGGGACTCTTTCCGATACTTAGGATCAATGTTACAAAGCAATGGCGATATTGATGAGGATGTTTGCCACAGGATCAAGGTAGGGTGGATGAAATGGCGACAAGCCTCTGGGATCCTATGTCATAGAAAAGTCCCACAAAAGCTAAAAGGGAAGTTCTATAGGACGGTGATCAGACCTGCGATGCTCTATGGGGCGGAATGTTGGCCAACTAAACGGCAACATGTCCAACAAATGAGTGTCGCAGAGATGCGCATGCTACGGTGGATGTGCGGGCACACGAGAAGAGACCGAATAAGGAATGAGGCGATTCGAGATAAGGTAGGGGTGGCGCCGATTGAAGAGAAGTTAGTCCAACATCGACTTAGGTGGTTTGGACATATCCAACGGAGACCTCCAGAAGCACCGGTTAACAGTGGGATTTTAAGAGGTAGAGAAAATATTAGGAGGGGTAGAGGACGACCAAGGTTGACCTGGGAGGAGGCGGTAAAACAAGATTTGAGAGATTGGAATGTATCCAGAGACTTAGCTCATGATAGGACCGCATGGAAAGTAGCAATCCATGTGCCAGAATCGTAGTCTTGTTTTTTTTCTTTTTTCCTTTCTCTTTTCTCTTTTCTTTTTTCTTTTTTCTTTTTTTCTTTTTTTCTTTTTTTTCTTTTTTTTTCTTTTTTTCTTTTTTTACCTTTTTTTTCTTTTTTCCTTGTTCTTATAACTCTTCCTCTCTTTTACTTCATTGATATTGGGTTTCATGTCTAGCCGACCCCAACAGGCTTGGGATAAAGGCTTGGTTGTTGTTGTTGCATATAAAAGAATGGAGAGTAACTTTTAACAACGCGGATATGGCCTTGGTGCTAGGCTCACGAGTAACATAGGTTTTCTGCGTGGATAGAGCCTACTAAATCAACATGAAGAGGCAGAAGTGATATTATTCCAAATCCTCTGTAATACTACACATGCAGTACAAATCGCCCCCCCCCCCCCGGCGCGCAGCAGCCAATGTTAATGGAAGGAGGCAGGGCTCAAGTAGGGAGGCTATCAGTGATGACGGTGGCATCTATTAACAAATCACGCACTCCACCTGATCGCCAGCAGAAGCCATGGCCTTCTTCTCTTGCCGCCTCGGGTCGGCGGTTGCGTTGCTTGCCGCCTTCACGCCTTACGGGTCACGGTCGAATATTGCAAGTTGCAATGATCGCGTTGAGGCTAACTAAGAAGAGGGATATCGTGCATGAGGAACACGAAGAGAAATGTGTTTAGCCATCAACCAGGGCATAATATAGTTGTGGAAAATAGCCTTTAATTGTCAGCGGCCTATTAGCTCAGTTGGTTAGAGCGTCGTGCTAATAACGCGAAGGTCGCAGGTTCGAGACCTGCATGGGCCATCTGTTTTTTTTTTTGCTCTACTTCTTCTAATCGATCTCGTAATTTTCCAGTGCGAAACACCGATTTTTGAAAGTTTCCCATGTCGCATGCGAAGGAACAAGCTTTTTTAGTGATACAAAGAACAAAAGCTTCAGTTACGTATACAACTGCCGCTGTCGTATTTGTTTGCAAAGAAGGCCTATCATTGTTTTAAGGCAAAATTTGGTGACTGGGCTCTGCTTCCTTCTCTATTGAACCTTTGGCTGCGATCTGCGGGCGCTAGGCTGATCAAACCTTATTGGTGCTCTGTGGCCGGCCTTAGTCCGTATAGCAAAAGCACCAGAGATGTAACACATTAAACTTCTGTCAAGATACCTCGGATAGGCTTTCCGTCGTGGAACGTAATTTGGATGCGTTGCCTATCTTGGCATTTCAGTTAAACTATCAGGCAGAAGAAAACAAAAAAAAAAGCAACAAGGACGAGCCGAACAGATAAAATTTGGTTGAGAAGACCTGTGATATTCCAGTCTCCCTTCGCCTCGGTTCAACATAAACATTAAGGAATTCAGTTCAGCTGCGTAACACTAACATAGAACAATACACGGCTGTCCAGTAATATCCCACCCATTGACAACATCCAAGGTTGCGAGCGCAAACGAAGCATGTTGCCCTGGAAACATTCGAGTTTCATGCAAAACCAAACCATCACTGGGATATCAACATGTTTGAAAAATGCAGGCATCAAAACTTGGACTGAAGTTCAGTAACCAACATAGGTAGCAATGCATATATCTCATGAACACCTTAAGGGTGCACCAAAACAGGCGAAAGGTACTATCCCTAGTTCTCTACTCGGCAGCAGCAACCTCCTGTCCAACCACGACTTCATCGACCTCAGCAGGCCTTTCCAGCTTCACACCAACGTCTTCCTTGTAGTCACCATGGACCTGGGAGTCACAAGCTGCATTAGATTGACAGTCACAGAAAATACAAGCGAACACGTTATCACTTAGCTTGTTACCTCCATAAGTTTTCCAAGATCAAATTTGGGGGCCTTCAGGATCTTGACCTTGCGGATGAAGACGTTTTGCAAAGGAAAAATTCCTGATGTGGCCTTCTCAATCTCTTTTCCAATTACTTCAGGTATGAACTTTGATACAAGTTCCTTCAAGTCACAGGTGGTCGCTTGGTTTGCCATAATCTCAACCATCTTGCGCCTAATCTGCATACAAAAAATGAGTAAATATAATGAGCTACTGAATGCACATATAGTTTCAAGACTATTTACAAAAGGAAATATGGCCTAAAACATTACCTGGCGTATCTGGCTGGACTGAGCATAGCAAGTACGCTTCACCTGGTTCGGGCGTCTCTTGGTGAATCCAATGCAGAAGAGACGGAGCATATAGTTGTCAGTGGTCTTGACGTCCACATGGGCTTCAATGAGTGTCTGCCACTTTTTCACAAGTGACCTGAGCTTGTCAGTCGTAAAATCCATTCCCTAACAAGGTAAAGGGACTGGTTAGCAACATAATGAACAACAAAAACGTGGACACATTGTATAACATAGGTAGCAGCTGGGTACATCATTACCCAGAAGTTTGTAAGCACATTCCTCCCTTGAACATCTTCAGCACGAAGCCTGATCTTCCTGTAAGCCTGATCCTCATCACTCTGAAGATCAGCTAAGGATACCTCAAAAACTCGATGTTTCAGACCTTCAGAGGCGATCTACAAAGGAAGAGATTGGGTTTCAGCCAAATGGTACATCATGTATGCATCTGAAATCAAAATCAGTATTGTTAAAGCCCTGATCTTTGTAATTTTTGTGACAAAGGGACAAAGGTCAAGTGTTGTTAAAGCTCCCTAACCAATAATGATACTGGTGTTGTGACTATTTACTTACATCTGAATATCAAAATCAAAACAAAGTTCATAATTGGCAGAAACATTTGTAACCAAAGAACTTAGTGGACACTAGGAAGATTGTATACACCTAATAATGTGCTACAGACAGTGAACCTGTAAGCGCTGAACCTCATAAATCAAGAATATAACACACAAACACCCCAAAATTATATCTTAACGCTTTGAAAACTTAGATTTACACTAATTCTCACCTATGCATGTCCAAGTAGAAGAACAATAACTAACATTCTATACAGCTGGGCTCATCTAGGACTACTATTGCTTCAATAACTTAGATACATGTCACCTACAAGCATATCCTATGAAAAAGATTAGTTTATACAGTCAGTCCCACCTATTTTTTTCTGAAGCGTAACCACGTCTAAATCAATGCTACTGCAGGCGCTACCACCCCACGTTCTTTAATTAGACGAAAGCACACATGGATCAGTCACCCACGAACGCATCACAATATACCACATCCCGCCCCAAAAAAAACATAGTACACTTGATCTGCAAAGGTACTTCAATCAGATGTCAAAATAAAAGGACCTAATAAATCTTAAACTTCGAAGCGACTAAGCATGGACGACAACGGAAGAAGCAGCAGAAGTACAGATCCCAGAACAGATAGAGTAGTCACGAAAGGAGCACATACCTTGGTACCCTGGGTCCTGGAGACGAGGGTCTTGCCGATGTTCCTGACGCTGAAGACAGATGGCGCCTTGATGTCATACCAATCCTTTTTCGTAAAGGGATCGACGCTGCGAGACAATGAGAGGCGCAACGGCACCGAGAAACGGGTCAGCACCGGCGACCAAAGGGCGAGACAACGAGGCCAACAGACTTCAGATCAGATGAACGAAGAGAGGAGGGTGGGGCGCGACGAGCAAACTCACGTCTTCTTCTTGCCGCCCTTCTTCCCCTTGGAGATCCGCTTGTTCTTCCCGACTGCCATCGCTGCCGCCGCTTGGTGCTCGGGAGGTGGAAGAGCGGCGCAGCGTCTGGGTGAGGGTTTTGCGCCGCGGGGTCGAGACGAGCGGCTGCTATCGACGGTGTGAGAGGTTCCACCAGGGCTTCCCTCGTGCGGTATGGGCCCCTGTATGGGCTTTTGAGATGGTTCGGCTGTTCTGGAGCCTATTCGGCCCAATTAGAAAAAACAAAAAAAAAAAAGAAATAGCGTCCAGCCGAGTTCTCGAAAACCTCTCAGAAAAATGACTTAAAAAATAAGAAAACCTCTCAGAAAAAATCATTTCCCAAAAACAAAAGAAATAAACTGCCATCCTGAATCCACATCTTCATGTAAATTAAATCTTACCTCGGTCTGCTCAAATTGGAGTTCAGATTAATCATTTTACTTGGCCGTCATTTCAAGAATTACACGGTACCCCCTCTCGTACTCTGCAGGACAATTGACCACCTCATGGATGGTTTGTCAAGTTGCTCTGCTCCCCAGCTGTAGAAGGTGATATACTAGTTCAGGAGCTCTTACAGGAAACAACTCTCTCAGTTGTTGTTTTTTTTGTCTATTACAAGCTGATCAATATTTTGCCTTTTTTGTGACTAGTGCAGTTGGAGCTCATCTTCTTCTAATTATTTATCAATTCTATCTTTCTGGTAATCCGTGAGATCTAGACTTTCAAACATAATATTCCCTCCGTTTTGAAGTATTTGATGTTGGTTAGTATAAAATTGAACTAACCAGCTTTAAATATTTCAAAACGGATAGGAGTATTGTTTAATGCTAGACAGTCATATATGGTCCGGGTCAAGACATCTATAGTACTTGTTCATGTGAACAGAAGGGAAATCGTAGAAAACCACAGGTTTTAACGCGACGACCTGTGGTTCTTACTAAGTCAGACTCTCTCCAAACGAACGAAAGGTTCAGACTCGTATATTGACCGAGGTTGTTGGCCAAGCAACAGTTAAAGGTGGAACGGGAGGTGCATGACCGAACGAGAGAGACCATGCATGAGGGAAAAAAGTTCTGCACAGGCGCAGGACCAGGTCTCCTCGTCGCTCTCAGAACCTCGCGTCAACGGCGGTTTGGAGGCAGCAATCTCAGCACTAACTCGTCACTATAGATATAGACTTTTGCATCCTTCCGATAGCGAATGACCTTTTTCGAGGCATGAGTTGAATATTATAAGCACGGTGTGTGCGTGCCAACTACTTGTTTCTTCGGCTGTTGCTTCCTTGCTCTTTCGAGAAAAAAGAAGGTTCTTCATCATTCAGCTTCCTTTTGGATCGATGTTACGCCATTGAAGGACGTTCTGGAGCAGAGCAGTTGATGATCTTGGCATCTTGCCGTTCCCGCGATCAGTGGATGAGGAAGGAATTTGGAGGATTCTGAAGACCTCTGGCGTCCAGGTAATCACCCTTTCGATCGGTTCCTTCCGTTCTATGGCCTGCCGCAAAGCGGTTCTTGCCGTTGCTGATAATGAATTCCTGGCTTGCTCTGTAGGCAAGCGGCAGATTCGGCGATTACCCATGCAGAGAGAGGAGGTGAAGGCGCGGTTCGGGCGGTGCCCGTACTGCCGCGCTATGATCTACCAGGATCCCAACGCCGTCATCTTCTACTGCAGCAAGTGCCGCTCGCCCATCCGAGGTACAAGAGCGCATGGCCACGCCGGATACCACACAACGCCGTTGCTCGCCGCGAAGCGCTCCTGCTGCGATCGATTCATCCGTTCTCCTTCCGCATTGATGCAGGCAAGAACCCCAAGCCAAGCGACGAGGCCGAATACGCTCTCTCCCAGCTCGAGATCCTCTCCGCCGACACCGCCTCGGTGTTCTCCGACGACGTTGAACCGTCCAATCCGATGCCGGCTCGGGTCGTCGAGGGCAGCGACGATGAGCAGCCGTCCGTGCCGAGCTGGTTAACACCCTACAGAAACTTGAAGCAGTTGAGCGGCTGCCAAGGTTCCTTGTCATCCAGGCAGTTCCGCACCGGTCCACGAGGCAACCGGGATGAGCAGACGGAGGAAAGCACTGGCTCGCCGCTGCGCAATCGAGTGGCGGAGCTCCGACCGTCGTCGCGGAGGACCAGGCGATCGATGAGCGGCGACGCGGACGTGTCAAATAATGGGGGATCAGGAACCGATTCGGAGTCCGACGTGGCGGCGTCGGCGGCGCCTTACCGGCGCCGGGCGTCGCCGCTGAGCTCGCAAGAACTCGACGAGTCGACGATGGACTTGTCAGGTCTCGATCCGGCCTATGTTACGAGATCGGCGCTGAGTGACCCGGCGTTCAAGAAAGACCTCCTGCAGGCGCTGGATAACCTCCGGAAGCTCATCGCCGCCGTCGACCAGCCGCGCAGCATGGACGGGCATTGGCACGCCGCGGGCACGTCTCGGATAAGCACGCCTTACAGCGCCGACAGCGGCGGCGCCAGCACGCCCACGGCAACGCGGCGCAACTCCCGTCTCATGCGCCGTCTGGAGACGCAGCTCGTGCAGGCACTGCCGGCCGAGCGCCCGCCCCGGGACGCGAGCGCCTCGTTCTCCTCCTCGTCAGCGTCGAGCAGCCGACGTGGCGGGCTCAGGGCGCGGGCGCACCACTGCCGCCCGCTGCTGGGCGGCACGCCGTTCGTGGTCTGCAACGAGTGCTCGGAGATACTACAGCTCCCGGCTACCCTGCCGGCGGGCAAAGTCGCTAGGTTGCAGTGTGGCGGCTGCGGTGAAGCGCTCACGCTGGCGCTGCCGGCGGGCGTCTCGACGGGCCGGCCTACGAAGATCTTTTCCGCGCCGCAGCCTGCCGTCCGCGGCGCGGAAGAGGCCGAGGAGCAGCACCCTCTTTCCAGGAGGAGCAGCCTGAGCAGCGAGCAACCACGGTCGGCGGGCCCGCTCCACCGCGTGCTGGGTTACAGCTCCGTCAGCTCAGTCCTACGGAGCCGGCGGTACGGCCACGAGCACGATTGAGCAGTCCCCACCCTTTTTGGTGCCTACGGCTCGGGAAGATTCACCAGCGGTGTGATTTTGTGACAAGATTGTGAAATTCTTCGTTCTTTTACTGTCTATGTCAGAGATTTTGGTGTAAATTGTAAGTGTTCCGGATCATCTTTTTGGATATTCATGAAAGACAGTTCGTTCATTCTTTATGTAAATTTTACTCCTCTGCTCTGCTGAACTTCTACTCCCGCCTCGGCCGCCTCCCGCTCGCCGACCAACTCCTCCACGAAATGCCCCACACGACGCTCCGCACCGCGTTCAACTCGGTCATCTCAGGCTGCGCGCTCCACGCCCTTCCGGCCGCCTGCTCGGCCCACTTACGCGGTTACGCCGCATGCGCGTCGCCTCTGTCCGCTTCGACGCCGTCACCCTCCTCGCGCTTGTGCCCGCCGCGACTCTGAGCGTCGTGCCGCAGGTCTACGCCCTCGCGGCCGAACCTTCCGTGGCCAACTGCCTCATATCCACCTCGCGCGCGGAACGTGACCTCGTGTCGTGGAACGCCGTGCTCTTGGCGCACGCGCAGAACGGCCTCGCCGTGGACGCACTCGAACTCTACCGCCACATGCGCGGCCCGGACGGCGGCGGCGTGGAGCCAGAAGCCGTGACGCTCGTCGGCGTGCTCTCCTCCTGCCTCGGCGCGCGCGGCGTTGGACTAGACGTCGAGCGGTAAGTGCGGGAGAGGGTCCCGGAGTTCCGTACCAACGTGCCGCTGAGCAACGCGCTCATCAACTTTCCACGCGCGCTGCGGCGGCTTGCCCCAGGCACAGGAGCTGTTCGAGCACAAGCCAGCGGCATGGAAAGGCTTTGCCGTCAAGATGCCACGCACGTATATTCTTTCCAGAGAGTTATGTTGAAAGTCCAAACTACTAACGCACTCGAGTATTTGTTTTGATTGTTTCGATACAACTCTCAATACTCTCCATTTGAAGTGGACTGAGGAGGTTGAAATAAAAATCAGTTTATTTTCCACTCCATTTCTTATTATCTAAACAAGCCCTAACGTGTGTATCTATAACACTCGCACAGAGGGAAATGTCAAAGTAATAGTTTGATCAAACCACGAAAAGAAAAAAGGACCAATATATAAATTGTATAGAGTCAAAATGAATGAAGCTGTAATGTACATGAATTCTTCGAAAGCTACTGTAATACACAATTCTAAAATAGCACTAGTACATTCGTCAAAACCAAGTCCATATAAATGCTTTGCCTAGTTTACAAAGAATGATATGCTGGACAGACTCAGAAAAGCAAGTGCAAATATATATATATATATATATATATATATATATATAAGCGGGGAACTTTGCATTCTTGTACAACATCTGATATATTGTCAGCTCATATCCCAGTTGAGGATGTTCTCCCTATTCTTTGAGCACCTAGTTTTGGTTGTGTCGGCTTCGTACCTCGGCCCCTATTTGATGAAGCTAAAGGTCTAGCTTTGGTTGCTGGCGGGCGTGCAGCAATGTCACCCCATAGGTCACCATTGTTCGCTGCTGCTGCCTTCAAAGGCCTCCCAGATGATTTTGGTGGAGCTGTAGCAATATCACCCCACAGGTCATCAACATCGTTCTGTGATGTTGACAGTTTGATGTCTGAAGACTTCGCTGCAATTTGAGGTGGTGCAGCAGCAATAGGGCCCCATAGAGGATCGTCTTCTGGTTTTGATGCTTTTAGTTTATGTGATTTTGATGGGTTTGCAACTGCAAGAAAAATCAGAGAGAGAAACAAAATCAAATGGATATCTTTTTAAGCAATTAGCTCAGTAGATGGAAATGACATCCAATGAGGCGCTGAGATTGGGTCGAGCTAAATTTATTGGCAATTTGGCATATTAGATGGTAGCTTCCAACTTGATATCTTTGCAATTGTATTGAGAAATATTACTATTTACAAAAAGAAGGGCGTACTTAGTGCCGAAGGCTCTCACACATTGTGGGGTCTGGGAAAGGGTTATTTCTAAACAACCTTACCTTTGTTTTTTGCTGAGAGGCTGGTTCGAACCTAAAATGTCATGACACAATTGTACTGAGAAATATTACCATTTACAATGATTTTAAATTAATGTTGAACATGTGACTGTTTGGGCTAAAACAATGTAATACGTCAACACAACAGCAACAACAACAAAGCCTTTGCCCCAAGCACGTTGGAGTAAAACCCAACAGAGACATATGGAAGTAAGAGAGAGAGGGGGGGAGGGAGGGAGAGAGGGAGAGAGAGAGAGAGAGGGTGAAGAATAAACATAGTACGAGTAAACTAAGATTACAGCTAAAACAATGCAATATATGAAAGTAAACATACCGGTTTGCTTTGGTTGTACCACTGGACGTTTCTGAGCAGCCTGTATGTTGGACAGAAGGGACGGTGATGGCTTATCCTCGAATGGATCTACATCATCCCAACCATCTTTATCACTACCATTCTCTTCATGATCATTAGCATCCTCGAGATCACCCCATCCATCTACTGAAGACCTTGCTGATGCCTGTGCAGCTTGGTCAAGCGAGCTGGACGTGGATGGTGCATATGTTACCGTGGCCAACTGAGTATCTGTGATAATAGAACTAATGTCAATGATCAATCGTTTTAAAGTAACTGAACTAGTAATTATACCGGGATAGATGTCTGAATTTAGACGATTATAGGTATGAGTACGAAATATAGCAGACACCACAAGGTTAGCATTCATACCATATGTGCTACAGCATGACATACCTACTAATTCATTCTCCTGTTAGACATACAATTTATCCCATAATGAAATTGGGGTAATCAAACTACTAGTACCTGGTGTGGCTGTGGCAGCCGGGGATGCTGAAATTTGTGAGCTACTATTTGCAGTAGATACCGGACCGTGGTCAGAAGGTTTACCCTTTTGAGTAAGAGAGCTCATGGCCCACCTATTTCAGACGAGTTCAAATAAACAAACAGTAAGTGGAAAACAAACTACAGCATAAAAAAACCAAATATAGCATTACAGCTCTCAATAACATTGGTGTGGTTTCTTAACATCAACAAGAGTTTTCCTACTTTGGCATAGATCTCACGAAACACAGAAATGATTGCATAAAAGTAAACATCCAACTGGTAAACTCACAATTTCAGAATGCATCGTCCAACTGTCAGAGGGGGGGGGGACCCTAGCAAAACTTATTTGATTGACAACCAAGGAAAAAACTACCACTAAACCAGTACAAACTTAAACATTGTATATTTTCCTTTTTGCAGCCACCACAACAACTTACCCAAGTAAACCAGCATTGCCAGGCTTTAACTCAATACCGGTACTTTCAGCTGTCCTGTTGTCTCCCGTATTAAGCTAGATAGCACACAAAAGGTAGAAACTTCAAACCACACATGAGTAGCAATATTTAATGAATAATATTTCTATCATCAAGAATACAACAGATTAACTTATCCCAGCATTAATGTAGGAAAAAATGGAGAGATCCTAATAGTCATGAAGTATTGAAGTCCTCAAATTTAATTGAAAACAGATGGATTAATTAACCTTGAAATATAGATGTGGTTTTTAGAGAAGATGACCTCATCTTTGTGTAATAGCCGTAAATCTAGATGAGCAATTTTGCATTTTGCCTTAGCAGTGTTAGAAAATATAAATAATCTAAACTGCTTGTTGATGGAGCTTGTTATTTCAAAACATTTAAATTTAATCTTGTTATTTCAGAACATCTATACTGCTTATTGATGGTGCCAACAACCAACAAGTGTCTTGTGTACATAATGAAAAGCGAACCAACGGTGGACTAAGGTAACCCAGCAAAGCCAATCAATTGTAGGCAACAGAGTAGAGATGCATACCTTTTCATGGTGTTGCTTTGCTATTTGCAAGAACTGATCGGTAGCCTGGAAAGACTGGGTCCTCACATCACTAATAAAAGCAACGGCTCATTAGAGAGACCAATCACAATATATGAATATGATGCAGAAAAGTAAAGTTAGAACACAAGACTGTTTTAAATATGGCTCTCATTTTCGTTTTGGAAATAAACCCTCTCGAATGTTAAACTCCACATTATAATTCCCTGATGCTTCTCCAACACATACAGTATCCATCAATCATATTATTTTAGCAAGTTCGCATCTAATGTTCAAACAATCTCGCTACTTTGCAGGACCACATGCTACTAAACTATGAACCCCTAGTGGCGGCAATGCAAAAGTACAGAAAGAACAAAGGACCATACTTATCTGGATCAAATGTGAGGACAACAATGTTAGGTAGGATGCGAGTTGCAATCTCAGTCATATCATAGTATGAACTAGTGACACTCAGGGCCATGATTCCTGTCAGCGAGTAACAGCAAATATATGTCACTATGTCTGTTTTGAATATTGATACAAAGCATTGATCTTGCTGCTAATAATCAACAACAACAACAAAGCCTTTGTCCCAAGCACGTTGGGGTAGGTATCTTGATGCTCATAATCAACTGAAGAAAACTCAACAAGTACTAAATGAACACAACTGCACAGGTTAACATACCAGCTGCTCTGGCTGGAGGGAAGGTATCACGTAGTGCGCGAACTGTGAATGCATTGATCAATACTCTCTTTCTGGTCTGTCAGAATAATAAAGCTTTGTTAACAAAGAGGCAAGGACTTGTGGTGGAAATAGTACATGATATCCTTGTTCAGGCTAAATTGGACATGGTTTTGTTATCCTAAATACAGGCAGTATGCAGATATTCAGCAGCCTCAGCCAAATGAATATTTCCTATTTTTCAAATGGTTTTACCATGTTTTGCCAGTTTTAATACTAAATATTGAATACCATTAATTGTGATAAACCAGCATGGATTCAACTGACATTTGAGCAATAAATATGAAAACAGAATATTATACGCAAACCTTTGAATTTGTTTCTGCCCTTGTTTTTTGCAGATTAAAATAACATAATTTTTTGCTCAAGAAAATTGCAAGATAAAAGTACTCTTCTATATACAATAGAAACATCTTAAGCTAAGTCTAGTTAATTCCCATAACATTACTATTCAGCATGTCTTTAACATATTAGACGTATGATTGAAATAAATGTCAGCAAGGGATACAAGCAAAAACGATAGTAGTGTTCTGGAGACAAACCCCATCATTCATGTAATTTGCAATATTCCCAAGAAGAATTGTAGTGTTTGTCCGGATTCCAGGTTCTTCATCCACCTGCAGCACACATCAATGATCATTAAAACTGCAGTATATGAACCTTAGCATATCCAATGAGGCATAAAGGAGTCACAAAGCATCCCAATCAAACCAGAACATCACCTGTAGCTTAGAGAGATACTTCAAGAGTGATCCTGAGATTGTGCGCTGAGATAACTACAGTAACAGATCAGATAATTAGTCAATCTCAAAGCCAGTCGGGAATTCATGCAATCAGATCAGAAATAGGAGTCCAATCCTAATCATGCATCACACAGATGACAGATCTTGAAAGAACACATTTCTTAAAAAAATGAATACATGTCAAAATTGATAACAGTAATATGACTCAGATTTTTGTGTAGGATGCAAATGACGTCAAATAGTCATCCAGGTGAAAAATCAGAGAAACCTGCATCACATGCCCCTGAACTTGCGCATATCTCACCTACACCCTCAAACTTGCAACTTACTTTCTTGACCCCCTGAACTTGCAAGGTTGCCTTACCTATACCCCTAAACTTGCATTTACTTCCTTCACCCCTTAATTCTGAATGCTTGCCTCACTTAGCCCCTAAACAGAATCAAGTTCAAGGGGACTACTGAGAAACAATGCAGGTTTTAGGCACTAGGTGAGACAAAACAGTTGCAAGTTTAAGGGGATGAGAAACTATATAAGTTTACGGATGCAAGTGACACAACCTCGCAAGTTCCAAGGAGACAAGAAAGTAGATTGCAAATTCAGGGGTGTAGGTGAGACAAATGCACGAGCTCAAGGACCTACAGTGCAATTTCTCCTTAAGAAATTTGGCAAAACAATGATATTCTTTGTCATAACTTGTATTCAACAGAATCCTGACCATATCTGACTATGTTACTGATGATTGACCTAGATGCACAACACAAAGGCTAGAGCAACTCACTTTTGGTGCCAAGACAAGCATCGACTTCAATGTCAGTTCACGAAGAAGAGAAGAAGTATCATAAAAGCCAGTGGCAACATGAGGGAAAACCTGCAAATACATTAGACGATTAGACATATTTATGACACATACAAATCTCCATTTCCAAAAAAACATAGGAATAATTGGTATTTTTTTCTGCCATCCAAATAATGCTATTTTTCTACCACAACTATTATTGCCCAGTGCCCACTTCTCTTTTCCGATTACCGTCAACACACTTTGAATATTTCAAACACAAAGAAAAATTGTCAGCAATTGGGAGAAAACGTTACAAGAGAATTAAGGACAATTTTTTGTGCAATAAATTTGAAAGGTACATGGGCAAATATGCTACTTCCTCCATTCCTAAATTGTTGTCATTAGGACAACAAATTTAGTTCAAGATTGAACTAAAATTGTTGTCCTAACGACAACAATTTAAAGATAGAGGGAGTATGCGATAACAAATTCAATCTGCCTAACGTTTTCCTTAATATCCTAAAAATTTCTCGTGTAGTATCTGTTGTGGACACCTTTGGCAAGACATACAGCAGGAAACAGAAGAAATAGGTGGTGTCAGGTGGAACTGAAAGTGGCCAAGATCAGGATTAGCGCCAAGTTGTTACTTGTTAGGATTGCTTGCATGTCCATTAGTTCAGTTATCAATAAACATTAAGTTATTGAGTTTGTTAGCAGGGTGTCTAATCGTTGGCTATATGAGGCCGGCCTAAGAATGAAATAAAACAAGCAAGAGTTATCAACAAACTCAGAGCCTCCCTTGGGAGAGCGAGAACATGTTGTTCTTGTTCCCTGTTCATCAACCATCAGTATCATTTTTATTAAAAAAAGTAGAAGTTTTGTAGGTGATATAGATTTTTTCCAATGTTCTCGCGAGGTTTTGTTCACTTTTATGTTTTTCTTGTACTTTTTTCATTTTATTGTGGCTACTTAATCTTCAGCCTTTGTTGAGCTGAAATCAATGGCAAAAAGGAAGGAACTGATGAACGAGTGGCAAATTAGTATTTATTCTACCTATGGCCCAAGAAAGAGTATGAATTATTCCTACCACAGAAGGGAAATTATCCCATAGGGAAAAAATCACGTACTTGTTCATCAACAGTTTGAGCTGTCAATGATTCCCCAAACTGATCTATGTGCTGCAAAAGACTAATGCGGATAGCCCGGTCATTGGAAGCAAAAAGCTTGACAATTGTTGGCAATACCTGAATAAGGTGAGCACCAGCATTCTCAAATAATCAGATTATCATATGATTATTGACCATAGATGACATAGATGAGTGCCAAAGAAAAAAGATCACCTTTGTACTAAATTGGTCAGCCGGAAGCCAGGAACCCATCTTCAACAAAACAGTCAAAGCCGGAGCAGCGGCTGAACCAAATTCGAGAGCAGAAGCCAATACAGGGAGCAACTGTGTACAAAGGCCCAGAAAATAAGCATATATATGGGATTCACTCAGTTATAAAGAAAATAAACAAAAGGTATCATATCACATTTTGAGGAATCAAGGGTTCTACTGGGGAATTTAGCAGTAGTACCTTTTTCAGGACTATCTCACGAGGAAGCTGCTCTGCTACATTTGGGAGTTTCCAGAAAAAGCTATCTTTCTCAACGCTATCCTTTAAATTCAGAACTTCCATGAATTGAATGGTCTCTACTAACTTGTTCTGGAAAAACTCTGAAAACAAAGAGCCAAAGACATCATTTCAGATTTTGGGAGATAATAATTATGTAAATAACTGGATGTGAAATTCACAATAGCGGTAAAGAAATATCACAAATTATCAGGCGGAGATATAGGGAAGACATGTGGATCTTACCGCTGTTATCAATAAGTTTGAAGGATTTAGTCTGCGACTAGGTGCAGAGCTCAAGAGCCTCTGGTAATCTGGAAGTAGAGACTAGAGGAAGAAAATAATCAACAACAGAACGATACATGAATACATAGGATAGGGAAGGAATTCCAAATTCCAAAATATAATAGCAAAATGCAGGAATGAGTTCCAAATTGTGACCATGGAGGCTAACTTTTGGGATTGAAGCAGTATTTCGAAGGTCCTCTGTCCTAGCCAGCTTTGCACCAGAAAAGAGTTCATAAATTAAACATCCTGCAAAGTATGTTCATGTCATCATCATTTCAGTGCCAATGAAATAGTGACCAATGCTGAACATCACCAAGGGTACAACAACAATAACAAAACCTTTTTGTCCCAAGCTAGTTAGGGTAGGCTAGAGATGAAACTCACAACAAAAAAGTCAATAAAAACGAGAAAACAGAAAACGAGGAAAACAAAGGGAAAAGGAGAAAAAGGAAGGGGGAGAGGAGAAATCAATGACCCAAAGCTTAAGGTAAAAAAGGGGAAGCTAAAAATCAAGGTTCTTGCACGTGGATTGCTAGTCTCCACTCTCCTATCTACTGCTAGCTCCTTAACGATATTCCAATCCCTCATGTCTCTATTCACGGCATGCTCTCATGTCAAATTGTCAAGTTAGGTCATCGAGGGTAAACAAATGCAATAGTTTAAGCGACTTCAGTTCATCTGTTTGCACTTAACATTTTTCTCATAAGTTCCGCTCTGCCTTTTAGAAAGCACAGGCTCTTAGTATCTAAACATAAGTGATTTGGATCTATGGATATAATTGTATAGCCAGCAAGACATACCGATAAGTAATAGAACAAACACTGTAACGAAGTGTATACAATCAAGAGCACCTTAGTGAGGCACTGTTAGAAAAAATGTCACCATACTGCAATCCAGAGCTTTTCTTTACAGATGACGACATCGCAAGCATGCAATGCAGCACAGAGAACCACAAATAGTTTTTCTTACCCAATCCCCAAGAATCAATGGCCCATGAAGGTGATTTTCTGATTGTAGCCCAGTCTGACTTTGTCAGCTCCATTGGCTTGTACTGCGTTCCAACTAACCATTCATATTGCTGGTGGAAAAAAAGTGAGAGACCTTTCAGATACACAACAATGTTTATTAAGTAATACGTTATATATAGCCATTCCATTCCCTACAGGTCCATAGTAATAAAATGAGTTAAACCCTGCTTTACAGAAACAACCCCGAGCAAACCTAACCTAACAGAACACATCTACAAGTTTCCGAACTTGATTTTAATTTAAGTACTGTTTGAATAATCATACAATATCATAGAGAGTGTACATACTATACGCTTAACTTACCAGCATGGGGCTACCAGAGGCTTCATTGTTGGCATCAAATTCTGAAAGAACATCGAAAGTATGAAGCTTCCAATCAAGAGTTTGAGTAACTACTACACTGGCCAAACATACATTTCCATGAACCTGGAATAGATGAAATGATGGCAATCAGGTATCTTGCAACCAAACATATCCAGCCTTTGTTATTTCCGCTGCCCCCCGTTGTTGATTTGGATGCACTACACAATAATTTGTAATAAATCCAATAAACGGAAACAGGCAAATATCCTACACCAAGAGTGAGGAACAGTAAAACAACAAATCTCAAACTAACCAATGTTAGGAACAACCAATATGAATGGGGGGGTACAGAAATCCAATTAGCATGGTTCATACTGAACTTGATTAGTCATTTATAACTTAATGCAGCATTGTTACAAGCAAGCGGAATGATCAGAAATCATCCATGCAAATCACCAAATCCACAAGTAAATATCAGAAGGCAACAAATAATGGATTTTTTTATTTTATTTATACAGATGGGAAACAAGATTGCATATTTGCATATTACATTGAACATTTCAAATCTTAATAAACTTACAAGCTTGCAATCGTTATTGAGAAAGCTCACAGCTTTTGTAATCTGATGAAGTCCCCATGCAAAGTACTCATCTCTGCAATATTATACACTAGCCAAATGAGGACAAAAAATGCATTACAGAGCCGAATCAATATCTATAGAAAAATGCCAGAAATTACAGAGTCCTCCTTTTCCACAAATAAGAAAGACAATTTGATAATCACAAAAGGACCAGAGGCTGATGGTACCTCTGTGTACCGCCCAGGTTCAGTTCCCTGACCTTTTCTGAAAGTGGCACGACTGGCTCTGTTACAATATAAATTGTGTGTTTCATGGCAGGTCCATCAGGAACTTCTGCCTCAGTGCTGTGGAGAAAGGATAAGATATTTGGATGCCGCACCTGAAGTCACCAAAATAGCCCTGAACTGACTTAGCTGATGTAGAGGAAACATAAATCCCAATGAATCAAAAAAACTATATAATTGACAAGCATCCTTCCCATGAATAGTAAAACATAAAAAACGACCAAACTCTTTCTCATCGTAGGAATATACATCATTAATATCCTGTACAAGTCAACTTACTGTTCGTAATCTCTTCACACCATTGCGACCAGCAACCAAATGCCTGTCTTGAGGAACGCTCCCTGACAGAGAAAATATTGACACAGGCGATCCATCATCCTGGAGAAAACAAGACAACAAAAATGTTAGCAATGGCATACATATAAAAAAATTAAGATAAAGTAGTCCTTTGGGGGTGCGGGGGGAATATCCAGCTTAAGCAATCAAACTGCATGACAGAAAAAATCAGGATTGTTAGTAAAACCACAATGAAAAATAAAACGCTAACAGTGGTGATTTATGATGAAAACAATCAGCATGAAAAAATGATACACAATGCTTTATAGTCTAACCTACAAATATTTGACAATAGCAAGCACATAGGCTATGAAAATCGCCAAATTCAAACAGATTGTCTGTAAAAAACTAAAAGCTTTCTAGGTGACTCCACATAAGTAATGACAGGGTTGTTGCCGAGTTCTGTATGATACCTACAGCCCCACATCTACATTAGCGTCAGCATTCGATGATGTGGTAGCGTAAAACCAGCAATTGCAACATCCAAAATAGGCAACCTCATATTCAACATCCCAAGTTCAAATGATCCAAGGCATTATACCGCAAAAAATACATCCTGTGTATCTTATTCGTGCACTTCATCAGCACCAGATATATAGAAACCATCAACCACACACACACACGGGGAGAGAGAGAGAGAGAGAGAGAGAGAGAGAGAGAGTTCTTCACTTCATCTAATATACAACCTTAAGTGATAGTACCAGTGATATACGCACTATCTTGAACCTCACCGAAATGTCGATGCCTGACCACATGAATTCAAAATCAAACTAGCAGGTCCACATTTGCACGACTACACGCACCTACCACACAAAAACATGAACAAATAATCAGGCTAGCCGTCAATAAACTGTACACTGAATCCACCGGTTCTTCTCTCGCTGAAGCTAGTACCAATGCAGCACAATTGCACCAACCCAAAACAACACCCCAGAGCTCGAACTGCTACAGCGCGCAGGCCCGTGAAAACCAACGTGTACGCCGAAACGGATCACCGGAACAGCACCCCCTAGATACACATTAGCATAGCGCCTGCGCACTTTGTTCCAACTCAAAATCCACCGACGCGCCAGCAACACAAACTAGGTGACGAACCTAGTCAACGATACTGTCACTTCATCCGGGGCCCTACAGGTGTCTCATCTCGAGGGCGACGAGTGGGGAGAAGGATGCGGGGCGCGAACCTTAGAATTGCCGCGGTGGTGCGTCCATGAGCCCCAAGTGGAGGCGTAGGGCTCGCCGATGGTGTAGGGGAAGTCCTTGAGGCCCGATCCGGATCCCGCGACCACCTCCTTTAGGAACTTGAACATTTTGCTCTACGCCTCCGGTGATCGGAACGCAGCTGAATTTCTCGCCGCGGAGCTTGGTCGGGCCTCGATCGTCTCCCCGTGGCGGTCGGTGGCCTGCGCGCCGACGCGGCGAGGTAGATCCGGTCCGGTGGACGAATAGACGGCGAGGGGGCAGGCGGGTGAGAAGGGAAAGGGGAAACCGGCACGAGTGGGGTCCACCTGGAATAGGGAGGGAAGATTATTTCCGCTCTTTTTTGGGCACGAGAAATTGCATCAGTTGCTACGAACATGCACGTGTGAGATGTGTACTCTACGTATTACACTGTGGATAAAAATATTTAAGAGGAAGCATGCTCTACTCCAATTATACAGCGCCGACAATTTCGTCAAAAATTTTACAGCGCCGACGAGGCTGGTGCGTCGACTGAGTCAGCTTACTCGGCAAGCATCAGCCTCCTCCCCTTAATCGAACCATCCCCTTGCTCGTCCCCTCCTTCCCATCCCCAAATCCGAAAGCCGCCGCGACACACCAATGCCCCAGCGGCAGCCGCCCACATCCAAGAGAAGGGCGGCGCACGGTGCTTGGAGGCACTTTCGTTTCTTGCCGAATCAAGCTCATAACCGCGACAAATGGTACTTTTCCGCAGCTGGATATCCATCACAGCCTGAATCAGAATCACCACACAACGACAACGAATGGCCTTTCGCTCGCCAGCCGAGCCGCGGGCACCACGCCTGCGGACACTGACGAGCTCGCCAGCGCCGAGGGATGCGCTTTGATGGTCGACTACTGCTTGGGGTGGCGACGGTGAAGGCACCATCCGCATCCAGGAGTTCGGGCTCGGAGCCGAGCCCTGCACAGGGGTGGACTCGAGCGAGAGCCAAAGAACAAGCGAGCGTCCCGATGGAATAGAAGTCTATGTAGCAGGAATTCAGAAGCAGTTTCGCACTGGTGCTGGTTTGCGTACCCCGGCTCCACGTAATTTCTTTCCTTAGCTTCACCGGAGCCGGTCTTCTATTTACTAATTAGAAGTTTGTTTAAAAAAGACTTTCATGTTAATTAGAGGAAAATAATTTATAAAAATATAACACATCTAGACCTCGATCGGATACTGAACCAACTCTGGCCGATGGATCACAACTCCTTATGATACCGGGCTTCTAAACAGCAGGCCTTAGAATATCCAGATCTTTACATTTTATTGGCTTTTCCATTTAATGTTACCTGAATCTTTGTGTATTCTGAAGAGATTTATAGATATAGCTATTGCTAACTTAGGGAAGAGACGAACATAAAAAGTACGCGAAGCTAGAGAGATCGAGCGGGACATTCCCCTCCTGAACATCGATCATGGCTTTGCTCGATCTCAGAACGTCCTTGGCTTGCACACGATGGTGGAGTGCTTGAGGATGTGGAGGCTGAACTGTCCTCCCTTCTCGGTGGTGTCGAGTCTGTCCTGCCCGGGCGGCGGCAGCAGTTCGAAGTTCTGAACGAGGCGGCCGATAGTGATGCCGAGGATGGGCAGCGCGAGGATGATGCCGGGGCAGCTCCGGCGGCCGACGCCGAAGGGCAGGTACCTGAAGTCGTTGCCGTTGGCCTCGACGTGCTTCTCCTCCTCGAGGAACCGCTCCGGCCGGAACTCCTCCGGCCGCTTCCAGCTGTCGGGGTTGTTCGCCAGGTACCAGGCATTGACGAGGATCTTGCTCTCGGCGGGGATGTTGTGGCCGCCGAGCTTGGCGTCGTGGAGGTTCATGTGCGGCACCAGCAGCGGGATGGCCATGCGCAGCCGCAGCGTCTCCTTGATCACGGCCTGCAGGTAGGGGAGCTTGTGCGTGTCCGGCTCCGTGATCTGGTGGCCCGGGCCGAGCACCGTGTCCAGCTCGTGGCGCAGCCTCTGCTGGATCTCCGGGTGGTTCACCAGCTCCGCGATCGCCCACTCGATGGACCACAGCGTCGTCTCGATCGCTGCACGAGCCAAGCAAATCAACTGTAACTTGCAATTCCAGAATAGAAAAAAAGCTGAACTTTTTTCCCTATAATACTGAGGTTCGCTACCGTGTGTGATGACAATGAAATGCACGAACATTGTTGGCAGTGGCGCGTGTACACGTCATGATGCATTACAGGTTTATAGTGCTGCCACGTGCAAGACGACGTGCATCGTTAGATGTTGCTTGAAATTACTTGTACGTCTCTTGTGTACTAGTTTGGTTGGTGGCAGGAAGACTGTTTGTCCGTATATTTCATAGTTGCGCATAATATATACTCCCCCGGTTCGAAAAAAATTGCAATTTAAACTAAATTAGTTATTCTAAACGTTAGAGAGTAGTTTCTTTGTCTGTAAATCTTGTAGTTAAGACAACAACTTAAGTTTATTTTTTAATCTAGCATTGTTGCCTTTCATATGAACGTGTTTCACCGGCAGACTATTAGTGTCACGTAGCGTGGTTAGAAAATTAGTAAACTTTTTTATCCTTAACATATATAGGGCCGTCGATGCGTGTTGGCGCAGCATATGAAAGGCAAATTCCAATGTCATGTAAAATGCAGGGGCAACTGAAGGACAAGAAAATTGTTCTGTACCTGCGACGTTGATGTTCTCGACGATGTAGAGGACGTTGTCCTCATTGATCTCACCCTTCTGCTGTGCCTCCAGGATGTGATCAATGGCGCACTTGAGGCCGTTGTTATCCATGGCCTTGGTGCTCGAGAGCTTCCTGCACATACAGACGCAGACATCATGTGAGCTCATCGTGCGTGCCATGGACATGCTTTTGGTTTCTCGACGAACTCGCGAGAGACACCAAAGGTTCTGGTTGCGCGCGCTCTCACTTTCGCTCACGGACCCGACGAATTAATGGAAGAAGAAAGACAGGGTCACAGGGAGGAAGAAGGAACTCACTTCCTTTCCTCCAGGAAGAAATCCTTGAAGAGCTTGAGGCGTGCCTCCTTGACATCCTTGCAGATCCTGAGGTAGCCCCGGAGGAAGGGGCGGAGTATGGGGATGAAGTCGCCGTAGTTGTACTCGAAGCTCTGCGCGAGGCGGCTGCGCTCGCCGTTGAGCGCCTTGAGGCGGAGGAAGAGCGGGTCGTCCATGCTCTCGAACCTGCGGTCGAACATGATGCGGTACATGTTGTTGTACATCATGAGCTGCAGGCGGCGGCGGAGCACGACCCCCTCGGCGGCGGCCTTGGGGTCGGCGCGGACGTCGTCGACGACGGCGGCGGCCTCGGCCTCCCACCCGGGACGGTACTGCTGCACGACCTTGTTGGTGAAGAAGGGCACGGTCATGATGCGCCGCATCTTGCGCCAGTGGTCGCCGTAGACGGTGAACACCATGTCCTGGCCCTCGCCCGTGAAGATGTCGAACACCACGTTGCGGGTGCGGGAGCCGAACTCGACGCCCTGCGTGTGGAGCACCTCCCGCGCCAGCGGCGGCGAGGAGACCACGACCAGGTTGCGCTGGCCCATGCGGAGGAGGAAGACCTCGCCGAACTTGCGGGCCAGCGCGGCGAGGTTGCGGTGGTTGAGGTCGTCGCCGACCTGCAGCCAGTTGCCGAAGATGGGCACGGGGACGGGGCCCGGCGGCAGGCGGAGCTTGCGGCCGCGGACCTTGGACACCGCGATGGCGACCACGACGGACGCGAGCAGGCCGACGAGGAGCTTCTCCAGGAAGAGAAGGTCCATGGCGATCTACGCTACGCGGTGGGGGCGGAAGGCACTCTGCTTTGTGCCTCGCCTCCTCGCTCACTGTTTTTGTAGTATCTCTGTGTTGGCCCGCTGGAACTGTGGTAGTTGGTTGTTCTTCCTGGAGAGCCGGAGGAAGACACGTCCGTGCGCATGCATAAATAGGTGATCCGGAGAAACGGTGGGGTTGCCGTTATCTTTGACGGCGATGTGGTAGGTGGTGACGGACGGGAGCGGACGGGGTTTGGTTTGGTGGGTGGGATATATGGCTGCGTTAGTGAGCCGATCGACGGTTGGGCCCGTCGTCAGTGGATGGTACTGTTCCTGGCTGAGCTGCAGCCCTGGCCCTGCAACGATGGTTTGACGGGTCGGTCTGCGGAGGCGCGGGGCGTTTTGGTCTGTGGCTACTGGCCTCCATGATTTTGGGGACTGGGGTCTAGAATCAACGAGAGAACACAAACGTGTGCTGGTGAACGTTTGCTTTCGACTCTCCCCGACGTTCAAAGTGTTTGGTAGTTCTCCTCCTCCCTCTGTCTCTGTCTCTGACCGATCCGTATCCTCTGAATTACAGGGATTAATGCAGATGCTACAGTATTATGAATTAGCTCTATTTTGATCCTTTTGGATAAAAAATGGATGGTCTAGATCGACTGCTACAGTACAAATAAATAGTAACAGATTGGTGCTACAGTCTCTGAATTACTGTTTTAATACTGTTTGTTACAGTACCACAGCAGAGAGAAGGTGACCTCTCACATTTTACTGTAACGATTGATACAATTCTCTGGATTTTCTTCTTCAGGATACGGTTCCGTCTTTGACTACCGTCTGTCCGGTATTACCGGTAGATCCATACCAAAACGAATTTGGCTCTCAGCGTACATCGTCGTTGGTGCTTGGTTCTGATCAAATTGAGGAAGACGTCACAACGCGGTCATGCATGGCCCATGGCGCTCCTGATTGTTCCTTTGGCTGAGACCAGCTTTGCATCGGAACTGGACCAAGGTAATAGAGCTGCCGAAGCTGAGTCGCTGCTGGCGGCCAAGGCTGTGTGGACATTCATCGCCTGCCTCCGTCCCTTGCCCTTTTTACGGGGCACCGATGAACTCGCTACTTCGGCCCGGTCGATCGGCCCCTGGTGGCGGATCGAGTCGTTCACGGCGCAGAAACCAGGGCAGAACATTCCTGCTCGCGACATGCGCCTGGAGACGCCCCGCGAGCACGACGCCGCAGGGTGCCGCCGGTACCAGCAGGTTAAGTTAGGTGCGTTAGGTGCCCGTGGCCACAGCGAAAGGAGCCCCCCCCCCCCCCCCCCCCCCACGGGGCGCCTCGCATGGGCGCGAGCGCGGGCACGTGGCTCCGCGGCCGGCCACAAGGGTCAGTTTTGCGGCAGCCGTCCGCTGCTTCCTCGGCCGACGTGGTAGTCGTCCAGATTGGTCCTGTTGTATGCACGCCACGCTGCGATGGACCTCTCGGTCTTCGTTTACATTACGTCAGATGAATGGACGATTGGTTTGTGCGCGCGTCTTGGACGGTTCTCGCGCGATGAGGTTGGGGATATCCTGATCAGGTTGGCACCTCATTATATATATATCTGTGCGTGTCACCCACAGTTATGCTTGCATGGAGATATACACAGACTGAAGTTCATCATCTTCGCCCCGCCAAGTCATACTTGCAGTGCGTGACGGGCATTCGACTACTTCCTAAACCGCACGTTCCGTGAGAAAACCACGATTACTTAATAACGACGACAGCGGCGCCACACGTAGTTGAGCCGACGACGAATTTGCTGTGCACCGTCTGTATCACCCTTAAAGTAGCTAGCCTCGTCGTCTTTCGACTGCAGAGAAACCCATCAGTCGATGATCCCGCCCTGCTGCTCCGTTTTGTCTGCATCCAAGAGTGATTAGGCTTGCTTACGAACAACGGCTGTGATCACCAGTGACGCGTTGAAACGCCACGTTATTCGTCGTGGCAGCCAGTGGTGGCACCAGCAAGCAGATTTGTGCCCCACGTTCTTCCACCTCTCGCGCAGACGTTGAATGAGCATCATCCAGGGACACCTACCGCCATGACGCGGACACTTCCGGGGAAAAGGTGGTTGGTTAACCAACCAAGAAAAGTTCGAGCCTTAAAGTAATGAGGGGTTGTATCATTAACTTGGGTGGACACCTACCGACATATTTTGATTTTTGCTTAAAGATTTAATTATTTTCTACTTATAAATTACAAATTATTAAAAACAACTTTCAAAAATGATCGTGGATCCCGAAAGTGGATAAGTCGTTTGGCAGGAGCACGACTCATCAATCGGAGCCTGCATGTAAAATCACCAGAAGCATGGGTCGCCTTCTAAAAGGGTGGATGAGGGGCTCTCCAAGAGGACGACTTCTAACTATTTTTACAATTGTTTAGAACTATACGGCCTTTTAAAATTTTACGGTTTTTACTATTTTTTTAAATCACAAAAGGGACAAGTTGTGTCCCCCATGTGCCTCCCGCCTAGGTAGGCCCGGTCTCCCGGCTGTAACAGACACCTCAGAGGTGGTTACCGATCAGTGAATCGGTAAGGATACGAAGCATGCGATCCCAAATTCAAATAGGGTGGGTGGCACATGCCATCTTGAATGCGGGCGTGACGGGTTTGGTCCCCTCATGCCGAGTGTATCATCCCCTCAGCCAGCGCGATGATAATGATGATGATGACCGTCTCAGGAATTTGCCAATCTACAGCATGCATGTGGAAGGAGTTCCTTGCTTGTGTTTACTGGAAGTCCGGTGTCAAGGTTCGTGCGGGATGTCTTGGACATGGCGCATGCCTCAACTACGCCTCATGCCACGATCTGTAGGGACGTGGCAATCCGCCACCACAACCACTCCTCTCATTTTCTCATGTTTCAAATCAATGGCTTTGCTATAGGCACAGGTTTTGTAGATACCTCTTACAAAATCGTAGAATCACTTTATCTCCTAATATATTTCTTTTGTTTCTTTTTATTTAACACGGGTTGAGTAGTATCATGACCTGGACTAGACGGTGGGATCTAATAGGAAATTAAAAATTCATGTGAAACGTGCTGGTTTGTTAAGCGACCTTTCCTTAAAGTGAGAACATGTTTTTCTCCTCAAAAATAGTTCCAAATTGTCGATCGGTCTGCCACTTGTGCTCGATAACTACTGGGCATGACGATGTTGTGGTAAATGTGGTTGAGTACTAGCAGTCTGAAGATATAGTGATGCACACATCAAAAAAAGGGGGGGGGGGGTTACAACGAATCCAGATCTTACTTGCAGCTGCTCAAAATTTAGAAAAAAGCTATCTGAAGGCATGATCGGACGGTTTTTTTTATTGCAGGCTGGTGACCGTCCTGTGCTAATGCTATAATGACATCACCGGATGCTGACGTAGAATTCAAACATATCTAAAACAGTCAAAGCTTGTAAATATATTCATGATTAAGATAAGAGAAAGATATGTCTACTGTATAGTGTGTTACTTTAACCATGGATAATAGCAACTAGTGATCATGGCATTAACAACAATACAAACAAAAGCACTAGTATTTGACAAGCTTTCACATACTAATGGTAGCTTTTTACAACCAGAACATGGTCAAACTGGGAATATATGACCAGGACAAGTAAACTTATGACAGCGACTGGATCATTCAAGAGTTGTACCTTTGCGAACTGTTTTCAAAAGGTTTAGATTTGGTATCAAGAAAGTCTTGCACCAACCTCACATCATGAATCACATTTCACATGATGTTGATATATATATATATATATTTCAGGTATTTGCCTCAAAAATATATTAATAATTTCAGGTAAGAATCAATAGGATTTTCTGTTTTGCTAGATCATCATCGCATACATCTTGGTGTTCGCAAAAAAGTCGTGAAATTGCATAATGTTACGTTTCTTGTACTTTTGTTGAGCTTCTGCAGCTTCTCACGGCTCTATATGGTTCAAGATTGTAACAGCTAAGGTAATAGCACCTGTCGATATCTGTACATAAAACCTATATTGATGACTGAAATCAAGGGCTCCATGAACTTAGATTACATAGAAATATTAAATATTATTAGATTCTGGGACTAAGACTTTTAAATAAATTCTGGACTAAGACGATGCCTTCGGCCCATCTCCCCATATGCGAATGTGTAGTACTCCGTTTTGAAGCGCTGCACTATCTCAAGAAGAAATAGCCAGACTATGCTAATGTGTCTTTATTTCAACATCAGATACATTAATAGTGCAACCACGCATGTCACGTTGCGTGTACATGTCGCTCAAGTTTGGAAGTCCAAACGCGATTGATTAGAGTTAAGCATGGGATTTAAAATTCTGGAAGCAAGCCGAGCATGCACCACCTACTCCAGGTCAAGGTTCTCATGTGTGCATAATATGAGCTACAGGCTGCGCGCGCTTCTGTGCAGCGATAGACAAGGTGAATAAAACTCATTTCCACTTCACGACAGCGAAGGGCTCAGCCCCGATTGCCGGGAATCCATTGGGATCGCTACAATTTCGAAGTAATTTGCTGGCGCCAACGTGCATCCTCGTTGAGAGGTCTCCTCGATCACTTCGCAAGAGGCCGGAGGCCATGGCTAAGAGGGATGATTACATGACCAGCTCTAGCGGCTCCTCTAATGGGACCCATAAAAGGCTGCTACTGGATAGTAGTGGTTATGCGCAAGCGCAAGCTAAGAAGTAAGTCTAATTCACCTCACACGTATCTAAGTTAGCTAGGTATTTCAGGTAGGTCTGTTTCTCTGGTTATCAGCGATGTACGTAGCTGATACATTGTAATAATAGTATCATTGTGTGCGGACACACAGAGGCGGAAAGTTTATTCTATTTTCTAAAAAAACATGTAGAATACAATCAAAATTGTGAGCAACATCAGAAGGAGCTTTATTGTTCTAAACTTTGGGTTATTTTGCCCTTGCCATATGTTTTCTCTTAAATCTTGTTTTCTATGCAATTCAAATTATTTCATCTTATGGATATTTTCTGAAGTTACTGATAATAGTTCCCTGAAGTAGGAAGGTTTGCGTTACAGAGTACACATACGCGCCATATCATGATGGTTATCAGTGGAGAAAATATGGGCAAAAGATGATCCGGGGCAACACCTACCCGAGGTATTTGTACAAAATTACTCGATTTTTCATTTACATTTTCTAACCAGTTGAGATAATGGGGACATACTTGTGCCATATGTTAATGAAACCAGAGCCTGAAATTCATCACACAAGGACTGCCTAGGTTAATAGACACCGCTGCTTATTAGGTGAAACAGAACTTATATAGCCCTTTGGTTCATACATAAGAGTATAAGAGATGAGCTTATAAGGGTAGACATATAAGCGAAAACTGATCTTTTGCATCCCTAATTTAAATATGCCAACCCAATACTGAAAGATACTAGCTGTAAGTAGTGTATGCTTCCTGTATTAGGCAAGTACATGTGACCGATCTTGTTGAGTTGAAGGCCTTCCCATTTTAGTTATAAGTGGAAATTGATTGATCAGGTTTCTAGGCTGACTTGCTAACTTATGATTTCAAGCCTGGAAGAATGTAGTTTAGTTGTAAGCGCGTCTGAAAGAATAAGAATCTGATGCATTGATGTTTATTAAGTTGCTGCCTTCCCCAGTAGCTACCGTTTACCTTTATGTTGTCGCGTACCTAAAAGTCACATGCCAAAAATGGGAAATTTTAAGAAGTGGAATAGGTCCAAAGGGAAAATGGAAAGAAATAACCACTATATTGTCTAGAGAATCGTCACATACTGCTTTTCTGCGTCCAATAGGTGTTGTTTGTTAATCCAAAAGGCACTAATTAGTTTCCTAATTAACATTAAGAACAATGGACTTCAGTTAGATTATGAACTTTACGTACCCATCATTGGTTCACAAATAAGATGTTTTTTACAAAAAACATTATGAACTTTAGTTAGATTTATTCATTTAGGACTTTAAACAAATGAATATTTAATCAGCAACCAACAAATCATCAATTTAAAGCAAGTAAATTTCACAAAAATGATAATTGGTTGTAATGCAAAATCACAACTTTTTTTTGAAAACCCGGAAAAATCACAGCCTTTTGAAGTCTAGTTAACAAAACTATAACAGTTTCATCCAAGAAACTACAACTATGGCACATGTGTGGCTGACGGGTGTTACGAGACCAAAAAGAGGGTTGAAATAGTTGTAGCTGTTTGAAATAAACTTTAAAAGTTACAGCACCGTACAATCAGAAATCCCCTCAAAGTTTGTTGATGTTAGATCCTTCCTTTGTTGGATGCATGTGATACCCCGCCACTTAGGGATGCTCGTCGTCCTCGCATTGGGTTTAGATATATATCCCTAGCATGCGTGTATGGGGATCCTTCTTTGGAGCTAATAATACATGTCGGCATGTTTAACAAATCTGAGCCAAATGTTGTCATGTGTCAAGTTTTTGCCTTCCACATGCATGCTGGCGAGTGACGACCTCTTTTCTAGAGCAGTTCCCCCTAAGGCATGGAAAAGTGAGTTCTAAACAACTCCATGCATTGTTTCACGCAGGTGCTACTATAGGTGCACATACCATCAGGATCATGGCTGCCCAGCAACCAAGCACGTGGAGCAAACCAATTCACAGGACCCGCCTCTGTTCCGAGTAATCTACACAAACGAGCACGCGTGTATCAGCAGCGACGCCTCGTCCATATACATCCAGCAGATGGCCGACGCCTCTCTGATAAAGGCGGAGATGGAGATATTACCTAGCCTAACTCACTGCAGTGCCGCTGGCCAAGACGTGATCAAAGAAGAGGAAGGTGCTATTATCGTCTCCACTTTGCTCGACGTCATCATCAATAGTGGCCGTGATAATGTTGCAACGTCGGATGTCATGCATGATATGCAAGAGAACACGGCCAGTCTGTTGTCGAGTAAGTATTCTAATCTGTCATCGTCATCGATGGTGGACGGAAGCAGCCATGAGGCTAGCCCTTCGATTTCACCCGTACTGTTGCCGGCATCGCCCGACGAACCGAAAATGGACTTCGTCGAGCCGCCGGAGTCCCACTGGTTCCAGCATTTAGATTTGGGGGTTGGTTCATTATAGAACACACGCGGACGGGTTGATCTATCATATGGTAACTGAAACATCCATAACCATCTTTAGGCTCCGAAGTTGCAAAATATATATATGCACATGCTCTGTTTACAACCGAGAGATCTTTTTTTTTCTCACTTCCGAAGCCGTACGTAAAGATTGATGTAATATATTCACATTTGGTGTAGTACCATGCAATGTAATTTGACATATTTGATTTTTTTCTTTCCCTTGACATGACAAGATGCGCACATATGAGAATGAGAATAATTAATTATAAAACTGCTTCTCATTACAAAAAATAAAATAATTCATAATGCCTCATAGAAGGTATTACAAGCTTACTATTTCCTTTTCGTCCCAATTTTTTGCAAATGTCCACAGGTGTTCTATCTTCAAATAGACCTGCACATCTGTTCGAGCTCTGCAAGTTACAACAAGGAGAGAGCGCCTTTGAATATAACATTAATGCACATACGCGTACATCTTCTTGAATAAAATTGCACAGGCTCATCATATGCGTGTTCCAATATCCTATTTGCTCTCAACAATTATGTGGCTAGACCTATCGCATGCAATAAACCATAAAGAGAAAATATACAAAATTGATATGGTGGTTCCACATATTATCTAATGGTGCGGATTATAGGTTCCATGTAGATCTATTCCTAACGCGATTGAATTCATCATCCTTAAACAAATAAAGTTCGTTTTGCATCACCAGAGGGGACAAGGCTGGTGAGAACCGTGAATAATATGTTGTAACTAAGATACATTTGAGGTACAGATGTATACTCCATTTGACTAGTTCAATCTTGTTTACATATCACATATTGTGTTTTTTTTTTAAAAAAAAAGAGGGAGACACCGGATGGGCAAGGGTACCACCTAGCACCTATTGTTCTAGTGATTTGTAAATTTAGTAAATAAATATACAAGATAGAGCAAATAGTAAAAAAATATGTATTACTATATAATTTTTATAAAAATAGGAAGGAAACGTCTATATCAAAATCCTGGCAAAAAGCCGCCCATAGCCATAGCCTAGGCGGGCGATGCTTTTTTTAACACTGCGTACCACGGTGAGGTGCGGCACAACGGTTGCCTCGCCACGGCAGCATTATCCGTCTGCGGCGGCGCTCTGCCGTCGCTAGAGTCCGATCAGGCGCAGCATCACCGACGACCAACACTCGTCCGCGCCGCACGACGGCCCACGGAGGTGTGCGCCCGGCCCCTGTCCGTGCTCAAGCGCGGAGCAGGTAGCATCTGGGAACTTGAGCCACCAATGGCCGCTAGATCTGGGGTCGTCGGCCTCGAACCGGTCGTGGGTGCAAGCCAGCACCGAATCCAGTTAAATTATCAGGTTTCCGTCAAGTTGGCTATTGAATGAATCAGTTGCCATACTGGTACGGACAGCGGGGGAGCACGGGGCGAGTGCTTCTATTACTCCTCAGGCAGGGAAAAAACCAGAAACCGACACCGAAACAACCGAACTAACTGAAAGGACCAAATCGGCTCAAATTTTGGTTAATATTTTGAGGTAACCGAATTTATTTTTTGGTTTCAGTTTTTTCTGGTTAATCGGCTTAACCGAAATTTGGCCCATTAACTTACTAAATTTGGTTTCTAGTCCATCTCCATGGCCCACCCCAGCCCTCCTCGCCCCATGCCGGCGCCCCCCGACGCCTGACCCACCGCCCAGCGCGGCCTCGCCTCGCGCGCCCGTGTCAGTCGCCGGCCTCGCGCCCCATCGCTTCGCACCGGCCGTCGTCGCGCCTGGCGCTGGCCGTCGCCTCGCCTCGCCACCTCGCGCCTCGCCGCCGCCCCACAGCTTGTCGCCCGCCACGCCTGAGGCCGCCCCGTTGCCTCGCCTGGCTGCGCTGGCGCCGCTTACCGCACCCGACACCGTCCCGGCGCCTCGCCCACCCGCCGCGCCTCGCCGCCTGTTGCGCCGCTCCCCTGTCGACTAGTCACCACCATGGCGATCTTCGGTTTTTCCGGTTTAACTGAAAACCGAACCGAAGTTTCTGGTTAACCAGACGACAGGTTTTCTCTTTCTCGTACTATACTTCGGTTTTCAGTTTCAAATAACCGAACTTAAAAAAACGAAAGAACCGAACCGATTGCTTGCGGTTAACCGGATGCCCAGCTGAGTTACTCCTGTGGAACCTAAAAAAAAAATCAGATACCTTCATTCGCAAGAAGCCCTACAGATCGGATCGCAGCAATTAATCTAGGACAAATCTCTCTGGTAAACCACCAAATCTTTTAGCAATTTGCCAGTTTTCTGCAAAATGAACAAAACATTACCGAAACGTGGGAGTGGCTCGGGATTGGCAGCTACCACTGTCCTGATTACAATGCCCGCAGTTTTGTACTCCAACTTGGCAATATATCTAATCCGCTGGCACCCACTGACTGTGTACCGTCCTTAATTAGTTCCAAGTTGGCAATAAACTTCTTCAAAAGTGATAAATTGAGTGTAAACAAACATGCACGCATCGCACCAACTGCGTAAGATCCCAAACGTGTCATCATAGTACTAGACTAGAAAACCCTCATAAATATGTACTCCCTCCGTTCTAAAATAAATGATGTTTAGGACAAGAAATCTAGTTCAAATTAAACTAGATTTGTTGTCATAAACGTCATTTATTTTAGAACTGAGTAATTTAACAAAATAAATAAATAAAAATCTGAACATATATATACCACACCGTCCAAAATCTCAAAACAATATCATAATTCCCGTATAATAGGCACATGACTAATTGGTGGCAGATTCAACCGCTCGAATCTAATCTCTGTATATAAAAAATTATCTAAAGACCCCGCAACGCTTCTTGACCTGGTACAAAACGAAACCATAAAGTATCCAAAGCATTGTACTGAACCGCGCGAGTCGAGCTCAAAATTAAAGCCGCCTTCCTATACGAATACGACGACCATGAAAGCGTCATCGGTGTCTGCCAATCACTTCCGTTTCCGCACACACCTGCTGCAAGAACTCACCAGTTCAGCATCAGATAGCGGTAGCTAGCCGGGAAGAAGAATGGCGTCGCCGCGCTTGAAGAGTGAGCAGGAGCAGCCCGTCAACTTCGGGGACCCCAGCACCAAGGACGCCACGGGATCGGCGTCAGAGTCGTACGGCCCTCCCGGAAGCGGATTTGGACTATCCCCGCCGGGGTCCTCGCTGCCCGACGGCCGGAGGAGAAGGTACTGCACACAACTCCTGCGTATACTGTTGAATTGATTGAAGCTCCTGCCTGTTCTTTGTTACAAATAGACCATGCAGCCTGTCTGTGTTACTACAACTGTTGCCTCGATGCTTTCTTGCTTGATTTCGATTATGTTGCTCGTTAGTTTCTCAACTAAGTCGATTTCCTTCTTCGATTTTCTGCCAACATGTGCAAGGTTTGAGAAAGGAGACAGTACCAAACAGTAATATATATAGTCACAAGTTGAAGATCATAGGTTAATTTAGCTGAAGCTGAAGACTTTGTTCAAAACTTGGATGTTTCTCAAAACAGTACAAAACAGTGAAGTTGAAAATGAGGGCCAATTAGATGGATGCATCCACAGTTCCATCAAGTTTCCTTCTTTTATATTTTTTCTACAAGACTAGCTCTATTCGTCCTATTTTGGCTAAGATCAAGTGTGCAGCTCTATTCCTGAGTCGATCAAGCTATATTTCATGGACCAGGAAAAGAAGGGGAAATGCACGATGTAATATTGCCCAAATTAAGTCTGTGTGATGATTCCACACTAAAGGTCAAAATACAAACCACTGATTTTCTTTTTAGGGGAGTTTGTTTAGAATCGTATGGCAATCCATTTCCCTTAGAAGCATCCATATTCTCCCTTAACTAAAAGCATGCATCTCTATATTCTCCACCACTAATCATGGGCAATTTTTTGGACTCGTAATTCCCTTTTGTTTAGACTTCTATCGAAGGCCATTTTTGTCGTGTGTCTTATTCGAACCTGAAAGCAACGCCTTTAATTACTCATAACTTTCCAATGGTGGAGGGCTCTTTTTCAGAGTCCTAGTTGCCACCACTACTACTAAATTTATGCACTTCATCTGTACAATTTAAACAAGCATATAAATATTAAAAATGATTATATACATAAACTTTTTCCTCTTTTGTATCCTTTATCAGTAGGATGCACCATTTATTTTCTTTCTTTTAGCAAAAGTCTAGGGTCGATTTGTATTTTATGATTCAAGCATATTCTAGCTTTCCTTCTAATGTGAAAATGGATGAAATTTAAAACACTCTAGCCACGTAATATAACCTAAAAGCTGTCAACATGTTTTTCTGTGTTTTAAACAATTAATTTCTTTTTCTATTTTGAATACATGTTTTCACAGATGTGTACCTCTTGGTTGGGATCATGCAAATTAATGCCTGAAATTTGACAAGTAACAATCAAAAGATATTTTTTGCAAGAAAAATGATATTAATAATTAATTATACAGCAAGCCAGGCACCACAATGCATGGAGAAATACCGTACGCGTTAGGTCATGTGTGAATCTACTTTATGAGTCCACATATATGCACCTTCATGCATGCCATCCATGGGTCATCAGTTAGCCAGTTTATAACAAGCTTTAGTTTCTGAATCAGTCTAACAAAACAATATTTAACTAGGCTAGATTTCTTATATGTGTATCATGAGGTTTGTGTTTGTGGGAACACTACTTAGTGTACACATACACACACACACCATCATTTTAGCCCTTGCCTCGCATTGCACCGAGAACGAATGTAAGGAAGGAGACATGGCGGAAACCAATATGACGATATCTAAGGTCCTAATGTTACCTCCCATTACATTTCTTCACTGCACAATAATGAATTAATCTATCATTCTGTTTTATGAAAAAGAAGTATTTTTCGTGAATGAATGAAAAAGGAAATATTTGAGCCATATCTGTTTATGGTCTCTAGTGCGTTATGTTGTAAGCTATGTTTGCAGATTAAAATATATGGATACTACTGCAAATTGTAATGTTCGGCTTAGGTGTCTTTTCCAGCTACAATAATAAACAATAATTAACACTAAATATGTTACTAATGAGACAGGGGACTTGTATTCAGTTATTATAATATAATGAAAAAATTCAATAAATCAGGGACAATATAGACAAAATTCAGGGAATCACAGTAACAAAATTTAGGGAAATTACAGTTAACAGTTCTCTATGTATTGGTGATCAGAGCATACTTGTGCGGCTTGATTATTTATGTAACGTCTTAAACATGGCAATCAACATTTTCAATATAATAATGTCTATATGTAGCAAATTTAATTAAATTTAAGAATAGTCTTTTATCTTCAAATTCTTGGCCATGCTGTTCTAACTCATAAACATGGTCTCAATTTCTTAAACTTGCATAAATTTGCCATGTTTTCTAACTTTACCTATTTCCATCTTCAATTATTGTTGCAGGAGGGATAGACCAACATGGTCTAAATATACATACACACCTTATCTTGATGGTCACCTGTGGCGAAAGTATGGCCAAAAGAAAATAAAAGATGCTGAGTACCCTAGGTAATTCATCTATATTCATACTGATCATATGTAAAATTTGAGCTCAAGTTAATGGTTTAGGTGACAAGCAGGTAAAACAAATTAGATTCTTCCCGTGAAACGAACAGTGAAACCTTCTCATGCATGCATCCATGTAAATATGGCATCATTGCCTGCAGGCTATACTACAGATGTTCTTACCGTGAAGACAGGCAGTGCTCTGCCTCGATGCTGATGCAACAGCAGAACGACGAGGTGCCGCCACTGTTCCATGTGACCTACACGTACGAGCACACATGTGGCACGCCGCCCGTCCCGTTGCCAGAGATTGTGGTGGAGCAGCAGCCGACCGCGAGGCAAGGACTGGTGCTCAGGTTCGGTTCCCCTGGCGGACACCATGACGCGCCGCAGATGCAGCATTACGGGCCGCACCAAGCTATGTCGTCGCCTCCGAGTGCGTACACGTTGCTCAGCTTCTGTTCGAGTAGCGAGCAGCCTGTCTTCCGTTCCGATCCGGGAGCCGAGCCGTCTAGCTCGTCGTTTCCGACCGAGGGGTTGCCGGCGCCGTACGTCGTCCTCGACAAACGAAGCTATGTTACTGAGTTTGAGGGACAGTTGTAAATTCTTCGAGAAACTTTCATATTCCATTATTTCATGAAAAATGCTTCTGTGTTGAATACAATGGTTTGACCACTTGGTTGGATTCAAATTCATTAAAGACAGAGAAAGGTGCCATGAGGTGAGGTTGCATCATTTTTTCTGTGGGATGGTACTTACAGTTTTCTCCCGACGTGGTATAGAATTTATACTAAGATCCATAACTTTAGGTATTAGGAATGATATTGAACCAGTTATTATTGAAGATATTGGTGTCAACTCAAGAGACTAAGTCAGTGGGACTGCCGCCGTATGCTCTCTGGAACGAATGACAAAGCACGCTTGCACTGACGACTTTGGCTTGGAAGACAGTGTGTACCTTATATTGCAAGCAGACATATCAATGGAAGGTGGTGTTTTGAGTGGTGGCAAGCTTGCATTGTATAGTGGTCGACCGGAGCAGTATACTTAAGTTTATGACTTGGAAACCGTACTAGAGTGATCTTTTTCTTGGAAAAGGAAGAAGAGAAGAAACGGTACTGCAACCGGTCCCATGGTTCCTCTGATCGGCTGGGCCGATACGTTGTTGTCGTGGGCTTTCGTGAGGTTACCTGACAGACGACACAATGCCCCCTGAGCCCAATCTAAACCAGTCCTGGCCCAGGAACCAACCCAAACCCAGCATGTCATGTTTGGCGCGGCCGCACAGTCGTTCTGCATCTGCATCCAGGTTCCAGGACCGCGCTGTTCATTCCACGCGTGTTTCCTCGCTTCTTCGAGACGGACAGCCGAGACCGGTAAAGGCAGTTTTCCAGCCGCCGCTGAGACAGAGGCAAAAGAAGCTCGCTCTGGATCGGAGTCAGACAAGCACCTTCACCGCTGACTGCCTGTCCTAGGTTGCTTCGAACTGCCGGGAGGCCGTTCCTCTGATTAGCCGGCCGGCTGGCTGGCTGATCGGCGTCAGCGCGCGGAAAAAAAGGCAGATCGATATATAAGCGCAGTGGATTTTATGGTGAATCTGCCTGCCGCCAAGGGCTCCACCGCTCCGCGGCCTGCACTGACGATGACGATGGCGAAGCAAGTCCCATCCGAATTGGCGACTGCTGGTTTTGCCTCCGGGTTACTCCATCTTTGAGTTCCAACGCCACGGGTCTATGTTTCCAACTGTTCTTTTGTCCATACTGGTACGTGGCGTCATCTTGCCTTGCTCTACTACATGATGGTCACGATACTGGTTTTAACAGAAACGCAACATTAATCGGACACCAGTTTGACAAAAACTAAACTGGAGAAATGCACACCTGATGTAATTAGCTAGAGCGATTAGTTGTGTTAATCCTTGCCGTAGCTATTAGTACTGAAATTCGCAGAGCGCAATACGCATGCATATGGGATAGATCGTACGCGTCGCAGCAGTCGTCTCGTAGGTCACGCATGCCGGTGTTTTGATCGAAGCCGTCTCGACGCCATATGTATGTATCTGAGCCCTCGATTCACTGCCTCAAAACCGCAGACCGTGGTAAGCTAGCCCGTAGGACTCTCCGAAGTACAGCTCGCCTGTCACGCCGTAGTCCATGACGTCCAGCGCCGCGTCCACGTCAAGCCGCGGCAGCTCAGCAGGAGCATTCGGGTCAACGACCGAGGCGGGCGCGGGCGCGCCCTGCTGCTGCTGCGGCGGCTCCTGCCCGAAGGCGCCGCCGCCGCGGCTGCTGCTGCCGCCCGCTGGTGACTGGGCCCCCAGCAGCACGCAGGCGAGCGACGAGACCAGCGCCTGGCGCTCGCGCTCCTCCTGGACGGCGCCGCGCTCGCCCAGCAGGCCGCCCTGCTGCCGCCGCGCCGGGCCGGGCAGCGGATTCGCCATCGCGCCAGCCGCCGCCTCGGGCTCCCAGGCCGACGTGTCGCACGTGTGCTCGTTCACGTAGATGACGACGTACTGCGGCGGGTCGCCGTCGCTGCGCTGCTGCACCTGCTTGGTGGCCGGGCACCCGCGCTCCCGGTGGTAGCTGCATTTGAAGTAGGACCTGCATATGCACGTGACGCAGCTAATTGTTGGAATATTGAATCGGCAGCAGAGCGGAGCAGAGCCATCATATCAATCTGCGTAGAACATGGCGGCTACCACCCAGGAACTTTTGTCTATTGCATGCGAGATGCATCATAACAAAACGCGATTTGAGGCGGTGACGTCGCTTGAAGATGCTGACTGCTAGCCCGCTGACGTAGGAAGACGCTGACTGCTACACGATCACACGAGAACTACGCGACGAGATGTAACTTTCGGGAACAAGAGGCTGGTCAAGAAAACAAACGCAGAAAAGAAGTTTCTACTCGGAAGATAAACTTATGTCACCATCGATCAAACTGACTGTAGCTTTTGTTGTTTCTACAAAACGTGTGGGTGATTCTTCGCCTAGCTGGCAGCCCAAGGTGGTAAAATTTTGTGGTGAAATGACGATTACTAAAGAACAAGCTAAGTGAGAGAGGAATCAATTGACCTCGGGAATCTTGTGTTGGTGATCCTCTTCTGCCCGTACTTCCTCCACAGGTAACCGTCGTCGGAGTAAGGCGTGTATGTCATGATCTCCCTGGTTATGTTGAACAACAACAGTAATAATGCGCACGAAAAATCTGATCAACGTGCTGTTATATCGGCTGTGCAGGCACGTTCTAGCGGACAGGACAGCTGCTCACCTTCTCGGAACGTTTTCGTCTCTGGGCCGGCGGCCCGCCGGCGGCGGGGCGCGCGCGGGCGAGCTCATGATGGAGAGGCAGACGGCGAAGGCGCGGGACACCTCCTGCAGGAGGAATGCGGCGGCGTTCTCGGCCTGGCCCTGCCTGCGCAGCACGCGCGGCGCCTCTGCCCGCAGCCGCGCCGTCAGCTCGTGCCCGCGTGTCAGCTCCCTGATCACCGCCTCCTGCTCGTCCGCCGACGCCGCCGAGCTGCCGTCGCTCACGGCGAAGCGGGACTGCGCCTGCTGCATGGCTGCTGATTTGCAGGTACGTAGTTAGCGGTCGATCAAGCTTCGTTCTGTGCGTTCTATCTCTCGCGCCGGATAGCGTCGGTGGTTTGTCGGTACGGATCGATCGAGGTGCAAGCTAGCTCGCCGGGAAGTTTCGGCGCGCGGCGGGGGGATGGCGGATGCGTGGAGGAGGCTTCGTGTCCGCCGAGGTGTTGTGTATCTCGCGCCGCGCGGGGTACGTGGGCGGGAAGAAGGCTCTCGTGGCAGCTGGCACAGCTCGGCGCGAGTTGGAGATGATGGTTTGGTGGTGGTAATATACAAGCGGCAGTCCACAGTCCACGCGGAGTTGTGGACTCGGCTAAGACCGTATAGCATGTCGTTTCTTAATGTTCCTGAACCGTGCCTGCAGAAGACAACTGGGAGTAATGGTGTTCTATGATGACCAGTAATAAGTTGTTTATAATCTCGTAGGAGGTCATCGCCGGAATTAGAGACGGTGACAATGTCGTGCATAGTAGTTGTAGGAGCAAGAAAATATCCTGTAGGAGTTTTTTACCTCCCGTGTTTGTAATTGGGGTTTACCTTGTAACTTTTCCTTATATATAATATATTCCCCCCAGCGTCAGGAACTTTCAGAAAAAAAGCTCAAACTCTATCAAACAGTAAGCCTAACCAGGATATCGACTCTGTTAATAAGCTTGTATCCGCCCATTAGCCAGACCTAGACATATACGGGTCACCAATCACGCCCTAAGTTTCTGCGACGACGGAATGAAACGAGTGTCCGGAACACTGAGCTATGCTCAAACCAATCACTGGGAGTCGTCGCCAAGCAAGTTAACCCGTGTGACGACTGCACAAGCGGCACTTCGCGGTGCACGTCTAGTTCAGCCAGCATCTGCGAAAAACCATTTCTAAAAGGAGATTATGAGTCAGCAATTCCTAATATCTAGTTCAGCCATGAGAGATGCGGTGCACGTCTCCCATAGTTTACAGACAAGTCTGTGTCTTCATCTGTACTCTGCAGTCCTAGATCAGGTATGGTCAAACGTGAAAGTAGACCAACAGATCTCTAGCTTGACGAGCACTCTAGGTGCCGAGGTTAATTTCTCGTCGTTTAAATATTATAAAGAATTTTGAGTCCAGTTTTGTGTGTATATACGTGAAACGACGACTACCGGTAGAACACTGTTCGTTTCGCATGCGGGAAGTCAATCGGAACGTTCTAAAATAAGAAGGTCAGTTGGTCTTACCATCTGCAAGTTGGCGTGAAAACCCTCGCACGATCGCTACTACCCGGTCAACATGTTGCAGGCACCAGCGCACAGGGTCGTAATTTATTAAGGACGCAAATTCATTCGTTGAGGGTCCACCTATCCAGGTAAAATGGGTAATGCTTGCTGAATTGAAGCCGACACGGGAACGAACTCGCAATGTCCGAGTAGCTGAATTAATTAGCGGGTCAATCGGGCCTGCAGCCAGATTTGTGCTGCTACTGACTTGGGAGATTTGGAATGAGCTCAACGCGAGGATTTTTAGACATCGTGAGGCGTCGGCTACTACCATGCTTTGCGTGGTAAATCTCACCAACAAACCTTCGGTAGGTGTTGTAATTAAAGTCTCGCATTATCAATAGAACTGGCACTACTGCGTGCCTCAAACAGAGCAGGCCTGAATAAAGAGGCTAGCTAATCATTTACGACACATGGATGCTGCTTAATTTAATTTTGCTGATGAACTCGATCTCACACGTGAAAACTGAAAACGGAGGCTGCGAGTAGAAGCAACATTGGCAAGACGAATACTGGAGCGGGCCTTTGGTGTAACAAGACGAATAGTCAATATTTGAACAGAAAATCTTAGCGAGCTGTGCGCATGTTAATTAGTCAGGTGAGAACGGGAGGCCATAGTAACGGGTGACCGTAGCTGGTTACCTACGTCCGTTGTGTTAGATTCTCATGAGACCGTATTTGCCGGCGTTCTCACGTCCCGGACGATCGCTTTTTTTTTTTCAATTAGCATATTACCTCCTGTGCATAATGTGTTGAATTATTTTCCAAATTGATTTGAAGCGCGGAATAACTAATCGGGGAGGTTTCAATCAAATGCATGTTCCTGTTGGGATCATCTTTTTGATCTCCAACTCGCCACGCGCCCTGATCGGGGTTGGCAACCAACCTATGCTTGTGGGCCCCCTCGTGCACCGCACAAGATAAAAGGAGGGAACACTGGGGCATAGAAAACCAACGTTTTCGTGACTCAAAACCGACCCCAATAGAGTTTTCGATCCGATCTCTCAGCGCGCGGGAGCACGGGGAAAAGCTCACACCGCCGTTCATCAGACGCCGCCGTTCGTGCCGCCACCTCGACTCATCCACGTTCATCATCGACATGGCAGCTTCCTCGTCCGCACCCGAAGGTATGCAAAATCCGTTCAAGTTTTTTTCTTTTGTCCATGTTAGTTTAGGATCTGTTTATTTCATCATTACCCCGTAGATCTAGTGGCTAGCGATCATTGAAACCAACAATGGCATCAAGAGCCAGGCTAGTCTACACTAGATCTCGCTCGGGATTTTAATTTTTAGATCCACAACAAGTAAGTTTAGAAAATGAAAATGCATAAGAACGAAACATAGAAAAGCAAAAATAGTAAGAAAACAAAAATAAAAGGAGGGCAGGTGCGTGCGGCTATTTTGCCCTCGCCGGAACACCTCAACGGAGGGCCGCTCCCACAGGAGAGCGCGCACCGCCGGGAGCTACACCGCGGCGGTGCTGGGAGCCACAGGTCGCCACCCTCTCTCTCACACTCTCTGTTTTCTATGAGCAGCCGCATTCTAAAGAGATAGAAAAGAGGCAAGGAAATGAATTAGGGTTCAGGCAAGAGGTACCTCGGTGGTCCTTTTATAGGTCTAAAATGTTAGCTTCACCGTTGGATCAAAAGGAACGGTTCAGATTGATTAGTGTTTGTGGGCCAAAAAGTTGGTTGGACGCGGCCCAGGACGCGCATCAGCCCTGACCGGCCTTAGCTGGCACGCGCGCCGGTGCTACCGGGTGCACTGGAAACTCTAACGGGCACGCCGCCACTGCTACCGGGTGCGCCAGAAACCCTAATGAGCACACCTTGGCCCAAGCGGGCACGTGCAGCCCACAAGTGCACGTAGCCCGCTGCTAGCTCCGAGCGGGCCAGCTGCAGGTGCGGCCCATGTGGGGGCGCAGAAAAAGAATTTGCTTCCGGGGGCATCGAACCGAACGGTTCAGATTGATTAGTGTTTGTGGGCCAAAAAGTTGGTTGGACGCGGCCCAGGACGCGCATCAGCCCTGACCGGCCTTAGCCGGCACGCGCGCTGGTGCTACCGGGTGCACTGGAAACTCTAACGGGCACGCCGCCACTGCTACCGGGTGCGCCAGAAACCCTAGTGAGCACACCTTGGCCCAAGCGGGCACGTGCGGCCCACAAGTGCACGTAGCCCGCTGCCAGCTCCGAGCGGGCCAGCTGCAGGTGCGGCCCATGTGGGGGCGCAGAAAAAGAATTTGCTTCCGGGGGCATCGAACCTATGACCTCAAGGGAGAGGGTTCCGTGCTCTACCAACTGAGCTAAGATCGGTTTGTGCTTAACTTCGGTGCTTAATATTTAAGTAATCGGGCTAAGGTTTTAGTTATGGCATGAAAATTGTTTTGTATATTATCAGTTTAATATTAGTTTGTAGTATTTTTATCTCCTGTAATTAACAACTTTCATGTTAAAATAGTTTTCAACGATATCTAATTCTGTTGTTGTGGATAATTAAGAGTAATTAAGTACGTTCTAAGCTTCCGCTGTTGTAATTAAGTTTATTAGTTTTCTAATTAATTTTCAATTGAGAAATTTTATTAGAAGAATTCTCATTAAGTCTTTTTGCTAATTAAGTTATAGTAATTTTGTTAAGTAGCCAACGTGAACAATAAAATCTACTATGTATTAAGTTTAATTTAAGTTATACTGATTCATGGAAACTTTATTTGAGTAACCAACGCGAAAAAATAAAATTCACTTGTTTTATGTTCTTAAATGACGTGCCTTGTTGAGTAACCAACGCGAAAAATAAAACACAGTATTTCTATATTGCTTTAAGTATTTTGTTCATAAAGAATTTTGTTGAATAATCAACGCGAAAAAACAAAATTTGCTATGATTTTGAATGTTGTATTTTGTGGAGTAACCAACACGAAAAGTAAAATACAACATTCTATATTGTTTAAGTTTATATATATATATATATATATATATATATATATACACACATATATATATATGTAATTTTATGAAGGTTCCTCCGCCTTGTCTTTAGAAATGAGTTTTATTTCCAACATTGAACCACTCAATGGTTCAAATTATGGTACATGGAAAGAAAAATTAGAGATCGCTTTGACTATCTCTAAAATTGATTATGTACTGATGACACCTTGCCCCACTGAGCATGAGTTCCCTTCACCTATTGCTGGGGAGACCGATGAGTCTTTCGAGCTTAACAAAGGACAATACCTAAGTTTAAAGGATAAGTACTATAAGGATCTCACTAAGTGGATTGCCTCAAATAGAAAGTGTTTGATGGTGATTAAGGAGATAATCACTGAGTCCATTCGCGGAGTAATTTCTGATTGCGATACTGCTCTTGAGTACCTCCGTAAGCTGGAAAGTCAGTTTCCTGCCTCTTCCAAGGCTACAATTAGCATGCTTATCAAGAAGCTCATTACTGAGAGATACACTGGAGGTGGTGTGCGTGAGCACATTATTAAGATGACCAACTTAGTAATGAAGCTCAAACCAATGAACTTAGAATTACTGATGAGTTGCTTGTGCACCTCATTTTTGCTTCACTATGTAAGGAGTTTGATACCTTCGTGATCAATTACAACTCTCAGCTAGAGAAGTGGAACTTAGAGAAATTGATTGTCATGTGCGTTCAAGAGGAAGAACGCATTAAGTCCCAAAGGGGTGGTGACTATGTCAACTACATCAAAGGGAAAGGTAAAAGGAAGAACTATTTTTGTTCTCCCAAAGGTGTTTTTTAAGCTACATGACACTTCTTCTACTAATAAGGGAAAGGGTAGGACTCCACTTCAGCATCCTCTTCAGAAGGGTATGAAGTGGACAAGGATCGGTGTAGGTTTTGTAAAGAGAAAAGACACTACCAGAAGGATTACGTGGGCTCTATGAAGTGGTGTTGCAAAAATGGTAATGATTTTAGACTTTTGTTAATGAATTACTGTTTTTAGATTATTCTCGATCTACTTGGTGGATAGATTCAGGTGCCACCGTGCACGTTTGTAATTCTTTACAGAGATTAAGTATGAGGAGGACCTTAAGAAGAGGAGAAAAGGTCATTAAAGTCGCTAATGACCGTGAAGCTCAAGTTGAAGCTGTTGGAGATCTCACACTTAGACTTAGAGATGGCTTTGTACTTAGCCTTTATAAAGTCATTTATGTACCCTTTTTAGAGAGAAATTTAATTTCAATTTTATTTTGAATGATTCAGGTTATGTGTGCCATTTTGCCAATGATTAATATTCTATTTTATTTAATAATAAATTTGTGTGTCTTGAATTTTGACAAGACATGTTATATTTATTATCCTTACTTGATAACATTAATGTTATAAATAATAATCAAGTTTCTTCTCAAAATAACTTAGTATTCAACAAGCGTAAAAGAATCGATTCTGAAACATTATTGAAATTGTGGCATTGCTATTTATGCCATATTTCGAGGAGGAGAATTGAACGCTTAGTTTTCCAATCGATTTTCCCCACTTAGACTTTTCGGATTCACAAGAATGCATTGATTGCATTAAAAGCAAATTTGTTAAGAAGATTGAGAAAGATGTCAAACGTAGTACGGGAATTTTAGAATTAGTTCACACGGATATTTGTGGTCCATTCTCCATAGTCTATGTAGATGGTTATGATTCATTCATAACATTTACTGATGACTATATGTGTTATACCTACATTTATCTAACCAAGGAGTAATTCGAAGCGTTGAATAAATTTAATATATTTAATGCCGAAGTAGAAAATCAGTACAACGTTAAGATTAAATTAGTAAGATTCGATCGTGGAGGGGACTAATACGGTCGACATACCCCGTATGGTCAAATTACTGGAGCTTTTGCAAGGTTTACACAGGAAACAGCATAGTAGCCCAATATTTCACGTCGGCGAGTCTAAGCAGAACGGTATAGCAAAACTGAGAAACCGTACGCTTATGGATATGGTAAGAACTATGCTAAGTTACTCGACAGTTTTAGTTAGTCTATGGATGGAGGCGTTAAAAACCGTCATTTGTGCTTAATCGGGTACCGAGTAAATCAGTACCTAAGACAATACATGAAATGTGGACAGGACGTAAGCACTCATTAGACTACTTGCACGTATGGGGTTGTCCTGCTAAGGCCAAAATATTCAACCCAAACATCGGTAAGCTGTACTCTAAAACTATTAGTTGTCATTTTATTGGCTATCCAGATAAGAGTAAGGGATATCGATTCTATTGTCCAGATAGATACACTAAGTTCATAAAAAATAAGGCATCGAGTCTTTTTAGAGAATGTCATGATAAGGAGTATGGTAAGACGAGAGATAGATTTTGAGGACAAGCGGGTCAATGCGCCCACTCCTATGATTCAAAAACTCTTTTTCTCAATACCTACTGTTGGTAAATCATATGTGCCAATCACTAATGATTCAACACCTGTTGTTAGTCCTTCATTAGCAACAGAAGAAGTAAGAGAGGTTCAGCCTTCCGAGCCTATTGAGCCAGTTGTTGAAAATGATGAAGCGCAACAATAGCCTCAACAAGAAGATAATGCGCCAATTAGAAGATCTCAACAAGTAAGAAAAGGCAACCATTCCAAACGATTATGAGGTGTATGGACACAAACAAGGTCTCGGATTTCGTCGAGATTCCTCGAGGAGCCAAGACGGTAGGCTGTAAGTGGGTCTACAAGATCAAACGTGACTCTAAAGAGAAAACCGAAAAATATAATGCCAGACTTGTGGCGAAAGGATTTACTTAAAGAGAAGACATAGATTATAATGAGACGTTCTCATCCGTCTCTACTAAGGATTCTTTTAAAATCATTATAGTATTAGTAGCGCATTATGATTTAGAGTTACATCAGATGGATGTAAAAACGGCGTTTCTCAATGATGATCTGTACGAGGACGTGTATATGATACAACCGAGAGGTTTTGTCATTAAGGGTAAGGAATACATGGGATGCCGCTTAAGTAAGTCTATCTATGGACTCAAACAAGCCTCACGGCAGTGGTATCTCAAGTTCGATGAGACAATTAGAAAGTTTGGGTTTAACAAGAATGAGGAGGATAATTGCATCTATGCTAAATTTAAAACTGAAAAATTCATTTTCCTTTTTCTTTATGTGGATGACATAATACTTGTGAGTAGCGATGCCAATCTACTGTTAGAGACTAAGAGGTTCTTATCCTCCAACTTCGATATGAAGTATCTAGGTGAAGCATCCTATGTGCTGGGTCGAGATTCACCGAGATCGTGTTAAAGGAGTTTTAGGTTTATCTCAGAAACCATACTTAAAAGGCGTACTCAACAAGTACGGCATGTATGCGAGTAAACCTTCGCCTGCTCCAATAGTCAAGGGCGATAAGTTTGAAAACTTTCAGTGTCCCAGGAAACAATACGAGATTGATCAAATAAAATCGGTTCCATATGATTCTGCTGTCGGAAGCCTAATGCATGCTCAAGTATGTACTCGCACTGACTTAGCGTTCGTAACAGAAATGCTTGACAGATATCAAATCAATTCAAGGATTGATCATTTGAAAGCAGTTAAGAAAGCATTAAGATATGTGCAAGCCATAAAAGGCCTCATGTTAATATATAGTAAGTTAGACCCACTCGAGGTAGTGGGATACTCAGACTCAGATTTTGCGGGTTGTGTAGATACTAAGAAATCCACGTCAGGTTACATATTCACCCTTGCAAATAGAGCTTTATCGTGGAAGAGCTCCAAACAAACCGTCACTGCATCGTCCACAATGCAATGCCGAGTTTGTTGCTTGTTATGAGACCACGGGGCAGACATTATGACTTAAGAAATTTCTACCCGGTCTTAGAGTGGTCAACAACATTGAAAAATCACTTAAATTATATTGCTACGATGAACTCGCAGTATTGTACTCTCACAACAACAAGTCGAGTGTGTTGCCAAATACATCGACATTAAGTTTTATGTTATAAAAGACAAAATTCAGGATCATACTATTAGTCTTGAGCATATTAGAACCAAGCATATGCTTGCGGATCCGCTTACTAAAGGTCTTCCTCCCAATGTGTTCAGAGAACACGTAGCCGACATGGGATTAAGGGAAAATCTATGATCACCTGGATATTTAGGTGCCAAACTAAGAATAAGGTTATTTCTAAGTGTAAGATGTATTGTGGTTGTTGAGTCAGATAGTACGTAATTGACTATTTTTGATGCGATGTGCTCAGTATGTCGAACATGAAAAAATAAATAATAAGTTAAATATTAAGAATTCAAATAAGTTTTGATAACAATGATCTGTGGATATCAAGGGGGAGAATGTTGGGATCATCTTTTTCATCTCCAACTCACGAACGTCCCCAACGTACGTTCCGAACATTCCTCCACCACGCGCCCTGATCGGGGGCGCCAACCAACCTATGGTTGTGGGCCCCCTCATGCACCGCGCAAGATAAAAGGAGGGGAACACCGGAGGCATATAAAACCAATGTTTTCGTGACTCAAAACCGACCCCAACAGAGTTTTCGATCCGATCTCTTAGCGCGGGGGAGCACAGGTAAAAGCTCACGCCGCCGTTCATCGGACGCCATTCGTGCCACCACCTCGACTCATCCACGTTCATCATCGACATGGTGGCTTCCTAGTCCGCAGTATGCGAAATCCATTCACGTTCTTTTCTTTTGTCCATGTTAGTTTAGAATCTGTTTATTTCATCATTATCCCGTAGATCTAGTGGCTAGCGATCATTGAAACCAACAGCACCCGTAAGATCAAAATACTTTGAACCCAACCTAGTTGATGCGTTATATCTCCTCCCGATGGAATCGAATCCTGGGTCGGGACATTTTTATCTCTCTCCTTCGTCTCCCTCCCAATCTGAGTTAAAATTTAAAATTTGGAATTAATTTTGAATTTGAAATTAAAAAATGAATTAGAAATCTAAAATTTGGAAATTTCAATTTTAAAATATGCACTAAGCAGTGAATTCTGTTATTTTTCTTGCGGCGTCCGATATGGTAGTGATTAGTGTTCTACTGTTCTGAGTTCGAAAACAAAGTGTTATACTGTTGTTGAGTAGCAACCTATTCAGTTTCTCAATCTTTGTTTCGATAAAGATCTTGTTTTTAGAACTATATGTTTGTTTTAGGCTTTTAGCAGAGAGTGGATCAGCAAGGCATCACATGGACGTGATATAATACGCAAGGAATGGTGGAACATGCTGGGATCGCACGGAAAAGAAGTGCTGCTGGTACACCACTCGTAACACAGAGTCAAGGAGCAAAACGACACTGGAAATTTTAACTGGGCCTTCCGGTTTACGGAACACTAGCATCACGTGAAAACGTAAAATCTCTTACATTAGACGCATACCTGACGCATCCGTGATGTGATTACCGGATTCTGTCACTTCCACATGTCGCATGTTTACCGGCCTACATCTCTCAGAGTGAAGTGACCCGAGAGGCATGTCGCACGAGGGAGAATCACGCAATAATTAAGCAGTGCAGAGCTCACCAGTAAAAGAATTGTAACTTTCCTGCAGCTAATGCTTATTTGCAGCGCGATGTTTGCCTCGCGATATGCAATATGCAGTGAACAAAAAGATTTCAAATCATGCAAAAGAGAATATGGCTTACCACAGTGCAATAAACAACAATAACTAGCGAGTACGCAGCAAAATACTGAAAAGAATACTACCGACAGTTTCCGTTGATTCCGCTAAACATTGAGCGCGTTGAAGAACTGCTATCGCGGGCAATAACGACAAATGTACTCAACAGCTATGTACACCATCACGATCTTTATAAGCTCACTTATTATTGTTGTTCCAGCCTATCATCTAGATTACATGAGCAAAGGAACAAATGAGCTCGGCCACAAGCACGAGCGAGCAGGCAAATTCTTCCGACTACATGTATCACAATAGACCAACACCGCAGACGCTAGATATAAACAGTGTTTGCCTGAGTTGAGCGGATGGAAATTGAAAGCGATGGGCCATAGTTTTTCAAGCCCAGCTGTAACCACCTGTTCATCCAGTGCTGCATAGTATCATCCATGAAATAACTAGTTCAGCTAACAAAGTTTGCAGACCTCATAACATCCTATGATTATTTATGCAATCTACATGGGAAAACACACAGAATGAAAAATCTACATGAGAAAGCACATAGACCGGATTTGAGTGTTACCATTTGTTTGATAAATGTTTCACTGCTCAGAGATCTTCAGAGTGTTACTACTCGAGATGCGATAAAAGTAAAAGGCTGTTGCTGTCCCACTGTAGCACAATTCAAAATTAGTATCATACAAATAAGAGAACATTCAACTAAAAACGGTTGTAACAGCTACACTAGAGATGAAGGGCAATTGTGTGATACCAAGTCAAGCTACCGGGTGCTGAAGTATATTAATGGATGCTACATGACCAACTATGATGATCACAACATTTCTCTAAAGATTGGCATCAGCTTACAAAGTATTCGAAGAAGCATTCACTAAATAAAGAATTAATGATAAACATGTACTACAAGGATAACAAAATGCCAGGCAGGAAAGATTGTGGACATAGAGAAAACCAAATTGGTACTTTAGGGTGACGATATAGTTATGGAAGGATCAGAGTGGCAGTACAAAAACGAAGCCATTATCTATCAGAAAATTGCAGCTTATTAGAAAATTCAAATGCAAATAGGCAAGAAAAATGTTCACATCCATCAAGATGTTCTGTATGGTGACTTGGTTCCTAAATAAAGTAAGAAACACAAAACATTTTAGTGTCCAGCAGGTAAATGCAAACACAGTTGTAGGTACATAAATATGTGACGAGCCAATATATTTTCTTTCACAAATGGTTACGTGTATGTGTGAGTTTAGAACGAGGATACTTCAACCAATTAAAAGGTTCAAAATGTACTAACCTGAGGAGGACCATGAATATTTTTGGAAACCAGCCATTCTGTGGGGAAATAGGTAAGACAAAATTAAGTTATAAGGTGATAACAGCGGAACATCATAATTAGAGATCCATGCCAGAAAGTTTACCTGAAGTAAAACAGACAGTTCCCTGAAGAAGATGACAGTAGCAATTGCTGCATGCCATAAGCCAAACAGTCAGGGTGCTAGTAAAAATCGTAACAGATCTTATTAGGGTTGAAGTCAAACTTTGATACATAAATCTCTGATAAGAGATGTGTGCTGAATCGATCATTAATTATATTCCAAACCAAGTTATATTGTCAAATGTCCATTTCATTGCATGTCTAATTAGAAACAGTTGAAAGCTTCCAATGCTATGTGCCTATGACCAAAATAGCAGTATTCTGACATCCAAATACTCCCTCTGTCCCAAATAAGTCTATTTCTAGGATTGGTTGACTGTGTTTTCTTCTTGCTTTTGACCAATAATTTCGATAAATTCAATCAACTTTAACATGGGATTTATATTTTCAGATTCACTATAAAAATATTTCCATAGTATATAATTTTCATATTGTTAAAGTTAATCAAATTTATATAAATTGTTGGTCAAAGGCAAGAAGAAAATAGTCAACCAATACCAATCCCAGAAATAGACTTATCTTGGGACAGAGGGAGTAGATCCTTGCAAAAATCTTGTTTGATAACCAAAAGGTAGCATTGGCTTTGATCATGTTCAAAACCACAATACTAAGGATGAAAATTAAACGGTAGAATCAGGTTTGTTAAAAAAGGAGAAATTCCAAAAGCCCACTTGAATAGGAGCCTGGAAGTTAGAAATGTTTGTACCCATATCTGTCGATATTATGCTATAACACTAATCGTTTCACCATTAAATTATCCTAAAATATACATCACAAGCAGTGCATACAAAATCTTATTAAGTTGACCACTATAACTTTTGTTGTGATATACATGAAAAATTTGATCTTGTGTTATAGTAATCAAAGAAACAATTTATAGCCAGAAGCAGCCAGCGAGTCACTGTCATCATAATCATAAGAAATCTTACAAGTATGAGTAATGGAAAAGTAGACATACATCACGCCTCCCTACGAAAACCTATCAAAACAGTTCACTTCAGACTTTTACTGACAGCATAAAATTTTAGAAAGAAATATTAAATAAGCTAATGCTTATTGAACTGATGTAGTTACGTAAACTAATATAAAACAAGACTCTACAAAAATACAAATACACTTTATAACCTGTTGTAGGACAGACAACAGTTTTGTGGAAGCTAAGTAGTTTGATATAGTTAACAAAAAATATTCTATTTTATCTTCAATGTACTACATATTGTTATGTTGAGGCTGCAAACCTTACATGTCTAAAATGCATGTCAGCACTAAAAATAATGATGAATGGTGCGAATAAATTACAACAAGGAAAAGATAAAGAGTAAAAATAGTTAACCAGCTTGGCCTTGAAGCAGAAGACGAGGCTGACGATCGCCATCTCTTTGTGATCTCAAACTTGAGATGCCCAGAGCCAACAATGCCAAGCCAAGAATAATACCAAAACGAAGTGCAGATGTGTGTCCCGTCAACATGAAGTCTAGGAAACCCCCCACAGAAAGAAAGGTACCTACATGAAGTGATGCAGGCACATGAACATCTTCAACCTTCAATAACAAAGCAGTAGCTAATTGAAAACACGACTACGATATATCAGACATTTCTTTTTCAGTTTTGCCAACCCTCAACATGTTGTGCGTGTAATGAATTGTGATAAAAAAGTCAACCAATGTAAAGCATTTTTACATACCAAGGGGAATGCCCACATGATAATCCTTATACTGTGATGGGAAACTCAAACTGCTGAGGGCGCTGAATGTGTCTGTGATATCCTTGATTGAGTCTGGGGACTTCTGAGCTGCCAACCTAAGATATTCCTGTCCTTCCTGACCAACCTCATCAGCGATCACGCTAAGATCCTTCTGAGCTTTTTCGGCCTGGATCTTCAGCTTCTGGGAGGCTTCCAAGAGCACCTCCCTGGTCCTATTGGAGTAGACTTCGTATGCCTGCATCGACAGGGCCTGCATTCGCAGGGCCTCCGCCTTGAACTGCTCCAGCGTTACCTTCCAGGCCTCCTGAGCCTCATCAGGCTGTATCTCCCCATTGATGGCATCTTTGTCATTCACCACGCCTGAACCCTCCTGAAAAATCCAGCACAAGGGTAGATGACATGAGCACCAAAATTCAGCCACGGCATCATGAGATTCACCATAACGAATCGGGGGAAACAGCACGTGTAAATGAAACCAACACCACCACACGATAGACAACTCCCATTCGGCAGGTTGTTGGCGTATTATAGTATGGACAGTTCAATAGCAGTTGAATGAACATGATTAGTGGGAGGAGAAATCGTTAGGCAGATGAGACAGAAACGAATGAACGGAGGCAATCTCGCCCGCTAAAATAGAAAAAATGCGCAAGGATCTCGGAGAGATGGGATGGGTTGACTAACGGGTACCTCCTGTCCAGCCAGGGCGGCGGCGACGCGGCGACTTCGGGGCGCGCCCCTTCCGACGAGGCCCCGGGAACCGGCCGAGGCCGCTCCGAGCGAAACATCGACGCGGCGGCCGCGGGGCGCGCCCCTTCCGACGAGTCCTCGGGGACCAGACGAGGCCGCTCCGAGCGGAACCTCGATGCGGCTTCGGGACGAGGGTGGAGAGCGCACGGGGCGCAGCGGGGCCGAGGCGGAGGCGAGCGGGTGGGACACGCGGGCGGGCTGACCGGCGTGCACGAGGGGGGCGGCCATCGAGGCGGGAGATAGGTGGGACTGCGCTGGCGCCCCCTCGGCGACGGGAAAGGAAGGGAGCCGGGCCGGGTCGGGCGGGTGGCGAACGGAACAGAGCGGCGGAAATGGGAGAGGGAGAGTGACGGCAGCAGCAACAACGGAACGGAAAGGGAAACGGGAGAGGACGTGTTGTGGGGTTTGTACGGGTTTTTTTGTTTTTGGGTCGGACTCCAAGTCCAAGGGTGGGCTTGTTGCGTTTTGAATCTGTGGGCCGCCTCCTAGTTACGCGCACTTGGGCTTCTATTCCACTACGAGCTCAAATGGGCCGTGAAGTCTCGCTGTTCGGAAGTTTGGGCTTCCTCTGAAGATCCATGCGAAACCTACACGTCGGAGTGCATCCCTGTCACCCTTACTCCGGGCACAAGTTATGGCATATGCCAAATTTGTTAAAGAGGACCGTGGTTTGACCGTGAGTCCATGACTATAAATTTTCCTATATTCTCTTTTTTCTTTCCTCTCATAGTTTAACTCTTTGTGGTCTCAACATGTTTCCGTGCCACTGTCACCATTTGGTGTTGCGTAGATCAAAATTATTGGGAAAAGAAAAAGAAATAATGGTCTGTAATATAATAGCTTCCCTAAAATACCACCAAGCTATTCATATCCCATAGATAGAATTGGGCGTATCTCCCCGCCAACATTTCACTACGGCGGCATTCTTTCGCGTGTTAGGTGGAGTGGCCGGGGGCATCAACGTAGATGGTCCAGGGCCGCCGCCTTGGGCGGACGACGGTCGCGGGGTTCGGTGGAGTTGCTGCTGCCCCGATTTGACGGAGAGCACGAGCCTCCATTCGCCGGCCCGCGCCAGCCACCTGCGACACCGCACCGACTTATAACCGTTGAATCTTGATCGGACGGTGTAAAATCATCGTCTAACATGGATCGTTTTCTATACCTTTGTTTCTTTTTGCGGGCGAAGTGAAGCTTGCGGGCAACCGCTGGCATGGGGCCATCGACGGACGACGGGTCTGGTGCATGGACGACGCGATACCACGCCATCGTCGGCTCAAGTAGTGTACCTGCGCGTGCACGGCCACGCACGCATCAGAGCAAAGGCGCGATGGGTCCATCCATGCATGGCCACCGCTGCGGTGCTGCATGCGACCCAGATACAGCGGGTCCTCAGGGCGGCAGGCGCCATAAATGCATGCGCCTACCCACGGCTTCTGGCTTGCGCCTCGTCAGTGATGAGCGGCCCAAAGCCCTAGCAGCTGGCGCGTCGCGTCGCCACCAACATGTGCGCGCGATCAATGCGCATGTACGAGAGGTGCTCGAGGCGTGGAAACCCGCAAGGTGCTCAGGACGAGTAGCTAGCATGCGCGGCAGTATCCACCATAGCTCGAGTAGTAAATGAAAAGTCCTGCATCGGTTGAGACTGGCACCGCTGCTCCTACGGACTCAAATCCTTATTGCAATGTATGGGCACACAAGTCAGTGACTGGTACTGTATGTATAGTACAGTAGAGAATACGCACCCCTACTCCTACACTACACGGCTCCGCCGATCCAGCAGCGCGCGGCCGGGAACGCCGTTGCCGTGCGCCCCGCGCCGCTGCGTAACGGCCTCGACCCTGCCCATCACCATAACTCCGCAACGTACGAGCTCGTCGGCGTCGCGCGGCCCGGGGCGAGTGTGTCCTGGGGAGACGGGCTGCCATCGATCTCGGGGAACGCATGTTTTGCTCGTAGGAGAAGCACGCGGGAGACACTAGCTAGCCTCCTGTCGGATTACTTTGAGGTGTCGAAATCTCGTGGAGGTGAATCACGTGGGTGCGCGTGCGCGCGTGCGTGCGTGAGGTTAAACCAATATCCCGTCCGGGGGAGTCTTCGCAGCAGCAACGCGATCGACGAACTGGCCACGCGCACGATCCCCACGGCGCTACTACCCATGATTCGCTCAGCACGGCACGGTCAACCCGCTTATTATTGTGGACAACAACGTTAACCTGCCCAAGGAGCTTCCTCCGCTCGAGACCTGCCGGCCGGTCCACTCCTCCTAATAGCTTCGACAGGCTCCCAAAAATACTTACTAGCTCCTACTCAACTCTGCAGCAGAAGAAAGTAAGCTGATGCAGCATTTCTCAGTTCCGTTCCGATCAATGGCCTACGGACGTTGCTTCCGAGTGAATCAAAAGCGATGCTCTACTCCACGGTACTACGTAGCATGCCTTCCTGACCAGCTGGAGACTGAACCATGATTCTAAATTCGCGTAATCGGGATACTCAATTTCCCGTGATATACTTTTTATTCAGCCGGACAGCTAGCACATGCATATCCTTCGACCGCACTCCTCCCCTAGCTACTGGTCTTGATCATCACATTCCAACGCTCCAACACTTAGTACGCGCATCTCATTCTGTCGGTCTTTGTCCACCTGGCGATGCAGGTCCATCGATTTTTTTTCTTTACTGTCGGTATGAATAACGAAAGCTTACGCTCAAGATGATGAATCACATCATTCTAACCACGGTTTTGTGATCTGAAGAACGTGTCACTCCGCTTAGTCCTGCAACTGGTTATTCGAATTTGACGGGTGTCTATAGGTTGAAACTGTGCGGCGGATAGCGCAAAAAACGACATTCTGAACAGCTCCGCGTCTCCCACTGTACCGTCGGCAGCCTCAGCAGCACCAGTGCCACGCAGGTCTGGCAAGTGCTGTATCGACGCCGGTCAGCAATCTTTCAACTAGCCATTCATTTTCAACCGCGGAGACTTGCGTGGCGTGGCAGGAATGCGAAAGGGGCAGGCGAGGTGGCGTTCCTATCTCCTGGACTTACTCACGCTCAGAATTCAGGAATGAGTCTCTCAATACGTCTTTTGGAGGGCAAAATTGATGCTACCGCCTTCCTGGATATTGTTACGTCAACTGTTGCTAATTGCTTGGCCAGAAGGACAATCCGATGAAACTGCTTTTGTGCCCCCATGGAAGATAAATGATACGGAGTATCACGAGTAGAACCTTTTTCTGACAGCTCCATTGCTTTCAAAAAGCTTCGGATTCATTCTACTAGATCGGCGATTGATTGGTTGGTTGACAATACGAACATAACATTTATAATAACGAAATGTTGAACAATTTAATCTGTAATAAGAAAATTAAGCAAGCGTGACAAAAAAGCAACTACGCAGGCATAGCAAAAAAACATTATAGACAATAAAGTGCACAATAATTTAACCTGTCGAACAAAATTGCAGAGAAGTGAGAATATTAGTTAGCCTGTTATGCAGAGGTATCAGCAAACCTAGCTTGCATTGCATCGAGGCAATACCTACATGAGCTACAAATTCTTCCGACCAAGGGATCAACGAATTTTAAAGAAGCAACAAACAGCCTTGCAACCCTAAACCTTTGAACAGATTACAAACACTCCACTCTCTGCATCCTCTCTTTTCTTCTCATCGGGCATCATATATGCATCTCAGAAAACAAAATAAAGGGCAGCTCAAGGCGAATAAGAACAGATAATCAGAATAGAAATTCAATCCAGCTCATCCTCAGCACTATCATGAGGAGTCCTCACCAGCTCAAGTATGTTCACCACGTCTCCCATGTCAGGCCGGTTCGATGGCACCTGCGAGGTGCAGACGAGGCCCAACTTGATGATCGCCAGGGCCTCGTCCATTGGGAACTCGCAACATAGTCGTGGATCCATACAGTCCTCCAGTCTGCCCTCCTCCAGCGCGCTCCTGACCAAATCACATAGCACAACGACATCATCTTCCAAGTACTCAACAGGTCTCCTGCCTGTCAGGACCTCAAGCACGAGGACCCCAAAGCCATAGACGTCACACTTTTCCGTAATCTTCACCGTCTTGCATGCAATTTCAGGCGCCATATACCCAAGTGCACTCTGAATCTTACTACTTAGGACATAGCGGTCTAGCATAGGCAGCAGCTTGGCAAGCCCATAATCGCCAACCCTGGGCTCACCATTGCTGTCCAACAGCACATTACTGGACTTGAGATTGTAGTGTATGATGCCATGTTGGTGCAAGTATGTCAGGCCCCTCGCAACACCGAGGATGATGTCGAACCTCTCCATCCAAGAGAGTGAGTTATCTTCAGTGCACCCATGCAGGTACTTGTGCAAATTCCCTCCAGGCAGATAATCATAGATGAGGAGCTGCAGTGATGAAGTCCAGTAGAATCCTCTGAGTGAGACAACATTGTGGTGCCGCACCTTGCTAAGCAATTTCACTTGTCGTTCAAAATCATCCTTAGACTTGACCAGGCTAGAGACAGTCAGCTTCTTGATGGCTACCGGCTGCCCGTCTCTCAGCACTGTCTTGTACACTGCACCGAAGCCTCCACGTCCGAGTTCACAATTCTTATTCAACAACGCATGTCCATCGGTGCTGAACTCAGGGCTGCCTTTACCAAACATGACAAGTTTTCCGGAGGTAGCATCATTCTCAGGGGACTGGCTAAGATAATCATCAGATAATGCAACAACGGGTACTGGGCGGGGAGCAGATGCCCGGGCTTGGACGTGGCGGTTGAGCACAGATATTGTGATCACTCCTATAGCAATAGCAGCAGCACCAGCAATCGCAATGAGGGTGGATATGCTCAGTATGATTTTCTTATGATGCATGTTGCTAGGGGTACTGGGTGTGGCTTGTGAAGAGGGGTTTGACGAGGAGTTGGGGTTGAGCACAATTGGCTTTGGCATAACAGCACTGCACGAATCGTTCTTCCGTGAGCTACAGAGACCAGAATTTTCCGCAATGAAGGCTTCAGGGATGTTGTTGAAGAAGCGACTGTTTGGCAGGCCCCCTGACAGCATGTTGTGGGAGACGTCAAAGACACGAAGGCTTGGCAGATTAGATAGCTGCACAGGTAATGTCCCATTCAGCTTGTTCTGAGAAAGATTGACCACCTGCAGGCTGGTCAGGTTGCCCATGGTGCGAGGAATTGACCCCGTTAGGCTATTGTGCGACAAATCCCTGCAATGAAACAACATATGTCTACATCAATAAAAAATGATTTCCTAGTTGGTTAAGTTGAGCACAGGTGTTTCGAATCTTACTCGTGTATACATTTGACTTTAGTTTTGAGTGTATCCAGGAAAATAAAAAGGTGAGGACGAGGTACTGGGATGCCCACAAAACAAGATGACAAACACAGACCCGTAATTTGCGTTTTGGGGTTCCACACAGAAAATAAGACAACACTGTCCTACTGTCTCCGTTTCTTTATAGTTGCCGTTTTGTGTCAGGGAATTAAAGAGAGATGGAAAATATATATGGTGTAGGAGGGAGATGGAGGTAGAAATACATTGGAAAATAAAAATGATAAATATTATGAGAAAAGTTTGAATGCTAAAATGATAAACGTTGTGAAAAAGACGGAGCACGTCACTTTCTACAACGTCTCTGGAACCTCGGAAACGCAAAGCAGTCATAGAATGACGAAAAGAAAAAGAAACAGGCTTAGTCAACTTCACTCGCAAGCAATCCCGATGTCCGATGACGTCAATAGAGAAGTTGATTCCGAAATACGTACAAAGTATTACCAGCAGTAAAAAATTTAACAAAACCAAAGTTCACTTACAGGGCAATGAGGGAGCTGCAGTTTCCGATCTGGGCCGGGATGCGTCCTGTGAGCGAATTCCTCGTCATCCGCAGGTCCCGGAGCGCCACCGCGCCGCCGATCTCCGGTGGCACACCTCCGTCGAGGCGGTTGGAGCTCACGTCGAGTACCTCGAGGAGCCTCATTCCGCCAATGCCGGACGGCAGATGCCCCGAAATGGAATTCGACGAAAGATTCAGAGACTGCAGACCAGCAAAGCCAGTAACGTGTGGCGGGATCTCGCCGGAGAACGCGTTGCCCGACAGGTCTAGCGCCCGTAGAGCCATCACAGAGTCGCTTGGCACCTTGACCCACCCGGACAGCTTGTTCCCGGCAACCGAGACGCGCTGCAGCGGCAGGCCGAACACCCACCAGGGGAGCTCGCCGGTGAGCGCGTTGCGGCTAAGGTCGACCTCCACCAGGTTCTTGCAGTTCGCGACGGTGTCGGGGATAGCGCCCGTGAAGCGGTTGCCCGATAAGTCAAGGCGCTCCAGCGCCCGCATTTCCCCGATCCACGCTGGCAGCTCTCCTGTAAGCGCATTGGCCCCGGTGCTGAGGAACCGCAGTCCGGTAAGCCTCCTGAGCGAGTTTGGCAGGCCACCGGTGAGCAAATTGTGACCCAAATCCAGCGACTTAAGCAGCGCTGCCTCGCCGATGTCCGCCGGTATCTCCCCGGCGAGAAGGTTACGGCTCAAGTCCACCTCCCGCAGCGAGCTTCCCCTGGGGAAGCCGCCAGGCACACTACCGGAGAGCTCATTGCCGGAGAGATCGAGAGACCGGAGCGAAGGCAGCGACCAGAGCCCGTCAGGAATGGGGCCGGCGAGGCGGTTGGACGAGAGGTTCAGGGACACGAGGGAGGAGCAGGAGGCGACGGCGGGCGGGATGTAGCCTGAGAGCTGGTTGTGCGCGAGGGATACGGACCGGACCGAGCGGCATTGCGCGAAGAGCTCGTCGGGGACCGGGGCGGCGAGGCGGTTGGAGGAGACGTCGAGGGAGCGGAGGCGCGGGAGCGCGGCGAGGAGGTTGGGGAGCACGGGGCCGGTGAGGTTGTTGCGGGGGAGAGAGAGGGATACGAGCGCGTCGAGGCGGAGCAGAGCGCGCGGGAGGCGGCCCGAGAGCGACGCTGCCGGGAGCGAGAGGGACGTGACGCGGCCGGTGCGCGCGTCGCAGCCGACGCCCGGCCAGGCGCAGGGGCGGTCGTCATCCTCCGTCCACGCCGCGAGGTGGCCCGATGGGTCCGAGACGCCCGTCTTGAAGACCACCAGGGCGAGCACGTCGTCGGTAAGAGCGCTGGTGGTGGCCACGGCCGCGGCGAGGAGGAGGCCAGCTAGGAGGAGGGGTAGGACAAGCCGGGTGGCGGCGGCCATCGCGACGTGGCAGGAGGGGCGAGGAGGGTGGACGGATCACAGCGGCGCCTTGTCCATTTGCGCGGAGCAGTTCAGGGGGCTTGCCGGACAAAGAGGGCAGTTCAGTGAAGCGCAAGCGCGGCGGGAGTGGACCGGTGGAGGGCGTGGAAACAGTGCAGTGATGGCGGCCCCCTTGAGCTGCTATTAATGTGCTACGAGTAGAAAATTTAGGAATGAAAAAGACCGATCTGTTTTCTCGCTTTAGATGCGCTTTTGTCCAGAAAAGCACCAACATTTTTCTAAAAATTGTTTAATGTAGTTCTCAGGAGTTCTTGTTAAATCAAGCGTCCTGGCAAAACGGAAATGAACATGCTAATGCAAACACATTAAGATTTCAACCACGTTTATAAGGACTGCCACTGTGGAAGCTTAGGATGCAACAAATGCCCATTCCATCAATCGTCTTTAATTCTTTTTCGGTAAACATGGTGCTCCGATGTTATTGTTGTACTTGTTCGCTATTGTATCCATCCTAGTGCCTCCGCGATAGTGAATATCAAGTGTATAGTTCGTAGGGGCAAAACCGATGTTATTGTTGTACTTGTTCCATCCTAGTGCCTCCGCGATAGTGAATATCAAGTGTATAGTTCGTAGGGGCAAAAGTTCTTTTTAGAAAAAAAAAGTAGCGCTAGTAGTGTGTATAGACTAATCAAACTTCCAAGGTAATCAGACTTGTAGTAGACCAAAAAAATTCTTGATTCCAGGCCTCCGTTTGTCTGCAGTGTCTGAAGGTTGCTTGTATTCAATGCATCACCACAGCTTTCAATTACTACCCCACCCAGCCGGAGCAGAAGCATTTATAATGTCAACTTTATCGCGGTTTCGAGGGGGCACCGCAGCACAGTAACCCACGCCTCAGCGCAGTTATTGAGCAAACGACAACTGTTCGAAAATTTATACCCCTTTTTAAATTTATCAGGGTCGATACAAAGGAGTAATCTGATCAGATTCCTTTGTAAATTTATTATGGTAAATACCCCTACAAAGTAAACAAAGGCCTAGGGCCAATGGCAGTTAACTGACGTTCAACTAGTAGTAGTACGTATACTACACGTAACCAATATATAATGCTTTGTTAGTGACATGTCGATCCAAGATACGGAGCAATTGAGAGATTAGCAAAAATTTGAGAAAGGCAGGATATAATAACTGCGGCAGGAATGCAAACCGCGCTGCTTTGTGGTGGAGGGAGAATCATGCAAGCTTGCTGATGGTGCCCCCCAGAGGCTGCCTGTCAGCCTGTGTTACCGCTGTCTCTCATAATGCAATCTCAATTAGTCTTCGTGCACAAGTTACCTTCTGAAATCCCCACATGCAGGTGCCTGGAGCTTTTGACAAAGAATCATTCATTGACAGGCTCTGCACCTTTGTTTTAAACTATGGCGTTGTTACCAACAGATTTTCTACTAATTGACTTTACAGAACACTAGCTGATGTCTGTAGCTACTCTCTGGACCGTGGGCTGAAGGTAGCATGCGCAGATTTATTTGGACACTTTGTTAGGTGAATAATAGTGTTTCCTAGCCAATTCTTCCAGAAAATGTACCATAGGGGAGAAACTAAATTTAGATATTTTTCTTTTCACAAGGACTTTTGCATCTTGTCCTTGAACTTCAAGTGCAAAATTCAATTGTAAGCAAATATGGCATGTTTTCCCCATAATTCCCCTACACTACGTACAGAAGTAAGACACAACGACTCCTACAAACTTATACAGCAAAACTGTACAATTTTACCATGATTAGATTAAATTCAGAAACTTATCAGAACAGAATACCAGTGCATTGTAAGAGATTGTACCTTTTGCTTATTTGCTTCTTTCTCCAGCAAACTAATATCTTCAGTGAAGTTAGTTTAACCAGAAGAATATCCATTCTCCAAAGATAGGCCTATCCCAACAGAAAACAGAAACATATAAATGTTATAGCATCAGAGAAGCTGCATTCTCGCTTAAAAGAATATATGTTGGAGAGGATACTTCACTTTGTGAGCCAACTAGTGAACTACAAGCCAAATGAAAATCAAGCATGTAAAATAAGTGCAATGCTAACTGTACATTCTATTCTTTATTACAGGAAAGAACATGCTAGTCACCATTCATTAAGAAAAACATGCTACTCGCCACGAGACTACCTGCTATATTGTATAATACAGATAGTACCATGCCCCTCACCAAATCTTATCCCGAAATCTTTCAGTAGTTAGGGAAATCAATATGGTTAGGAACATTTGATATGCATGTAGAACACTGTAGCACAATCAATGCAGAGAGAATTATTGTTGCAAACAGATCATATCAAGCAAAGATTACAGGACTTACAACATATTAGTGTAATCAATAAATTTAAGAAAAAATAATTTGTCATTTATAACCTTTAAAAAATGTGCATAGCCTACTTTCATAAGCATGGTTCCATATAATATAAGTGATACTTGATTATAAAATTTATAATTGTGTAACCTATAATTAGTTAATGAAATTATTATTCATTATAGATGTTTGACAAGTTTTAAGTCGTTTGTTTATGAAATAATTAGCTCCGGTGGAACCACAGATATTCATCTATGCTGTAGATAATTGTGTTATCTCAAACACCCCTAGCAACACATGGACACTCAGTAGTCTTGGTTAAAATGTCTAGATTCTAACCATGGGTGGAAAGTGTGAACACATAATCGGCAAATCAAATAGATTTTGTGAATGGCACCACAAACCCCTTCATATGCTTGTATAAGTTGAAAAACATCGGTACAACTATGACACGATTAGTAAATGATCAAGAACAAAGATTGGGACTAAGGAAATTAAGATGCAAGGACATAAGGCAAATGGCTGCTCACTGGTACTAAATTAACATAGTTCACACTAATATTCAATCTTAACAAAAATGGAACAAAAGGCCCAAAGAGGCAGCTGGAGTGGGCATCATGTAAAGGGCAAAGAGACATAAAGGAAAAGTGGAAAGCAATGTGTGGACCAGGGTGGGAAGCTAGAACTGCGTCTCTTAAGCGACGGTATCGTATATGTAGACCCGTAAAGCTTTGCAAGCGCATATGGATAAGGGAACACATTCATATATAACAAATATAATAAAAGTAGGTCCTGTTAGCATACTAAATCTAACAGGAACGACAGTCGTGAGTACCATTGTGTGATATATGAAGTATGAACTAACATGATCAAAAGGTTCAAGGCTTACATGTGAAATATGCTTGGTTTTATGCGTAGAACTTCAGAGTGATTTCCCAGATAAGCGGGTTCACCATGAAACAGATAAGGGATGCATGGTTTATCAACTAGGTTCAGTAAGGTAAGGACCAATCAGTATCAGCTAAGAATCTCCTTGAAACAGAGACAGAGAAAGTGTACTCACAATTACAGTGTGGTAGGGCCTGGCTGGTAACGCCTTTAAGATAGTATGACGAACCATGCAAATCTTGAGTCAGAAATCCATCAGTTATGAGAACTGTAGTGCAAAAATATGGTTGAATTTCAAAAGAAAAGGGAAAGGATAACAGAGCAATTTCACATGTAATCGTGGCTGTTGCTGGAGTAATTAACTACTTATGACAGACAAATATAGAGATGTCAATCAAGCAAGAAAATTCATTTCTATCATCTGAGGAAAATATGAAGAATAGAAAAAATGCTATTTCACAAACAGCATGATAAAGGCAGCCTACAGACTCCATCATGATATAGTCTACATGTCCCTGATGTCATACTTCTATGTTTCTAGAATAACTGTACAGAGCAACATTACAATGGGTCTTGAATATCTCTGACCACCTAACAAACAATGGATATTTCCCCTAACGTTTCAATCTAACCATCATAATCTTAACCTCAATAATCTTCATGATCAATTCAGTATCTCTTAAGAACGACCATTTGCTGAAATTTGAAAAGACATGTTTGGTCATTCGTTTCGGTTTCGGTGATCTAAATATTTTATCATCACAACCGGTTCCCCTGTTAGGGACATACTAGTAGTAGTATAGGAAAATACATAGAGATTACATGACTCAATACAAGACTAGGGCAAGGACTCTACAGCACGAGTCCTATACAACTGCTAGTATATCCATCCATCATTCCATCCATGTGGAGTGCTTCTATTGTTTCCATATTCAAGCTGATGAGGAATACAACATTGAAGCCCCACCGAAGAGTTTTTGTGAGCAGGCATTCAGTAATTTTGCACACATGTAATCTAATAAACAACACCAAGCAACTGTGAGAACGATGCGAAGTTATTAGCCCTTACCTGTTCTCATAGACATTAACGCAAGGGAAACGACGCTTCCCCCAAAGTGGGTTATCGCCCACACAAGGACGCATTCTGCACGTCAGGTCCGCGATGGGGGCTCCCCTTCGGCCACCGCGGCGGGGAGACCTGTTGCTTGCCCTCCACCGCGTTCGGATCCTGGGCAAGCAACACCCTAAGGGATTGGAAGGTTTCACCAACAGCATGAGAAATTCGAGAGAACCAGTCGATCATGGACTTATTTTGGGGGCGTGGGGGAGTACCGGAGTCCTCATCCGATTAGTCGAATCCGGGTGGCCGCGAAGACAACTGCACCGCCCGCCCGGATCCGACGCGCGATCCGAAGCAAGGAGGTGAAAGGATGCTCCCAGATCGAAGACCTCGGGGAGTAACCGGCCTCCCCCCGCGCCATCCAAATGCTTGGACCGATGGTAGATTTGAAAGCCTGGCGTGGTGCTTTCTCCGCGGTTCTGAGTTGGTTCGGGGAATTTCCCCCCCCCCCCCCCCAAAACCGCGCAACTGGAGGTGCCTGTTTGAATCGGTGGGCCGGAGGGGAATTCGGTTCACTATTGACCCAGTATGCCGTCTCCTGCGAAGCCTAATGCTGCGACGCGTTTGACCATGTTGTGGTAATGCTGCTGCTACCATGTTCTGGCGGATCTAATTTCGGCAGACCATTTGTTCTTTTGGAGAATGATTCCGATTCACTGATTGATCCGACGACCAATTACATTGTGATCTTGTTGGCTGGACTCAATCATGACACTAAAGGACGGGAATGGGGACCTTCCCGAGCCCTTTACAACCTTGTGGAGAAAAGAATAGAAAGTGACAGTAGACTAGTCACTGATGAGGGCTGCGTGGTGTTCAAGATTGTAAAAAGATCCAGGTGACACTGGATCAGACTGTTTAGTCTGCAATCAGGTACTCTGCAGGATCCGCATGATCGTAATTTCAAATGGTCGTTCACATCCTATCGACAAAAATCCAATCAGAATCAGCATGTTACCAACCGGCAAGCTCATTGGTGACTTGGTGAAGATCAGAAACAGGTGATCAAAAAGCGCATCCGTCTCGTGGCCTAGGCTATATGATACAGTACGACCTTGTGAAATGTGAATTGACTTGCTAGTACATGGAATGCTGAGCCTATAAAAGAAAATGATGTTTTCTCTAACAACTGTTAGAGATATAATAATGATATTATATTAGATGATGTATTAGGGGCTTATTTGCATATTTATACTTATCATGTACTCTATATATTTGAGCCTCCGGCCCTCTCAATATTATATATGTTATTCACAATATGGTATCAGAGCCAAAATACAGGGTTTTGTTTCTACCCTAGCCGCCGATTTCTCTTCTGCCGCCGCCAGATTATTTTTTCAGCGCCGCCGCCGCTTTCGGTTCCTTCTCCCCGATCCGCGTGCCTCCTCTGCACCGCGCTCCCACCGCGGTGCGCTCTGGTTCTGCCCCGAAGTACCCAGAAGCGGGACCTACCGGCCTCTCCTGTGTGCGTCCACATCAGCTGCTCTAGGAACCTGCTGGCCAGATTGATCTTCGTGCCCAACAGGCTGCCGAGCGCCACACCTGCCTCTGTGCCATTGCATCAGTCTGCGTGCTCAACAGCACCTAGCGACCAATTCTGGCTGCCGTGCACATGCCTCTGTGCTGATGCACCGGTCTGCGCGCCCAACAGCACATAGCGCCCAGGTCTGTCTACCTCTGTGTTGAAGCTTGCACCGCTTATTTTCAGCCGTCATTTTTTTCATGATGACTTCTTCTTCGGCCGCAGTTCCAGTTGTGCGGTGTCCAGTGCTTTTCAATGGCACCAATTATCGCGATTGGATTCCTCGTATATGTGTACATATGCGTGGTCTACGACTCTAGGAGTTCCTCACGGGCGATCTCAAATGTCCGCCCTGTCCCGCAGTTCCTTCTCAGCATGTTATTTCAGATAAGACAACCAATGATGATAAGAAGAAGTTGCTTGTGGATTATGAGACTCGTTTGTCTGCGTACGAGTCTCACTTCAGCTTATACAGGACTTGGTTGGATGATGATGCTCGAGTTGTTGCTATTCTTGCTGCTAGTATGGAGGATCGTCTTGCTGCTAATATAGTTGAGTTCGAGTATGCACACCAGATGTGGGATTTTCTACGCTCTCGTTACGAGCCTACTGGACAGTCTACCTACCTTGCTGCTATTCGTCAGGAGCAGTTGTTACAGCAGGGAGATGCTACAGTCGAGGAGTTCTTCGGTCAGATGTCTGCTATTTGGCATCAGCTTGATGCTCTTGGTTCTCGATTGTCCACAGATACTTGTCAGTATTGTCAGAGTCGTAAGGTTGCACTTGAGTTTCGACGCACTTATGATTTTCTAACCTGTCTTCGTGCCGAATTTGAGCCTCTTCGTGCTCAGCTACTTGCTCGTCACCCCTGTGTCTCTCTTATGGATGCTCCGACGAGTGTTCGTAATGAGGAGACTCGTCTTCAGGATGCGGGTTGCTGCTTACTTCTTCGGTGTTAGCGGCTCGCTCTACGACACCTATGCACACGAATCCTCCACCGACCGTCCCGTCTTCAGTTGCGCCTCCTTCTACAGCTGGGGGAAGTGGTGCTCTTCATTGTGATTATTGTGGTAAAAATGGTCATGTGGAGGCGTATTGTTTCATTAAGAAGAAGGCTCAGGCTCGTCGGTCTTCACAGGGTACTGGTGGTGCTAGTACTGGAGGATCTCAGGGGAGTTCTGCAACTACGGATGCACAATTGCTCATGCTTCTTCGTCGCCTCGCTACTTCTGCACCATCGGGAGCTGCTGGTTCTGTGACTTGGTCTCCTGTACCTTGAAGTACTGCTGTTGCTTCTTCGTCTTCCACTGAGGGACCACCTCTTACTTCTGCTCCAGGTACTTGCCCATAGATTCTTAATTCTGGTGCTTCGTTCCATATGACTCCCTATCGTACCAGTTTGTCTTCCTTGAGTCCTTCGTATCTTTCTTCTACTGTTCATACTGTCGATGGTTCTCCTCTTTCGGTTGTTGGACAGAGTACTCTTTTATCTGACTCTTTTATTGTTCCTGATGTTTCCTTCGTTCCTGGACTTACAATGCAGCTTATATCCGTTGGTCAACTCACTGATAATAATTGTCGAGTGATTCTTGATCATGATCTTTGTTACGTTCAGTATCGTCGCACGGGTCACCTGGTTGGTACTGGCCCTCGTCGTCGTGATTCACAACGTCTTTGGGAGTTTGACTGGCTTCGTCTTCCTTCCGCTGCGCCTGCCAGTTCAGTTGGCTCCACTCTTGCTGCTTCGTCCACTTCAACGATTGCTCAGTGGCACCAGCGTTTGGGTCATCCTTGTGGCTCTCGTCTCTCCGTTCTAGTTCGTCGTGGTCTTTTAATATCAGTCTCTAGTTCTCAGTCTTTAGCCCAGTGTCAGGGTTGTCAGTTAGGGAAGCAGATTCAACTTACTCGTTCTTCTAGCGAGTCAGTGTCTGAGCGTCCTTTTGATCTTATTCATTCTGATGTATGGGGCCCTGATCCTTTTGCTTCGAAAGGAGGACATCGATATTACATCATTTTTATAGATGATTTTTCTCGTCACACATGGGTTTACTTTATGAAACATCGTAGTGAGGCGCTATCTATCTATAAGTCCTTCTCGACTATGATCCGCACTTAGTTTGACACTCCTATTCGTATTTTTTGAGCCGATTCTGCTGGCGAGTATCTCTCTGATGCTCTTCGTCAGTTTCTTTCTGAGCAAGGTACTCTTGCTCAGTTTTCTTGTCCAGGTGCTCATGCTCAAAATGGCGTTGCTGAGCGCAAGCATCGTCATCTCCTTGAGACAGCTTGTACTCTTCTGATCTCTTCTTCTGTACCATCTCATTTTTGGGCCGAGGTTGTTTCTACTGCCACTTACTTAATTAACATTCAACCCTCGTCTGCTCTTAATGGTGGGATTCCTTTTGAGCGCCTTACACGTAAAATGCCTGACTACACCAGCCTTCGTCTCTTTGACTGTGTGTGCTACGTGTTGCTCGCACCACGTGAGCGCACTAAGCTGACTGCTCAGTCTGTCGAGTGTGTCTTTCTAGGGTACAGTTCGGAGCATAAGGGATATCGTTGTTGGGATCCGGTTGGTCGACGGATGAGGATTTCATGAGATGTTGTGTCTGATGAGACACGCTCTTTCTATCCTCGACCATCTTCTGATACTTGTTCATTATCTGTGATTGATCCTATTTCGTTCCTGTTCCTTCCTGATGCTCCAGTTGCGATTGTACCTCCTTCACACTCAGTACCTCGTTCCATGGTTCCTCCCTCTTCGGAACCTTCTTCTTTGGTTCCCGATTATACTTTGAAGGCTCATGTGACGCAGGTCTATACTCGACGAGTTGTTTCTCCCTCAGATGTGCCATCTTCTTCTGATGAGCCGTCTACTCCAGCTCAGTCCGCCTCTCCTGGTACGCCTTCTTCTCCTGAGGTATCATCTCCTTCCGATGATTCTTCTCCTGAACAACCCCTTGGACGTGGTCATTGTTCTCGACATCCCCCTGATCGGTTTTCTCCTTCTAGCTTTGTTACTACTGCCCTACCTGAGCCGGCTATGTATCGTGATGTTGTTACTCATCAGGAATGGCAACATGCGATGGCCGAGGAGATTGCTACTCTCGAGCGCACCGTCACGTGGGAACTTGTGCCCTGTCCCCCACGTGTTCGCCCTATCACCTGTAAGTGGGTCTATAAGGTTAAGACCCGCTCTGATGGATCACTTGAGTTGTATAAGGCTCAACTAGTCGCTCGTGGTTTCCAGCAGGAACATGGTCGTGACTATGATGAGACTTTTGCTCCTGTCGCTCATATGACCACTGTTCGCACTCTACTTGTTGTAGCCTCTGTTCGTGCCTGGTCCATCTCTCAGCTTGATGTGAATAATGCCTTTCTTAATGGTAAGCTACGAGAAGAGGTTTATATGCAGCCACCACCTGGGTATTCTGTTCCTTAGGGTATGATTTGTCGCCTTCGTCGCTCTCTTTACGGCCTTAAGCAGGCTCCTCGTGCTTGGTTTCAGCGTTTTCAGACTGTGGTCACTGCTGTTGGTTTCTCTGCCAGTGCTCATGATCCCGCACTCTTTGTGCACACTTCGTCTCGTGATCGCACTCTTCTTCTTCTCTATATTGATGACATGATCATCACTGGAGACGATTCTGAGTACATTGCCTTTGTGAAGGCCCGTCTCAGTGAGCAGTTTCTTATGTCCGATCTTGGTCCTCTTCGCTACTTTCTTGGGATTGAGGTTTCCTCTTTCTCTGAGGGAAATTATCTATCTCAAGAAAAGTACATTCAGGATCTTCTTGATCGGGCTTCACTCACTGATCACCGGACTGTTGAGACTCCCATGGAACTCAATGTCCATCTTCGTGCCACTGATTGTGAGCCTCTTGATGATCCTACTCGTTACTGTCATATTGTTGGCAGTTTTGTGTATCTTGGTGTCACTCGTCCTGATATCTCGTACTCTGTTCACATTCTGAGTCAGTTTGTTTTGGCTCCCACTCAGGTCCACTATAGTCACTTGCTTCGTGTTTTGTATTATCTTCGTGGTACTATCTCTAGACGCTTGTTTTTTCCACACTCTAGTTCTTTACAACTCAAAGCATACTCTGATGCTACTTGGGCTACTGATCCCTCTGATCGTCGATCTCTTTCTGCCTATTGTGTTTTTCTTGATGGTTCCCTCATTGCTTGGAAGACTAAGAAGCAGGTAGCAGTTTCTCGTTCGAGTGCAGAGGCTGAGTTGCGTGTTATGGCTCTTGTGAGTGCAGAGGTTACTTGGTTGCGATGGTTGTTTGAGGATTTTGGTGTTTCTGTTGGGATGTCGACTCCTCTCTTGTGTGACAGTACAGGTGCTATCAGTATTGCTCGTGATCCGGTCAAGCATTAGCTTACCAAGCATATTGGTGTTGATGCTTCTTATACACGAGCACAAGTACAGGATGGTGTTGTTGATCTTCAGTATGTGCCTTTAGAGCTTCAGCTGGTTGATTTCCTCACCAAGGCACAGACCCGGGCTCAGCATGGTTTTTATCTCTCCAAACTCAGTGTTCGTGATGCACCTTGAGTTTGAGGGGGTGTTAGAGATATAATAATGATATTATATTAGATAAAGTATTAATGGCTTATTTACATATTTATACTCATCATATACTCTATATATTTGAGCCTCCGGCCCTCTCAATATTATATACGTAATTCACAATAACAACAATGCAAAAAATTCTCAGCCTACATTGCGGTCACATTATAGAAATCAACAAGACAAATCTGAAACGCGCTCAGCAAAGAAACAAGCCATCAAAACGCAACAAAAGGACGCCATATGTATGACCAGCAATTGAGGAACTTAAAGCAAGGAAGCAATCAGGCTGGTCATAGTCAAAAATGGCAACGACAAACAAAACCACAGACAGAAATTCAACATCTCTAACTACTGCACTGATTCTATTAACAGTTCCTTGTACTGGCGGCGACATGTAACATGAGATCGTCATGTGGATACAACATTCGGTCGTTAAACAAGTACTTGCCGACAAGCAACAACAACACTTGTCCCCAGGCCAAAAGAGACCTGAATTGTTTGACTGCCAACAAGAACTGGGCAACAAGTTTATTGCATAATGACGAAGTTACAAGGCGCAGTCAGCACGCTGCTTCCAACCCATTTGAGAAAAAAAAGTATCTACAACCAGGTCCTATCTACAATTCACCCTGTTCTGCTTAGTATTACTAGAGGTAGTATTACACGTCTTACAATATAGCACATAGCACTAAAATCTATAGGCCCAATAAAAAACAAATAAATCAAGGAAAAGAACACTATGAACACTCAAAAACCTTCAACGCTAGATCTACGCAGGATAGGGGGAGCTGTTTTCTTGATAGAGCTTATCCTGGGATCATCCAGAGTAGAATAACATGTCCTTGGATGAAGCAACGCAGAAGTTGATGACCTTGGAGAGACCAAGTGCTGGTTTTGCGAAGGAGGTGATGGAGAGAAGGTTATGACAGGATGCTGGGGCACAATGCCGTTGAGGCTTGTGGATTTCAACATTATTTTCCTTGGCGCAGCAGATGGCTCTTGCAGAGGATACCGGCAAGGAACCTTTATTTCCTGGACTCCTGCTAGCAACTCCACAACATCCCTCATTGTTGGCCGCTCTGATGGATCTTTATGCAAGCATTTAAGTATGATATCAGCTACAATTCGAGCAGCTTTGGTAGGAAAGCGACCTTTTATACGGGAGTCCATAATCAGTGATAGGCGACTATCATCAGTAAGGAAAGGCCTACTCCACTTGACAATATTCCGTTCTTCTTTTGAGGAACTGACGTCAAGGTTCTTCCTTCCTGTTATTAGCTCCAGCAAGACAATTCCAAAGCTCCATACATTGCTCTTGGGGGTGAGTAAACCTTTCTCCAAGGTCTCAACTGAAAGGTTTGCGGCAGACTGAGGAAAAAATGCATCTTTAGTAAACAATATGACACTGTCATTAAATATGATGCAATTAAGTTTTATTTCACAATATTAAACATTTGATAACTGGACGCAATATTTGGTTAAACAAAATAAAAGGCATGGTGAGACAACCCATGCAAACTAAGTGAAGAATGAAATATTGTGGAATATGCTAGGGAAACCTTTAGAATGGAATGGGGCCATGAGTGCAGAAACATACCACAAATGTTTTAGGTATTTCCCCCTCAGAATTAAGCCCAACGCAACCATATCCTGATAGTTTGGCAGTGAAATCTTTATCTATTTGGATGTTCGAAGTTGAGAACTCACTGTACATGGCCTGTAAAAGAACAGAAGTAAAACAAGTTATAGTCACACCGATGACACATATGGTAATACCTAGTTAATCAAAACGTCACACCGATGACAGTGAAACCTAGTTAATTAAAACCACAAATTGGGGAATGTCAAAAAATAATAATTTGAGTAGTGGTCACCTGAAATGGCCCTTCATCATGCAAGAAAGCTAGACCTCTGGCAGCACCTAGGGCAACCTTCAAACGTTTAGACCAGTCGACGAAACGGCCATCTGGTCTTCCAAAGAGTAGCTTATCTAAGCTGCCATGATGAAGCCGCTCATAGACCAACATCCTCTCCTTAGAATCTTCTCTTGCGCAAAAGCCAATCAGTTTACATAAATTTGGATGCTGAAGAGATGCCAATGTGTTCACTTGTGTTTTAAATTCCTTCAAGCTCTGTGGGTGATAAAATAATATCAATATGAAATATGAATATATGATATAATAAACTTGAGTGACATATCAACTTGTCATAAAAGGTTAACAATATCCAACTGAATTGAGCCATATAAACTTTCAAGTACTAATCAAATATTGCACGCTAGTAGTTATCCTAAATATTTTCAGGACAGGCTTAAAAGTATTAGACAGAAGTGTTCTGCTGCTTCTGCATCAAGGAAAGAAATAAATCCAAACAACATGCAAAAACAAGGCATGAAATCACAAACTCAAGCATCGCTGGGGCAGCATATATCACAGCTAAGGACAGACGAAAGCATATAAAAAGCATCATGCAGTGAAAGAAGAAAAAGGGCCAAACACATGATCTAATTCAGAAACATATCACCTGAACCCACCCCTTCAGTGGTTCTAACTATCATTCAAAAGCTAGAATGGGATATCTCTTATGTGAGAAGCACAATAAACTGTGAAATAATAAGCCACTTTTCTATAAATTAGATACTGTAGCCTGAATTCAGCTTGTTAATAGAATAGATTTACGGTATATCATTGCAGTGGACCCAGAGAGTTCTCCTATTCATCACCAGCCATAGGCCCTATTTGGCACCGCTCTTGGACTAGTTTTTTGCACAAAAAATAAGCAGGGAGTGTGCCAAACAGCTAGCTTCTCCAGCAGCTTATTAGTTCAGCTGCTTATCAGAATGAACTAAAAGCTGTTGTTCACCAGCTTTTCAGACAAACTGTTTTTTTAACAAGTTGAAGCTGTGACATACAGAACCATAGAATCAAACTATGCCATTAGATAGCAAGCCTATCAAGTTGTGCAGGCAGACAGGGATGAGTGACAGTTTCAGGGCTTAAATTGGTCTACAAAACAATCTGCAGGCTGGTCATCAAAAATCAACAGCCCCTAGGAATATAACTAAGTTGAAATAAGGATAGTACCTGATTGGAGGGAAGTAATCGAGCAACTGTTGCTTCAATGGTATTTGTGCCACTAAAATCATCCCTGAAGGTTGCCTTGTATGAGGTTGAACTTAGAGTTTCTGAGACACACTGGTCACCAGAAAACCACTGGCAAGCAGACGAAACCTCCTCAGAAGAGAAGATCCTAGGCCCATCACGTTTCTTCGGGGGCAGTGGTAGAGGGCCTGATGCCTCCAGTGGCCCACTTACGTTGCTGGCTTTGAAGCTACCAAATTTCCTGAAAGAATTTCCTTCTGGTGAAGGAAGAGGAAGGGGCAAAGGATTTGAGAACCGGTGCCCTTTGGTGGAACCCTCCTGGTCCCTAGAGTCATCTAGATCTTTGAATTCAGCATATGGAAAGCCAAAATGATCAACCAAAATGAGGGTTGAAGGAGCAGACAACACGCGGGCCCTGCTGTTAGACACTTTATTTGCTTGCTGAGCGATCTTAGTCCTGTTCCTGAAACTAGGAGGAGCTGATTGCAAAGACGGCGCATGCACTTCTGGCTCCGGAAGTCTAGAGGATGTACTTTCCCTCGCGTCAATCGGTTTTTTACTCGAAGCAGGGAACGTTTCCAGATGAACTTTCTTTTTCTTGGATCTGAGGGCGGTGAAGCAACCCATCATCAATACAACAGGGAAAAGATTCTGCATAATACCAAAGTTTGTGAAAAGTCAGCACATATTGCAAAATTAATGTGACGTACGGAATATAATCCTGCACAACAGGCAGCGAGAAAAGTGTCAAATCTTGAAGCAGCAAATCCCTCTGGACCGAATAATCCAAACTTCGGAACCATCAGCACGCAGCAGGAAAGTGATATACACATGCGCCACTAAATCTCTTCCCCAAACAGCCAATTGACCGATCTATCGACACACAAACCAGGATCACTAAAGGAACCAGCTCGTTTCCGGCATTGGTCCACATAGGCCTCATTGAAGAAGTACGGACACGTTATCAGTTGGGCTGCAGCTGAACTTCTGAGAAACGGCGCACGACCGCAACTACCCCCGCATTAAGACCAACAGGGTTGAATAGTCGGATTCTCACCTAATCTGCCCCAAGGCTTGCGGTCAAGCGACCAACTAAAAATAATCGCCCGTGCACAACTAAGCAATTGACGATACCATCCAAGAAGGCGAGAACACCTCCCGCACGAAAATCGGGAACGCCTCGGCATCATCCTAATGGCCATCCCTAGCTTGCATGTCCAATCCGAAGCTCCCATTCCACGAAATCTACAATGCGAGCGGGTGCACTATCCTGTTCAATGAAACGAGGAGCATGTTGGTACAGGAGCGCGCGCGCGATTAGCCGGACAAGGTAGGATCCGAATCCCCCCAGCTGGAGCAACTCGCAGCACACCCAGACTCGAACAAGCACGAAAAAAGGGCACCAGAGAAACCAGCGAACAATTCGCGGTGACGAGAAAAAGAAGAGAGACAGGAGCGGAGCGAGGTGGCACCTGGGCCCGGACCTTGGCGACGGGACTGCTCTCCGGCGCCTGTGAATGGGGAGGGACGCGCTTGCTGTTGGTGCTCAGGTGGCGATTGGCATCTATGGGAGAGGGGGGGGAGGGGACGGGGAGAGGAAAGCAAATGGTAGGGAGGCAGATATAGTGGTGGGGCGAGGAAAGGTAAATGGGATGGGAGGGGAGGAAGCCGGAGGGAGTAACAAGAGCCGGGCTACACTGGTCAAAGGTGGAGAGATATTGCGACAGCAACTCCAAGGCCGCTTTTTTTATATTCCACCCTGTTGATGCTGCATTTTCGAAGATCACCTCCTAACCAACCCAAATCAACAACTAAGACAACATTGAGGTTGGTTTGAAACACACGGCCATTCATGGTGACCTGGGCCACTGGACCCCCAGAAGAAATCTTACAATAGTATAACAGCGTGAAGTGTTGATCTTCTTATCGTTGGAATGTTCATTAGCTTCTTAATCAGATGGCGCTAGCCTGACCTTAGGGTAAGACAGTGAGCTGAGCGGCACTTAATAATAATAAGCTTGACCACCTGCCCGTTGATCAGCTTGGTTCTGCAGAAGCACAACGGCAGTCTACGGAAATGCCCACAAGGAAATTCCTGGCACCTTACTCCATCCATGCAGGTAATAAGAAGAACATCCGTGTGTTTCAGACGTTGTATCCTTTTGCATCTGAAACTGAAACCTTCCATGCATATAGTATCGTTCCCTTGCAGCACATACGTGAGCACAACCATTAGGTAGGACCTGCGCAGAAGCAAACACCTAAGTCAGTTTCCGTTCGGTAGAGGTGCAGGTTAGGATTGTTTCTGGCGAAATTTCTGCAAGGTGGAAAGTAGTAGACGTTTCGGTCTAGCGGTCCAAAAAAGCTGCCGAGCGACTGCTTGACCGGGGAAAAAAGAGCGAGTACTAGTCTTTTCCAAGGACCGGGACGCAAATGCGCACATGCAGAAGGAGGCTCTCCCTCTCCTAGTCGAGGAGAAGGAATGGCCAGGAAGGAAAGCGCATATCCTATTCGGAGGGCCGTATAGGTTTTTGTATCCTGCGCGGTCGTAGAGGATACGTATGTCGTGGGTGGCGATGGGCCCCACGCGGATGTTGACGGGCCGGTCAAAGACGACGCTAAAGAAAAAAATTAAGAGTGCGTTTTTCCATGTTTCCAAGGGCGTTCGTAGCTGGAGTCAAAGAAAGGGAAGGCGACGGATGGGGGGGGGGGGGGGGGGGGGGGTTAGCCTTGACTGGATCGCGTCCGTCCGTCGAGAGCGTTGTGGACAGGTCAGATCGTCCCACCGGTCGGTCGGGTCAGGAGTAAAGCACGAGGAGGACCACACCGGCAAGCCTAGAGCATTGATGGGAGCGGCCCGCCTGGGCCACATGATTGGGCAGACCCTCATCCGTGGCTTCTCGCCGCACGATCACGATGTGCCGCGTGGCAGCCACCGAGCGTCCGTGTACGGTGCACCGCCGTAGTGGCACTTCTTGGTTGGGCGCGTTTTGGTGTCTTCCGGTGCTACCATCACCTTAGACTGAAACAGGAAGGCCCTGTCAACGTCTTTAGATGCATGACAGTCGTTTGATGACGACGTGCTTCATTGCTACTGTAAGAGCGCACGTAAGAGTGACCGAAAAGTTATTTTTCTCCGGTTGGCCGGAGCGCGGATCACCCAGCAAGCTCGCAGGAGAACGAAAGTCACGGTGCGCCTGGTTCGGGATCGTCTTCGATGTGCACCGTTCATTCTTCATTGGCCTCGTCGCCGCGCCGATGGGTTACGAGGACCGTCTCGTCGTCTTGAGGTACTAGAAACAAGGGACTGCATCGGCGCATCCGCTATCTGCTTACTGTACGGCGATGGCATCGGCGATCGGGAGGAGGATCTGGCAGCAGCGCCACTGGTGATTGACTGACGGTAATGCTTGCCTCGTTCAGGTTGAACCGTTCCGCCGGCAGACGGGGCTTTGGAAGAAGGGTCGGGAAGAGGACGACGCCAACTTAACTACTCCTTCCTCTCTTTTTTTTATTACTTATAACAGTGTTGTACAGTTCCGAGGGGGTCCCGATGTCTTCGTGTCTTCGATCTACGCTGCGCTGAGATACAAGCGTCACGTTCGTCTCCATTCCTGCTGCCGTCCCTTGCCGTGCAGCCGCAGCGGTGCTCCAATCTGCAACCTTCGCGCGATCTGGAGTATTGTTTTCGTAGTTGCGGCTTTCTGCTGACCAACGAGATAATAATAATAATCTGGGAGGAAAAAAAAGGACGCATGTCGTCCGCGCATTTGAGCTACTGTGCTGGTTCAGAGTCGTTCTAAGCAGCTCTGACAGGACACAGGTAGCGAGTGTCTTTGTATCCGAGTGAAGATAAGATAAGGTTGAGATAAACACGAAGGAAAACCATGGTCTAAATCCTGGTCCTTGGCGTCGTCAGCAAGTCCCGACCTGGCTAGCCCTAGCCCAGCCAGAGAGCTAAAACCCGATTGGTCTGACACCCAAGTTTGAAACGAAACCCGACTTCAGATCATTTTATCTGAAACCGTATTATCCTCTTCGGATTGGGTTGTTTATTTCTGAAGTCTCTCGTTAGCACATCCGCTTTCAGTCTTTCACACGACGGCGGCAACAATCCCTCATCGTTCAAGCTCACTGCGTGCCATCGATGTGTCGCGATTAGCTACCGACTGACACGTACCCCGTGTGAACGACGACGACTAAACAAGAGGAGGAGGGATAGCTTTCTGGGACCAAAAAAGTCGTTGCGTTTCCTTTGCGTTTCTGTTTTTTTCTGGATCATCGGCGTGACTCCCAGTTCAGATGGTCTGTGAATTCAAACCCGTGTTTCCTGATATTAGAACGGTGCACGCGAATTTTCTCGGTGGATGACTGGTAGTATGAGGTAGTTTTTCCCTTCGTTTCAGCTAGGAGAATAGAGGACGGGACAATTGGCTGAAGAACTGAGCAGATGAACGGAAACGCTCTCATGAGAAAAATAGCCAACCGCCCAAAACCGAAAATGACCAACCATTCAAAAGTTGTGACATGATTAGGACAGGATAGACCATATACTCCCCTGGCCTGTTTACAACTATTTTATGTAGATCGAACCTTTGGTAAGTTAATAAAACCTTAAATATTTCAAAACAGATGGAGATGGAGTAGATCTTTTCCAACGAACTCATTGCCTCCAATTTTTTTTTCCTACACCTATATATAAAAGTGTGAGCAGAACAAGGAGACAATTAATAGATATTTAGTAATAGAATTTGCTTTTGAAATAGTGTATTTCTACCCAAACTTCGTGTGCCTTCATTTTGATCGTTGGCGAAGCAGTTTCAGTGCTGAGTTTTATGATAATGGAGGCTATGCGTCGTTTCTCCAGAGGCCTGGATTTTTCGTTCCAATACCTAAGAATATAGATCGGGCGTATATTTATACGACACTGGATCTTAGTGGGCCCTGAATGTGGTTGAGCACAATACACTAAATTCGCCGAGCTTAAGCTTCTGCTGTCATAGACTAGACATCTAGTCATTGGGCCGATCAATGGGCTCCAAGCGTCAATACTGGGCCGAGCCAAGATACAGCGAGAGCTCGGAGCTCCTGAGCATAATGGGCTCCTACTCGAAACTGTTTACAAAATAATATATTTTAAAATCATAAATTTTAAAAATGTGCGCCGTTTTAAAAATGGATATGAGTCATCCACCACTGACTCATCTTTCAGAGACTTTTCCGTAAGTTTTACTTACTGCGAAATTTGCATTGAGTTCTCTGGTTAAAAACCACACTCCAACATGACTGACTTTTAAATTTTCCAAGATTGTTCCTAGGAAAGGTCATGAAGATCGAGAAATAATTCACGTTTAAACTTTAAATTCTAAATTTGAGATTTCAAGTTTGAAATTTCATCAAGTCAAGTCCATCAATCTAAGTCTCCCAGCACTGGGCATCATTTGCAATGGTGTCATCCGGGAAGAATGAAGCTCAAGCTGCCGTAATCCTGAAGCTGTTAAATAATTTTCGTAGGCGTTTGTATTTGTGCCGTTTCATCCATTATAGCCAGATAGGAGCAGATCCGGTTATCATTTGTTACGCCATCCAAACATGTTCATCCGCCGTGACCAGGATTCATGCATTCAGAGTTCCATGTCGAAAGAAACGCACACGGACATGAATGTCTTAAACTTGTTTCACGAGGATTACATCTGGGCTGGATCAAAGCACACACATTACGTTACACATGGGTTCATGACGACTCTGCTCGCGGGAACCACTAACATGAGCGAAACATTAGGAACTTCAGACGCTTCCTAAACACCAGAAACGACTAAGGACACGAGCATCTCCATCTAGTCGAGTCCAGCTTAAACAGTAGCCTTCCCTTTATTCTTCTCCGGCGCGTTCCTCGCACTCGACACTCCTCAGTTGATCCTGCGTAAGAAAAAAAAAAGAAGAAACCAAAAACGTCGCATCATGTAAGAAACCGAGATCACAGAAGGAACAGCAGGAAAGAGCAGGGTATCGAGAACGGGTAGCAGCCGCTCGCATCGCACGTACATGTTGCAGTTCACGTCGGTGCTGATCTTGTAGGGCAGGGAGACGCCGCACTTGTCGGGCAGCGCGGCGGCGCGGGCGACGTAGTTGCCGCCGGAGACGCCGTTGGCGACGTTCTTGAGGCAGCCGCATATGGCGCGGCGGTCCGGGGTTGAGCCGGCCTGAGACAGCAGGCTGCGGATGCCGCCGCAGCAGGTCGGCGGCGGCGTGTTGCCGCCCATCTGCACGTACGGCAGGCACGGCATCAGCGTGTTGTACACCGTGGAGCACGATATCGCTGCGTGCACAGCGGCGGGGGGCGCCGCGACGGTCGCCGCGAGGAGCACGGCCAGGGCAAGCGACGCCAGCTTGATGGGAGCCATGACACTCTCCACTGATCACAGGATGGCAAAAGCGGCTAGCTAGCGTGAGTGGCTCGTGTACCGTGGGGAACTGGGGATGACGAGGGCTTCGACGTGAGTTTATATAGGGGATGAGCCGATGAGGGTATCCACTGTTACGATGTAGTTGGGGTGCATTTAGGAAAGGAGTTAAGAAAGTTGGCTGGTCGATGGTTCATTTAAATGGGCTCCGGCTTGCGATCCGCGGGCATAGCTCGTGCCGACGAACAGCGCAGAGCCCACTCGGTAAGCCACGGTAACAAAAGTCTACGGAGCAGACGAGGCCGGCGTTCCAGCGGCTGGCTCGACGTCACACCCTCGTCTCCGCAGTTGCTTCTTTGCGCTTGAGCGTAAATGGGGTTGCAGGTCATTGGTGGATGGTTCCAGACGCTGGTCTCGGACATGACATGACATGACATGACCACGGATCTGCGACCAGGGCTGCAGCTTGCAGGCGAACGGGCCACGGCCAGCAATTTAAGGAGATGCGCGGCGGCCATGTGAGAGCCACTTGATCACACTTACGGCGCCTGCGACCTCGGTCTGCAAGGCACGCGGCAGGTGGTGTTAATGTGGGGTTCGGGGTCCTCTGAATTTGAGGTATAGATTCAGAGAAGCTAGTATAATAAACTGTAACGAATTTGTACACGATCTGTACCAATCCTCGTCGACGCAAATGACTGGTGATCCATGAAATGGTGCTGCGGCTACAGTGCTATACATGACAGACACTGATGGGTGATGGCAGTGGTTCGAGGGTTGTTGGAAGTTGGAAAATTAACTGGCGCTGCATATCATTCTTCAAGGGCCGGGGGCGCCTCCGTTCAGAACGAATCAATCAGTTTTTTTTCTCAATGGAGTACGATGCGAAGCACATGTAACGTGAACCGTGCGTGAAGATATATATATATATATATATATATATATATATATATATATATATATATATGCGGCGCAACATGATTAGCAGGTAACTGAGCAATCTCAGGCGAGAATTCTGAACTCGTTCTGTACTTTTCCAGCGTCAAGAGTCGGTGTCATACAGTTGAAGAGGAGGCGAGGGGTCTGTACTGATGGGCCAGGCGCTGGACAGGAGAATGGGCTCGCACACACAGATATGGGCCATGGGTCTAAGCCCACCGGGATCGATTTCTGAATCACTTGTCGTAGCTCTCTGGGCATTCTGTTCTCCGGTTTCTTTGCCCTTGCGGTCATGGTAACGGCCCATGGGTGCCACCCGGCCAGTTCACAATAGTTGGGCTTCTCTACCCATCCTTATATGGTCTGAACTGAGAACATTATTTTCTGTGAAAGAACTCTAAAAGCATGAATGGTGGGCTGATTTTTTTAGAAGGAAAACTGTTTTGGATTTGCCATCCAAGGTGGCTACAGCCTTTATTATATAGAATGCATTACTTCCATCTGCAACCCTCCCACAATATTAGAACTATATGAAAGGAGAAAACCGACACAATTCGAATGGAAGAAATTATTAAACATTAATACTATCGCCAAATCATCACTCATTGTTTGCGAAAATGTGTATGACCATCGCCTCTAATGAACGACCGGCATCATTCCTCATCAAATTGGCGTCTTCATCACGCTTTTCTTGTTGGTTTCAAAACAAAAGCCAGTGGGTTCCCCGAAGAATATATGCATATATGATCTCACAGAAGACTTGTCAAACACACCTATTATTCCTATTTAGGCATATAGCAGATTATAAATCAGAAGCTATAACAATTAGCGTTGTTTTTTACTTAAAGTCAAAATGTAGAAACCAATCATTAAATATGTGATTAACACTAGCTGGAGTATTTAATCCAAAAGTTATTTATACAACCCAACGTAGGAATTTTGTATAATGACAATTAAAAAATAGGTGTTGAATAGTTTCGTTGTGTTAGCAGAACATACATTTTGGTTGCTCCCGCTCAATAGATATTCTCACGAAGTTATCCTTTCTTGAAACCACATCCCTATTTAAGTACCATATGAATATTTTTAACTTTAAAGGTACTTTAAACTTCTATAGAGTCGTGTTTTGTCTCACGTAGCCATTGCAAATGAGAGAGATGTATATTGACGGATAGAAAAGTTACCACTTTGATGTGAATTCCATCTAAATACGTCATTCCTTCCATTCAACCATACGTGTGCAATTATTGCTACCAAATTGTAGCATAAAAGTAAATTATTCTCCATCAAACCAAGCCGGAAGGAGATGTTTAGGGGTACAACACTAGGCGCATTAGCAATAGAAGTATTTTTCCTTTCCAAGAATGCTATATAATTAGGGGTATTGTTGCTTAAAAGTAAATTTGCCTAAGCATCTATCTCCCGAGAACATGATATTGTCACCATTATTTGGATGAAATGTCCACAAACTAAGAAGTTTGTCTTTGACCTTTGTTAATCCGGACTAAAATTTAGAATCCTTAAGTTTTTAATGTACTTGAGCTATCATTTTGTTTTTCAAGTACTTCTGTTTCACAAGGGTTTGCCATATACCATCTTTATTTGTTAATTTAAATAAATCATTTACTAAGTAGACACTGATTCTCTGTATATCAATATTTTGGATTCCTAGCCCTCTTGATGCTTTGTAACATTAAAAAAAGATACCATGGACATAACTATACTAGTTATAACCAAGTTATGAGGACCAGTCTACCACCCATTAATAAGTGTTTACCTTTCCAACTATTTAATTTTTTCAAATCATTGTTCGCTGAGGTTACAATCACTATTACTTAGTTTTTTTATCATGAACCGGATGGCTGAAAGCCTGAAACCGAAAAAACTGCCACCCGAAGCAGCAGTGCCGTGGGCTGGTCAAGTCGCTTTGAGAGGCGGTCCGTAGTGTCAAAACGAAAAGGTGGTCCTGGTCCGTGGTACCGTGCCAAGTACAGTACCGCACCTTTGTCCTGCTGCACGCCGCCGCACCGCACGCGGTGCGAGCGCGAAGCCACGATGGAAGCATGTCTCGTGAGCTGCCACATCAGCGGTTGCTTACCAGCTCGATCTTCCATCGGTAACACTGGGCCGCACGTACGACCGGCACCTAGGCGGGCCACGCGGTCCCTCCCTCTGCCGCTGGCTGGCTGCCGGTGAGCGACGCCTGACCCGACGGCGGCTTCCCTTCGGCACGCGCGGCGCGCACATGGGTGCGACGGGGCGCGCGCGTGCGCGGTCGCCTGTGACGTGCGGGCAGGGGCTAACCACCGGCACGGCGGCACGGGCACTGGGGCCATTAACGAGTCGAAGCGCGCCCCTCATATCCCCAGCCACATGGTCGATAGCGCGCGCGCCGTCGCTTTCTCCTTCCGTTCGATAACTGCAGCTCCCTTGCCTTTTCTTTTCTTTTCTTTTTCCCCTTTATTAAGACATCAGATTACACCTATACCTTTAGAGAAAAGGCATAGTCATGGCGAGATTTTGTGATCCGTTTTTTGTGTGCTCCCCACGTGGCCCCTCCCACCCCTCGGACCCTCCTCCGTCACGCGGCCGTCGCATCCACGGTACACGCCGTGAATAGCTCCAATATTCAGGAAATAAAAAGATTCCTTTTTCTTCTTCTTCTTCAGATGAACAGAACGACGATAAACTGATGAAATGCTTGACGCGTATACATGCTGCTTTGATACTACTTCGAATAGAGTTAGGAATGCAGTTCTGACTTTGCAAGCATGACAGACGCATGTAACTAACTAACAAGCACCCCGGTTGATTCTGAAAAAGAGATGCTAAGGCATGGTCTTAGTCCAAACGAAAAAGAAAAACCAGAGGCTTCTATTTTTAGGCGCGGGGAGCTTATGATGCCGGGAACTAGGGGATCGAATGCTTCCAGGATAAGCCGAGTCGACGAATTATCAGCGCTAATGACAGGAGATTTTGCCCGTGATCTCCGGGCCGGGTGGGCTAGCCATGTGGAGCTAACATGGCGTGGGGTCACACACAAAATGGACGGCTAAACAGGCCCCGACAGGCCGTTGCTTTCCGAAAGCGGCGAAGCTACTACCCACGCATGTTACCACGTCTTGAAAGCTCGGATCGCGACAGGAAAGCTAATCCCAGCTCTGGCCCAGCGTGTAAATCCGTGGTCCTACTGAACATCGACACCTGTTCTCGTGTTCCGAAAAGGAGAAGCGCCCTGACGGTTCTGCCTTCTGAATGTCTTATCCGTTCTCTCTCTGCTATGATCCATCAGCGGTCTGATGAAATTGATGCTTCCGCGCGCCGTTCTGCCTGTGCAGAGAACGGAAGCGTGAAGCGCAGCGCACTACGGTTTGGTTTGGTTGGTGCCGCGATGAAAAGAAAGACACTGAGACTAAAAGCAGCTTCGAAACACGGGGAAACCTCGCTGACATTTGGTGGGCTTGTTTGATCTGGCAACCCGGCGTGGGCGTGATTGGGAGCTGGAGGCGCGCTGCCGCGGCCACATGTCAAGGTTCTATACGTGGTGCGGACGAAAGAACAAGTGGCGCACGTACGAGCAAGGATATACCCTGTGCTCCATGCTCCACTGTCGGAGCAGACGAGATCGTGAACACACTTGCCTGCGTGATGCGTATGCAGTGTACCTGCAGGTCTGTCTGAAGAGGTCGATCCGTAAACTAACTTTTTTCAGGCTCACCTACTATACGTACGCCCGCCTTACGTGGCCACACGGCGATGGTCGTGCATGTGAGAGGCGAGCGCTGACGACGAAATGGACATTAGAATACCAAACTGATCATTGGGACTAGTAATGCATCGCACGTGATATTATGCATGTAATGCCTGAGGTTTTCGGTCGGTACGCTCTGATCGTGTATTCTATATGGCTATGCTACTAAGCAAGTAGTGTTCATATATATTACCCGTGACAGACGGGAGGGGAGACTAGTACGTCTCTAGAGTTCAGGTTTTCTTAACACAATGTAACTGTCTTTTAGCGTTCCGATCGACAGTGGAAACAGACGAACAGCTGCGCCTGCACGGTTAAATCTTCAAGAAATCGACGACCGGCTCCGAGATCTACCACAGAGATTTTGTAGCAAAAAGTGGCTAACAACTGAAATCCGCTCAAAATTAAAGTGGTTACCTGAAGAATGCAAGTTTCGAATCCCGGAAGAAGCTTTCGTCAGTAACGTTGGAAAGGGACGGCGTCCGATCCCATGATGAGCATGTGTAGCACTTTGGTCCACGGTTGGCTCGCGTCCGCCCTCTTTTCGCCGCTCTCATTAGTCTACAACCAACTTGATCGAAACCGTTCGCTAAACAAATTTCAGCGAAAGGAAAAACGCAGCGCGTAGTAGTGGCAAGAGCATTTCTCAGCTGACTTTCAGGGTGATGGTGGACTAAACTATTTTATCAGTTCTGACTATTGCACATTATTAAATTGTGATCAATTGGTATATCAACCAAGAGGACAGATTTCGTCGGTTGACTAAGTGTAAAGGTAAACAATCCCGTATCAATGCAATCAATCACTCCATTTTCCCTAACCTCGAGTACAATCACAAATCACTCTCCAACACTGACGACCCTAGATCTTGCCCTATACGTCTCGGCACGAAGAAACCATGCAATGCTGGCGTGATCGCACACATGGATCCCACAGTCCCCAGAAGACAGCCCACACGATCGATCGATGCAACCGTAACGCACGGCCACTGACAAGAACGTGCAATGTCAGCGTCCTGCTGATTGATACAAATTTCAATCTGCCTCATATTTCATATTCTCTTGCCACTAGTACATAGATTCGTAGCACACACTTGCGAGAGCCACGTGGGCATCCAAAGCCAGTCGAGCTACGACGAGTTGTGCTGTACCCACACGCGATCAAACAGTTGGTGCCCCCTTGCGCGCACGCTGCGCGACGACGCCAACGTGTACTTCGCATGTGCGCCGGATTCGTATGTGCCAACCGCCGTCGTGTACTCGAACGATCGTGGTCGGCGGGGGCTCAGTCGATACCCACCACTCTTTCTCTCTTTTTCTCTCTGCCGTTGCACAAAGTTATCAACGATTCCAACTGCCGAGAGCACTAACTAACGGTTGTTGGCCTATAAATATCTGGCCTGGGCGCGCTCACTCTCTTCACAGCCAAGCAACTCTCGATTCCTACTCAATCTGCTTGCTTTAGCTAGCTACTCAGCTAGAGAGACAGTAGTGTGCTGGGCGACGACGATGGCCTCCGCGAATGCCCCGCTCGTCGCGCTCTTCTCCGCCTTCTTCTTCTTCCTCGCCCAGCGCGCCGCCGGCGACTACGGCGCGTGGCAGAGCGCGCACGCCACGTTCTACGGCGGCGGCGACGCGTCCGGCACAATGGGCGGGGCGTGCGGCTACGGCAACATGTACAGCAGCGGGTACGGCACCAACACGGCGGCGCTGAGCACGGCGCTGTTCAACGACGGCGCCGCGTGCGGGTCGTGCTACGAGCTGCGGTGCGACAACGACGGCCAGTCGTGCCTGCCGGGCAGTATCACCGTGACGGCCACCAACTTCTGCCCGCCGAACTACGGCCTCCCCAGCGACGACGGCGGCTGGTGCAACCCGCCGCGCCCGCACTTCGACATGGCCCAGCCGGCCTTCCTCCAGATCGCGCAGTACCGCGCCGGCATCGTGCCCGTCGCATACAGAAGGTGAGGACGGCTCCTCGACTCTGCTCCGTCAGGTGGCGTTATGCTAGCTTGTCATGACGAACCTTAAAGCGGCCGTGCGTGCGGGTGCCGGTTCGGACCATGCCTGGCCCCGTTGGGTGGGACCCACCCCGCAATGCCTAGTCAGGCCATGTTACGTGCCAACTGCGATGCATGCACGATTGCGACTCGACCTAATGATGTCTGCTAATAGTTCAGGAGTCACAATACTGATTGCAATTCATGCAAATTTCAATTTTACTGATCACCTTCCTACCGCTGCTGTCATTTACAGGGTGCCCTGCGTGAAGAAGGGCGGGATCAGGTTCACCATCAGCGGCCACTCCTACTTCAACCTGGTGCTGGTGACCAACGTGGCCGGCGCCGGGGACGTGCGGTCCGTCTCCATCAAGGGATCCAGCACCGGGTGGCAGCCCATGTCCCGCAACTGGGGGCAGAACTGGCAGAGCAACTCGCTCCTGGACGGCCAGAGCCTCTCCTTCCAGGTCACCACCAGCGACGGCCGCACCGTCACCAGCAACAACGTCGCGCCGGCCGGATGGCAGTTCGGCCAGACCTTCGAAGGCGGCCAGTTCTAGCCACATGCTCGACACGATCAAACCATTCATTGGCCACGGCGAATACTATGTCCATCCGTGAACCCGTATGCACTTGGATTTGGAGTTTGATCGAGCAAGAGATCGATCGAAGAACAGAAGGAACCCTTTTCGTTGTTGTAAAGAAGAAGCTGTGGCTATCCTGAGGCTGCTGATTAGCACCCGCTTAGGCCTTCCCTTCACTAATAGGAGTAAGTTTTATTATGGATTAAGCTAAGTATTTTTCTTCCCAGCATTAGTAAGTTGTAGCCCTGGGTTGAAGAGACTGCAGGGCAGTCTGTCTACCCAGGATATTGTAGAAAACGGGTGCAGAATGGTGTCGTGTAACTCTTGTTGTCGCATTGTGATCCCCCGAATCCGCCCACATGGGTCGGAGATGTTTACGGGGTGTTGTGCATTTGGGACTGCCTTTTTATGGCGTATATATGTATGATATGTTTGCGATTTTGTAATCAAGTCGTCCTTTGTCCTCCTCAACGTGTCACTCTGTCAACTTTGCGATGACTGTATATATGTGTGGCCAATTTTTGTTTTTCTTATTTCCTAATCGGGTCAGTGAACAATTTTAAACCCAATTTATTTTTGTGGAAGTATGACCGGCGCTGAGGCATAGGTGAGAAGATAATTAGAGGAAAATTCGTTTTCTTTGCCATAATCTTAAATGGGTAAGACGTGCTCCTGCAACGGGGGTTCTAAATGGCAAAGCCCATGGGTCAAAATCACTTAGTATGGGCTGAAACGTCCAGCCCACTTCCTCGAATGTTTAGGTAGGCCGAATGTTTGGTTTCTTCTACTCCCTCCGTTTCAGTTTAATTGACGTTTCTGACATCTTAAATTAAGGAAGTTGTGAAATGACGATTTTACCCTCCCGCTAGCCACCGCACGCGACACACATAGTGGTCTTCCTCGAGGCGCTCCGCCTCTTCCCCTCCCCGACCCCCCCTTCATCAGACGGCGGTGCACTCCAACGGCCTTCCCTGCTTCTGCTGCTGCTTTCTGCAGTGGAGCTAGCCTCCCCTCCCTCCGCTGTCTAGCAGCCCTGTCATCGGTATGTCATTCCGGTTCCCGTGCGCGCGCACGCAGGCGTGAGTGGCTGGCTCAGCTTCTCTTGTGACCAGCAGATCCTCATTTTTGGTAACCGGATCTGAGAATTTTCTCTTGATTTTCTGAATGGGTTTCGAGAGGGACGGCGTCACGGAAGACCAGTGCCGTCTTCCCTGCCGAGATCACACGATCTGCTCACTTCCCCGCCGAGATCTCACGACCTACCGTCTTCCCGGCCAAGATCCTGCGCGCAGCCATCTTTCTCACCGAATCCGTGTGTTGCCGTCATCCTAATCGCCGGCACGTTTCAGAAATCTGCGCGTTGTGGTCATCTGAGTATTCTGCTAATTCTTATGAGTATTATGTGTGCCTTGTTAACGACGAAGCAGCGCACGATGACGGCGGTGAGGTGAAGCGTGCGATGCAATAGAGAGGAGGCAGCCAAAGCCAACAACGGCGGGGCTTGAGGATTCGGATTCAAGCTCATTTTTCTTTCAGAGTAGGTCAGGGGCAATGATGGAACATATTTTTACTCTACAGCTAGAACGTCAAATAAAAAGATACTTTTGTAATTGACTTAGGGCGTTAATTAATCTGGAACGGAGGGAGTAGTTACCTTCATCAGAGCCGAGTTGTGTTATCGCTGACTCTGATTCTTCTTTTTTTCGAAAGCCCCGGACCGGAGTCCGGCCAATTATAAACAAGTAAGAAAGAGTTTGTACGTATGACGATTACAATCGTGAGTTAGGCTCCTTCTACTAACAGCCTTCATAAGTGGTAGAGAATGATTGTGTTAAGTTACATTATTGAAGATGACAGTCGCCAAATGTTTGGCGCCTGCTATAGCCAAAGCTCTTGCCTCCTCCTTCAGCTCTGATTCTCCTAGGTTCAGTCCATGCTTCCCCTAATATCGAGGCCCAGTGTTGTTTGCCTGGCGCTTTGTGCTCTGGCGCGTAGCAGTTCCACCTAAACTCCACTCTGGAACTACTCCTTCCCGTTCAAATTAATTGACGTTTCAGACATTCTCATGAACATTAAGAAAGTTACGAAATGATGAATTTTACCCCCACTAACCACTAGCACGTGTGGGAACTCTCCACTCCCTGCCGTCGCACACCTCTGAATGTGCCGTCCCCACCTAGGGATGGCAACGGGTGCCCATTACCCGTTTACGCACGGATATTCGACCCAATGAATATGGGTTCGGGTATCAATTTAGATCAATGGGTACGGGTTCGGGTAACGAGTAGAATCCAATGGATGTTTCTTATCGGGTAATAAAATTCCATACCCATATTCGTATACCCGAAGCCGTTCTCTGACATGTGGGTCTAATACAACATCATATAAATACATCTAGTTCTAGGGTTTTCTCCTCTTCTTTCCAGCTCACTAGCTCCCTGCGCAGCGCCGCATCCCGAGTCCTCTCGATGCTTTGTATTTTATTTAAGCTGCAATTGTTCTGTTGTCACGAGTTTATCAATTGTGCTAATTTATGTTTGTGTTATATGTTGAACATATTCTTTTATTTGCGTATGTTTGTGTTATGTGTTGAACATGTTTTGTTATGTGTTAAAGTGTTACAGAAATCTATATGCAATGTACCTTTTTATTAAAGGTTTTCGGGTAACAGATATACCCGCGGATAAAAAATATCTACGGGTAACAAATATGGATAATCTTTTATACTGCTGCGGGTAACGGGTACGGGTTCAGGTACGGATTTTATCCAGCGGGTACGGGTAACCCATATCAGATTAATTTTCTGCCGAGGGGTTTTTGTAGCTTCCACATAAAAAGTTTTAATGTACCATTCAGCCCCTCTGGTAGCTTTTCACGTGATCTTTGATCCTACAAATGGTATCAGAGCCACGGTGCTCTAATATCATTTATTTGTATGTGTTTTTTCTAATCAATATGGAGAAATACTCTCCAAAAACCTTGTGTGTTCGATGACGTTGATTTTCAGGTTTGGAAGGCTCGTAGCTTACATACAAGCGCAATAATTTGCCATATGGGAAAAGGTCTACAAGTCCTTCGACGTGCCATCAAACGATCAAGTTACATCTGCGAACATGAGGGATGTCGACAACAATAACAAGGTTTGCAACCTGATCATCCAAGGATTGACTCAAAGCGACTTCGATCGTGTTGCACACCTCCAATCTACATACGATGTATGGAAAGCACTTTGCGACTACCATAAAGAAACCAATACGATGAAGGAGGTAAGACAAGATATGTTCAAGAAAGAATATATGCGCTTTGAGATGCAACCAGGTGATTCTATCGATGATTTATTTGCTCGCTTTAATAAAATTCTCAGCAGCTTGCATAGTGTCAATGTTAATTTTCCGATGCTAAAAATGCTAGTTATTTGTTAAGTGCATTAGACATGTCAATTTTGGAGAAAAAAGTTACATCTATTTGTGAATCTACTGTCATGAGTACACTTACATTAGATGTGCTATATTCTAAATTGAAAACTCATGAAATTGACATAATCTCATTAAGAATCCCAATGGAGTAATATCCGTGGATTTTTTACCCGTGGTCATCCTTATCTGTGGATTTAGGGGTATTTTGTAGTATATTTACTTATATGCAATTTTATAAAGGTTCCTTCGCTTTGTCTTCAGCACTGAGTTTTATTTCCAATATTGAACCACTCAATAGTCCAAATTATATTAGTTGGAAAGAAAATTTGGAGATCTCTTTTGCTATCTCTGAAATTGATTATGCACTAATAACACTTTGCCCCACTGAGTCTGAGGTTCCTTCACCTATTGCTGGAGAGACTGATGACTCCTTCGAGCTTAGAAAGCGATAATAACTAAGTTTAAAGAATAAGTACGATAAGTATCTTTCTAAGTGGATTGGCTCAAACATAAAGTGTTTGATGGTGATTAGTGGGACAATCACTGAGGCCATTCGGGGAGCGATTCCCGAATGCGACACTGCTCTTGAGTACCCCTGTAAGGTGGAAAGTCAGTTCATTGGCTCTTCAAAGGCTACAGCGAGCTTGCTTATCAAGAAACTCATTACTGAGAGATAGACTGGAGTTGTTGTGCGTGAGCACATCCTTAAGATGACCAACTTAGCTACGAAGTTCAAGCCAATGAACTTAGAAATCACTGACGAGTTGCTTGTGCACCTCATATTTGCTTCACTGTCTAGGAAGTTTGAGGCCTTCGTGATCAATAACAACTCTCAGCCAGAGCAGTGGAAGTTAGAGGAGTTGATTGCCATGTGCGTTGAAGAAGAAGAACGCATTAAGTCCCAGAGGGGTGGTGACTCGCAATTACGCCAAAGGAAAAGGTAAAGGGAAGAACTATTTTGGTTCTCCCAAAGGTGCTTCTTTTAAGACATGTGACACTTCTTCTACTGATAAGGGCAAGGGTAAGGCTCCACTTCAATATCCTCTTCAGAAGGATATGAAAGTGGACAAGGATCAGTGTAGGTTTTGTAAGGAGAGATGACACTACCAGAAGAATTACGTGGGCTTCCTGAAGTGGTGTTGCAAGAATGGTAATGATTTTGTGACTTTTGTTAATCAATCCCTATTTTTAGATTATTCTCAATCTAATTTGGTGGACTGATTCAGGAGCCACCGTGCACGTTTATAATTCTCTACAGGGATTAAGTATGAAGAGGACCCTAAGAAGACAGGAAAATGCATTAAAGTTGCTGATGGTCGTGAAGCTGAAGTTGAAGCCGTTGGAGATCTCCCACTTAGACTTAGAGATGGCTTTGTACTTAGGCTTTATAATGTCCTCTATATACCTTATTTAGAGAGAAATTTGATTTCAATTTTAATGTTTGCATAATTCAGTTATGTGTGCCATTTTGGCAATGATAGATGTTCTATTATATTTAATAATAAAGTTGTGGATCTTGCATTCCAACAAGACATATTATATTTATTATTCTTACATGATGACATTAATGTTATAAGTAATAATCAAGTTTTTTTCTCAAAACGACTTGGTATTTAACAAACGTAAAAGAATCAATTCCGAAACATAATCAAAATTGTGGCATTGTCGTTTATGCCATACTTCGAGGGGGGGAATTGAATGTTTAGTTTCCCAATCGATTCTCCCCAACTTAGACTTTTCGGATTCACAAGAATGGATTGATTGCATTAAAGGTAAATTTGTTAAGAATATTAAGAACGACGCCAAACGTAGAAAAAGAATATTAGAATTAGTTTACACGGACATTTGTGGTCCATTGCCAATAGTCTCTATAGATGGTTATGATTCGTTCATAATGTTTACAGATGACTATACTCGTTATGACTATATTTATCCAATCAAGGAGCGATCCGAATGGTTGGATAAATTTAAAATATTTAAAACCGAAGTAGAAAACCAACACATCGTTAAGATCAAGGTAGTAAGATTCGATCGTGGAGGGGAGTACTAAGGTCGACATATCCCGTATGGCCAAATTCCTGGACCTTAATCGTTTGCCGAACAAATCAGTACCTAAGACGCCGTATGAAATGTGAACAGGACGTAAGCCCTAATTAGGATATTTGCACGTGTGGGGTTGTCCAGCTGAGACTAAAATATTCAACCCAAATATTGGTAAGCTGGACTCTAGAACTATTAGTTGTCATTTTATTGGCTATCCAGATAAGAGTAAGGGATATCGATTTTATTGTCCAGATAGATACACTAAGTTCATAGAGACAAAGCATGTTGTCTTTCTAGAGGATGCCATGATCAAGGGGATATGATAAGACAAGAGGTAGATCTTGAGGGGAAGCGGGTGTACGCACCCACTCCCATGATTCAAGAACCATATTTCTCGATACCTAATGTTGTTGAACCATCTGTGCCAGTCAATAATAATTCAGCACCTGTTGTTAGTCCTTCATCGACAACGGAAGAAGTAAGAGAGACTCAGCCTTCCGAGCCTATTGGGACAGTTGACGAAAATTATGAAGCGCAACAACAGCCTCAACCAGAATACGATGCGCCAATTAGAAGATCTCAACAAGTAAGAAAATCGGTCATTTCGGACGATTATGAGATCTATTTGAGTGAAGAAGTTCAAATGAAGGATGATCCCACCACATTTAAAGATGCTATGAGAAGACTACAATCATCTGAGTGGCGTAAAACTATGGAGGATGAGATGAGTTCTATGGACGCCAACAAGGTCTGGGATTTAGTCGAGATTCCTCGAGGAGACAAGACAGTAGACTGTAAGTCGATCTACAAGATCAAATGTGACTTTAAAGGGAAAATAAAAAATATAATGACAGACTTGTGGTGAAGAGATTCACTCAAAGAGAAGGCATAGACTATAATGAGACGTTCTCACCCGTCTCCACTAAGGATTGTTTTAGAATCATTATGGCATTAGTAGATCATTATAATTTAGAGTTACATTAGATGGATGTAAAAATGACGTTTCTCAATTGGGATCTATATGAGGACGTCTATATGACACATCCGAAAGAATTTGTCATTAAGGGTAAAGAACACATGGCATGTCGCTTAAGAAAGTCCATCTATAGGCTCAAACAAGCCTCACGTTAGTGGTGTTTCAAGTTCGATGAGATAATTAGAAAATTTGGGTTTAAGGAGAATGAGGAGGATAATTGCATCTATGCTAAATTTAAGAATGAGAAATTCATTTTCCTTGTTCTCTATGTGGATGACATAGTAGTTGCGAGTAGCGATGTCAATGTACTGTTAGAGACTAAAAGGTTCTTATCCTCCAACTTCGATATGAAGGATATAGGTGAAGCATCCTATGTGGTGGGGATCGAGATTCACCGAGATTGTATTAAGGGTGTTTTAGGTTTATTTTAGAAAGCGTACTTAGAAGGTGTACTCAAGAAGTACGGCATGTATGCGAGTAAACCTTCGCGTGCTCCAATAGTCAAGGACGATAAGTTTGGGAACTTTCAGTGTCCCAGGAACCAATACGAGATCGATCAAATAAAATCGGTTACATATGCTTTTGTTGTCGGAAGCCTCATGTATGCTCAAGTGTGTACTCGTTCTGACTTAGCATTCGTAACCGGGATGCTTGGCAGATATCTGGTCAATTCAGGGATTGATCACTGGAAGACAGTTAAGAAAGCATTAAGGTATGTGGAAGACACAAAATGCCTCATGTTAACGTATAGTAAGTTAGACCCACTCGAGGTAGTGGGATACTCAGACTCAAATTTTGCGGGTTTTGTGGATACTAAGAAATCCACGTCATGTTACATATTGACCCTCACAAATAGATCTATATCGTGGAAGAGCTCCAAAAAAACCATCACTGCATTGTCCACAATGCATGCCGAGTTTGTTGCTTGTTATGAGGCCACGAGGCAGTCATTATGGTTTAAGAAATTTCTACTTGGTCTTAGAGTGGTTGACAGCATTGAAAAACCAGTTAAGTTATACTGCGACAATGAACTCACAGTATTGTACTCTCACAACAATAAGTCGAGTAGTGCTGCCAAACAAATCGACATTAAGTTTTATGTTGTGAAAGACAGAATCTAGGATCATACTATTAGTCTTGAGCATATTAGAACCAAACATATGCTTACGGATCCGCTTACTAAAGGTCTTCCTCCCATGTGTTCAGAGAACAGGGAGCCGACATGGGATTAAGGGAAAATCTATGATCATCTAGATACTTTGGGGCTAAGGTTGTTTCTAAGTGTAAGATGTATTATGGTTGTCGAGTTAGGTAATACGTAATTAGCTATTTTGATGCGATGTGCTCAGTATGTCGAACATGAAGAAATAAACAATAAGTTAAGTATTAAGGAATTAAGTAAGTTTTTGTAAGTCTTGATCAGTGGAGATCAAGGGGAAGATTGTTGGAGTTGATCTCCTTCTTGGGAACGGCCCAACGGCCCAATCTCGAGTCTATCCCCACCTCCGCATCTTGATCGGGGGCGCTAACCAACCCATGGTTGGGCCCCCCTCACACCCGCGCTATATTAAGAGGGGTGACCGGGGCACACGAGGTGACGTGCGTTCGTGCTGAAAAACACCCCAAACAAATTGAGAAAACCGATCTAATCCGTGCGAGGAGTGAGGGGAAGGACCCCGGCGCCGCCATCACCGTCGACACCACGGAACCCGTGCGTCGACGACTACATTTCGGTGACACCGTTATGGCAACATCCTCAACAGCCGAAGGTATATTTCAATCCATTTTTATTTTCATTCATGTACCCTTAGAATGATTTTAATCAATATACCCGCTAGATGTAGTGGCTAGAGGAAGTAAGATTTTAATCAATATACCCGCTAGATGTAGTGGCTAGATGTAGTGGCTAGAGGAAGTAAGAAACACACATATGTTTGCTTGCTCTGGCCGGTGAGCCCGATGATGGTGCGCTGGAGTCCACCTTGCCCGGCTCCACGTACCGAGTGTTTGGGTAAGCACAACCGAAGCAGCCAACCCGAGTTGTAGCAAGTTTTTGTCCACTTGCTCCCCCTTCACAAACCGCAGGCATACACTGATAAATGCAGCGGGTTTCAGAAGCCAAAATTTATCAGAAAAAGGATCTAACTAGAAAGTGGCCATGTAACTATGTATATTTGTGCCCCCTCAGAAAAAAACAACAACTATGTATATATGTGTTTCTTCTCGGCTTCGTAGGAGTGTCAGCTTACTAATTATATCAAGATTCATAGGTGAGTAGTGACTGGTTAGATGATTCATGATTGACAACTAGGCCGGTTAGTGCCATCTTAACATGTTAACTGTTGAGGGGAATTATGGCAATGTTGGTGGGCTTGCACGATCTGCTGACCAGCCAATCTGCTGTTTAGCACTGAAAGCATGATGAAACCATAATACACATTTGTCACTTTGTAATGGATCCTAACCCGTGTTCGAGCTCCGCTCGGTGTAGACGCACACATCCTCATCTGTCCTTATGAATTAACAGTGCTCCTGCCTATAGCGTCCCACCCATGTATTTCATTTTTCTTCACTTTGTAATGGAACGGACGGACGAAATCGTACGACCCCAAATCCCCCAATTATGTTTGCGGCAACAGGCCCATATACAAACAGTGTTCTATAGATGTTCCGAATTGTTGCAAAGCGGCCCATACAACTTTATGGCCATACTCGCACGATATTTTCCGCCGATGCGAGGGAGAAGATGAACACCGTTGCATCGAAAACGGACGATACTGCGAAAAGTGTCGTCAGGGTTCTATTCGAGAATGCTGATGGTTCTACTCTGTCCAGAGACGCCCCATCAAGTCTACGTTGGAGACTGCATAGCAGTAAGATGCCCAAGGCATTTTGGAACGATTCCTGCAGTACGGATCCTCCTAGCTCGCACGCTTTGAGCATCCACCTCTCTGGAAATGATCAGCAAATCCGTCTCCGAAATCAGAGTGGTTTCGCTGTTTTCAGTTCTGCCTTGCTGGCTCCATGCTTATTGCAGTCGGCAAGCAAATGCAGGTACCAACCATGCATCATGTGTGTAGTGCTTGCTCTGTGCAACACAGTTTAGCGCCCATGCATATTTGCTTGCCTACTGCTCTGTTCCAAGTATGACAGTGCGTGCTCTGAACTCAGGACTGGTCCAATGGGGAGTTCTAGGGTCCTGCAGGTGGAGTACTGTTTGAGGAGACGGATGAGCAAGACCGGTTCATCACCCTGGAACTCCTGTACTCTCCAGGAGACCTGTTGGTGCATCCCTCAGAGGTTGGCCGGCACGCCAGGTGCATCGACCGACCCAAGATTGTTGCTCTTGGAGACCAGATACTGGCTGCTCTGGTCCTGCTGACTTTGTGCTACTTCTTCTGGAACTAAAGTGCCCATTTAGGCTACCTCCTTTGTCAATGCATGCGCGAGATTAGGTGTTAGAGTTAGTGTCTTTTGCTAATTGCGCCGTTCTCCATTGATTAACCGTGGAGATTGGAGAAGCACTGCACGGATGTCGGTGACTACGGGCTGGTTGAGCTTGTCGGTTCATTCATTTTTTCTTTGTTTACGTCGCGAGGACGAAAAAACACAAAATAATGTAGGTAATACTGCTTGTTTTGTCAATTATCGTGCCATCTATGCTGAACGTTTGGTGATGTATCAAATTAATCAAGGTCATGGTGCGTGCAGTACTATTGTCCTTCATCAGTAACGACCAAAACAGCACCTACGATCCAGACTAATCATCTGGTAAGACGGGTACGGGTCCCGTCGCCGGTGGCCTCATGACAGAAACGGCCACCCGCAATGCCCCCCACCCCCTCTCGAACAGCAGACGAATAGTGTTGTTCACCAGCTCGCCACGACACGAGATCGCGACAATGGCAGGTCGTTTTCTTGCCGAGAACCCGTAAACCTTTCAGGAACTCCAGATTGGTCCTGCACCCAAGTCCCAAGTCGCCGAGCCGTGAACACCCTGTGTCGTCGACGCCGTGACTGTGAGAATGCAGTTTCTCGTGTCGGCTCTCGCTCCTCGCTCGCGCGCCTTGAGAGAGAGAGGGGACGTCACTGCGTTCTCTCTCTAGAGCAGATGCTGCGCCGGCCGGCGGCCGTGCTTCACGAGCCTTCACCTTCACGGGGGGCCGGTTCTAACTTCTACTGTTCCAGCACACGCCGGTCGCTCGATCACCTGAACCAACGACGACGTGCGAGCGACCCGTCCTCGGCGCCTTCCCACCCTTCGTCTCTCCGTGTCCGGACACCCGCGTCTGGGGCCTTCCCTAATCGACGCGACGATCTCGGGCCTACTACCTACGCACAACAACGGGAAGCCTTCCACAGGACCAGAGATGCCGCAAATCTCTCAACCCCCACCGTCCTGAGCAATGACAGGAATCCGGTGCACGACTTGTGTGTTGCGTCTCGTTAATCATTGCAATCGTTGGCGCCATTTTCTCATCTCTCTCTCCCAGCACTTGTCATTTGTCTGCTTGCTTTCGTTGTTGCCGGTCTTCTTCCCTTTCTTTTGTCATGTCCTTGTTATCTTTGGTCTATTTTCCATTTATACAAGCACCATATGTCGAATCAAAGGACCCAACAAAAGCTAGTGATTTGGGTCTGTTCAAATCAGACATCATGCAACCATCATCATTGCAGGTGAAAGAGACCCGTTCTCTTTAATGGATGGTGTTAGGCAGTATGATGGCTGCCGAGTAAGCTATACTGTTTTCTGTCAATCTGGTACAGTAGCATGCTTGCTTTTGCAGAGCGACCGCCGCCTCCTGGTAAGACTGACGACGCAGATCAAGAGCGGTGTCATGCTCCTCTGCTGTTTCTTCGTTGGGGATTATGTAGAGGTGAGTCGGTACAAAAAGGCACTCTTGGTACTACTGTTCACAGTTGAACTGCTTCGGTGAAGGCAGCATCTTACTGTACTGTAAATGCATAGTTAAATCCTGTTGATTCTGGAGACGAATCAAGTCGCCCAGGCCAAGTGGCCTTGTCCTTGAGCCGTCTATTCAGATTCTTATCTGCAGTAGAGTCGATCGAGCTTATCCTTGCTCCATGTAATTAAGCTCCCGAGCGTGCCTCTGCCCGTTCGTGCTCCCCGATGTGATGTCTCGAAGTTAAAGCCCCTCGCTGACTAATCACTGGGCGGCACTGCGAGATCACAGGTCCCCGAACCGTAGTGAATGCCCGGTTTGTGTAGCGGCAGCTCACGGCTGCAAGGCCTTATGTCAGGTTTGGATCTAGGGCTGCTAGCACTGTGCTACTACCACCATGTGCCGTGCATGTTTGAAAGCTGCTTGGCTACTGCATGCAGCTTCGTGACCGCTCTACACCAGACGGCATGTTCGAAACTCGAACCAGCGAACCTGGCTGACACGCGATCTTGATGGCATGCATGTTCGAAACGATCCACACAAACCTTTCACAGAAAAGAGACCAGCAGTCCAGCAAATTACAGCGCGCACCGTGAATCCGTCTTGCTTGTTCACGTAACAAGTGCTCACACACGGGAACAACGTCTGGTGCATCAGTGCACGACCATATCCAAGCCGTAAATAGAGAGAGATAGACAGACCGCCGCGTGCTCGTCACTGTTGATCGGCTCCGGTGCCTGCGCTGTGTCTGTGTCGCTTCTGGGGCGGCCCCAGCCGAAGCTTCTCTGCAGCGACAACAGCAACCATGGATCTCTTTGTCAAAAGATAGCTGAAGGATCGGCACTGTAGGATAAGCTTCCCCTGTAGCGTTCTGTTCATCTGTTGACTCGAGTACGTACTAACCACACGGCGGTGCAAGTTGGGCGTGTCGTGTCGTGTACCGTGCGCGCTGCGTGTAGGATCAAGTGGCGGTGCGAGTAAGGACTACGACATGCCGGTGGTTGAAGGCTGTTCACGGGTATTCGTGGATGAAAACGAGGAGGAAGACTTCCCGCTACGGACCACAGAGATTTCACTGGAAACGTTTTCACTGCGTGTCGGAAGCGAGTGATTGGCTTTTGCCTGAAGCTCGTGTAACGTCGTGCCCAACTCAGATGGATCGTTTCAGTCCGTGTTCTTGCGATGATCGATTTGTTACTGGGAATGGATAACACCTCTCCTTCGCGTCAGACGCATGCTACGCTACGTATTCAACGGCTCATCTGATAGCTGTTGCCGCGTGACATGAAGGCGGTGGTTGCCTGCAATCAGGCCGTGTTGTTTTGTTATGCCATGGAAATGGGGCCTGGTTTGGTTCCGTGTACTGCAGCATTTCGCCGCGACAAATGGAGTCGTACGACTAAGGCGCCTTCTGCCATTTAAAGGGGTATCCCATGCTTTTGCTTATGGAGTTTTGGTCTCGTGGATGGAGGAGGAAAGACCGCGCATGATCTTTGTTCCCCTTGTCCTTTCATTCTCGGGGATGAAGGGTACAATATATATGTGCCGTGCCAGGTGACCTCAAGCTTTAAGTTCAGTTAATATCAGCGAATTGTGTGTTGGCACATTTAAAACATAATTTCTATAAATAAAGGGCATGTCCAGTTGTGAAAGCTCACACACACATAATAAGGTATAGAGAGGTAGAGGAGACTTTATGATTCAAGACCTCCAGAGTTTACAAATTGTATTGCTCCTATTTAATAACTCTAATTGATAAAAAACTATAATATAGTACTTCTAAATAAATTATATTTAGGACAGCTAATTTATTTTAATTTAAACTAACTTTTTGTCTTAAACATTATTTATTTCAGAATGGGAGGGAGTACTCACTAAAAGTTTGCTTAAAAATATTTGTCATGCACTTTTTCTTTTAAAAAAGTCCGGACAACGATTTTAATTTCAAACATACGACTGAAGAGTATATGCATGTTATGAATATCTGAAGTTTATGTGGGATTGGTTCGCATATTAGTCTGGACTGGAAAAAGTAGTGCAGGCCTTCCGAAAAAAAAAAGAAAAGATAGTGCAGAATGCAGACCATCCACCTTTCCTCTCGAATGGCAAGAAAATGTATATAGATGTTTCGTCAATCTATATAGAGATACATAGAAACGAACTTATTTAGGTTTGCTTTTGTGTCGGTGATAGATCAGCGTGACGCACGTACGCATGGAAGTTTGTCTGCCTGGACAGTAGTGCCGCCGGACTCTAGCGCTACTTCGTCTGCTAAACACTAAACAAGAACCATCTCTCAGTTAAACTGTCAATGTTACTTGAGTTCGCCTTTTACATGAAAGACATTATCGAACTAAGTTGTGCACGAGTTTTCCTTTTCACAGCTCCCTGCATTCGAGGTAGAACTACAGGCCCAAAGCCTGAGCTAGTTTTTGTCTGAATTGTATTCTTTCCATGTGATCTCATTGCTGGAAATGGAATCTCCGACTACGAGTAACACAGTTGTTGTAGATCGAGCGGTAGAAACGTAGCAGCAGCAGCATAGCATTGTTCAGTGTTTTAAAGTTTCTAGACTTTTGTCTGCGACTGGCGCTGCTGTTGTCCCCTTGCTAGTTGTGCAGCCTACAACCGTAAGGCTCAAGACGAAGATCCCAAGGTGCAACGTTTACAAGCATTCAAGAACAAGACCCCAAAAGGAACCTGCTCCCGAAAGCTCTTACTCTACCAAAGGGCAACGGATCGAGAATTTACAGCAGTATCAGTACTAATCAATGACAGAATTACAGAAATAAAGAAGCAAGTAATGCCAACATTTTTTTTCAGTTAGTGGCGGCAGCTCATGTCGAAGGCATCTGAACTCGGGTGTATACGTCGAATAATACGTTCCACTCACTACACGAAACGACGCTACTACTCTTTGTATACGGTTCCCCTGTAGTGCAGAGTTCTGAACCGTAAGCAGGAAGGCACTACGCATTAACAACGACAGGCAGAGACCCAAAATTAGTTTCCCGTCAATGGTGGGATCGATTCACAACAAGTCGGTCTCTCAGATGCTTAAAAAAATTTAAGGGTAAAACTGACCAACAGTTGTGCACCCATGAGGTACAAGTAAAACAGTATTAGTCAGTAGAGCCATCGGTTTCTGCATGTCAATACGAGGCATGCCACAGTACCAACAAAATTTAACAGCTTGTTATTTTTTTCATTTTTTACTACATTTAAGCGAGACCATTCCTTTAATCTTTCAGCAACAATCTGTCGAGGAGTTGACCTCCAGTTCCATAGGCTGTGTTTGGTACACCTTCTTACAGAGTTCCCAGGTGTTAGGCTCAAGCAAGTACCAGGTTGTTCATCTGGGTGGATACGTAGAATAACTCTTAAAGAGCAAGGTTCCACAGCCTGGAGAATAAATAAAGATCTTTAACTGGAACTAATTACGATTTACAAACACGACTCTTGTGACGATGGGATCACCATGCAAGAAAAGAGTGCGCTGCATTTGCATGAGCTCTGCTACATCTTGATGTCCGAGAGGGTAGCCCAGATATGCTCGAACACGTCGACGATGAGTTCGTGGTACTCGGCGGCGTTGAGGGCCAGGTAGCACGCGAGGAGGTCCTCGAGGTCCGCGGCGGTGCGGATGCCATTCTCCGCGATCATTTCCTCCATGGACTCCTGGAAGTCTCTCCTTGGGTCCTGTGACGACTTCACCACCGCGAAGCTCTCCGCCAGAGGCGGCCGCGGGTTGGTCTGCGCCGTCGAGCGCGCAGTTGTCGTCGCGGGCGGCTTGCACTTTTTCGACGCCACGCCTACGCGGGGCGTGTTCGCGCGCGTCTTGAGACGGCGCGCCGACGACACAGACCGCCTCGGCTTGACCTTGCTCTGCTCCGGGACGGGAGCAGTTCTTCGGACCGCGTTTGTGAGGACGTCGATGTGCTTATCTTCCAGCTTGAAGCCGTCGGGCTCTCGCCTCGCAGGCTTGGTCACGATCGGCCGGAGCACCATTTCTGGCCGACTCTTGGAACGCAGGTCGATGATGATCTCCGTGGCGGAAGTGATCACCTTCCCGTCCAGCTTGTCGTTGGCGCGGATGGCAACCGTCGGCTTCTTGAGGTCCCCGTGATCTTCATCGTCATCGTCGCTGTAACCGACGAACCTGTCACGCCTGCAAGGCGGAGTGTCCGGCGCCTCGACCACCACCATCTCGGGCTTGCGCCCGCAGTGGCATCCGGTGGAGACGGGCGAGGACACGAAGCCGCTGCTGCTGCTGGCCGAGTGCGCCAGCTTGACGGACCGCCTCCGGCGGTGCCGCCGCCTGGACCGCCTCGGCGGCGACAGCGGCAGCGGCGGGAAGTGCGTGTCCGAGGCCTTGGGGTGGTGGAGCGGCGAGCCCAGGGCGGGGGCCCCCGCCCGGGGCGTGTAGTAGTGTGACGCCCGGTGCGGGAGACAGGCGCCGTGCCTCGGCGTGCTGCTGGGGGCTCTGCCGGCGCGCGACGCAGCGGCCGTCGACGCCTGCGCGGCCACGCGGGGGCTGGCCGCACCGCCCCGGGCGCGCATGTCCCGGAGCTTGAAGAACCACGCGTTCGGGATCATGTCGGACAGCCGGAACTTGTGCCTTCCCATGGCCGGCCTCGTATGCTCTCAAGAACAGAGGAATGCAACGTGAAGGAACTACAGGAACAAGGAGACGGATCACGCGCGTGTACTATTTCTCCACGGTAGCTCGCTGTTTCGCGTAGCTTGCTCTGCACGAGGGAGGCGCAGGGCAGGGGAAGGAGAGATGGCGAGGCGGGGCGAGCAGAGTAGGGAGCGCAGGCACGCAGAAAAGGGCGCCCGTGCTGTGGGAAGAGTTGTGGAGAGGAGGGGACGCGAGGCGCCTTTTGGCCTCGCCCGTTCCCGCCTCCCGCCTCTGCGTCGTGGGCTCGCACCGCATACGTCCGACGCAGGAAGAAAAGCACGGCTCAGATGATCATCAGAAGAAGCGGGTTGAGAGGATCATGCATGGTACTGCTACTACTGTTACGAGTGACATATTTATCTGAATTGCACTGTTTTTTGAACTTCTTCCACCTGACCTTTTAATTACGTGAATGCTAATTTGCTGGCATCTGATATTACATCTGATCTCAACATACACTTTGACTCGTCGGATATATCTAAAAATTCATGTGTTTACCATCAGTTTTTTTTCTGCTTTTATATGATTATGTATTACCTATAGAAAGAATACAGGTAAATTCACCGTAGAAAAGTAATAAATAATAACCGTTTAATCTAGAGTCATCCACGACTCAGAACACATCTTGAACGAAGATACTAATTTCAGATGCCTGAAAAATAACAACACCCTTTAATCATGCGCGTCAAACAACGATCCCGCGAGTTGTTCCATTGTTTTACCACCAGCACCGCCTGCATGCGGTTCAGCCAGGAAGCAGCGCAAAGTGTAGCAGCAGTTGTCCAGCACTCGTGCAACGATCGGTCCATCCATCAAGCGTAGCAGAGACTCGAGTTGAACTGCGCCATGGTTGTAAGAGCATATAATAGGGATTAAAAGTTAATTCGGCATGCGGGGCTTTTTGGGCGGCGATCAAATCTTGCTGTGCAATGCAATCCCTGTTCCTTGGCTTGCCATGAAAGATACACCACCGGGTGCTTCTTGACTTGGCGTGCTTAATTGGCTTGGACAGGAGACGAGCTGTGGTTGCTTCTCGGATGCTGGTTTTTACTGACTGGACGATGCTGTAAAAGTAGAACCAGAGTCCGCAGGCCAAGTTATCTGCCTTACGGCACAAGGGTTCCTACCATTTCTCTTATGACTAGTTGGGTAGTCTGTGCATTTACGTGGCTAGAACCGATAAATAACATAAAAATAGCCACTGGATCTAATTTGCCTCTAAATTACCTACTTGTGCCATCCAAAAAATTATCCCAAAAATACCCCTGATCCGGTCAGAGAAGATCAAGCAAGTAAGCAGTACAGGTCATTGGATGAAATGTTGATGAAAAACTTGCATGTCATCACAGGCAACGCAAGCAGCATGATCCACCGCGATGATTGCTGTTGTGTTATCCAAAAACCCCGAAGCCAAGGGACGTGCGGTGCGTTATTTTTTTTTCCTTAAAAAAAACGTCCGTCCACGTACAAAAAACACACAAGTTGTCGTCCCCACCACCGTCGCAGGTCGCGACCCGCACCCCACCCCACCCCACCCCACCCCACCGCACCGCACGGGTGATCGCGTTGCCCGCGACGCCGACGCCCCACCCGTGCACGGGTGTTCGCAGCAAGCAAAGCAAGATCAGCCGCCGGCTGGGGCGGCACGTCCCGCGGCCTCCCGAACTATTTTTTTTCACCGGTTTGTCGGGCGTTGGCGCCGAGCGGGAGCCAGCATCGCGCACCTACCGAATACTGATGCCGCTGCTGCCTGCTGTCGATCTCACCCATGCCGATTAGTTCAAACCACGTCGCCCGGAAACAAACGACGCATCACGCGACGCGAGGCGCCATTAGTTTAAGCTCCCCGGTGTCCTCCGTTTCCGGCCGGGCTCCTACCTAATTACGGTGTCGCCCGCGCAGTGGTCAGCGGACAGGCAGGCGACCCCTCCCCGTCGCCGACGGTCGAACCTCCCGTTGTCGGATAAACACGGCCGCGTGCAGACGACTACACCATTCGAGCCGATCGTGTCACACCGTGGGATTCAGACCGTGTTTTCTGTCACGAGATTAGCGTGTCCTAACCATCCATCAACCCGCGAGCGAGTGCGTTAATTATGGCCACACGCCGGCCGGCCGAGAGATGGTGGGTGGTGGGTGGGGTGAGGGGACAGCGCCGTCGTCGTTGGCGTATATTATACGCCCGCCGGGCCGTAGCCGTGTCCTTCTTCGCGCGTTGGTCCCGGCCGCTGATACGACGCAGTACCTGCTGCGATACGGGCACCAGGATACGGACGGGTCGATGCTTCCGCGCGACGGAAAAGAACAAGTTACTGGGAACGGTCCTTGAAACTGATGAACGTGTTTCAACCATTGTTTCCGGCGGTGTGGTGCACTTGTACGTATGCATACGCCGAGTGACTAGAGTCCCGTGTCCATCACAGCGTGCAGAGACCGGTGATCTGAAGCTGGTAGCACGGACCGTACTAAACACAGCTCTGGCGATCGCCCACCTGGTCTAACCTTACCGCTCGACATGATCGTCCCGCCACCGAACACCGGATCGTAATCTGAGCAGTAGCTTTCAAAAAAAAAGGATCGTAATCCGAGCTGTAAACACACCTGATTGATTACATCACAGTGACTCCTAATACTAAAGCATGCTGCTCGTAATGTCTCTGATGATACGCAGCCTTTGACCTGACGGGACAATACACTATACACGTGCACGGCCCAGCGGAAAAACAGGGCAAGTTTATCGACGCGCCGACGGCGTAGTCGCGTAGAGACGTGAAGACAGGCACGGACGCGTAGACCCAGGATCAACAAGAATCAATCACGCTGTTGAATGACAAAGACGCCGCAGCAAAGCATCGAGTCCCCCGTTGAGTCTTTTCCCTCACCTGGATCCCAGCGCACCGTGGACGCAGATGGCCCGTTCCATTCTACTACAGTACAGTACAGTACACCACGGCTAGCCTCTGTCGTGACCATGTATCAGTACTGTATAACTGCAGTCTGCAGCATGTCACACAAAGGTTATCGAATATGCAAAAGCTTTGCGTGTCAAATTTATAAAATGGCTCAAGATGAGCCAAAACCAGTTACACCTGTTTCTGTTGGTTGTAATTTGCGTACAAAGAAAAAAACTGACCGCGTAACTCATTCACTGGCTTACTGGTACACTAGGTACCTAGAAGCATACTCCTGCGACTGTAATTCCACTGAGCAAGTAGCAAGCTGGTCCTTTTGAATTCTCCTGCCCATGATTGGAACACAGGTTTTAGATGCAAATTATGGAAAAGGATTGAGAGCAGTTGCCTTGTCTCGTTTGGCTCTGATTTAATTACTTGATACCGCCCTACAAAGGTGCATGCCATGACTCCATGATTATTACAGCATCGATGATGTTGATAGCACAATTTGATGGGAACAAAACGAGGACGGTGCTACGAGGCAGGCCACCATGGAGATTGCGGCACCTGAGGCCTACTTGCTTGTTGCGTTGTTGGATCACTCCACTTGGCTCAGCTCATAGCAGTTATCAAGCGTTCCATCAAAGTCGTGCAATCATGCTCGGCTCGGTGCCCTGGCCGGCCCAATTTCCTCTTCCATGTGATGAGTGCTTCGTACTATCCTTCACGGCTCAAATCACATCCTCTGAGAAAGCTTATCACTCAGCTGGTGTTAGTAGCATGCTTGACTGTTTAATTAAACAAGACAAGGAAAAAAAAGCTACTGACAGCTACTATACTCCGTGAGATTGAAGCTAGCTAGCTGACACAGATTTGTTGGGCATAGAGGTGGGTCTATATTGAGATTCAGAGTCAACAATTCCACGTGCGATGCAGTAGTGTCCAGCATCGAAACATGACATTGTGCACGAGTAATTGGAGACTGAACTCGTACCAATCCGAGTTGAAGTCAATTCTGCTCGGGGCTCCATGTGGTGTTGTTGTACTTACCGGAAGTCAGGTCAAGCAAGAAGGTTAAAGAACCATGTATACGATTAACACAGTGCACGTGGTTCCAGTCAAGCTAAGGCCGGCCATTTGCGTTAAAAAGAAAGAAAAGAGCTAAGGCCGGCCATGGCCCATGGGCATGCAGAGCCTACTTGACACGCGAGATCAAAGTCCGAGGTCCAGCTACGAATGGTCCATTTCAGAAAATTCAGGTATCAAGACTCCATGATTTACACCGCTAGAACTATGGATAATGAGGAAAACCTGGCACATGTTACTGTTGCAGTTATCATTTCCGAACAGTTTTTCTTCATTGTATCTTATCAAGTACTCCCTCCGTTTCAAATTATTTAATGCTGGTTAGTACGGCGTCAAATATTTTGAAAGGGAGAATATTGTTTTAACTTCATATTTTCCATCGGGAGAGCTGTGCTCCACAAGTATTATTCCTGTACAAACCAGCTGACTAGCCAGCAACCCAAGCTGGTGCTATACTTTCTTCCTGGCCACACACAGCGCGCGACGCAGGGATGAACACACCCTCCTCTTTCTGGAGTCTGAATATCCACGTTGCTCTGGGCCATGTCCAGAATTTCACTCTCGTTTCAGCTGGCCTCCCTCGCACCACGTAGCCTTGCAGCCTCCACAAGACTGCCGCGCTGCCGTTGCCTATATTCGCCCAAAATGTCTGCGCATATAAAAGGGCAGGATCGCTGAACAAACCTGCACTCGTGCAGAGCCACTTGCACTTTCTGAAGGAATGGCCACGAGGGCTCTCCCACTGTCCCCTGCCCAGAGCTCCTCGTTTGGAGCTCAGCAAAGCGTACAATCGTTCAAGAAGAGCAGTGGTGGCACAAGGTCTGTGAGGGCCTATGCAAAGGCAGATGGGGAGGAGGAGAACAAGCAGTCCTTGTTTGGAAGCATCACGGAGGCGCTGGACTTCTCGCAAGTCCGATCGGAGAAGGACGCAGAGCTGCTGTACGAGGCAAGGGAGTCCACAAAAGGTGGAGGGAGGATGACAAGGGAACAGGTATGGCGCTTCTAATGAACAGCCACTGGGGATCACTTTCAGTAATCTGAACTTTTCCATATGCTGATTGATAAACTTTTGCGGTTGTGCTTGCAATGAAGTACGGAGCACTTCGGAGGAAGATTGGCGGCACTTACAAGGATTTCTTCAAGTCATATGTCGAAGGTACCTGATCTGTACATTTCCTTTTACGATTACAAAATGTCAAATGAATGATCGCGAGCACAGTCTACTTATCTGAGATTGCGGAGTACTATGGGACAGTATAAGCTTTTAGTGTAATAGGTCAACAAAAAAATTCAGTGTGATATATTCATATATAGTTATTCAGAATATAACACAAACTCTTAGCACTAGTTATTCTTTCATGATCAAAAGAATGAGAATCAAGTCACTGAAGAATACTGACATATCAAAATGATCTTGAATGCAGTCCAGGGGGACTATGTGGAGGATGGTTGGGTGGATAAGACCTGCAAAGTCTGCAAGAAAGACACGCGGGGGGAGCCTAGGCAGGTTGACAAATTCGGAAGATATGCACATGTGGCATGCTTGGAAAACCCAAAGCCAACAAACTTCTTTGCCAAACTCTTCGCAAGATGAACTTCTATTATGCCCATACAGAGAATTATTTAACTCATATTAGATCATATAGACAGTGTTAGTCTCAAAGGATGTGTTTAGTTCTCCATATGAAATGGTATATAACGAGCATCTGCACAATCCACAAGTGAGTGTCTTCAATGGATTCAAGTAGGACATGAACAAAGGGATTGACTCCTCTGAATCAAAACAAACACATCAAATTATTTTGTATAGCTACACTACTCTTTACATCATGTTAATACCCTGAGCTGTCATATCTACTACAAGGCTTGGCTCTTCACATAATACTGAAGGATATAAACATAGGTTCATTTGGTAGAACGAGGACAAGCCTATCAGATTATGCATAACTAATGTGCTGTGGTATGATGCTTCTTAGAAGTCCCCTGTACTGAGCATGGAAAGATAGACTCTACACCTGATGCCAGTGCATCCAATCTTAAAGCCAGGCATTATTGTGAACGCGACACTGATATTTGCTTCTTCTGGGGTTAACTTGGCTGGTACACTTTCCATGTGTTTCTCCTGAAATTGAACACCACCCCAGACGAAGAACATTTCAGCTTTCGGTTTCAGTTGACGAGCAACCGTGAGCAATGGCCAAATATTCCTAGCCATTCTCGCAAATGCCTGATAGAATTGCGTCCTTGGATGACCACCATTCTTGATAAAAGTTGTTTGATCCACATTTCCAAAGAAGGAAACCTCCATACTGCACGGTATAACCTCGTCTTCCCTCACCGGCTCTGGACAGTCAGTAGGACTGCTTACCTTTTCTATTCTGGACTGCAGATCTGACTTCCCAGCTTCTATTCCATATCTAACCATAGGGGATAGAAGGGGAATATTCAGAAGGAATGGTCATGTTGCAATAAAGGTTTGGTGTAATTTTTTTGAGAAAGTATTTATGGTCGGTGAAAACTGCATTTTTTGAGCTGGTGCATCGCGTGGAACGAGTTCAGTCTTAACTCTTCTGTCAGGAACTCAAGATTGGAAAGAATCTAATTTTTGGGATCAGTGGTGAATTGTTAGTTAATAGTCCTTGGACGACTCAATTTACTCGTCACTCCAACGAGCGTGGTCTAGAGATCATGGACTTCACAAGATCACAGCCAAGTTCAGCCCTTGCATGTGGCGGCGCGACATATAAATAAACAAAGCATGAAGTCCAAATCGGGTGGAGGTGCGCAAGTTGAGGCGTGCATTTCACTGTAAACAACTCAAAGTTACGCCATAAGAAAGGCAACTCCAACTTCGGTTCTTGAAATTAAATCCCAAAGCAAAAGATGTCCGAACTATAAAGTGAGATAAGGGTCCGTGCGGTACACGACACACGTAGTAGTTGTACCCGAGACGAAAGCAATGCAATGGTGCATATCCTTGCCTTGTCTGTGTAAATGCTCTCGTGTCCTATTTTTTTAGCAACTCGTGGTTAAGCTCTGAAAGTAATAATGTTACAGTATGCTTTTCAAAAAATTAATGTTACAGTATGACATTTAGCCTATCCTTGGGTGTGATGGGCAGTCCTTACTGACAGCAAAACAAAGAAACTTTTTTATTTAACGTTGTACAAAATTAAATAACCAACATAAAGAAACAGAGAGAGGGTATATAATTTCACTTTGAGGAACGACCTTTTCCTGTCCTGGATTGTATTGTATCCGGCTATCTGCAACAATATTTTGTCTTCCCTTTAGACTGAAACCTTAACGGAATTGTTAGATGATCTCGGATTTTGAATCTCAGTACTTATATCCAGTCTATTTTGTTTCAGAAACAAATTTTAACTTTGTCTGAATGTGTTTGATACCATTCGAAATAGTATATAGAGCCGCAACCGGCTTCCCAAATTGCTGCATCTATAACTGCGGAGCTTTGCGCGATCTGCAAGGCGCGGCTGGCGGGCGCGGAGGGCCCGTGCCGGCATGTCTACCACGCCGGCCGGCGGCGTTCTTTCCTGGACCGAGACCGTCAACGTGATGCTTTGAGCCGGGCCGTGCGTGCGTGCTTTCCTCGAGGCGATCCGATTGGGCTGTCGTGGACGTTTCTGGACGCATTCTGGATATCGCTGCAAGAGTTCCAAAGGTTTGAAATCATACCTTCAATACAACCGTCGACGTCAAGGTGCACATACCAAGTATATATGTCTTGTATATCTAATGTTGCTGATTCTACAAACTTTCTTAGATTTACTGCAGATTCATCTAATAATTAGGGAAGTTGCTAATTTCAGACATACGACTTGCAATTAACATCTCATTTTAACTTATACCCTGAGTCGTCGGATATCAAACAACTTCAACATACAACATTTTATACTAAATAAGTTAACATAATTTTTTATAGTGAAAACATAATCCTACAAAAACAGAAACCAACTAACAACAAGTGCATAAATTCAAAACATAGTTGAAAGAAGATGATAATTTCAAGCAAATGAAAATTAATTAACGCTTCAAATAATTAATTATTCTAGTAATTTTTTGTCCTTTTAGATAGTGACACTGCCAACAAACCACAACTTTGATCATGATTTTGTTAATTAGAATAAATTCGTAAAACCGAGTTATTTTTTGCTGTCAAGAACTGGAAACTGCGCATCACGTTTTTAGCGACTCCTGCCTTGCCAGCCGGCGCGTTTGTCCAGCTGATCTATCCATGCCTTCCACGGTTAGCTAGATTCCTGGAAACGGTGGCGCCGGCTCAGTGGCTTGCTTCGATCAGAGACGTCAGGACTCCAGATGACCACGGGGGAGCTTGACTGTGACCCAACACCCTAGTGACCAAGGCAACGAGCAAAGTTTCAAGTTTCAACGAACAACCGACCCGACTGCTGCTTCGCCATTCTTCTGTGGACGCATACGGCTTTGAGTGGCCGCTGCCCGCGCCGCGCAGCATTTTGCCACGCCGCCTTCTGCTTTGCGGCTGGAAAACCGACATGTTATCCGCACCATTTTCGCCGGCTCGGAGGTCGAGATCCGTGACCAGTCAGAAAAAGAAGAGGGATGCAGACCGAACTGCAATTCCATTTTCATCGAATCGTTCTTATATTTCTTCTTGTTTCGGACAAATGAGTATTCTTCCGGTGCACAAAAAATTATCGTTTTGGACATGTTTTCGCATACCAAGGAAGTATTAAATAGATTTTTTCATTACTATCACTCACTTTAATGGTTTGACTAGTCTCCTCCACTGTTTCACAGACCTCTCATGCAGGTTCGATTCCTACCCACACACTGTACGATGCGTTTATTACGTTTTTTCTCGAGACAAACTCTTCGGTTCTGCTTCAATGACAATTTTTTGTGCACTCATAGTTTCTTTGTAGAATGACAATTTTTTATACACCAGAGGGAGTATGACTGAGTAGGAACAATGGCTGCCGTAGCATAGTCAACTGGAAAGTCATGGTGTGAATTCGTACATGCTTGTGAACAAATAGCTCTGCTGATTTGTCACTTCTGTTACGGGCGCAAAGGACGGCCAGAAGAGAGCTACAGCGATCAGAAAGCTTCGTGCAGCATCAGCACGACAGGAAACACCACCCTCGCAATTTTCGACGAGGAAGCAAGGTTGCCTGTGCTTCCCTCCCAGCCTCCCTCCCTCAGATATGCTCGAGGGTTGATGAGGACCATCTCCCTCTCACGTACGTGCCCAGCTCGATCGAGGGCGGGCAAGTCAGATTCGGCAAGCTGCAACCTCTCTCCAAGAAAACAACGCATGCGCGCGCACAAGATGACAAGGACACGCCTCGGGATGCCAGTAGCTGTCCGTCCTGACTGCGAAGAAAACCGCGGGCTTGTCGGCAGCCGGCGGCTCGCATCCCGTCGCCGAATGGCTGCGGCCCGTTTACCGCCTCTCTTTCTGCCTGTCCGTCCTCGCGACATCGTGTTCCGTCCAGCGAATTGCCGAGGAGGAAGGCTGGCGCTAACTTAGGCTGCTGGTCCCGATCGATGGATCATCGCAAGCACTCGAGGAGCGGGGGCAGGGCCCCGTCAACCACCGGATGATGATAACCAAAGCGCCAATGCAGTTGCTTTGTAATGGAGCGGAGGAGGGGATGGACCCATCAGCTGGTAGATCCGAACAAATCCACTTGCTTTGTAATAAGAAATGACACTTTTGTAACACGAAGTTGCTTTGACTACTGAATCATGATGCATGTTTCGACTTTCGAGCCGATAAAGCGTGAAAATGCTGGTAGAAATGGAAGAAACTGCATTCTTCGAGAGCTCCCGTATGCACAGTTGATCAACCACTCACCATTATCCCTCTTTGATCACAGAATCGTGACAGCCTAGACAAACTGTGTACAAGAAAGGACAAGAGTGAAAAAAAAGTCTTTTTTTACGACTCCATCATCGCCGGAGGCACCACGCTGCCGGCCGGGCACCCGTTGCCGCGCTCGCCGTCGGCGGCCGAGGCGGCGGCCCACCGGCGACATATCCGGCCGAGCGACGCGGCCTTACGCCTCGCGCGCTCCGTGCCGGTGCCCATCACCTCCCAGATGGCCCACTCCACGCCGGGCACGGCCATCACCTGCATCACCGCCTGCGCGCCCAGGCGCCGGCAAAGGAGCACCAGAGCGGCCGTCGCGTTCTCCATGGCCCACTCCGTGCCGCGCCTCATCTCGGCCACCAGGCGTGCCACGGCGCCGTCGATGCTCACGATCGCCTCCGCGCCGCCGCGCTTGGCCAATGCGGCGAGCACTGCGGCCGCTGTCTCCTCCTCCCTGATCGCGGACAAGGCCGCCTGCGCGACGCCAGCGTCCACGAGCTTCCCGATGTTCTCCCTCTCGCCGGCAAGTGCCAGCACCGCGGCCAAAGCGTCCTTCTTAGTGCTCGTCGGGCCGGTGCGCACGAGATGCACTAACTTTTCCACAATCGACGGGTTCCGGCCGAGCCGGCGGCGGTAGGTATGGACGGACGCCAGGCTGAGCACGGTGGCTGCCGCGTTTTCCTTGGTGCGCCACGTCGCGCCGGAGCTCATGATATGGGCGACCGCCTCCACGGCGCCATCGGTGTGCATGATGCGCTTCTTGTTGGCCTCGAGAATTGAAAGGTTAAGCAGCGCCGTGACGGCGTTCAGCTGGAGCCCAGCGTCCTCGGAGTGGAGCAGCTGCACCAGCAAAGGCACGCCCCCGGCCTCGCCGACGAACGCGCGGCTGTCCGAGCCCAACTTGGAGAGCAGCCGAATCTCGTGCACGACGCGGTTGGCCGCATCGGGGGAGGAGGAGACGGAAAGCTTCTTCACAAGGAATGACGCCGTCATGCGAGCCGCCTCCTGTGCCGCCTTGTTCGCGCCCACCGTCTGGACGGGCTCGCTCTTGTTGGTTTCGCCGCCGTCCATGGTGACACCGTTCTCCCGGCACCAATTGGCAATGAGGTTCTTGAGAGCCTTGTTCGGCACCAGCTCCAAATTGGGGAGGACCTGGCCCGTCTTGGGGCACGTTGACTTGCCGGAGTCGAACCACCGGCCGATAGATTGGCGGTCGTACGTCTGGCCGCTGGCGACGACAACGGGGTCGCGCATAAGATCGAGAGAGATGGGGCAGCGGAAGTCCGGCGGCGGCGCCGGCGGCTCGGCTTCTTCATCGACCTCGGGGTCAGGCTTGGAACCTGAAGACCGTGCGGTGGCGCTGAACAGAACGCACTTGGCGTACCGAAGTAGACCGACGAGCGCAATCATGGCGGCTGTCCACCTCTCCGAGGCGCGGTCGCCGATCTCCCGCTCCAATCTGTCGATCTCGTCGCCGCAGCTCGTCGGGTCGCTGATGCCCACCTCCTCCAGGATCTCCTCCAACCTCTCCCGCTTCGGCACGATCTCCCGCTCAATTTCATGTATCAGCGATAGCACCCTGGCCTTGAGCGTCTGCTCCGCCGCGGCGGTCGGGGCGAACCGCCGGCACTGGCGCGACGCGAGGGCCAAGAGGTCCGCCACGTCCTCGGCGAGGCCCAGCTCGACGACGGGCAGGAGATCGAGCAGCGTGGCGAGGTCGTGGTGCAGCTCCCGCACCTCCTCCTCGATCTCATCCGACTGCAGCAGCAGCCGCATCCGGCTCCGCGCCCCGCAGTCGGCGGTAACCGCCTTGAACCGCTGCAGCACGAGGAGAACCTCGCGGAGGCACAGCGATGCGGACCGCGGCATGACCCCGGCCGCGACGCACATGGCCAGGTCCTCGAACGCGGCGGCCAGGAGCTTGGACCGCCGGGATATGGACGCGAGCGCGGCGTGCAGGAACGGCGCCGGCGTCTCGGCGACGGCGGACAGGTCTCTTGCCAGGCGATGCAGCGACCCCAGCAGCTCCGCGTCGGACGGCGACGGCGGTGGCGGCATGGAAAACGCCGACATGGCGCAGCCAGGCGGCGACGGCGCTGGGGTTGTCATCACCGTTCTTGGATGATTAGCCATTGTCGCAGTAACTAAAAGCCCACAGGAACGGCTGGTTTTAGTGGAAATGGTATACCAAGACGGAGACAGAGACAGAGACAGAGAGAGAGAGACAGAGAGAGAGAGAGAGGATTATAAATGGCGAGGCAGTAGGCGGGTAGCGTTGGTTGAGAGCTGGAGGGAATCACGCTGCATGAGGTCGCTTATCTATTGAGATTGCTGAGCATCGTGTGCTGCGGTTTAATATGTCTGAGGAAGATGATTGGAAGGGGCAGAGTGTCGTCGTTGCACGGTGGCTGCCGAGGGCGCTGGCGTCGGTCATCAACGGACGGCGCCGGGTCTCGGGTTCTTATCGCTTCGACCGGCTTGATGGCGCGGCGGCGGCCTCCGTTGAAGAGGGGTTGGTTTGGAATGATTTGGAGGCAGGGAGGCAGTTACAGTACAATGCGCTTCTCCTCGACAACTGCGACGCCGCGCTCAAGCGCAAGGGCAAATCCGGTTTGATCTGCTCGAGGAGTGTCACTTCCCACGTGAACAAAAAAAATCGGTAGTGCCGCTCGCTCACGCCCCTAACACTGTCTGTGCACCTCTATATCTATATATGATCTTTAAAAAAATATTCTTATTCTTTTATAGTTAACTCTAAAAGATTCTCAGCTTTACAGTTCATTTCACAACACTCGTAAACTTCTAAATCAAAACTCTATATCAACTATCACATATTTTATATTACATAACACAATTAACTCATATTTATATTATTTCATATAAATACGTGTATATTTATAATATTACATTTACAACTTATAAAAACATCAAATTTATTTTTTATTTCCTTTTTCTTCTTTTTTTTCTCTTTTCTCCTTTTCCCTCTCTTCTTCTTTTTTATTTTTCCTTTCTCTCTTTTCCCTCCCTCTTTCTTTTTTCCTTTCCATTTTTTCCTTCTCTTCTTTTTTTTTTCTTTCCTTTCTCTGCTCAACCGGAGCATCGCTGAAAATAGAGGGGCGCGGTACCGGCCTGGATTTTCCAGGACCGCTACCGGACCCCGGTGCGGGTGGTAGCTTTGGCCACAACCGTTGTATGTGGCGTAGTGGAGCGGATACAGGCCCCCGCTGCTAGCAGCCTAAGCGTGTGCGCAGCGCCCATCGCCCCAACCGCCTCCTTCATCCTCCTATTTAAACAAACAAAAGATCTCAATTCTCTTTCTCCCACACACAAACAAGTTCTCATTAGATGCTCTCCAACAAGAAAAAAAGCGTAGAAGGTCCTTGGTTCTAGCGCTCTTGCGATAAAGTCTGACGATCGCCGCCGCCGTTCAACGCATTTTTGGGGTTTTTCGATCAAAGAAACCGCACTAGGTGAGTTACTCGTGTTTTCCTCCTCCGAATTTGGTAGAAAAGTTGAGGATTAGTGAAATTTTCCATATGCTCGTGCTTCTGGATCGAGACAGTCGTCGCTGCCGCCGAGCGACACCGCGCGCCTCTGTCGGTAACAGGCAGGACGATGCGTCCCTCTTGAAATTGTTGGATTAAGAACCAGCCCCAAAACCAGTTGTCGATCTTCAAATGCAAATTTTGACATTTCTGAGCAGCAATTTAAAGGCAAGTGTTTCATGACCACTTTGCTCCTATTCTAGGACGATTAGTTAGATTATTTGCATAATATCTTCAATATGAAACCCAGTTTAGGATATTTTCCTAGTTTTATTCCTTTATAATTCCTTGTTAAACTATGTAGGGATTTAATTAAGATTTGTTGGTTATTATTTTATGTGTTTAGTCATGCTTAGTACCTAGAAAATAAATGAAACATGAATGTGGTTAGTCTTGTGTATTACATGAAAGACACAAGTGTGTGTCATGGTGTTATAAATCTAGACAGACCGATTGTTTTGGATGGTGCTTTGTGCACGAGACTCGAGTTAGTGATAGTGCATGTCTTAGATTCTAAGGACCGGTTCATGGAACAGTTAACCCGGCTTTACAGTGCCACCACAAGACTGAGATGGGGCAGCTTGGCTAATTAATTAGGTGTTTTCCGGTATAGTATGAGTGTTTGGATGGTGCGGAGAATAGGAGTCCATTTTTGACTATCCTGGGAACTGCATGGCTCAAAAGGGGGCTTCTTCAGGGGAGGGTTTATTCCTAGGAACTGCAGCAGTGAAATCTCAGTGGGCTTGTACTTGCCAGTAGACCCTTTGTAAAGGTCATGTAGTGATCTCCTGATCGCACACTGAAAGAAGTGTGTAATGTGGCTTGCAACAACGAATATTAGGGAGGTTATTAGTCCACCTCGCAATAAGGGATGAAATCACTACTTGTGGGTAAAGTGGTACAATCTCTACAAAAAACCAAACTGTCATGAGAGTCGTGCTCACGGTCAAGAGCGGCTTGGACTTGTCCATGATTAGAGAAACATGGATATGAGTTGAAATAGGTTGTTGGGTGGTGTAACCTAACATTAATGACTTAATTATGAGGTTGGTGGGATTATCACTTAGTAAGATAGGTTGCTAATTAAAGCTAAGACTTAGGATTAATGCATAGTGCTTAACCATGTTAGCCTTTCCTTGCTATTAGCCTTCATAACATTCTTTCCTACACTTGCTGAGTACCTTTGGTACTCAAACTTGCTTTTGTTAGATATCATATGATGCTCAGGTGCAAATTAAGATATAGACCTCGATGAGGATGACTTCGATCCCGAAGAGTTGTTCTAGGTTGGTGAAACCACCGGGCAACGCCTGTGAATTGGAGGACCCCTTTATTAGACTTCCGTTGTTGTAAATATTTAGTGTGATAGTACTTTTATCATTCTATTATGATTTATGATGTAATATAATGTTATCGTTGATCCTTACATGTAATATAATGATATTTCACTATTGTCGGCACGTGTATGACTTAACTGATCTTGGTATACATGTGAGAATACGCACGGGTGTTCCTTATGGAAATCCGGGTGTGACAAGGAGGTTGAAGAAAATGCAGCTAGATGGCTGAAAGTGTCAAAAAATCTGGAAGTCCTATTTTTGCCATGTTCGAGTTTGAAGTTTTATTTTAACGAATCCACCCCTTTAAAGTCCTAAAAGATCAGTTTTCTCATTTTGCACAAAATTGGCCATGTGTTTTTTCTTGTCAGGGCGGGGTCATGTGGGACAAGCAGTTTTCACTCGCGCTGCAGCTGTGATATTCAACGGGATGGATAGATCAATATGATCATTAAGCTGGCTCAACGGACAGCAACGACGCCGAATTTTCGTTGATTTTCAATGTCACGTGACCTCGTCGCGGATGCTGACACACAACGTGGATCCACATTCAACAGCTCCACTTGGATCCAAAAATACCGGAACCTTTTTTACCGGCGTTGAACTGAACCACTGCAAGACGACCTCGAGTTAGTATAGACAGTGATGGAGTCATGGGGCAACGTGAGAATTGGGAAAAGTACAGCACGTACGAACTAGTAGTCAGCCATTTCACAGACACAAGGGCCCTAACGACGCGTGGACGACAACGACATATGGAACATTCAAAACATCATTTTGAGTCCATCTCCATCCAAGCTCACGATGCCATCAGCATCATGCCACACGACCCCGCCGCACCGCCGGCCGGACCGAGGCTGCTGGCCTAGGAGCGCTTCTGACCTTCCAATTACCCGGCAGGCCGTTCGGAGACGGCGGTCTACGTCCAACTAGTCGAGCCAGCCGCCGGCGACGTGTTTCCCCGCAGGCGGTCCGCGCCCGCGCCGAGCACGACGGCCACGACCACGACGCGTGGATGACCAGATTAGAATAAGGTTTCCGCGGACTGCCGCGAAGGTGGTCAGGCCAGTTCCCGCCGTTCGGTTCACGTGCGCGTCCGTTTCGATTCGTTAAGCTAAGCCGGGAGGCTGGCAGCTGCTTTCCGCCCCCCGCCTAATCTTCCTGGGACGCGCTGCGGCAAGAAAGTGACCGCGCGCCGCCGCGGTGGCGGCCGAGCTTTTCCCGCCGGGCACACACGGGCGACGATTTGGTTGGTTGGTGCGTGCTGGTGGCTAGTCAGTCGACGGACGCAGCTAGCGGCGTCGCGCCCAGACGCTTCGGTTGAACACTTTTCGCGCTTTTGTTTGACTCGACGACATTCCTGGTCAATCTGAACAGGCCAGACACGAATCGAAGGCTACTGGCAACAGCGTTTGAATTTCGAAACATGTATTTCGGGCTATTTCTCTACAATAGTACTTCCTGCGTTTTAAAATATTTTGATTAATTTAATTTTGAAGTAACTAGTATCAAATAATAGTGTATGCTACCTGTTACACAGGCACAAAGTGGCAGTAGGTGGAGTTATTTTACATTAGTTCTATATATAACATTCCTCATGCCAGTCGATCTATTTATTTTATAGAGATCCCCATTGTTTCTTTCCCCTCGTTTGATCTGGACTTCAATCGTTCACACGTTCAATATCCAGATTTTGTATGGATTCATCAAAAAGTGAGTGTGCTATTGAAAGACATCATCAATGTTTGGTAAGGGGGAATGAGTGAATGACTAAAGTCACGAGAATAAACAATGGTCCATGAGTTGTAGCGCCTAATATATTGATTATATTTTTATAGGAGACAACTACACCTAATCATGACCCGTGCGCATGAGTGAATTTTTTCGTCTTTAAGAGGCCATTAATATTTATATACCAGTAGAGGTTGCACGCTGTAATAATCCATCAATTAGAAATCACCAGATAATAAAGGACAAAATGTTTGTTACAACGGTGAAGATATTCTGATGCTCGCTCAAATGATTAGCATTCCTGCCCTCAGTACTCTAATTAGCACTTGAGCACGTAATAACTATCCAATGAGATTCCTAACGCATAGAACACTCTACAAAGTAGAAAAAAAATTGCATCATGTTAAGGACATGTATGGCGTCGAAGTGTTTTCCTATGACACTTCCCCCAGTCTATCAGAGCAGCCCGCGGAGATTCTTTTTCAGGAGGGGCTTAATGGATTCGAGCGTCGGAGCAAGATGACGAGGATGAACACGAGGATTTACGTGGTTCAGACCATCGGGGCGTAATACCATACGTACACGGGAGTGCTTGTTGTATTGCTTGCGCGTATAAGCGTGTAAGAGAGTGAGTTGGCTAGGTGTCGAACCAGAGTGCGAACCCTTTGCCCGGAGGCTGCCCCGGTCCTTTTATAGTCCAAGGCCGGGAAAGTTACAATGTGCCCCAGGGGCGTGACAGGTGGCCCCGCGGCTGTCTGTACCCTATACATAAGCTATGTCTTTTTACAGCTACATGCAACATCGCTGTCGGAGGAGTAAAAGTGCGCCACCTCACACGTCGGGCGACTCTGACCGGGTAGGAGGTGATGATGAAGTCCCCTTCTTTTTGTCGCGTCTTTTCGCTCTGCTGAGCGGCTCTGTGCCGTTGCACGACACTGCTCCACCATCACGTCTCGCCGCCCTGTCTCGTCACCGTAATGGTGAACTGGCGGAGGAAGGAGGCTTGCACCGTCCGCCATGCTTCTAGGGAAGGCGCGGGCCTTGAATGCACGGCCTGATAGTGCACCTTCCCCTTTACTACTTGGCTATATGCCCGTTGCAGACTTGCGGAGTAGCGAGAGGTCCGGAGCCGTTGGACACACGACAACACCGGAGCCCTCCTACGCTAGAGGTCGGGCCCGGAGCCGTATGACACGTGGCAACTCCGGAGCTCTCCTCGGTGGGAAGGGACGCCGGGAGTTGTTGCCTACGTGACAGCACCGGAGCCCTCTCATGTTGGAGGTCAGGCCCGGAGCCGTAGGATACGTGGCATCATCGGAGCTATCCTTGCCGGGAGACGTGGCTCGGAGGTTCTGGACGCGTGGCAGCGCCGGAGCCCTCCATGGAGGGAGGTCAGGCCCGACACCATTAGACATGTGGCGGCTCCGGAGCCATCCTCAGCTGGTGGTAAGGCTCAGTGCCTGAAGACACGTGGCAGCCTCGGGAGCCTTAGCGCACGTGGTAGCCCCAGGGTCGTCGATGGGGTCCAGGGCACATGGCTTATGCTAGGGCCCACCTCAGCAGGAAGGCGGGGTCCAAACTGTCTTTTACCCACTACGTGGGGGTACCCGGTCCGCAAGTTATCGACATTTGTCATAATTTAAACTTGTTAAAAAAATAGTCTATGTGAAAAGCTAGTGAGCAGCACCTTAAGATTATACCCTGCTTTAAGTTTATTCTAAGAAATGACTAAACGAATAAGTTGCTGGAGAAGTTGGTTGTTTGGCACACCCATAATTTATTTTTATGAAAAAATGTTACATAAGTTGTGCCAAACATGGGCTAAATCGATGTCTGCCTTTTTTTAGCTCCTTCAAATGATGAACTAGATCTATTCAAATATTGAGGAAATAAAGTATGTACTCCACCTGCTGCTCCAACTAAGAAACACCGATGATGTACCCCCTCTATCAAAAAATGAATTTATTTCTAAGGTTTATTGACTATGTTTTCTTCTTTCTTTGACCAACAATTTTATATGAATCCGATAAGCTTTAATAGTATAAAATTATATAATAAAAACTCTTTATGATAAATCTGAAAAAATAAATATTATAATATTAAAATTGATCAAATTTAAAAGGCTGTTGGTCAAAATAAACGAAAACACAGTAGGCTTATCTTAAAAACAGACTTATTTTAGATATAAGAAGTATGCGGGAGAGGACAGATGTCTGGACGAAAGAGTATTTAGGAACTGGGACGTCCGTGCAAGAAAGGTCGTACGATGCTTCTGTACCGTGGCACCGCTAATATGGCCGTGTCAATGAATCGCCAGGGTGTCATGGATATACTGGCTCTGCCGTTAGGTAGAGCGAATGGAGGAGACGGGGCAAGCAAACCCAACTTGCCACTTGCAACTTGCAGCTAGCGATAGACGCAAGCGCGCAACATTTTTTTGGGCGGGTGGAGGTTGCAGGACTCGGAGTCCTCTGGTTACTGCATGGCGTTAGCAGTGCCTGACATATGGGCAAGCAATAAATGGTCCCACATGCCAGCCACCACTAATGGAGAGGATGCTTGTCGCTCGGAGGAGCACCGGCGTGACGAGAGTGTGCAGCAGCAGCAGCTGTCCGCTCCCGCGACGCGAGTTACAACATTAATAATGAGTGCGGGGCTGCGGGCAGAGGCATCCCGGACCCGGAGGCAGTGGAGCCGTTATGTTTTGAAGTGCGTGCCTGACTGCCTGCCCTGCCATGGCAGGGCAAGAGGCCATTCATTCAACTGACCAATCTGGGGACAGCGAATTATTGGCCGTGCCTCTAGGCCCTCCAATCTTCTCCTTCAGGATCATGATCATCCTGGTGTTTGCATCGGCCGGGCCCCCGGCGATCAAGGCAGGCGGCTGCCAGCCCGAGCTGGATCCGCAGCTCCGCCACTGGTTTTGACGGGCGCCCACCGACTGACGAAGAAGGAAATCCGACGCGCGCCTCCACTACCCGCGCCGGATTTCCTGCCCTGCCGCCGGGACGCGTGGGCGTGCGTTGGTACGGTGGTGGAGGCCATTTTGTTTTCAGCATCCAAGCCATGTGCAGTCCCCCGTACGATACGAATACGATAAGCAATGTACTACTACTACGACTCATGGAGTACGTAGCGAGCCATGAATGAGTATCCAGTGGTGGTGCGGTGCTAGTGGCCTAAGACTAGGTTACGGTTGGGGGTCAGATAGAGAGGGGCCTGCGTGTCTCCGTTTTCTTTTCCCGACATGGGTCAGGCTTACCGCTTACTGTAGATCCTCTGGTTGCACGTAACGAACTTCCGTGACCGGAGAGAACGCAGTTGGACTTCGATTCCCGGAAATCCAAATGGCCGATGGTGGGATCAGGACGACGACAACCGGTCTGCATCTTGTACTTTTACCTTTATAGCTAGCACGCAACCCTCAGCAAAAAAATACCAGCATCGAAGCGACACGGGCCTTGTCAGTTGCCGGTGGATCACATCACGCACATCGCTGCTTCTAGAAGGTCCAAGTCGATCAACGACAAGTCCCTTCTATTTCCATGCATGCATAGTTCGCTCAGGACAACAAGGATGATGTGGGGGGAAGAAACAGGTCGATCGGCAGGGGGTTAGGTCTGCTGTACCTGGCAGGCCTGTGAATGGCGCTGGTCATTGGCAAAAGATGGGGGGCCATGCGGGTCCGGTTCGAAATGGCCGATCGCGAAAGACCACCAAGCGCGGCTGCTGCTGCTTCTGGAACATCACGCGAGAAGGAGGGGTCAGGGGGGCTCGGGTCGGGTTCGGAGCAGGCTGAGACCGGAACAGCATCGCTTTCCATCCACCATTCCGCCGGCGACGTGCCACCAACCTCGCATGCACGTTACGGGTCCGTGTCCACCTAAAGCTCCCGGCGGCACGTCCAGGCAAAAGCGACACGATCGATTGCTCAGTTTTAGTGTGTCTGTTGAGTGATTTATAAAAAGGTGAGTACACCCCTACGTGTAGTAAAATGTCAAAAAGAGTGATGTGCGACATAGGGCCTGAAGGCGTTTTACTATTTCCCTTACCCGTCGTATAATTAAGCTTCTCGTAACGTTGTAAGGGCAGTTACAGCCGTAACTTGCTAGCCATCCAAGAATAGCGCATGTGCCGGCCGCCCGGCCGGTGAATGAAGTAAAAACAGGGGCGTGCCACTGCTGCCACGTCTACCGTATCACCATCATCATTATCACCATCATCATCATCACCAAGCGTCCTACGCGGTCATACGGCCGAATCACGACTTGCCAGTAAACTGAACCGAGCACGGACAACGAACGGAAGCAGCACGAAAACCGGCCCTAGTCGTAGGGCTGCAGATTCACATCATCGTCAGGGCCGCGGGTGATGGTGAACTGAGCAAAGGACGGAGGTGATGGTGAACAGCCAGCTACAGGCAGGCACAACTGGAGCTAAAGCATGCTTGGTTTCAGCTGTGGATTCCGCCGGCACCGAGAGGACACCCTGGTGACGTCGACAGCCGCTCGAAAACGATGATCGCATGTTGCATCCGTTTCAACCTGCAGCAGGGCAGGGTATCCTCCAGGCACTCGCTCACCGCGACTGGACGGTGCACATTCCGATCCAAACAAACACGACACCCGGCCCGTGCCCGTATCTGGCTGGACGCAGGCCCGTGTTTTACTACTACTCTCAGCCTCAGTCAGCCGTGTCAATTCAGTGGCCTAAAAGTCCAGTTTGCTACGCTCGAGATTCGTCCTATAATTCAAGTGAAAGGACCAAGCAGCCATGAATAGTCTTACTTAGGCCCATTCGTGTTTGAAAACGCAGCCCATTTCAAGTCCGAGCCGACTCCCACACGACCCGAAGTTTTCAGCCCTTCAATCATGCATTCCTGGCCCAAACTCCGATGCGCATCGACCGTCGATCTGCCTCGTCGATCGCCTCGCCTCTTTAGCTGGCAGTGCACGTGTGCCGTGGCCTGACGCTGCTGTACATCACCTCGACGTGGATCCATCGGTGGATCGTCTATGCGGCGGCGGAAGGTAGCTTCGACCTGGGGTGGCAGGACGATATGGACGCGTCGCCGGGCCATGGCAACCGAAACAAGCAGACTACACGTGCAAAACAACCAGGTCTTCTTCTCCGTATAAACGGCTATTACTAGTCAAATAAGGCCTCAGAACGAAACAATTCGACGCCGTTGTACCGCATGGTTATCGGCCCCTGACAGTTTGACACTAGCAAGCCCAGCAGTGAGCAGTCGACCCGAAACGACAGCAAAAGGTCTTGAGATGCCTTCACGTTTTGCCAAAAAGGACCGGACCGGAGCGGTAGCATTTCTGGAACGGAACTTGTCTTCGCAATCTGGAATGGAGGTTCCGTTCCGCCGCCGCCTACTCTCCCTTTCGGCCTTACCCCAGCTGCGGACGGGGGTGGCCTGGTGCCCGGCGCCCCGGCCGGAAGAGGGAGGAACCCGGTCTCGCGTTTGGCGCAGAGTGAATCTAGCTAGTGCCTGCTGCTGCGGACGACGGTCTCTCGTCTCTACTGGCGACGTCGTCTGCTCTCAGGCCGACCGGCCAGGCGTCGCTTCGCCGGTGTTCCTCGACGCGACCGAACCGCACGCGCCGCGACCGTGACAGGACGTCCGGCGAGCAACGGATACGGCGTCCATCGAATCGCGGAACAGAAGGGAAAAAACAAACAAGCGACGGCAGTGTGCCGCGCGCGACACCGATTCCAACTGGGTGGCGTGTGTGGGTTTCAGACCTGCGACTGCGAGACGTCTCGGCCACCAGGCGTGCAGTTGAGCTGAAACATTTGTAAACTGTCGTCGCAATCTGCAACCTTCGTTTGGGCGTGTGAGTTGATTTTTCCCTTACATGTGTTCTCTCGCACTTGGCTCAATGCAAGCAAATCAAGACCACCCCAGCCTTAATCTCCGCCATCTCTGCTGGACCACGTACGATCTCGACTTGGACCGCCGTGTTCGTTCGTGTGTTAACTCCCGCCAAGTACCACGGGCTTTACAGACGCACATGCAAGCACCAGAAGCAGCGGCCCCGCCATGGCTCCACCACCGTCCTTCATTTTCCCGCCAGTGAATAGTGGAGCGTCTGGTATATCTGGTTCTGGTGAGACCGGCTGGTCTGTTGACGTCGCTCTATCAGCCACTGAACAATCAATCGTGTACTGTATACGCCACTGGGAGTGAAGTGACCAGTGAGGCGAAGAGGCGGATGACAAAGCTATACTGTGCTACAGAGGGCTAGGTATACGCAGCAGCTACTGCTCCATGCCTGTGTGCCGTTCTGTATGCGTCGCGCACAGTACCGTTTACCAGCTGGTGTATTAAACCTGACGACCTGGTAGCCTAGCTTGTCCGGTGGAAGAACTAGGCGCCGGGCGATCTGACGACAAGGCTACAGGGTATTACAAGACTGCGACTGCGAGCGAGCCGTGCCTGCCGTATCTGACTAGACCATGGAGGGCTCCCGGGGGAAGCGGTCCATGCTAAAGCTGGCGGCGTTGTGCTTCGCCGTAGCCGTCTCGCTCTGCTGCGTTTGTTGGGCCTGGGATTGCGGCGGCAGTGGCTGTGGCGAGGAGGGTGCTGCGGTGCTCCTTTTAGGTAATGAATTCAGCGAGCTATGCTCTACACTGTGCTGGTGTTTGCGGCATCCTGGCAACTTTGTGTTCCATTCTCTGCTGCAGCATGCGTCTTCTTTGTTCACTCAGCTGGGCTGTTTTGCATGCTCAATTGCAAAAAATAAGATCAGTTTTCAGTAACCAGCTATGGATTCCTGGTGTGTGACACATGTCATCAGCTTTTCTGCCTAAGTTCAACTTTCTGTGTTCTCTCCTCACGCAGCTAGACAGTACTAGACCACTGCAGTGTAGAAGCAAATTAAGAAACCAGATTGACCTTTTCGTTACACTGCACTACCAAAAATTGTTTTGCAATAGAGCATCACAAAGTAACTTTAGTTCTCTCTGTTTTATTCTGCAGATTTTAGGAGAAGGACAGCAGCATCTTGCGCGGATCAGGTATTTTTATTGTCTTGCTTAGGATCCGCTCTGCGTTCATCTCCGGATGCGCTCTGAGCTAGCCCATCGCAAACCGAAATCAACACGGAGCTCATCAGAGGCAACCGCTCGGGCTCCGACATGGCTGGTGCGCGCTGTAGCTCCCACTAGCACGCACGCACGGCCATGCCAGCTCACGTTCCGAGGAGCCCTTAATTCAACGCCGGAGGGGTCCCTGGCATTTTGACCATGCGTCTTTGCCGACCGATACACACGTCCGAGCACGACAGTGACTTTACATCTGAAGAGGGTGACTCCTCATTCCTGTTGCTGCTTACTTGTTGTTGCAGAGATGCTCTAGCGACGGCGGGCAGTGGCAGCGGAGGCGGCTGCGGTCGTCGGAGGCGGAGGGGCCGGGGTCGCACCCGCCGCGGTGCACGTCCAAGTGCGGCGAGTGCAGCCCATGCTACCCGGTGCACGTGGCCATGCCGCCGGGCGTGCCGGTGACCACGGAGTACTACCCGGAGGCGTGGCGGTGCAAGTGCGGCAACCGGCTCTACATGCCGTGAAGGTGAGACGGCCGGCAGCCGGGACGTAGACCCACGCCTGTGTTCTTGAACCGTGATGCGAGCAAGGAGGAGACAGGAAAGACGGAGGCCGGCCGCCGGTGAGGTTGTCGAGAGCGCAGCTCCTGCCCCTGCGCTGAGGCGCTGCCCCGCCGCTAACGGGGCTGGGTGGCTCGCCTACGACGGCGTTGCTGCGTGCCATGGCCCACGGGTGGATCTCCGGCCAGGCGCGCGTGGTTGTGACCTACCACCGGCCGGTGGGTTACTGAAACTGCGCACGTCTTTTCGGTGCTGTTAGAAATTTCACGGCCCTACCACGTGGCGTGGAGGCGCGCGGCGGAGGGGCCGGGCGGGACGATGGAGGCCGCAGGTGCTCGCTCTGCACGTGTCAGGAATTCAGGATAGCTTTTTAAGATGATGACGTGTCAGGGTAATGGGCCCCTGTACTTTTCCTTTTCGCTTAGTTTTGGGAAATGTAGAAATCTCGTACTCAGGATTCAGGGAAAAAATAAATCGACATTCCAATTTCCAAGTCTGCAGTAGACAATCTGACTCTGGCAGCCCACTGGGCAGCCTGAAAATTCGTAAGCTGCCGTCACGCATGTAATTACTAGCTAGGCCGCAATATGATCTGATTCAGTTCATCTCAGTTGGAGTCTATATTTCTTCTATCTATAGTCAGTTTAAGTTAGGCAAAGATTCTGTCTGTATTAAGCGATAAATAGTCAAGTATTCATAGGCATAAATAGAATTACTTGCGCCTTTTCTCCTCTACTCTTGCGCCCGTCCTAGAAGTCTTCACGTCAGAGGACCTCATCTGATCACTGCTGAGTTTGTGTTATTCTGATCAACACGACAGCATGTAGTAGTAGCATCCAGCGCTGCTGTTCTGTTGCCTCTGTACGTCAGAAGTCTACAGCAGCGGCCACCAAGCTGCAACAAGTCGCAACATCAAGTAGGAGCAAGTTGCAGCAAGTTAGGGAGGTTTTGTACTTCGTCAGCAAGGAGAGCACAGACAGTTTTGTTGTGATTAACATCAGAATTGCAACACATACCACACGCGGAACTCCAGCTTATGTTGCTCCTGAAGTGCTCAGTAGAAAAGGCTATGATGGTGCAAAAGCTGATGTTTTGTCATCTGGAGTAATTCTGTTTGTGCTTGTAGCTGGTTACCTTCTTTTCCATGACGCAAATTTGATAGAGATGTACAGAAAGATAGCCAGAGCAGAGTTTAGATGCCCTCGTTCCTTTTCACTTGAGCTGAAGGATCTACTACATACAATCCTTGATCCAGATCCCAGTAGTAGAACTTCTATCTCAAGGATAAAAAGAAGTGCATGGTATAATGGTACAGAAAGCGGATTGAGATCCATGCCAAGAAAAGTGATGCTAAAACAACGGAAAAGACTGACAAGTGAACTTCACACCTTCTGGCTCAGCAGAGTGCAGCACGTCTGAGGCAAATCAAGAATCGTTGTGTCTCCCAAACTTGGATGGGTTTGATATCATCTCTCTCTCAACTGGATTTGATCTATCTTTTTTTTGTGATATGTACGGTTGCAGGGAAGAAAGATTTACCACGCGGCAGCCCGCGACAGCAGATTTTACGAAGCTGAAGGAGCTTGCCAAACGCTTAAAGATGAAAGTTAAGAAGAAAGAAAATGGGACATTGAAATTCGCAGCTCCAAAGGAAGGAAAAGAAGGGTATTCTTGAGCTTGATGCAGATATTTTAAAGATGCCCCTTCTTTGTTCTTAGTTGAGTTGAAGAAGACAAATGGAACACGTTGGAGGTGAGAAGAGATAAGGCCAGCACTCAATGATATTGTTTGGGTTTGGCAAGGTGATCAACTTCATCAGTCACAACCAACTATTCAGGAACAGCAGCTGCAGTCTGCATTCTCACAACAGCAGCCATCATTGCTACAACATGAGCAGCAGGGCCTAGTTGAAGCACCATTGCCAGCACAAAAACTGCTGGACTAGCTGCAACGGCGACCTGTCTCAGGGTGTCACACCCGGTTTTTCATAAGAAATACTCGAGCGTATTTTCACATGTATGTCAGGATCAGTTAATTCATACATATGCCGACAAGAGTGAAATATCATTGTATTACAAGCCAAGTTTATCATACAATGTAATATTACATCATAAGACATAAAATATCAAATATGAGTATTAATACACTAATAACATGACAGCGGAAGACTCTAGCGTGGATGCTCCAGTTCCACAGGCGTTGCTCGGGGGTTTCGCCAACCTAGAACAACTCTTCGGGATCGAAGTCCTCCTCATCGAAGTCTACATCTTCATTTGCACCTAGGCAGCATATGATATCCAACAAAAGCAAGTTTGAGTACCAAAGGTACTTAGCAAGTGTAGGAAAGAATGTTATGAAAGCTAATAGCAAGGAAAGGCTAACATAGTTAAACACTATGCATTAATCCTAAGGCTTAGCTTTGATTAGCAACCTATCTTACTAAGTGATAATCCCACCAGCTTCATAATTAAGTTATTAATGTTAGGTTACACTACCCAACAACCTCTTTCAACTCACATCCATATTTCTCTAATCATGGACAAGTCCAAGCCGCTCTTGACCGTGAGCACGGCTGTCATGACAGTTTGGTTCTCTGTAGAGATTGTACCACTTTACCCACAAGTAGTGATTTCATCCCCTGTTGCTAGGTGGACTATGAAACCTCCCTGATATCCATGGTTGCAAGCCACATTACACACTTCCTTTGGTGTGCGATCAGGAGATCACTACATGACCTTTACAAAGGGTCTACCGGCAAGTACAAGCCCACTGAGATTTCACCGCTGCAGTTCCTGGGAGTAAACCTTCCCCTGCAGAAGCCCTCTCTTGAGCCTTGCAGTTTCCAGGGCAGTAAAAAATGGATTCCCATTCCCCGCACCATCCAAACACTCATACTATACCGGCAAACTTCTAATTAATTGGCCAAGCTGCCCCATCTCAGTCTTGTGGTGGCACTGTAAAGCCGTGTTAATTGTTCCATGAACCGGTCCTTAGAATCTAAGACAAACACTAACTCATTCCCGAGTCTCGTGCACGAAGCATCAACCAAAACAACCAGCCTGTCTAGATTCATAACAACATGATACACACTTGTGTCTTTCATATAATCCAAAAGACTAGTGTCAACTATGTTTCATTCATTTCTAAAGTTCTAAGCATGACTAAGCACATAAAATGATAACCATCAAATCCTATCTAATTTCCTCCATGTTTTTGCAATGAATGATAAGGAAATAAAACTAGGGAAACATCCTACACTGGGTTTAATATTGAAGACATCATGCAAATAATATAACTATTCATCCTAGAATAGGAACAGAGTGGTCAAGAAACACTTGCCTTTGAATGGATGTTCGTTAACTTCGAAGTCTTGCTCTTGAAGACTATAATTTGGTTCTTGGATTGGTTCTATCCATGTATATGCACACAAAACAATGCAAAACATTCGATACGAGTCTTAACAATACATTTCTACCATATTTATACTTGATTACACACATATACTATTTTATTTTCTATTTATTCTCTCCATCTACTATTGATTTCATATCATTTCATGTGGTTTGATATGAAAATAAGTTCTAAAGTGACATATGTATCTTTTAATTTATCTTTGTTATAAAAAATATTCATTTTCAAATTTTGTGGTGATTTTGAATAATTTCTAGAGTTTTATATGTATTAATGTTAATTTTATAATTATTTCAGTCCTGAAAATTACTTAAATTGTCATTATAATTATTTTCAGAGTCTATATTACTGTTTTCTACATTTCAGAACCTATTCATGCATTTTGAACAATTTCTATAATTTTCTTTATTATATAATATTTTTATCTATATTTCAGCATTTATTTAATAACTAAAAATACATTTTCAGCCATTTATATAATTATTCTAGGCTACAGAAATTTTAAATGTACAAAAATATAGAAACAGAATAAATCTTATATTTTCTAAATTTTTTCTGACACCTATATTGTTTTATTTTAATTTTCAGAATTAATTTGTCACTATATAAATAATTTCAGCCTCTGAAAATTATTATTCTAATTTTCAGAGTTGATATACTGATCAAAATGTTTAAATGAAATTTTTGATAAGTTTCTACAAATTTTCAGAAGTTGTTTAGGCTAATTTCATCATTAACAGAATTAAAATTAAACTTTTAAACTTATTTGCGCCAAAATATAACAATTACAATTTTTCTAGGGTTTAAATTGCATTTACAGAGCTATTTTACCAATTTACAACATGCATAGGGGCTAATTGGCTAATTCACAGTGAATTTTCTAATTTCTATTAAGCCTAGGGTTAAATCTGTAAAGAACAGGGGCTACTTCCTAGTTATTCAAATCTCTAGGGACTCTTCTTTAAATTTTCCAACGGTTACGAACTGTTTTAAATGTGGGCCATTGGATCTGAGATCAACGGCCCAAATTAAAAGAACCGAACCGATATCTGTTCTTTTAATCTTAACCGCTCACTTCGGATCCGAGGGCTCAGAAGCGGCCACGTCGCCTCACCCCCTTCTCCTTCGCGGCCGGCGGCTGCGCGCGCCGACGAGCGGCGGCGGCCTCGCCGGAACTTTCGGGTTTTGCCGTTTCTTCACCGTTTCTTGATCTCTTTGCATCAGAAGAAAGAGGGGAGGATGGGGAACTCACTTAGGGTGATCTTTGGATCCCGAAGCAGCCGGAAGGGTGCTGTCGACGGCCACAGTAAAGGATTCCGGCGATCTTCGTCGGGAAAGCTTTTCAGGCTTTGTTTCTCCAAGTTCCTCGTCGGGGAGACTTCCTTGGAGCCTAGGAACGATGTAGGAGGTCTTTGCACCGAAGATCGGAGTGTGTCTGCGGAAAATTGAGATTAGGGCGGTTTTTCGATCGGTAGGGAATTGCTTGTGGTTTTTGCGAGAAAGAGGGCCCGGTTTCGGGTGGGATTTATAGAGGAGGAGGAGGAGGCGGCGACGTGGGGTGCGACGGTTGCCGCAAGGGCGCGAGAATTCAACCATGTGCCGTTTATTTCAGTCACATGTGATAATAAGGTTGGGGAGAAGAGAGAGAAGAGGCTGACGGTTTATTTGGGGGAGAAAGGACTGACGGCTCGGCCCCGGTGGCAGGGAGGGCAGGGAGGGAGAGGGTTTTGCTCCCTTGTGAAGAATTCGGATGTTACACAGGGCAATCAGATTATCCATTACGAAAAGAACCATTGGACAATTTGCAACTCGCAGTACTTTCACAGCAACCAAAGGGCTAGTTCTAACTAGCAACTGGTAATTCGTAGGTCCTTCGCAGCCATAGTTCATAGCTACTTGTAGGTATTACAAAAATGCCACGTGTTTCAATTTGGAACGTGAAACCAAAATTTTGGAAAGGATTATGACAATCGACCACTTGTTCTTGAGTTGTATGAAGTTTGATGATTGAAAAGTCTTTCCTTGTTTGCTCTATTACCTGGCAGCTATGAGCTGATGTAGCACATTGGGATTTGGTTTTATCTTTTATGACTTCATTTTATATTTTTTTATTGGATATATTCGATGCTAGATATCAGTACTATACGTAATTCCGAGGATGTAGGAAGCTCGCTGATTCCCATCCGTTGTAGTAGGCAAATGATTTAGTACAATTTATTGTTCTTTGCATTTCAATTTCCTTTTTATTTCGAAGAGCCACATTTCAATTTCCTCATTAGAAACAGGAAATAAACATCTAGACCTGGACAGAAATGCAAGCGCATAACATCAATAGCGGGAGTAAGCCCTGAGTCATGCCATTTGTAATGAGTGGCACTACAGGAAATATGTCAACATACGACGGCCGATTTAACATACGACGGTCCGAAGAGGACGTCGTATATAAGTTTATATACGATGGTACAGCCGTCGTTTGTGACATGGCTGTCGTAAATAGCACTAATATACGACAGCGAGCTCTGGGCCCTCATATGTTAGTCTGACCGTCATATATAGTCCCTATAAACAAACCGTCGGGTCCAACCCTAACTTGCTTTCTCACACGCCGCAGCCTCGCCTCAACCCCGCGCCGCCACCCTCTCCGCGCTGCCGCCCCCATGCCGTCGGCCCCACGCCGGGCTCCCCGAGCCGCTGCCTCGGCCGTCCGTCGCCGCTCGTCGCACTCGCCGCAAGTAATTTTTTCAGCTCAATTACTTGATAATTACGCTAATTAGTTGGTAATTATGCTCATGTAGTTAGAATAGTAGTTCAGAATTTTGCTAATTAGTTGTCCTTTGCAAATTACTTGTTATTATATATGCTTAGGTTTAGATTAATAATGTTTAGGATTTATTGTTGTTATGTTAATCATGTTTAATAATGCTTAATCATGTTTATTGTTGTGATGTTAATCATGCTTAATCATGTTACATAGTGCTTAGGTTTAGTTTAATAAAGCATGGTCGTATATTCTTATGTTAAGAAATTTGTTATGTTTAGAAGATGCATAGATTTGTTTATGTTAAAACTGGCACAACTCGATTAGGGCACGTCAATGCTCATTTAGTGTGTCGTGTTGTGAGCTGGTCGACTAACTCTAAAGTCATCATAAGTTAACGGCAGGCCCCGCCGGGGCATAACCAAGGTTCATAAGTCGCCCAATCGACCCTAGTCGCCTAGGGACCGATAAGGTCGACTAGGACAATTAGTCATCGATTAGGGCGACTAATCAGATTAGGGCGACTAATCAACCCTAATCAATGCCTAGTCGTCCTGAGGTCATCCTCTGTGTTCTCATGTCAATACGAAGTTGATATAGAGCGCAAGGAGCGCACAAGGGGCTAGAGGCGACGGACACAGGACCGAAGGTGGTCATACGGAGGTGGTGGGCTACGGCGGATGCGAGTGGAGGCGGCGGCTGGAGCCTAGACATTGGACGTGCAACTACGTCGTGGGACGATTACGCGCGTGTTCCTCACCAGCAGAACGACAACCTACAGGGAGTCATGTGAGGAAATTTTTGGGTAAAGTAACTTTCATAAATATTTGAAATGTCAATTCTTTATGTCTCTTTAAATATTAATGTGCGCATGTCGAACTGTGTTGGCTTCCTACAGCTCAGGTACCGCCTTGAGGACCCCGCCGAGCAGATGGATCACGCCCGCTCCGTGTTCGAAGTGAACGCTCGGAAGATTGTTGTGCAAATGCTTTCGAACGCTCGGAGTCAAGTAGTTAACGACTACTTGAAGCTCCACGACCACGAGGTTGGTTTGTTCAGAGACGCCACTGACACGTACTTGACAGAGAAGCAGTACACAGAGGTAAGTTGCGTATTTTTTAAATTATTCACATTACTTTTTAAGTAACATCTAATGAACTATGCATGTGTGCAGATTAGTGTCTCTTGGTTACACGGACGAAGTGAAGATTACCGATCCCTTTGTAGGTATTGGGCTAGCGATGAGTTCATCGCTAAGTCCAAAAAGGCTCGAGATGCCAGAGGGAGCTCGGGGAAGCACGGTATGGGCGTACAGGGTTTCGTGCGGATGGCAAAACGGATGGTAAGTTTCTTGGTGGTTTTTTTATATTCATAATGTTGTTTTGTTCGTACTAACATATGTTCACGGGAAAAGGAGACCGACGTGCGACCGAGCGCTACTGCGATCTATAGGAGATGTCACGCTGACTCTTCTCAGCCGGAGCAGTGCAATCAGTACGCACCGGAGCGGCTGGTAAGTTTCATGACCTCTCAAATTAGTTGACACTATATATGTTGTTGAACTTATACAATTTCATTATTTTTTAGACTAGGTATGGGCGAGAGGCTGTGAGGATACACGGCGAAGGGTTAGATTGGAAAAACTCCACCAACATCGACCCTCAAGCAGCATACGCAAGCGGAGGTGGAAAAGCACACGGAAGGTGAGTTCATATACTCTCATTGTTTTCAAATCAAGATTATTTGATTTTATCTTGAATTGATTCTTTTTTTAGTCTTGCCATATTCTCTGGAGCGAGAGAGCAACATGGCCGCCATGGCGTACCATGCATCCTATATGGCACAGATGCAAGCGATAATGGAAGTAAGAAACATATAATTTTATTTTAATTACATTGCATTTCAATAAAATATAAATTATAATGTTTGAAATGACATGCACTAACTCGACAGCAAGGGCAGCAAATACAGATACCATTGTGGCAGCCACCGCCATCCGTGCTGCAGCCGATGCCACCAGAAGAGCAGTTTTCTAGAGTACAGGTACAAAAAAAAGTTATATTAAATTCAACTAAATAATTGAAAGTGAAAACACCGTTGTAAACTTATACATATGTCCCCGTGTTTCGCAGGGATCAAGGACGGAGACTCAGACTCTATCGTCGCAGCTACGTGCGTCAGGTTCGCCGCGTCAGGATGACTTCTTCGCCTCCGGAGGTAGTGGAGGGGGTAGTAATAAGTAGCTTTGTGAATCTGTTTTTTGATTGTGGATGTGTCGACTTTGTGATTGTGGAGGTACTATTACACTTTGTGATTGTGGATGTGGATGTGATGTTCTCAATGTGAATTTGTTTTATGATTGTGTGTATAGCTGGCCATCGAGACACGTTAGCTATTTTCTGTTTTTTTAAATGGAAAATCTTATTTACGACGGTCTGTATTAAATTATATACGACGGTGTCTATACAGGGTCGTCATATATAAGACTAAATAATATACGACGGCTAGGCTCAGACCGTCGTATATAAGCTCTTATATACGACGGCGAGGGACTAGAACCGTCGTATATAAGGGCCCAACCCACTGGCCCTTTTATATGAAATGGGTCGTCATAAATTAGAGATTGTCGTATATATAAACTTATATACGGCAGTGCCGTCATATATGTTAGACACTGTAATTATGTGTGTCTCATAGGGGCATATTAGTCATTAGTGAGGGATTAGGGTTAGGGGTACTTTAGTCTTTCCCCCACCTAATCCCTCTATATAATCACCCCTGTACCTCATTATTCTAATCATCCAATACAGTCACAATTACTCTTCTAATATGGTATCAGTTAGGAATTGATTAGGATTAGGGCTTAACACTAACCCTAATGACCTAGCCGCCGCCGCACTGGCCATGCACCGCCGCCGCCTTCGTCGACATCTTCACGAAGGGCCTCCCATCGTCGCTGTTCTTTGAGTTTCGGACCAGTCTCAACATCTGCAGTGACTAGATGTTGTGACTGCGGAGGGGGGTTTAGACACTGTAATTATGTGTGTCACAGGGCATATTAGTCATTAATGAGTGATTAGGGTTAGGGGTAGTTTAGTCTTTCCCCCACCTAATCCCTCTATATAATCACCCATGTACCTCATAATTCTAATCATCCAATACAGCCATAATTACTCTTCTAATAGTATATAAGATTATATATGACAAGGTATATACGACGGCCACAAACCATCGTATATAATCTCCAGCCGTCGTATATAAATTATATACGACAGCTTTGGACTTATATACGACGCTTTGGGCCGTCGTATGCTGACGGAAATCATGTAGTGTGGGTTCTCACCTTTGTAGTTTATAAGTTTGTCTTTGCTGTAGGTTAATGTATCTGATCAGTTCTATTTCTATTTTATTGATGCTGCTCCCAGCAAATTTGCATGATTACGAGAAAACGTGATGCAAAAGGACAAAAAGATTATACTGGAATTGCGATTGCTTTTGTAGAGGAATACATGGTGATCGTCAAGGGCTTACTGCTTACACAGTAACACAGATGCCTGAGACCTCTTTCAAGGAGGAGGGAAATGATTGAGATTATTATTCGTGCTCAAAGGTGAGTTAAGTATGTAAACTCTCAAGTAACATCTCTATTCTCTTCTGTCATGAGCCCCCGCCATCATACGATTAGTCAACAGTCAACGCTGTTTTTCTGAGACGGCCACTAATGTTTTGGTATTTTCTGGATGAAAGAACAATGATTGAATCTGTCCTGAAAACGAGAGGAAACCTGCCGTACTGTGATTCAGACTCATCAAACTTGCTGGCTTAAATGCTCGGAATCGTTCGTATACACTTCCCTCTGCCTTAGTTCTGGAGCTCAGCCCCTCTTCCAGGCGTCGTTGTTGAAGGTAAGCAGCGTGTTCTCCACCAGCCGGACGGGCATGGATGGAGAAATGCAGCAACCACAGCCGGTAAGTGCCATAATATGTGACATTCCAGGTTACTACTTTGGATACATCTCATGGTGTTCAGTTCTGCTTAATCATTTGATTTCACAATTATTACGCACCTATTGTTTCTGCCTAGCATTTTATCATGTGCTATTTATTTGTAGTATACTCTCCAGCATGCTGCAAAATTTTAGTAAAGATTGCCCATGCATCTTTACGGTTTGGATGTAGAAAAATTTAATGGAGGGAATCATTCTTTGGCTGTGTAAAGATGGTGCAAATCCAATACTTTGTCCCTTCTTAAATCAGCCTATAAACTACTCTTGTTTTCATGAAAGTTTGCTTTGCACCCCATTACTTTTACTTACTCCCGTACATTTTCTTCCTCATGCCGTCATGCGTAGGAGCACACCATGTCAATACCAGTCACGTCTCAACATGGAACTGGATTGCCTAGAGAGAACCCCGCTAGAGACCTGGAGAAATCAGAATCAGACCGGATAAAAAACTTCGGTTCGACGGTGCTGTCCGCCATTATGGTGTTCATCACGGCGGCGCTATCAAACTACAAGGACATGAAGCCCCTTTACTCGACCACTAGCCACAAGGAAGCTCACCCCAGCAACCTTCTCGTTGCCGAGGGCCTCCTAGTACTCATGACCTTCATGAGCGCCGTGGTGCTAGTGATGGTCGAGATCTGCATGTCCCAGCATGGCCGGCGAAGCCGTGCCTGGTACTGGGTTCTCACCGTCCTCGTCGCGGTCACCGGCATGATGCTAATTCTTGCTGACACGGTCCTCGTTATCCTAACAAACAAAAACAACAAGGTCCTTGCAGTTATCCTGGCGCCGGTGATGGTCCTTGTCACTGTGCTCACGAGCGCTGGAGCATGGATGGACGAGCAACCCAATTCAACGCCAGACAGCAGCAGCAGCAGCGGCAGCGGCAGCGGCAGCAGCCGCAGCAGCGGCAGCGGCAGCAGCCGCAGCAGCGGCAGCGGCAGCAGCCGCAGCAGCAGCAGCAGGTACGACAAGGCTATGAACGGCGCCTCCGACATGGCCTTCGTTGGAACTATTGCCTCCTTCACTCTTCAAGGGGCTGTCATCTTCGGCTACCTCAAAACCCCTGGCGGCAATCAAGCCAGCAAACATGACCCGCCGCTGGACCTCGCCGCGTGCTACGCGACCTCAACGGTCTCCCTGATCGTGATGATGGTGGGCGCCATGCCGCTGAGGCTCCTACCCGGCGGCATGCTGGAAATCCTCGTCATGATCGTCGAGAAGCTGAGGCACGCTATGGTCGTCGCGCTGGTAATGATGGCGCTGGTCGTCTCGGTGGAGTTCCTGGACGGCTTCGTCGTGCTCTCCTTCTTCCCGGAGGCCGTCGCCATAGTCCTGTACTACGCTGTTAAGCTGTTCTCGACGTGTCAGCCCCGCGAGGAGAGCTCGCCGCATGACTCCACGTTCCGGATGGTTACCACCGGCGGGTTCATGCTCATGACCGGGCTCTACGCGGCTTTCGTGGGGATCGATCACTACAACGTGTACCTCAAGGCCGCCATGTTCGTTCTATTACTCGCGGTACTCTCAAGCTTGAGCCGTTTGGCGATCCCGCTTCACGTTCCTGAGATGGGAGGCGCCGTCGAGATTCGCCTTGCCGGCGCCGCCCTCTTCTTCCCCCTGGTGGCGTTTCTGGTTGCTTGTCCGTTGGTGCTCATGGTCTTCCTCGACCTCTACCTCCATCATCGTTAATTTTTACAGCGTTTAATTAGGGGATTCTTCCTGCTGCAGATGTTACGCAGAGCAGGGCCACGCATGAGGCGAGTAGTAGCTTACGATGGTCCATCTGTACCCCTTCTGTACCATCAAATTTACTATAATGATATTGAAGAGCTTCACTTTTCAAGCACTTTTTGCAAAAGGCATTCGCTGCTTATGGTAGCAGCTTTTTTTAATCTGTACTCTCTCCGTTTCAAATTATTTGACACTGATTAGTTTAAAATTGAACTAGTTAACGTCAAATAATTCAAAACGGAGAAAGTATTTAAAAAAACCTATGACCATGGGTCTTGCTCATTCGACTCGCTGAAATCCATCAATGCCGGACAAGCAACACGGTCAGTGAGAGCCACTGCACTTGCAACTCAGTGTTCCAGAGGATCCCGTGCTGGTTTTGATCAGGCATTCTGCCCCGGAACTAACAAGGCGAAGAGTATTGACTGCTAAAGTCTTCTCTTGGCCCACCACTTTCGTCGTAGGAACTAACTGCCGATATGTACCCTTTGGGCCGTGGAAGATTCTGAAGTTAGCCAATAGCAGGAGGCTGTAAGCTGTCTGGCCATTGACCGTTCTCCCGCGAAATTCATATTTTTGTTTTGAAGCGAATAAAAAAACGGCAAGTTCGCTGCATTAAAAAGGAAGCAGAAATTATAAATAGTAAGTACACAGGAGCTTTCAGCTGTGGTGCTCAAAACGCTCACACAGGAATACAAGCAAAAGAAAAGATGGCAATCGGGTGAATCTATAATTGACTAAGTAATCCGGGTAATTTACAGACCCTACCACTGCGGGGCAGTAAGGTCAGTTGGTCTAGCCGGTATCCTTCGGAAAAAAAAAAGAAACAAAAAACGAAGCGCTCCTTCCTTGCCCGACACTGCCGCCGGCAACGGCAATCAGGAGGAGTCGAGCAGGTCGCCGGAGCGTCTCAGGCCGGATCCCGACCGATCCGCGGCAGGCCCCATCCGTTTTCGTGGCCCGACTGCGACATCGCCGGCTGGACCTCCTCCGATTCCGAACGTCGTCTCGCAGAAGTCAATTCGCACGCGACGCCATGACGAGGTCGTCAGATCGTACCTCATTAGATTTAGAAAAAAAAAATGAATGACCCACGTTCATTTCAGTGGACCATAAATTAAGGGCCACAAAATCTACGCCGTCTCCAAACAAAAAACAATTTCCTGTCATGTCTCGTGGGTCGTCTAGCTAGCTTAAGGCTAACTAGTCTCCCTCTCTCTCCCTCTCTGTATTAATGCAGCCTTTGGTTCATATCAACAAGCGTGCTGATGGAGACCCTACTGAACTTACGTGTCTATTTGTTTCTTTTTTGGGGAGCCTGTATCTATTTGTTTCTTAAAAGAAAAGACTATTCTCAGCTAACTAAATCTATGCATGTCCAGTCCTGGCAAAAGTTTACGTATGATTCTTCTGCGTTCTACTGACTCTGAACTGTTTGTTGTGGCAACCTAATAGTAGTAGGGCGGCTATGTATAGGTTGGGTGTTCCGCGTGCGTGGCGTGGGCATCGGAACGACACCGCCGATCCATCCAGGCTAATTAAAATCGCCCGTGGCGATGATAATCCAGCACGGTTTGATTGACCGGCCGGGGAGGTGTGCCGGCGTCGCGAATCCTGAGATGCTGCACGTGGTGGTGGCGGCCACACGCGACCACTGCCAGTGTTTTACCAACTTTCGTGAGCGCACGGGTCGCCACCTTACCGTTTCATCGTCAGTGACAAAATGCCGTTCCTGGCTGCTCACCGCCGTTCCATGGACAGACCTGGATCCGTTTTAGTATCGTTGTGATATAGCCTCGCCAATTCCAGGACATAGTGCCGTAGGACACCACTGCCAACGATCATGAACTGGGCCTGGAAAACTGAATTGAGACGAAAACGCCGCGAACCTTAGCAGCAGAAACAACAGGAGAAGCTCCGTGTTGGCATCAATTCAACCCATCCCAAAATTGGATTCCAAATAAACGCTATCCCTGTGCTAAGTGCTAACCCTAACTCTACCCCGCGCACCTCCCAATTGCTCACCGGCATCTCGGTGAAATCGGGTGTGACGACGGCTTCCTTGACGTACGGTGCACGCGGCGGCAACAACTCGATTAGGACGCTCACGTCCGACGTCCCGAAGCGACGTACGCCTAGCCTAGCTGCGGTCACCCTTCACGTCGCACCAGCTGTTGCAACGTGCTTCCCTGCATGTCGTGCCACGCCGTCGCCCAAGTTGCCTCCACGCCGCAAACCGCGCGCATCCTGAAGCCGCCACCGCCCTCGGGTCATCACGCCGCGAGGAGAACGCTTCGCAGACCGACATGCCCCATCGAAGGGTACCCGATACCTGATCGTGTGTGTTTGTGTACGGGGAAAGAAATCGTATCCGCGAGCGGGTTTCGGTATGGGGACATGTAGAGCTAGCTTTCCTCGGTCGGAGACAGGTATGCGGCAATAGCTAGAACACGCTAGACCTTCACCTGTTGTCATCTCTACTTCCAAAAGGGAAGAGGGGGGAAAGGAAGATGAAAGCACCAAGTTATTGTACCAATGGTGTCTTGAGAAAGACTAGAAGAGTTTACTTGTGGTTAAAAATGAAACAAAATGAATTTTGAGGCTGGGATTTCCGATGGTGACTTGATAAACTACTTGAAGAATTTATTTGCAGTTAAATGAAAAATATATGTTGAGAGTGGGATTTGAACCCACGCCCTTTCGGACCAGAACCTTAATCTGGCGCCTTAGACCAACTCGGCCATCTCAACTGTTGACATAATGTTCATTATTAACTTATCTAAAAGATTTCCAATTGAGACCCTCCGGCCTAGAATAAATGCGCGCACGAGTATACTGATATGGATAGTTACATATATCGGATGTTTTTTTAATCCAATAGAAATACATTTTCATGCCTTCTGCAGGTATGTTTCAACTATATATTCTCATCCTATCTTTCGCCTTGAGTAGACGTTCGTTTCACCTTGCAAATACAACGCGAAAAGAAAAAAAGGTAACGTAAAAATGTTTTGCTGATGGGCTCTCATAGCATTTAACCTTTTCTCGGCCCAGACAGTTGTAGGCTGCTAGTTCTATCGTCAGCTGCTGAAACATGGCCCAATGCTGTCATCTTCTTCTGGACGACTCTTCTTCTAAAATGATCTTCTTCACTCGCAGGGAACAAAAAACTCATGTCACATCATTGTATTCACCAGCCGATAATTACCGGTGTACATGACGTTAAAAGGGAACTGATGAGCGGTCTTTTCTGAAAACGGAGCAATGGATAGCTCAGCTCTGAACCTTCTGACCACACTGCTACTGGAGACAGACGTGTGTGTGTGATCCTTGAATCGAAACTGGATTTCGGTGATACGCCGGGGAGGAGGAGGTTAATGTAGTGCTTCACCTTTTGCCGCCTCAAGTGATTCCTTTTTTTTTCACGCAAATATCTGGAGCATCTAATCACGATGTACCCTTTTTTATTTCCTGTGAGGGGAGTGTGGTAGACTTTAAATGGGAAAAAAAGACATGCAGACTTTAAGATAGCAAATAAAGATGGCCCATTTCTTCAGCCACTGGAGATAAGATCGGAGATAGCTGCTAGTTTCATCAATGGCCGTATACATTCAGTTTTGTCTGCGGCTGGAACTTAGCCGTTTCCTGACTAGAGCATGCTGCAGCTTGAGCACTTATTCTTCAGGATATGCACAGACTCGCGTGCTTGAAATTTGACTCTTTTGATCCGATCGCTGAAGTCACGTACTTCCTCTGTTTCATAATAATTAACGCTGATTAGTTTAAATTCGAACTAATCAACGTCAATTATTATGAAACAGGGGAGTACATTGCTGGCACAACCTCCTCGGAAGCTCAATCTCGGATCGGTGATGACGATCTGCATGCGTTACGTGTGTTATGTCGACACTGCTGCACACACGGTAAAACTGCATGCTGCAGATGATGTATTTTACTTATATAGCAGAAAAAACATGATCTGCCTTTTGTGTCTTCTAGAAGAGTTTTCTTATCATTAGCTCTGATCTGCCTCGTCCACTTTGGTCTAATGCAGGACTTGGTGGCGGAGCCCACTGATCCTCTCTCTCTCTCTCTCTCTCTCTCTCGCTCGCTCTATCGCTCTCTCTCGCAAAGGTGCAACAAGAGGGAGGAGGCCTAGTCAGTCCGGTTACTGTCTACGGAGCAGAAAGAGAGGGTCAAAAGGCGTCGTCTCGCCGATAGTTTTGTGGAGGCAGCACTTGCTTCTGAAGAAAAAAAGGCCACTTTTGGTAGAGCTTTTCTAGCCTGTCCAATGATAAGAACAAGGATATACATACGGATGCAGCATCACCCCTACATCAGCGTGATTCATAGCCGTATAGTACATCAGCAAGCACGGCCACTTCAAGAGCGCTTACGGTCTGATAGAGTCAGCTGGAGTAGCTTGATATGTCTTCCTTGCTTTCATGCAAATCCAAATAAGTACTGTATATCCGTGCTGTGTTGGTTGCACATGTAGCTCCAGAACTGTGGCAGTCAGGGCCTTGTGTTTCAAGAGATGGATCTGTTTGGGTTGCTCACGTCGATGTGCATGCTCATCAAAGCGGGGCCAATGACCCGCTATCTGACGACAGACGAGGGTCAGGCGTGTCCTGGCGTAGCTAGTAGACACGCACACGTGATGGCCACCCCCCGGCGCCCGCCGTGCTGGCGCCCTTCGCTGCTCTCTAGTGATCGCTTGCTTGCTGAGCACTTGAGTTTTTCTTTTCTTTTCCTCTCGTCTTGGGCGCTGCATGCATGGTGGCCTCGGACGCCGGCATGGCGTCACGGCGGCGTCACCGGCTGGCCGCACGACCGCTGTCGGAGCACGTCGGCATCGACTCGTTCGAATTCATTGTTGCGGCCTAAATGCTTGACCCCGCGCCAGCAGGGGAGAAGAGACTGAAGAGTATATGCACCGGTCGGCCGGCCGGCTTGTAATACGTGCGTGCAGTGTACGTGCGCTGTGGATGGCCTTGATTGGCCGTCGCCGTCGTCACGGCCCCGCCGCGTCCGCGCGAACTGATTGTCCGGTGATTTCGCCGTTCGTGGTAAGCGTATCGGAGTCCGCGGCTGATTTCAAATGGAAAGAGTAGTCCGGCCGCCGGCCTTCTACTCTCACGTCTTCGGCAACGTGCGGAGCGGCGTAACCACCGTCCGGTCTCCCCCCGGACTATACCACCGCCGTGGCCGTCCGGCGCGGCGGGACGTCCGAAACGACATCGTCTCGGCTCACCTTTTTCCTTCTTCCTCTCCGAAGAAGCCGTCGCCGGCGCACGCTCGACACCTGGGTCGCAGCCGTATCCATCGCAGCAGAAGGGTCGGTGCCGTCACGCGCTTTCGCTCGCGCATTACGGCCTGTCGCGTGCCCAAGGACGTGAGTGCGCGCTAGCTCCATGCTATTTTCCGCTCGTTCCTCCTCCCCTTTTACTCCCCCCTTTCGCTTTATACCGGCTCCTCCCCAGTTCAGACAGCCTTTCCTTGGCTTGTACTCCGGCACGTCTCTTTTCCTCACGCGCACACACGCCACGATAGGAAAGGGCCCGGCATCCCCATCCATGGATTCCGCCACCACTAACCCGAGATGGCATCCATCGAGCTGGCTCGTTCTTCTAATCCTTTCACGGTCTACAGCTTCTTCTCCACCGGCCGGCAAGAACAAAAAGAGCAACGCACGCTCCGGTCCTGTCCATACAGACCTCGCGAATTCCTCTTGCATGTAAAAGAAGGGGAATAAAGAAAAGCCTAGGCCACGGCTACGTGCGTGCGTGCGGACTGAAAGGAAATGCGAGTAAAGAGATCGGTGAACTAACACTAACTGGCGGTCATCAGTGGACCGGTACTAGTGTAAAAGAGCGTGACGTTCACTCATCCACTGATCTAATGCGGAGCGTTCGAGGAGTTAAAAGTACTGCTCTAGCGAGGTAACTGCCATCGTCCTATGAGCTGGATCTATATGCTGAGCCGTCACTTCCGTTCCCTTGTACGACGACGGGCGACTTGGCATCGGAACTGGACCAACTGGCTACTGCTGCGCGTAGGGATGATAATGTCGGAGATAAAATAGGTAGCGGGTGAAATTTGAGATCGGTATTCATCCGTATTGGTGAGTGAGAATTCGCACCTGTAGCCGTCGTGTTTCGGTGTCCGTTAAATTTAACTTTTTATAACTATAATATAATATGTAATAAAAAATTTTAAAAACATCCATTTTAAATAACAATATCAAAAAATAAGATTATAAATATAGGTTGCAATAACTGAGATAACACAAGTAAATTATAAAAAAATCAAATTTAACTTTAAATTAACATAAATTATTACTAGTACCATCCGCAGGTTAGACCCACGCCTGGAAAATAACACCCGCGCACCCGCACCCGTCCCGAGCGACGCGACCGGTATCGCTCCTTCATCTGGCTTAGTCCCACGTGCCATGATGCAGGAGCTGCAGGCTGCAGCTCGCGTGTGCATGCTGATCCCCAGCCGGCGCCGTGGACGCTGCTCGGCGCTCTCCTGTCCGTACGTGCATACTGGTTTTCCTCAGGCCGTACATGCTGCTCCGCGAAATGCGCACACGCATGCATCTGGCTAGCTGATCGGCCGGCGTCGTACAAGGACGAGCGCGCGTTGGCGCGGCCTTGCATCATCTCGTCACGCTGTCGAGTTCAACATAGATCGATTTATAACAGAGGGAAAAAATTTCTGTTGGTTCAGGTGAAACGCCGAGCGACTCACCTGCTTTCTCCTCACGCCGAGCTAGCGAGCGCATTTCGGGGCTCCGTTGCCCGTCACGGCCAGGGGGGTGGGCGACCTAAGAGTGCCTTATATCTGTTCCCCGTCACGGCCACGGCCAGGGAAGAGACCAGCACGCCCGGGTGTGTGTCAAAATGATCCGTAATCCGGTTTACGGGGATGATCAAAGGCGAGTGGTGACGTCCGATTGGTTCGTTTCACCAATAACTAATATTGCCCTGTTCTTGTGTAAGGCAATAATTGACACATTAATTGAAGCGATCCGTCATGAACCAGAAATCATTCTAGACAGATGTTTTTGCTGGCCCATGTATACACATTTCAACATCGGTCGGCCATTATTCCAGTTGTGATGGTTGCATGGTGCATTATGGGAACTACACATCTGGGCAGACACCAATTAAGTTTTTGCAATAAAGGAAATAATACTTTGTAACGAGAAACCACCAGCCTAGAAATGATTTTATCAATTTGAACTCAAATATGTTTTTAAATTACCCACCAATACCATTATAAAAATATTACACTAAGATATATCTTCATATATTTCAAAATGTCTCATCATTGTCATCACAAAATAACCTAATTTATCTAGATAAGTTTATAAATTATGCGCTACCGCCATTAGAAGTACAAACCAAAAATAATAGAGTTAGTAATGATGATATGATAAAAATAATTTGAGACATCCAAATATAATATTAATACTACCTATATAGTTGTTTTGTTGATAATAGCACTATATTTGATTAGTTGCTTCTAGCCGCACAAATGCGTGAGCTATCCAACTAGTTAAATATATTTTTGAAGTAAATCTAATTAGTTAAATATAAAAGATAACAGAAGGCAAAACATAGATATTGACTAGCATAGATGCGTCAGGAGCACATTTTCTAGCTCTACCACTCTACAACATTTGAAAAACGTATACAATAAAGTTTTGCACGACTCTAGCCTCAATTTTGTCATTTGGATAAACAACACTTAAACCTCATGAATCGAAGGTAGTTTCTTAGGGTGGCTATCAAGAAGTGAATCAATTATGCATTGAACAATTTTCAAGTTTCAATGACAACAATGTATGATACTAATTTGTTTTGGCAGGGACACAAGTACTGACCCTCGCACTTTACGATTTGACAGATGAGATGAGTACCTCTCCTTCTCTCATATGATTCTAACGACGTCGTGGGTCTTTACTACACATCTTATCCTTACACCCCACACTTGGTTTCTTTCGTATGACGTACCCCAAAATGATTTAGACGAAGATACATGAGATATTTGGTTTGCTGACTGCATGCTTCCGGCAGCAGCATTACCGAATATATTCCGTTCCGGCCATTAGCAAGCAAGAGCCATAGACGAGTAATCATTGCGTCCACGAACAAGGTGTGCCCAGCTAACTACACACAATCGTTGGCAAATCTGCGCTTACCGATTGATGGAGAAGAGCGAGCACTTTCGCTTCGTCCACCCCAACATCTTTTTCCTCTCCCCCTTTGCGCCCGCGCGCGGGCGTTGCCTGCCCTGCATCTGCTGCCATGCCTTCTCCCGCGCGCAGATCGTCACCGCGCGAGGCATGTGCGCGCACAGGGCACTTGTGGATGGCGTTCGCGCATTTGCCTTCTCAACAACCACTACCATTACGGCCTCTCCACCAACACAGGCAACCACCATCTACTCACACTAACTCCGCTGCTCCTCCCAGGAAACCATTATATATATCTGTAGCTAGCGAACAGCCATGAACATGACAGGGCTTACAAGGGATCTCAGAGATTGTTTTGAACACGTAAATCAGATCTACTAAAACATACTGTGTGACGGCTGGAAGAAATGGCTTGGATGTCACAGTGTGTCGATGGCTATTTTAAAAGTGCTGGAAATATATAGTTAGTCGTACGGTTACTGGGACAGCTGCTGCCTGCTGAGATTAGAGTATGTGGCAGTGTCAAGTCCCCCCCTAGTCGTTCCAAGCCGATCGAAGAGAGTGGTCGGACGAGCCGTCACCGACGACGTGCGGCTATAGGGCTTGTTGCCGTCTCGCCGATCTGGCCAGCCAGACAACGTACCACGTAAAACCATAAATGAATCAGCTCACCAGAAAGATTGGAGGGGATACATTAGCCCATCATCCTGGGGCCAGAGTGATGGCTCTGCATGCTTTCGGCGAATAAATAGCAGCATTTGTGCGCATATACGTACGTATAAGGGAGGACGGAGCTGAACTGCGCATTCGCAGCGTAACAGGTGAGAGGACCACGGACGTACGAGAGATGGATCGACCGACCGACCCCATCGATCCTTTATTTAATGGTTTACCTCTACATCACATGCATGTCAGCCAGACGATACTCCCATGGTGGTAACAGAAGCAAGAATTGTTCAGTTTTTTTTCTTTTGTTTCGTAGCAGAGTAGTACCGGTGTTATAACAACGGCTTAAAGGCAGGGTACGTTGTTTCTGTCAGAAGCCGTGATGGGTGGTTGTGCAGCGAGCGGTGGTGATCCTGATCCAGGTAAATGAGCTACCGGAACTGGTTGGACATGGCATATATGGCCATGAACGACGCGACAGGCGGTAAAGAAAGCACTTGGACAGATCCAGAAATGTTACAGGTGGTTGGACACAGATCGAATCTTGAATAGTTCTTGGTAGATCTTTCGCTACGGACTTAATTTTACCCTTATAAATAACAGAGAACCGTGTGTTTATATATCCCCTGAGAGGAATCGAAGAATGTGTTCTATCAGGGAGCGAGGCAGGCCGGCCGGAACCAGACGCACGTACGCATAGGAATGCGTACGGAGTATGAAGACGGCTACGGCTGAAGAACCGCAGAGATGCACGAGTTTTCTTCTTCCTCGGCGCCGCTCGGAGGAACGTGGACTCACCAGCGCATCAACACCGGACGAAGTTGGGGGACAGTTATACTCCGCCTTGACTTCACCTCACGTACGGAGGCGTCGGAAACCTACTACTGATCAACTAGAGCATTGGCCACGTATAGCTATCGGCCTTGATAGTATTTAGAGTATCTATCGACGTTTAAACGTACTGTACTGAACTTGCCTGCATCAACGCTCAGCTGCTCTGCTAGCTAAAGTGCCTGGGACAACATGGGAATGGCAGTGTATAGTAGCTTGCACTGCAAGGTACCACTCGAATGCAAGTAAGTATAGCTACGTTCCCATAAATAAGTCCACACATGTCCAAACGAATCATTGATGGTTACTTTCACGCCCTAAATGCAAAATTCAGATCGATGTCCGTGCGATGCAACAACCTATGCACATACGTATGTCAGTACTCCTAAATTATACTTCCCCGTTTTAAATTAATTGATGTTTAGGATAAAAAAATTAGTTTAATTTAAACTAAATTAGCTGCACTAAAATTTAATATTTTAGAACAGAGAGGGAGTACAATGAAAACGAGAAGAATAAACCAGCATGTAAACCAGCTGAACCCTTTCAAGTTTTAATTCACCGTTTCATATATGCCTATACATGCACTGAAAAAAGGTGACCAACCTGACCTGCTGCACGATATCTACTCAGCCTTTCTGCATCCCACAAGACAAGCCTCGGGATCAGTCAAGAAAACCGAAGGGGAAGCCGAAGATGAAAAAGAAACAAAAGCTTCTACATGCATCGCCTAAAGCTAGGCATATGCTTGATCGAGATGTGTATCGTCGTCACTAAATTAATCATCAGGCCCTCAGATCTCAGAAACTTCTGGAGCCCTGTTACCACCTACGAGGTTAGCTAAGCGGGCAAGGCATGGTGCCCTTACTACGACTGCGGCCGGTAGCCTGCCGGCGAAGCTCCGCGACCGCGCGTAGAGGACGGCGCAGAGCAGCGTGCCGACGGCGCACGTCGCGCCCCAGACCACGAAAGTCTCCTGGTAGCAGGCGGCGCCGATGCACCGGTGGCTGCCCCTGGCGCCGCGCTGGTACAGGAAGGCCGCGAAGTAGCCGAAGCACAGCGAGCCCACGGGGATGTTGCTCACCACCACGTTGTGGTTCACGCCGAAATCCTTGGTGCCGAACAGCTCGCTCGTCGCCGACACCGCCACCGACGTGATGGCGCCGGTGCACGTGCCGATGACGGCCGTGCTCAGGTACAGGAACAAGTCGCTCGAGTTGAGCAGCAGGAAGAAGGCACCGGCCATGGGCGCCATCAGCGACGCCATGGATCCCGTCCTCGATATGGAGTAGCCGCTCCTGCGGGCACACAGATGAACGAGCTACAGACATTAGCGCACAAGTTTTGAAGCCAGGAATCAAATCATAACAATCCACGCTCTATATGTAGAAACAAGTTAGTTAACACGTCAATTAAAAAAGACTGCGCTCCGGTCTTGAAAGTTGAAACTATATACCGAGTCTTTGTCGATTAATTGACTCCAAGATCTCAGGATACTAAATTAAACCAAAATAGACATGCATATCGTACTGAATTTCATATAGCAGCATTAAAAATTACGAAGCGGTGTGAACAGAATGCTTACTTCGCAGAGTAGTAATCCAAGAAGGACGGGAGTAGGCGGCCGAAGAATCCAAACGACGACGACAGCGAGACCAGAGTAGAGGTCTGCTCGAGCCGTCGAGATTCTGCGATCTGACCCAGGTTGTTCAGGAAGACCAGGCCCAGGGTACCGCTGAACATGTAGCTGAAGAAGTAGAGCCAGAAGTCCAGCTTCCTCAGCAGCCGGAGGCCACCGACCTCCTCTTGATGCGGTTTCTCCGCCGTGACAGAGTCGCCGTCCTTGCTCTCCACGTCCGGTGCGACATCGATGGCCACGACCGCTCCCATGGTGTCCGTGTCGTCGGTGCCAAGGTCATGGATCCTGTTCTCTCGCTTGGTTTCCCGTATCTTGTACATGCTCTCCCGGACCCTGAGAGCCAGAGGGATCAGTATGGGAATGGCCAGCAGCACGCTGAGGCTGACCATGTGCTCCCTCGACGACAGCCCGTTGGAGGTGGAGCCTATGCTGCCAACGACGGCGCAGGCGCCGGTGGCGAGCGTGATGGCGAACATGACGAGGAATGCCGCGTCCGTGCTCGCCGAGCTCTTGAGGTCCACCACCCTGAGGGACGGCGCCACCACGACGGTGACGAGCATAGGCACGACGGCATTGAGGAGGAGGTAAGCCTTCGCCTTGGAGTTGGCCAGGCCGGGTACCGAGCCCGCCAGGCTCGTGTAGACCTTGGCGCTCAGGCCGAGGTAGCTCGTCGCGAGGCTCACCGCGACGCGGCTGCTGGAGCCGAAGTTCCGGATGCAGAGGAGGTAGCAGACGGTGTTGATCCAGCAGATGCCATTCCCGGCCAGGGAGGTGAGAAGGAACATGTGCCAGTACCGGAGCCCTGCGCTGTCTAGGAAGAGGTACTGGATGCCGTAGCCGACGAGGCCGAACGCGGCGCCGACGAAGGCCACGAGCCACAGCGGCAGGTACAGGGCCGCCACCCCGGAGAACCAGCCGAAGAGCTTGCCCGCGTCGGACGCGAAGGCGAGGAAGTTGAGCTGCACCTGCGAGATGTGCTTCAGGTCCTTGAGCTGCGACGAGTACACCGGGAAGTCGGAGTTGGGACCGTTGATGGTCTGCAGCCAGATGCTCCCGACGAGGCTCAGCCAGTGGGCCGAGGAAGGGGAAGGCATGGTGAGGAGTCGTGTCCCGGTGGTGCTGCCACTTGAGCTGTAATGCCTGTGCGACCTATGTATTTATGCAGCTCCGACGGTTAAACGGCCAATTAAACGACCGATTACGATGGCTGTGGCTGCAAGCCGGATATGTGGCTTGTTGTTAGCCGGTATCAGGGGTTAGCCTTCTTCGTAGCCTAAGTGCTATTAGCCGGCCGGCATCAGTACTTAAGGAAGCAACAGTGCCGAGCCCGGCCAAGATGCAACTCTCGGCCGGTGTGAGCTGCTCAGTTCAGAGTTCAGACTCCCGGTTGCTTGGGAGCCTTTCAGCCCTGCCGTAGCGTGACATCTGTAGCGGCTTGCTTACAGAAAGCTATGACCAATTAATTTCTGCATCTGCTCTCTGGCCGGAAACGTTTCATGCTGGTCACGGTGACGCTGCAGCCACGACGGATCGGTCGCGACCAGAGTTATTGCCTCGACATAGCCGTGGACGTCATCCCGATTCGGCAGCCCTTGAAAGCTGCAACGAAAACGAACACTTGGCTGGCCAAGTGCACAGATACTGAAGCCTTCATTGTGTGCCGAGACGGACAACCGATTCTTCAAGCGAGAGAAACCGAATGGTGTGGCGTCCCAGCGCCAGAACTAGAAGTTCCCGAACTCGCGACGCCAAACAGCAACCGATATATAGCAGGGAACTATTGCCCTAACGCGAATGATCTACTCGGAGTAGGAAACGGTCCTGAAATCAAAAGCTTTGCCATGGTCCTAATCCGAACCGGCACTCCTGACGCTGATCGGATTCGATCTCAACAGGTTGCACGAGAGGCAACGGTGCCTGGCATCAGGCTCTTCAGCAACAGTAGTCTCGCCTGGGGCCTGGCAAAGTAAAAAGATCATTTCCCGGCATCTCAGCTCCGTCTGTCGACGTGAAGCGTTTCCCGCCATTCAGCTCGCTGCTGTTTAGAGGTTCAAAATTCATCGAATCACCAGCAGTACCCTGCCGTGACCTGTTCGCCGGATCTGAATCCATGGCTCGTTGTGCACTGACGGTCACGCTCAGGCCGTTTTCTTCCCGGCATGTGGCCATCGGCGGCATTAGGCAGTAGTTAATGAGCTGTGACATCATGGTCCGCGTAAAACAGCATGGTTAACTCGCCCTCGCCGGGGTGCTCACCCATGCCTGGCCACCCTCGCCGCTGCGGTTACCATCAGCTGGCATTGGCGCCATTAAAAACATGGACCAGATTGCCATTACCGACAGCAAACAGAGAGATCAGTGTGCACAGAAACAAGCATGGATTCGTGTACCCCTTTCTAGCCATGTCCGCGGCAAGATCCCAGAAGAACTCGCATTCAGACTCTAGGAACGCCTTCGACGCGAAGCTGAAACCGTGAATTACCGTGGCTATTAGATCACGGTGACATCATGCAGCGAAAAAGAGCTGATGTCTTGGACCTGCTGTACTGAGTGCAGCGTGACCATACCTGAGGCCTAATTCTTCGAATCTTGCATTCAGACCGCCACCTCTGAGTGCCATCTGAATTGCCATTGTCGTTCGGCAAATGGTGGAATCATGCTCAGGATAGACTTGCAGATGGAAACGTGCCCTCATGCTCAACCACGCTTTTCCAAGATTCTTGAAACCGAGGACCGGTTTCAGATCGATAACCTTTGAGTTCAGGGATGATACTCGTTTCAGATAGTTCGGAGAACAACCAGTGTCACTGTGAGCAAATGCTGATGCAAGAGTAAGGTTACAACGCTCCTCGTATATAGTCCTTTAACTGTTTTTCACAGTGGAAAAGTTGTTGGAAAGGTCAAAAAGCAATTCCATGTCAGGATATGAGGAACAAAAGCACATGACGAGCCCCGAAAAGTAGAAGTAAATTCGGCTCAGGGACATTTGAAGAACTGGTTAGCAGTCTTATCAGTTGAACCATACACAAAAAAAGGGGATCCATGTGCAGCACGAAAATATACGGAGTGATGTAGCCTTTTGCCCACAGTGAAACACCATGCTTGGGATTCAGAATTTAGGCCAGACGAGTGTAAATTTCCTAAGATGCTCGGAATTGAGTCGCCGCCTCAACCAGGCCTGTGGTTAGCCCACCTATTATCTCGAAATCTCGATGCTGCAGGAATGATGAAACGATTCATGCCTGGGAATGCCAGTTGTGTGTATCAATTTAAGATTCAATCGGAAGTTCTATGAAAATTATCTGTAAACAGAGCTAAAGAATGTTGCCCCTTGAGAAAAGAAAGTCAGACCCCTGAACTAAAGAACTGCTTTATCAAAGTGCCAAGGACACTGCAAACGTAAATTTCTATTGTATTTGGATTTATTTGTTTTCTCGAAGGTACGATTAGGCCTAATATAAGGTCTGCATATAAGGTCTCAGCCTAACTTCTGCTGATGGATTTTTCACGCTCGCCTAGACGCTGTCAAGCAAAGGTTGCCAACGTGTGGGCCGTGGCCGTGCCACTGAACGTTCTTCAGCATTCCAGTCAAATAACTTGACAAAAAACGTCAAAACCTTTTCATGTCCTAAAGAGAATTGATGCCGCACACTGTCGAGCTTTCTTACTGCATTCGACGTGTCTTTTTTTCTTCTTTCTGAGTATTGGAGTTTCAGTTTGGCATAAATAATGATACTCTGTAATGTATCACCTTCTCCAATGTGATTTCTATATGCAGATGACCACTGGAATACTAATCGTGTCTCATTGCCTGTGCGGATATGCCTTCGAAAACGAACGAGCGTTGCAGATAGAACCAGGAATTCGCTGGGGCACATAAATTTGTGTACCAGTGTAATAGTTGGGACAAGACCAAAATGATTCAGTCTCTTTGCTCATGCCCTCATTCAAATTCAATCGGCTACTACAGGTAGGAAATGTTTCATTTGGAGGAATACAGATGCAAAATATCACGGGAAAAGTCAAAAGTTCACTTGGTGTCCTGGTACAGTGTGGCCTCTTTTTAAGCCCATTGGGAATTTTCGCGGCAAACTCCACTTTGTGCCACTGCTAGTAGTAGTTGCATTCCTCCAGTAGCTGTGAGATGAAGGAAACCAGCGTACAAACAGTTTTTTTTATTGTGCTCATACAAGCAAGTGTGCATCAGCAATGCAAGAGATGTCGAATTCATATAACAACAAATTTCGCCACAAACAAACACCTCAGAAGAGCGGTGCTATTAATCAATCATTTATGTACACCAACAATCTTCTACATCTCGACTTAGAACCCATGAATCAACCAATGCAACCAAACATGTCAAACTGAGGGAACCGTGATACACAGAAAATTTACATCGAGATAATAAGATAAACTATTGATCACATCCAGCCATATAAACAGAGTTATTTCTTTCCACCAATCATAGGTTGGCCACCATTTGAGTTACCCATTTTATTTCCACCACTAAGACCCTTCAAGTCAATCAAATCACTGAATAAATTGTCAGGTATATAGTATGGTTTGCTACCCGCTGCTGAAGAGTCTTTCGGTTGTTGATTCACATACGTTTGAGCTTGAGTCACAGATAGTCCGTTGCTTATTGAATAACCCCCAGAACTGGACTGCTGAAATGACTGGGAGGTTGCATGTGGCACATAGGGCGTCGAATAAGGGGCATACGAAGCTGGCGCAGCTGCATTTGTAGCTGTTTGTGCAGTGGAATCAACAGGAGGGCGTGGCTCTTGGTAAACAGCTGACAGGAAAGGGTTAGTATTAACATTTGCAGGTGCAGGTGCACACCATGGTGGTGCTGGATGGCCAGGCACATGTGAGGGAGGTTGAGATAGATATGCTCCGGTTTGGGCCCAAGGTGCAATATAACTGCTGTTCTGTGGAGGGTATCCCTGGTTAATTGTATGAGGCTGGTAATTTGAAGGATATTGTGGCACGCCAGAAGGATATTGTTGGCCATTTGTGACTGCAGGTTGCTGAGATTCATTTTGACTCTGTCTTGATGAATCTGTAGAAGTTTCAGGAGTAGGGCTGCATAAGGTAAGGCTTAGAAGGTCGATAATATCCAACTCCTTTGGTTCAGTGCTACTGCTGGGAGCCGGGTCAAGAGGAACCAGTGCGTTGCTTGCAACAGAAGGTGGCGACTCTGAAACTTCTGCATCAATGGGTACAAGGGCAAGGTCCCCAGTGCTTGATGATGCATCATTGCTACTAGCTACAGATTTATTTTTCCTGCAGATGCATAAAGCATCAAATATTAACATTCATCGTAAGAGGAAGTAAAGTTAGTATGCAACAGGTTACACAGAAAGTACCTTTTCGCTAGTTGGACAAACTGATCTTCTTCTTCATCAGCAATGTCATTGAACGGAGGGGCAGAAGGTGTTACTGCAGGAGACTCGACTTTCTCTCTCACTGGTGCTTCAACAGCCACTAGTGCTTCAGAAGCTAAGGCATCATATTTTGAAAGTACAAATTGTAAGAGATCATTTATCTCCAGTCCTTGCTTCAGTAACTGCTCGTTCCTAGTCAACATAACAGAAGATCACAAAGATCAAATATGTGCTACACAATTGCTATGATGCCAACATGTAAACTACATGAGATATGAAAGAACAAATAGGAACAATGGAAAATTATTGCAAATCAAAGAGGGACAGCAATTCTTGCTGAAGCAAATATTTACCCTGTTGAACTGACAAACTGCAAAAGCTTTTGTTGATTTGAGCGACACTGGGTCACAAGATCTGTGATGATTTCATCGTTGACAGCCTGTATCCACAACAGAGATCATTCACCACATGAGGTGTAAATGTATTGACAGTTACAACAGAGAGCCATATATGTAAATAATTAACAGGGAAGAGAATTCACTTACGGTACGATCAGATAGGTTCAAAGCATGCACCATATCGCTCAGTAGCTCTGTCACATTTCGAATTTTATTCAAGTCTCCTAAGCTGAAAACCGGACAAAAAAAGATGATGATGTTAATAAAGAGAGGTAACCGGAGAAGAGTTCAAGGCACTACGGAAGGAATACAACCTCAAAGCCTCAACATCTGAGGACATTCTCTCATTCAGACTTCCTGCAGCATATCTGGGGGAACCATAAGTTTGAGAATCATGCACAGGAGGAGTAAATATCGGTGGGGCATCGATAGGACGTTTGGGGAATTCTACACCTGTTCTCTGTAACAGAATTTTATACAGTCAGCAAAGATGGTCATCCAAAAGGGTTATATTCAAGAAAACAAAAGTTAGGCAATGTTAGATTTGTGTTTCTTTAAACACAATATATGGGAAACTGCCCAGTTTCTTATTTAGGTTTCACGGAAATGGTACCCAAATTCCTAATTGATTTGGAAATTCCTTCATAACGGAGACTGATATTTCTTCATATGCATGTTCAGAAGTGAACCAACTTTGCAAAAAAAAGGGGGATATGACCAAAAGATACAAGTATGGAAACACCCAGGGTGTATTTCTGAAAACATTCAGAGTTGGAAGAATGTACTGGTGATGTTTCCATTCCCATGACAAAGCAAAATCAGTTGTGTACCTTTACTTCAAGATATGCCAAATGATACTGTGGATATTTACTTCCAGGTCCACCAAAGGCTTCTTGCCAGGAGTCTAGAAGTAGTAGTATCTTATCCCTTACTTGCATATCATTCTTAAAGCAAATTCCAAAAGAGACTGTCAGTTTAGATCTTTAGAATTTCAGCACAGATGTATCCAATTAATAAAGCTTAGGCAAACAAAATAAAGCTAAACCACAGATAACATAGTGCAAAGATAAGCAAGATATCACATATGAAGTATAAGCTAGAGTAATAATGATGGTTTGATCCAACCCAAAAGGAAAAAAAGTGAAAAATGAAGCTGAAGCATCTTGCTTGTCTACCGAGGACTCCAAAAACAAAGGTTATTATAAGGGTCAAAGAAAGATGAGTTCTAGTAACTGCACAGTACGGAATTGAAGGCAGGGTAAAGCAACTTACCAAGACAAAGCACTACACACCATTTTAGATGTACAGTTTTATCTGACATACAGTTGGTCAACAAGTGCTGCGAACAATTACCTAAACACGTTCTAAACCTAGTCTATTGCTGGTGTCCCTTCTTAAAAAAATATGCTACATGAAATTTTTCTGGAGATGCAAAAGTAAATGAGAGTAGTATAGACCTTCTTCTGGATGATTTTAACCATTTCTTGCAGAACATGCTGTTCAGCAACTTCGAACCGAACATATTCACCACAGTTCTTCATCATTGTCTCCAAAAGCTGCACTAGTTTAGTAACTTTATATGAATACACTACATATCAGCTCGGATTTCAATTATGCATAAAGTATGATTAATGAATGGTAACATTACTTTCCAGGTAAAAAAAAAAATCGAAAAACACATGGTTCGTCATGGCATACTAACTGTAGCGAAATACATACCGTCAAAGCATAAAATTGGACCTTCGGGTCCTTGTTATGGAGTCGTTTCTTCACTGCCTTTACTACAGCTTTTGTTTGCCTGATTCAGATGTTCAGAAGTTAGCATGATATGCAGAGAGCTACCTGAACACCAGAAGATTGTAATATATTTAACCATGATAGTATAACTGAAGGCTGGAGTCATATGATCCAACAATCATTGAGTGAATAAATAAAAAATAATTAAACAAACCGCCAAGATTATTTAAAAATGGAAAGACTGGCTGGGTTGCTTAAGCCCAAAACACATGTCCCATATTGTTTCAAAATGTGTTGTTTCGAGCTGGTTGTGTCAGCATCTCAACAGCATGGGGCCTAAGTTTGCCCATATCATGAATATCGTTAAAATGCAGCTAAATTAGACATTGTTAGCTTTACTGCCTGCCTCAGCTCATGAATTCAATGTTTAAAAAAGCGGTGGAAAAAAGCGAGCGGAGGAGCTCCGCCTAGCGCCTAGGCTGCCTAGGCGGCACCTAGACGTTTCGCAAAAAGCGGAGTCAACTCTATATATATTTCACTATATACTGATAATTTTTGGAAATGGGTCCTAGCTCAATGATAAAGTTGTTGCTTTATGACCATGAGGTCATGGGTTCAAGTACTGGAAACAACATCTTGCAAAAATGTCGGAAAAGACCACGTAAAAAAACTAGAGTGGGTCGGGCTATTGTAAATTTTTTAAATTTGATAATGACGAATACTTCAATTAGTGAGATAAGCGGCTAAAAGCGGTAAGAAAACAGGCAAAAAGTGCCGAAAAAGCGCAAGAAAGCGGCAAAAGATGCACTTTCGAACGCTTAAGCGTTCAACCGCTTAATAGCGGCCGCTTTTAGAAAAGCGAAGCGTTGAGGTACCGCTGAGCGCCTAGGCGCGCTTAAGCGGTGCCTAGGCGCCACTTTTTTAAACAGAGTGAATTCTCACGAAGCAGAAAAAAACTGTGTTAGCTTTACCGCCCACCTCGGTTTTTTTCCCAGTATGGTAACCCTTATAAGAAGCAATCCACAGAGAACATTTGTATACTCTAGTTACAGCCCTCTACGGGTGTTTGTCACTTTTAATTGCCTTCTCTGCACCAGACCAACAGCCATCCCATATTCCCAAGTCGAGCTCATGATCGAAAGTGCTATCAGAGACAACATCGAGGTGGGCAGAAAACTCATCGCGAGCGTGCCTTTTCTTCCACGCGCACTAAAGGTACAGTTAATCAACAGCAGGTTCACCATAAAAAGCATCCGATTCTACACCAATGCCTACATAATATTTATTCTACCATAAACAAGCATGAAGCTAGTATTTCCTTCCCATCCTATTGTCAAAACCTCGTAATCGACCAAAATTGTGGACCGAACACAAAGGCAATTGCGCCACCCATGCCCGGTAAAGCGTAAGCGAAGAGTAAAATTTCCAGCACCGCACCAAATTCCCCACGCAGACACGACGAGAAGGGGGAGGAGGCAGCGCGTGCTCACCAGACGTCGGCGTTGATGATGTCGCAGATTTCTAGGTTGACTGCCCAGTCGGGCCCCATGAGCAGGTGGCTCGTCGCCTTCTCCACCCGCGACGCCGCGTTGGGCGCCGCGGCCGGCGACGGCCCCATCGGGGCACCCGCCGGGTACATCGCAGGCGGCGGAGGGGGCTAGGGTTCCGGCTCCCCCGAGGCGACGCGCGGTAATTATCCCGCCGCCCACCGGTGCCGTTGTTAGCGACGACGGGTTCGCGAAAAATCAGGGGTTGTTTGTTTGGCACCGCAGCAGGAACAGGCTTAAGAATGGGACGAAGCACAAGGAAAATCTGTCACGCTCGCGTGACCTGTTCATTTCATGACGAGTGGGCCCAACACTCTCGTACAACGAGAAGAATCAGAATCAGAAACGGGGTAAGCGCTTTTGGTCAAACCATGGCACAGCCCTAATAGCTTTTGTTCTCAGACATATAAACGGGATAAGGCTTTTGTGTAAGTATCGTTTTTTAGGAGAAGTGGTTTTTGGTTGATTATGTGAACTGATTCTCTGAAATGAGAGTTTGGGAGCTGAAAAAATTCTCCTGATTTTATGAAGTGGTTTTTGTCCTAATTCTAATAGTTTATCTCAGAAAATAATAAATAATCACTTCCAGGCAATTCATACCAAATAGACCCTATATTTAGTATATTTTAGGCGTGTTTCCTTAAGAAAACAAAATTTCATGCTAATCCCGAGCAGATGACAACCGATGGTGGTGCTTCTGCTTCGTAATTTCTCTTGCCACACCGAAAAAGAGCAGAAGCTTCATCGGCATAAAAATAATTGGTGTTGGTCTTTAGGGAATTTTCAGTGGGATTCGTCACACCAATAAAAAAATAGAAGTATCCTCAAAACACATTCGTCAATTTTCTGCATGCTTTTATTTTGTTATTATTACACTATTACATCTTCTATAACCAGCCATGAACCTTAAATCGGTGCATGCAGTTGTTCTTCTTTGTAGCGGCCGAATTGGACGTTTCCTTTTGGAGCCATTATCGATCTATTATGCATTTGGACGATGAAGTCCATGGATGATAGGATGAGCAAACTAAAATATTATTATCGCATGGTTAGTCTAATGCAATTATACGACAGCTAACCACTCCATACCGTTAGTCTAATGCATGATGAGGCTTAGTGGACAAGACTTGTACAATTAGATGCGACATGAAAATATGAGTACGTATTACAGGTCAAGAATGGACGATTGTACACACTTCATTCTTGAATTGATATCGTTAGAATAATTAGCCAAGTTTATAATTAAAGTAAAATCAACAATTAAAAAAGGAGGGAGTATGATACTTGAGAACATTTTGCAGAGAAAGAAGAGAAGGAACATCACATATCTTCCCCAAAATGTATGAAGCGTTTAGGTGCTCCAAGTATTAAATGCATCTCCAAAGAATGTACATTTTTTTAAAAATGACTAGATAGTGTATATTATCATCTATACCTAGGGATGGCAACGGGTAAAAAAACCCGCGGATATCACTCTGGGTTAGCCGTACCCGCTGGATAAAATCCGTACCCGAACCCGTACCCGTTACCCGAGCGGGTATAAAACATTATCCGTATCCGTTACCGCGGATATTTTTTATCCGCGGGTATATCCGTTATCCGAAAACCTTTAATAAAAAAATACATTGCATATAGATTTATGGAACAGTTTAACACCGAGCAGCCGAGCAAGGGAGTTGGAAAGAAAAGAAAACCAAACACTAGAAGCTAGAACTATTATATAATGGTGTATTGGCCCACATGTCAGAACGGGTTCGGGTATACGGATATGAATATGGATTTTTTTACCCGATAAGAAATATCCGTTGGATTCAACCCGTTACCCGAACCCGTACCCGTGGATCTGGACTTATACCCGAATCCGTACCCATCGGGTCAGATATCCGCGGGTAATGGGCACCCGTTGCCATCCCTATCTATACCCATGTAAATTCAGAAACTTATGTAATAAGCAAAATTTAAAAAAAATCAGCTTCAAAAGTTGCGGATTGAAGCTCTTCATTTCTGATAAACAAGGCCACAACCTGCTACTTTTTAAAACATAGATTTGTAGATTTCTCTTATTTATTGTGACTTACAAAAATATTATTTGCATCTCAAACTATTTGTCATTGTAGAAGACAATTTGAACTATCTTACCATATTTTTGCTATATTTCATGTTTTTTATCACATTTGGATCAGAGAGCACGGGGATGTTCTCTTATCTACCCTATGAGAACATGGTATAAGGCCCAGCCTACCTTTCCACGGATTGCAGGATTGGCCCATCAAAGATAAAAGACTTACCAGCGAAGTTGCGGGCCCATGTCGCTCACCTAGGCCCATTACTACACAGCCCGAGCGCGAATGCACGACCGCAGCAAACAACCCCCCGTCATCGCCAGCAACCCCACGAAAGTTCGCTGAAGGGCCTCTCCTGCGTCTCGCCGGGATCTCCCCCCTCGACCAGAGGCAATGGCCGCCGCCGCCGCCTTCCGCCCCTCCTCCGCCGCGCGCCGCCTCCTGCGCCTTGCCCCGGTCGCCTCGTCGACACTCTCCTCCACCTCCCGCCCCGCCGCTGCCGCGGCGGCTTTGTTGCGACCGATCGCCGCCGTCCCAGGTCCTCCTCGCCTCGTTGACTGCCTGCTGTTAAATCTATATTGCACGTTGGTGTATGAATCAGTACGATCTTTTTTTTTTGGTGATGCCCCGATGTTTTTAGATTCGTAACTCCCATGTCGATATGGTGGCCTCGGGGACGATGTAATTTGGGAAATTTGTTGTCGTACTGAAACTAGCATACTCTGTATGCAAAGTATATTATACCTAAAGTTTGGCGGGTGTTTATGGTTCACAGCAGTTATTGCATTTTTTAAACATAAAAGATTGGGAGATGCCTGAACTCCAGCTCAGGTGTGAAATGTGTGGTCCGGAGTGTTTTGCAGAGCTCATGTATGATAAATAGTGCACGCATAGTGTTTTGCCTCCAAGGCTCCAATTCAACGACAATTAAGTGTATCACCATATTGTCTGTGACCAAAATGGTCGCAGAAGCACTAGAGTTTCAAAATGTGCTAGGCGCTAGACAAGATGGGGTCTAAACTAATCACCTATTAAGTGGACAAGGTTGGAGGCTAGGTCATCAGAGGGTGCTAGTTTCTGAAAGAATACAGCGTATATGAGATTAGGGAGTAAGAATTCTCTTGATTGTGATCAGGTTATGGTTATATCACTTGTGATCAAATTATGACTTTTCTGGATATTACCTTCTTCATGTTGTAGCTGTCAGGATTTTTGTATCTTGTTTTCTTTTTTTCTCTGTAATCTGTGATTATATGTTTTAGAAGACCCAGTGTTGCCTTAGCATTTTGATGCATTGCTACTACCAAACATGAAGCTTCTTACATTGTCTGTGCCTCACTTTTGTTTTGCTGTCCATTGATTAGCTTTTCCATGTTATAAATTCAGGGGGGAACAATCCTATCTCATGGAACTTGAAGCGCTTCTTCAGTTCAAGTGAAAAGCATTTGCCTGCAGTATCAGACCCAGAGATAGAATCTGCCTTTAAGGATTTAATGGCTACTAGCTGGAGTGACCTTCCAGATTCTCTTGTAGCCGAAGCTAAGAAAGCAGTGTCTAAAGCTACTGAAGATAAGACTGGTCAGGAGACTTTGAAAAATGTATTTCGTGCAGCTGAGGCTTGTGAAGAATTCAGCGGAGTTTTAGTTACTCTCAGAATGGCTCTTGATGACCTTTGCGGCCTGACTGGCGAAGTCAGTATTTGTTGTCTCTACCTTCCCAGTTTGCTTTTGTGCGCTTATATCAGTTTAATCAAGCCTAGCTTCTTGCAGAACGTGGGTCTGCTTCCTGGCTATATCGAAGATGCTGTTAAAGCTGCATACAATCGCTACATGGTATATTTGGAGTCCTTTGGCCCTGAGGAAAACTATCTGCGCAAAAAGGTGGAGACTGAGCTGGGCACAAAAATGATACATCTCAAAATGAGATGCAGTGGCATAGGTTCTGAGTGGGGAAAGGTATGTTATCTCGTGTGTTGCTTGTCCATGCAATAAGTTTACGGCAATATCAACATATGTTGTATAAATCCAATGTCTGAATCTTTGCGAGATGATTGGTAAAGTTTCTGTTTGCCTATGATAGGTGTTCAAAGTTATGTTTAAGATTGTGTTTAGCTTTTGTTGTGTTGTATATACGCGGTGTTGCTATAGTTCTAGCAAAATTTACACATGGTTATTGTTTGGTTAATTCCTACATTTATTTTTCATGTTTGAGCCTCTCAATTTCCCTTCTTTATACAAGAGATTAGCTTGTCTCCCAAAAGGTATTTGATACATGGATCTTTTTTTAACCATCATTTAAAAAAATACTGAAACCAGTCCCCAGACTGTCTAGAAATAATCCTTCCTCAGACCCCACAATTTATGGGAGCCTTCGGCAGTCCATGATTTCCAGAAACTGGCTTTATTCTGTCATTAGTCTCTTGTATTCAATAGTATTATGCTTAATACAAGAAAATAAAGGGGTAGCTTGGAATAGATATAAATACTGAGCCTTGTTAAATGATCTTATATCATTCAAGATACAGATAAAACCAACCAGACCTGGTTGTGAATGATCATGCATTCATGCTCCAAGGGACATGTGGCATATTGGCTTGTTTGATCAGTTTGCCTTGATTTCCATGGAGCTCTTGGTACCAGAAATGCCTTGTCATGTTTGCTTGCTCATTCAATTGAGCACAGACATATATTTCACACGTGAAATCTGAAGAAGCGATATGCCAATATCCGGTCCATTTATCTGTAACGAGGTAACACAAAGCAGCTAATTGCCACCAGGTGTCAATCCTGGCGGGCAAGTAGGATATGAGAATCTGAGTCTATCAGACATTTTGGATTTGGTTCAAGCTTGGGTTGGGCTAGCTTATATTGGTTGAGAGTATTTTTAGTTATTTTTCTAATTGGTAAATATTTTCCCTTTCCCATCTTACAAAAAACCAGTAAACCAAGCACACATTCTGGCTAATTATCGCCTAGTGTGGTATGGTCTTCCTCAAAGTTCTTTCGCTGTGACAGCACAAGCCACCAAGCGGCTTTATAAGAACTGTAGGACTGTTTTAAACATGTTCACGTGATTAAAGTTCTGCCTTCTGGGGAGAAGAATGTGTCAGTTTTACACCCTTTTTAGTACTAAAAGATACATTTCCGTTTAGTCTTTTGTTTTTGCAGACTTGATATGTTATAATTAAAATAGATGAGGTCATGCTCAACCGCATACCATATGTGGAATAATGATATCATTTCTATGCACAATTGGTTTGCTTGTTACGCCAGACTGAGACTAGTGAATTTGCTTGCATTCAAGACTCCTTGCTCATAAGTCATGACGTTGTTGCTGTTCATACAGATCTCCCTGATTGGCACCTCAGGGATCTCAGGTTCTTATGTTGAGCTAAGGGCATGATGGATGTCTGCAGATCATAACCAATCAAATCATCAACAGGCTGAGGAAGTCTGTAGATCTGAGTGAGATGTTCCAAGTTTTCTTTTTTCCTTTGTAGCTATGCAAATAACAACGAGATCATCAAACAGCTGTGCACTTAAAGTAACTCAAAATACTCTAGTCCTTGTCTCTGTAATAAGAGCGTGCTACTGAATGTTAACGTACTTGTTCCTGTGCATGAAGCCTGCTGATTCTGTTCTTGTTCTCATTTTTATAACACACTCAACTCCTTGTTCAAACAGTGTGAATTTAATTCATTCATGAACAACTTTTATGCCACTGTTTGCAACTCGAGCGGTCTGAAAAATTGCAACTATACAATGATTTGTTTTATGCTAATATTTAGCTATGAATATGCTTATCTAATAATTATTCATGTGGGTGGATGTTAGCGTGTTAAATTTAATCTTGCCCGTAATTATGTTCTATGATATTTCTGCATTTGCTTCTTGTTTGATGATAATACCACCCCTATCATGAGAGAGGAGAAATGAGTTGATAGCACTTGGATAATTCCCTTTTGTGTTAGTGAGATCACCTGTGTTACTGACGTGTGGTTACACCCTGTCAGTGACAATAGTGTTGGAAGGATAGCCTCAGTCGTGCCTGCAAATAGTGTTGGAAGGATAGCATGGCACGGACTAACTCGCATCTCATGAACTCGAGCATTCTCTCGTTCTATCCAAGCAATACATTCATCTGAACTATTGTCTGCTACCTACATGATTCCCCCTGACTTTGTCGCTGATGGAGTTCGTGATGTTTGAGGCAATGGCGATGCTGCTTGTGACCACAGCCGAAAAAGGTCATCGTAGCCGTCAATGCCTTGTACTTCCGCTTTGCTATGCCGTGAACATCCCTGAAAAAAAAAATGAAACGTTAGATTCTCAGCCAGTACAGTAGGAGAATAGCATTGACAGAGAAATGTTGCAGGATTCCAGAAGCTTTCTCGTTCAAGCTGTGGCGTACCTGAGAACAATGGCGCCAGGGAAGATCGACGAGATGGTAACGTGCAACCGGAGTATTATAAGAGCGTCTAGATGCTGGGGATAGGGCGATGGCCAGCGCGTAGAGCGCCGCAATGAGCGTAACGGTGAGGGACACGAACCGGCGGGTGTCGGTGGCGAGCGGCCGGCAGCCCGGGAAGAGGAGCTCGTCGACGTTGACCCGGAGCGAGAAGAGGAGGAGCGGGAACACGAGCACGAGGTGCGGCGCCGTTGAGCGCCTGCGGGGCACACGGCGCCGGAGCTGCGGCCGAAGTTGGCGAGCACGTCGACGTCCATGGTCGCGTCCCCGAGGAGGGGGAAGCCGAAGAACCCCCACGGCCGCGTAGATGGCGGCGCAGATCACGAGAGAGGTGCGCGCGCGCGGCCGCCTCCATGTCCGACGTGTTGCTCGGCTCCGCGCGGATCGGGTGCACTGCATCACGTTGCAAAGCGGCACTCGTATCAGACGCCCCGACGGCCCGTGCAAACAAAAACAACTGAGCATTTGCAATTGCAGGGAGGAATCGATACCGTTGAAGTGGAAGGTGAAGGCGAGGGCGATCACAGGGAGGTAGGGCGGCGAAGAGCTCGAACGGGGAGGAGGGGCGGGAGAAGTCCAGGAGCATCCGCGGCATCGGTGGCGGTGCCGGTGAAGAGAGCGTACACCGCAATCCCGATGCTGACGAGCATGAACACCACCGCCACAAGGATGGGGATAGCCGACGTGTACGGTGTACCTAAGCGAGTCTGCGAGTTTGAAGCAAAGTTCGTCAGCATCTATGGCAACAAAATATGTTACTTCTTACGGCTGCTGTGTGCTGAGAGCATGAGACATATGCCCAAAGCAATTGCAAGAATTAGCTGAGATGGTTACGGGAGAGTTAGCTGCTGGCGGATGGTGCAGTATTTAACCGAGATCAAAGAAGATTTGAAGGCCTGCACAAGTTTTGGGCTAACGCTTGGGCCCGTCGTAGCCTAGCGGCATTCACATATCCAGCCCGACTAGCGATTCGGACTGCATCGATGTTGGGTCCATGACTCCATATCCGAGGGAAGGGAAAAGTTTTCCGTCGTTCTCCGCGTTGCCGTTGCCGTTGCCGTTGGGGAATCCGCGACCACGTCCTTCTTCCCGTCGAGAAGACCAGCAAGATTCGGTCGCGCAGCGCCGGAGACCTTTGAGGCTTCCAGGTGCGCTCACGTACCCCAACCCTCCCATCGTCTCGGTCTCGGTTTGCTCTTCGGAGTCGTCCGCAGTCTCAGTGCGACCGTATCCTTCTCTCTCTCCGTCTCTCTCTCTCGTGCGCGGGCCGGTCCGCCTGAAACATCGTGATACGGCATTCGTGACCTGAACGCTGAATGATTTCTAAACGGGTGAAAGGTTTCGAGATATTTGAATGGACATCAGTCACGCGGCATCCGGTCCGGCGAGCTGTGGATTGCTTGGCGTCGGGAAGAACTGCTCAAACGAATGACCGCTACTCGTTACTGTTCGATCTTAACGGTCTTCTGAACCGGAGCACCGTGACACACGTACGGGGAACCAAGGCGGTAGTAACTGCCGGTTCCGGCAGAAGGATACAGCGGTTCACGTTGTGCATATGCCGTAGCACATGTCGGAGTAAGCGAGACAGGTCAAGGAACGCGACTAGGCCCAGGACCAGGATACCTGGTTGACACGTTCTCATACACAGGCAGGGCCTACTATCCATGTGCTCAACATGGAAAATGTAAATAAGTTGGGTAATTCTCGCAAGAAAAGGAACCAAATAAGTTGGGTAAAATCTGCAAGCAAGTCAGAAGATACGGAGCATGGAGCTGGTAACACAAGATGTCTGTGGTTAATTATTGCTACATCCATACGAGTGAACATCAAGCAACTCCGCAAAGCAGCGGCCCGTTCACAGAGCGTCTGTGGTTATTGCTACATCTGCAGTGTAAATATCTCTCCGCTAAGATGTCATGCCGTATCGGGGCAAATAAAGATACCGTTTCCCCTGCAAAGTTGTGGAGAATCACGGTTCCGAGAGGTAGCTTGTCGTACGATCCAACTGCGGAGCTGCTGTGAGAGGGGCAGAGGAGATAGTGACAGCAGCCAGCATACTTGCTCGAAGCGAAACGAGAAACTACTGGCAAAACATCTGCATCAGTCGAATCCATGAACACGAGGACTGGTTCTTGCGTCAATCGATCACGTGGATCCAGATGTTCAAGAAGATGCCGTCATTCGTTCGTCCTCTAGTTTCTTTGTCGTCGTGGGGAGCATGCGTGCAGACAGCTTCCGTGGGGACGGCAATGGCGTTCCTGTGTGTTCTCGTCTCCGCTCGGGAGGCGTCTTCTTCCCGGAAAGTTTTCTCCGCACCGTCGCGACGAAAAAAAAAATCAACACTCGGTTTCGGTGACGGTGATTAATTGCGATCCATCTCCGTATAGAGCAGGACTGGATTCCCGAGGATTCAGAGTTTCAGGCCCCTCTCGTTTTCCACCGTCAGAGCACAGCTGGTCCTGTTGAGCTCCGTGGAACAGCCAAGCAGGAATCGTACAGCTCCAACGTAAACAGAGTGGCGTTTAGCGACGACTTGAATCGAATGCTCGTTTCCTGTTCGTTGTATTATCTCTGTACGCAGCACGAGCAAGAACGACGCGTCAGGTGATGTTTGTATACGGCGGTGCAGAACAGCAGAACGAATACAGCTGCCACGCATGCGCTTGCATCGGCGTGCACCGTGGACTGAAAACAACAACCATTATGAAGGCAGGGTCACTACCACTTACTAATTGCCAAGGCATCGTGACTCTGCTGCCTTTAGGCTTCTGGTTTGTTTCAGTCGAATCTCGAAGGGTCGGGTCTCTGAATTCTGAGGAACGAAGAACCAAGAGATTAGAGAATTCAGAGACATGCTCGTAGGGGTCTGTCCTCGAGACAACAGTCGGCGACCGGTTCTAAAGGGTAATTAACACCTTCCAAGAAAGATGGGGGCAGTAGCGACAAACCTTCCTTCTTCTAGGAAAGGGACGAAGGAGAGGTCTGTCCAAAGGATTGGAATAGCTACAGCAGGAACGCACAGAATCGGTGGTGCTCACCAGAAACAGTTTTTAGCTTCCGAGGCCGGTCATCTACGGATAATTCACGCGTAGGACCTTTTGTCAGTCACCGGCAAAGGTGCAGTCGGTATCGTTATGGTTTTGCCGGGGGTGGAACTGCGAATTTACGTGAAGAACGCCATTCTGTCCTGGTGACTTGGTCGTGCTGAATGGTCTGCCAAGAACTGCTAGCACTGGTTAGCAGTAGCCAGCAGTAACAATCAAGGGAAACATGTTTGTTGCCGCTATGGCTGAAAAAAAATAGTAAGAAGCAGGACTTTGGAGTAAAGACTTGATCATTACAAGTTCAAGAGATGGCTAGGTACGTTTCCTATATATGGACTTTTTTTAACAAAAATTTCCTATCAAACTGTTAGTTTAACACAAGAAAGGACATCTGTGGCACTGTTTTTTTTTTCAAGTATCCCATGAAACGCATGTGCACCGATAGAAACCATGACATCCGAGAGGAGATCCTTTTGTTCAAACAAAGGAGCTACTCTTTCGTGCTACAGCCTGAAAAAATCACATGCGCCGCCTAGCATCCATCCTCACTTCTCAAGAATCACAATTCACATGCCTGTTGAATTGCGTAATCGTTTTCAAGGGATCCGGTCTTTGGCTCCACGGATGGCAAGTTAACTAAAGAGGCGCCTATATTTGGTGTCAGATAACTGTTGAACGACACCTATACAGGACTAGACCGAGTGTGGTATCAGCTTATCATGATATCACATTTGCTTCGGCCACGGTTACTGACTCTCAATCCTATACTTATACGGAAACATGGTATAACCTTAACCATCTTAGATTCAGAAAAAAGAAAAGATTACAGTACCCTGCTTACTCTAGCAGCTTCTCCATGTAGAGAGCAATCAGAAAAGGACCAAACGATTCAAACCAAAACAGAGTGTAAATTAAACACAGCTAACGATCGATCATGCAGCACGAACAGTAGGTCCAATTAAAATAGGCTAATTAGCTCAATAAATTCATATTTTTTAGCATGTACTAGCTTAGATCACTTAGCTGAGTACTAAACCAAATTAATTTAATCAAAACCAGGTCCCTCTGATGGAGGACCTTATAATCCCATGTGAAGTTTTGAGCAGGTCAAAGAAACGATCCACGGGCCACCAAACCTTACCGTCACCGAGAACCATACCCGCCTCCGCGCCCGCATGAGACGTGGCGCCACCGCGCAGCTCAGGGGCTCCCCCGTCACCCGTGCTACTGGTGGGTATCCCTTCTAGCCCCTCGCTCAGGGCTTCGCCTCGCTCGAGCGCCTCCGGTCAAAGGCCACGAGCTTTGACCGGTCAACAGTCAAAGTTTCCATGCAGTATATAGCCCCCGCGCCGCGAAGCTCCGTCCAAACAATCCAGAGGAGCACGGGTTCCCTCCACCACCTCCTCCTCCTTCTCTCCCGCTCCAATCGCCTCCCGCCACCGAGCAGCCGAGTGCCAACCCGGTCTTGACGTACGCGCCGGTCACCACCGCGGGACCGGTCGTCTTCATCGCGCACGGTGCCGCGGGTTTGATCGGGAGCTGCGACGAGTTCAATTCCCTTTTCCAATCGATGACGACCTCGTCGTCCGGGAGCATCGAGACGCCGGTGGACTCGAGGCCCGGCGCGTTCTCGTTCGCGAGCACGAGCTTCACGGACGTAATGGCTGGCTCCTCCACGGCAGGCGGGGCGTCGAGGTACAAGGCCATGACCCCGCCGTCCCTGCCGCTGTCGCCGTCGTCGTCCTTCTTCAACATCCCCAGCGGCCTCAACCCCGCCGACTTCCTCGACTCGCCGGTCCTCCTGACCTCCAGCGTAAGCACGGACGAGTCCATTTTTGCTGCACGGGGCACGGTTGCGCAGCCACCAGTGAACTTTTCGCATTACACGTGCGTAAGAGGAGGTGTGCGCGCGCAGCTCCATAACGTCGAACAGAATGCTCATGCGTTTTACATGTTTTCAGATCTTCCCCTCGCCGACGGTGGGCGCCTTCGCGTCGCAGCAGTACAGTTGGATGCCGGCACAGGGCGAGGAGCAAGGCGGCAACAAGGACGAGCAGAGGCAGTCGTACCCTGAGTTCTCGTTCCACACGGCGGCGCCGGCGAGCGAAGAGGCGGTGCGGACGACGACCTTCCAGCCACCGATTCCATCGGCCTCACTGGTGAGATCAGCATCCATCCTTTGCTGTCACCCTCTCAAGCTTTCTCGGCTGACTTTGTCCAAAAGAAACGTTACTTGTGTACTACTCCTTCTGTTTCATTTAAAATGAAACATTTTAGCCTCAAAAATTAAGAAACGGCAGTGGCGGTGTCATATCATGATCACCTCTCTTTTTTAACTATAATTGTCAAAGCCAAAGATTATACTGTTAGAAGAATCTCTAATACCCCTAAATTTGCAACACGTCAGGGTGAAGAGGCGTACACAAGTCAGCAGCAGCAGCAGCAGCAGCCTTGGGGCTATCAACAGCAACCACCAGCCATGGGGGCTGGCGCCACACAAGCGGCCTTCGGCGCGCCTTTCCAGGCGACCTCGTCGGACGCCACGGCCATGGCGCCGCGCGTGCAGGGAAACGGCGGCGGCGGGTACAGCCAGGCGCAGTCTCAGAGGCGGTCGTCGGACGACGGCTACAACTGGCGCAAGTACGGGCAGAAGCAGGTGAAGGGGAGCGAGAACCCGCGCAGCTACTACAAGTGCACCTTCCCGAACTGCCCCACCAAGAAGAAGGTGGAGAGGTCGCAGGACGGCCAGATCACCGAGATCGTGTACAAGGGCACGCACAACCACGCCAAGCCGCAGAACACGCGCAGGAACTCTGGCGCGGCGGCGCAGTTGCTGCAGAGCGGCGACGCGTCCGAGCACTCGTTCGGCGGCACGCCCGTCGCGACGCCCGAGAACTCGGCGTCGTTCGGGGACGACAATAACGGAAACGCAGGCGGTGATGAGTTGGACGAGGACGAGCCGGATTCCAAGAGATGGTGAGTGATCGGTTACAAAGTTTACGAGTACATTCTTGGACGAGTTGGTGGAATGGAACTGAACTATTACTGCTTTTTCAGGAGGAATAATGAAAGTGAGGCCGAAGGGATCTCCATGGCCGGCGGCAACCGGACGGTACGCGAGCCGAGGGTCGTTGTCCAGACCATGAGCGACATCGACATCCTTGACGACGGCTACCGGTGGAGGAAGTACGGGCAGAAGGTGGTGAAGGGAAACCCAAACCCAAGGAGCTACTACAAGTGCACCACGGCCGGTTGCCCGGTGCGGAAGCACGTGGAGCGCGCGTCCCACGACCTGCGCGCCGTGATCACCACCTACGAGGGCAAGCACAACCACGACGTGCCCGCCGCGCGTGGGAGCGCCGCGCTCTACCGCCCCGCGCCACCGGCCCCGGACAACGGCGCCGGGAGCAGCAGCCACCACTACCTCGCCGCGGCCGGCGTGAGGCCGCCGGCCATAACGTACCAGAACAGCGGCGCGGGGCAACAGTACGCCCACGGGTTCGGCGGCCAGAGCTCGTTCGGCCTGCAGAACGCTGGGGGTGGCAGCTCCGCGTTCTCCGGCAGCTTCGACAATCCAATGGGATCGTATATGCACCAGCACCAGCAGCAGCAGAGGCAGAACGACGCCATGCACGCGTCGAGAGCCAAGGAAGAGCCCAGAGAGGATATGTTTTTCCAGCAATCAATGATGTACTCTGACTGAAGAACCGCGAACAGACATTGCAGAAAATGGCAAGACATGACGTGATGTCCGTCAATAGCTGATTCTTCTCACAGTTTATCGTCTGTAGACTAGGAGTATTGTATCTAGAACTAGGATAGACATAGGGAATTTTCTTTATTTGTTTGAGGTCCCATGCTTGCAGATGGTTGCCAAAAGGGTGCCTTCATCAACACGTGGAACTGAAAGAAAGGGTATATGATTCTAGGATACAGGTCAAGTTAGAAAAGGGCTTCAGCAGTTTTGTTTCTATTTTTTACGTGAAATATTTTACTACGATTGAATTGAATTTTACCAACATTGTTCAAGATTTCCGCTTTGTAAAATAGACAGTAGCTTCACGGTTTATTGAAAATAGAAAACAAAAAAAAGTTCATACATCAGTCACTGGGTTGCAAAAGCACACTGGCTAGAATTAAGAAAACACAAAAGATGCAGAGACGAACGTGATCAGCACAAAAGTAAACAGCTAAGAGTTAACACTGAAGAAATTTGTTCAAGATTCGAATTGGCCTATCTGTGAAACTGTTATGCGTTGGTCTTTATTTTTTTAAAAGGCAATCAAGGTGGCGTTAAATTACAAGTAGGGAGAACAAGATTACGTGCACTAAAGGTGCATTATTGTTTTACATGGTCTAGACCCATGTGGCTACAGGAACCCGGGAGTCTCTCTATCTTTAATAACAATGGGTTGGTCTTTATTAATATTTGTTGTATATGTTTGCCCACTGTACAATTTCATAGTGTAGAGATCCTTGTGGATGTGTGTTTGCCATCTGCAGAATTTAAGAGTGTAGAGATCCTTGTGGCTGATTCACTGAAACTTGTTTGGCAAATTTACCATTGTGCAAAACCTCTCTCTCTCTCTCTCTCTCTCTCTCTCTCTCTCTCTCTCTCTCTCTCTCTCTCTCTCTCTGAGAACCCCTTTTGGAAACAACCCTTAGCTATTGCAAGGCTCCTGCTTCCACAAACGGGTACACCTCAACTGTCAGGTACTCACGCGCACCTACGCACAGCACAAGTCCAATACGTCGAGCTGCTGAATTAGTCAGCATGTTCGTCCCTAGCTTGTCTTTGAGCTTCTGGACATGTACAAGGATTTGACCGTGGATTCCACTCCATGCCGCCTAACTACGTACCCAGCTGAAGTTTCAACTGACGACCGTGTGTCCAAAACACAAACGGGCAGACTCTGGAGTCAGCCATACTTGCGCCACGAGCCAACTAAAGGGAATGTTGAGATTAATTATACACGGTAAGAAAAAAGGTCAAAATCTGTTCAACACACACTGATCTTACCGTTCCACATCTGCAGCGTTGCCCGGCCCCTGGAAGCAAGAACACAAGCCGAAACTGAAACTGAAACTGACGCCACGGGCCGACGGCCAAGGCAGGCAAGCAGCGCGCGGGAGGTACCGCGTTGGATGGGGGCGTCAGCCATCAAGCATGCATGGCATGCAGGACTGAATCAAACGACAGGCAGAGGCTGCTGCTCGTTATTCCCGCTCCAGACGACGTTGACAAGCTCAGGCTACCGGCACGAATCCAGGGGTTGCCAAGCAAATTCCGAGGCTCTCGCTGCTTCTGGGTAGACAACTCGATCGGTCGCCGATCTCCTGCATGTCGCATTCGCTTTCACCTTTGACACGGCCACGGGGGTCTATCGGAAATCACGGTCGTTTTGCAAGCGTCGGTGTACGTGCTACTGAACCTGTTGGCACGAAAGGATTCTGCAAACAGCTCATAGCATGCTTCCGGTTGGTCACTATTTTAGGCAGTATCATTCTCTGGTGCAATGACAAATACTCTAAAGAGAAATGGAAAGAGGTGGAAAGAAACATGCACTGTTTCAGACACCCATAAAATAAAACGGCATGCGTGAGTTCTGCACTATGCACAACTGCAGAAACAGCTGACTATGACATCACTTGAATCGGAATTAACCCAACACAGCCAACAGCTCAATACTTCATACATGAGTACGATAAATGATACATATGGCTTTGGTGGCCGACCTACTGGTGGCTTCAAAAAATGATGTTACTTCGTCCGTTCGAGGACCGTCTTCAAGCTTCATCCTTGGTCCTGCGCTTTCCTTCTCAACTTCTGGCGACGGAGGAGAGCCAAGCACCAACATCTTCGTTCGGCTAGGACGGAGACATCCAGAACCAGAAGCATCTGCAAAGGACTTTGTTGTAATTTCTATGACTGTGAGGTGCTCCATCACAAGCGGCTGGATACAATATCATCATATATTTAGTAAATATTACAACCTGTTTAGCTTCCAGACTTGTATTCACGAATGATGATCCTTCTAAGAAAAACCAGCACAACAACTTCAGAAAAAAAACTCATCGAATGCTTATGCAACGCGTGTCCATGTGCCGGGAGCACACAGAGATGACACAGCTGTCGCACCATGCCAAACCAACGCAGGATGTTCCGGCAGTGAAACACGTGGTGGGGAAACAACGGATCAGGCTTCGTTACAGATTTTAAAATAGTTTCACGTATTCTAAGAAATGTATTTAGTTACATACATTATATCCATCATTATTTCCTATGTCTTAAATCTTGATTTGGCTTGAAAACGTGGTATCATCTTAGTATTATTTTGGTTGCCGAGAACTGTGTGGATGACATTGTAAAAATTTAACGGGTTCGTTTCACTTTTTCTTTAAGCGGTGAATCCAAGCTCCTCTCTGTATTCTAGTATGTTCAAGCGAAATGGGACGAAACAGAGCAACAGTGAACAGAGGACACGTTCTGTTTTGAAAAGGTTTGGATGAACTCAACCAAATCTTGATCGCTGTACAGTTATTTGGTCTCAGTTTTCCTCTCATCTCCCGAGCTAGAGACCGCTCATCAACCCTGGACATCGCAATACAGTGTCGTCAGGGGATCGAGAGGCGAGAGCCGGCCAGAAACACGTTCTCGTGGTATTCACATCGGCAGATCGGAAAGAAAACCGAAAAAAAATAGTGGAAAGCAGAGGAGAGAGAGCTCTTCGAGCCCTCTTAATCCGAGGCCTCCTCCACGATGCTCTCGAGCTGTGGCCGCCACACGCCCACCCTGGCGCCGCTCCGCCGTCTCCGGTGGCCGTGCCCGCTCGACGCGGTCTTCTCGGTGAGCAGCTCCGTCAGGTAGCTGTCCTGCTCGGCCGTGCGACCGGCGCTCCTGGAGCGGTGGTGGCTCGACCGCTTGCCGCTCTTTCTTGAGCCGCACTTGGACCTGCTCCTCCGGTCTGCCGGCAGGGTGGCCGAGGGGATGAGGAAGTAGATGCGGCCGCGCTTGAGCTCGGAGTCGGGCGACACGATGACGAGCTTCTTGGAGGCGCACCCGGGCGGGCCGGACGGGGACCACGCCGTGGTGAGGGTGTGGTTAGGGTGCTCGGCGAGCACGGCGGCCGCGGCGACCGAGCAGCTGAACTCGTCGACGTGCCCGCTGAGGTGCACGACGCGGACGACGTCGAGGGCGCCGCAGGGGAGGACGCAGGCCAGGCAGCACCGCAAGCTGTTGCCCATGTCGTCCTCGTCGGCGATGGCTTTCGACCGTGGTGTGTGGGCACAGCTCGATCGGCTCTGCTTCGTCCTCTTTCGACCGCGGTGTGTGGGCACAGCTTGATCGGCTCTGCTTCGTTTGTTTGATGTTGCTTCGCTGCTCTGCTATGGGAGTGGCAGGCAGGGGGCCAAGCCGCGCGTACATATAGAGCGCGCGCCAAGTGGTGTGGGACCCGGGGCCGTGCCATGCTGCCATCTCAAAGTCATAACGATCTTGCTGGCTTTGGGATTTTAAAAAAATGACAGATGCTTCAAAACGAATTGGATAATGCTATGGCTGAGTACGTACTACCCCTACGCCGCTGGCCTGGTGGGTGAGCATATACTTCTAATTTTTGTCCTATCTCTAAGTCTCTTGTATTTTAGTATAAAGTTTAAATATTAATTACAATCTGTTATATACTGCACGGGCCGGCCCAAGCTTCTCTTTTAAATATATCTGCTTCAGGAATGAGGACAAAGAATGGCACCGTGCGATCATGTTCTCTTTGAAGGCTATATTTCTTTAGTCTGCTGCTCCACTGGATACGTGTTAAAAATCTGTCTGTTTTCCAGACAGATTCCTTTGGACGCACCTACCTCTACTAGTAGTCGTACTCGCTGGTGATCCAAGAACTGATATGGCAGCGTGTTAGATTATTCACCCAATAATTTGAGCTTGGTAGGAATTATATTAGGACGATGGTTATGGCGCCCTAATCCATCCAACCCTGCGGGAAGCTGCCGCGAAGGAGCCCTTAGCAATGATTAGCAATGATCCTCGTTTTATCTGTTCGTACTGTGAAGGTGCGATTCTCAAGGTGAAGGAACATTCCTTATGGCTGGTAATTGCATTAGCTAGACGTATAGAGAGGGTAGAGAGAGAGAGAGAGAGAGAGAGAGAGAGAGAGAGAGAGAGAGAGAGAGAGACGATGTTCTTATGATCGGAGTGGTGATTTCAGATACGGAGTAACGGACGGAGGAGCAGCTGGAAGAAGAAAAAAAAAGGATTCACCGTGACATTCCCTGAAAAGCTACGTGCGCGGCACCGAGACACGCGGCACGTCGAAACGTTGGGCGGTTGGGACGGGAGCTGCGGGGCGGCAGCGCGGGCACGGCGACCGAAAGCCGGGTCGGTAAGCAACGGACACGTTGTTCCCCGCAAACCGCCCGAATCCGCGTTAGCCCGGCGCGACAGGGTCGGCGTGCCGGGCGTGCTTCGAACAGGCTCGGCAGGCCTCGCCGCGCCCGGGCGCACGTCGTCCGTCGTCCGCGCGGGGATCGGGGGGCCGAAGATTTTGTGCGGGCGGGCGGGCGACTGACCGGATCGGATCCCGTGGGGAGCGCCGTCGTTTTCGGCGGGTTGGGGATGGGCGGGGAAGCGAGCGCGGTGGCGTGCACGGGCCACGGGCTGCGGCCCGGCATCGTCGTGCTGCGTACGAGAACCTCGATCCGGTGCGCGCGTGGGTTGGCGCCGTGGCGTGTAGGCAGGCGCGCGCGGGGGAGGCTGAGGCTCCACGGCTGCCCCACCACCGACGACCGACTAGATTTTGTTCCGGGGTACGCCGAGAGATACGGGTTGCACCCTGGCTGGCGCCGTACGAACTACCAGGCTAGGCTGGTTTGGACCATAGGTACGAGACTCAGGGGCGTACCGCCCGTGGCACCATGCGCACGGCGTTCGCTCGCTTCAGCCTCCCGGATCGCCGGTCCAGGACTCTCCGTGTCAGCAGACGACGTTTTGTTACGCGCAGCCGCCCCGCGCCCGCGAATCGATCGCGTGTGGAAAAACAAAAACCTTAACCCCACCCGCCCGGCTGACCGATTCGTCCCTGATGACCTGTCCTGTCCACCACCCCCCGCCAGGCCGGCGCGGGTGGACGTGGGGCGTGAGCGACAGGTGGGCGCACGGCGAGGCGCCGGAGATGCCCCAGGAGGGAGGGGGACGAAGCTTCGCGCCATTGCGCCCCAGCCGCGAACCGAACCGGCACCGACCCCCGTCAGAATATCGGTTACGGTTTTCGTTCAGATGGAACCCATCGAAACGCGAGCGAACCCACCATCCGCGCCAGGGAGGCAGCCACTATTTTATTTTTATCCGCCGTGTCGCGCGGAGGAGGAGGAGGCTGCGATCGCGGACTCGCGGTTGCTACATGTCGCGACCAACCTGGCGTGATGGTAGTACGGGCAGGGCTGTGAGCTGCCACTGTGCCGTGCTGCAGACTGCAGAGGGCGTGCGGACTTGGGCGTTGGTGGTAAGGTTCATGCACGTGATGGACCCCGGCCGATGGTTCACGGGTGCCTGGCCTACTGGATCTCTCGGGTTCTCCGTCGTGTCACGTCATACTTCTTCTCCTGGATTAGGCTCCGTGGATACGTGTCTTTCCTCCGGTGGTCCAGAGGTCGGTTAGTGAGAGAGTGTGAGGCGGCAAATCTAGGTTTTTGGAAAGGAAAAAAGGCAAACATCATCAGCCGCGTCGGGTCGGATGGTTGATAAATTAAGACTTGAGAGCCAGCTGATTCCCTGTGTCGAAACGGCGCACCAGGCTTCTGCAGGGTGGCTTGGTCTCGCGGCACGGGCACGCGTGACAGTTGACGGCATGATAGGTGCGATGCCTGCGTTGTATTACCATCTCCCGTTTCAAAATGCAAGCATCTTTGGACGGATTCCTGACAGCGTGGACCGCACCGCGCGATCGAGGCCCTCATTTCTCAAGGGCCCCTAGTTTTTATTTCTCTGCTCATTGCTCAATAGGCCCGTACGACCGCTCATGGCCCGTACAATTTTGAATGTAACAGGTAGGACCAATGCACGAGACGAATAGGCACTGTGTTTCAAATACCGCTCCGCTATAGACGTTTTAAGACTATCGGCACTCATGTACTCTAAAAATCTACTCCAAACGAATATTCTTACCTCTTTACAGCATACTCCAAAAGATTCTTTCGTTTCCAGTACGTGCTCCCGCACTCATCGTACTCCCTAAACATACTCTATATCAACTAACAATTATTTTTTAATATTTCTTTTCATCCTTTTATTTTTTCTTATCTTTTTCCTCTCATCTTTTCCTTCTATTTATTTTCCTTTTTTCCTTTCCTATCTATTTTCTTTTTTCTTTCTCTCCCTTTCTCTCCCTTCCTCCCCTTTCTGTTTTCCTTTCTTTCATTCATTTTCCATACTTTTGCTCCCTGTTTCCCTTTCTTTTCCTCTCTTTTTCTTTTTTTTTCCTTTTTCTCTCCCGGTCTTCCTTTTCTTCCCGAGTCTTCCCTTTCTTCTCCCGAATTCCCATCTCGCTACCACCCCTCTCCTCTCCCCTTCCTCTCTTGCCATCACTGACGTCCTCGCGTCGCCCATGGTAGCCGCGTCCTCGCGCTGCCGCCACCGGTTCCATCCTCGCGCCAGCCCCCGTCTCCCGCGCCGTCGGCCTCGCGCCCGCCCGGTCCTCATGCTGTCCCCGTCCTCACGCCATCGCCGTCGGCCTCGTCTTCACGCCAGCCCCGTCGGCCTCGCCTTCGCGCCAGCTCCTCCTCGCGCCTGCCCCGTCCTCACGATGTCGCCGTCCTCAGGCCGTCGCCGTCGGCCTCGTCCTCACGCCGGCCCCATCGTCCTTGTCCTCGCGCCCGCACGTCCGACGTACGCTCGACCGGGCGTTGCGCTGTAGCGAACGCCCGGCTGGAGTACCTCGTCCTGTTCACCGGTGCGGTGAAAAAATCCAATGGTACACCATATAGCCCGTGGCGTTTGACTTCCAGTATAAGAGTGCACTAAGCAGTTGTGCGTTGCACAGATTGCACGGAGGAGTGGCAACGTCTGCAGGCCGCAGCAGACGGCTGCGTCGATGGGCGGCGGGTCGACCAGCCGTCCCTGGACAACGTCCACGGTGAACCAATAGACTCAGTTCGATGGGCCGGGGTCGGAAGTCCACTGGGCCAACCCGGACCACGCCCATCCCGAGGTATTTGGTTTTATTCAGCATACAGCAGCATGGGTCTTGGCACAGAATCGCTATTGCTGTCCTGCGCTTCGAAATTGAGAAGCAGGGAGCAAATGACACGAGACGGAAAACAGCCAGCACTTAGCAACTAACACGCCATAATAAATACCCCAAGAAACACCCGTCTTAAAACGACTACGAACTTAAATCTTCAGCCAACAGAATTTCATATGTATTCTGGATTAGTGGATTCGGCATTATATTTTCTCACAAGTGACAAACCTGATCCTTGCCAGTCTCTAAGAAAGTTCTGGCTTGAATTTTCGCGTAAAAACGCTGTACAGATTTTTCAAAATTTGGTGGCTTCCTCTGCGAATGTGCAAACTGTATTCACCTCACGAGGGTGGTAAGATGTTTCTCCGCCGACCACGATATGTGAAAGTCAAAAGTTTCGCTCCTGAAATTTTGATATCCCCACCCCAGGACGGACACAACATGCTTCAATCTTGCTCTGAGAAGTGAGAAGACTTTTCCTCATCTATATGCCTGTATGGCCGCGCTGTATTGGGCATGCTAACGAAGGAAGCTGTTCTGTATGCTGTATGACCATAGCCAATTATGTCAGTGAGTGGTGGCTATGTCAGTCATTTGATTGGTTCAGGCTGTCATCCACATTTTGTACATCTGTGGTTCCACATTCTAGTAGTGGCATTTCGGCTGGATTCAAAACCTCTTGAGAAGGTAATTGTTTCTTGGTGCTTTGCAAGCCTGTGGATCGTGCAATATCAATCCATTGCTGCAACAAACATAGATGTCAGTAAAGCAGCACACGGTGCCAGCATTGCAGTATGTCAATAGTGTCAGAGATAACAAGAATCAACCTTTTTTTTTCAAAAAAAAAACAAATAAGCTACTCAAGGAGCGCAACCTAGTTTCCTTTTTATTTTTCTTTTTCTTTTTAAAAATGGCAGGAAGAGCACTACTTAGTGATGGAGAATACTGCTAATTCTTTATCTCATAAAGATCAGAAATGTGGAATGCATGGTTGAACAGTTAAAAAATGCCATATGGAAAAATCAGTGATTAGTTCAACTAGGGATGCTAGTGGCTGGGTTGGATTGGCACATCGGCCCATCCTAGTTCTTTCTGATATCAACCATCCCTACAAAGTGAAATGACATTTAAGAAGGGAGTCAACCACCAATTTAATGGGAGGGTCGCACCTTATTCCAGACCTCTTTTAGTGGGGGGGGGTCATCATTGGCCCATTTCTCCAGTTATGGAACTAAATTCATTTGTTTCTTATTCACAGAAATAGGGGGAAAGAAACTTCTTTGTGTAGTTCAATGAGCTTCAAAGTTCAAATTAAACTACCAACAATGTACAGTGCAGTAGTTTCGAACCTGTGTTCCCCAATACGAATTTATTATCCTTGAAACGAAGGACAACAGATTAGCAAGAAGTGGCTGATCATAGTATGCCATCAGATGCTCACCTAACCGATGCTCAATCAGACCAGCAATGACCTGAAACATGTTTACTAAAAAGGTTAACTTTTTTGCTAAAAATGGACAAAATGATAAGCTTAATCTACTAGGTAATGATTTCTGGACAAGCTAAGCATCAGTGAGTTATTGATTGAAGGTGAGCAGCAGTTGCCAGGCCTCATTTTGCGGTTATAGTAACACCCCATTTGAAACATGTTACATTACAATACAATTATTTCAACAAACTACCTGATACCGTAGATTTGCTGATGTTTCGAGGAAGCAACTATAAACGGCTGCTGAGTTCCAGATTGGAGATCTTTTGCGTCCCACTTCCACAATGGCAGAAAGTTTCAGAAATTGACGAACACCATACAAGGCATCTGAAGCAACCCCAGCTCCAATACTAGAAATGAATCCAACACCAGCAAGTTTAATACCACCCATTAGCACTGATGCAAACCTCTGGTTTATGTTCCAATTCTGCCCCACAATACCCTTTTGAAAAGCATTATCTGGTAAAGATACTAAAAGTCCTTTCAAAAGTTCCAAGCTTTCACCAGAGCCATCATCACCGACAGATAAGAGCAATATAGTGGATGCCGGAAGCCACACTGTAAAGAAATCAACAACTGAACCTCTAACTGTATCAGTAAGAACAGAGTCAATCTCTTCAAAAAACCGCCCTTTCCGTATTTCATATTGCGCTAGAAGGGTGGTAGTTATTGAGATACCCTCTTCGATAGCTAATCTATTAAGGAATTTGGGATCTGCTAGTAACCTTTCACGGGAACCCTGCACAAAATGGCCAGAATGAAGTTTCAACTATTTCACCTTTCCTCTAGTCCTACCTAAATATCACCATCTCACATTTCTGAGAGGGATACGGTATGAGATAAAAGATTTCAAAAGCTTCCTACCTGGAATCGGTGAAGCAGTTCAGCCATAAATGGATATTTCTCAAGGTCAAAAAAGTTCTGTAATATCTCCGGAGAAACTACACCAAGATCTAATCCTTTCTGAAGATCCTGTCGTAAAAATGCAGAATTGACAGGCCCAACGTAAGATAATATGACAACAGAATTTGAAAATGACTAGTTGAAGCAAGAATGCAAGACATTGGCAAATACTGATAGCAAGAAAAAAAATATGGCCGTATCAATCTCAATCATATTGAAAGAGGGCTAATGATGATTGTATTGAGATGATTGAAAAGCTGAGGTACAGGTGTGATTATATAGAGGGATTAGGAGGGGAGAAAAGACTAAACTACCCCTAACCCTAATCCCTCTCTAATGACTAATATACCCCTGTGCCACACCCCTAATTACAGTGTCTAACACCCCCCCGCAGTCACAACATCTAGCCGCTGCAGATGTTGAGACTGGACCGAAACTCGGAGAACAACGATGACGGGAGGCCCTTCGTGAAGATGTCGGCGAACTGCGTCGTCGTCGGGACATGGTGTACCCCAACCTCGCCCCGTGCTACCCGCTCACGAACAAAATGAAGGTCAATCTCCACATGCTTCGTGCGCTGATGCTGGACCGGGTTGGTGGAGAGGTACATGGCGCTGACGTTGTCGCAGTAGATGAGGGTGCTTTTGATGACGGGAGTGTGGAGCTCCTGAAGTAGCTGCTGAAGCCAGGAGGCCTCAGCTACGCCGTTAGCCACGGCGCGATACTCCGCCTCTGCACTCGAGCGCGACACTACGGGCTGTCGCTTCGAGGACCAGGAGACAAGGTTGCCGCCCAGGAAGACGGCGTACCCAGAAGTAGAGCGTCGTGTGTCCGGGCAGCCTGCCCAATCAGCGTCTGTGTACACGACCAGCTCGGAGGCCGTGTCACGTCGAAGGAGGAGGCCGTAGTCGAGGGTGCCTCGTAGGTACCGAAGAATCCGCTTGACAGCGGTGAGATGCGGTTCCCTCGGGTCATGCATGTGGAGGCACACCTGCTGAACCGCATATGAGATATCCGGCCTGGTAAAGGTTAGGTACTGGAGAGCACCTGCAAGACTCCTGTAAGAAGTGGGGTCAGAGACGGGTGTCCCGTCGGTGGCGGAGAGCTTCGCCTGAGTATCCACTGGAGTGGAGCACGGCTTGCAATCAGCCATGCTTGCCCGCTGAAGGATATCCAGACAGTACTGTCGCTGGTGAAGGAATAGGCCGCCTGGTCGGTCCTCGACCGTAATACCCAGGAAGTGGTGGAGACCGCCCAGGTCCTTCATAGCGAACTCCTGCTGTAAGGCAGAAATGGTTCGCTGAAGCAGAGTCGGACTGGATGCTGTTAGTACAATGTCATCGACGTACAGTAAGAGGTAAGCTGTGTCACTGCCCCGTCGATAGACAAACAACGAAGTGTCCGACTTAGCTTCAACAAACCCCAGTGAGACCAAGAAAGAGGCGAACCGGCTGTACCAGGCTCGCGGTGCCTGCTTCAGTCCGTACAGGGATTTGTTCAGCTTACAGACCATGTCTGGGTGAGCTGAATCTACAAATCCTGCCGGCTGACTGCAGTACACCGTCTCGGTCAGTGTACCATGGAGGAATGCGTTCTTGACGTCCAACTGGTGGACAGGCCAAGAACGTGAGAGAGCTAGCGACAGTACGGTACGAACTGTCGCCGGCTTCACCACCGGGCTGAAAGTCTCGTCGTAGTCAACTCCAGGGCGCTGAGTGAAGCCCCGGAGTACCCAACGAGCTTTGTATCTCTCCAAGGTGCCATCCGCCTTCTTCTTATGCGTGAATATCCACTTGCCTGTGACAACATTGCCACGGCCCGGACGGGGAACCAGGTCCCAGGTCCGGTTGGCAAGCAAGGCCTCATACTCTTCCTCCATAGCGCGATGCCAGTTAGGGTCGGCGAGGGCGCTACGCACGGAAGTAGGTATGGGCGAGATCGAAGAAGGCTCGATCGGTGGAGTCGTCGTCGACGAGAAAGCGGTACTATCGAACCGCTCCACTGGTCAAAGACTCCCGGATGCACGTCGAGTCACCATCGGGTGGACGTGACCAGAATCCCTGTGAAGTAGAGGGGGGTTGTACACCGGCCGGTCGGGTACAACCATCTTCTCTCGTCGTGGATAGACGAGAGTGGGTCTCGATGCCGCGCGTGGCTTCGTCGGAGCAGGAGCCTCTCCCCGCGCTCGTCGCTGGTAGACAAGTGCGGGGTCAGCAAAACGAGAAGACGTCGTTGGTGCCGCGCGTGGCGCGGCTGGTGGCGTCGTACTCGCTGTAGGTGACGTCGGGGAGGTAGCTGGTGGTGCCGCTGGTGCCGTACGTGGTACAGCTGGAGACGCCGAGGGCTCCTGGGGTACAGTAGATGGTGTCGGGGAAGCCGAGGCCGCGTGTGGCGCAGCAGGTGACGTCGGAGGCGTCGATGCCACACGGGGTGCAGCGGGTGACGCCTGAGACATCGATGCCACACGAGGTGCAGCAATCGGTGTCGAGGGCGTCTGGGATGTAGCTCGTGTCGATCCTGCAGAAGAAATAGGCCAAGGCAACTGGGAGGCAGCCTCGGGGTCAGTAGGAAAAAGGGAGTCCAGCTCTGTGGTGGAATCAGAAGAGGTGGTGGAAAAAGGAAAAGATGACTCGTCGAAGACGACGTGCCGAGAGATCAAAAGACGGTGGGTAGTGAGATCTAAGCATCGGTAACCCTTATGATCAAGGGAATACCCGAGAAAAACACACCGTGTCGAGCGGGGCGCAAGCTTATGTGGGGCGGTGGCGGAAAGATTAGGGTAGCAAGCGCATCCGAAAACTCGAAGGTGATCATAAAGAGGATTGGTGCCATATAGAGCAAAGTAGGGGGTGGAGGCACGGATCGCTTTGGTGGGAAGACGATTGATCAGAAGTGTGGCGGTATGAAGAGCCTCCACCCAGTATCGGGCTAGAATAGATGCCTGGAACATCAGGGAGCGTATGACATCATTAATGGTGCGAATCATGCGCTCTGCCTTGCCGTTTTGAGGAGGGGTATACGGACAAGACATGCGTAGTTGTACCCCATGTGCGGAGAGAAAATTACGAAACGCAGAGTTATCAAACTCTCGTCCGTTATCGCACTGGACAGCTCGAATGGTACGCCCGAATTGAGTAGAAATCCAAACGAAGAAGTGAGAAAGAGTGACGAAAGTTTCAGACTTCAATCGTAATGGAAAAGTCCAGGAGAAGTGAGAAAAATCATCAATTATCACCAAATAGTAATTAAAGCCCGATATACTGGAGATGGGAGAAGTCCACAAATCACAATGTATAAGATCGAATGAGTGCTCAACATGAGTCAGATGTGGGAAAAGGGAGGCGAATATGGCGACCAAGTTGACAGGCATGACATAGAGAGTCATGTGTACCCCTAGAACACGAGATAACTGAGCTACTGGACAACTTCGACATAGCATCTGCACCAGGGTGGCCAAGCCGGCGATGCCAGATGGTAGATGAAGTTGTCGTAGTCAAAGCAAATGACGGTGATGCAGCGGAAGTAGGAAGCCGAAGTGTGTATAGGGGCCCCGAGCTATCACATCGGAAAAGAGGTCGCCGGGTGGAAAGATCCTTCACAGACAAACCAAAAGGATCAAATTCAATGGAAACATTGTTGTCAGTGGTAAAACGGCGAACATAAAGTAAGTTCTGAATGATATCCGGAGCAACAAGAATGTTTTTAAGTTGGAAAGTACCCGGAAGACCGGAATCACCTACTGAGGTGACCGGAAGAACGGACCCATTTCCAACAACGATAGATGAAGGAAAAGAGGGATTGGGAGGATGGGTGGAAGAGAGTATACCGGAATTAGGAGTGGTATGGTATGATGCTCCGGAATCAACTACCCAGTCGGCACCAGGTGGTGTAAGGTGCATGGTGCTGAAGGAGGAAGCAAGCGACTGTCGATCCCACGTCGACGGTGGCTCCTGAAGGGGTGCCGATGGCTCCGAGTTCCCAACAGGGTAGTCAGTGCCTCCGTAGGTCGGGGCTGACTGCCCGCCTGAAGAGTAGCCAGGCCCACTATAGGCCTGAGCTGTCGGCCTACCAGCACTGTGGGCTGGTCCACTGTAGCCGGGGGTAGCCGCAAACGCCGGCTGAGGACGCGGTGGTCGTGGAGGCTGAGAACCTGGGGACGGTCCAGGCCACATGTAGATCTGGCCAGTCCACGGGTTGTAGGGTGTGGGCCAGGGTGCACCTCCCTGGCCGGTACCACCACTACTTCCAGTAGTCGAAGCCGTGGGGGTGCTGCCTGCACTGCTGCCACCACGGCCGCCGTTCTTTCCTCGGCGACGACGATTTCCACCTCCTGTACTGGTAGGAGTAGAAGGTGGACGTGACGGCGATCCACCAGCTGCTGGTAAGGGTGGACGCGGGGACTGCCCGGAGCCATAGAAAGCTGTGGCAGATCCAGAGCCAGTAGAGCCTCCTGCAGTGATCTCTTCAAGTTCAAGATCAGACCATACCTTCTCGAAGGTAGGTAGTGGCTCCAGTCGAAGTAGCCATGTCCGTAGGTGACAATAGCGCTCGTTCAGGCCCTGAAGGACCCGAAGGACAAGAGCGCTGTCAGTGACCGGCTCACCAAGGTCACGTAGGGCATCCGCCATGCCCTTCATCTCCCGACAATAGGTGGAGATGGAACGATCCCCCTGGACGGTGTTCTGGAACCGAGTGCTTATGTGGAGGGCTCGAGTCGCACGGTTCCCTAGAAACCGTTGCTCAAGTACTAGCCAGGCCTGTCGAGCAGTACCGCCACCGCGCTGCCTGACGATGTCCTGTAGCTCCTCTGTCAGGGAGCCAAGGATCCAGGATAGTACCAGGCTGTCCATGCTGATCCAGGACACCTGTACTGAAGACTCATCCTGGAGGACGTGGTCATCGAGGTAGTAGCGCCTCAGCGTGAGGAGCACCATATCACGCCACCGGGCATATGAGGTGGACTCGGAACTGAGAATAACCGACACGAGCGTCTGGATGTTCTGAATCCCTGCGGCCTGTGCATGAAGAGCGGCCACAAGCGAAGTCGAGTACGTACCAGCGTCCGAGGGAGGCTCATGGATAGTACTCGTTGATCGGCGAGCACTCTCCTCAAGTTGGTGGGATAGTGATGCCACGGAGGCACGCTCCTGCTCTAGGGCAAGGGCGAGTGCCCGCTCGCGCTCGCGAGAGGCGGCCAGTGCTCCGGCGATGTCAGATGTCTCCGCAGTGTCGGTGCCGTAGGAAGAAGCTGTGTTCTCCATAGTAGTACCGACGGCTGGGAACGGAATCGGCGGGATCGCCGTGGTGCTCCCGTCAATGTCGAGGCCGGTGGCGTCCCGTAGCGCGGAGGTACCTGCCATGAAGGTAACAGCAGTGGCGGGGTTTCTGGAGGTACCGACAAGGGGTTCACCGGCGGCTGGACCGGTTCTCGAGAAGGAGGGGGCGGCTGCAGAACCAGCAGCGAGGGGCCTGGGGGCTGTGGCTCCTCCTAGGAAGGCGGCGCCCCCTCCAGAGGCTGCTGTTCCTCCAGTTTCAGCAGTCCAGAGGGTGGCGCCCCTTCCAGTGGGGCTGACGGACCCCCCAGGGGCGGATGCGGAGCCCCCAGGGGCGTTGGCGGCCCAGGCAAGCCAGGGGGCGGCGCTCCCTCCAGGGGGGCCGGCGGAGCACCCAGGGGCGGCGGCGGCCCAGACAGGGGCGGTAACGCCCCCCCCCCCCCCCCCCCCGTGCGCGCACGGCCCCAATCCGGGTGGGGGCGGCCCGAATCCGGGCGGGGCCGCCCCGATCCAGGGCGCGGCGGCCCCGAATCAGGAGGTGGCGGCGGCGGCGGCCCCTCCCCACGCCCAGGGTGGGGTGGCGGCGGCTCCGGCCTCCGCGCGCTGTCCTCCAGAGGAGGCGGCGCCCCCCCTGCGTGCGCAGCCCAGATCCGGCGGCTGGCGGCGGCGGGCGGCGCACCAGGGGCGGCGGCGGGCGGCTGCTCAGGGGCGGCGGCGGGCGGCTGCTCGGGGGCGGCGGTGGTTCTGGCCCAGGGTGGGGTGGCGGCGGCGTGCGCCCAGGGCTGCGGCGGCTGGCCCATTAGGATTAGGGTTAGCCCTAATCCTGATTATTCCTAGCTAATGATACCATGAAAGAGGGCTAATGATGATTGTATTGAGATGATTGAAAAGCTGAGGTACAGGTGTGATTATATAGAGGGATTAGGAGGGGAGAAAAGACTAAACTACCCCTAACCCTAATCCCTCTCTAATGACTAATATACCCCTGTGCCACACCCCTAATTACAGTGTCTAACACATATATGCAATTCTAACACTGTTTAAATTTACCTTTAGGCAAATACCTATCTAAAACAAGTTACAATACCAGAGATATAACAGCAATCAATGTATTAAGAGCAAGTGATAACCTGGGGTAAGGCTTCACGCCTCCTACCAGCAGCATTCATAACTCTAGCAATCTCAGCACGATCAAAGCAATTTCGACTGCATGGCTTGGCAGCAGAGTACCACAGGAAATCAGCTACAGGGATTTCGCCCTCTCTTCTTATACCTTGTCTTTCAGGATCAAGAAGTACCACAACCTGCTTTTTTCTTTTGCATCTTTTTAGATATTCGGGCAGGAACACCAATCCTCGTGGCCCATACATAACGTGGCTCGCACTAGTTACAACAATAAGCATTCCTGAAGGGTCTCCATTAGTAATTTCTTTCATTATTGATTGGAACATGGTATAATCATCAGCTACTCTTGCCTGTGCAGATAAATATGAACTTGGACCCAAAAGGAAACCCTGAGTTGATGAAATCCTGTCTATCATTGATCGGCCTGATATGGATGTAAAGCCAGAAATAAAGCCTGAGTCAGCTGGTGGAGCATACAACTTTCGTTGTGCTTTTGAAAGGCCTTTAATTCCTTCGGCTTGGACGGTTCTTGCAACCTATTTAAGAAGACTCGATAATTGCCACCCAAATAATGCAGAACCTAAGCTTATATATATTCAACATACTGCATTTGAACCATTTGCTAGGACAGGGCACAATAAAAGCATACAGCTTGTACTTAAGCAGGTAAAAGCATTAGAAATTTAGAATACATGGTTAGTAGAGAAATATTGTTAGTAAGAATGACGGAAATGTATTTCAAATTCTTACGTTATCACAAGTCCACAATCTTCAAAGAACAATGAGCAGGATAAATGATGATTATAAATTTATAATATGCTGGAATCACATAAAATTTTGCTTGAAAACCTGAGAAGCAATGGCAGATTACCTCAAGCGGAGTTCCACAGGCAACAAGCTTAACTCCATTATCACGACAGAATTTAAAAGAGATTCATACTCCTGCCATCGCTCTGGTGCCTGTGAGATGTGTAAAGCTTTAACTTATTGCCATCAATTCTGCACTAATCATAGATTCATTATAAGTCGTCAACAATGAAATGTGAGACCATCTAAATTGCAATTTCTCTACAAAAGGAAGGTAAAGGAGAACACCAATTAGTACTTCCTCCAGATTTTTGTTCCTGCTGTTAGGACAAGCTCATTAACACAATTTTGTGCTAATCATAATGACAAAAATAAAAAAGGAGATAGTAGTGCTTTAGTTTGGGTTTAGCCCGCACAAAAAACCTATATGGTTTTGTCATTGTAGTTAGCCAGTACAAATAATTACAGTAAATCCTCAAGGATGAGACTTAAAAGTACATGAACTGTTTGGTGAACCTATTGTTACAGCTTTACACTGTTAGCTATTCACACGGAGTCATGGTTTTGCCACTTACCACGAACAAAAAGCCGAAGCTGTTCTCCTAGTTCTCTACAACTACGAAAATCAAACTGCAAATGGCGAGTATTGATAACGGTACTTGCATTTCAAGTTAACAGTCAGACTCATCAATGTGTCTAAAAACAGAATTAAGATACAACATAGCAAGGAAATCACTCTACGTAACGCAGAAAAACTGTAAATATCACAATCAAAGAGGTAAATGTTTGTATTCACGAAAAGAGTACTCTAACAACCTCCCATACATGAAACAGTCGAGCTGCTCCTGGAGATCGCAGGGGAAGGCCTCAAGCGCGAGAGAGATGCTCCTCCCAGTCTTGGCGCACCCGGCGCCAGCTTCCTGACAATCTCGAGCTCGAGCAACCTGTCGTCGCGGTCGGGCACGAGCTCCGCCTCGCCGAGGTACACAACCCGGGCCGCCATCAGCTTCTCCCACACCCTCCGCCGCGCTTCCTTCCCCACGGCCATCGGCTCCCCGATGGCCGTCGCGTCGTAGACCCTCGACAGAGCCGCGGGTTCGGCCTCTGCCGCTGGGGCCGGGAGCGGGGCTGGAGCGGCGGGCGCCGGATGCTGTGGGGCCGTACTGTCACCGACCGCTGCGGAGGCTGCGAGGGTCTGGAGTACGGTGGACGCCGCGACTAGGGGAGGGACGAGGACGAGGAGGTCGCGGCGGGTCGCGGCGGCGGCTGTGCAGAGGCTGCCGCGGGAGGAGGTGGGCGTGAGGAGCGGTGGTTTGGTGGGGAGGTGGGGCTTGAACCTGAAGGTCCCCGGGGTTCGGGAGGGCGCATGGTAGAGCATTCTCCCCACGTGAGCACGACGCGGAAGGCGCGTGCGCCGACGGTGGAAATGGAAGGCCTCGAGAGGCGAAGCAGCCGCGGTGGTCGGCAATAGAGGGACCGCCGGCGTTAACTTTTCAAATTTTTCAAAGCAGATGATGCTGATGTATTAGAAAAATTTCAATCAAGTGAAATGTACGGCTATTTCTATCAAATTTGGGGTGCAATTCCAATTTTCTCAACAAATATAGTCCCAATTTATGGAAGACAAGCCATGAGACTTGTCAATAGGACTGACACTGCTATAATGATGTTAACTCCAGTTTCTCTTGAATCGTAATTTTTCACAAAATCAGAAACATAATTGTGTGCATTTGCCCGGCACCCATAGGAGGCAACGTCTCAGCCTCATAGGGTAGATTTTTGGCGAAATTCGTCGTCGTGGAAATCAAGGTGACTTTCTCATGGCAGAGCTTGAATGGCGTCACTATTCGGTCTAGAGGTGGGTATAAAATCTGAACCCAAATTATGATCACGAAAAAAGCCGAACCCGAAAACCCCAAAAACCGAAATCCAAAATTATTTTTCGGGTAGAGGTTTGTAAAACCTGATAATATTTCGGGTAATGATGTCCGATACCCGAAATACCCGATCTCTAGGTTGGGCCATGACTTTTCCGTATTTTGACCTAACACTCCCCGGATTTAGCCCATGACTTTTATGTAATTATAATATTATATGGTCACACTGCTATTATTCAATTATCCTTATAAATTTCCACTTATTTTGCTGCTAGAATATCAAATTTATTTTTGTTTTGGCTGATATATTCTTAGCTATTTTTGTTTGTTCTATCACTATTCGGGTAATATGGGTAATCCGAACCCGAACCCGAATTTTCGGGTACCCGAAAATTTGGGTACAATTTCGAGTAATGCTTTTGAAAATTCGAATTACCTGACCCGAAATTTCGGATAATCCCGAACACCCACCGATAATCCGGTCGCTGTTGTTCCTCCCGTTCGTGGTATGGTTTTGAACTTGCGTCCTTCGGAAAGCCGAGACGAAGTCTTTCCACCCAGATCAATGCTGTCGCTGCAAGTTACATACAACAGGCTAGGCACTGGACAAAAGTTGATGCTTACGTGGATAGGATAAGCAGTGATGTTGAAGCCGATGGAGCCAAGGGGGGCACCAAGAGGCCAGCAGCCCTGCCAATGGCTCACAAGCTGACAAGCGTGTCCAGTCAGCAGTGGTGCAACATGTGTGGCTCACCTTGCTGCGCAGACGCGGCTCGCCGTGCTTTGGTATTTCACTGATTCGCACCATGGAATCAAGCAAAACTAGCACGGCAACAAAGCCTTCCAGGACTGTTTCCAAGATTAGTTTCCAAGATTACATATAGTTAAAAGGTTCGACAAGGATCCAGGTATGCCAAATGGGTCCACGTCGTTCCAGAAAACGAACGAACAATAACAATAATATTTTTTCGACAAGAGGGAGAGCCCTCGGTTTTCATTAGAAAAACTGTACTCGATTACAGGAGTGTCACACATGCAAAACAATATATTGCCGATAACATGTAACTGCTCCGGAAGACAATCTCATGCATCTCATGAATCAGAGAATTTACCCAATTGGTGCCGTCTACTTGGTGTGCAGAAAGACTCGACATGACAATGAAGCCCAGGCTGAATAAAAGAGGCCCGGGAAAGATAGTGTGAAGATCGTGTACTTGCTGGATGGTCCTATGTTTCCAGACGATTTCAGGTACACAACTGAAGAGAGTGATCTCCAGAAAAATCCTTTGAAGTTGTGTCCCTTCGGAATGGAAAGTGTGACCCTCTGCGGTTGTACACATATGAGCCTAAACCATCAGCAGCAGATGATCCTCAATGTTGTAGTCCATGTTCCAGCTTGCAGAAAAATAGCTCAAGTCACCTGTATACCCTACTTCAACTCCTGATTGCATATCCACTTGTTTCTTCTGCTACCTTTGTCCATACACTAGCAAAATGTTCCGAATATGTAACCTGCAAATAGCCAAAGAGAACAGCAATGTGAATTTCAATCAGATTTTCATGATTTGATTTGCTAATTCACAACACACCACTGATGCCATCTGTGTAGGTATTTTTTGCAGCAAAAAAAAGGATAAACGTAATGGAGGATGGAAAAAGAAAAAGCAATAATGGCAATGGATGAAATGTGCTTTGAAACTAAGTTTTCCAAAGGAGAGAACCCAACAGTAAATTCTGCAACTGTATTACTGAAAACTATTGTACCACTGAATCTTAACTGTCTGATGTGGACTTTGGAAATTATCTGTAGCCTTTCCAGTATACCTAGATAAGGAGACACCACCAGAAAGTTTCAGATGGGTTGGGCCTCCCCACTCCCACCCATCTGATAGTATACATTATTAGCTTTTCAGTTCTGAAGTGGTGTTTAGAATGTGAAGACTCACATTACTACCACGAAGCATGCAATGATTTACACTGGTATACCAACGAGCATAGTGAAAGGGGTCTTAGCCTAGTGGTTAGTACTCCTAGTAGCACCCCTAGGGTCCTGGGTTTGATTCCCCGAGCGAGCGAACTTAAAGGACACTCGATGGTCCCTGGTCGTGTGCACGCAAGATGGGCTGACCTATGGGGGTGAGTCCTCGTGTAGGGGCTAGGGGACTCAAAGCACGGGTAGAAGATCCGACCCATATAATACCGTGGGGCGGTCTTTCCCCATCAGCAGAGTTTTTTACCTACAAGCATTGCTTTCCTCCTTGAACAGTGTATTACTTAAACACACGACAACAACAGCAACGACAAAGACTTTTAGACCCAAGCAAGTACAAGCAGTAACCAATACGAAGATTCGTAAGTAGAAGAAAAAGAAATGAGAAAGAAAAAAGAAAGAAGACAAAGGGTGAGCCCATAGCCAAAGTCATGTTTATGACACGTGGATAGCTAGTCTTCACGCGCTCCAATCCATGGATAGTTCTTTGGCAAATCCCCATCCCCATTTATGGCCAATCCACATCCCATCCATTTCATACTCCACAGGCTCAATTTTGCAATTCATCGATAAGAGCAGTTGCATATTGTTTTTTTTAATCTTCATAATGTTTAGGTGGTGCTCAAGCTCTAGATTCCCATGCAGAAGCCTAAAGGCACAGTTTCACATGACCATATTTAAGAGCAACAGGCAGGTGGTCAGCATTTTTGAAATCACATCTGACACTTCAAGTTACAAAGCAGGTAACTAATGTTTGACAGCACGGAGAACGGAAGTCAACAGTGGTAAGCATTAAGCAATACAGCAGGCAGCTACTTCAACTAGTCAACCTAGTTTTGATTCTCACTAAGTAATTCAAAAGGTTAAGAAAAGTGCAGACAGCAGTGCAAAGAAAAAAAAAACATGTTAAAGGAGAGAACTCCTACCTGCTCTGATACAAATCCTTTCAGCATCTCCACCAAATCCTGGCGTCTTCCTTTGTTGAATCTTCTTATTTCATTCATGTTATTTTCCTACATAATCCAAACATGAAATTATAAGAAAGAAAACAGAATATTACATGTTAAATTGTCAAGTAAATGGTTGTGATTTATGCCAAGCACTTTCCCATGATTCAACAACCCTAGCACCCTGCAACGGGAAAGAACAGTGCGCCTGACTAGCGAGCTGAAAGCCTTGTGCCCGTAAGAAATCTCAGAGACAAACAACGGAACTCTGTTCAAAGTTTCATTAGACTTCGCTATGCATCCCAATATTTTTCATGCCAAAAATTGATACCACGGTAGTACCTTTTTATCTCATGGTTGAATGTAAAACCTTAGTGCACTCTAACAAAGTCACCATGAAAAATAATTCCTAAAAGGTTCCTGGTTCCAGTATACAACATGGTGTAACTATAACACTCTTGACCTTGTAATCATTTGACACTACTATATGTTTTGCCATGATATGTTAAGGTCCATGCACACACAGCAACTTCATCGCAATGAATGCTCAATACTTCCACTGCAGCTCAAATATGTTAGGAAAAGATAATTGTGATTCTTGATTGTTAAGCAACATTTCAGCAGCTGTTTAATGCTGCAGCAAACAGATCTAGATTCATTTTGAGATGAACTTGAAATTATATTCATTTGACTTTGTAAAAAACGAATTTGCTAATAAGCAGTTCTGTAGCAGAAACCACTACTGTTAATAATGTCAGATTGTACTGACTGAGACAGGTGGTGCTCGGATAGAATATGAATTTGTGCCAGGTAATGTGATGACAACTTAAACAGCACCTATAATGTACAACAAACTAAAAAAACAAGGGCCATCTTGGTATCTAGTTTATTGCAGTAGTGTTCCTTGCAAAATAGATACGCTCTTGCAACTGTTGCAAGAGTAATAAACATTTGTAGTTAAATACATCACCAGAACTAATGTGATGGTACGGACAAACTATCAAAATAAGATAAGAAATTACGAAAATAACTCGATATTCACCAAGTCATTATCATAAGTGAGAAAGAATTGCAAAATATACAGTCTTTAACTTGCCACTTTGGAAGAATTACCTTGATAACTTCAAGCTCTTTAAGTGCATGGCTTTTAGCATCTTCTGCGGCTCTGATTGTTTCCTTCAGTTCTTCTATCTTTTGATGCCTTGCTCTCTCTTGATCCATTCCTCTGGATGAAACACATTCAAGCTTCCCTTCCCGTGTATGCAAGAAAAATAATTCTGCTGACAGATTTTGCACACGAAGTAAAGCATTGGAACGATCAGTAAATGCATTATGAACAGAAGCCATTGTCTCCATGTGGTCACGGATAATGTCCTGCAAAAGCAGAGAAAATATTAATAATGAAACGGAAAAAAAACTGTCCTAAAAAAAACTGTACCCACAAATGCTTCTTCATTCAAGTTTTCCTCACACGTACCAGATGTTTCACAATTTCTGTATTTAGATTTGTCTGTGATCTGCTGACACGAATAACAGCATTTGCAAAAATGTTGATATCAGCAGCTCGCTTTTTCTGCGAACTACATGTAGCCTGTTCCTTTTCAAACTTTGCCAGCTTGATGAACGACAATCCCAAGAGACCTGTAGTTGTTCTAAGATCATCATAACTTTTAACAAGTGCCTCCGCCTACAAATAATACAATCAAGGGTAGAAGATTAGCTAGTCTACTTTGCACTAGTACATAGAATTGAAAGAAGTCATGGTCAACAGGATCTATTCCTCTTTTAAGTTACAAAATGTATGTACAATGACAAGTGCGAAGACGCACGTGAATCATCGTGAAATAGATGCAAAGTTACCTGCTGAGATGCTGTAACCAGATGCTGCTCCAAGTCCTCAAGCTTGGCCTTGTGCGCAAGGTACTTTTTGTCAATCTCTTCCTCCACTTGAGGCGGCCTCACTGCCACCCAACCATTCGTCATTGTCTGCTTCAGGTCCTTAAACACCCCAAAAAAGTCTCTTCCACTCTTCGCAGGCGTCGAAGGAGAGCTAGCAGCCGTGTAGGTGGCAGCACTTATCACGGGACTCCACCTTGGCGACTCACCCTCGGAGGTCGGGATGCCGCTAGGCTCAGTGAGGAAGGCATGGAGGTCAGAGCTGCGGCCGACGATGGGGTGCGCAGCCAGGCGGCGGAGGTAGCGCTGGACAGCGGCACATCGCTGGCTCACGAAGTCCTGCCGTTGCATGACCTGCCCCTCGACGATGCTCTTGTCGGGCCGCGCCGGTACGAATAGGCCGCGGTGAGTCTCCGCGATGCGGTCGGCGAGGGCCACCACGTCGCGGAAGCGTCGCCTCACGCGGAACTCGCCGCCGTCGACCACCTTGGTGGTGATGAGGTAGGAGAAGTAGCTGGCCGACCCCGGAATGACGCCCGCGGCTCCAGTCCCGTGCTCCGCGTGCTTCCTAGGCTCGGAGACGGTGATCTCAGCGAACACCGGCGACGCCTCGCGGGGCTTCGTGACCGCGGGTCGGGGGGCGGGGGCTGGCGCGACGTCATCCTCCTCGACCTCGTCATCCACAGACGCGTCCTGATTGGCGACGGCGGTGGGGGACGAGGAGGTGGACGATGGGGAAGGAGGCGGGCGGAGCAGGGGGTCGGTGGAGGCGGCAGTGGCCGCGACACCGGAGGAGGAATCGAGGGGCAGGGTTCCGAGGTCCTCGTCGGCGGCGGCTATCATGGCTGCAGCCGGCGGTTAGGGCTGGTGGGGATATGAGATCTGGCGGGGAATCACCGGCGGCGGAGTCTAGTCGGGGTGAGGAGGGGAAGGTGAGCGCCGTGATTCGCCACGACGAGTACACGTGCCTAAGCGAAAAGGCAGAGGCTTACCCGTTCCGTGCTGTTCACTCAATGGCAGGTGGGCCAGCTCATCTCTTTCGTTTGACTTCGCACGGTGTCTGCTGCCTAGTTCAAGTTCAGGCTTCAGAGCTGTGAGCTGAGCTCTGTGCAGAACTGCAGCTACTCTGACAAAAACAACACGAACTTACGGATTACAGTACCAATCTTGAGCAAGGACGATAGTCATGGAGATCAAAACGAACTACACCTCATCGAAATCACGTGAAAAATAACTTTAACCCCGATTGAAGCAAACAGAAGAGTATAATCCAATGCCAAAGTCAAAAGTACATATCCTAGAGTGCGTTTGCAGTTGTACAGTCGAAAGCAAGACCTATTCAACCTTGACTTTCACCAAGTGCCAGGGCACCAGGAACCATGTGACATGTTCATTAGCTCTCACACCCACGTCTTCCATATGGCACGCTCGAATGGAAGACGGCAATAATCACCAAGTGTCGATTCGAGAAATGATCGTGAGTGTCCAACTACCTGCATGCGGATTTCTTATCCGAACGACAGGAACTTTGCAGGAGGAGAGGATCTAGGTTGTTGGTTCCTGCCAGTTTGCTGTTCCCAAATCCCACCTACCGTTCCTAACTCGGGGAGAGCCTCGCCGGACAGGTATTCTGACGCATTCGCCAGGTCGCCAGCCATCCTCAAGGCTCGGTCAAGGACGGAGAAATGCAGGCCCTCCGACCGCTCCTTTTCTGATGATACTGTAGTATTGTTAGGATTTCAGAGTTCGGCCGTTCGAGTCGAATTGTCAACGCCTGAGGCAATGCATGCTCCTAGCTGTTCTTCTTTGTGAATGTGGAGGTCGCTGTCTCTCTGATGTTATCATTGTCCCCTTTTCCGAAGTTCAGTATTCATGGAGTCAACTGCCGAAGTTTAGCATTGTTCGTTCGGTTCTTGTGATGAAAATTCAGACGAAATGCATTCCAGTCAAGTGGGATCTGCCGTATCCTTTGTGATGCAAGATTCATCGATGAAGAATCCGCCGTATCCTTTGCTCATGGATGCTTAGAGGCCGGTGGTTCGCTTTCATGACGACCCACGCCGCAAGCGCGTAGCCTTCCAAGTTCAATCTGTCAACACCAAAGCAGAAACGCGCGGGACACGAACCTGGACCGAGCAACCGGATTCGGTTTCTTTTATTGAAGATTTGTTGGAACAAGTACTGACGCTTGTTGCAGTACCGGCTACCAGGAAACGTGATGGTTGACTGGTAACCATTGAAGCGTCATTGCAAACGAGGACAGTGAAATGGACATGTTTTTTCTTCGCCGTAGCGTATGATAGCGGCAGGATAACTGATCACTAGAGAGAAGGTCAACAAACTCTCTCTGATGACTCTGCCGTCTGAAACTGAACATGCGTCGTCTGTTGGAATAATTTGGGCTGGGCCCATTGATTACCCAAATTAATCCTATTAATTTTAAGGCCCACATTAATGCTATGTGACTAAATTATTTAGTCCCACATGGGTAGTTGAAGAGGATTCTGACCAACTTAAATAGGTGGACTATTCCTCTCTATTTGAGAAGTTGGGAAGAAGATAAGGGAGTGCCACACGCGCGCCGAGCCGTGCCGTGCGCGACGCGCACGCGTCACGCGCATTTTCGCGTGAGAAAATCGCGTGACTTGTGACGAGCGACGTGTGCGTGTGTGGAGAAATTGCTGCATCATTTTTATTGCGTTGAGTTAAATATTTTTACCGTTTCTGAGAATTGAATTAACTCAATTATGACGGTGAATTAAATACAGACATTATTAGTAACCGACGTATTAAAACAGACGTTACTAATAACTGACGTATTAAAACAGAGAATTAATCTCGCGCAATAAAGCTGATTCAGTATGCCTCAGCCTATATAAGGCGCTCCTCATTCACCCTGGAATACAGACTTGACTACTATCGCTGCGCACTCTGCATTCCCATCGCAAGTCTCTGCGCGCACAGAACTTGCGAGAGCAGGCCTCCGAAACCTCGTCTAGCTGCGATATTTGCACGAGTAGGCGGACGATCAAGTTTTTGGGAAGCGCAACTTTGCGCGACTGCTCGCTTGCACGAACGACTACTACCTGGTGAAGGACGTTCGTGAGACTTCACTGCTTCCAGTCTTCCTGCCTCAACTAACGATCGACTACTTCAAGCAGCTCAACATGTCAACTGTTGGGAACGGCACCGCCGGTGCCTCCGGCACTGGTCCTGCCTCAGGGTACAACCTGATGGTTTCACATTCATTTGTTGTGTTCTTTCTGTTCTTATACAGATTAAGCGTGAACACAACCAATCCTTATGGAGCCATAATATTGCTTATTTTCAATTATATCATGATTACTTTTGGAATTAAAATGTACCGTAAAGTGCCTAAATATCTAACAATCCAAAAACTTGATCGTTGTAATAGGCTTTCGGTCACTAGTTTTGCTGCTGCGCTCAAGCCAAATGCTTTTGACGGATCAAATTACAAACGGTGGCGTGATAGGATGATTCTCTGGTTAACTGCTATGAACATCATTCATGTTGCGAACGGAAAGCCTGAACAGTTTACTCCTGAGGAGGAGCAAGCTTTCATGGCAGCCGATAACCTCTTTAGAGGCGCGGTGATTAGTGTTCTTGCAGAAAACTTAGTTGATTTCTATCTCACTGCGACTTCTGCCAAGGAATTGTGGAATGCGCTTGAGACTAAATATGGCGTTTCTGATGCTGGGAGTGAATTGTATGTCATGGAACAGTTCTATGACTATAAGATGGTCGATGACCGTTCTATAGTGGAACAGGCTCATGAAATTCAGTCACTGGCAAAAGAACTCGAAGGTTTCAAGTGTGTGTTACCTGACAAGTTTGTGGCCGGGGGCATTATTGCTAAGTTGCCACCTACCTGGACGGATTTTGCCACTTCTCTAAAACATAAGAGAAAAGAGTTCAATATCGCTGATCTTATTGGCTCTTTGGATGTTGAAGAGAAGGCGAGGGCAAAAGACACTCGTGGAAAAGGGGTTGTTGGGACTTCTAGTGCCAATGTAGTACAGAAGAATAACTCTAATAAATCCCACAACAAGAAGAAGAAGAACAAACATGAGAAACCTACAAAGACTAAACAGACAACCACTTTTAAGAAGAAGATGAAGGGAAATTGCTTTGTTTGCGGCGATTCTGGTCATTTCGCCAGTGAATGTGAGAACCGCAAGTGGAAAGGCAATAAAAAAATCAGCAAATATGGTTATTGGCGAAACTGCAGGAACGTCGAGGTATGGTAACATATTACCTACAGTTCTTTCAGTTTGTCATTCACCTGAGTGGTGGATTGATACCGGTGCCAATATCCATGTGTGTGCTGATATATCCTTATTTTCATCTTATCAGGTCGGAGGGACTGTCTCCTTGTTAATGGGAAACGGGTCACATGCGCGTGTTCTTGGAGTTGGTACGGTCAACCTGAAGCTTACTTCGGGAAAGACCGTGCGATTGAAGAACGTGCAACATGTTCCAACCATTAAAAAGAATTTAGTCAGCGGCTCTCTACTTTGTAGAGATGGTTTTAAATTAGTCTTTGAATCCAATAAATGTGTACTTTCTAAGTATGGGAATTTTGTTGGTAAAGGTTATGAAAGCGGAGGTTTGTTCCGCTTATCCTTGTCAGAAAATTGTAATAACGTTGTGAACAATGTCATGAATATTGATGAGTCTAATGTTTGGCATTCATGACTTTGTCATATTAATTTTGGTTGTATGGCACGGCTAGCAAACTTGAGTTTAATTCCAAAATTTGCCTTAGTCAAAGGTTCTAAGTGTCATGTTTGTGTGGAATCAAAACAACCTCGGAAACCTCACAAGGTTGCAGAGGCGAGAGAATTGGCACCATTAGAACTAATTCATTCCGATCTGTGCGAAATGAATGGTGAATTGACAAAAGGTGGTAAAAGATATTTCATGACCTTAATTGATGATTGTACTAGGTTCTGCTACATATACTTATTAAAATCAAAGGATGAAGCGTTACATTATTTTAAAATCTATAAAGCTGAGGTAGAAAACCAACTTGAGAGAAAGATCAAACATATAAGGACTGATCGTGGTGGAGAATACTTTTCAAATTTATTCACTTTGTTCTGTGAGGAACACGGAATAATTCATGAGAGGACGCCTCCCTACTCACCTCAATCAAATGGGGTAGCCGAAAGAAAGAACCGTACTCTAACTGATCTGGTTAACGCCATGTTAGATACATCGGGACTTTCCAAGGAGTGGTGGGGTGAGGCTATATTGACAGCATGTCATGTCTTGAATCGTGTTCCTATAAAGAATAAAGAGATCACTCCATTCGAGGAATGGGAAAAGAAAAGAGTAAATCTCTCATATTTGCGTACTTGGGGTTGTTTGGCAAAAGTAAGTGTGCCAATCAATAAAAAGCGTAAACTCGGTCCTAAAACTGTTGATTGTATTTTTATTGGTTATGCCTTCCACAGCATTGGTTATAGATTTTTAATAATAAAATCTGGAGTACCCGACATGCATGTTGGTACAATTATGGAGTCCAGAGATGCTACATTTTTTGAGGATATCTTTCCTATGCGAGAGGATCATTGTAGTACTAGTCAAAAATCTTGTATAAATGACGAGCCTACTGATATGATAGAACACAATGAACAAACTCTTGTGGAAAATCTACGCGGTGACAATGAAATTCTAAAAAAGAGCAAGAGACAAAGGACTGCAAAGTCCTTTGGTGATGATTTCATTGTGTACCTTGTGGATGATACTCCTAGAACCATTGAAGAGGCATATTCATCTCTTGATGCGGACTACTGGAAGGAAGCAATCAAGAGTGAGATGGATTCAATTATGCGCAATGGAACGTGGGAGGTTGTTAGTAGACCTTATGGGTGCAAACCCATTGGGTGCAAGTGGGTGTTCAAGAAAAAGCTTAGGCCTGATGGTACAATCGAAAAGTACAAGGCGAGGCTTGTAGCTAAGGGCTATAATCAGAAAGAAGGAGAAGATTTCTTTGACACTTACTCACCCGTTGCCCGACTGACCACTATTCGAGTGCTGCTTTCTTTGGCAACCTCATATGGTCTTCTCGTTCATCAGATGGACGTTAAGACAGCTTTCCTAAATGGAGAGTTGGAGGAGGAGATCTATATGGATCAGCCAGATGGTTTTGCAGTAAAAGGTCAAGAAGGAATGGTGTGTAAATTATTGAAATCTTTATATGGCCTGAAGCAAGCACCTAAGCAATGGCATGAGAAGTTTGACAAAACTCTCACGTCTGTTGGTTTTGTTGTGAACGAAGCTGACAAATGTGTGTACTATCGCTTTGGTGGGGGTGAAGGAGTAATATTATGGTTGTATGTTGATGACATACTTATATTTGGGACAAGCCTTAATGTGATTAAGGAAGTCAAAGAGTTTTTGTCTCAAAACTTTGAGATGAAGGATTTGGGAGAGGCTGATGTTATCCTTAACATAAAACTAGTGAGAGAAGGTGATGGTGGGGTTAAACTTCTACAATCCCATTATGTGGAAAAGGTTTTACGTCGCTTTGGTTATAGCGATTGTAAACCTGCTCCAACACCTTATGATGCTAGTATGATTTTGAAGAAAAATAAAAGGATAATGAGAGATCAGTTGAGATACTCTCAAATCATTGGTTCCCTTATGTATTTAGCTAGCGCTACAAGGCCTGACATCTCATTTGCCGTGAGCAAACTTAGCAGGTTTGTTTCAAACCCAGGAGATGATCATTGGCGGGCTCTTGAGAGAGTAATGCGCTATCTAAAAGGCACAGCGAACTACGAGATATACTATTTCGGGAACCCGAAGGTTCTAGAGGGTTATAGTGATTCTAATTGGATCTCTGATGCTGATGAGATAAAAGCCACGAGCGGATATGTGTTCACGCTCGGAGGTGGCGCTGTTTCCTGGAAGTCTTGCAAGCAGACCATCTTAACGAGGTCAACTATGGAAGCAGAACTAACAGCATTAGATACCGCCACAGTTGAGGCTGAGTGGCTTCGTGAACTCCTGATGGATCTGCCGATGGTTGAAAAACCGATACCGGCTATCTTAATGAACTGTGACAATGAGACTGTGATTACTAAAGTGAACAGTTCAAAGGACAACATGAAGTCATCTAGGCATGTAAAGAGGCGGTTAAAATCTGTCAGAAAATTGAGAAGCTCCGGAGTGATAGCCTTGGATTATATCCCAACGGCTGAAAATCTGGCAGATCAATTTACAAAGGGTCTTTCACGATCTGTGATCGACAATGCATCCAAGGAATTGGGCTTGAGACCCATTTAGTGAGTCAAGCCATGGCGGCAACATGTCTTATGTGATCGGAGATCCCGTGAATTAGGACAATGAAACAAGTCATGGCTGGCTGAGAGAAGAGAACCTTTGAATAAGGCTCATTCCTGTGAAAATGCATTTCTCTTCAAACTGTACGGCAGGTTGGCTTTTGACTTAATGTGATTCGTGTGGCTTAATTAAGCAAAGATGTTGTCCTACAGAACATCTTATAAGAATTACACCTATATGAGTTTGACTACTAGTCGTAGTCTATGAGATTTGGGTAGTCTCTAGATGCTCATGAAAGGCCTGGAGTATGACTTATATGCTCCAAACCGCGGGGATGCCTTAGCAGCCTAGTACCAGAAAAGACCTTCGGTAAAACTTGTTTGCACAAGACTGTCAATTCAAGGCATAGTCCATTGATCAGTTGTAGACAAAGTGTAGCCTTTGTTCTAGATGGATGTTCAACTTAACAGTCTCCATCGAAACTCTGGTATATCAAAATAGTAGTGGAATTGAGAGCATTTTGTGTGTCTCAAAATTGGTGGGGATTGTTGGAATAATTTGGGCTGGGCCCATTGATTACCCAAATTAATCCTATTAATTTTAAGGCCCACATTAATGCTATGTGACTAAATTATTTAGTCCCACATGGGTAGTTGAAGAGGATTCTGACCAACTTAAATAGGTGGACTATTCCTCTCTATTTGAGAAGTTGGGAAGAAGATAAGGGAGTGCCACACGCGCGCCGAGCCGTGCCGTGCGCGACGCGCACAGCGTCACGCGCATTTTCGCGTGAGAAAATCGCGTGACTTGTGACTTGCGACGAGCGACGTGTGCGTGTGTGGAGAAATTGCTGCATCATTTTTATTGCGTTGAGTTAAATATTTTTACCGTTTCTGAGAATTGAATTAACTCAATTATGACGGTGAATTAAATACAGACATTATTAGTAACCGACGTATTAAAACAGACGTTACTAATAACTGACGTATTAAAACAGAGAATTAATCTCGCGCAATAAAGCTGATTCAGTATGCCTCAGCCTATATAAGGCGCTCCTCATTCACCCTGGAATACAGACTTGACTACTATCGCTGCGCACTCTGCATTCCCATCGCAAGTCTCTGCGCGCACAGAACTTGCGAGAGCAGGCCTCCGAAACCTCGTCTAGCTGCGATATTTGCACGAGTAGGCGGACGATCAAGTTTTTGGGAAGCGCAACTTTGCGCGACTGCTCGCTTGCACGAACGACTACTACCTGGTGAAGGACGTTCGTGAGACTTCACTGCTTCCAGTCTTCCTGCCTCAACTAACGATCGACTACTTCAAGCAGCTCAACATGTCAACTGTTGGGAACGGCACCGCCGGTGCCTCCGGCACTGGTCCTGCCTCAGGGTACAACCTGATGGTTTCACATTCATTTGTTGTGTTCTTTCTGTTCTTATACAGATTAAGCGTGAACACAACCAATCCTTATGGAGCCATAATATTGCTTATTTTCAATTATATCATGATTACTTTTGGAATTAAAATGTACCGTAAAGTGCCTAAATATCTAACATTGTCATGGGGTGGACAAGAGCCGGTTCCAAGTTGCAGCCGTGGGCAGATCGTAACCGGAAACCAACCGCACCTAATCGACGGGCGTGAGACATCTGCTCCGTCGTCAGCTGTCGTCGTACGTGTGGAACTGCTGCTCCGGGGACAGAAATATATGCACACGGGTTGCGTACGGTTGTTTGCGTGGCTCACACAAGTTTACGACGCAAAACGAGGTAACTGAACCGAACGACATGACGACTGGAGCGCGGCGTGAGCGCGGAGCCGTGTGGAAGAAGAAGAAGAAGAAGCGGTGCCCGGTTCTGTGAGCGAGAGCAACGGGGGGCAGGCCAGTGGGTGCACCGAACCATCTGCATCGTTGAATGGGACAAACGCACGGTGATTGTCACTTATCATTATCAAGCCTGGAGCTGAGGGAACCTGCGTGGTGGCCGCTGCATTTTCCCCCGTGCCGGGATAAAAAAAAAAAGAGTTCCGCAACCTAATCGACCAACCAATGCAACCAGAGCGGCAACGAACCGAAACATGGCAAGCACCTGGAGGCTGGAGCCGGCGCCGATGTCCCCAGCGCTTATATAAGCGGTGCGTGCTCGGCGGTGAAGCATCGTACGTTGCCATCTTGGAAACCTTCAGAGGGAAGCTACCAGCGAGGGAGCAGAAGCAGTCAGCACCGGGTTTTGAGCGCTCGATCGCCATGGCTTCGTCCTCGTCCCGCTTGCTCCTCCTCCTCCTGTGCCTCGCACTCGCCTCGCTCGCCAACGCCCAACAAGTCCACCAACATGAGTTCGTGGTACGTGCGTGATCTCGTACGAGTTCTGTTCCAGCGTGCATTAATTTGAGCAGTTTTTGCTGATGTGTTGCTTTGTGACTCGCCGTGGTGGCTGCTATATATATATACATATATAGGTCCAAGAGACGCCGGTGAAGAGGCTGTGCCACACGCACCACATCATCACGGTGAACGGGCAGTTCCCCGGGCCGACGCTGGAGGTGAGGGAGGGCGACACCCTCGAGATCGACGTCGTTAACCGGGCGCAGTACGACGTGACCATCCATTGGCACGGCATCCGGCAGCTGAGGACGCCGTGGGCGGACGGGCCGGAGTTCGTGACGCAGTGCCCCATCAAGCCGGGCGGGAGCTACAGGTACCGGTTCACCATCAAGGGGCAGGAAGGCACGCTCTGGTGGCACGCGCACAGCTCCTGGCTCAGGGCCACCGTCTACGGCGCGCTCATCATCCGCCCCAGGGAGGACAAGGCATACCCCTTCGTCAAGCCCACCCGCGAAGTCCCAGTCGTCCTCGGTACGACAGTGACAGATAGTTACGACGCGTCAGTGGGACCTGGCAGTCACAGTAATCTCGACAATGCATGGTTGATGAACAGGGGAGTGGTGGAACGCGAACCCGATTGATGTGATCCGGGAGGCGCAGAGGACGGGCGGCGGACCGAACGTCTCCGACGCGTTCACCATCAACGGGCAGCCCGGTGACTTCTACAACTGCTCCCAGAAAGGTAGTTTCACGTGCATATCTGTGTTCGTGACACGTAAAGCTTGCCCCCGAAACACTAAACCATGCTCATCAATTATTTTCGCAACCTGCAGACACCACTGCCATTCCGGTGAAGCCCGGCGAGACGGCGCTGCTGCGGTTCATCAACGCCGCGCTCAACCACGAGCTCTTCGTCAGCATCGCGCAGCACAGGATGACCGTGGTCGGCGTCGACGCGTCCTACACCAAGCCCTTCACCACCGACGTCCTCATGATCGCGCCGGGGCAGACCACGGACGTCCTCGTCACCATGGACCAGCCGCCCACGCGGTACTACGTCGCCGCGCGCGCCTACGTCTCGGGGCAGGGCGTCCCCTTCGACAACACCACCACCACGGCCGTCCTCGAGTACGACTGCGGCTGCGACACGGACTTCGGCCCCAAGATCCAGTCGGCGTTCCCGGTCCTCCCGGCCTTCAACGACACGGACGCGGCGACCGCCTTTGCCGCCGGTATCAAGAGCCCCGAGGGAGTCAAGGTTCACGAGCACGTCGACGAGCATCTCTTCCTCACCGTCGGCCTCGGCCTGTTCAACTGCAAGCCGGGCGAGCTATGCGCCGGCCCGAACAACAACACCCGCTTGACGGCCAGCATGAACAACGTCTCCTTCGTCTTCCCTCGGAAAGACTCCCTCCTCCACGCGCACTACTACAAGGTGCCCGGCGTGTTCACCACCGACTTCCCGGCCTACCCGCCGGTGCAGTTCGACTACACGGCGCAGAACGTCAGCCGCGAGCTGCAGCAGCCGGTCCCGGCGACCAAGCTGTACCCGCTCAGGTACGGCTCCGTGGTGCGCCTCGTCCTGCAGGACACCAGCATCGTCGTGCCGGAGAACCACCCCATCCACCTCCACGGCTACGACTTCTACATCCTCGCAGAAGGCTTCGGCAACTTCGACCACGAGAAGGACATCGAGAAGTTCAACCTCGTCGACCCGCCTCAGCGGAACACCGTGGCGGTGCCCGTCAACGGCTGGGCGGTCATCCAGTTCGTTGCCGATAACCCGGGGGTCTGGCTCATGCATTGCCATCTGGACGTGCACATCACCTGGGGCCTGGCAATGGCGTTCCTGGTGGAGGATGGGTACGGTGAACTGCAGTCCCTACCGCCGCCTCCAGTTGATCTCCCTATGTGCAGATGATGATCAGCAGAAGATAAGGTGACGACGGTATGAAAGCCTGTGCATGTTGTATGTTCAGCTGCTGCTTTTTGGATGTCAATTTGTAATCTCTCCATGTCTAGGACAGTTGTTTTTCGCGTTTTCCAGCTCGTTTTCAATCTTTCTCCCTGTGAAAATCTATGTAATTTTCAGTTTATTCTCCAAAATATTTGGTAATAAATTCCTTTTTGCACCTATTGTTATTAAATCAAGCAGTGAAGATTTACAACTGAAAAATATAGATGCTGTTCTTGGAGGAAAAGCGGATATCAACAACCTCAGCAGCTCAAAAATCCAACAAAACTCTGAAAAAAGGTCTTGGGAACACATAGCAATCATCATCTTCTGTTTTTTCTTTTCGCGGGGAAGACGTAGCAATTATGATGCATCAACAACCAGTAAATTCACATAGAAAGCACTCTCATACCTATCCAAAGAGGTTATCGTAAAATATTTCATCAGACCAATAATATCCCACAAGATTCAGCGGCAGTTTGCGGAAGATAAAAAACACCCTATAGGTAGGACCTACATGAGCCAACACATGTCAACGGTGTGTACAAAAACTAATCTCTTCTCAGACATTTTGGGCCCCTCCAAAGCCTAGTCAGCGACTACTGATATGCTGCCATAGTTGATTTAGCATCAAAACTTAACTGTGTTCAACAAGCAACCTTAACCAACATCAGTTACATGTCAGACATAATCTATCATGGTCATGACCTCATGGGTTGTTCAAACAGGCGAGACCTCATAAGTTTCAATCTTTGAACTTATGCTCACCGTCTCCAAAACTGATCAAATCTAAAAGGACTAGATGGCTAGAATTAACAAATCAAATGTAATGCTATTATCAACAGTTTTACTATAGCTAATTCTGTATTATATTTCAATGCCTCAATTTGTTACCATGTCATCATTAATATCATTATTATTTTTAGTTGATTTACAAACTTATATTTAGATAGTTTGGTTTATTTTTTAATAGCAAAAGTGAGTAATTTAAAAATATACAGAGGCTTATTTTAGTCTAATGTTTTCACAACCATCATAAATTGATCTAAAATGATGACACTGTCTCTTAAACATATTTATGAGGCACTCAACAGGATTGATGGTTGGCAAGTGGATACAACAAGACGATAGTGTCATCTTCCAGATTTTTTTTGCATATACCACCACCTGAAGAATATATAGCTTGACATGTTCAGGAGCAAGAATTCTGAACCAAACAACCTGATTGATGAATATGAATGGACCGAAATCTTACTATGTAGAACATTATGATTCCAGCTAAGCACATATTGTACATTGCTGATTAAGTATAGCAATACAATACAATTGTAGTGTATTGTTGGCGGTTCTGGTCTACAATTGTAATGTATTGTTTGCACACTTTCTACATTGTTGATCTAGTTGGAAGTTCTGGTCTTCTTGGCATGCATACAACACAATAAAATTGTAATGCGATGTATCTTTAGGATCATGGATGGGCTCCCTACTCCATGCTTTGACTCAAGAATAAGCTAGCTGTCTTACTTTGCCACAATTGTTTCTAACCCAGTTTTCTTAGGCCCATGGTGAATGCAATGCTTTATCATATTATACAGCTATATGTTCTCTCTCCAAGACGCATACTGCAAGAGTTACACCTAACAATCAACATAATCCAACATAGTGCAATATCACTCAGAACGTTAAACACCGGACATGCAGGAATTCACAATGGATTTACAAAAGAAGATCAAAAGTTCAAGGGAGAGCAAAATAAAAATAACCAGTGACCCTCCATAAACTTGTCATTGTGTCCAATTGTTTCAAATAGCACAGAGATACATGTTAGCAATTTGGCAATGAAATAATCTAAGAGAAGTAAAACTCTTGCAGGTATGTGCATAATTCGAGGCATAAATTTGGATCCATCTAGATCTGAATCTCCAGCACAACTCCGAGTACACCACCAGTTGGAACGATACAAGATTTGCTACAGCTAACGGGTCAGATCCACACTGATTCTGACTCCAAACAATTTCTTTAACCCAAATACAGGAATTTACCAGCCATCGTCAAACCCCAGATCCAGGCGACGCGAGAAAGGAGAACAGCCTGTTAGCGGTGTTGCCACTGGACGCAGCGCTCGGATCGTCGAGGAAGAGGTCTTCGGGCATGCGGGAGGCGCCGTGTACTGCAACGATGGCGCCCCCGACTAGCAGGCCGGAGATGATGAGCGAGGCCACGGACGTGAGGAAGAAGGCGAGGACGGACGCGACGAGGAGGCCGAGCAGCGTCTCGCGGTCGGTGAAGGTGCGGCCGAAGAGCACGACGGGCTGGTCGGAGGCGCGGTAGACGTAGAGGAAGCACCAGGCGCCGAGGATGCTGAGGAGGACGAGGAGGGAGAAGGGGTGGGCCAGGAGCGAGGCCGCGAGGGAGAAGGCGACCACGGCGGCGTAGTTGACGCGGAAGTAGCCGAGGTTACGGCGCAGCCGCGAGGTGGCCTCGGAGAGGGAGTCCGGCCGGGAGAAGGCCGACCGGTCGAGCAGCTCCGCCCACGGCTTACGGTCCGCGAGCGTGCGCCGCGCCGTCTCGGACAGCCGACTCACGAAGAGGCGGAAGGCCGGCGTGGCAAGCGGCGCGTCGGAGAGGCCGGAACCCGAGGTCGGCGCAGAGACGGCGCCGGCCGCCGGGTTGGTCACGGGGAGCAACGGCGCCGGCGTCGGTGCAGAGGCCATGGCGCTCAGTGTCCTGCGGAATCGATTCGGTCTTTGGGCTTTATGCTGCCGCAGATTGGTGGTTCGATGCCCGTCCGCACTACACAGTGGGCGTGGAGCTAACACGGGACCCACACGTCATTGTCTCCCTTCGGTTCTTCGTCTCGTGCTTAGAACATGGGCTCGTCACGGGGGCACAATAAAATATCCTTTCGGGTGCGTTTCGGCGCAAAAAGTAACGGCCCCTTCATATATGGGCCTAACTAAACTTTGGGCCGGCTTTCTGGGTATTGTATAGCCGGTGTGCATATCGGGCCGGCCCAAGGCTGCCCCTAGTCTCGTGTGATCGTGAGTAGAGATGACAATGGGTTCCCGTTACCCGCATACCCGTGCATAACTGACTCGATGTGTACGGATTCGGATACAGATTTGTAAGAGTTTGGACAATAAATCATACAATAATTATTATCGGGTAAAAAGCCCTATATACCCGTATTCGTTTACAAATATATAGGTCCCATATAAATAATATACTTATATGGTTCTCCTCACTTCCTCAGCGCCCCGCCACCCACTTCCCTCATCCCCCAGCCCGCCATTTCGAGTCCTCCGTGTTCCTCTTCCGGCGGGCGGCGGTAGCGAGGTCGCCAAGGAGATAGGCGACCTCGCGCTGTTCCTCGCACACGTCACGCCTTTCTACCCGAACGACCTCGCCGATTTGCCCAACCAGATCGGGGGGTTGCTCGACACCAATGCGCGCGGGCTGCCGCAGGGACTCCGGGAGCACCTCGTGCAGGCTCTGATATTGATGGTCAATCGAAAGGTAAAAGTCCTCTAGTGTCTCTGTAGGTGTTAGTTCTAATTTTCCCTTCGGAATCTGATTGGTCTTCTCGTTTGGGGTCTGTCTGTAGATTGTTATGCTAATGGATAGGTTGGAAGTTTTCAAAATTTAGAATTGCAAACATAGGTTGCCTCAGTTTTCATGAGATTGGATGTTCTTATGTTGGTCCTAACTGTGTCGACCATATAGATATTCTAGTGAGTTTAGTTGAAGGATGTCAACAAATAGTATGTATTCCTTTTAATAATGAAAAATGACAAGCTATGTTCTCTTCTACTGACCCTTATCCTCTGCTCCTTCTATGTGAGAAAAAAAATAGATTGTTGACCTTGAGGACACATTGGAGAGTTATTCATTGAGCTTCAAGTTATTGGAGACCGAGCTGTCAAAAAGCTTGCATTTTCACATATTGTACCCCTTGGTGCAGTAATTAATGTGTGCTTATGTCCGCTATCAACAAGACTTCCTTCCGGAGGTCAATGTTTTTGCATACCTGCTTTTGAGGTTACTTAGAATTTATTCTTTTGTTTTATTAATCATAAGAACATGCGTGTACATTTTACGTTTGCTGATTCGACACCTCTATATCCTGATTCTAGCGTGTGAAAGAACATGGGAGCGTATTTTAGGTAAGCAAGTCCTATTTCTCCTATCCATTCCAATGGTGAAACGGGACAACCCAAAATTCAGGATCCTGATCTTTCTAAAAAGAAATCAGGACCCTTACTGGAAAGTGCAATAGAAATGAAGGAATACCTTTTTACAGGATGCGAATTCCAATTTGGTATAGTACATTTCACACTTGTTCTCTAGGTAGCCATGTCGATTGACATGGGAGATCATGCTGAGATGTCGCATGCTGCTCCGGCCATGTACAACGGCGCCGCCCCACATGGATGCTGGTGGAACACGGCGGTGTCCGCGGTGACATGCTTGACGGAGCTTGCCGGGTTAAGCACGTGGTCGTCCGCCCTGGCTGCGACCTACATGGCGGCCGAAGGGGCCAGGGCCAAGAGCGCCACCACAGCCTCGTCGGAGTCGCCCGGGAACAACAGCTCGGTGACCTTCCAAGAATCGACCGGTGTAGCTGCGTCGGTGCCCCCGTTCAGCAGCCTATTGCCACTGACTGGACTCTTCTCATGAAGGAAGTACAATTAGATGACTAGCTGCAAACACCAGAAATCCAACTGCGACCCCTCCGCTCCCTGGTTCCCGTTGTCGCCATGCCTACAGAAAATAGAAAAGACACGGCGCTTTCTTTAATCAAGTTACTTTCACTTTACCACTCAGCCCAAATGCCATCTAATAAGGAGAACATTCACGCAAGCCAAATTTACTAATATAGCAAAACACTCGCACATTTGATGATGCTTCACAAAGTACAAAACACCGCGTCAAAAACATGAACCGTACAACAATCCTCAAAGCTTACAGCGTGTTGACCTATCAATCCAATTCAGATTAAAGTTCATCTGAGCTTTGCGAATTTCAGCTTGTGGTGAAGATTTACGTTTGATAGATTTCCCCTGACTACAAATCAGTCAGTCACTCACGATCTCAGCTTGCATCTGAATGCTCCGAGACATCGGTTACATCACCCAGCTCTTCAGTCTCTCCATCAGTTTCCATATCTTCACATTCAGACTCTTCGTCATCAGTGTCCTTGTCCTCATAGATAATTGGTGGTGTTGCCTCTTCCTCGTCAACTTCATCATCAGCAATCTGGACCATAATACTTGGATCAACTGTAGTGCTTAAAATGATCACACTTTCAGCGGAAGGAAACTTACCTCACTGAATAGGTAATCTAGGGTGGTAGACAATTGAAGTGCCGACTTGAATGTTGATGTTCTTGCATCAATAAGCTGAAAATATTGCAGCCAGTAATATAAGTATCTAAGAGTAAACAAGGCTTGCATTTGCTATGTGTCACCGCAGTCAAGCACAAAAAGAAATTATATGCTCAGTTTATCAGTCAGTGCATGAAAAAAGGCTGCATTGTCTAGTTGTGAATTCAAGGCAGTAAGATCTCATGCAGTGATGGAGCATCACTAAATCATATATCATGAGGACGTCTGTGCCTTCCAAGTGTAACAGAAGTCCTGTCATGCTGGGTTTTTTAAGATATTTGAAATCTGACTTCCATACAGTCTGTCCTCAATCTTCTTAGTAATAACAGGTACCACTGGAATAATTTTCACCAGCTATAGGGTTATTTAGTTCATGTGCAGGCGAAAAGTAATTACTAACCTGGTACACAGAGTTGAGCAATTGCAGAGAAGACTCCTGCGACACTATGCTGCTCATGTGTTGACTTAGTAAAGTTTGCAGCCATGGGAGCAAACAGACCAGTACTGCGCCCCTGATGAGAGAAGAGTATCAATAAAAATGACATTTGTGTTGAATTGTGATAAAAAATGAAATTGGCACCACAGGAATGTGTAGAATTAAAATCCTTTGAAAAAACAGGATAATCCAGTTACAACGGTACTAGATCATGACATTACTTGACTAGTAGTTTTGTAAACATCAAATAAGGATTACAACAGGATAAGTAACTCAAATTGAGAAACTTAGAAGAAGGAAAAAAAACACAATCATGGAGTTCAATGGTGTGATGCCATGATATCCTACACTACTGAAGATATATAAAAATCCGTAGATGCCACAGCTTAGGGCTATATTATGCATCTCATAAAGTGTCTACAGATTAAAAATGACACGATATCTGCATAAAAGCTTACCTTGATTGTATTTGCAACACGAAGAACTTGAGAAGCTTCACAACATCTGCTGGTGTCAGGAGTGATATAGACTTGAAAATAACCTGCATGTAACCCAGCAGTAAAATTATGATACATGAAAAATGTTCTATTTCTACTAAACTGTCTATATAAGAATTATTAACATAGAGAAGTGTTCAACTAACAAATTGAATATTTCAAACTTCTGTAAAATGATTAACATAAGAAATCTTCACTGTTTGTCAATAACAGATTGGACATTCCAGGAACTTCGGTAACGATAAGGATTAACGAGATTTCCCCTTGTTTCTTGTCTGTCTTATGGTAAATCTGGGCCCCATTAGTGTGTATAATATGCAAATTTCATTTATAAACATTACAGAGAAAAATCATTAACATGGACTAACAAGAAGAATTGACCAATGAAACCATTAACCATCCCCCTTGACTATAATCATACTGAGATTCTCCATCAAAGAAACCAATAACCATCCCCCTTATTGATAAAATTGGACCACCCAATTCATAAGAGCAGTAAATTGTCACTGTATGTTTTTCTTATAATGATCGCGGTCCCGATAAACTGAAGATCACCTAGACTAGTATAAGCCAAAGTGAGGTATATGCATATGAAATACTTTGAAATAGTGATAATAAATATAATGTTAAAATCAGACTTCAACCACGTAGAACCAGCAACAGGATACCTTTTCATCTCTGTTGTACAAGCAATTCAGCAATGATGCATTATCATCAGCACGAAGAGCTTGCTTCAGCAAAATATTGACTGAATCTGCACTTGGTGGTGCCATAGAGAGTGATTTCTCTTGAGTATCATTATTGTCATCATTTCTATTGACCAAATCCATAGTTGCGAGTCTTTCCTCCATAGTAGGTTCATTAAGATTATACTCTGAATTTCCCTCATTGACTGTGTCTGGAACTTCACAGCAAAAATACAAAAGTCAGCTTAATAAAAAGATGGAAAGCAAAGGATACCATTAACTTTGATTACTCATAGTTTAGAATATTGGTGCACAAGATAATATCAGCTTCTCTACGCTTTCAGTGATAAAAGATTTTCAAATTAACGATGCCTCACCATTAGTAGAATCCAAAACCGATGATGTTCTCTTCTTTCCTTTTTCTTTCGTCTTTCCTCTTTCTTTCTTCTTTGCACTTTCTTTTTTCTTAGCACTGCTTTGACTAGTGAGATTTCTATTGTCCTGCAAATCAGGTTCTCCAAGCTCCTTGTCGTTCACCAATGCTACAACGAAGCAAATATTCGCATCAGTGACATGCATCTAATAATGCATATTGCATTTAACTTCAGTAGCAGTAGACCACGAGCATTATATAGCATAACATAGCACTTCAACATAAGCAAACAGGTATGAAGACATATATTTTCAGAAAACGGAATCGCTCTAAACTGCACCCCTCCGAAACACGACTCGCAGTTTACCTCGCGATAGGAACCTCCCCGGTTCACAGTACAACTTGCTGTCAGCGAACCCTAACAAAGGATGAACAACTAAAAGCAGAAGGAAGAGCATCTGGAGAGAAGAAGGTAGGGGCTTACAGGACCCCATGGTGTCGTCGCCATCGAGGACCCGCGCCGCCTTCTTCGTCTTCTTCGATGGCATGGCGGGAAGCTAGCGGCGCGGTGCGGGGGTTCGAGAGGGGCGCGTGCGGGTGGTGGCAAGGCACGGACGAGCGCAGGCCGCGGACGCTGGTCGATGGGCGTGTGCAGCAACCAGCTAAGGAAGGAGTGCGGCGGCGGCGAAGGCGTCTACTGGTTCTGGAGCAGCGGCGCGGGGGCGGGTTCGGAGGGTAGAGGAGGAGGGGAAGGGAGACCGGGATGGACGGCGGCGGTGAGGGCTTCGGCCCGGGTTTTGCTGTGCCGAGGCCCGCTGTCTAAGTGATGATGGGCCCTCAATGGGGTGGCCCGGGCCTACCAGTGAGCCCACAGATGGATGATTTGCAAGTCTCCTCGAGCTAGTTTGCTTCTGCCCTGAGAATCACGCCTCAGCCAGAGCCAGGCAGCGTCCGATTTCAGACCGTCTGCGGCTGGCACTGCTGCCTGGCGAGCTGCGTGTGCACGCTGATTAGTTTAATAGTTATAACACTCTAAAAATAACAGAGATGTTATGAGCTTAGTCATGCAATTGATACCATCATTAGATTCATGCTTGATTTTTTATCAGCTTTATATATTTTCAAAAGGGCCCGGGTGTTCTTGATGTATATATTAAGAGGGATAGATTACATATTGAAGTTATAGGAATTCACAGTTTTAGCCCAAACACGGACGCAACATATACACATTAGTCAGAGTGATGACTATTTTGAGGGGAAGATGCTCGCCGCCAGCCCAGAGGCTCGCCTCCTCCTGAATTGCTGCTGTGATCTGATCGAGCGACCGCTCCTTGGAGTCGAAGATTCGGACATTCTTAGCTTCATATCCACATCTAATGATATTGTTACTTCACCGATATCAACTCCCTTGAATGGTCCAATTTTCTCAGTACAATGTTCACTGTATTCACACTCATTTATCTAGTTGTCCATAAACAACAAGCAGATCAATCCAAACATATACAGAGTCCACTTAGCATTGGAACTTTTTGATTATTTTTATATGGAAAAGCTTTTTGATTCTAGACGATATAAGATGTTCAAATAAAAGTAAATAGTTACAATGAACAATCCAACAAACAAATAAAAATACTACACAAAACCAATATACTCATAGGTCAGTTTATCACGAAAGTTTAGCTCTGGGGGCCGTTACTCTTGCATTTGTACGACCCTATAAGCAGAAACCATTATGGTAATTTTATAGGTTGATCAGGAACGAGCGTCGTCGTGATGGATATAGCTGTAGTTCCTTAGCTTTAAGAGAACTGGGAAAATAATGATAGTGCTTTCCCGCTCTATATATTGGGGACATCAGTAAATCATATGCTTTTGCAAAAGCTTCAGAGCTTATGTTGCTTCCGTTGGTGATATGCACAAGAGACGATCATAACAATTTGGGTTAAGACCTGTTGGATATTTGATCCATAAGCATTTAGGTACTAATGAGTCTGCGACCTCAAAACCCATTAGTACGCCTATAAATATGAGGGGACGGGTTAGGGGCTGAGGACCACCTCATCACGTGACAGCCCTAGCCGCCACCCCTTGCAGGCCTCACGCCGAGACCCTTCCGCGCCCGCGGTGCTAGCACACTGGCGCACGGCATTCCTCCCCGTACGTGTGGACTCTGTGGAGGCGCTGCTGCTACTGCTGCACTGATCGACTACGACGAACGTGATCGTCTATGTGTTGTCGTGACGAGGACGTGGAAGAGACGAACGTGGCAGTCTACTTCCCCTACACCGACTCGCGTCTACGTTCCGCTGCGCTGCGTGTCTACTGGTAACGATCTATGACCTCTGTACTCGCATGTTTCCTGGGTGACGCGGTAGAATTGATAGAGTAGCGGACCGCCGATTTCCCATAAGTGGCATCAGAGTCGACTTGCGTAGTTTTTGGTCTGAATCTTGTTAGTAGATGCGATCTACTAGTAAAGAATCGACTGTGATAATAGAGTTACACAGGTGGGTCATCTTACCTTAAAAAACCGCCTGCGATAAAGAGTCTTCACATGCGGATCATCTTACAAACCGCATGTGATAAGGAGTTTTCACAGGCGGAGCAATTTTCACATGCGGAAATTTAAACCGCGTGAGATGAAGCTTGTTGTAGTAGTGATTGCAGACATGTTCATACGATAAACTATTATTGCACGGTTTTGGGGATTGGAATTGGTTAGAGTAGATTACGATCATATATGACTAAAGGGTCAATTCGTGCTCTTTCTATGTTGTGTGCGCAATCTGTCACTACCGGCTGGAATCTTTATTGGGACTAATCGTGTACATAGCTAACAGATTGAGCCAACAGACCATGGTCATAAGTCGTGATCTTCTCATAAATAACCAGTCACATTGAAAATTGAGGCATCCTGAATGGCTCGAATTCGGGTTGATTTGATTCAATTGAACTATTTTTTTATCTTAAACGTCAATTAATTTAGAAGGAAGAGTAATAAACAGTAGCTGAGAATCCAATCAAACAATTGACAGTTTACAGCATGCAGTTAGCTTATTTCCGGCAGTCAACAGTGGAATTTATGTTGGCCTGTAAGTATACATATGCATACAGTACGTAATACAGTGCACTCCCTGCCGCCTAACCACACACTGCGTGTTTTAAAATGACAAACACAATCATCGTTTACGAAGAATCCAAATGGCTGTTCGTTCCTGGTAGAAAATTATCCCATACCAAAAGAAAAGGATTTAGTAGTCTAACATATAATTTTTGTCCTAAACGTCATTTATTTTAGAATGGAGGGAAGAAGCACACTACATGGTTGTATTAAATTCGATTTATTAAAAAAAGAACGATTCTGATCGATGAGACGTATGCATGGACGATCTGATGGGTCCTGTTACATGCATGATTGCATGTAGTACTGTGCGTGTTTTAGACAGGCACGAGGCACGTACAGAAAATTGCAAGAAAATTCTTTCGTCTTTGCCCAATATGGTGCAGGCCAGGGTGAGGGCTATGCAGCAGATATTATGAGTACAGTATTATTCGTCTATGCGCACAACAATTTTAGACGAGACCTGACAATTGAGACTCGGAAATCGGAACGCAGCAGCAAGCAACAACACGGGCCGTCGTCTGTGATCGATCGATCGGGACCCAGCCGGGTGAGGACGATCTAGATTCTAGGGAGGTCGCTGGCTGCAATTTCACGGTGGGGCCGGACGCGCGCGCGCGGCGGAACAGCAAACGCGATGCATGCATGGCGCCGACGCGAAAAATCTAAGAAAACAGCGAACCGGGCGCCGGGCATGCAAGAACACGGCACAGCGCGATCGATATGCAGTTGCTCGCGAGAGCGGAGGGGCACGCGCACCGGGGCCAATGCAGCAACGGGCAGGGGAGAAGGACGCTGCCGCAGCCGCTCGTCGGCTTTGCCCTTTGCTACCAGGCCAAGTATGCACACGAACAAGCTGCGCACGGAGTACGACCACATCCACTGGCAACGGCCAGAGACAGTCGCCATGCATCGTCTGAGAGAGAGGACGACGCACGGATCAAGCAGTAAGCGCGTGAGGAAAGAGATGGAAGAATGCACGTGTGGTCAGAGACTCCGCGCGTGCACGAATCGCCAGTCCCGCCCTCTCCCGTGCCATGCATGGGCTAGTAGGGTACACACATTCATCCGTGGTCTACAGTCCCATCAAGTCCGCCGGCCGGGGACCAGTGCCCAGACGGTCTCCTCTTCCTTCTATTCTATTTAAGGCCTTCGTGGACAAACCCCTCGCGCGTGCATGCTTTGCCTGTCTGCCTGCGTGCCTCGATCTCTCTTCCACTCCCGCCATTACAAACCACATGAGCTGACGAAGCACGCGCCTTATCTCTCTTCCAGCTGCTGCTCTGCATGCCCGATTTGTACTTGGTAGGTGGGTGTCGGACTGTCGGTCAAGAGGAGAGGACTACGAGATTTGGCCGGGGAACTGTAGCTCCGGCCCGTCGTCAGGGCGTGCGCCATGCATGCCTGGCACAGCGGGATAGGGAGCACCATCATCAATGCCGACTGGCCTTGTGACTGTATGGCCCCATTTGTATAGTTCAGTTCATCCAGCAGAAGTGCCAGTTCTTCCGATGCAGCAATGAACCACAAAAGCAGTACTGCATGTTTGCAGCAAGAGATTGAATCATACACAGAAGCAATCAGCATAAACTAGCTAAGGTAACTAGCGTTTAGAATGTGATCTAGAAGAAATACTGTCTACCAAGAAGCCATTAGCATGACCCCAAATTATTCTTTACCGAGGTTGTTGTGTACTGGATCATGAACACATATATAGTTACGCCGCCGATTAATCCGGCCACTCCCCTCATGTAGCAGCTGCTCCAATTTCTAACAATATACTGGCCTATAGCAAATTAATATGGAAAAAAGAATCCAAGAAAAACAAGGTAGAATGGAGAAAACGAACAAAGAAAGAAGCAGCAAAGCGTAGCAAAAGTAGAAAGCTCGAAGAATCTCTCTTTGCAGGCACAATAGAAGGAAACTACGAAGATTCTGCAGCAGGTCTACTGTACTCAAGATGCAGTGCCAGTCCCTCCAGCTTGAGCAGTGGATGGAGCCACGGCCCTCCTGCTGCTGCTCCCGCTCCCGCCGTCTGGGCCTGCGGCAGCAACAGACGAGCTCGCCTGCCCGGTGGGCGTCGTCTCCGCCCGCGCGCGCTTGCGCTTCTTCTTCTCGTAGGGGATGCCGCGCGCCTTGGCCTGCGAGTCGCGCACCTCGCGGAGGTAGATCCGCACGGCGCGCGCGGCGAAGGGGTTGGACTCGGGCGTGCCACCGCTCTCCTCGTACGCCGCGCGCAGGCGGCCGATGAGCGCGTCGAGCGACCCCCACGCCTGGCGCAGCGGGCACGGGCACGGCGGGCCCGGCGGCGCGGGCTGGCCGTAGTAGGCGCACCCGCCGGCGTGCACCCTAGTCTTACCGAACTGGTCCAGGTACCTGAGGAACTCGATCACGTGCGCGCCGCTGCACCGCGCCAGCGTCAGCGGCGGCCGGTGGTTCGGCAGGTACTGCAGGAACGTGTTCCAGTCCCGCCGCTTCTGCGACTCGTACCTGCTCAGCTGCGCGGGCCGCTGCGGCGCCACGGCCGGTGCCCCGGCGCCGCCTCCCCCGTCGGCCGGCGACGGGCCGGGCCCGGACGGGTCCATGCAAGGGTTGTGTCTTCGACCTAGCTAGAAAGCGAGGGAGCGAGCAAGAAACAACCGCGAGCTAGCTCGTAACGATCACGCTGAGTGGACGCGCACCGTGGGGCGCGGGGTGCGGTAAAGCGGAGTTTTCTGGGATGGATGGATATGGGACGCTGGAAATTAAGGGAAGGGAGGGAAGTCGGAGAGCGACGGGGAACCGGGGACGGGAGGAAGGGGGAGCTGAATGTTACTGAGGTTGAGGCTGGTGACGAGAGCTTCGCGGAACGCGAGCCATTCACCCGGGTGGCCTGGCCTGGCCCGCCCCCGAACCGGAACAGAGAGGCGCGGTGGGCACACGGTGCATCAGAGTTTGACCCAGTGCCGGGCGGGCGGCGCCAGCCAGTCGATCGAGAAGCTGCCTGCCTGAGGCTGACGTTTTCTGTCGTGGGCTGCCCCTGATGCCCGCCGCGGCGAGGCCGAGCACGTTGCTCTGGCTGACTGACACGCTACGCATGTTCATCGGACGCGCGGAACGAATGATCGCGAAGCGGCCACAACGATTTTTGCTCTGAGCTCCTATTTTGTTGGAGGCCCGTCCTTAAAACGAAGGCTTCGAGATGGCCCGGCACAGTCCACCTCGCCTAAGTTATCGGCCGACCTGCCACTCCGAGAGGGCCTAGAGCCCATGGGCTGGCGGCCGAAACCCCAGCCAGTAGCTCGAGCCCCATCCGCCGCGGCCCTCAAACCCCTCCTTGCCTCCTCCGCGGCCGCCCAAGCCGACCCCGATCCCGAAGCTGAACCCGGAGTCCCTGAAACCCAAGCGCGAGACTCACAGCCACAGCCCAGATGACGCCGCCGCCCCCGGGTTCCTCTCGACGAAGTCACCCAAGCCCCGTCGCGGTCGCCGCAGCGGTGGAGGACATGTGAAACCAGAGCCTGGCGGACTACTATGGCGAGAATTTTTCGAGAAAAGGAAGCCACACTAGAAGAAATCCTGGAAGGAATTAAGGAAGAGCTCCGCTTGTGGGTTGCGGCGGGAAAACAAACACCTAGCGGTTGTAGTGCATACCCCATCCATATTGTAAACTTTTCACCCTTGAGGTCCTGTTTCAGACCTGGGCTGAAAACTTCGTACAAAATTCTCTTTTCTACTTAGTATATTGAATAGCATGCATAAGCCTTCTTTCGAGCCTGGCGGACTACTACGGGCAAGGCTAGGGTGATTCGGGAAACCAAACGGACCCTAGATCGATACAGCGCGGCTTCGCTCGGCGGTCAACCTGGCTCAGCAATGACCGTGCGTGCTCTCATGGACGATCACTCAAATACAGCACGTTGCATCGATCCGACCCAACCATTCCCTGCCGTGGTTACTTCGTTTACATGCGACACAGTGCGCTATCTATAGGCGGCACTTTTGATGGCGTTAAAGTGTAGATGCTGTCATATTTCTAGATCGGGTTCTTTTCTGGACTGCTCGACAACTTTTGGAGTCCGGTCGGCTTGAGCCAGCAAAAGAGAGATGGTAAACCTTCTTCAGACACTACAAGATTCCCGTCAAAATATGACGGCTAAAACCGTCGTATATAAAGCAGAAGACGTCGTATATAAACTATATATACGGCAGTTGTTTATATACGACGGTTTGTGACCGTCGTATATATTTTGTCGTATATAACCGTATATATACGACGGCCGCTTATATACAACGACCCGTTTCGTAGACTTGACCCAGTGGGCCAGGGCCTTTATATACGACGGTTGAACCCTGCCTGTCGTATATAAGGCCTTATATACGACAGCCGCTAGGCCCTGGCTGTCGTATATAAGAGCTTATATATGACAGCCTGGCCCAGCCGTCGTATATAATTTAGCCTTATTTACGACGGCCCTATATAGCGGCCGTTGTATATAAACTATACAGGCCGTCGTATATAAGCTTTTCCATTTTTTTAAAAAAATAGAAAATGGCTAACCTGGCTCGATGGCCAGCTACACATCCAAAGACAACAATAAAACAGTTTGATATATAAATTCACAACAAAGTGCAATAGTACACATCGACAATCACAAAGTCTGACATCCACATAAATAAAAACAAAATCACAAATCTATTGATTACTAGCCCCTCCACTACCTCCGGGAGCGAAGAAGTCATCCTGCCGTGGCGAACCTGGCGCCCTTAGCTGTGGCGATGGAGTCTGAGCCTGCGTCCCTGATCCCTGCGAAACAAAGTGACATATGTACAAGTTTATAATTATTTTTCTAGGTTCATTAGCATTCTTAGCGGTTGGGGCTTCCACTTAATGTAACTTTCTTAGCGGGGCGCCGGCTCGCGAGCAGGGGGCGGCCGGGGCGGCGGCCGGGGCTTCGGCCGCTGGGACGGCCGGGGGGGGGGGGGGGGGCGGCCGGGGCGGCGGCCGGGGCTGCGACCGCTGGGGCGGCCGGGGGGGGGGGGGCGGCCGGGCGGCGGCTGGCGGGCGGCGGCCGGGTGGCAGGCCAGGGCGGCGGCTTGCGGGGGCGGCCGGGGCGGCGGCTGGCGGCGGCGGCGGGCGGGCGGCGGCCGGGGCGCTTAGGGCTGCTCGGGCTCGGGTCGGCGCGGGCGTGAATGCCCGCGCCGACCGGAGCCCCCACGGGTATATAAGTTTTATTTACGACGGCCACACCATAGGCCGTCGTAAATAAGACTTATTTACGATAGCCTCGGTGTGACTGTCGTACATAACTGCTATATACGACAGTTTAGGGTTGGCTATCGTATATAACACTTATATACGACAGCCACGTACTAAACGACGGTTGTACTGTCGTTTATAAACTTATATACGACAACCTCTGCTGACCGTCGTATGTAAGTTTATATAGAACAGCTAGCCGTCGTATGTTATACTGACTGTCGTATGTTGCCCTGTTTCCTGTAGTGAGATGTCACTGTACAAGGAGGAGTGGGAATACTGGCTGTCACTACCCTCTTGTAAGTAAACCTTCTTCAGACGTCAGATCTACGGCCCAGTTTATGAACAAATGATCCAGGTGGGTGTGACAAGACTCGCGACGACGAAACAGTCTGTCACGATCAATGCCATTTCAAATTCATGTCCAACGTTGCGTCACCATAATGGTTGCTGGTGACACGAAACTTCGACATCATGTCGTTCTCTTCGAAAAAGAAAACAAGTGTCCCTCAAAATGTATGCACGAAAGCATCAGGCGCACGATATGGACGACGAAGACGACGACGATGCGACACACGACGCCGATTTAGCTGCCACCTCCGCGCCCCTGCCGCACAGAAGCTGCGCGATGGCCTCGTGCCCCGTGATCTCTGCCACCTGGAGCGGCGTCGCGCCCCGCCTGGTCTTGGCGTTCACGGCGGCGCCCATGTCGAGCAGCAGCTCCACGGCCTCCGCGTGGCCGCCTTGGACCGCGAGGTGCAGCGGCCTGTGCCCCTCCACGTCCTCGCACTCGATGTCCATACAGCCGGACCCAGTGAGCATGACGATCACGTCGCAGTGGCCCTTGATCGCGGCCAGGTGGAGCGCCGTCAGGCCGTACTGGTCGCGGCCGCGGACGCCGGTGCGCTTGCTGAGCAGGGGCTCCAGGCTCTGGAGATCGCCGCGCCTCGCCGCCGTCATGACCAGCTCCCACCGTTCCAGGACGTCCACCACTTCTTGCTGCGCACAGCAAAAGACATCTCTTCCGTCAAATTAGAGGACAGTGATTGCAATTCACTACGGTTCGTCATCCTACTCCTATCATGATTCGCGAGCGCAACGACGCGGCTCACATGTGCCAAGCTGCGTCCAGCCTCAAGCTGGCCCATACCGTGATCCCTCTTGTCTCTAGTGTTCGTTAGTGAAGTACGGGTTACTGCAGGGGTTTGTTGCGGCGAATATCTTCATCCAGTTAAAAGTCTTAAAGAAGAGGCATCTGAATTCCCTGAAGTGAAGGCTGATGCAAGTGTAGGTCTAGGACAGTAAGAAAGACAAGCAGGTGGATTCGGAGTCGCTTACGTATCCTTTCTCGCGCGCCACGTCCAGTGGCGTCCTCCCGCGGGCGTCGACCGCCGTTGTGTCGGCGCCCAAGTCCACCAGCACAGCCGTGGTCTCCGCCTTCCCGGCCGAAGCCGCCGCGTGTAGAACCGTCCTCCCCTCGCGATCACGCGCGGCCAGCGCCTCCGGCCCGAGCTTCCTCAACTCTCCGTAGTCCCCTCGCGACGCCGCCGCGTGCACCGGAGCCCACTGCTCGGCGTCGGGCAGCGCGGCCTCGGGCTCGAGGAATGGCAGGAGGTGCGGCTGCCGGCGCAGGATGAGGCGCATGGCCGCGGCGTCCCCGGCGTCCGCGGCGAGCCGGAGCAGGTACGGTCCGCCGAAGAACACGCGCAGGCGAACCGAGCTGACGCTATTTTCGGCGCCGGCTGCCGCGGAGTCGAGCTGCGCGGCGGAGAGCGCGGAGAGGACGAGGAAGCGGTCCGCGCGGGAGCGCGGGAAGGACGGCGGCGCCTGTGCCTGCGGGCGGAGCACGACGCGGAGGGTGGCGGTGGAGAGCGGCGACACGGCTCCGCGCGGAGGGCTGACGAGGAACTTGAGCGGGGAGGAGGTCTGGACCTTGAAGGCGACGGGGAGGAGCGGGTGCATGGAGCGGAGGCGGAGGTCGGCGCGGCACTTGGCGTTGGGCTCGAAGTCGATGACCACCTCATCCTCGACCACTTCCAGGAGGTGCTCCGGCTCCGGCGTGGCGGTTGTTGAGGAGGTTGGCTCCGGCGTGGCCATTTCTTGGAAGTGGGGGTGGAATGAAATGTTGAGTGAAATCAGTGGAAAGCAGTAGGCAGCATATGGAATGGTGGCTGGGTACCTAGGACGACGGCTCTTTTGATGTCAGGCTGGATGGACAGTGGAGGGGATGTTGATCTTCTGCGCCGGTGTTTGCCTGAGTATACTCGTGACACCTGTCGTCGTTCCCACGCACTCACGGTTAACTCCCATGACCACAGCTTTGCGCGCTGTCCGTGCAGGCTCGGTGGATCTCCCGTGTGGCCCTCGATGGCATGATAAACAAGGGGGGCATCGAGGTAGCGTAGCATCCGTCGCATTCAGAACGGGTGGCGAGTCACGCCATGCGAGCGAGCAGCCATCACTCGCAAGTCGCAAACGATACAGCGCCCTCGTGACGGCCACCACCATCTCGTGCCTCGCTCGATGTCGGCCTGCGTCGCGCGGCGAGATCCTGGCGCCCGGTTGGCGAGTCCCGGCAGGCATGTGCCGACGCGGTGCCCCCATTTTTTGCCGTTTGTCGTGCACGAATCCGCACAAAACAGGGGCTTTTGGACGGACGCGTCCGCGAGCACATATCCGCGAGGCTTGGCGATACGCGCCTGCGCGAGGAACTGCTGGGAGTAGAAAACTCGCCGTGTCTGCCGCTCCCCAACACCTCTGTTCCCTGAGGTTGTAGGCACCGCCCGTACGGCATGTGTTAGAACAACAAAGCTCGCCTCGATGCAAGCACTTGGATTATCAAAGCACTACTGATCCAGATCTAAAGAAACCATTGGTATATCGTTCAGCTGTCAAGAGGGGGACATGAACATGTCATTGCGGGCGACCAAATTATCTTTGGTCAGGCCAACGTTGTCTCTGGTTTAGACCCATTTTTGATTCGCTACTGTATGAACGAGCTAAATATTGTGTTAATTAGTATATAAAATGTAGAATAAACAAGGCGTTTGTAGTCCAACGGTTAGGATAATTGCCTTCCAAGCAATAGACCGGGGTTCGACTCCCGGCAAACTCATTCATTTAGTTAGGACTCTGGGGTTAACAACGTGCCCGCACTGTAGTTTTGCATGCCCAAGTTTGGGCGGACCGATTTCTATCCTTCAGTGGCCCTATGAACTGTAATCCAAATGTGTTGTGGTTTCGATGCGATGAACACATTCTCTCCTTAATTACGTTACTGATTTATTAAGAACTTAATTCAGCAAAGAGAACTCATAGCACTCCATCATCCTAGTTGTACTGAAAAAGATTGTACAGTTTGACGATTATTTTAGATGCGGGGAAGGACCCCGACCAGTGTTTATTTGACAGGTTCAAAGAAAACTACAGTGTTGATTTGACCATATGACAGCTTAGGTGCCACCTGACGGATGTTGGGTTCAGCAAACCATATGAACTAAGACACGAGAGCGGTCATGCCGTGCCGTGGCACCAACTACGTACGTACCATATGATGTTGAAACCAACCGACACGGCCAAAAACGACGTGCCCGCATTGTTTATGGCCTTCACCACTTGACCTGCAGTTTTGCAAGGCCGAAGTTTGGGCGGACCGATTTCTCTGCTTCAGTGGGCCTATGAACTGTAATCCAAATGGCCTGTGGTTGCGATGAACACATTCTCTCCTACATTACATTACTGATTTATTAAGAACTTAATTCAGCAAAGAGAACTCATAGCACTCCATCATCCTAATTGTACACAAAAGATTGTACAGTTTGATGGTTATTTTAGATGCGGGGAAGGACCCCGACCTCGAGTGTTTATTTGACAGGTTCAAAGAAAACTACAGTGTTGATTTGACCATATGACAGCTTAGGTGCCACCCGACGGATGTTGGGTTCAGCAAACCTTATGATCTAAGACACGACAGCGGTCATGCCGTGCCGTGGCACAAACTACGTACGTACCGTATGACGTCGAAACCTACCGACACAGCCGAAAACGTATCAACCCGACCGTCTGACGACCCGCACAGATTAGGCCATCCAAGGTTTTGGTTCGCCGAAGGACGATGGAGTCTACTACTTCTCTTTTTCGCTGTCCCAAATAACTTCACGGCAACTGATGAATGGCCTGGTGGCGGCCCGCACCAGGAGCTGTGGTGAGGTGAGGTCCAAGGCTGCCAACAGCCAGCACCCAAGCAGCCTTTGCAGTTCGCAGCCTTTCCTCGTCCCCGGCACCAGCAGCCACCATCACGTGGACGGAGCATGCGGCATAGTGTTGCTCGTGGGGCTCAGGTCGGATGGAGATAGGAGAAAGGCCAATGATCAAAGGCAATAAGCACGCCTTCCAACAACTAACTAAAAAGTTCCCGGAGGTAAAATCGCCAAGATTCCCCTAGTTTTTCTTTTGCGTCAGACTGTGCGTAAAAACTGCTAGTGACTCGTGGACGTTGGATCTACTACCTCCATTCACAATATTCTTTTATTCCCACTTCATAATATATTTTTCATTCTATTTCTCTCGCATTTCGTCCCTTTTTCGTTCCATGCGCACCATAATTTTTCATTTCCCCTTAATTTCCGTACTCAAAAGTTTTGAAGCCGAGCAACGACCACGGAGAACAGGTCACTCGTGCACTCCAGTTCCCAGAAGCAACAAGAATTTCAAACAGTACCGCCCTTCAACTTCTGCAAAGACTGTTTGTTGGTTCTCACCATAACAATCTCATACGTTGTCGTTGCTTATAAGCATATTTTTTCATCAGTTTCGGTAGTACTAGTAGTTGCCAGCTGACAGCCGTTGCAGCAGAGACGAGAAGATCGATCTTTTAGGACTCCAGACGTTGGCCTTTTATCGAAATAGGATTCCAGACGTTGGGTGTCCCTTCTTAGTCTAGCCCTCGGGCTGGAGGATGGGTTTTTGTATTTCTCTTTATCATATATATGGTGCAACATAATATACAGGTATAAGATGTATGACTATTTTCTTTTAAGAGATCTGAACATGAGTAGGAACTATTCACGTGTTTTATGTTTTAAAATTATTTATGAGACGTCCACGTGTTCAATCATCGGTCGAATATCAAAGAGTGGTTAGTGCTAACGCCATATATTGATATTCTGTAGTTATTACATCATGTTTCACCTAAGGTTGACTTTGTATTCCAAGCGAAATAGAAACCAGCAAGTTGCAAAGTTACCTTCAAGTTCTGTTCCTTGTAAGAAGGAAAACCTGAAACTTGCAAGGGCTACAACATAAAAGAAGCACTCCTCCATTCTAAGCCTGGGGCTGGGAGCTAAAAATCGGAGCCCCAGAATCCACAACCGCGACCCAGCCGCCGCGTGCACCCCTCCATTCCAAAGCCGAAAAACGAACAAATCCCCCGCCTCCTCCTCCCCGACTCCAGCCGCCGTTCGTCCATCTCCCATGTGGCTTCCCTGGGTGAAGACGCGCCCTTCCTCTCCCCCCTCTTCCGCCACCTCCACCGCGCTCGCCACCGTCTCCCCGCGTGTGTCCTTCTCGTCCCCCTCCCTCAAGGATCTCCAGGCGCTGCTACACTCCGACCCCGCAACGCCCTCCCCGCAGCCCGCGCCGTGCCCTCCCTCCGTCCGCGTCTTCCACCGCGTCCGCGTCGCCGCCTCCGCCTTCCGCGCGCTCCGCACCCTCCAGGGGCCACCGTCCGCAGAGGCCGACCGCCGCGTCGTCGTGCTCTACTCCACCTCGCTCCACGTCATCCGCGGCACGTACGAGGACTGCCGCGCCGTGCGCGCCATCCTGCGCGGCCTCCGCGTCTCCGTCGACGAGCGCGACCTAGCCACGGACCCGCGCTACGTCCAGGAGCTCGCCGCCCTCCTCCCGCGCGCCGTCCGCCGCGTCACGCTCCCGCAGGTCTTCGTCGGCGGCCGCCACCTCGGCGGCGCCGACGAAGTTCGCCGCCTCCACGAGGCAGGCGAGCTCCGCCGTGTCGTAGCCGGCGCCCGCGCAGCCTCCCTCGCCGCCTGCGGTCGGTGCGGCGGCGAGCGGTACGTGCTCTGCGGCAGCTGCAACGGTAGCCACAAGCGGTACAGCGTCAAGGGCCGCGGCGGCGGGTTCCGGACCTGCGCCGGCTGCAACGAGAACGGCCTCGTCCGGTGCCCCGACTGCTCCCCGCCTGACGTCTGACGGCTCAGTCAGATCCAAAAGGTCCCAATCTGTTAGTAACTGCTAGTAGATGATTTCTTAGTTTCAAACTTGAGATAAAAATGAGCCTTCAGCCTTGTGTGTAGTAGCTGTTAATCTTACTCGTTAGCCTAGTGATTTTTTTGTTGCTATCAACGTACGTGGCCATTTGCAACTTTCCTTTTCTAACGTTTGCTAATCAACGTCTCTATAATGTCGGGTGTTGCGGTAGGATTAGAACGGTTGTTCATTTCCTTGCTTCTTTGGCCACGCCTTCCTTTTTCTTTGGCAAGCTATGCTTGACAACTTGAGGTGGATTTGAGTTTGGACCTAAAGTGTGTTTGATACGGGCCGGGGGCACTTAATAACTCCGAGTAAAAGTCTTATAAATGCAACCATTCAGTACTGGCTGGGATGAATTAGATATAGGCTGGTGACCTGACTCTTTTTTCTGATGGCGTTCTGCCGAAGTCTCGAGAAAGATGCTGCCTGGCATCCCGCTTGAGTGAGGTCATGGAGCGTCAGGCGAAGAAGGGATCTCTGTTTTCGAACGCCCGTCTCGTGCGACGCTACATTTGAATGCGATACGGCGTGTGTTGGGCAAAGCTGCCGTTGAAGTGGGAGCTCAATGCGTTACCACTTGTATCCCTGAAGAAAATGATCTCGGGTTCGAGTGAAAATAATGTCAACGGGTTAAGTACACTGCCCGTACTTGGGTCTTTCTTGCGCGCATATAATGGCGCCCCTTTTCTTCAATCAAAGCGGTAACTTTCAGGTCTAGCTGGGGTCCTCTGAAAGAATCAAACCGGAGAACGGGACAGATGCTTCCTGTCTGCATTATACTACAAGTAGTACGAACGATTGTTCCACTGTTTACCCCTGCTCTACGCTTCCATTCTCTGACCACTCAAACTCAGAGCGCTGTCTTTGTCGGATCCTATTCACCCGGTTCCAACGTATAGGAAGCCGTGATGACGACGACAGTGAGAAGGCAGCAAAACGGTCAGTCACACGCGACGCTGCCACTTGTATTCGGCAGGCACAGCACCTGTAACGTGGTGCGTGCGCGCGACGGGAGGGTGGCAACGCGCGGGTCACGGCCGCCACCCGGCGGCCGCGAGGCAGAGGCTCCGCCGGCCCGCGGTTGGAGGCTTGCGTTGCGTCTGGTGGGAGGAACAACGACGTGCTGTGCGCTGCTGCGCACCAACGCGACGCGAGCCGCGCAAGCGCAAGGCTCACGTGGTGGTGGGACTCGGGGTAGCCTCGCACCAGCGCCGCGCAACGTGGATGGGGCCGCGCCTCGGCAGCCTTTGTTGCGGCAATTGCTGGACCGGCAGTGGCAGTGCGGCCGCAGCTGCGCGCTGCTTTCTCAATCTCACGGTCCGCTTTCCAGCTCCTGCAGCCTGCTGATTCGTGCAGGAGGAAAAAAACGGACCGTGAGAAAGCAACCAGGTAGCTGATCCGTCGCGACGTCAGAACTGGCAGCAACCGTTTCATCGTCGACGACGCGATGCAGCCGGGCGTCTCCTGTCTGCTTGTACCTAGGATTAGCAGTCTGCAACCAGGCACTCGCGGTAGGGCCCTTGCCCAGGTGCAACGGTCGACCGTCCGTGTTGCCGTGGTCCTGGCAGGTCATCTTGGGGTCGTAGTCGAAGCAGAACGCGTGGTGGTTGTCCTCCTTCCAGCAGCCCCCGCGGCTGCGACAAATGCCACCTCGCCTGCAAGACGAGAAAACTGCGCCGCCGTCTGATCAGAAGCACACACACCGTCAGAACAGGGACTCGGAGAGCACGGCCGCGAGGATGGAGGCGGCAGAACGGGATGCTTACTGGCGGCGGCTATGCGCTGCAGCACGAGAAGGACAGGGTACAGTGCCGTCTTCCTCCAAGCCTCCATGGCGGGAACAGGGTAACGTCAACGAATTGAAGAAGACGGGCCCAGGCTCGCTCAACGAATGCAGCGGCTCTTCTGTTTCGCGCCGATCGCCATCTGTTCTATTTCCTCTGAACAAGTATCATCTTGGTTGGGCCGATGACTTAACAGGTGGCCTCATCTGTAACTTTTCTGTTTCAATAGACTGTTGATGTTACTTTTGTGGTAGTATTGCTCTTTTTGTTTTTAATGGATTACATTAGGATAACTTTCTTAGCTCAAGAGTGGACTAAAAATACCGTCCTAACGTCACGAGAGAGTACTCAGATTTGCGTTTAAATGTTTAAAAATCACAAGAGTTCATGTTAATCTACATAAAACAGTCAATCCTAGAACAAACTTGACTCCAAGCTCTTTCTAGATGATCCTCACGACCGGAAACAATGTACAGAACAAGCATGTTGTTGTACGGGAGGAGAAAAAAAAACACGAACGTCTCTTCATCGCTGCGCGGTTTTATTCTGCAGGAAGGCGTCCAGCAAGGCGTTCTGCTCCCGTGCCAGGAACCTCACGCAGATGGGCGGCGTCACGTCGTACCTGGCGAGCAGCGCGTAGGGTATGGAGAAGAGCCCGTCGCCGCATATCAGCCCGGACGCGAAGACCGGCGCGAACACCTGCGCCCCCTCCCTGTCCATCCTGCTCCACGCGTACAGCATCAGGCTCCCCACGCACATGTCGATGGAGACGGCCGGCACCAGCAGGAAGGAGATGGCCATGCCGGTGGCGCTCGGGATGTAGTGCTGCGTGGGCCACCTGTTGTGCGCGGCCACCTCTCGGACCGCGCTGATGGCCAGCGCCAGCACGAAGAAGGCGATGCTGATGTTGACGCAGTGCTTGGGCGGCTCGTGGTGGCCGGCGCCGAGCACGGCGATGGCGCGGTACACCTTGGCCATCGGCGCCTGGTAGATGGTCGTCTTCCTAGGCTTGGTCTCGTAGAGGTGGTGGAACACGGCGAAGACGACCGGGTTCACGACGCAGCCGAGCGCCGTGCCCACGACCTGGCTCACGAGCGTGGCGCGCGGCGAGGTGAGCGTGAGGTAGCTCGTCTTGAAGTCCGACATGAAGTCGGACGCCGGGGACACGACCGACGACACCACGCCGCAGATGACGAGGCTCCCCACGATCCCGCCGTTGGGGACGCCGATCCACGACGCGAACAGCAGGATCGCCAGCTTGTTGTACTGCGCCGACAGGTTGGTCTCGGCGACGCCCGTGCCGTAGGCGTTGCAGAAGGCCAGGAGCGGCGCGAACACGTACGCCACGGCCACGTGGTAGAACCGCACCTGGCGGAAGATGAGCGGGACGGCCACGGCGGAGAGGGCCGCCAGAACCACGTAGCCGCCGATGGCCATGGTGCCGGGGATGTGCTCCCTGAGGAACAGCTGCGTCCGGCGGCGGTCGTCGAAGCTGAGGACCTGCCGCGGGATGGCATCCACGTCGGAGAAGGACCTAATCGTCTCCGCCGCTATCCGGTGACCCCGCATGGTGTGTATGGTCCTCAGGGAGATCACGACAAGCTGGAAGAAGCCGTCGCCAAGAATCATGGCTATGGCGCCGAACACCTGTAATGATCCCATTGAATGAATCCAGTAGGCTCCAGCTGGTGTAGTGATGCCATTCCATAGGCCAATCAATCACAACAAATTAAGCTGGTGCAGAATACTATATATAGTTACCTTGTACCCGTTGAGGCCCTTGAGACTGGTGTCTTGGAGATCGGCGTCGTACCAGTTTCCTCGTTTGCTTTCGATGAATGGCCACAAGAATCCCCAGGAGACGATGGAACCGACGAGCATCGAGATGTTTATCAGGTAAGGGCTGATCATCCCGACACCAACATAAGTTCCGCTCAAGCTGAGGTAGAAGCTGCACGATTCAGAAGAAACAATGCCATCGATCAGTTGCAAGTGGCAAATTAACTTCCCTCTAGCTAGTAAAACTTTGACAGTGGATCAGTGCTCATGTCCACTGAAACTGAATGCCCCCGTGGATCAGTGCTCATGCCGTGCACTGATTTCAGTTCAATTCTTGTTTCGGACTCTTACCCGCGGCGAAACGCGGTGAGACCGAAGGACGGGAAGGATGTGAAGCCGCAGTTGGGTCCTCCAGTGTAGAACCACTGGAACACGGACCAGAACAAGCTCCCCATGCACGTCCGGAGGACGAGCGACACCTGCCTCCTGCGATGAGAAATAGAATAACGACACCAATCAATTCCTCGCTTCCTCAAAGCTAGCTAACCATATTGCCAGCTTGCTATCAGTTCATGAACCTATACGACGACGTACTCACTTTGCCTGCAATGCACCTTGAGGAGTGTGGAAGCTGTTGATGAGGTGAGCCGTGGCCGAGCCGCTCGGGAACGTCAGCCGGTGGCGGATGATCATCGTCTGTTCACCGGTGAACCGGCGAGACGTCAGGCGCGCGGCTATAACTAGTAAGGAGGTGGTTGATGGGCGCGTGCGTACGTACCTTCCTCATTGGGACAATGGCGAGGAGGCCGACGAAGCTGACGAGGAAGAAGAATGCCATCGTCCGGCCAAGCAACGGCTCGGTGACGTTCGCGCCGCCGATGTCCGTGGTGCTGGTCCTCTCCGCCGTCCTCCGGTCCATCGCGAGCAGGTACGACCCGAACCCTCCTGATCACAACGACGCAGCGCACCAACGATATTGGACGTAGGACAAGACGGCAGTGGCGTGCGTTCATGGACTCGACGCCGGATCGAGTACGTACGTACGTACCGCTGTGTGTCATGCTGGCGCAGGCGACGACGCAGGTCTGGACGACCGCGTTCTCCTGGCGGGTGAAGGGCGGGCACGTCACGCCGAGCTGGCGGAGCAGGCGCGTCCACGCCTTGAGGAGGAAGAACCCGAGCAGGGCGGCCGAGATGTTGAGCGATGGAATGATCCCGGACGTGAACACCAGGTTCATCATGATGCCGCTGAGCGCCGCGCCAAGCGCCAGGCTCGCCGCCACGGCGCGCCCCGTCACCTGCTCCGTCCACGGCGGGACGGGCGAGGCCTCGAAGGCGCGCTCCGTCGACGGGCCCTCCCGTGGGTCGCCGACCGGCTCCATCCTTCCCCCGCGCCGCCCTGCCTAGCAGCCGGATCGTCGGTGCGAGAGGTGGACGGCCAATGCATGCACGTTCGACGCGGTCGATTGTTGACCAAGGGATGGAGGGGAACGGAAGAATGAGAGGCAGATCGGTTGCATGCTTCTGGCTTGTGTACTTACTATTATTAACAAGGTAATGGCGTGTCACATGAAGTAGAGGACATGGTGATTTCCCCACTAGCGCTGTGGAGGTAGAAAAAATGTCTCACGAGCTAAGCACAGGGGTGTTAATTCGACGGAATAACCAGCCCGGCCTCTCTCTCTCTCTCTCTCTGCTCTGCGTATCATAGCGCGAAATGTCATTATCGTGCATGTGTCTGAACGATGAGATTGGAGCGTCACTCTCAAAGTTCCCTCATGTACTGGGTAATTGTTGGTGATACGTGTAAAGAGTCAATCATAACAATTCGAATTAAAAGTCTGTTAGGTATTTGATCTATAAACACTTAGGGCACTAATGGGACCTGAAAGCCTATTAATACGTCTATAAATACAAGAAGTAGGGTTGAGGGCCAAAGACCACTCCACCACGGGACAACCCTAGCCGCCACCCCTTGCAGGCCACACGCCGAGACCCTTCACGTGCGCGCGGTGCTAGCACACCGGCGCACGACATTCCTCCCCGTACGCGTGGACTCCGTGGAGACGCTGCTGCTACTACTGCGCTGATCGGCCATGACGAACGTGATCGTCTACCTGCTGCCGTGACGAGAACATGGAAGAGACGAACGTGACAGTCTGCTTCTCCTACACCGACGCCCGTCTACGTTCCGCTGCGCTGCACGTCTAGTGGTAAAGATCTATGACCTTTGTACTCGCATGTTTCCTCGGTGACGCGATAAAATTGCTAGAGTAGCGGATCGCCGATTTTCCAACAATAACTAAGGGCGTGTTTGGCATGGCTTTGCTCCGCAGTAGAGCAACTCTGCTCCAAAACTCCGAGGTGAAGTAACTCTGCTGTGAAGTTAGAGGTGTTCATGATGGTGTTTGGCTGAAATACTGTTCTCAGCCTCAGAAAAGAGAGTTTGGAGGGTGTAATACCATTATTACCCCTGCTACGTAGATTGTATGCATTTTATAAATAGTAAAGTATATGAAATTCGTAAAATATTTTTAATTATACATTTTTTCAAGAATAATGAGATTTTTTCACTCTATAATAATAAAGTGTATGTAACAATTTTTTACTACTTTTTATTTGCACACTTGCTACAAATATAATGATGTATATGCAACTACTTTTTATTCAAACACTTGTTCGAACCATACATGAATAATAAAATGACAGATAGTACATAATCTTTGTCTTCTTACAAATCACTTAAACTTTTTTATTCTATCAAATTATTACATAAATATTCATACTAATTCTACGCGAGAGAAAGAGATGTCGCAATACTACCACGAAATGCATCCATCGTAACAAAACTTGACTCCGAAGTTGAATCATCGGAGGCACGGGCTGATACAACATATTTGTTGTATCTATCCGGAATTGTAGGTAAAAAGTCAGGATCTCAATCATAGTTATCAAAGTCCACATCGCCACTTGAATGCTCTCGAATGAAATTGTGGAGAACCATAGTGGCAGCTATAATATTTTTTTTGCCAGCATTGAGTACTTAGACATTGTGTACAAGATTTATCATTTCATCTTCCATAGTCTAAATAATCTCTCAATCACACGAGCGTCGACCGGGCGCGAACTGCAGCGGCTGCCGCCTTCTGTACGCGTCGAGGGGGTGGGGGTGGAGTGTTGTAGGCAGCGCAGGAGCTCGGCAGGGGCTGGTCGAGGGCGCCCGGCTGGCGGGCTGCAGGTGACCGGCGCGGGCTGCAAGAGGTCGGAGGAAGCGGCGCCGCCCTAGAGTTACCCAAGCCTGCGGGAGGAGTCCAGCAGGGTGGAGGAAAAGAAAAAAAGAAATGTTTTTTAACCAGTGGCGATTGCGGGTAATTATCCCCCAACTCCACGACTTCATCCATATTCACTGGTTTTAGAGTAACAAATGAATTGCTGCTTCTTCAACTATGTAAAGTTAAGCTGCTCCATAGAGTTATAGAGTTAAGATGTTTGGATAGATTTTTCAGCTCCGAAGTGAATTTGGACTCCAGAGCCATGCCAAACACGCCTTAAACTTCATGATCGATATTTTTTATCCGGAGAACCAAACTCTGTCGTCAAAAATTATGAAAGAAATGAATTATCGAAAGAGCAATTATTTTAAACCAGTCAGAAATGGTCTCCAAACAACAAGAAACGTTTCAATCAGAAATAATGCGTAGTACGAGTGAGGAGCACAAACAAGAAAATTCCATCAGGCTAACACCATAGCTTTTCATTTCTGGTACAGACGTGTCGAAAAGAGCTCTCTTACAGCAGTGGCAAAAATGGGCAAACAGATGAGCATTAGCGCAACTGTTAACTTTGTAGCCTTGGACAAAACATCAACATTCAGTAGTATACAAGCTACGATATGCCCATTTATCATGCAATTTATTCAGTAGTATACTTTCTAATATCCGATTATTGCATTCAACCGAGTCATGCTGGACAGACAATTAGCCAACTGATCCCTCAAGTTTGAGGTTCATGAGTGCGTCCACCTCCTGCGCAAACTCGTAAGGAAGGTGCTCGAACACAGCTCTGCAGAATCCACCAATCATGGCGGCAACGGCCTTTTCATGATCTATCCCTCTTTGCTGGAAATAAAATAGCTGGTCGTCTCCTATTTTTGAAGTACTAGCCTCATGCTCAACACGGCCACTAGTGCAGCCCACCTGTTATCAATAAAGTAAATCAATTTGATTAGGCAATGCGAAAAATAGATACAAGTATTATTAACATAAAAGCATATCTTTGTTAAGAACATTCAAGGAGTGGAAGTGCTAGAGGACATGCCATGTTTTATATTCTAACTAACAGAATAATCAGCAATGCGATCGAGTGAATCACCAATTTATTCTGCTGCCCATCATAAAATTGAGCCTAATATGATACTCACGTATCACAAATTATTAACATGATCATGAGAAGGAGCAGATATATTGCACTTCCTTCCCTGAAGGTTCAACCTCCTTTGAACACTAAACTCCAAAAATTTTCTGAAACCCTCTATTCTTTTCCTATATTTTTTTAAACTAAATGGCAAAGATAAATATATGAAACTACAAAACAAATGAATAGAGAAACACACAATTGCACATCAACATTTTGAAGTACATGCATTTGATAATTGAAGATAGTACTGAATTCAAACCTCAGACTTTACCAGCTAGCCAAGTACTAACTGAAACTATGTACTTCAAGATTATGGCTACACCAAAAACTGTCCAATAATCCAATAATAGCTAAAATGTCAGACACAAAAGACTAGTAATCTTTTCTTCTTATTCCAGCAATGGACCTAATCATGAAGAATTGGACAATTCAACAGTATTACTTGCTGTGGACCACACTATTACAACACGACATTTCAAAGCCTGAACTATGTCTTCCTTAAAGAGTAATAACATCATAACATGGAAGTATGAAGAGAGACAACTAGAGACATCCTGAATATATAGCACTGCAATGTTACATCAGTTTCTGCAATAAACGTTTACCATCCAGCTGTTGTATCAAAGGGACTTCTATCTTTCACCGTCACCTAATGCAAGAATTTCTAACACCTCCTTTCCTTACTACTGCAAGGATTTATTGGATGCTAGGGTTGAACCCCTGATTTCTTGGGCCAAAGCAAAAACAATTGTAGGTATTACTACTGTGATGATTTATAATATTAGATCAATTGGACGCACTCCATGTATGTCACTGCAATCCTTGTTAGAAATGTTATTACATCCAAGCTGGTTCATGCTAAGGAGTTTTAAAAGGTACCCTCAACTTAATCAAATCAATTGTCTTCTAAAATTCAAAAAACTCATGCTACAACATGTTTCAACTTTCAATTTTAACAAAGCCTATATGCTTACCCACTTCCACACGGCTAGTAATTGAATTGTCTAGATACAAAGGCATGAAGCATTACAAGCTTGCCATATCAGTATACCACACTGCACTTGAACCTTCCGTTTCAAATAGGAAAGCAAATATTTCATACCAAACAAAGCAGAAAGGTAGAGTAGGTTACCTGGATGGTGGGGTAGGTATTGGCAGCAGCATTATCCCCAATCAGCAATGAATCACACTGTGAAGAGTTATAAGCATTCTCTGCACCAGAGTTCATCTGGACCAGTCCACGGTAGCAATTCCTTGACTTCCCTGCAGAGATGCCCTTGGATATGATCCGACTGCGCGAATTCTTCCCCTTGTGGATCATTTTTGTCCCTGTGTCTGCTTGCTGACAATCCTTTGTAAGTGCAACCGAGTAGAACTCTCCAACGGTGTCGTCCCCAACAAGCTCCACGCTTGGGTACTTCCACGTAATAGCAGATCCCGTCTCAACCTGTGTCCATGAGATCTTTGAACCCCGGCCCTTGCATCGTCCCCTCTTCGTCACAAAATTGTAAATGCCTCCATTCCCTTGCTCATCACCAGAGTACCAATTCTGCACCGTGGAGTACTTGATCTCTGCTCCCTCCTCACACACAAGCTCTACAACAGCAGCATGGAGCTGGTTCGAGTCGTATGCTGGCGCTGTGCACCCTTCCAAATAGCTAACCGTGCTCCTCTCATCGGCCACAATTAGAGTCCTCTCAAATTGTCCTGTCTCCTTGTCATTGATCCTGAAATAGGTGGATATCTCCATAGGGCAAACCGTGTCCTTGGGCACGTAGCAGAAAGACCCGTCACTGAATACCGCCGAATTGAGGGCGGCATAGTAGTTGTCGCCGGGTGGCACAACGCTGCCGAGGTAGCGCTTCACCAGGTCGGGGTACTCGCGGATGGCCTCGGAGATGGAGCAAAAGATGACGCCCTTGGCCATGAGCGCCTCGCGATGGGTGGTGGCGATGGACGTGGAGTCGATGACGGCGTCGACGGCGACGTTGGCGAGGCGCTTCTGCTCGGAGAGCGGGATGCCGAGGCGGTCGAAGGTGTTGAGCAGCTCCGGGTCGACCTCGTCGAGGCTGTTGAGCTTGGGCTTGGTCTTAGGCGCGGAGTAGTAGCAGAGAGACTGCAGGTCCACGGGCGCGTACTCGTTGTCGCTCCAGGTGGGCTCGACCATGGTGAGGAAGCGGCGGTAGGCCGCGAGGCGGAGGTCCAGCATCCACGCGGGCTCCGCCTTGAGCTCCGAGATGCGGCGGATGGTGGCCTCCGACAGACCCTTGGGGATGGAGAAGGACTCGAAGTCGGAGACGAACCCGTACTTGTACTCCCTCTTCAGAAGCTTCTGCAGCGCGTCCGACTCGTCCTCCGCCGCCGACGGCTTATGCGGGCCCGTCTGCACGGCCACCACCGAGAGGCGGCCGCGCCGGTTCGCGGAGACGCGGCGTTGGGCCCCGCCATACGACGCGTGCCCCGCGCCGATCTTGGAGGCGAGAGCGCAGGGGGAGACGAGCGACGTGGAGGCGGCCATGGTGCGGCGGGGCGAAGCGAATTGGTTGGGGATGGGGGGAGAGGCCGGGACGGGTCGAGGGGAACCGGGGATTGTTGAGTGGCCCGAGGAGCCGTGGAACGGGCGTATGGCACGCGCCCGCCGCCGTGGGCCCGATCGAGACGGGGATGTGACCCCGGCGTTGGTGGGCGCGGTCCGGGGACGTGTGGCGGTCGAACGGCGAACGCACGCCACTGGATATGGCTGGCGACGCGTGGCGTTTTCTGTCGAGACGAAGTCGCGCGTTCCCTCTTAGCGCAAACGGGCCACGACAAAGCGACCGCGAGAACAGGCCCATCGCAGCCGTCGAGATCGATCCAACGGCCCGCGTGCAACGGCGGATCGCCCTCGTCGCCGCATCACAATTCACATCTCTCGCGCCATGACCGCCCCCTCCATGCTCCGCTCGCTCACGCGCCGCAGCTGCGCGGGGTGCCGGGGACAGATGCCTTCAGCCACTACCAACACCAGTAACGGTGGCGCGCATCCATCCCGCGGTGTCCAAGTTGCCGGGCTCCTACTTCCTCCTCCCACGCTGCGCCGGCGTTGATCCTGACGCCCACGCGGTGAGATCCCCTGATTTAGTATAGGTGTGTGTTGATCCTACCGAATGCTGTTGCTTTCGCGGAAGTATGTGATTGCACTATGTGTGTTCCCATATTCCTGGATAAATGCTCAAAATGAATTGCATTGCTTCTGACCTTTTCAAGAGAAGATTGACATTAATTGTTGGGGGAAAGGGAAGAATTTTAGCTTTATACACTGACACTTTGGTGCATCTAGCATCTGCTGGCTGCTGCAGCCTTGCAGTGTGTAGCAATTGAGTGGCTGGTGTGCTGCCTTTCGTCACAAAATTTTCGATTATGGTTAATACAGAGATTTTGCTGTACAATTCGAGCCTTAATTTGTTTTCTTAAACCAAAAACGTTTATGTTGAGTGTGGGAAATCGGCATTGTGTCCATTCACAACACGTCGATACACGTTGTGCACCTGATACTTATTGTATCTTTTCGGTAGGTCATGTGGTGGCATTGAGTAGTATGTGCTTCTGACCATCTAGTGCTCTAGTATGTACAGCCAAACAAATTAATTCTTGACAATGGAGAGGAAGTTCCTTATGGTTTGCTGGTACTGGTATGGTCCTCCGGAGTTGGTACTTCATCACTCATAAAGTTCTTGCTTTTTCCTAAGTCACCTGATGGAAGGTATATCAGATTGGTTTATCCTGTAATTACTGTCTGTGTATATGGATGCGTCACATAATTAAGGGGTTCTGTAACCATGTTTTTTGTATGTCTGTCAGTGCACATCCTTTAATACACATCATATACTGTTGTATGCATGGGCTGCTGCATTGTCTCGCAGACATATTCTTCTGTACTTTTGAGCGTGGGTAAGCAAAAATCCGTCCCATATGTTAGGATCTAGGCTTTTCAGTGGTGGCAGGATTGGTGTCGATGGGTGGTCACGCGTTCCTTCTGTTCGGGACGTGTCTGCCAATGCCCATTGGTGACTGTAGTGGATTTCTGGAAAGCACTGGCAAGGAAGCTCTCCTGGCTTTAGCTCAGGTAGCATGTTGATGAACCATCTTGCTAACCCTAGTCAGTAACAAAGCATTGGCAACCTACTATGACCATCTGCAGTGTCTTCTGAATCACCGGGAAAAACATGTGTAACGTGGAAAGGAAATTGAATAGAGGTATACATGAAGAAGCATGTCGCATTTCTCTGATTTAGTTATTACTTTTCTGAAGAAGAGATGTTAAGCAGAACAATTCCTTACCGTTCCTCTTTTACTCTCGAGCAGGTGGCGGGACGACAAGGCAAGTACCTCGCACGCCTACTCAACCGTGTCGTACTGGAGGAGGCCGAAACTGATTTTGGTCCCCCATTGTTTATAAGCATCTGGTTACCATGGCAATTATCGGAAGACACGAAGCTTTGGTCAATCTGAGGCAAAGCAAGGTTGGGTAATGTTTCTTTATTTCCAAAGTTTGACAGTTTATTAACTCCTCACTAATTGACTGATACAGTTACTACGTTGTCAGAAATCAAAAGGAATATCCATTCCAGGGTTTTTAAACTTCTTCATATGCCGTTCAGCGTACTTAACTCGTGCCGTTACCTGGAGGAATAGGCTTTATGTGTTTATCAACTGGCTGACCGCGCGAGTATTTGGCTGGGATATTAACCGTATATAGAGTGTCTGTCTATAGATGTCTTAGTACATATCGGCTATCTGAATGTAAGTTCCAAACGCACAATTTGCAAGCAAATTATGAATAAATCCAATGATACAACCAATTACTCGAATGTTACAATACTTGTGCAGCTCTAGTTTATTCCTTGCGGAAGAAATCAACTTCACTAAAGATTCACTAGAAAGTCCAAGCACATTTCGATGAGTTGAAGATTTCTACACTGAAGTTCAGCGTTCCAGCACACAACGCTTCAAGGAATCGGTTTTTAATTTCTTCCTGTTGTTAATTGGCCCATGATTAATGCAGAGTAAACAGTTTACTTGTTCTACAAATATATAAGATACACGGTCGAACTGCGCTTAAAAACAATGTAGTTTGAAGGCTAATATGCTACATAAGTAAGTCGCCGGTCTAAAAAAAGAGCTGCATAAGTCGCCTACTCTCCTGCAAATGAAAACGCTGCATAGACAACGGAGGACAAAGCATTATCACGTTGCCAGAAACATCGATAAGAATACAGAACAATATATCATGAAAGTAACTTCATAGACGGACAAAAGAGCATGAAAGATCTGGGCCAAGCAACAAAGCCGGGTAGGTTCCTGGATGGATATTCATACAAAACAATATACCAGTCCATGTGTATTGGAGCTTCTTCGGACAAAAATTGATCCCTAAATAAAATCTCTTTGAAATACTATTATATAACAGTAGGTACGTAGGAGAGTGCGCGATCAGGCATTCAATTCATGGACGCGACAATTCTATTCAAAGACGGTTAATTTTCTATAGATGACATGACCAATAACTTAATCTGAAAATTGAAGGGGTGCAAGTTGTAGAGCACAAATCAACCGAACAAATAACTGTTTCACTGCTACTTAGTAAACATGTGAAAGACAAGAAGCAACAATTATGCTACAATGCAGCAGATGTTACCGGAACTTATGAAACACAGCAACTGAAATCAGCAAAGGAGGCCAAGCAAGCTTGGAAAAACTTTTCTTCTAAGGTCCCTTGTTCAGTTCATTCTGCGTCTCTTGTTCCGTTGGAGGCCCCCGCCATCCACATCCAAAGAACCCAAGGTACTGCTCCTCCCTCTCCTTCTCAAAGATCTTGAAGACCCTGCATTGCTTGGCTCTTCTGCACCCTCCGGAATACCAACATCACCCTGTATCACTGCGATAGTGCTTGAGTTAGATGCTTGATCAACAGAAGGTAATCCGGCAACATTAGTTGGGCCAACTATTGGCTCATTGTTTTGCAAATTTAATGATGAAGTGAAGCCTCCATATTGGCTTGGTGAAGCTATTCTTCTAAGGTCACTCATGGCAGTTGTCAATCTTTCTGTATTTGCAATGCCAATCATGGCAAGATGTTCCAACAAATCAAGAGGAGTTGAGCCACGCCTAGATGATTCTGATGCGTCGTTTTCTGGAAAACCACTATCAGGACCACTGGAACCACCTTCAGTGGCACTCTCTGTTTCTCTTTGCAACCGTCGGGCTCTTATCCATGTAGCGAGCGTACCCAATCTACTTAGACGACTAGTGTGTTGAGCACTGTCATTTATTTCCTGCCCAGCTTCAGATGGACCGTCAACCCTATTCACGCTATTCATAATCTGTTGATCGAGAACGCGCCTCCATGACGACAGTATTCCATGCGCCTCACCAAGCCTTCTTGATATTGGTCGCATATTATGGAACTGCTGTCTGAAGCTTTCAAGGCGATTCCCATGTGGCCTCGGAGGAATTGTAGGGCCAGCAGCTGATTTCACGTCTTCCACAGCCTTCTCTCCATCCGAATTTCCTCGACCGTATATTGGAGTAATATTTGCCTCTGTGACCTCGCCTTTGCAGACCGGGCATTCCTTGTGGTTTGAGTAAACATTAAGCCACTGATACAAGCAAGGCCAGCAGAAAAGATGACCACAAGATGTGACTACCGGCTCACTAGCCATCTCAAAACATATGTTACACTCAAAGGTGGCAGCGGCCTTGCCCTGGTCTCCGGTGGACTCTATGGCACTGAATTCAGCGACTACGGGAGTCACCTTATTTACTTCTGCAGCATTACTTGCAGGCTCACGCTGGGGCACCGCCACCAGGGCATCCTGCCCAGTGGGGCGAGCCTCAGAGCTGAGGGGCGGAAGGTCAGACCTGAACCTTCTCGTGCGGAGCCACCGGCTTCCAGTCTGCTCGAGCAGCCACCGGTACCGGGCAGCAGTGTCTGGGAGGAACGATGAGGAGGCCGTGGACGACGAAGGCCGGTCCTCCAACGAGTCCCAGCCCAACAGTTCGCTGGCCCGCACCAGTGGCGGCGGGTGCTGAAAGGCGGCGAACCTAATGTCGTCATGGAGCTCGGGTATGAGCGGATCCGGAGGCGGGATGTAGGACAGATGCGCGTCTGGAGTTGGTGGGTCCTCCGGGTTGTATGGGGAGTACGCCTCCGGCAGTGCAGGGGACAGGTCGGCGCGGGAGGGGGGGTACGGCTGGAGAAGCTGCTCCGGCGGATGCGGCGCGTCGACGGACGCGGCGGAGGAAGACGGCGATGAGGGCATCGGGGTGCCGAGGGAGAGGTCGGAGCCGATGTCGGGGCGTCGCGGGCGCGGGACGAGGGGAAGGCCGAGGTAAAGGTTCAGATCCATCCTCCTGCTGCTCCCCGTGGCCTCATCGGCGTCCATCCGACGGAGAGGCACCCCAGAATCTTACCCCCGCCTCCTCACCGCGCCGCTGACTTCCGACCTCACCGAGACCGGAGTCCGCAGGAAGCAAACCCTATCTCGGGGCGGGGACGCGGCACCAGCGGCTGGCTCATGGACGGAGGAATCGAGCACACCCCTCGCTGCCTCTGTAGCAGAAGATTAGCAAGCGGCGGAGCGGCGGGGCGTGGCCGCCGCCGGCGAAGGAAGCAAATGCGGCGACGGGGATGGGGATGTGCGGGCATGAAGAGGTTGTGCGGGTTCGGCAAGCGGTCCGAATCTATATCAACTGCCTCGGTGGAACGGGGGATTCCATTTCTGCATCAGTTAAACCGTGCTACCGGTTAACCGTTAGTCCTTTGACCTGCTGTTTTAAAAGGACACTCAATGCTGAAAACTTTCCGTATGGTTGAGTATATACATGCCCATTTTACCGCTTGTATAATATTTAGAAACCATATATTAAAAATTATTAGAGAACGAAATATTGTTTACTTATAGTTTTTTTAGAAATCCCTAAGTCAGTTTTTTAGGAGTCTTTTTTGCATAAATATTAGAGCATCTTCACAAGAGCCCCATAAAATTAGTTTCTAAAATAGCTTTTGGAAGGAACCGAAAAACTATAAGAGGTATTTTTTCTTCTGTATTTCAACATTTCTCCTTAAAGTGGATCTAGAAACACTTTTAATTGGATCACATTAGTATTTGGGGGTCAGGACAACATTAATCCTTTTAGAAAAAAGAAGGATTGAGGCTCTTAACTTTTACTCTATTTGTAGCTACAAATGAGGAAAGTTTAGGCAAAATGAAAAATATTGAACCTAGTTTTGAAGCCTTGTTTGAGACATTTTTTTCTGACTAAACCTCAAGAATTAAGTTTATGAAGTGTTTTGAACTTTTGATTTATCTTTTATAGATGCCATTACACGGTTTTCAAAGGCCAACGAACAAGCACGAAACGGCCCGCTTGCTTGTCGGGGGAAAATTTACAAGACGAAAACAGATGCACAGTATGTCAGTACAGTACAATGCATGATATTACAACACTTAAGTCCATGTATGTGCTCCGTAAAACAACAATGTAGTTGGTAGTGCTTCCAGCATGATTTTCTTTTCTAAATGGGCGTAGGGGTCAATTTCTAAAGAATTGTTTGGATGAAGACTGACCCAAATGTTTGAGAACCATAGGAATTTCATGGAAATGTTAAGAATGCATATGATTTTTTATGTGCGATATTTGAACTAACCAATGTTAGTACAATTGTATCAAATATTGATCATTTATCGCACTCAATACAAGGGGCGTGCAGGAGAATTACGGTCAATGTCATCAAGCGAAAGATGGAAGTTACAGAATTCCATCCCTCTTTCCTTCGTTAACACTTCCTTTCCAGCCATACAGACATAAATGGCATGATGAAGTGTGATGTAGAACGCCACCACAGAAGAAAAATCTTAACTAACAGAAACTTTCAGGGTACCAACAGATTCCTTCCATGCGGTAACTGGAGATGCGTCCTAACATAAAAAGACTACCTATCGTGGAAAAGCAGGACAGATGAGATGCTCCACTTCCCTTGTTTGCCTGGGTGTCTCTATTTGGTCCAGCATCAGAGTTCCACCAAACAGGAGATGCAAATCATTCTTGTGGACTAACAATGTCAAGAATCTGCAAGGCGGAGGCAGCATGATATCAACGTCTAACCTTATGATGTCTAGAAGATCACAATTATCCAAAATGGACGACAAGATAAAAAAAGCCAAGCCTAAGTAAGATAAGCGAGAAAACCTTGTCAGTGAACCGACGAAAAGCTTGAAGCTCCATAAGTTTCTCCAATTCCTACAGACAGACCGACAGACGATGAAAGAAAGAAAACTGAAGGCAAAATTAACAAGTACTGATCAGCCAAGACTCATATCTGCTGCAGCCAAATCTAGTGGCATGGACCATTTTTTTGAAGCTTGTCAAATATTTCAGTAGATATCAAATTCATGAAAATGATGAAAAACAGAAACGATTTGTACTATTTCTATGATATAAAAAAACGAGCTTCCCACCAGTATTCATCCTAGTGTTTATTTTATAATCAGACACAATAAGCTAAGCTATGGCACATGCTATTCAAGCAGTATAAGTAACAGAAGAGAGAAGATACGACTCCAAACATACTTCAGCCTTAGCCATTATCACAATAGGAATACCTTTTCTGGTTCTGAAGAGCCATCAGTCTTAAGAATCATTTTCTGCAGTACAGGATCCCTCACAGCATCACAAATCTCCTTTAATTCCGCTGCGAAGAATAAAAACCTCAAGTAAGAAACACATAGAGAATTTCGTGATATTATTACTAATTAAATAAGGTACAGATGCTAAGCTTTTATTAATCCTGGCATTTTTGAATTTAGCATTAACATGCATCTATCGGTTCACATGAGTAAATAATTACTGAATCTCCAGTTTCAAAGACAATAAATAAACTACATGACATATTATCAAAAAAACTACATTACACACGATACATGATAAAGGGTGTACCTAGTACTGAAGGCTCCCCGCATATTGTTTGGAAAAAGGTTATTTCTAGACAGCTTTATCCATACTTTTGCAGATAAGTTGGTTTGAACTCGAGACCATGGGTTTCATTTTCATGAGAATGGCTAAGTGTAGTTGCTGGCTTGCGAAACCTATCACAACCCCTCCTCCTTTATCCGGGCTCGGGACCGACTATGTTATTACAACAAAGGCGGAGTTGAAGTCAAGACCATGGATTAGAGATTATTAAACCATGACAGATCAGATATATTATCAGTAGACACTTCCTACATGCTCATTATTGTACTTTCATCGATGAATTTCTCCTACAAATTGATGTCTTTTAAGAAAGTTTAAGCAAGTGTAGATAATTAGAAGGTCACAGAAAAGATATCCTTTTTGTATCTAACCTAAATGACAATCTTACAAATGCAACAAACAGTGCATAACAATACATAGTCCACCTATAAACTTGATGGTATGTTCGGCCACACCTATAAACCTTTTTTATGAAATAGGAGCCAGGGTGTTCCTACATTATAAAGTATTAAAAAACAGAAAAAAAAGTTTCCATAGTTTTTGTCACACCTATAGACTTTAACCTATTGTTGTCAACCAGCCAGCTTGGATCCTCAACTTCAAGTGTTTTTGTAGGACACAGCATATTCGAAGATTTTGTACGACACGTGGTGTCCGGTGCTGCAGAACAACAGGGCAAACTTAAGTTACAATTGAACAAGTTATTGCCTTAATAAAATCCATAATTGAGCAATAATAGCATTACATATCATACTTTAGATAGCTATTTTAACTACTTTGATAAAATAAGAATACAGCTCCATTTCTCTAAGTTGGAGGTAGTTGTGGATAGTGGCTTAAACAACTGTACATAGAGGGTACAAGCATATAATCTTTAAGTCCGGTATGGACCGACTTTTATTGAAAACATCTAGTGAAATTAGGAAGAAAGGAGAAAAGGGTTGTATGTGTATGTACCTGAAGAGGGCTGTTGATCCTTGTCATTAACACAATCTGCTCCGCCTTCCTGCAACCCAGAGCTGTGTGCTGTAGACAATAGGTGTTACTAAAACTGTGGTCTAGATCATTCTAAGAAATGCAAAATATCTTCATGCTAATGCATGGACTGACGTTAAAGAATAGAATAGGGTAAGCCGCATCACTGGGGTGAATCAAAGGTACAGAACATTCTTTTTTGACACAAATATGAAGGAAATTTCCTCTAACTAGACAGCTTTCAAATTGAGACATTAACATTATGATTCTATGAATAAAACTTTTTTATTATAACAACACTTAACTCTGTTCTTTCAGAACTAACAAAACCTCATATCCACATCTAATGCAGTTGCCAAGTAATAAATATAGACATAGGTCTGGGAATCTCAACCATAACTATACAGCACCAATTTATCAGTCTACAATATGTTAAAAGAAGCAACCACATCTTAACATTTTTTTCTCTATCTGAATCTAGAACACTTACTAACTTCCTCATGAGGTGATGATCTGCCAGTTTCTTCTTCGTGAAGTGATGACTTGCCAGTTTTTTCCTCATGAAGTGATGATTTGTCAATTTCTTCCTGAGGCGATGTCTTTTGGCAAGATTTTTCTGCGAATAAAGCAATATTTATCACCAAATTATCATCTGTCAGGCTTTGGAGGGCTAACAAATATTCATGTAAGGCAGATTGATTGATCATATACAAATAACAGTAACAGCTTGTAAGCATGTGTCTATTGCTCCCGAGAAAGCAAAACTATATAAGTTTATGCTACAAAAGCATTTTATGCCACTCTTTAGTCTTGTAAGAATGCGGAATGAAGAAATTTAGTGTAGGAAAATCTTATGTGTTGCGAGTTACAATGCTCTTCTGATCTTCATTATTGTCAACAAATTTGTTTGATTGCAAGACTCTGGCAGTCTCACAGTTTTCATTACTTGCCAAATGCCAATAGACAAACTATTTCAGACGCATAAATATTTTCATTCAAAAGATGTGCTTCAAAAAATGTCAAAAACAGAGATGAACTATTTAATGGACAAGGTAAATGTGTATGTCAGAATAATGGAACGATGGAGGATAGCACTGAAGTACCTTTGTGATTTTTAAAGCATGTAACAGAGCAACTGCAAGGGATAATGAGACAGTATATTAGAGCCAAGTAGCAAAAAGGAAAAGTTAACAGCTCATGTTTTCCTGACATGGTCCCTTTTCCTTTTTGCTGTCAACAGCTGTTAACGTGGCACTGGTTAAGGAAGACCAATTACATCACCACTTCACCAGAAATGTTTGGTTAAACTTTTGAGCTCAGGCATTTTCGGAAAATGCAGATAGCTAAAAGCCAACGATACTATGGTAGATACACTAGCTACAGCCAAACGGTTTTTTGATATCAGGCTCAGTAGTCCAACATGTTTTACAGGTACGAAACTCATCCTAATGTGCAAAATGTTTTCATTCGAGAAAATCTACACACACGCTTGTGAAATTAACACAGTTCGTATGCCCAACCAATTTGTTCTGATTTTCCATTCTCCACCACCCATAAGGATTAGACAATCATCAAGCATGAAGCATATAAGTTCGAACCTCCGTGAACCCTGAACCCCACCATGAGTTATTTTTACGCTGGAACAACAGTGGCATTAACTCAGAGCATGTGTCGGCTGAAATTTTGACTCCACATGGACAGTAATATAATCAGGGGTTTTATTTCAAAATATGCCCCATCAATTTGATCCGTGAACCCTAGACAATCCGTTTTACCTCCCCCCCCCCCCCCACACACACACAGGACGGAAGGTCAATGCATGATCCTCGACAAAGAAATCGCAAGTAACGCAGTAACTTGTGTACGAACTAACACCATCAAATTTAATCGATATAGCAGCAGGACCTACTCGTCTCCTGACATGCCACGCCACAACGGCAAGCTCACCTCGAACACACATATCCACGCCGAAACGGAGGGAAGGCGTGTGGGTTGGCTTACTAGGGCATGCGGCAGGAGGGGCACTTGTACTTGGACGGCGCCTCGTTGCACACGCCGCAGGCCCCGCCGGCCATCTCGCGTCCAACTCCGTGGGAGCTCCTCCGGCGGCAGTCGCGTGCCCGGAAGGAAGCAGAGGTGGTTGAGGCGTTGAGCAGTAACGGTGGATTCCGAGTTTCCGACGGAGGAGCTCGGCGGCGGGCGATGGGCGGGGCAGCCGAGGTGCTAGGTGGGCCGCGTAGCGCTTGGTTTTGGGCTGGTCACGATCTCGTGGGCCTGGCTCTCTCTTACTTTGAGGGGGTGGAAATTTCGGCCCGTAGAACCAAGATGACCCGCGCACCGCGTGCACTGGGCATGACCGAAAGTTTGCAATATTTCGCGGGCTTTGCAAGGATCTGGCTCCGAAGCTTTCAAAAGCATTCGCGAAAGGCAAACAAGGCTACTGGACGTATTGGAAGCGTATGCTGCGGCCACCGAAAGCTTAGATTCGAACTGAGCCGCAAGAGTGGCTGAAGTTAAAAAAAATGACGAACGCCGTGCGTGATTTATCACGGAATATGCAGCTTTTGAGAGGTTCCACGATGATGCCTGATCAGTGATCCATTCATTGGGAATTCGATTCCGTGTATCTTTGTATCTTCTCCGACTACAGGCATCTGTCTCTGCTTGATCAATACGATAAGCAGCCCGCTTGAGCGGTATTGTGCGAAAATTTATAATACCGCGGCTCAAATGCAGTTGGGTTCATTTAAAGTTTTACTAAGTAACAAATGGCTAAGGGGATAAGATGAAGACGGGGGTGCTCATGATCAAACCGGTAATACACCATTCCATAAGGCTGGTCGCACCGATATGTGGGATGGCTTACATGACTGGGTATGTAGCGCTGTGCACTCAAGTAGGGGCTGCACTGGGCTACTGGAAATGGTGCGCCAGCCGCCGATATGCTACAGGGATGCGCCACCGCAAGCGCATGAAAAGCGAGCGGGATGGACGCAGTTCGTTGGCTCGCGCTCGATGACGGAAGGGGGTTGGAGCGATTGGTTGCGATGGAGGTGCAGCCCCGTCACTCGAGGTCCAACCCCACCACCACAACGTCGAGCGTGGAGGTGCAGCTCCGCCGTGCGAGGCCTAGCCTCGCCGACCCGCAGTCCATCCACGGGGTGCAGCCACGTCGCTCGAGGTCCATCCCCACCGCCGCGACATCGAGCTGTGGAGGTGCATCCTTGCTACGATGCTCCGGAGTCTGTCCTCGAACCTAACGGCAGGAGAGGAGGCCGATGGGATAGGACGCTGCTGCGAGGCGGAGGATTTTGCTGGAGGTGGGCGGCGATGAGAAAGAGGAGAGGGGGCCAGCGAAAGGGCCACGGAAGGAAAAAAGGAATAGGAAATTAAATAGAATGGAAAAAATAGAGATAAAATTAAAAAATAAAAGAAAAAATGAAAAGAAAAAAGAAATGAAATGAAAAGAAATATTAAAGAATATGTGGTAGTTGATATGAAGTACGATTAGGGAGTACGATGAGTGCGGTAGCATGTCCTGAAAAGTACAGAATCTTTTAAAGTGTGCTGAAAAGAGATGAAAATATTTATTTGGAGTAGATTTTTAAAGCACATAACTGCGGATAGCCTAAGTCATAGAGAACACAACCGAATCCAAAACAAACCTACAGATCATCGGGTAGCGCTTTTATACCCGGTACCGGACCAGCGGATCCTTGAACTGAAGCCGCTGGTGATACACCCTCCACGCGTAGTCCTCCAGCGAAAACGAGTGGAACCTCCACTCATCCCCATCGTCGCCGGCCGACTCGTCGTCGCGGCCCTCTTCGCCGGCCGCATCGGAGCACGTCTGTGTCGTGCTTCCCAAGAACTGGAGAAAACACGAGACATGGAAAAATCACTGTCCTCCTCAGTCTGATCTCGGGGACTCCTACGGCGCGTGCGACCCCGGCACGTCACCGATTTCGTCGTGTCGTTCTGGGTTAAAAATTACTACTCAGGATGGGAGCAGGGACACGCCGCGCGCTCGTGGATTCTTGAAGGTCATGCGTGACATCGATGCAGAGAAAAAAAAAGCAGAGCATCCGAACACGCAACCCGTAATTCAATCATAGGGCCTTTCCCCCCGATTTTCCTAAAGTACTTTACACGTACGTAGACGTGCCCGACATTTAAATTATGGCCAGCGTGCGCATCTCCACGTCAACTTATCGTCTCGTCAGGATATCGTTTGCTCCTATCGAGTCGTACTTTGTTACTGGACAGCGTCCATCCCGACACCTAGAGAAAACGCGATCGTGATTGGACGAGCGATATTTCAGGATCGCGCAACCGGTCGCGATCGTTGAGGTATTTGGCAGCTTCTAAATTGAAAGGGTGGCGCTGGCAGACGAAAAAGAAAAGCCGGTTGCTGCACATCTGAAACACGGATTCCAGGAAACGTGGTTGCGTATACAGTGACTGCGACTTCGAACTCTGATTTGTCTTGGGTTTGGTGTTTGGTCGGATTAGACGGGCCAGCGTCTCGTTCTCTTGAAGGCGCAACAATGCCTTATCAGGCATCCAAGCGAGAGCGCGAGAGGCACGCGAGTCTGATGGTGCTCTCGACTCGATGTGTGCCTGTGGCATGGCAACACGGTTGGGTGGGCTTTGCAGTACTGTCCCGGCATCATGCAGCTAGAAGCCTAAAATGACTGCCCATCGTCATCTGGGTCAGACAGTCCCACCGGACTGATGAATTATGCTGCCCTTGTGTTAGCTGTTAGGTTATGGACCGGCTCAAGACAAGATCTCTGTTTTTCGGGTTCGGCGTTCGTTGTGGTACCGGTACCCGTCCACTCGCATCTTCCTCTCCGCACTGCACATATCAACCTCTCCATCACATTGAAGCCAAAGGCCCATTTACTCAATCACATTAGCCTCTTGCTTGTGCCCCCGTCTAACGACGACCTTCTCTTTTAACTTGGTGTAAGGGCCTCAGTTTTTGACACTCATTTGCAGTGTTCATCACCACACCACACACCTCATTTGAGGAAGAATGATGAACACAAATAAAGAGCAAGTAACAATTATCAACATGCTCATTAGGGAACAAACTCACACATTGCAAAAGTGGTACTTCCCACATGTGATATAGATGGGCTGGACATATGAAAACTCCTACACTTTGCTAAGGATGTCCATGCCAAGTTCCACCCAAATTCAAAACCTTTTTGAGGTCATTTTGGGTATAGTTAGGAAGAGGGCAGTTTGAAACCATATTCAAATTCAAACTGTTTTCACCCACTGAATTTAAAAGTGGAAGGCATATTCTTGCTCAGCACATTTTTGTGAGCTCACACACCAATTTTCACTCCATTTGGAGTTGATCTTGACATGAGCTAAGGGGGAGAAATTCAAACTTTATTTGAATTTCAAACTGCACTTGTGCTGAAATTCATTCAAACCAAACCTCATTTGAACTTTGATCAATTCAAATGGCTCTTGGGTGAATAATTTGAATTGCCAAGGGTAGAATAGGGTTCACTGTTTACCACAGCTGTTAGGAATAAATTTCAGAGGTTAAAAGAGAAGTGGGACCCACATGTCAGCCTCTGCCTCAAAGCAAACCGACTGAACCACAGTTCAGTCGGTTCCCGGCAGCTGTGCGCGCGCGCCACCGAAGGGGGCAGCCGGCGCCAGCTCCTGCTGCGTGCCCCAAGCCGGAGACCAGCCGGCCGGGCTATTTATTCCCTCCCCGGCGTGCTTCAGTCACCATTTCCTCGAGCTGCCGACGCACACGACTTGTTTTTCCCACTGCCATCGCCGCCGCTCGAGTTCCTGCTTGATCAAGCCGATCGCAGCTCCCTCTTTCCATTCCAAGGTCCCAGCAAGGTACTAGCAACCATCCTCCATCCTTCCCATTGATAGAAATCGATTGAAACCGAGTGATATCGGCTGTGCCGAAAGATCAAACTCGGAACTGGAAACCGCCGCACCTCGGGCTCTCGTGGACAGCCCAACCTGGGCGTTGTCACGCCCGAGCCAAGGCACCCTTGGACGCGCAAGTGATCGGTGCTGCTCATCCCCGAGCCACAGCTTGAGTGGTTGCTCACCGGCGGCGAATTTCCACTTTTCCCCTTTCTGTGTGCAGAACGACCCTCGGGTACGATTCTGTTTAATTCGTGCTCTAGAAAGGATTAGAGGGCCTCAGGCCACTCCCACACGAACTAGACACGGTGACGCACAAGTTGCCTTCACAACTCTGGGCCGGAGAACTTCTGTGCCCGGCGTAATTCAAGGTCTACTAATGGCGGAACGCACGGGGGGTATCGGGCGCACGGTGAGGACCTATTTCGGGCCTTCCCCGAGCTGCCCCGAGTTCATGTCGACCTTCTCTGAGGTCCACTGATGCTCCCCGACCGGTTTCCCAAGTAGCTGAGGCACTAGGAGCATCAGCCGACATGGCCGAAGTCGTTCCGATATGGCGGCTCGTCGCCGACCATGCTCCGGCCGTTGTCATGAGCAGCTGACCCTCGGATCATGTTCCCCAAGTAAAAGTAGGCAGGGGCGGCCAGAATCAAGAAGTTTGAAGCTGTACAGCAGCCGGCGGCGAGCTCTCCGGCGAGGTCCCTCGGCGGCGGAGCGCGGGTGTCGCGAGGTTGAAGAAGGGGGTGGACCCCAGCTGTCAGCGGCCGATATTTTGAATCGGGATCCGGCTGCGGCCGGGATCGGGTGTGCTGGCACGCAAAAGCCTTGTGGGCCGCGGTGTGCTGTCGCTTCGGCGTGCGACGCGTGTCTCCTGGGCCCACGCGCGAGTTTAAACTTTTCCCCGATTTTCAGATTTCCTTCAAACTTCAAATCCTTATAACTTTGGCTAGAAAGCTCCAAATTGAGTGAACCAAATTTTGCTGGATTCAGCTCTTTGAGTACTTTCCAGAAAATCAAGTGTCACTTCATGAGATTCCTTAATTCTCCAGAATTAATTCCTTAAAGTTTAAACTGTTAGGAATTTTAACTGGAGAATCATTTGGAGGAAAATCCTGAAATTTTGCTGAGATGTTCACCAAAATATCCTTGAACTACCATAAAAATTTCAGATCCATTTGAGCTCATTTAGTCCACCTAATGGTGTGATTAGTAAAACTGTTCCAGAGAAAATAGAAAATGTTCAGAAACATTTTCAGAATTTTCTCTGAAATTGTTTAGCTCATATCTTTAGTTAGAGACTTCCAAATTAAGTGAGACCAATTCCATTAGAACCCTCTGAAAATCTAGTTTTCAGAAAGTCATAGTTTGTTTCATGAAAATACCTAGAACACCCTAAAAGCCTTTAATTAAGGTCAAGGACATAATTATTTGTGGAGGGCTCAAATGAGCTTTGCTGCAACTAAAACTTGACCAAGTCTCTGTTTAGGTTGTAACCAAGCCACAGTAAAAGTTTCACAGTCATTAGGTCTATCTAGTAAAGGTTATAGATTTCACAACTTCAAAGTTAATACAAAAGCATTTAATTAATACATACATTGTTCTTATCATGTAGTCGCTAAGGTCGAGGAGGAACCCGAAGTCCTAGACTTCGTTACTCCGGAGGAACAGCTAGCCTACGACCAAGAGCAGCAAGGCAAGCCCCGGTTTGCATTAACCATTTTATAAATTTTTATTGTTTTGAGCACATACTTGTTTTCTTTATGTTGTGCATCAGAGTCTTGTTTGGAAACCCCACTGCATAGCCAAGAAAACCATGGGTTGGGGTTTAGGATTGCAAACCCCGTTAGCCACTGCATTGCTAGGATAGAGTAGGATTCGGTACAAGTCGAGTAGTTGGAACTACTCGCGAGAATAGGCTAGAGGCACATTGCTCGGGTAGAGATAGCACATGATACACATGGCAAGAAAATGAGACCGAGCGGAGAGTAAGGGCAGCAGGACTTTGGGGCCTGTGTGCTGTAGCTCCGCTTGTGTCGATTGAGGACCGAGCCGTGTGCGGGCCTGTTGAACAAGCTAGAACAGTACCGAAGACCTACCGGCTATATGGGAACCGGGAAACTGATGTAACTCGGGTAGCTGGGTATTGAGGCATTGCCCGTCGTTCAGAGGGTAGGTTGAGAGCTCGAGGTGTAAATCAGCTGGCGGCACAGAGATGCGCGTGCAGGGACCTCTTGCTCGGGACGATGGGACCGGTTCAATATTTGGCTAACGGGTGAAAGGTAGTCGCGTACGGCGTCCGTGATGGTTGTTGTAGGCAACATCGAGTACGGGCGTACGTGACGGGTTGTTCGGGTAACCCTGCAGGTGTAAATCGATTATAATCGCCGTCCCTCGCGGTCAGTGAGTACCACTTGTTCACTGTACCGTGACGTAGAAAGAACAGGCTAGTTACATGTTAAAATGTTGCTGATTGAAAGTTGGATATTGATTGTTAATGATATGTTGTAGCTTAGTGCTAACTAAAGTTCTTTTCAACTTTGGGCAAAGTACATGAGAGAAATGCGTTTCTTGTTTGATTGCGGCTCTCTCATGTGCCTTAGCGTAAAGTTCTCCACAACCTGCTGCTAAAACTTGAAAGTAAGGTTCTACTAATTAGGCGAGTCCTTGCAAATGATTTTTACCTCATGCAACCCATCACCCTCATGTAGAAGTTTCATGTTTAGGTGAGACGGGTCAGACTTGCTGAGCCTTCGTGCTCACTGCTTGTGTTTGAAGCTTTTGCAGGGTTCTATGAGGAAGGGACTCCCGAAGAGGAGACGGAACCCCAGGAGGGGAACCCCGTCGAGTGGGAGTCGTGCACGCCGCAGAGTTAGTGTGCGAGTGTGCTAGCAAGGACACGTTCGAGGGCTGAACGTGCACTTGATGCTTAGTCTACGCCCGCGAGTGTGGACTAAACTTATTTTGATGTAAACATGTTAATAAACTTGTTTATGTAATAAAGCTTCCGCTTCCGCTTTGTACCTTTGACGTGTGTTATACGGTGTTGTGCAACGCAGCACCCCTCAGCGTGATCCTGGCTCGACAGGACCAGTGGGGTCGTGTCAGCGTGGTATCAGAGCTCGCTTGAGGTTTAACACAGTACAAAGGTCTTCTTTTTCAAAAATCCAGTGAGGAACGAGTTAGTAGCCCGTATAAGGATGTTATTAGTATATAGAAAGTGGCTTATTAACTTATTTGTTATGTCGGAAAATCGTGCATCTCGGGACGTTCATGTCTTGGGGGGTGCACGTAAGCGCTGTCCACCAGTGCGCACAAGCTGAAGGGTGGAGCCCCACGGGTGGCAGGTAACCCGACCCGCTTTGATATCCTCTACGACTCTTCATGTCGTTTGGGGTATTCGAGCAACGTCCGTCCCTGGCGTGCGTGGTGCAACATGGGAGACCCCGTCACGTGGTCTGAAACGTGAACACGTAACTCAAGGCGTGTTTGGCTTGAGAACATCCGGGCGAGTGATGACGGCCGGGTGTACAAACTGTATGGCTTCCGGGCTCGGTGTGCAGCCGAGTCTGATGATTGTTTGAGTTTCTGCAGGTAGTCTTACCACGAAACGGTAGACGTGTAGCATCCGTGTGCGAGTGACGAGTAGTGCCACTGAACTAACGAAGCCGGCTAAATCCGGTATAGGTTTTTCCTTTGTGAGGACGTAGTACCGACATAATCTGGTGACGCCTCGACGTCACACCCAACTAAATGAACAACTTCATTTAAAAACTTGAAGGTTTTGATCCAAAGTAGTAAAACTTGATGTAACTCCTTCCCTTGAACAGGATATTCAAAGTTAATAAATTTTCAACTTATAGGATGTTAAGGACAGAGCACTCTGTTTTCAGCTAAATCAAGGCTGAAGTTAATCAGAGGTTAGAGGTTGAGTTCTTTCGAGGTTGGGGTCGTATGATACATTTCTGGAAAGCTTTGGAGGAGCTTTACAACTTTTCTGTTGAGTTCCAGAGGTGTTTCATCCCTTAACCACTCAAAAAAATGCAGTAGAGTTGAAACTGTCCAGAAAACAGGACGGAGCAAAGACTCTCTGTAGACTCTCTGTAAATTAAGCATAACTTCCTGCATAAAAATCCAAAAATAGAAAATGAGGTGGTTCTGGGAAGCTTATGAGATGGGTTACAACTTTGTAACAGAAAGTTTTGTCAGATTAGGAACAGAATTAACTGGAATTCTTGGATCAAATCAGTACCTAAGGCAGGGAGGTGCTGTCCAATTGTTCCCAGAAATTCTGTTAACTTTGACATCTCATAACTTTTGAACCAGAGCAGATCTTAGGCCAACCAAATACTTTCTGGAAAGCTATTGAAGTTAACTTTAACTTTGATGTTGAGCTCCAGGACTGGTTTTGCTTTTAACCTGGCCTAAATCAGATTGATATGGAAACTGGTCAGGGCTGTCATGGGAACAGCAGATCAGCAGTCAAATTTGTTTAAAAATTTGAACTATGTTTCCAAGTGTTAAGGGTTCAATGACATATCTTATGTTATAACTCAATGGTTTACTGTTTAAATAAATATTTGACATTTCTCAAATATATTTTTTACAGATGGCAGCAGATAAACGGTTGGAGAACGGGTGGGTAGTTTCCCACTGCTCTGACCGTAGCGGCTACCCGGAAGCATTGTGGCAAATGCTCCAATATTTCGGGTACAACCAGATGCCGCAATACTTCGCCAAGGAAGAAGGCGAAGAGGGGAACAAGACGTGGACGATCCATGTCGAGGTTCCCGCAGGGCCTACGCCACCCGGTTGGGTGCCATTCACCGTCACGGTGGGAGGAAGACAACCGGAAGGGATGTGGCAAGTGGCAGCCCGTGACACCATGTCACGCTTCTGCCAACTACACGTGCAGGCTATGGAGGGCACTCCATACGCACTCGTTCCGGTGGAGGGACGAGCTCAGCATGTGTGGGAAGGGAGGTACCTGGAGGCAACAGACCCGAGTTGCCCAAGGTACAACCCCGCGGAGGCAAATCTCAGCCTCCAAATGAGGGCGGGAAACGCTGTGATGGACAGCCAAGCTGTTCATACGGAGCATCTCGCCACCAAGCTCAAGGAGAGCACAAGCCGTGGAGATCATTTTGAGAGTGCTCACAGTGCACTCCGCAATGTGCTCCTTCCGACGATCAAGCGACTGAATGAACAACACAATCAGTTGCGTCGTCTGAAGAAGGCAAAGAAGAAGAGCCGTGTTGACATTGCGGCGTTGCAAGAGCTGGTGCAGACCCTAACCCAGCAGAATGAGGACCTTGCTCAAGAGCGGGACGACGCTATTGAGGAAGGACAAGGCTGGGAAGAGGACTACAACCAGGCTATGGACGAGGTGCATGCATTGCAGGACCTCGTGCCCCCGGTATTGGGCGTACCGGTAGTCTTGGGTCTTCCAGCCATGGGAGAACCTGGAATGGGAGAAGAGGTGGTAGACCCCGAGCCACCAGCAGAGGTACCGGAGGAGGACGACCCACAGGAGGTCGAGTTCTACTCCGAGTAGGGGGTTACGGTTGCCAAGTAGGGCAGCTAGGGTAGCGTAACCCAACTTTTGTAATCGGTGACATGACGTGTAGACAGTGGGGAGTTGAAATGTTTCCGGAAGGACGGAGACGGCGTCCTATGGTTCAAGGACCGGATCGTCGTACCCCGAAACCCGGAGTTACGGAAGAAAATCTTTGATGAGGCTCACTTATCAAAGTTTTCTATTCACCCCGGCAGCAACAAGATGTATCAAGAACTCAGAAGCAAGTTTTGGTGGACACGGATGAAGCGAGAGACTGCAAAATACGTGTCCGAGTGTGATACATGTCGACGGGTGAAGGCAGACCACATGCGGAAACCGGGACTGCTGCAACCACTGGGCATTCCTGCCTGGAAGTGGGAGGACGTGAGCATGGATTTCGTCGTCGGTTTACCCACCACCTTACAGAAACATGATTCTGTGTGGGTGATCGTCGATCGGCTCACCAAAGTTGCCCATTTCATCCCGGTCAACACCAACTACAACGCCAAGAAGTACGCTGAACTGTACATCTCACGGATCCTATGCTTATACGGCGTACCCCGTACTATCGTATCGGACCGGGGCACTTTATTTGTGTCCCGTTTTTGGGAGCAGCTCCACGCTGCCTTGGGGACGAAGCTGATCCGTAGTTCAGCCTACCACCCGCAGACGGATGGGCAAACGGAGCGGGTAAATCAAATCTTAGAAGACATGCTACGAGCTTGCGCTATCGACCACGGCAAGAATTGGGATGATCACTTGCCATTAGCCGAGTTCTCGTACAACAATGGGTACCAAGCCAGCATCAAGATGGCGCCCTACGAGGCGCTATACGGCAGGAAATGCCGCACACCACTGAACTGGTGTGAATCTGGCGAGAGGGTTACCTTCGGGACTGATCTTGTCAACAACGCGGAAGAAAAGGTTCGATTAATTCAAGCGAACCTAAAAGCCGCTCAATCCCGACAGAAACAGTATGCGGACCGGAGGAGGCGCCCATTACAATTCGAAGTTGGAGATCACGTATACCTACGAGTGTCTCCAATGAAGGGCGTAAACAGATTTGGGGTGAGAGGAAAGTTAGCACCCCGATTCATCGGTCCATTCCAGATTACCGAAAGATGTGGATCGGTGGCATACCGGCTAAGATTACCAGAAGCACTTTCCGGTGTGCACGACGTCTTTCACATTTCCCAGCTGAGGAAGTGTCTCAAGCTATCAACTACCGTTCAGCTGGAAGACATTGAAGAACTGCAACCGGATCTCACCTATCGGGAGGAACCGGTGCAGATTATTGATGAAAAGGCCCGAACCACACGCAACCGTACGTTGTGGTTCTACAAGGTTCTATGGAGTAATCACTCCATGGACGAAGCGACATGGGAGAGCGAAGAATTCCTTCGCACTAACTACCCCGACTTTTTCACGTCGCATATTCGGTAATTTTCCACCGTCCTCTCTCTCATTTCACCTTATAATCTCGGGACGAGATTCTTTTAAGGGGGGAGGAATGTAAGGGCCTCAGTTTTTGACACTCATTTGCAGTGTTCATCACCACACCACACACCTCATTTGAGGAAGAATGATGAACACAAATAAAGAGCAAGTAACAATTATCAACATGCTCATTAGGGAACAAACTCACACATTGCAAAAGTGGTACTTCCCACATGTGATATAGATGGGCTGGACATATGAAAACTCCTACACTTTGCTAAGGATGTCCATGCCAAGTTCCACCCAAATTCAAAACCTTTTTGAGGTCATTTTGGGTATAGTTAGGAAGAGGGCAGTTTGAAACCATATTCAAATTCAAACTGTTTTCACCCACTGAATTTAAAAGTGGAAGGCATATTCTTGCTCAGCACATTTTTGTGAGCTCACACACCAATTTTCACTCCATTTGGAGTTGATCTTGACATGAGCTAAGGGGGAGAAATTCAAACTTTATTTGAATTTCAAACTGCACTTGTGCTGAAATTCATTCAAACCAAACCTCATTTGAACTTTGATCAATTCAAATGGCTCTTGGGTGAATAATTTGAATTGCCAAGGGTAGAATAGGGTTCACTGTTTACCACAGCTGTTAGGAATAAATTTCAGAGGTTAAAAGAGAAGTGGGACCCACATGTCAGCCTCTGCCTCAAAGCAAACCGACTGAACCACAGTTCAGTCGGTTCCCGGCAGCTGTGCGCGCGCGCCACCGAAGGGGGCAGCCGGCGCCAGCTCCTGCTGCGTGCCCCAAGCCGGAGACCAGCCGGCCGGGCTATTTATTCCCTCCCCGGCGTGCTTCAGTCACCATTTCCTCGAGCTGCCGACGCACACGACTTGTTTTTCCCACTGCCATCGCCGCCGCTCGAGTTCCTGCTTGATCAAGCCGATCGCAGCTCCCTCTTTCCATTCCAAGGTCCCAGCAAGGTACTAGCAACCATCCTCCATCCTTCCCATTGATAGAAATCGATTGAAACCGAGTGATATCGGCTGTGCCGAAAGATCAAACTCGGAACTGGAAACCGCCGCACCTCGGGCTCTCGTGGACAGCCCAACCTGGGCGTTGTCACGCCCGAGCCAAGGCACCCTTGGACGCGCAAGTGATCGGTGCTGCTCATCCCCGAGCCACAGCTTGAGTGGTTGCTCACCGGCGGCGAATTTCCACTTTTCCCCTTTCTGTGTGCAGAACGACCCTCGGGTACGATTCTGTTTAATTCGTGCTCTAGAAAGGATTAGAGGGCCTCAGGCCACTCCCACACGAACTAGACACGGTGACGCACAAGTTGCCTTCACAACTCTGGGCCGGAGAACTTCTGTGCCCGGCGTAATTCAAGGTCTACTAATGGCGGAACGCACGGGGGGTATCGGGCGCACGGTGAGGACCTATTTCGGGCCTTCCCCGAGCTGCCCCGAGTTCATGTCGACCTTCTCTGAGGTCCACTGATGCTCCCCGACCGGTTTCCCAAGTAGCTGAGGCACTAGGAGCATCAGCCGACATGGCCGAAGTCGTTCCGATATGGCGGCTCGTCGCCGACCATGCTCCGGCCGTTGTCATGAGCAGCTGACCCTCGGATCATGTTCCCCAAGTAAAAGTAGGCAGGGGCGGCCAGAATCAAGAAGTTTGAAGCTGTACAGCAGCCGGCGGCGAGCTCTCCGGCGAGGTCCCTCGGCGGCGGAGCGCGGGTGTCGCGAGGTTGAAGAAGGGGGTGGACCCCAGCTGTCAGCGGCCGATATTTTGAATCGGGATCCGGCTGCGGCCGGGATCGGGTGTGCTGGCGCGCAAAAGCCTTGTGGGCCGCGGTGTGCTGTCGCTTCGGCGTGCGACGCGTGTCTCCTGGGCCCACGCGCAAGTTTAAACTTTTCCCCGATTTTCAGATTTCCTTCAAACTTCAAATCCTTATAACTTTGGCTAGAAAGCTCCAAATTGAGTGAACCAAATTTTGCTGGATTCAGCTCTTTGAGTACTTTCCAGAAAATCAAGTGTCACTTCATGAGATTCCTTAATTCTCCAGAATTAATTCCTTAAAGTTTAAACTGTTAGGAATTTTAACTGGAGAATCATTTGGAGGAAAATCCTGAAATTTTGCTGAGATGTTCACCAAAATATCCTTGAACTACCATAAAAATTTCAGATCCATTTGAGCTCATTTAGTCCACCTAATGGTGTGATTAGTAAAACTGTTCCAGAGAAAATAGAAAATGTTCAGAAACATTTTCAGAATTTTCTCTGAAATTGTTTAGCTCATATCTTTAGTTAGAGACTTCCAAATTAAGTGAGACCAATTCCATTAGAACCCTCTGAAAATCTAGTTTTCAGAAAGTCATAGTTTGTTTCATGAAAATACCTAGAACACCCTAAAAGCCTTTAATTAAGGTCAAGGACATAATTATTTGTGGAGGGCTCAAATGAGCTTTGCTGCAACTAAAACTTGACCAAGTCTCTGTTTAGGTTGTAACCAAGCCACAGTAAAAGTTTCACAGTCATTAGGTCTATCTAGTAAAGGTTATAGACTTCACAACTTCAAAGTTAATACAAAAGCATTTAATTAATACATACATTGTTCTTATCATGTAGTCGCTAAGGTCGAGGAGGAACCCGAAGTCCTAGACTTCGTTACTCCGGAGGAACAGCTAGCCTACGACCAAGAGCAGCAAGGCAAGCCCCGGTTTGCATTAACCATTTTATAAATTTTTATTGTTTTGAGCACATACTTGTTTTCTTTATGTTGTGCATCAGAGTCTTGTTTGGAAACCCCACTGCATAGCCAAGAAAACCATGGGTTGGGGTTTAGGATTGCAAACCCCGTTAGCCACTGCATTGCTAGGATAGAGTAGGATTCGGTACAAGTCGAGTAGTTGGAACTACTCGCGAGAATAGGCTAGAGGCACATTGCTCGGGTAGAGATAGCACATGATACACATGGCAAGAAAATGAGACCGAGCGGAGAGTAAGGGCAGCAGGACTTTGGGGCCTGTGTGCTGTAGCTCCGCTTGTGTCGATTGAGGACCGAGCCGTGTGCGGGCCTGTTGAACAAGCTAGAACAGTACCGAAGACCTACCGGCTATATGGGAACCGGGAAACTGATGTAACTCGGGTAGCTGGGTATTGAGGCATTGCCCGTCGTTCAGAGGGTAGGTTGAGAGCTCGAGGTGTAAATCAGCTGGCGGCACAGAGATGCGCGTGCAGGGACCTCTTGCTCGGGACGATGGGACCGGTTCAATATTTGGCTAACGGGTGAAAGGTAGTCGCGTACGGCGTCCGTGATGGTTGTTGTAGGCAACATCGAGTACGGGCGTACGTGACGGGTTGTTCGGGTAACCCTGCAGGTGTAAATCGATTATAATCGCCGTCCCTCGCGGTCAGTGAGTACCACTTGTTCACTGTACCGTGACGTAGAAAGAACAGGCTAGTTACATGTTAAAATGTTGCTGATTGAAAGTTGGATATTGATTGTTAATGATATGTTGTAGCTTAGTGCTAACTAAAGTTCTTTTCAACTTTGGGCAAAGTACATGAGAGAAATGCGTTTCTTGTTTGATTGCGGCTCTCTCATGTGCCTTAGCGTAAAGTTCTCCACAACCTGCTGCTAAAACTTGAAAGTAAGGTTCTACTAATTAGGCGAGTCCTTGCAAATGATTTTTACCTCATGCAACCCATCACCCTCATGTAGAAGTTTCATGTTTAGGTGAGACGGGTCAGACTTGCTGAGCCTTCGTGCTCACTGCTTGTGTTTGAAGCTTTTGCAGGGTTCTATGAGGAAGGGACTCCCGAAGAGGAGACGGAACCCCAGGAGGGGAACCCCGTCGAGTGGGAGTCGTGCACGCCGCAGAGTTAGTGTGCGAGTGTGCTAGCAAGGACACGTTCGAGGGCTGAACGTGCACTTGATGCTTAGTCTACGCCCGCGAGTGTGGACTAAACTTATTTTGATGTAAACATGTTAATAAACTTGTTTATGTAATAAAGCTTCCGCTTCCGCTTTGTACCTTTGACGTGTGTTATACGGTGTTGTGCAACGCAGCACCCCTCAGCGTGATCCTGGCTCGACAGGACCAGTGGGGTCGTGTCACTTGGGCCGTGCCGATCAACAGCCGTGCGGCTCAATGGCTAAGCCCGGCCCGCATTGGCGTCCCTGAATCAGTTAACCTAGGGGAGGGAAAGGGGACGCGCAACGGCACCGCGGCTCTCCCCACGGCGCCGCCGCCAACCGCTCTATAAAACCTGGACTTGCTCAGAAGATAGTCAGACCAGATTTCAACTACATGGTGTTTGGTCGTTGGCTTTCGATCTGCATCCCCTGCGGCGATCTGCTCTACGCTCGGAACCAGTCGTGACGATGGTTTCGTTCATCGCTGACCTTTTTTTTACCGTAATTTTTTCTTTGCCATGGATCTTCCCCCTTTTTAAAGGAAAAAAAAACACATCTCCACGGCAACTTATCGAGAGGGGCCATTCGCATGTTGGTATCCTTCTTTTTGCGGTTGCCCACATCAAACCAGCCAACTTTGCGGCAGGGACGGGATCTGCTCTTTCTGGCTCTGCTCCTTCGCAAGCTTGGAATCACCTTTCCGTGGCTGGATACTCCCGAGTCTGAAATCGCTGACCTAAAAAGCTTGCATATCTTGTTCTTTTATCTGCTCCTTGTTTGTTGTTGACTTGTTGTACTGATGTCTGTTTCTACTCGCCCTTTGTAGTCTCTTTTTTTCGACCGAATTTGTACTTGCAGTTGCATCGACAGAACTCGGTCGTCGTCTCGGCGAGAGCTCATGTCCAAACAAACGCATAGGAAAATCGCTGGGCCGCACATCAGTCCTCGGGCCCATAATCTATTCTCAATGAAGCCGAGAAACGAGAAATATCTATGTGCGGGCCGGGTTAAGGCCTATTAACCACTGCACGCCTGCACTTCCAGGCAAGGCTACGGACTGAGAAATATCTCTGTCCGGATACAGCCGCGCAAGCGCAATGGCAGCGCTTCCCTTGCTGACCTGTGTGACATTGTGGGCTGCGACTAAAAAATGTCACCGCGTCTGCATGATCTCAACCTTGAAATGGTGGTCAGGGAAGAGAGACGCAAAACTTGTTTCTGTTATTAACTCGGGGGAACAAATTCGAACAACCAATCTGCCGGTCATAATAATGATGTTGACGCTGTACATTTTTGAGGGATCATCACTGCTGTGCAAGCGCACGAGGCAGATCACTTTCCACCACCCCCAGGCCTGGAGCCACCAGCCGGTGCAACGGGAATAGAATGTGACCGGCGGCCGGAGCAGAACGCCTCTCGGACGCAGGCGATCTCCACCATGTCAACGTGGATGCGGCCGCAAGTGAATGCTACTGCACAGCGGGTTTGATAAGACAGCTTCGCTTCCGGCGATGTCTGAATGCGTGGCTGCCGCGGCAGCGAGAATTGAGGCGCGGCACCGCGACGAAGCAGACGAGGATCAGCACTCAGCAGCAGCGGGACGCCGTGGCCGCGCATGCCGAAGTTGCCGTAGCGCCACGGCAGCGCCGCCATCCGATCTGTGACGCGGCGCTCGCTCTCTCCCGGAACGAAGAGCATGTTTGGTTGGAGACGACTGAGGCTGTCACAAATTTAATTAGTTTTGCCATAAAAATATGACAAGAAAATTGTTCAAATAACCTTAGATAGCATGTACGTTAAATGACTAAGAACTTAAACAGACTCAGGTGTGTGGTAAGAACCAAAAACTGAGTAAAAAAATATGACTGACTAAACTTAGCAGTGATAACCTTACTCACCAATTTTCCCGTCGTTCTGGATCGAGCAGATTATATAAAAAGGGCTGGGAACCGTGGTGGCGTAGCTCCTGCGGGCTCGGCAGCTTACACGCGACGCGGCGAGGGTGCTCTAAACTTTCTAGCACCTGAGTTTTCAGTGACCGTTTGTGAAAAAGGAAATGCTGTTTAGACTACCGTTCATCGGCCAAGAAACGTGCCAGCGACAGCTTCCTCCATGGCGTTCATGCAGAGTGGCGTACGTAGTTCACGAACAGTTAGTTGCTCTCGAGATGATTGCAATAAGTTTGTGGGATTTGCGGCGGTCAGAATATTGTAGTAGTCTTCTCTGGAGCCATCAAAATATTTGTTGGAAGATGGTTGTCGTGCTAGATTGTGCTAATAAATTAATTACTCTCTTAATAATAAATATCTGAGAACTGAGGGAGTATCGATTTTGATTGCGTTGCAAATATATCAACAGTAGAATCAATTCAATTATACGCCGCATCCCTAACATTTGTTTTTGACTATGTCGATTTGTATAAATTTCATGCACATTTAAATCTTTTGAATCGTCCCGCAGGTTGAATTGGTATCAGCAGGATTGGCCACTGGCCAGGATATAGATGATGAATTGAAGTTCAGTTTGCAAACCCAAAGTAAAGGTTTAAATTATACGGGGGGAATGCAGTGACAAATAGTACGAAGATAGAACAATGACGCACTAATGATTCAGCAAACATGCAATTTCCCAGAGTTTACCCTAGCATCACGATACATGCATAGAAATTTGCATGCGGCAACACACACTGTCTTCTGTGGTCACTGATCAATAGAACGACAGAAGCCATGCATGCATGCATGCTTTGAGAAAACTAATTCACAAGCCAGTTATGGAATGCTAAACTTTGCTAAAGCGAGCTACCTAGGTAGCTGACAATGCACGCACGAACGGAACCTACCTTATATGGCTACTGAATGCTTGCTAATAAGATCCGGGCAGATCAACCTCCTCTTGGAGGTTACATATATACAGAGTAGCATGGGGGTTCTGGCTCTTCCTCCAAGACACAAGGAGGCAGAGGAGGTAGCTCTTGGGCACCACTCATGTGCCATGGATCAAGCACCTGGAGCTGACGGGCAACGACGGCCGCGTAGCTCGCCGCATCGTCCTGCGCCGGCACGGGGAGCTGCGTCACCTCATCACACGCGCCACGGCCGTTTGATGCGGGCATCACCTCATCAGCGCCAATGTAATCCGCTGCGGACTCGTGGCAGCCCTCCTCGTGCTGCATGAGCGTGGCCTGCAGGTGCAGGTTGACCTGCGCCTTTAGGAACTTGACGTAGTGGATGGCCTGCTCGAGCATGGACACCGTGTCCATCTTGCTGCCGCCGGGCACGAGGCTCCGGAGCACGCGGAAGCGGTCGCTGATTCGGTGACGACGCTCGCGCGCCGCCACGCTCTGGGGATCCGTGGAGAGCTTGGCCCCGGGGCGCCGCCGACCGCCGCCGCCGCCGCGATCCCTGCCGTCGCCGAGGCCCGCCGCAGCTGGGTGGATGAGATAGGGATGCGGTTGGATGATGGGGAAGCTGCGGTGGTCATGCATGTTCTCGTAGTGATATGGATCCATAGCTACTAGGGCGCGCGGAGGCCTAGGTGTGTAACCACTACACACTGTGCTGTTGCCTTGCTGGTTTCAGCCCTAGAGCTCTGACTCTCCGGTGGAGGTGATGGGGGTATATATATACTCGACATGGGATCACATGGAAGCGTACAAGCACATGCAAAGTATCAAGCTGTATGCGCATGCGCCTTAGTAAGAAACGAAATGAGGTAACACAAGATTAATTGGTAGGAAGACTGGATCAATATATACACAGAGATTTTGTAAAAATGACCGACAAAGAGAATGTCACGACTTACAACGAGCCCCCCCCCCCCCCGGCCTCACACAGGCACACACACACAACTTTGTAGTTTATGTTAGAATTTTAGCCGAATTCTTTGAGACACCTGCGTTATCGTTAGTTCTAATGTAGCAATTTGAAAAGCCGATATGTTGTTGTACTAGATGCCGTGACCATTGAACTGTGTGTTCCACTTTCCGGTGTATATTCTGAAGGAAACTCAACTCCCGTACGGTACGGAGGACGCAACTCCACTTATACGCTCGACATGGATCGATGATGTAGGCAATCATGCATGTAAATATCATCAGGAAGACAGGAACGCGATAACCTTCATGCACGGAGGAACAAGTACACGAACGGTTACCTCTCTACTTTTTGGTGGCAAGAAACGCATGCATACAGCTGTGTGTAGAGTAGATAATCGAAAGGCCTCTCTATAACTAGCACTCCTGGCGAAAAGAGAGAGAGGACCTAGCTAGGTAGGGTTTCAGGAAATAGTGCGCTCATTTTTTTTATCAAGTGCCAATTACATGATCACATGATTGGTACCTGTGTGGCTGTGTCACATCCGCCTTGTACGTCGTCGTATGACCACCCGAGGGGCAACACATCCCCGGAGATGGTGGCAAAGAGACAGCATAGAATATTACCCGTTTATTCGTCTCCAGGTACCTTCACATCAGATCTCTACACAGTGGTGTTTTGGTTACTGGAACTCGAAGCCCTCTCTCCATCAAACTGATAAGTATCAATACCATGTATTCATCAATAATTTTCGATCGCATATGAAGATCATATGCATGTTTGATGGCACATATAAGGGTCTAATCATGTGTTTCTATATGTGCATGACACTCATAAAACATCCTGTTCTTTTCCCAGCCATAGAGTAATCGTTTTTATTAGCCATTGCAATGAATTTCTATGCCTTTTTAGTATATTTAATTGCACATACCAATATAATATACTAACAATTGCTATATAGAAGGGATACTATTTAGTGAAAACGTAACATCAGAAAATCCAAAACCATATCATTTTCTGAACAAGTAAAAGCTTATTTCGTATGTCAACTTTTATACATAAGAAACACAAAGGAAAGCACTCATCGACTTTACCGCGCTTCTTCCTGCCTCGATCCACAGATGATTGTTGAATCAAGGATGCATGCATGGACGTGTTCCAATAAGAGCTTCCAATCGTACGTGCACGAGTACAGTTCTTGGAAATAGAAGCCCGGCCGTGCGAGACGATGCACGCGTCACGTACCTTGGTTCTATTCTAGTACTCCTACTATAGCCAGGAACAGTACCGAGCCGCGCGCGTAGTGGGCTGGCTCCACACTGATATATCAAAGAGTAGAGTACCACCTGGCCAGCTGCATGCATATCCTTGTGGCTCTGTACCACTGGCCGGCCGAGCTCCGGGACAGCTACACGCCAGCAGAGGCACTCGTGCCTTGTACGTGTACTTACTACCTTAGCAAGCAGAAAGTGGAGCTAGGACGCGTCAGGTCCAAGATAAAGAAAGCAAGCAAGCAACAGTTTATGCGGAAAAAGAAAATGGCGTGTCCGTACGCACACAGGCATGTCAGTGATCTTCTTCGGGAGATTTTCTTGCCCCTGCACGGGTCGATCCATCAATTCGTGTCTAACGATCCACGGACCACGGCCGGCCTTAAAGAATGCTCATTTTTTTAAAAAAGCCTGCGGATCGAGTTCGTTGTTGATCGGATCCCCAATCAGCAGCAGGCTCGCAGAAACAGAGCCCTGCTGCTTTTGCCAAGTTTGCCCGATTTTATCGGTCGTCCAGTGAGAACTCGAGTCGAAACTGGTACGTCGTTGTGGAAAACTCTGGAATTCCAATTCGGAGCCGCCAGCGCGAGAACACCTACCACGCACCGAACCTCGACTGGCTGGCCGGCGAGATCGAGCCCGGTGACGTACCAGTGTTGAATAGTGCCGTGAGCGGTCATTGCCGGTGGAGCCCAGCATCCCGGCGAGAACCCGGGGGGTTCGTACGTACGTACGGACGCGCGTCGCGTCAGGCCAGGCCAGTGCAGGGCATGTAGGGCACGGGGGTTATAGGGTAGGGGGGCGTGAAACGAATAGATCGCCATGTGACGTTCCTGTGTACGTACACAAAAGCTCCCTAGGGTCGCGTGCCTGCGTGCGTGGGGGAGAGGAAATAGACGTGATGTGGCCGGCCGGGCGGTCGTCGTACGTCTTCAGAGTCGAGAGAGCGAGAGAGACGAGTAGTGGCAGCTGATGACGGTGCAGCAGTGCGAGATGGGTCGAGCACAGCGATCGCCCCCCTACCTGCTCCCGCGCTCTGCAGCCCTGCGCCCGTGCCGTTTCATCAGATCGGCAAGGGGTAGGCGCGCTCATGAGCTCATGATAGATAGGGAGCCGGGCGAGTGAAAAAGGGCCGCGGACCCAGCCGCGTACGTACCCGTCGCGTCGTCACCAGCCCGCGCCGTACGACGGGCTGCTTCCGTTCCAGCTCCGCGTCTCGTGCGGTCGTACCTCCACCACCACCGTGACTCCCTCGCTCGGTCGTGCGCCTGCCCTGCCCTGCCCCGCCCCCCCCTCTCTCTCTCTCTCTCTCTCTCTCTCTCTCTCTCGGCTCCGATACGCTCCCGCGCCGCGCCGTCTGCGACGCGTCGCCGGCGAGATTGCGGTCGCGTCTGGCCGCCGCGCAACCATCGAGCCAACTTACCGCGTCTCGCTGCGCCCGGCGCCCGGCGCGATCAGTCTAGGAGCGCCGCCCAGTTATCTCGACGCTGCGCCGCACTACTACTACTACTCAGAACCCCGACCCCGGCCCAAGATTTCCTCAGAAATAGCACATGTAATCTCCGGGTCATAAAATAGCACTGGTTTCACAAATGGATTCTCAAAATAGCACTCCAACTACTTTTCCAACTCCTCTATTTTATTTTCAGGTATTACTTCACAAACAAACTATAAAAAATACATGTGCCATGCCATTATGAAAAATAGCTGAAATATCTATATATAAATTAAGAAAATATCTACTAAAGGCATTACGTAAATATTCATCTGCAGGTAGTTAATACAAGGTGAAATATGCAACATTATTCCCCACCTTTAGTGTGATGCTCAATTTTATCCTTCAGCTTTGAAACTGGTCAATTTAGTCCTTGAACTTTGGTTTTGATTTTAAACTTATCCCTGATCCAACGTGACAGTCCATTTGGCATGTACAATCATCAAAATTATTTCATGCTGAGTTATCTACATAACTATTCAAACGTATAAGTATCTATATGTTATTGTAAATGGTAAGTACATAGATATTGTTTTGTTCACTAATATTTTTGTTATTTTTATTGGATGTTATAATAATATGACTCATAGATATGACTAAAATACGTTAGATAACGATGCGATGATTAATCTACTTTTGTCCTAATGTAGTTTTTATTTTAAAACTGTCAAAAGTCTAATATTACAGTAGAAATATGGGTTTATCGCATCTAAGAGATAAATCTCGTTGACTTGGCATGTTGATGTAGACTGACACCTCGGCTTAGTGATAAATTTGGATTTAAAACTAAACTTTAGAGACTAAATTGCCCCTTTCAAAGTCGAAGGACGAAATTGAGCTTATGACTAAAAATGAGAGACAAAATCGACTATTTTGCCTTTATAAAATATAAGTTAATAATATATTCAAAATAATACAATATCAGTTATAGTTAATAGTAGCCTTAAGTTCATATGTGAACACAAATGCCTGAAAATAAATACGTAGTAGAAGAGAGTACGTAGTTTGAGCATTCGGAGAGCAAATTTGCAGCGTCAGAGAGCAAACCCATGCGTGCATCTCAGCTTATTTCCCCTATTAAACTTCAGAAACTAGACTTTGGCACAAGTATCAAGCTATCAGCGCAGACGAAGATCCGAGGTCCGAGCCCAGGCGCAGTAGTGGAACAGCAACAGGGAAGATCGAAACGTCACCGATCATCTGCAGAAATTTCACGAACCTGTAGACGTCGACGTCGTAGCCTCGCGTTTATTTTTTTTCTATTTTCTATACGATGTTCCATCGTCTCCCAAGCTTTTTTTTTTCTCGTCTTCCTCGTCCACCACCGACCTGACACCGGCCATGCCGTCCTGCCGACCTGCCAGCCACTCAACACGTGACCAGCCGCGGCGCGCGAGGTTCATGCGGCCCCGAGACTTCTGTCGCTAACATTCTTGATGGGCAGCAGACACCTCTCGACACGGGTGCTCTCCATTAGGCGCTGCAGAGCGGGAATGTCGGTTACACTGCATCTGGGGCCATCCCCACCAGTTTATTTAATGCTGATTAATTTATTTTTAAACTAAGAAATACCAAATAAAAATAAAAAGGGTAGAGTAGTTTTGACTGAAACCGTGGCCCATCCACGAGGATGCAGCAGCCCATCGGACAACGGAACCTGTGCAGCCTTTGAAGATTATTATATTTTCAGCATTACTACAAACTACACATCATTACTTAAAAAAAAATACAAACTAGTATGCATCATGATGTTGACATTTCAAACTACCTCGTTTTGTGGCGCGCTACGAGTGGATGGAAATTGCCGGCCTAAATCGGTCCGGCCCATGCCAAAGCCCGGCCCTATGCCCCACAGTCTCCCGGCCAGGTGGGGACCGCTCCGCGAGTCAGCAAGTCCTGAGTCCTGACCGGCCCCAGGTCCCCCCACTTTGCTGCCATCGCCCGTCGCGAGAATCCAAAGCTTGTACTCGCGGCAAAGCTCGCGGAATCCTGCGTGCGAGAGAGCACGGGCACAGCTCCACCACCTCCTCCTCGGCTACCTCTGCCGCACTCCTCCTCCGCCCTTGCTTCGCCGGGAGGGAAGGGGAACTCGGGAAGCCGCCCCCACCGTCCGCAAAAGCCACGCGCCACCCACCTCACCCGTCGCTTTCGCCGCGTTCTGTGTCAACCGATTTCGGTGGGCTTAAAGGGTGCCTCGGCGAGGGACGGGATGATGAGCGCCAGATCGGGCGGCGGGAGGGAGGCCGAGGGCGAGTGGGAGGTCCGCCCGGGCGGGATGCTCGTGCAGCGCAGGGACGGCGACGCCGCCGCCGGCCCCGCCATCAGGGTCAGGGTCTCCCACGGCGCCGCGCTCCGCGGCGTCGCCGTGCCAGCGCAGGCCACCTTCGGTACGCACCCTTTCTGTTTAGATCGTCTCCTGCCTTCCTGCTACCGCGCCGTATTGGTGGAGTACAGGAACGGCTTTGGTTCGGATCGTCACCGGTCACTGACCAATCTAGTATAGGAGCTTTGCTTGCTTGATGAAATCCCTCTTCCGTTCTTACTAACTACTAGGTGATTCTAGATGAACAAAGAGGTCTAGATCGTACATATTTGTTCCAAAAGTGCCTGCGTAACTGATCAACGGATCACGGGCCTGCTCCGGTAACTGTACCTTACTGGACGGGAAGCGTAGCGACAAAAATACCCGTTTCCTTTTCGTACTCCATTCGAAGATATATCTCTATGTGATGCTTCTTGTGGTGTTCTTATTAACTACTAGTCTCGTTGTTAACCGCTAGGATCACTTAACTAGTGATGTACTGTGACATTAGTAAAACTGCTCAGCCATGGCCATCAATTGTACATTTCTCATAGCATAGAGGACCTAGTACAAACTACAAACCGGTACATCTCTCTTGCGGCTGTTGTGTGTAAATATAAAATATCTGAAGTTCTGAACTGCGGCACGGTGCTAGTCTGGAGAACCTGATTCGCCTGTGCATCAGTTTAGTATTAGAAAGATGCTGATCAAATCATTTTTCTAATTACCACAACTCATTAGTGATTGTTTGTTCTGACTTGGTTGCCTGAAGAGGCTGGATTACAATATTCTAAGGAGCAACTTTTGTTATTTGTTTAATGAAGGTGAATTGAAGGGGGTCCTTGCCCAGGCTACTGGTGTGGAACCTGAGAGACAGAGGCTCTTCTTCCGTGGGAGGGAGAAGAGTGACAGCGAGTTCCTGCATGTGGCAGGTGTCAAGGATGGAGCAAAACTACTACTTCTTGAGAAGCCTGCCCCTGCTAGTGTGGAGCAGAAGGCCGAGGCAGAAATTATGGATGAGAGCATGATGAAGGCGTGTGAAGCTGTTGGTCGTGTCAGAGCTGAAGTTGATAAGCTCTCTGCTAAGGTGAAGAAATGTTCCTCCTGCTTCCATGATTTGTGACAGTGCTGCATATGGTTCAGGTGCTAATGCAGTTCTTCTATTTTTTTTGTTATATTTCTAGGTATGCGACCTGGAGAAAAGTGTGCTTGCAGGGAGGAAGCTTGAGGATAAAGAATTTGTTGTGTCGACGGAGCTGCTTATGATGCAGCTCCTGAAACTGGATGGTATAGAAGCAGAAGGAGAAGCAAGGGCACAAAGAAAGGCTGAGGTGAAATACTAAGCGCTTGCTAATGCTTTCTTTTCATGCGTTCCAATGGGAATGCATATGGCTGTAACCTCTTTTATGCAACAGTCCATAGAACTATTTTTTGTTGGTGACCTAGACATGACATGATATTACTAAACATTTTCTGTAGAAAATGGAAATCACTGTGATATCCTTTGTAGTAGCCATACAGATGTGTGCGCGCGCTCCTGTCATGTTTCCATAGATCTAGTTAGTTCCTGAAGCAACAGATGGTTGCTATACGTCTATCCTAAGAATGATTGCACAAAGCCTCAAAGATTGGTGCATCATTTGATAATCACTGTCATCAGCAAACCTTGAAAACTACACAGGGAACACTAAACTTTTGATTTTTTGTATACTGTTTAGTATGATTTCAGGATTATTTCTGTTCTTTCAAGTTTGAACAGACCTTCCCTTGACTTACCTTCTGTGCTTTGGAGGGTGAACTACTGAATATTTGGTCCATTTTTCCTATTTATAGTCCGTTTTTAGTTTCTTCTTTGGCTCTCCTAGTTTCAGGTTGTAAGCTCAGCCAATTTTTAAAGCAAACAAACCCTACACTTGGATAAAGATTCAGTGTGTTTTGATTATGAATTGTGCAATCCTTATGTACCTTCTATTTCTCTGGCGTAATTTGACCATTATAATACAACAACAACAACAACAACAACAACAAAGCTTCCTTGGCCATTATAATAGCAGAATGGAAATGCCAATATATGTAAGGTTTTATAAATTTGCATTATGCATTTCAAACCATAGTTCTGGGATGGTTTGGAGTTATTTATTTTTGGAACAATCATGTCATAGGTTGTTGGTTAAATTAGCCGAACGAATGCATATGCTTATGTATTGGAGTTGATACGTGTGGACAAAACCATATGGTCAAGAAAACAAGTCAAGGGACATCTTTGTGTGCTTCATCATGTGAAAATGATCAATTTTTACCTGGCAAACTTGTTGCTTCATACAGCTTTTTGTTCAACTTCTCAGGTGCGTCGGATTCAGTCTCTCGTGGAGACTTTGGACAAGCTGAAAGCAAGAAACGCTAACCCCTTCAGTGATCTCAACAAAGCAGTTTCAGTGACGACACAATGGGAAACATTCGAAAATGGCATGGGCAGCTTGAGCGCACCCCCACCACGTGTTTCCTCGACGCAAGTCCACACTGACTGGGAGCAGTTCGATTAGCCTCAGATCAAGCTATTGATTGTATCATGAAACTTTGTGAGATCAGTATCGATATTCCATTCACAGGCACGACGCTGATGTGTATATGCACCAACTGTGATTCCTTTTGCTGTTTCACTGCCTGTGAATGCTACCTAGTGATACATATGAATTGCGTCGCTGATCCGGGGCTTCCATACTTCAATGTGCTCATACATGCGCTTTGGTAATTTTTTGCTTTCTTTCTGCAAGGAGTAATGTTAAGATAACTGGACAGGTCTTTGAGTTTGAGCTCAAATTTACCTTGCAGGGTTTAACGAGAGTAACCGTTCTGTGGTCCGTGCTGGCTACAAGAATAACAAGATGCGCATTTATACCATACAGTGAGAAATACATGTATATACTCAATGAATAAACTATAAACACCTTTCATTTTTACATTATTATCGTCTGGAAAATCATTCTAGTTTTTTTTAAAAAAGAGTAGTTTATGTTATAATGACATAGCCGGTCCCAAGCCCGGGTAAAGGAGGAGGGGGTTGTGATAGGCTTGGCGAGCCAACAACTACACTTAGCCACTCTCATGGAAATGAAATCCAATAGAAATTCGTTGGGGCGTAACCCTCTTAGCGACGCGCCATATCGGAACCCGGGTATGGTGTTAAGTGGGCAAGGGCCGGGTCGCCACCGCCTTAGTGGCGCGCCATATCGGAACCCGGATATGGTGTTAAATGAGCAAGGGCCGGATCGCCATCACCTTAGTGGCGCGCTACATCATCGCCCGGATGTAGTGATAAGTGAGCAAGGGTCTTTGCATCTTACTCGACGGGTGCAAAGCGTAAGGAAGCTAGCCGAGGAACATAGATTTCGGGTGGGTAGTTGGAATGTAGGATCCTTGACGGGAAAGCTACGTGAGTTAGTAGATGTTGCCATTAGGAGACGAGTAAATATCCTTTGTGTACAAGAGACTAGATGGGCGGGTCAAAAGGCGAGAGAAGTCGAGAATACCGGTTTCAAGCTTTGGTATTCTGGTTCGGCTGGGACTAGGAATGGCGTAGGTGTTCTAATAGATAAGAGTCTTAAGGATGGAGTAGTGGATGTTCGAAGACGAGGGGATAGGATCATCTTAATCAAGATAGTAATTGGGGACATTGTCTTGAACGTCATTAGTGCTTATGCCCCACAAGTTGGGCTCAACATGAGTGCTAAGAGGCAATTTTGGGAGGACATGGAGGATATGGTTAGTAGTGTACCGATAACCGAGAAACTCCTCATAGGGGGAGATCTCAATGGTCATGTGGGTGCAACTAACCTAGGATTTGAAGGAGTACATGGAGGTTTTGGATGCGGCGATAGAAATCAAGAGGGTAAGGACATCCTAGACTTTGCCGTAGCCTATGATCTGTTGATAGCTAACACCCTCTTTAGAAAGAGGCAATCTCACCTAGTGACCTTTAGTAGTGCCCAACACTCTAGCCAGATTGACTTTGTCCTCACTAGGAGAAAGGATAGACGGGAGTGTCTAGATTGTAAGGTGATCCCGGGGGAGTGTGTTGTGACACAACATAAGCTTGTGGTAGCTGAATTGCGCTTCCATACATGTTCTTTGCGGGACAAAGGTGTCAAAATCACAAGAACAAAGTGGTGGAAGCTGAAGGGAGAATCACAAGAATCCTTTAAAAATAGGGTGATCACAGAAGGACCCTGGGCAGAAAATGGAGATGCAGACAGTATGTGGATGAAGATGGCAACTTGCATTAGGAAGGTAGCTAGTGAGGTGTTCGGTGTGACAAAGGGAAAGAAACTTATAGATAAAGACACTTGGTGGTGGAATGAGGATGTACAAAAGGCCATTAAGTAGAAGAAGGAGTGTTATAAGAGTTGGCATAATGATAGAAACGCAAGCAACATGCTTAAGTACAAAGAGGCTAAGAAGAATGCAAGGCGGGTTGTAAGTAAGGCAAGAGGACAAACCTATGATAAGTTATATGAGAGACTAGGGACAAAAGAAGGTGAAAAAGACATATACAAGGTAGCAAAAATCCGCGAGAGAAAGATGAGGGATCTCAATCAAGTTAAATGCATCAAAGATGAGACTGACCGCATTCTAGTGAAGGATGAAGAGATTAAGAATAGATGGCGTGATTACTTTAATGGGCTATTCAATGATGGGAATGAGAGCACTATGGTTGAGTTGGATGACTCCTTTGATGACTCCAACAGGCGGTTCGTGCGGAGGATACAAGAGTTTGAGGTTAAGGAGGCCTTAAAAAGGATGAAAGGAGGAAAGGCCCTCGGCCCTGACGATGTCCCTATTGAGGTGTGGAGATGTCTTGGGGACGTCGCAATAGTATGGCTCACAAAGCTATTCAACCACATTTTTCGGTCAAACAAGATGCCTGAAGAATGGAGGAAAAGTATATTAGTACCTATCTTCAAAAATAAAGGAGATATTCAAAGTTGTACTAATTATCGAGGTATTAAGCTTATGAGTCATACTATGAAGCTTTGGGAGAGAGTGATTGAACACCGCCTGAAAAAAGTGACCAATGTCACTAAAAACCAGTTTGGTTTTATGCCTGGGAGGTCTACAATGGAGGCGATTTTCTTGCTTCGTCAGCTTATGGAGAGATATAGGGAGCAGAAGAAGGACTTGCATATGGTGTTCATCGACTTGGAGAAGGCGTACGACAAGATACCAAGGTCAGTCATGTGGTGGGCACTAGAGAAACATAAAGTGCCAACAAAGTACATTACCCTTATCAAGGATATGTACAATAATGTTAGGACAAGTGTGCGCGTAAGTGATAGTGAGACTGATGCATTTCCTATCACGGTAGGATTACATCAAGGATCAGCTTTGAGCCCATACATCTTTTCCTTGGTCATGGATGAGGTGTCGAAGGATATACAAGGGGATATCCCTTGGTGCATGCTCTTTGCTGATGATGTAGTGCTGGTAGATGAAACTAGAGATGGTGTTGATAAGAAATTAGAGTTATGGAGACAAACCTTAGAGTCCAAGGGGTTTAGACTTAGTAGGACCAAAACCGAGTATATGAGGTGCAACTTTAGTGGTGTTGGTCGTGAAGAGGGAAATGTTAGTCTACAAGGACAAATAGTACCTAGAAGGGACTCTTTCCGATACTTAGGATCAATGTTACAAAGCAATGGCGATATTGATGAGGATGTTTGCCACAGGATCAAGGTAGGGTGGATGAAATGGCGACAAGCCTCTGGAATCCTATGTGATAGGAAAGTCCCACAAAAGCTAAAAGGGAAGTTCTATAGGACGGTGATCAGACCCGCGATGCTCTATGGGGCGGAATGTTGGCCAACTAAACGGCAACATGTCCAACAAATGAGTGTCGCAGAGATGCGCATGCTACGGTGGATGTGTGGGCACACGAGAAGAGACCGAATAAGGAATGAGGCGATTCGTGATAAGGTAGGGGTGGCGCCGATTGAAGAGAAGTTAGTCCAACATCGGCTTAGGTGGTTTGGACATATCCAACGGAGACCTCCAGAAGCACCGGTTAACAATGGGATTTTAAGAGGTAGAGAAAATATTAGGAGGGGTAGAGGACGACCAAGGTTGACCTGGGAGGAGGCGGTAAAACGAGATTTGAGAGATTGGAATGTATCCAGAGACTTAGCTCATGATAGGACCGCATGGAAAGTAGCAATTCATGTGCCAGAATCGTAGTCTTGTTTTTTTCTTTTTTTCTTTTCTCTTTTTCTTTTCCTTTTTTCTTATTTCTTTTCTCTTTTCTCTTTTTCCTTTTCTTTTTTTCCTTTTTTTTCTTTCTTTTTTTCCTTTTTTCCCCTTGTTCTCATATCTCTTCCTCTGTTTTACTTCATTGATATTGAGTTTCATGTCTAGCCAACCCCAACAGGCTTGGGATAAAGGCTTGGTTGTTGTTGTTGTTGTAGTAGTTTATGTTATATGCAGTAATTTCTCAATGTTTATGTCTTGACAAAACTGATCGCCTACGGATCTGCAGTAGATAAGGAATGGAAAAATTTTCTGCCACAAATGAATAGTGATGCACACGGCACAACCTTTGTTTTCCACTATAATTGAATGGAGACGCCTCTAGCTCCCATGCCGGCAAGTCCGTGGTCCGCAGTCTCCTCCCTGACGCCGTCGCTCCGCGGGCGGGGCCTTGCCGCCTCATTTCGCTTCACGTCAAACCTCTCGCCGTCACCCCAGAGCGCGTAGGCCTCCTCCCCATGCGCCGCGTCGTCCCCGACCTTGAGCTGCTCGTCGGGCATGCGCAGCGGGACGAGGCGGCCGACGCCGAGCAGGATGACCGTGGTGACCACGATGTTCCACGCGACAACGAAGAGCGCGCCGGCCAGCTGCTTGCCGACCTGGGCGACGCCGCCGCCGTAGAGGACGCCGCGCATGCCCGGGACGTGCGAGTGGAGCGCGGTGAGGTCCGGGGTGGCGAGGAGGCCCGTGAGGACGCCGCCGAGGAGCCCCGCGACGGCGTGCGTATGGAAGACGGCGAGAGTGTCGTCCACCTTCTGGAGGAGGTCGGACTTCTTGTGAAGGATCATCATGGTGACCCACGGCACGCTGCCGGCGCAGACGCCCATCACTATGGCTGCCCATGTGTGCACCAGTCCTGCATGTGCGACCCAATGCGACTTGTAACTATAAAATTCTTAATTGAGAGCAAAATAAGGTAGCGAATTCAACTATAAGCTCCTGCACATAATTTAGACGTTTTTGACATTATGTAAAGTTCTTTTTTCATATAATAAATATACCACTACTTTGCATGTAATTCACTAATCCAGTTTGGGCAAGCCACGAAACATGAGTCTATACAATTAGAGCAAGAACTTGTTACCTGCGCCTGCGGTGATGCAGACAAGGCCGGTCATCATGCCCTGCACCGCGCCGATCACCGACGGCTTGCCGAAGAAGATGACGTCGAGGCAGGTCCAGGTTAGGAGGCTCGTCGCGGCGCTGACGTTGGTGTTGAGCACGGCGATGGACGCAGTTATGTTGGGGGCGTACGGCGCGCCGCCGTTGAACCCGGCCCAGCCGAGCCACAACAGGCCACCGCCGGCGATCATGAGCAGGATGTTGTTGGGCGAGAACCTCTCCCTGTCGCTCTTCAGCCTCGGACCCACCTGTCAGGGACACAGGCATCTCGTGGTTAACTACTCCACGTAGCAATGGACGCTGCTCCCGCGCGTGCTACCGGCAGAGCACCAAATTCCACAGCCCCGTGTACGGCCGAACCTACTCCTTGTCCTGACTAAATGACCGAACCATCGCAGGATCTAAGGAAGAGACTCCGGCGAACGAAAGAAGAACACCGGCCATGTACCGCACAATAATACGTACCCAGTAGGCGGCGGTGAAGCCGGCGACGCCGGAGGAGAGGTGGACGACGTATCCGCCGGAGAAGTCAATGACGCCCCAGTGGAAGAGGAAGCCGCCACCCCAGAGGCTGAACGCGCAGACGGTGTAGGACAGCAGCAGCCACAGCGGCGTGAACGCCATCCATGCCCTGATGTTCATGCGCCCAAGCAGCGACCCGGCGAGCAGCACCAGCGTGATGGCCGCGAGCTCGAACTGGAACAGCACCAGCGACGCCTCCGGGTAGTACGGCTCGGCGCGTGACGCCACGAGAGCCCCGTCCTTGCCGTAGTGCGCCGTGTCCGGGACCGCCGCGCGTCCGGCGAGGAACCCCTGGGACAGCGCCGGGCCGGCCTTCCCCCAGAACGGGAGCAGGCGGTCGCCGAACGCCATGCGGAAGCCGACGAGCACCCAGACGATGAGCGTGGACGCGTAGGCGTAGAGCGCCATGAACGCCGAGTTGACGGCCCACTTCTTCTTCACGATGCTGCCGTAGAGCACGACCAGCCCGGGCATGGACTGGATGCCCACGAACGTGGCCGCCGTCAGCTGCCACGCGTTGTCGCCCTTGTTCAGCCACGCCGGCACGGCCGGGAGGTCCGCCGCGTAGGGGCCCGGCTGAGGAGGCGCGGCCATTTTCGACGCGGCGCGCGGTGACACTCCGGCGAGCTGCGGCGTGACTCTGGCGCCGTGACGCTCCTTGGCAACGGGGTGATGCTTTTCAATAGATGTGCTCGCGTGCGCGGGGTTGGCGAAATTCTCCGAGGAAAGTACGTGAGGCGCATGAACCATGGCGGGCCGGTAGTGGGAAGAGCGGCCTGCGGTCGGTCAACTCGGGGAGCCCAAGTGGCCCATATATTCTTTAAACTTCCGTGTTCATCTTCTCTTCTCTTTGTTTTTCTTTCTCCTGAATACCTGGTTACCTCGAAATTTCCTGATGCTGTCGGGCACTTGGTAACAGAGGATTCGGTTGGCTTGTTTGTATAATCCCAATTAATTTGCAGCAACCTATATATTACGTGCATTTTCCTGCTTAAATCTTACCGATCTGTTTCTCAATGGGTTAATGTTTAGACGTACTGGCATAGCCGCACAGGATAATCTGCAACAGGCAGCAGAAACTTATTCGGTTTTGCTAGAAAATAAACGGCTCTGATGTGACGACGAAAACGATGAAAAACTGCCACGCTCGGTTTTACAAAGAGCGGATTCTACGTGTATGGCAGAATCGGTTTCATCATACACGTAGGACATATAGTGATAAATATTTATATATCAAAAATAAACGACATTCATATCTTAAAAGTTTCGAATAGCACCGGAAGAGAGAAAGCTTGTAGGGCCGTCCACAGGCAAATCGACTGGCAGCTACGTGACCTCTTTCACACCGTCATCATTTAATCTTCTTTTCACTGAGCAACATTTATAATAGAGGAAAAAAGAAAACGTCTGAGTACATAATGTACTCAGCAAGTGTGAGAAAGTTTTATGCATGATGAGACAAGAATCAAGAAAGACTAAACACGGCTTATGCACTAAGCAACCTATACCTTAGTCTTATTAATCATCCTATTTACTAGGTGAAAGTCACAACCATCCCAACCAAGTATCCAAGTATCTCCAAGTCTAACTGTATTTATCTCCCAAAAACTACCAACCACATCAGAAAACCACCAATCCAAGACCACCAACCAAACCATGCTAATCATGAGAGAGTTACTAGCCCGCTCTTGCCCGAGAGCACGACTGTCTAGACAGTTTTGACTCTGTAGAGTTTGTACCCTTTACCCATAAGTCGTGATTCTGTCCCCTGTCGCCAGGTGGACTAAAACCTCCCTTTTGCCCGTGGTAGCTAGTCATATTTCACACTTCCTAAGGTGTGCTGCCAGGAGATCATGATGTGACCTTTACAAAGGGAATCCCGACGAGCATGAGCCCACTGTGGTTTCACCCCTGCGGCCTCCTGGAGTCTATTTTACATCCGCCTGCAGTGACCCCCTCTTGAGCCTTGCGGATCCAAGGGTAGTCCCGCCCGACTCCCATTCCCCGCACCTACCACACACTCACACTACATCAGAAATGCACCTAATTACTTGGTTACTCTGTCCTATACCAGTTCTTATGGTGGCACGGTATAAGCTAGTTCACGGAGTCCCACAAACCGGTCCTTAGGATCTACGCATGCCACTAACCGCCAACAAAAGTCTCGTGCACTCGGCACCCACCATGGACCAACCAGCCTGCTAGATCCCTATACTACATCCCACATATATATACCATATATATCTCCGAACAACATCTCAATAATCATGATAATATCAATAATGGAAATTTACTCCCAATCCCATCATCTAAGCATGGCTAAGCATGTGAAAATGACATAAAGTAAAACCTAGCTAATCCCAACCCCAGGTTACAAGGAAGGTATGGAAATTCTAGAAGACAACCCTAGCATGGGATTCATATTTTGACAATGCATGCAATTCTAGCTATTAATCCTAAGAAGGAGCACAATGGTCAAGGGCACTTGCCTTTTTCTTATGTTGTTGCCCAGTCCACCTCTTGATCTTCAAAGTCTTAGGTTTGTAGGTTGAACGTTGGTTCGGGGGCTGATTTTATCCACACCATCACACATGCAATGAACATAACAAAGGAAACAATAAGAAACAACTCCAAATGATCCAAGCATAGTATTCATATGACCCTACACGCCAACCTACACATTTATATCCTCGCGTGCCTATGGATTATCAATTTTTAGGTCATAAAATCAAGAATACTATGCAAGGAAACACCTTATTATGTATTTTACTTAGTTATTTGTATTAACAGTTATTTGTGAGATTGTCTTTACAAAAATTACAACTATTAGGGACTTGATTATAATTTCAGCCTGTTAAGGAGGTGTTTCTGTCAATACAACACTAGACAGGGCTGTTTAGGTGAAAATCAACATCTAAGTTGTGTTAAAATGTAATATCAACACTTTGGAGCCGGATCGCAAAGTCAGCATGTTGTAGGATCATTTTAGTGATGACAACACCAACCAAGGGCTTTTGTGCTAAAATACAGCAGGGTGCAGGGGTGTTTTTGCTAAGATCAGGGGGTTATCGCGTCTGGGAAGGCGTCGATGAGGGCTCTGACGAAAAGGGCGATGAGTCTTATCGGATCTTCGGTGTGTCAACGTCCGGGGGCTGCTTCCTCAGGGTTTTCGAGTCGGCTATGCGTACTGAGGCAAGGGAGAGTGTAGAGGTGAGCCAGGGGTATGGGGAAATCATTGAGAACCTTCTTGTTGTAATTGTTAAAGAACACATTAAGCGCCCACCAAGTTGCCAAATAGATGGAGATCTTTAACTTTTGTGCAGCTTCTGAGTGGATTTGTCGTCAGCTGCAGAAGTTGTACAACGGAACTCAAACGGCTAAGTTGCACAACGGAACTCAGACGGCTGTCTTTGAAGTTTCAGTTTAGAAAGGCGTGGACCATCTAGTGGTGCAAGGTAGAGTGGTCTATAGGAGGTGACCACATATTTGGAGGGTTGAGAAGATGGAACCAAAGCAAATTTCGAGTGTAGGCTGGATCCATCAAAGGCCACATGGGCAGGAGAGAATCTCACCGAAGGTATCGTGACTTATGCCGATGAAACAACAAGTTTTTAGATTGCAGTGGACGGAGCACAATATAGAAAGCGACACAATTGGAGTTTTCCTGAAGGATTACACAAAACAAAATTTTGACTGATGTTCCTCTGGATAGTCTTTCCTTTAGATGCTCAAAACAAATGCATAACCACTACATGGAAAGGGATATGAACAATTTTTCATCAGAGGGGTGCTATAACTACATTTTAGTTGTTTAATTATTTGGTCAAGGTGTTCGTTGAGGTAGCCACAAGAACGAATCAACCATTTATGAGTTTGAGCCTCTACCTAACAAGTCAGACGCTTCATGCTACTATAGCAGAACTGAATTGCTACATTAAAAACCCATCACCATCTGAGACACCAAAACTTCAAATGTTGAACTCTAAAATACTAGGCGATGAAGGGAGAAGAGTACCATGGTGGCACGATAGGGTGGTATAGCGACTAAAGCGGTGCCTGCAGGTGGTGTTCGCCGGTGAGAAAAGCAACAACTTTGGTTACCATCGCCGTGGAACAACAGCTACCGACATCTTGGACTCGCACTCGACGCAAGGCTCAACATAGTAAAGCTACCAACTAGTAGCCGCTTCAATTTCAGATGCTGCTAACAACGAACATCCATGACCAAGCGGAACTGCACCAACGCACTCCCTAGGGTCTGGAATTTTCCTCGAATTCAAGCTCACGCAGCGGCATCTACCAGGGCGGATGAATAGGCCGCGTAGGTTCGGCAGCACCGTAGAGTAGTAGAACGCAGCAAACCACATGCAACTGAGCTACGGCAAGCGCGCGGAGACCCTTCCTAGCGAGCCCATGAACTGCGAGAGGGGGCGAGCAGGAGGCGAACCGGCATGGGGGCGTACCTGGTCGGTGTGACTGGGTCGAAGACGTACTTGTTGTAGACGATGACGGCGAAGGAAAGGAAGATCCAAACAGCGATGTAGCAGTAGGAGAGGAGCACCTTTCGGAGCATGAACTCCGACAGGCCGACGACAACCGGGTCCTGGACCACGCGCGTCTCAACGACGTGGGCGCGGAGCGCGTGGAGGGGCGATGCGACGGTGTGGAGAGAGGACGGGGAAGCGCTGTGGGGGAGAGAAAGCAACGGGGAGGAGCGGCGTCGGTGGGGCGCGCCCGGTGGGAGGAAAGGCGAGGGCCCAGAGGGAGAGCGCGACATCGGGGGGATCTGGAGGAGGCGGCGTGTGGTGCTCGGCGCTCGGGCTCGAGCGGACGATGGGGGTCCGGAGGTATAGCACGACGCCATGAGATGGGAGGCGAGCCCTTAGGGGAAGGCGGCGCGCTGCGAGTCTCGTGTGGTGGTGGCTTCGGGAGGAGCAGGAGGCGGAGTAGGCGACCGTGGAGGGGTGCGCGCACGGAGGTGAGGGAGGCGGGGGCGAGCGGCGCCGTGGAGGATGGGGCGAGGTCGAGAGTGAAAGTGCATCTAGGTAATCCCCGTGGGTTTTGGTTGATTGATGACGACAATTAAGAAACTAATAAGTTTCTACTGAGTATGAGCACAGGTGTTTATCAAAGAAATGGATATGGAGTCTCTCAAGAAGCAAAAGGAAAAGAAGAAGACTTGAAAGAGTAGAAAATAGAATTTTCTATTAATTTTTATATTTTCTAGTTGTGTACAGTGTCTTCTCTTTTAGAGTGCTTGAGAATCATTAGAGAGCTCAAACGAAGGGTAGAAAGTTAGAATCATGAGACGAAGTAGTCATAGGTATGAAAAAAAGGGGAGATCGGACTTGTCCGGACTATGGGCCAGACTAGTCCGTTTGGACCCGGACTAATCCGTTTTGGACCGGATAAAGAGTCTCTGAGTCAGTTCGGACTTGTCCGTTCGAGACCGGACTAGTCCGTTGTTGTGTGAGTCTGAGCCGTTATGAGACTAAGTCTCAGAAGGCAGGACTAGTCCGCCCGAGAGGCCGGACTAGTCCGCTAAGCGGACTAAGCCGCTTAGGTCCGGAGAAGAAGTCTCTGAGTGCCATCGGACTAGTCCGCTCCACAGGCCGGACTAGTCCGATCTTTTCAGACTAGTCTGAATTAGGACGGAACAAAGGTTCCTGTGTGAGCTCGGACTAGTCCGAAGTTGGCTGGACTAGTCCGAAGCTCCAGTTTAGAGAGTTTTTAGACTAAGTCTGGTAAGACCGGACTAGTCCGCCCTTGGGGCCGGACTAGTCCGCTCTTACCAGACTATTCCATTCTCATACGGAACAAAGGTTCCTGACCAAGATCGGACTAGTCCGCTCTTGGCCGGACTAGTCCGGGGTTTCATGACTGTTTGAGTCCAACGGTCACTAAACTTTAGTTGTTAGATATGTGACGTGAGTGGTTCCTCAAGAACGGACTAGTCCGGGGTTGGGACCGGACTAGTCCGGACTTTAGTTGGTAACGGCTATATGTCGGGATTTCTATAAAAGGAGACCCCCGGCTGAGAATTCGTGTGAAAACAACCTAAGCGCTGAAAATTCATTCCTAGAGCTCTTCTAAGCCTCTTTCCTCACCTTCTAGACCCCTAAGATTAGATCTTAAGGAGTTAGTGGTTTTGTGAGAGGAAAGACGTGGTGATCGACGTTTGAGCTCTCGGTTTGATTCCCTTGCACTCTAACTGTTATTTGAGTTCTTAACAGTTGTACTTTGATTTCTAGAACTGCTTGGTTGGTGTAGGGAGCCTCAAGGTGTGAGTAGCCCCTAAGAGCATTATATTCACATTTGATTGATAGTGAGAGAGCCCGGGCTTGATCTTGGTGATCGCTCGGTGAGGGAGGGTTGGAAAAGACCCGGTCCTTGGTGGACTCCTGGTTCCTTTACTATCTCACTCGCTCACTAGAATTACTTGTTAAGCTTTCATTTTGTTAATACCCGTAAATTGTTCTACTATCTTGCAATCTAATCATTCACAACTAATTAGTGATATTATTTGACTACCATATATTTTCCGCTCAAACAAACTTAAAAGGAAACCTAAAACGCAAATTTATACTTAGACCGGACTAGTCCGCCCTCAGACCGGACTAGTCCGGCCTGCTTCAAGTTTTATCCGATAGTTGTAATAGTTTCAGGTTTTATTAGCCTATTCACCCCCCCTCTAGGCAACATTCAATTGGTATCAGAGCCTAACTCTCCACAAAAGATTAACCGTTTGTAGAGGAGATGGGGGACAAGGTCGGTAGCCAAATTGATCTCAACAAGTGAAAAGGAGCAAGTACGAGCAACTTTGAAGAACAAGATTCTAACCCACCTCCAGCGGTTACTCCTCCACAAGATGTTTCAAGCTCAGAAGAAGATGAAGAAGTTCTTCGTCTCATGGCACTCCTAAAAAAAAGAAGGAGGAGGCTAAAAAGAAAAAGGAGAAGTTGGAGAAGAAGCTCAAGAGTAGTCAACGAGACTACTCGCGATATCCTTTTAACTATGAACGTCTAAATTCTCATTCTAGTTATTTATCAATTCCTCTAGGCAAACCACCTCACTTTGATGGAACTAACTACACAATGTGAAAACACAACATGAAGTTGCATCTAATTTCCTTGAACCCAAGTCTTTGGCATGTGGTATGTACAGGTATAGATATCCCCGAAGTTGAGGATGAACTCACCCTAAAACAAGAACAACAAATCTATCGCAATGCACAAGCAGCAGTCGTGCTCAACTCATCTCTAAACATTGAAGAATTTAACAAGGTATATGGGTTGGAGCTCGTCAAAGATATTTGGGACACCCTCAAGATCGCACATGAAGGAAACCGATCCGTGAGGGAAGCCAATATTCAGATGATAGAAGGAGAGCTTGGAAGGTTCGCCATGGAAGAAGGCGAAACACCTCAAGAAATATACAACCGACTCAAAACTCTTATCAACAAGAGACGGGCGTGCGGATGCAAGAAATGGAATGACCATGAGGTGGTCAAGAGAATGATAAGAGCATTTATGCCTCGCAATGTGACCCTATGCACCTTAATTCGGGAAAGTCCAAACTTTCACTTAATGACTCCGGATGAAGTGCTAGGGAAGATCATTAACCACGAGATGATGGAAAAGGAAGCCCAACACGTCAATGACCTAGCAAATATCACTTCATCCAAGAAGAAGGGCATTGAGGCCACATCCAAGTCCAAGGCAAAAGAAACACAACTCACAAGTGAAGATGAAGAAAGTGATGATGAGAGCACGGACATGGATGATGAAGAAATGGCGTTCTTCATCAAAAGATTCACAAGGTTGATGAGGAGAAGGAGAAGTCATCACTATGAGAACAAGAGCAAAGACAAGGGCAAGTCAAGAACAAAGAAGACTTGCTACAACTGTGGAGAACATGGGCATTTCATTGTGAACTGCCCCCATAGCAAGGAAGATGACAAGAGAAAGAAGGAGGATGGGAAGCCTCAAGATAAGGAATTCTTCACAAAGAAGAAGACTTATGGATAAGCTCACATAGGAGAAGTGGGACTCAAACAAAGAATCCTCCTCCGAAGATGAAGAAAAAGTAGCAACTGTAGCCATCAAGAGGCTAACCATGAAGAAATCACTCTTGCCAGACAATGGTGATTGGAAGAGCCGAAGTCACACATGCCTCATGGCAAAGGAAGTAAAGCGCAAGGTAATGTCTAAATCTTCTAAGTTACATATTGAAGATGATAGTGACTTTGATAGTACTAGTGAAAACGAATTCATGTTTAAAGGATTAAACAAAAAGGCTATAGCTAAAATGAAAATGTTATCGGATGAAATATTTGAACAAGAAGAGCTTCTCAATCAACAAGAAGAATTGCTTATCCTTGAAAAAGAAAGAAACCTTGAGATTGAGAAACTCCTTGAACTCGAGAGAGAAAAGAGTAGAACACTTGAAAGCGAACTTGCCATGAGAAAGGGGACTTGCGTTCAGCTTAAAAGTGATAATGTAGCACTTCAAGATGAACTTGTAAGTTTAACCACAAGAATCTTGAAGCACAACTTGACTCACTTAAGTCAAGTGTCTCAACTAATTCATCCTCCAAAAACTCTCTCTCAACAAATATAGAATCTGTCGGTACCCGCGATATGGGGTACCCCCGCGCACAGGGGAAAATGCCTAAGGAACTCGCCCTTCTCCGCAGGGAGAGCTCCGAAGGCGCCACGTGTCCGGCGGGGCCGGACCTCCCTCTCCTCAGAGGAGAGCTCCGGGCCCGCCACGTGGCGTACAGAGGCCGGACCTCGCCCTCCGCAGGAGAGAGGTCCGAAGGTGCCACGTATCCGGCGGGGCCGGACCTCCCTCTCCTCAGGGAGGAGCTCCGGGCCCGCCACGTGGCCGACAGAAGCCGAACCTCCCCCTCCGCGGGGAGAGGTCCGAAGGCTCCACGTTACCCGCGGGGCTGGACCCTCCTCTCCTCTGAGAAGGGCTCCGAGCCCGCCACGTGGCCAGCGGAACGGCGCTGCCTGCCCCCGAGCGATAGGCAGCGGGCGTAAAGACGCCCCATACCTTGCCCGTACAAGGTATTCAAGGCCCGCGTCTTCCCAAGACGCGGAGACGCGGAGCACGCCTCTGTCAGGTGTCGTTGCGCCCAGTCGCATCACAGACTGGCGCACGGTGTCAGAACCTGCCAGCCAATAAACCCAGCGACAAGACATCTCCTGCCGCCTCCGCCGTCATCAACCACTACGACTAGCGTGCGGCATGGGCAGGGCGGCAAGACGGAGACTCGGAAGCCATCGCCAGAGACAACTACCGGCATAACTGCAGATACGGTAGATAACAGTCAATTTCCCCGGGACCACCTGTCGGGTCCCGGGCCCTCTTGTAAGCCACCCGAGTCTTGGACTATAAAAGGCTCGGGTAGGCGACGATAGCAGGGGTTCGCACCTCTGCAACTCATACGCTAGCCATTCACACCCAAGCTGTAACTCACCCCCAAGCTCAGGACTCCGGTTCTGAGCAGCAAGCAATACAGCGAGCTCCATAGCTCGCCGTGGACGTAGGGTTTTACGCTCTGGCGACCTGAATCACGTAAAACTCACCGTGTCAAGCTCTTACTAACTCGTCCATGCGCGCAAGCTCTCCGCAAGGGACTAGCCCCACGAAAAAAGAACCTCCGCGGGCTGCCCAGTGCAGGCCCGGGGGAAGTGTCGACCGAACACTTCAACATTTGGCGCGCCAGGTAGGGGGCTTTTCCCCTTGCGCGACGAGTTTCCGCCGACGAAGATGACCAAGCTTCCCTCAGCGGCAAACTCTCCCCCTCCGTGTTCACGGCGAACCGTGACCAGTGGGGAGTACATGTCGACACACTCAGAACGGAGTGTGTCGGCACAAGCTGGTAGCCAGCAGCCGACTCCGGCAACGCCGACTCCGGCGATGCAGGCTCCGACCAGTGTGAGATCTTCTGCAGCGCTGAGCGTACACCATGGGGATGCGCTAGCTGCAGCAAGAGCACTGCTGCGCAACCCACCTGCTGGGGATGCGCCCCATTCTGCGACCCAACAATGGGTCCGCTAGGTGGACCGCCTCTTCGTCGCCGCCGCGAACCCTCGGTTTCGGCGAGGGCGACGCCCCGGTCAACCGACTGTGTCGCTGACGCGGACGCCCACGGTTGACGGGCAAACGGCGGATTCCAGCTCCTCCAGGCTCCCGTCGACGGACCTGAGAAGGGAGCTGGAACAGTGCCACTTGGGCCAGGATGCCCGGGTGTACCTCGAGCGACGTCGAGAAAGGCGTCGCAACCATGAGGCTGGCGACAGCATGACGTCGGCCTCGACACAACCTGGAGGGCAGATCTTCGCCACGCGAGTCCTGCCTCAGGCATACGCCGCACATCATATGCTACAACCATATCCGCCGCAAGCATCGCCCCTGGTCTATGGTACAGCCTTGCCCATGCCGGGGTACACGGTGCCAAGTGCGAACCAAGCGTTCGCAGCGCCAATACCTGCAGCAGCAGGTGCAGGATGTGCAACCCTTGCACCCCACCTTCGCTTCGCGAGGTGGCCGCGCAAGTTTCGGCCGCACCTGCCCGAGAAGTACGACGGTAGCGTCAACCCGGCGGAGTTCCTCCAGATCTACTCCACCGCCGTACTTACCGCAGGAGGGGATGAGGCTGTCATGGCCAACTACTTCCCCGTCGCCTTGACCGGCCCATCTCGATCTTGGCTCATGAATCTCCCTTAGGGGTCCATAACCTCCTAGGGAGAGCTCTGCCGGCAGTTCGTCGCCAACTTCGGCAGCTCTTACACCCGTCCCGGCACGGAGCTTGACCTCCACGCCGTCAAGCAGCAACCTAGGGAGTCGCTGCGCTCTTTCATCCAGCGGTTCTCCCAGGTACGCAACACCATCCTGCATATTCAAAGTGCTTCTGTGGTGGTGGCGTTCCGACAGGGTGTCCGGGACGAGAAAATGCTTGAGAAGCTCGCGACCATAGAGGTCCGCGACGTCTTTGAGCTCTTCAGCCTGGAGGACAAATGCGCCAGAGCAGCTGAAGGGCGGAACTGGCACTCTCTACCAACTCCCGAGTCAGGTGGACAGCCCGGGTCCGGCGCTGCTGCCTATGGGGGTGGCAAGAAGCCCAAGAACCGGGGGAGTGGCAAGATGAAGTCATCGTTCACGGCTCCCGTCGCCGCAGCAGCGACGACTAGTGGAGCACGGAGGCCACGCCCCGACAAAAGGCAGCGGCAGTCACCGGCCCCAGATAGTGACCAGGGCGGGCTATGCCCCGTGCATGGCGCCGGCAACCATACTGCTGCCGAGTGCTGGGATATCCAGAGGCTCGCAGAGCGCTTCCGCAAAGGAAGACAACAGAGAGCTGAAGCACCGCCCTACCCTCAGAGGGATGGCAAGCAGAAGGTCGATGCCCCAGTCACCGCCGCCCATCAGGTGGGGTTTCAGGAGCCTAAGCGGGTCATAAAGACAGTGCATAACGATGAGGACTCCAGCTCCGACGGTGACGGGCCAGGGCGGTAGCCAGTTGCGGCTGCCGTCCCGGGTCAGTGGAGGCTGCACTACTGCGGCGTCAACCTTGGAGAAGCCCCAAGTAGTCGCAGCAGCCCAAGTACCGACCACAATGGTGCAAGGTCGGGCCAGCCTCATCCGAGAGCACGCCTCCGTGCCTCGGACATACCTCCCGGGGGCCGCCCAAGGTCTGTCAACCCCTTGAAGGCCTTGCCAGAAGGGGAAGACGCCTTAGGTCATTGAAGACGAGCCCGGGTCCACCTACCCCTTGAAGGCCTTAGCCAGAAGGGGAGAACTCCCCGGGGGCCCCCAGGAGAAGCCGCGCAGGACCTGATCCAGCGTGAAGATGACAACCTCGTCGGCGAGACTCGGCTGCAGGTAACACCCCACAACGCACGGTCTCGGCTGATGCTCTAAGCACTACTGCCAAAGAACCAAATGCGTCAGGGACCTGCAGAAGGGCAACCTGGTGTCGCGGCACGCTCTTTCCCGAGAAGGACCCATAAACTTTCCCCCAACAGGGAAGGTCCCTTCCGAATCATGCAAGCTGCCGCCCCAGGTACACATGCCTTTCAACCGAGTGTGGGATCCGTTCCCAAAATCCTTGACATGGAGCAACACTGTAAGTCCTACTCCCCGAGCATCAGTAGAACAGGGTCATTCCCTTCTGTAATGAATCCCATAGAATTTAGGAACAGACTTGGGGCAGCTAAGTCTCAAGGGACGGTACAGGACTACGTCCAGTTTAGCCTGGTTTCGACCCTAAGCGCGTAGAGTCTTGCTACTCTTGTAGACGAGGCGGAACATTGCCTCCATGTACAGCCAGAATTCCACCAATGGGCATGAACACAGAAACCTGTTCTACTTAGCTCTCTCTCATGCGCTCATTTAAATTATGCATTAATTTTTATGATCGCACTATCTATGTATGTTCATCGTACATCTAGCTCCCCCTCTCCCGCGCTCATCCATAGTCAGCATTCGCTATCCTACCGAGGGCGGCCGCGCTTGAGGCACCTGCTGATGGCCGAGTGAGTCTCTCAGGCCTCCCCCAGTCAGGTGTTGCGGTGCTAGTTGGTCACCTCCAGGAAAGGACTGCGTTGTGCATGGGGGGTCCAAGGTGCGTATCCCGCTTAGCAGGCCATGAGCCCAAAGCGTGCGCATCCTGCCCTCCGGAGGTACAGGGGAGTACAACCGCTTTGCCTGGTCATGAACCCAAAGCACGTGCACTCTGCTTCCCCAGCGCACGGCCCGCTACTAGGGATCGGACGACCGTACCCGGACCTCGGAGGGAGCCGAAGCTCCGGCGCCTTGAGCACAGAATTGCCCAAGCCCCGTATAACGGATTAGGATCGTAAGACGAATTAGACTAGGAGACGGGAGGGGAGGACCCCCCGAGGAGAATTACGTTTCCTCTGCCTGTGTGCAGGACCTCCAGGTTATGGCAACGGGGACTGCATGAAGCGGGGGGAAAGGAGCTATCAACTACTCCGGCCTAGGACTGGAAGGACCGGGTCCCGCCCCTTCAGCAGGGGCGAGGCCCCACGTGTCCAGCGGGCCCGGAGCTCCTGCCTCCCCTGAGGGGGGCTCCGGACTCGCCACGTGGTAGGCGGAAACCGGACCTCCCCCCCGGAGGGAGGGCTCCGAAAGCCCTACGTGTCCAGCAGGGCCAGAGCTCCCGCCTCCTAAGGAGGGGCTCCGGACCCGCCACGTGGCAGGCAGATTTAGAGCTCCCCATGGGGTGAGATCCGGAGACTCCCGGGGGCCCCTAACACAGTTAGGACCCAGGGAAGGTGCCTGTGCAGAGCTCCGAGATTGGAGAAGGCCTCTGAGTACCTTGCGGAGCTAAGGACTCAGTCAGGCAAAGCCAAGAAGGAGAGAAAAGGCATCACAAACACAAAAATCTAAAAGAGTCAGATTATGCGAGGCTCCATGAGCTGGACTACAGACTCGATAAAAAGGGAGAAACAAGTCCTAAGGACCTCCCGGCTCACGCCGGAACCTTGCGGCTACAAGGGCGGCCACATCCTCGACTTCAGCCCTGGCAGCTTCCTCCCGCTCCGTGGCTGGGCCCTCTCTCGCTGGTTCCAGCGAGAAAGAGGGGTCACGGCTCTTGAAGCATGCCATCACATGTGAGGCGACCTCTAAGGCTAGGTCGCGTCCCTCGGCCTCAAGCTCGCTGGCGATCACCGAGTCTAGCCTGTCCAGCTTGGCGCCGATCGACTCCAGCGCGGGGATCACCTCCGCCACCTTCAACGCAGGAGCCACTGCCCTCACCGGACTGAAGCCAAGAGGGATCAGGGCGGACCCCGCTCGATCAACGAAGCTTGAGACCGCAAGAGCCTCGGAGGACCGCAAGGCCGAGAGCTCCTCCACCTCGCGGCGGGCTGCCTGCAGGGCCTCTAGGTTTCTCTCGGAGAATTCCTTCTCCTTGGCCGCCAGGGAGCTCTCTCGAAAGTGGAGAGTCTTGGCGAGCCGCTCCAACTCAGAAGCCTTGAAGTCGGCGGCCAACTCCCGTTCCAAGACCGCCCGGCGTTCGAGGGAGACCTGTTCCTCCCTTAGGTCGAGGTATGCCTTCAGAATCTCTAGCTCCTCGATCCAAGCTCGAAGGTTATCCTCGCCCGCCACCAGCTGCGCAGCGACCCTCTCCGCCTCGGCTGCCGTAGAACGCTCCCGTTCCTCAACGGCGAGTTTACGGTGCTCCAACCGCTGCCGTATCTCCTCAGCGGCAGAAAGGCTCTCCTCGGCCCGGGCATGTGCCTCCAAGGCCTCCCTGTTGATCCGCCGCGATTCGGCGTCCATGCGGTTGACAACCCGCTTCAGCCGGTCGAGGAGCACTTCCCTGAAGTCGAGCAACTCTTGCCTGGAGTTGAGCTCGCTCTTGACCTTCGCGGTCCGCTCCCGCAAAAGGTTCCCCCAGATGAGGAGGCGATCCCGTTCAACTGTATACTCCTCCCGCTCGCGACCTAGTGCAGCCAAGACCTGCCGGACGCTTGTCTCGGCAAGCGCGAAGGCATCTGCCAGGGGCAATGGAGCAATAGAGGCCGGGGCAGTTCCCCCGACCTCCTCCATCACCTCGTCCTCAAGAGGAGTCGATGCACCAGCAACACAGACGAGACGCCGGTCAGGAGAAGCTGGCGCCGGGCCTCTGGCAGCCGGACCTGCCGGGCCCTCTTTAGCTTCTTGCTTCTTGACCTGTGGAGAGGGGCGAGCCGGGGAAGGCGGCGCTGGAATAAAGGCCGGGCCGCCTGGTGCAGGGTCGACCTGCGCTGGCCTGGGGACCGCGGCGGCCGTCTCGGCAGGAAGAGATGACGTCGCCGCGGAGTCCAAGCACACTGGAACAGGAGAAGCTCGCGCTAGCTTGGGGGCCGTGGCAGTTGTCCCGGGTTCCGAGCGCAACGACACAGACTCCCCGCCAGTCGGGGATGGCCGGGAAGCACGAACACTCCAGCGGGCTCTGAACCCCGACTTCCGAGCCGGGGTAGGACTCCTAGAGCGCGCTGCCGTCACTGACGGCCGCTCCGCAGTCGCCTGAACTGGCGGAGCAGGGGATGCCCTAGAAGCTCCCCTCAACGCATCATCCAGGGGCCTCTTTGAGTCGCCACCGGAAGGAGTGCCAGGCACCCCAGATTCCCGACTTGGCACAGACGCCGCCGCTGGAGGAGATCGAGCGCGCTTCTTCTCTAGTTGCGGGTTGGAGGCCATGGCGATGGAGGACTCAAGGGCAAGAGGGCAAAAGCACAAGAGTCCAAGAAGAAATGCTGGGAAGTGCGGAGGGAAGCCGCAATGTGGTAAGACCCCCTCTAAAAACCTTCCCAGGTGCAATTCTAGGCGGTTCGGAACTCTTCGAATACGCCGCATCGGCAACCGCTTCGGCTCCTAGACCGGGCGCCGATAACAGGTGGACCCAAGCCGCCCAGCTGAAGCGGTGGGACAAGGAGTCAGTCTCCTGAGAAGATGAGCATACAAGGCACCTCGGCGGTTCCCGAAGAAAGCGCCGCAACGAGCAGAAGTGGCAGTCTTGGGAACCGCCGTGGTAAAAGCAACCATCAAGTGGGCGCACGCTCCCACGATCCCGCGACCGTTCGTGCTCCGGCAGCGGTCAATGCGGGACTTAAAGAAAGTTCACGGATCAGAAGAGACGGAGGTCCCACCTCGGGCTCGCTATCTCTCCCGAGATGGGCCCGGGGGCCACTGTCGGTACCCGCGATATGGGGTACCCCCGCGCACAGGGGAAAATGCCTAAGGAACTCGCCCTTCTCCGCAGGGAGAGCTCCGAAGGCGCCACGCGTCCGGCGGGGCCGGACCTCCCTCTCCTTAGAGGAGAGCTCCGGGCCCGCCACGTGGCGTACAGAGGCCGGACCTCCCCCTCCGCGGGAGAGAGGTCCGAAGGTGCCACGTATCCAGTGGGGCCGGACCTCCCTCTCCTCAGGGAGGAGCTCCGGGCCCGCCACGTGGCCGACAGAAGCCGAACCTCCCCCTCCGCGGGGAGAGGTCCGAAGGCTCCACGTGCCCCGCGAGGCCGGACCCTCCTCTCCTCTGAGAAGGGCTCCGAGCCCGCCACGTGGCTAGCGGAACGGCGCTGCCTGCCCCCGAGCGATAGGCAGCGGGCATAAAGACGCCCCATACCTTGCCCGTACAAGGTATTCAAGGCTCGCGTCTTCCCAAGACGCGGAGACGCGGAGCACGCCTCTGTCAGGTGCCGTTGCGCCCAGTCGCATCACAAACTGGCGCGCGGTGTCAGAACCTGCCAGCCAATAAACACAGCGACAAGACATCCCCTGCCGCCTCCGCCGTCATCAACCACTACGACTAGCGTGCGGCATGGGCAGGGCGGCAAGACGGAGACTCGGAAGCCTTCGCTAGAGACAACTACCGGCATAACTGCAGATACGGTAGATAACAGTCAATTTCCCCGGGACCACCTGTCGGGTCCCGAGCCCCCTTGTAAGCCACCCGATTCTTGGACTATAAAGGCGATGATAGCAGGGGTTCGCACCTCTGCAACTCATACGCTAGCCATTCACACCCAAGTTGTAACTCACCCCCAAGCTCAAGACTCCGGTTCTGAGCAGCAAGCAATACAGCGAGCTCCATAGCTCGCCGTGGACGTAGGGTTTTACGCTCCGGCGGCCTGAACCACGTAAAACTCACCGTGTCAAGCTCTTACTAACTCGTCCATCCGCGCAAGCTCTCCGCAAGGGACTAGCACCACCGAAAAAAGAACCTCCGCGGGCTACCCAGTGCAGGCCCGGGGGAAGTGTCGACCGAACACTTTGACAGAATCCAACACTAAAACTTGTAAATGTGCTAGCATTGTCTTAAACTTAAAAAATAAGCTCAAAGAGGCACAAAGCAAGAATACACACAAGAGTGGGATCTTTGATAAGGAAAAGATCAAATATGCACGTAGTGCATACTCAATCACAAGATCTCCATTCATCAAAGATGGACTTGGTTATACTATGGGAGGAAAGAAAAATGCTAGAATCCTTAAAAACAATAGCAAATGCATAGCCTTCGTGAAAGAAAACTCAAGTCAAGACAAGAGTGACAACCTTGCATCTACCTCACATGAAATTACCAAAATGTAAAATCTATAGTATTTTATAATTTTGATGCATCTTATGTTCTTATAAAAAGCAAGTATGGTAAAGTTTATGCAAAGTATGTTGGGTCACTCCACAAGAGTCCAAAAACTTGTGTGTGAGTGCCCAAATGCCTAGTAACTAACCTCAAAGGACTCAACCAAGTTTGGGTACCTAAGAGCAAAGTTTAAATTATTTTGCAGGCCTACTCCTCCGGTGGAACTAAATGGGTGCTAGATAGTGGGTGCACTAACCATATGACCGGAGAGAGAAAAATGTTTGTCGAGTATGAAGAAAATGATGATCCAAATGAAGGCATCTATTTTGGTGACAACAGCCAAGGAAGGGTACTCGGTATTGGTAAAATTGCAATCTATTCTCAACACTTTCTTTCGCATGTTCTACACATTGAATCACTGGATTATAACCTATTGTCCATATCTCAACTATGTGAGAAAGGTTATAATTGCTTGTTTATTAACGAGGATGTGACCGTCTCAAGAAGAAGTGATAACTCAATTGCCTTTAAGGGTGTGTTAAAGGGAAAGCTTTACTTGATAAATTTTTCCACAGATAAAGCTCAGCTTGACACATGCTTAATAGCAAAACCAACATGGAATGGTTGTGGCATAGAAGACTAGCCCATGTTGAATGAGAAACTTACAAAAACTTATAAAGGGGGATCACATCCATGGACTAAAAGATGTTGTTTTTAAAAAAGATAGACCATGTAGTGCGTGCCAAGCAAGAAAGCAAATTGGAACAACTCATCCCGCCAAGAATGTGATGACGACAACAATACCATTAAATATGCTTCACATGGACCTCTTCGGCTCTGTCACCTATATAAGCATTGACGGTAACAAGTATGGTCTTATAATTGTTGATGATTATTCTCGTTTTACTTGGGTATTTTTCTTGCATGATAAGGGAGAAACTCAAGGTATCCTCAAGAAGTTCTTGAGGTGAGCTCAAAACGAGTTTTCCTCAAAAATCAAGAAGATAAGGAGTGACAACGGTTCTGAATTCAAGAACACTCAACTAGAAGAGTTTTTGGATGAAGAGGGCATCAAACATGAGTTTTCAGCCCCTTATACTCTCGAATAAAATGGGGTGGCTGAAAGGAAGAACTGAACACTCATAGAGATGGCAAGAACCATGCTCGATGAATACAAGACTTCGGATCGATTTTGGGCGGAGGCAGTCAACACCGCTTGTCATGCTACAAACCGCCTCTACCTCCATCGACCTTTCAAGAAAACCTCATACGAGCTCCTAACCGGTAACAAACCCAATATCTCCTACTTTCGAGTTTTTGGAAGTAAATGCTATATTCTCAACAAGATGCCTAGGACCTCGAAGTTTGTTTCGAAATCCGATAACGGTTTCCTACTTGGTTATGACTCAAACACCTACGCTTATCGTGTCTTCAACAAAACCTTTGGGTGCGTTGAAATTGCACGTGAGGTGGTGTTTGATGAAAATAATAGCTCCCAAGCGGAGCAAGTTGATCAATGTGTATTAGATGAAGAAGAAGCACCAAGTGAAGCACTAAGAAGAATGGGGCTTGGAGAAGTCCGTCCCCAAGAAAATGTAGGACAAGATGCTACAAGCTCATCACAATTGGCACCTCTCACTCAAGATCTAACTCAAGCACCCCAAAATCAAGACGGTCAGTTTGAAGAAGGAGAAAATCGAAACCATGATCAAGGAGGAGAATAAGAAGAAGAAAACCACTCAAGAAATCAAGTGCCTCACCCAAGGGTTCATCAAAGCACTCAACGAGATCACCCAGTTGATAACATCCTTGGAGATATCACAAAAGGGGTAACAACACGTTCTCGAATAGCTAACTTTTGTGCACATTACTCTTTTGTATTGTCCTTGGAACCATTTAGGGTGGAAGATGCACTCAAGAATCCGGATTGGATGGTAGCTATGCAAGAAGAGTTAAACAACTTTACAAGAAATCAAGTATGGGAGCTAGTGAAAAGATCAAATGCAAACATGGTAGGCACCAAGTGGGTGTTCCGCAACAATCAAGACAAACACGAAGTGGTGACGAGAAATAAAGTCAGACTTGTGACAAAGGTATATGCTCAAGTCGAAGGTTTGGATTTCGATGAAATCTTTGCTCGCGTAGCTAGGCTTGAGTCTATTCGTATTCTATTAGACTATGCTACTCACTATGATTTTAAACTCTATCAAATGGGTGTGAAAAGTGCCTTCCTAAGCGGTCCAATCAAGAAGGAGGTGTACGTGGAGCAAGCACCCGGCTTTGAAGACCAAGAATATCCTGATCATGTGTTTAAGTTGCATAAAGCTCTCTATGGTCTCAAACAAGCTCCTAGAGCTTGGTATGAGTGTCTTAGAGACTTTTCATTGATAATGGCTTTAAAATAGGCAAAGCAGATTATACACTCTTCACAAAAAAATGTAGACAACGATCTCTTTGTGTGCCAAATATATGTCGATGACATTATATTTGGTTCTACTAACAATTTTTTTTGTAATGAGTTTAGTAAGATAATGACAGATAGGTTTGAGATGTCCATGATGGGAGAGTTGAAGTTCTTCCTCGGATTTCAAGTCAAGCAACTCAAGGAAGGCACGTTCATTAGTCAAACCAAGTACACACAAGATATACTCAAGAATTTCGACATGGACAAAGCAAAACCTATCAAGACACCAATGGCAACAAATAGGCACCTTAACCTCAATGAAGATGGACCAAGCGTGGATCAAAAGGTATATCGCTCTATGATTGGCTCATTATTTCATCTTTGTGCATCTAGGCCTGATATCATGCTTAGTGTATGTTTATGTGCAAGATTTCAAGCATCACCTAAAGAATTTCCTTTAACAGCCGTTAAAAGGAAACTAAGATATCTAGTTCACACACCTAACCTAGGATTATGGTATCTAAAGGGATCTAAGTTTAATCTCATCAGATACTCCGATGCGGATTACGCCGGATGTAAAATAGATAGAAAAAGCACCTCAGGAACTTGTCAATTTTTGGGTAGGTCCCTAGTATCATGGTCATGCAAGAAACAAAACTCCATTGCTCTCTCCACAGCTGAGGCGGAGTATGTCGCAGCCGGGAGTTGTTGTGCTCAACTTCTTTGGATGCGATAAACTCTAAGGGATTATGGTCAGAACATGAACCACATTCCACTCCTTTGTGACAATGAGAGTGCCATTAAGATAGCCCATAATACCGTTGAGCACTCTAGGACCAAACATATAGACATCCGATATCACTTTTTGAGAGATTATTCTATAAAGGGGGCATAGCTGTCTCACATGTAAGAACTGAAAAACAACTAGCCGATATTTTCACCAAACCACTAGATGAAAAACGATTTTGTGAACTTCGAAATAAGATGAATATACTAGACTCTAGGAATGTGAGTTGAAAAGTTGTGCAAATAGAAGTTCTCAATTTTTTTTTACAACTTTCAAAAATATGCACGAGTGTGAAAAACTTGTTCCTCCTCTATTTCTTCTCTCATATTATTTCTGGCTATATTATGGTCATCATGTAATTATGTGTTCAATATATATATATATATAGACCATATAGCAGGTGCAAGTAAATCCACCGCAAACAAAGGCAAAATTCTAATATATAAGAATTTTTAGACATTAAGAGCTGGACTAGTCCGACCTAGAGGCCGGACAAGTCCGGGCATCCTAAGAAGTTCGAGATGCAGCGGACAAGTCCACAATGGACTAGTCCGCCCGGCACCCGGATAAGTCCGGATTAGAGACTAGTCCGGACCTAGTCTGACAGACCGGACTAGTCCGGACTGAGGACCGGACTAGTCCGGCCCCTGGAGACTTAACCTCCAAGGGTCGGGCTGACCCCTTCCTTCTCCCTCATTCACCTCCACTCCACTTCTCTCCTCCAAAACTCGCCCCCATTGGCGATTTTGGAGTCCTCCCTCAAATCCCTCGAAGGCATCCTCGATTCAATGCTTGTAGAGTGCGGGGAACTCTTCTCCGACCATCTCCGCTCCTCCGAACCGCGGATTTCATCAAATTTCTTCACTCTAAGGTACTTTTTAACCTAGCCTTTACTTTTCACGAAAATCTTTCTAGGACATATCTTTAGTACCTTAGACCTTCTCTGATATTCCTATGCTAATTTATTGCACTCCCTCATTGTATTGTGACTACTTTGCTGAATTAGTGATCAAATCACCTCAGTTAGGGTTCAAAACTGTAGAGTCCGGACTAGTCCGGACTCCAACCGGACAAGCCCGGCCGGAGCGGACTAGTCCGCCTCCTGCCCGGACAAGTCCGGCTGATACAGTCTTAACCCCTAACTTTGGGGTTGTAAACTAATTCAAACGCAATGCTCCATCAACTAAGTACTTCTTTTCTCACCAGATCATGTCAGGACCCAGCGACAGTCCTCTTCCAAACCCCGAGGCCGAAGCGGCTCGCCAAGCCTCTTATCATGCGGCAGCCGAGGCAGAGGCAGGAGAGGCTGCTGCAAGGGAGGCTCGGACAAAGAAACGGGCTGACAGGGAAGCACAAGCCTCTCGGTCCGTTGATTCTCCAAGGGGGAAGAGGCTAGTAACCCTGAAAGACAAACAACATGCTGAGCCCCAAAAATCGACCCAAGACAAAGGAAAAGGCAAAGCAGTTGATCCTCCTAGAAAAAACGCCTTAGCCAACAGGGGACTCGTCATTCGCTAGACGGGAAAGGGAAAATCCTCCACAGGGACCTGTTGGGCCTCTTGAAAGGGCACCTCCTATGCACAACCCAAACCGCCAACCCAATGTGGCAAGTGCCACCTTCAAGGGGAAAGGAGCTGACAAAGCCAGAAGGTTTCGGGAAGAGGAGGTTTATAAGTACGAAAAGTCCACACCAGACCCTCGCTTCTGGTGCGACTTCCATTGTGACTACTACCGACTTGTCTATCTCCCAATGAAGACACCGATAGTTGATGCTCAGTGGGTGGACTGGCCATACATGGCAAACAAGAAGCATCAAGCTTTTGATGCAGTAACTGAAGCAACAAAACGCCATGGGATGAAAGACTTGATGGCCTTTCAGTATGATTGGAACATTGAGGTCATAGTCCAATTTTACACCACTTGCTACTTCCACACCTATGGAAACGGGAAAATCACTTGGATGACAAATGGTGTGGTTTATTCTGTCATGTATAATGAGTTTGCTCGAATCCTTGGACTTGGGGAGCACTTGAACTCTGAGATCATAGTTCACAATGAGAGAACCTTGGGAAAGGATGACTTGGATTTCATGTACCCTTCATATCTCTCCTATAAGGCATCCTCAACCCACAACATCAAACCCTTTTTTTGGAGTGCTGAACAGGATTCTAAGAAAGACTCTAGCTCCAAAAGATGGAGATGCGGGGATGATACAGGGATATCTCAAAAACCTGTTGAAGTTGCTCAATGAAGAAGAGAGATTCATGTCTTTGACTACATATACAACGACATCTTCAACATCTCCCACACCCCGAACATATCTTGTGGCTATGCACCATACATAATAGAAAGAGTCACAAGACTGAAATTTGCAAAGGATGTGAAGCACAGGAAGCTACGTCCTCAGATGCCGACTCCTCTTCCTCACCCTCCTGCGTCCTTGGGCAGGAGCTCCACTGCAGCTCCATCCTCCTCTGCCGGACCACCCGTCCCTTCATCATCGAGTGGCTCCTCTAGTGTACTACTCAAAATTTTCAAAGCCATATTCTCTTCGTGTCGGAAGGTGGAAGTTGTAAGTGCATCTAGGATATCCCTTGTGGGTTTTGGCTAATTGATGACGAACATATGAGATCCTAATGAAACTATTAAGATGATTGCAGGATAAACAAAGTGAACTGGCTCGGCACACACACAAAAAGGTGAAAAATAGAGTGGTGCCCGAAAAGGAAGACGTTAGTGGAATATAGAGAAGCAAAGTAGATATAAATGTATAGGTTGTGTGTGAGAGAGACACATCCCAAGAGCTCATGACTTTGCGTAAGGGTAAGGGGTTTAAAAATCAACTAAAATCCACTGAAAACCGGACTAGTCCGTTCATGGACCGGACTAGTCCGTTTAACTTTCTGAAAGACGCAAACATTGTGCACCGGACTAGTCCGCCTTGTGAACCGGACTAGTCCGGTCAGCTCAGTGGAATGCAACCGGACAAGTCCGGTTTTAGACCGGACTAGTCCGATCATGTCTCTGTTGTCCTCTTTAGAGGACTACGGACTAGTCCATCCAAGCAACAGGACTAGTCCGCTAAAGTTTCTGAAAACCCATCTCACATAGCACCGGACAAGTCCGGTTTGTGGACCGGACTAGTCCGGTTAACCCACTGGAAGTAGGCTGGACAAGTCCGATCATATACCGGACTAGTCCGGTAGTAGGCTTAACAACGGTAACTTTTTGGGAAAGCCTATAAAAAGAGGTCCTTCGTCTTTTCCCGAAGTATACACAACTCATACTGTCAAAAACTGAAACCCTAGCGCCGCCACCTGTCCCAAGAGCCCAAAAACACGTCTCCCCACACATCTAAGGTGCAAAAAGGTGAAGATCAATAAAATACTTGGATTTGGGATTGGGAGATCGTCGTTCCTTCGTTGTGAGCTCTTGGGGTTTGATCTCTCTACACTCATATTCTGCATTGTAATCTTTTTGAGTGTATTTGATCAACTTCTCATTGTAATTCTTGTGGGGGCCCTCAACGTGTGAGGTTGCCCCATAAACACGGTGATTACACTTGATAGTGAAGTCAAGTCGGCCTGTGTGGTGACTTGAAGAGGGAAAGGGTTGGGAACCCGGCTCTGTGTGAGCTTCCTCAACGAGGACGTAGATCTCTTGGTGAGATCGAACCTCGATAAAAATTCGTGTCTTTTGTCTCTCATTTGTTTTACATCTTGATACATTAGATCACTAGTTTGCTAGTCATCGTTTGAGTTCCTTACAAGTTTGCACGTGCATACATACAATAAATTTAAGTTATAAAAACTGTTGTTCTTATTCCGCTGCTATAAGATTAAAATTTGTGAGACACACTTAATCAACTCAAATAATTCAGCACACCGGACTAGTCCGCCCACACAACCGGACTAGTCCGGTCAGTCAAGTTTCTGATAACTTTATTAAGTGTGCAGGAATTCTTTAAAGGCCTATTCACCTCCCTCTAGGCCACATTCAATTGGTATCAGAGCCATGTTCTCCATCAACGAGACTCACATCTCGGAGAGATCAATGGCCTCTGAGAAGAACAACGATATCCCGAAGACGAACAACAACGATGAGGACCAAGAAGCCAAAGCCTTCGATGTGTTGAAAGAAAATCCACATGACGATGATGAAGTGAGACAGCTAAAGACATTACTGAGAAAGAAGTTAATGGCACAAAAGGGAAAAGAGGAAGAAAAGACGATGGGGAGTGGTCATCACGACTACTCCCGGTATCCTTACAACTACAACTGTCTCAATTCAAATAATCATTATCTCTCTATTCCTATGGGAAAGCCCCCACAGTTTGACGGAAGTGACTACACCATGTGGAAGTACAACATGAAGATGCATCTGATATCCCTGAACCCTAGTCTGTGGCACATTGTTTGCACAGGCATCGATATTCCGGACACGGATGATGAACTCACCCCAGAACAAGAACAAGAGATTCACATAAACGCACAAGCCGTCGCTGTGATCACATCATCACTAAGCAGAGAGGAATTCATCAAGATCGATGGGTTAGAAAGTGCAAAAGAAATCTGGGATACCCTCAAGACAGCTCACGAAGGAAATAGGTCAGTTCGTGAAGCCAAAATCGAAATGCTTGAAGGAGAGTTGGGGAGATTTGCTATTAAAGAAGGCGAATCACCTCAATACATGTACAATCGGATGAAAGCACTCATCAACAGAATTCGTGCTTATGGAAGTAAGAAATGGACAGATCACGAAGTGGTCAAAAGAATGATTAGAGCCTTCATGCCAAGAAACGTCACACTTTGCTCAATGATTAGAGAAAGCCCCGGGTTTCACAAAATGACTCCCGATGAGTTATTGGGAAAGATCATAAATCATGAAATGATGGAGAAAGAGGCTCAATACGTCAAAGACTTAGCCGAGCTCACCTCTTCTAAAAAGAAAGAAGTTGCCCTCAAAGCAACGTGCAGACCCAAACTCAAAGAAACTCGTGAAGACCAAGACGATGGAGATACAAGCGACGAAAGCACCGATCTTGATGACGAAGAAATGGTACTCTTCATCAAAAAGTTCAAACGCATGATGAAGAGAAGACACGACAACAATTCACATGAAGGCAAAAGCAAGGATAAACGAAAATCCAAGGCTCGACGCACTTGCTACAACTGCGGAGAGTATGGTCACTTCATGGTGGACTGTACTTATGAGGAAAACAAAAAGAAGAAGGAAATAAGATCTCAAGAAAAGAAAAATTTCAGAAAAAGAAGACAAGCCCATCAAGCTCACATTGGGAAGGAGTGGGACTCAAACGACGAGTCCTCCTCCGATGAAGAAGAAGAGATGGCCACTATCGCAGTCAAGAAACCAACTATGAGAGCCACACTCTTTCCGAACATGGGAGGACGGGACATGAACATCCACACTTGTCTTATGGCTAAGGAAGGCAAGAAAAAGGTTAGACTTACTCCTCGTATACTAAATTCCTCCATTGATGACTTTGATAGTGAAATCATCTAGGCCCCCGTGAGGTATGGTTTCGGTGATTAATGACAACCGTTCGTTATTACTAATGAGTTTGTGGATGCGAGGTTTCACGTATATCACATCAAACGTTAATGAACTATCTATATTCACACCGTCTACTGCTCATTGGATACAAATGGAGACCCCTCAACGATCTATTCTAAGGGGTTATTCGATACTCATGAAGACTAAATAAAGAACTCATACAACGACTCTATTCTATCAAAATTGGCAACACAAGAAGCTTACACTTCATCATAATATCATTTCAAACAAGTGTCAAAGAGGTCACTCAAGAGGATTCCAAAAGATCAACTCAAAATAACTCAAAGCAAACAAGTTGCACTAACCGGATCATCCGATGTCTTGCAAAATGACTACATCGGTCAAGTTTGAGTTGGCAGAAGAAGAAGACCTCAGAGTCCAGTACACACCGGATCATCCGATGTGAAGGAAGTGGCACATCGGTTGATTTCAACAGAAGGATGATTTCTGAGTTATTCTGAAGAAGTACACACCAGATCATCCGATGATGAAGAAAGTGTACATCGGTCAATTTCAACCGAGACATTATTTCTGAACCAATTCTGAAGATCAACTCACCGGATCATCCGATGATGAAGTTGAAGTAACATCGGTCGATTAAAATATCCAACGGTTATATCCAACGGTCACATCTGACACATGACATCAGCTAATTTGGAATTCGACCGATGATCATATAAAGGGGTGCATCGGAGGATCCGATGTTCACTGAAAAAGTCTGCCTACTTTTCCAACGGCTATCTCGTGTGGGCTGGCTATAAATACCCCTCCAACCGGCCATTTCGACAAGTCTTGATCACCAGAGCCTCACTACACATTCTCAAGCATTCAAGACCAAGAGCTACCACTTCCACACTTCAAAACCTCTTGTACTCCAACTATAGGTTACATCTAGCTAGAGAGAAGCTTGTGTGCGTCCATTATTGGTGATTGGAATCTCTAGGCTAGTGAGAGAGAGTGTCTTGGTGACTTCTCTCACCTTGTAAAAGTTGGAGGAAGAAGAGATCGCTCCGGAGCTTACCAAGACGTGTGTGGAAGCCCGGAGGATCACCATTGTACAAGGCTTGAGCTCCACCTTGCCAGAGAAGGCGAACGGAGAAAGATAGTGGATTCCCTTGTCTTGGTGACTTGGGAGTGGCTATACCCTTTGGTGGGTGCCACAACGTGGACGTAGGTAGATTTTTGTGATCTTACCGAACCACGGGAAAAATCGCCGTGTCTCCGAGTCTCCGCGGGAGTTTGCAACTCTCTCTTCACCCCCTTACTATTACGCATTTACTATTCCGCACTTAACACTCTTGCTTGCGTAGTTAGTTCGCATAGGGAATTGGGCTTCAACCATTAAGTTTTAAATTTCTCTAAAATTTTGAAAAAGCCCAATTCACCCCCCCTCTTGGGCGTTTCGATCCTTACAGATAGCTCTAGTGATAATGAAGAATTATTTAGAGGGCTAAGTAAAATTGCTTTAAAGAAAATGGAAATGTTGTCGAACGAAATCTTTGAAAAGGAAGAACTTGTCAACCGACAAGAAGATATGCTCATCCGTGAGAGGAAGAGATATCAAGAAGTTGAAAAGCTTCTTGAGCTTGAAAGAGAGAAGAATGAGTCACTTGAGTTAGAGCTAACCTTGAGTAAGGAAACTTACTCAAAGTTAGAGGACTCACACATTGCAATCAAGGAAGAACTTGCTAACTTGTCAAAAGTTAACAAAATCCTTGAGGTGCAAGTTGAGTCGCTCAAACAAAGTGACTCCTCTTCCTCCAAGAGCTCTTCCTCCAAAGATATGCGCTCGACAACAATAAGAACCTGCACTTGCTCTAGTAAGAAGAATGTAATTTCTAATGCTTCAACCTCTCATGACATGCATTCTTCTCAAAACGGCATCTTTGATAAGGAGAAGATCAAATATGCACGAAGTGCATATATGATCACTAGACCTCCCAATGTCAAAGATGGTCTTGGCTTTGACAGGAACAGACACATGTCTACTCCTAATCATGCTAAGAATAGAATCATTTTTGTTAAAGAAAAATCCCATGAATCTGAGCTACAAACACTATTCCATACATTTGATGCTTCTTATGTTCTCATGAAAAACAAGTATGGAAAAGTCATTGCTAAATATACAGGGCCACGCCACAAGAACTTAAAAACTTGTGTGTGGGTGCCCAAGACTCTTGTGACTAACCTGAGAGGACCCAAGCAAGCTTGGGTACCTAAAACCCAGAAATAATTCTATTTTGTAGGCTTACTCCTCCGGTGGATCTAAGTGGGTGCTAGATAGCGGATGCACAAATCATATGACCGGAGAGAGAGGTATGTTTGTGGAATACGAGTGCAACAAGGATCCAAGTGAAGGTATATACTTTGGAGACAACAGCCAAAGAAAGGTCCTTGGTAGTGGTAACATTGAAATATCCTCTCAACACACCTTATCTAATGTTTTACATGTAGACTCTCTAGATTATAATCTTTTATCAATATCTCAACTATGAGACAAAGGTTACAACTGTTTATTCACTAATGAGGGTGTGACCGTCTTTAGAAGAAGCGATGGCTCGATTGCATTCAAGGGATTGTTGAAGGGAAAGCTTTATCTTGTTGACTTCAACAAAGATAAAGCCGAACTCAACACTTGCTTGGTTGCTAAGACCAATATGGGATGGATGTGGCATAGACGGCTAGCCCATGTTGGAATGAGAAATCTGCAGAAACTTCTAAAAGATGGTCACATCCGTGGTCTTAAGGATGCGGTTTTTGAAAAAGACAGGTCGTGCAGCGCTTGTCAAGCAGGAAAACAGGTTGGAGCACCACACCTCGCCAAGAATGTGATGACCACCGCTAAACCGCTGGAACTTCTCCACATGGATCTCTTTGGTCCAATTGCGTACATCAGCATCGGCGGTAACAAATACGGTTTAGTAATTGTTGATGATTTTTCAAGATTTACCTGGGTATTTTTCTTGTATGATAAATCAGAAACTCAAGGAATCCTCAAGAAGTTCTTGAAAAGAGCTCAAAATGAATTCTCATCAACCGTAAAGAATATCAGAAGTGACAATGGGACAGAATTCAAGAACACCCAAGTTGAAGAATATCTCAATGAAGAAGGTATAAAGCATGAATTCTCGGCACCCTACTCTCCTCAACAAAACAGGGTGGCTGAAAGGAAGAACAGAACATTGATCGAAATGGCAAGAACAATGTTGGATGAATACAAGACGTCAGACCGATTTTGGGCAGAAGCGATGAACACCGCTTGTCATGCCACAAATCGGTTGTACCTTCATCGACTTCTGAAGAAAACTCCATATGAGCTTCTCACGGGTAAAAAGCCTAACGTTTCCTATTTCAAAGTGTTTGGTTGCAAATGTTTTATTCTGAACAAGAAATCAAGGGCCTCGAAGTTTGCTTCGAAGTCCGATGAAGGATTCTTGCTCGGATATGAATCGAACGCCTACGCCTATCGTGTCTTCAACAAGGTGTCCGGCCTTGTTGAAGTAGCGCGTGACGTAGTGTTCGATGAAACTAACGGCTCACAAGTGGAGCAAGTCGATAAGTCTATGCTAGATAAGGAGGAAGCTCCATGTGAAGCGCTGAAGAAAATGGCACTTGGTGATATCCTACCACGAGCGGAGACACAAGATGAATTTCAACAAGGAAGCAATGATCAAGGGGGAGCTCCTACACAAGATCAAGTTGAAGAGGATCAAGAAAATCAAGATGATCATGGAAGCCATGATCTAGGAGGAGACATGACACATGAAGACAATGAAGAACAAACAACTATACAAATTCCACACCCAAGAGTACATCAATGTGTGCAAAGGGACCACCCTGTCAACAATATCATTGGAGATATTGCTAAGGGAGTAACTACTAGATCTCAAATTGCAAATTTTTGTGAACATTATTCTTTTGTGTCTTTTCTGGAGCCATACAGGGTAGAAGAAGCCTTAAGGGATCCAGACTGGGTGATTGCAATGCAAGAGGAGCTGAACAACTTCAAAAGAAATGAAGTGTGGAAGCTGGTGGAAAGACCAAGGGCGAACATCGTTGGAACCAAATGGGTCTTTCGGAACAAGCAAGATGAACATGGAGTAGTGACAAAAAATAAAGCGAGGTTGGTGGCCAAAGGTTATTCTCAATTGGAAGGTTTGGATTTCGATGAAACCTTCGCTCCTGTAGCTAGACTTGAGTCCATTCGCATTTTATTGGCATATGCTACTCACCATAATTTTAAGTTGTATCAAATGGGCGTCAAGAGTGCCTTTCTCAATGGTCCGATAAAGGAGGAAGTCTATGTGGAGCAGCCACCGGGGTTCGAAGATCAGAAGTATCCCAACCATGTCTATAAACTGCGTAAGGCTCTCTATGGCCTCAAACAGGCTCCTCGAGCCTGGTATGAGTGCCTTAGAGATTTTCTGATTCAAAATGGATTCAAAATTGGTAAAGCTGACTATACACTCTTTACTAAACATTTTGATGATCATTTATTCGTATGTCAAATTTATGTTGATGACATTATCTTTGGATCCACTAACAAGTCCTTCTGTGAAGAATTTAGCAAAATAATGACAGACAGGTTCGAGATGTCAATGATGGGTGAATTGAAGTTCTTCTTGGGATTTCAAGTGAAGCAACTGAGAGAAGGTACATTTATAAGCCAAACTAAATATACACAAGACATTCTCAAGAAATTCAATATGGACAAAGCCAAGCCCATCAAGACACCCATGGCCATCAACGGACATCTCGACCTCAATGAAGACGGTCCAAATGTGGACCAAAAGGTATATCGGTCCATGATTGGCTCTTTACTATACTTATGTGCATCTAGGACAGATATTATGCTTAGTGTTTGCATGTGTGCAAGGTTTCAAGCCGCACATAAAGAGTGTCACTTAACTGCTGTAAAAAGAATCCTAAGGTACCTTGTGCACACACCCAACTTGGGCCTTTGGTATCCCAAAGGATCCAAGTTTAACTTTATAGGGTATTCCAATGCCGACTATGCAGGATGCAAAGTCGATAGAAAGAGCAAGTCAGGAACTTGTCAATTTCTTGGTAGGTCCCTAGTTTCTTGGTCATCTAAAAAGCAAAACTCCATTGCTCTTTCCACAGCGGAAGCAGAGTATGTTGCAGCCGGTAGTTGCTGTGCGCAACTGCTTTGGATGCAACAAACTCTTAGGGACTACGGCTACAATCTAAGTCATATTCCGCTTCTATGCGATAATGAAAGTGCTATAAAGATTGCACACAATCCTGTAGAGCACTCAAGAACTAAGCACATAGACATCCATCATCACTTTCTTAGAGATCATTCATTAAAAGGTGACATAGCTATTTCACATGTTAGAACTGAAAAACAACTTGAGAATATTTTTACCAAACTATTAGATGAGAAAAGGTTCTGTGAACTAAAAAATGAGCTAAACATTCTTGACTCTCGAAATGTGGCTTGAAACATTGCATACCTGGTTGCAACTTAAATTGTTCCTCCGTATTGTCAAAAATGCTCCTCCTCTCCTTTGTACTCAGAAAATTATTCTTAATGAATAAATCTTGTGGATTATGACCATTGTTCGATTGTTGATTGCCTACTGGTCGTAATCACCAAGACTACTTGCAAAATTGTTGTCCTTGGATCACTATTAGTTATCTATATATATATCAAGTCTGTTGGAAACGGACTAGTCCGATTTCCAACCGGACTAGTCCGGACAGACAACAATTAGGTTAACTCAGGGGTACCGGACTAGTCCGCTACCATGACCGGACTAGTTCGGTCAGTCACATATAGAAGCAGTTAGCCGGACCAAACGCCTCCCTCTCCACTCATAAGCACTTTGTCTCACCCTCTCTCCTAAACCCTACCTCTCAAAGTGATTTTCGAGTTGAGCCCTCAAACTTGGAGTTTTCTCCGTGAAAAAGCCTCTTCTCGACGAGGGGATCCTACTTTCCGGACTCATCCGGACTGGTTTCCACTCCTTCAACGCGAATCTTCAAATCTTGGTAAATCCCCCCAAAAACCAAAATCTCAATTTTTCTAGCTCTAGCTAGTTTCCTTTGATTTCAAAAGGATGTACATTGCATAAATAGATGTATTCCTACCACTTTCCTATCCTTGTGTCCTTAGATAGGAGATTTGCCTCAAATGAAACATACAATTTAGGGTTCTTATGCTAGGCCGGACTAGTCCGACGCTCAGATGCGGACAAGTCCGGTCCACCGGACTAGTCCGCACTCTGAAACCGGACAAGTCCGGTCTCTGACAGCTGAACTCCTACTTTCCCATTTGAAGTCAATAATGCGTCCGTTTGCATCTAATCCTTAAACTCCTTATCAGGCATCATGTCTTCAGGATCAGATGACGGCTCTTTTCACATTGACGAAGAAGTTCAACGTGAAAGAGTGAGGAGAGCTAAGGAGGGAGTGATGAAGAAGAGACATGATGTCAATGCTCACTCTCCACCCTCCGACGACAATCTACCTAAGAAGAGGAAAGTCATTATCAAAAGGCCTCAAAGGAAAGATACTGCTGAGGGCTCGTCAGGGCCAAGAAGAGTTCTCAATAAAGGGAAGGGACTTGCTAGTGGCCCCATTGGGCCTCTGAAATTGAAAAATCCCGTTCACCGCAACAGGCAGCCTTCAAGTGAGGATTTCACTGGAAAAGGGAATGAGCTAGCTGATAACATCAGGAAGATTGAAGTGTATGGTCGACCTAAACAATGTTCTGATCCTAGGTTCTGGAGCAACTTCCATGCAGACTACTACAAGCATGTGTACATGAAGATGAAGAATCCCGTAGTAGAGAGTCAATGGCTAAATGTTGAATACCTGAAGTCGAAGAGGTATCCTGCCTTTCGTGAGATGGTGGAGGCCTTAGAGAGGCACGGTCTGACGAACCTGCTATCCTTTGAGTATGACTAGAACAATAAAGTCATTACCCAGTTTTACTCCACTCTCTACTTTGCTCGGGATGATGGAGACAGTCTTACTTGGATGACTCATGGTTCAAGGTATAGTGTCACATATGATGAATTTTCTAGGATTCTTCACCTCCAAAACACTTTGGATCATGAACTGGTCATCCATAATCTGAAACCCCTGGAGAAGGAAGAGCTTGAGTTTCTCTATGACACAAGAATGACATATGTCCCTCCCACCATCAAATATCTAAAGCCCTTCTTTGTGGTCCTAAATAGAGTCTTGAGAAAGACGATAGCTCCGAAGGATGGAGATGCAGGAACTATACAAGGAACCTTGAGGACTCTCATGAAGGTCATTAGTGGGAGGAGACCATTCAATGTCTTTGAGTATATCTACAACGACATTGTGAACATCTCAATTACCCCCAATAGGTCCTGTGGATACGCACCGTATATCATGTACATGATTGAGAAAGTGACGGGACTCGAGTTTGTCAAGGATGTCAAGCATACGGGGTTGAAGCCGCAAAAATCCACCGAGTACACTCTCCTACCGGCTCTAACTGCCCCGTCCTCTCCACCAGTGGAGAGGAGATCAAAGCAAGCTCATGATGACACTAGGTCTGCAGCTGCTCCTCCTAGTTCTCCACCTGCCCAAGAATCATCTAGCGGCATCCTCAAGATGCTCTCCTCTATCTTTGCCTGCTGCCGCAAGATCGAAGACAGGCAACGCAAAGAAAAGCTTGCAAGGAAGAGACATCAACAGTACGTCAATGCAAATATCAAGTCTATCTGTGCAAAGCTTGAGATTGAGCCTGTTGGATCACCGCCCGCCTCCGAGGACTCAGAGGAAGATCCTGCTCCCGTGGATGTTGAACATGAAGATCAGACTGAGACTGACGGAGGAGGCATCGATGAGTGATTCCCCTCAATTTTTTCCTTTTTGGTGTCTTGATGCCAAAGGGGGAGAGATTGAGATTAGACTTGGACTTTTTCCATCTAGTATTAGTCATTCAGATCTTTTGTGATCAAGGACATGTACCTATTTTTAAAATCTTGTAATGCACTATTTCTTTTCTTATGTGTGATGTACTATGCTCTAATGCCCACTTACATGTTCACTACTGTTTATCTTTAATTTATCATATTTTGTTTATCACACACCTTATGAAAATCAACCGTTTATTCTCAATTGTGATATCTCAAATGGTTGTCATCAATCACCAAAAAGGGGGAGATTGTAAGTGCATCTAGGATATCCCTTGTGGGTTTTGGCTAATTGATGACGAACATATGAGATCCTAATGAAACTATTAAGATGATTGCAGGATAAACAAAGTGAACTGGCTCGGCACACACACAAAAATGTGAAAAATAGAGTGGTGCCCGAAAAGGAAGACGTTAGTGGAATATAGAGAAGCAAAGTAGATATAAATGTATAGGTTGTGTGTGAGAGAGACACATCCCAAGAGCTCATGACTTTGCGTAAGGGTAAGGGGTTTAAAAATCAACTAAAATCCACTGAAAACCGGACTAGTCCGTTCATGGACCGGACTAGTCCGTTTAACTTTCTGAAAGACGCAAACATTGTGCACCGGACTAGTCCGCCTTGTGAACCGGACTAGTCCGGTCAGCTCACTGGAATGCAACCGGACAACTCCGGTTTTAGACCGGACTAGTCCGGTCATGTCTCTGTTGTCCTCTTTAGAGGACTACGGACTAGTCCATCCAATCAATAGGACTAGTCCGCTAAAGTTTCTGAAAACCCATCTCACATAGCACCGGACAAGTCCGGTTTGTGGACCGGACTAGTCCGGTAACCCACTGGAAGTAGGCCGGACAAGTCCGATCATATACCGGACTAGTCCGGTAGTAGGTTTAACAACGGTAACTTTTTGGGAAAGTCTATAAAAAGAGGTCCTTCGTCTTTTCCCGAAGTATACACGACTCATACTGTCAAAAACTGAAACCCTAGCGCCGCCACCTGTCCCAAGAGCCCAAAAACACGTCTCCCCACACATCTAAGGTGCAAAAAGGTGAAGATCAATAAAATACTTGGATTTGGGATTGGGAGATCGTCGTTCCTCCGTTGTGAGCTCTTGGGGTTTGATCTCTCTACACTCATATTCTGCATTGTAATCTTTTTGAGTGTATTTGATCAACTTCTCATTGTAATTCTTGTGGGAGCCCTCAACGTGTGAGGTTGCCCCATAAACACGGTGATTACACTTGATAGTGAAGTCAAGTCGGCCTGTGTGGTGACTTGAAGAGGGAAAGGGTTGGGAACCCGGCTCTGTGTGAGCTTCCTCAACGAGGACGTAGATCTCTTGGTGAGATCGAACCTCGGTAAAAAATTCGTGTCTTTTGTCTCTCATTTGTTTTACATCTTGATACATTAGATCACTAGTTTGCTAGTCATCGTTTGAGTTCCTTACAAGTTTGCACGTGCATCCATACAATAAATTTAAGTTATAAAAACTATTGTTCTTATTCCGCTGCTATAAGATTAAAATTTGTGAGACACACTTAATCAACTCAAATAATTCAGCACACCGGACTAGTCCGCCCACACAACCGGACTAGTCCGGTCAGTCAAGTTTCTGATAACTTTATTAAGTGTGCAGGAATTCTTTAAAGGCCTATTCACCCCCCTCTAGGCCACATTCAGAAGTTCGCATGCAGAAAATGAAGCAACGCTAAGAGAAGTATCTCAAGGCCATGTGTGACAAAATGGAGATACCTATGTCTCCACCGTCATCAGATGATGACGAAGTGACAGAATTTCCCACTCTCACGGATGACGAGCTTGCCTACTTTGGATCCTCCTCAGCTGCTCCTCCTACCTCCCACACTCATCAAGAGGATGACAATGAAAATGAAGATGAAGATGAGGATGAGGACGAGGAGACTCAAAGTGATTAAGACGAAGATCAAGATGATAGTGATAAGGTTTTCTCTTTTTTTCCCTTTTTTGGTGCCTTGATGCCAAAGGGGGAGAGAATAAGGGGGAGTAGTCTAGTCATAGTATTGGGGAGTAGTCTAGTCATAGTCTTGCTCTTTAAACATTCATTTTATACTGGTTTGTAATAACTATGCCACATTATGCCACGTTATGTTATTTTGTAATGACTATGCTATTTTATGCCTTCATATTATGCCATATTGAAATATGTTTGCTCGTAAATGTTATATCTTTCTTAATGCCGTTACTGCTCACATCACACTTAGCCACCCCACCATAACACATGTAAGTATGAAATTCCCAAAGAACTCACTCTTGTGTATATTTTCCTTGATAATCCTTTGTGCACACATCTAGGGGGAGTAAATCATACACACATGTGTTATGAAAACAATCTACTATATCTATTTATCAAAAATCTTAATGAGTTGTCATCAATCACCAAAAAGGGGGAGATTGAAAGTGCATCTAGGTAATCCCCGTGGGTTTTGGTTGATTGATGACGACAATTAAGAAACTAATAAGTTTCTACTGAGTATGAGCACAGGTGTTTATCAAAGAAATGGATATGGAGTCTCTCAAGAAGTAAAAGGAAAAGAAGAAGACTTGAAAGAGTAGAAAATAGAATTTTCTATTAATTTTCACATTTTCTAGTTGTGTACAGGGTCTTCTCTTTTAGAGTGCTTGAGAATCATTAGAGAGCTCAAATGAAGGGTAGAAAGTTAGAATCATGAGACGAAGTAGTCATAGGCATGAAAAAAAGGGGAGACCGGACTTGTCCGAACCATGGGTCGGACTAGTCCGTTCGGACCCGGACTAATCCGTTTTGGACCGGATAAAGAGTCTCTGAGTCAGTTTGGACTTGTCCGTTCGAGGCCGGACTAGTCCGCTGTTGTGTGAGTCTGAGCCGTTATGAGACTAAGTCTCAGAAGGCAGGACTAGTCCGCCCGAGAGGCCGGACTAGTCCGCTAAGTGAACTAAGCCGCTTAGGTCCGGAGAAGAAGTCTTTGAGTGCCATCGGACTAGTCCGCTCCACAGGCCGGACTAGTCCGATCTTTTCAGACTAGTCCGAATTAGGACGGAACAAAGGTTCCTGTGTGAGCTCGGACTAGTCCGAAGTTGGCTGGACTAGTCCGCAGCTCCAGTTTAGAGAGTTTTTAGACTAAGTCTCGTAAGACCGGACTAGTCCGCCCTTGGGGCCGGACTAGACCGCCCTTACCAGACTAGTCCGTTCTCATACGGAACAAAGGTTCCTGACAGATCGGAACAAAGGTTTCATGACCGTTTGAGTCCAACGGTCACTAAACTTTAGTTGTTAGACATGTGACGTGAGTGGTCCCTCAAGAACGGACTAGTCCGGGGTTGGGACCGGACTAGTCCGGACTTTAGTTGGTAACGGCTAGATGCCGAGATTTCTATAAAAGGAGATCCCCCCGGCTCAGAATTCGTGTGACAACAATCTAAGCGCTGAAAACTCATTCCTAGAGCTCTTCTAATCCTCTTTCCTCACCTTCTAGACCCCTAAGATTGGATCTTAAGGAGTTAGTGGTTTTGTGAGAGGAAAGACGTGGTGATCGACGTTTGAGCTCTCGGTTTGATTCCCTTGCACTCAAACTGTTATTTTGAGTTCTTAACAGTTGTACTTTGATTTTTAGAACTGCTTGGTTTGTGTAGGGAGTCTCAAGGTGTGAGTAGCCCCTAAGAGCATTGTATTCACATTTGATTGATAGTGAGAGAGCTCGGGCTTGATCTTGGTGATCGCTCGGTGAGGGAAGGGTTGGAAAAGACCTGGTCCTTGGTGGACTCCTCAATGAGAACGTAGATTCGTGTGTGGAATTGAACCTCGGAATAAATCGTGTCTCTTGGTTCCTTTACTATCTCACTCGCTCACTATAATTACTTGTTAAGCTTTCATTTTGTTAATACCCGTAAATTGTTCTACCCTCTCGCAATCTAATCATTCACAACTAATTAGTGATATTATTTGACTACCATATATTTTCTGCTCAAACAAACTTAAAAGGAAACCTAAAACGCAAATTTATAATTAGACCGGACTAGTCCGCCCTCAGACCGGACTAGTCCGGCCTGCTTCAAATTTTATCCGCTGTTTGCAATAGTTTCAGGTTTTATTAGCCTATTCACCCCCCTCTAGGCAACTTTCACAGACGGCGGCGGCTTGGGCGCGCGGTGCGGCTAGGGCTCGAGTGGGGAGACGTGAGGCAGCGAGGCGCGGGGGTGGGGGCTCGCTGGCCGGGTGCGCGGGTGCGCGGGAGAGGCAGAGCGGCTTCGAGGGGGGGACGGCGCGAGGCCGAGGTGGGTGTCGGGGCGGGGAAGAGACGACGCTGGTGGAAGGAGAGCGAGGAGGACGCCGGTGGCGAGGATTCGGCGGGTGGAGGGGAGCCTCGGGGGCGGCGCGAGCAGGGAGGAAGCCGCTGTCCTCGAGGAGCGCGAGGCGGAGCTGGCGACGCGCGGGGTAAATCGGGAGGAGGATGCGCCATGGGGTGGGAGATCAGGAGAGGATCCGAGGTTGGGGTTTGTTGCAAGAGGAGGGGGACCGCGGGCAAAAGAGCTAGCCGGTGGAGAAAAAGGGGAAAGGAGGAAGAAGGGAAAATAAGAGGGTGACATGTGGGTCCCACAGGTCAGTGAGATAAGAGGAAATCCAATGTGGGATCTTGGGCTGGGAGAGATGTGGGCTGCGGGAGAGAAGGAATATGGGTTTCGGCCCACAATTTTTTTTACTTCCTCTTCCTGTTTTTCATTTGTTTTGTTTGCTTTGATTTCCCTTTTCAAATTTCAATTTGAATACAACTAAGTTCTAGTCTGTTTTGGAAATTTTAAATTTTCCCTAGATTTTATTTGTAGGATGTTGCAAAAACTCACGAAGCAGACGCACTTCACATATAGATCCAAGCTGGTAAAAAGAAATGCAATCCACTACAGCAACAAGGACGGCAATGATGCTACGAAAACTCGGTTCTTTTCCAATCGTACCAACTAATCGAAGATAACAGAAACATAAGCTGCGCGCGCCAACAAACACTGAACAACATCAAGCAAACACCCATGCGTCACGGATCAGAAATAACAGGGCGAATCAAGCATCGGGAAGAGCTACAGCTGAATGGTGACACCTCTAGCGCCCATGCTGGTCAGCCGCTGCTCCACCGTGTCCTCCCTCGCCGCCCCGGCGGCAGCGCCCATCCTCGTCGTCTCCGGGCGCGTAACATCGAACTTCTCCCCGTCGCCCCAGAGCGCGTACGCCTCCTCGCCGTGTGCCGCGTCGTCGCCGACCATGAGCTGGTCGTCGGGCATGCGGAGCGGGATGAAGAGGCCGATGCACAGGAGGATGGCGCTGGTGACCACCAGGTTCCAGACCGTGACGAAGAGCGCGCCACCCAGCTGCTTCCCGAGCTGGCCGATGCCGGCGCCGTAGAAGACGCCGCGCATGCCCGGGACGGGGCAGTCGAGGGCGCAGAGCTCCGGGGTGGCGAGGAGGCCGGTGAGGACGCCGCCGAGCACGCCCGCGACGGCGTGGGTGTGGAACACGGCGAGCGTGTCGTCGACCTTCATGAGGAGGGATGATTTCTTGTGCAGGATCATCATGGTAAACCACGGGACGCTGCCCGCGAACACGCCCATCAGCATCGCCGACCACGTGTGCACCAGACCTGTGCGCGATGCAAAATATCATGTGCATGTCGACAAAACCAAACAGACGCCTGATGGTCTGGACTCCGGACTGATTTTAGGGTTGTTATGACGAGACTGCTACTATACCTGCGCCGGGAGTGATGCATACAAGGCCGGTCATCATGCCCTGCACCGCGCCGATCACAGAGGGCTTGCCGAAGAAGATGACGTCGAGGCAGGTCCAGGTCAGGAGGCTCGTCGCAGCGCTGACGTTGGTGTTCAGCACCGCGACGGAGGCTGTTATGTTGGGGGCGTATGGCGCGCCGCCGTTGAAACCGGCCCATCCCAGCCACAGAAGCCCACCGCCGGCGATCATAAGAAGGATGTTGTTCGGCGAGAACCTCTCCCTGTCACTCTTCAGCCTCGGGCCAACCTGACAGGTTCACTTTGTTATATGTACCGCTAATTATATACTTATGGCAGCTAGCAACGCACTGACGAGCACACGTCGCTTAAGCTAGAAGCGCGCGGCGCCGCGTGTGTTATGTAAGCATGGCTGCAAATAATATTTACCCAGTACGCAGCCGTGAACCCGGCAATGCCTGAGGAGAGGTGGATGACGTATCCGCCGGAGTAGTCAATGACGCCCCACTGGTAGAGGAAGCCGCCGCCCCAGAGGCTGAAGGCGCCAACGGTGTAGGAGAAGAGCAGCCACAGCGGCGTGAACGCCATCCACGCCTTGATGTTCATGCGCCCGAGCAGCGACCCGGCGAGCAGCACCAGCGTGATCGCCGCGAACTCGAACTCGAACAGCACCAGCGCCGCCTCCGCGTAGAACGGCTCGGTGCGCGGCGTCTCGAGCACGCCGTCCGGGCCGTAGTGCGCCGTGGCCGGGAACGCCGCTTGCTGCACCAGGAAGTCCTGCGTCAGCGCGGGCCCGGCCTTGGCCCAGAACGGGAGCAGCCGCTCGCCGAACGCCATGCGGAAGCCGACGAGCACCCAGACGATGAGGGTGGACGCGTAGGCGTACATCGCCATGAACGCCGAGTTGACGGCCCACTTCTTCTTCACGATGCTGCCGTACAGCACGACGAGACCCGGCATGGACTGCAGGCCGACGAACGTCGCCGCCACCAGCTGCCACGCGTTGTCGCCCTTGTTCAGCCACGCCGGCACCGCAGGAAGGTCGGGCATGTACGGCCCGGGCTGCGGCGGCGACGCCATCCTCGCGGACGCGAAGTGCATGGGTTCTAGGTTGTTTTGAGAAGGCTCGGAGCGAGTACGTGAGTAATGAAACGCGAACTGGAGTTTAATAGCCCTGAAGATGCATGGTGATTCATTGGCTAACGCAGTGCATGTTGACTTTAACTATGTGTGAGCCAGAGCTTGGAGGCCGAGCGAGCTCGTGAGTCGTGACGCGCGCTTGATCTTGATCCAGCGTGCGGTGGGGACCAAAGGTCGGGAGCCATAGCCGTTCTACGGTTCAAACCGGGCAACTCTGGCTCATGCTCATTGGCTGTGGGGACCACGGTTTTCCTCAATTTTTTTTTCTCAAATAGTCTCATTGGGTGATGAACTGATGATATGTAAAATTCGAAAAATCAAAGTGCAAACGAACTGTTGAAAACATTTAAATGCGAATTGAACCACCGTACGGAAAAACTGACCGGATGCATAGATATTTTGCTAGGATAGCGGTTGCTGTTAAGACCTTTGCCGACAATCATGCAGCTGGAATCTGGACTCTGAAGATTGTTGCCATGGGAGATGCAATTGGAATGTTCAGTATATTCCCGGGTCAAAGAACCTCGAAACGGAGACCATTCCTTTTATCATAACGCATTGGAGACAGTGTAAGGGTGAGCACGAACAAATCGGTACTGGATGGATCTCAATAGGTGATAAGAGTAGTTTGTTTGCATGCCATCTTTCTAATTTTTTAAAATCACAACTTGGAGTAATGATTTGCTCCTCAATCCAACAGAAATAGCAGATGTAAATCCCAACGAGCCAACTGGGAGTATGTAAGAAGTGATGAGGTCCACTCGGTACTAGCAAGGTTACTGAGATGCTGGAAGCATGTCTACCTACGGTGTAGCATTCAGAATTATCATCTTAACAAGTTGAGATAAACTTCTACATAAGCTTTAACTTATCAGAACGAGGTAGCTGATTGGAGCATTTAATATCTTGCAATAGAAAGAGCCTCGTCACTTCGAGGGTAACAAGGCCTAGCATTCTCGATCTGAGAAACGGACGATAGTTGAACACATCCAGTGCACCACTTAAGGTTTGATCTTTTTACATCAGTGATGTAAAAGGACTGGATTTTTATTTCGAACAAAGCAGTAACCACTTTGAAGGGCAAACCTGGCGCAGTGGTAGAGTCTCTCCACTTGTGTCTGGAGGTCCTGGTTCGAATCAGCCTCCTTGCAAAATAAGCAAGGGAAGGCTGTCTAGAAATTCCCTTCCCCAGACCCCACAAGGTGTGGGAGCTTTCAGCACTAGGTATGCCCTTTAAAGCAGTAACCACTTTAATTACAGTAACCGCTTGAATTACTTTTAATGGTTTGAAACTATGTGATTGACTATATATGAAAAAGGAACCTCATAGAACTCTGTGGGGAAGGTGTGTTAGAGAAGGTTTTACATGAACATTCCTAACATGCCAAGTATCATGCATTGTCTGGCCAAAAGATTCAAAAGTTTGGCTACATGTATACTCAAAAAGTTTTTTGTATTTGTGACTGTAGATAGTAGAATATATGTACTATTGATAAACAGCAGTGGAGCATATACGCCATAATCAAGGTACAGATTCTCACAATTATTAGCAGCTAGTAATTTTTATATGTCAGCACATGATGGAAAACATCTCAGCTTCCTTTGAGGCTAATACATCAGAAAACAAGGGTACCAACTATAAAGGATGTTAAAGGGACAGTCAAATTGTCGTCCAGTTCTGTGCTGATGGGGTGTGACTCCACTAGTGTTGCAGCTACAGAGACCACAAGGAAACCTAAAGCCATGTGCCAGGTTTCCTCAATAAACCCAAAAGTGTGGAAGTAATGCATGTACCTGAATAATAAGAGACTACATTATTTAAATAAACTGGTTGTGATGAGAATTGCAGTAACAGGTCAAAATTACCCAATGGATGCTAGAAAACCAGCCACGGCCATTGCTATGCTTCCTGCATATGATTTGTTGGGGTTGTATGGAAGCTTTTGTTTACCTAGACGTCTCCCCACTACATCTGCTATACCTGAGAGTGAATAAAATAACATCAGCAAACTAGTGGCAAATTAGTGAACGAATTCACTAACTCTCATGTTTAAAGCATGGACCTAGATGGAATATGCACAGATAGAGCGATTTTGCTTCTGTCAAGGAAAAAGGAGCATAATAGTACAAGAAAGTTTTCAGTCACATTGTAAGAGAACTACCAAATAATGCTGCGATAGATATATTCTATGAGAGCTAGCTGCAGATATATGAACATACCATCTCCAGCACATAGGTTGCAGATAAGTGCTATTGCGACTGGTGAGGTTCTCCATAATACAGAGGTGGCAAATGTTATAGTAGCAGCATAATACAGTGGGCCCTTCAGAAGTTCCCTGTGGTAAAAAAGATCCAGTTACAAAAGGAGCACAAACTTGTTATGTGGGGCAAGACTTCTGTTAGATGTCAGAAGAAGATCAAGATGGGCTCGGCTTAGACGCCTAGTAAGATTGCTTGCCAAGTAATTTAGTCGTTCTGTAAAAGGAATAGATTCTAGAGTGGTTTGTTTAGATAGTAGTTTACAAATCGGTTAGCAGAGTCAGGATTTGTAATTGAGCTGACTATATATGCACGGCAGGACCAATGAATAAAGGCAAACAGAATTAATCCAATCTCTCTCTCCAAAACTTCTTAAGCTTCAGGGCTAGCAACTGCCCAAGTTACCCAACTGTGCCCATAACAGACCTGAAGTGGCAAACTATGAAATGAAATTCTGAAAAAAATGCCAAATGACCAAAGGTATATGTAGGTGTGCAACCTGCAGTCTCCGGAACGGCTCATTGACTTGACCATATCTTCATTTTTTACTAATCCCAATCCCAGTAAAAGCATCCTTAGAATATTAACTCCTGGTGCTACTGCAGCGAGAAAAGGAGCATATCTTCCTGAGCTGTATAAAGTGTCAGTACAGTATATGAACACTAGAATGAGAGGTTTACATAGACTCAAAAATCTCAGAATCTTTCTAACATTTTACCTGAAAAGAGGCCAGAAAAGCAAGAACACCATCCCAACGCTTATATGCACAAGTTTCCTGTTGAGTTTCTGCACGAAAAGGAAGTACACTGGTCAATATAATGTTTTGCAAAATGCACTCAGGCTCGAATCCAGGTGCTCGCTTTAAAAATAAATTTGTCCCTCTGTCGTGTCTTCAAAAGAAAAAAAGGTGTACATCTGTAGTATGCATCGTAGACAAATAGAACGATATAATTCTGTTGATACAATCAGTTCGGTAGTTGTAGGTTTCAATTCTTGAAGTCATTGTTACTAACAAAATACTCCCTCCATTTTAAAATTGTTAGTATTAGGACAATAATTTTAGTTCATTTTTGAACTAGAATTGTTGTCCTAACGACAGGTCAATGAACAAGATTGATGGAAGTACATCTGGGGATCTCAACAATATTCCTCCAAGGGATTTTATAATCTCCCTTTCAAGCACTTCCACCCTCCCATGCCTTTCCTGCAAATATGGAGCTCAAAATGTAGCAACAAATTGAAGGTTTTCAGCTGGTCGTTACTTATGGACAGGCTTAACACAAAGGAATATCCTCCAGAAGAGAAAGCACAAAATTGAGAACAACGATAATAGCTGTGTGCTCTGTAGAAGATGTACAGAGGAGACGGCTATGCACCTATTTTTCATATGCCCTTTAGCAAAGATTGTTGGGAGTGGATAGGCATACGTTGGAACCTCCAGCTTTCCTTCTTCAACATGATCAATTGATCATGGAAGCAAACAGCTATTTCAGCATGGATTCTTCATGGGAATTACAATCATTGCAAGTTGGACAATCTGGAAACAATCGAATAATAAGAACCTTGATCTTACAAATACTAGTTTCTCGCCTTCTCCTCACGGCAGATTAACTTTGTAAAGGAGTGCAGACTACAAACTCATAGACTCAGACTCTGACATGAAATATTTTCTCCTTTGGGTGGATTTACTCCCCCTAGCTTTGCCCATGAATCTAGGCTCATGGAGCCCCTGTATTTTTGCAAATATGTTTTGTACAGTATGATTATCCTTTTGTTAGTAAAGCTTTTTCAACAGTAGGGGCCTCCCCTGCCGTTTCTGTCCATTCAAAAAATAATAATTTGAGAACATAGGGAGTAGCTTACAGAACATAAAAAGTTTTCCTTGACCGAAAAGGCTCCTTATTCAAGACAACCATACAATTTTCAATTAAAACACTGACAAACCTTGCTTTGGTCATTGCAAATTCAATTTACTGAGATGACCTCACAAGCTCATACTTTCTTAAGATGGCATGTATAGATGTATCACATGGTAAATTTGACTGGAGCAGACAAAACTTGAATCAGAAGCAAAGCTTTCATCTGCCCGTGAGTACTACAGAACTTAAAAAGAACGAAAGACTAAATTACCAAAACATCCCCTATACACTCAAAATAACAGTTAGAGAGTCAAATTCCTTAACATTGTTCCATAGTCAAGTAATAACATCCTGTGCCTCAAGGCACACTGCCTAGTTATTGCAGGATTCAACAAAAGTTATGACCTGTGCATACCAAATCCACAAAAATGAAACAAGTATAGAAAAACATATGGTAGCTTAGTAGTTAACAGTAATCCATCTCAAATTAGCTTAGTTGAGCATGGCTAGCACCATGCCCCATTATTTCCAATCTTGTTTGTAACCGACAATACCTACTGCTAGAAAATAAGAACTAAACTAGATTTTCCCAGTTTGTGATTTCTTTTTACCAATGACTATTTGTATAAGAGTTGGCCACCAGTTCACTGTTCAATTTACCCAAAGCAACATTTCTCTCGGAAATAATGCAACACATAACTACTCAAAGGCATATGTAGCAGTGTAGTGTGTGCGCCTGTCCCGTGTAACTTCAATAACAAGTTTCGTACGACATTCTCTGACAGTTACACTGAACCACTGCAAGTGTAAAGGCAGGCACCACTGCTTCTGACGCGCTTCAGCAGCGACGAGCGAATGAATTCCTGTCTAGCTTCGTACTTCAGGCAAGCACAGTTCACAAGGAAGAAACGACCCCAAGCTCTGTTCTAGTCATGATGACTCGTTCATCAACCGAATGTGACAGTTGCTTCCGTATCGTTGGCGCTAGTTACAGATGATACTGACGCTAGTGCTGGCACACACGCTAAATCGGCGATGATACGAAGCACACGCAGTCACCGTCGCGCATAAGACGGGTTACGAATTCCGATTTCCCTAGCAAGGTGGGGGAAACGAATGAGCGCACTGACCTGCTCGCAGACGCCACGCCTGGCGAGCTCTTCGAAGAACCGCAGGAGGGCGAGCGCCACGCCGGCGGTGACCGCCGCGGCCCCGAGGTCGTGGACCAGACCGCCGCCGCCGCCCTCCGGCGAGACCGCCGCGGCCATGGTGGGCCTCCGGCTCCGGTCGGCCGCGAAACAGCGGCGTTGGCGGAAGCAGAGGGAGCGAGGCGCGGAGGAGGCTGCGGCGGGGGAGCGGGCGAGGGGTGGCGAGCGAAGGCGGGGAGCGTGGGGCGGGGAGGAGGAGGAGGAGGGCGGCAGCGAGATATGGGCGCCGAGACTGAGCATGTCGCCCACGTGACGTGCTGGCGAGTGATGACGACCCTGTGGAGATGGTGGGCAGAGATGTACGGCGGCGCTCTGCAGAGTCAAGGGCGTGGGGGAAATGCAGCGCGCCAGCGCCCACAAAAGCGGCGGTAAAGGCTTATATACCTCCGCCAATTTTAAAACTGTTACCGTTAATATAATAATTTTATTTTTTAGCAAAAAATATAAAATTATTATTTCAACGATAATAATTTAAGAATGAAATGAGTATAGATTTGAATAGTTAGTCGTTATTAAACAACTGAATCTAAATCTGAGGTTCACAATTCATCATAATCCATATTTGAATTTCGAATAGTCATTGTCCACGATGGTGTTCAAAATGACCTTTTGGATGATGCGGGCTGTTGGATTAGCAACATCTTGTTGAAGAGGCTAACCGTCCGGAGCAAGCACCGAAAGAGACGGGCTACCAAGCGCATTCATTCGGCAGCCCGAAAGTTCGAGAGGCTGGCTCTAGTCGGGGTTCCAGCCTCCAATACGTAACGCATGGTTTTGTCCTGGTACAGTCGACGTGCAGGCGCAGCACGTGCCACGTTGCCCGGTTTCCTCTGGTCCGAGCTGCCGCGCCGGCGTGGCTACGAGTAGTAGTACGCTGGATCTGGAAGCGGAAAACACGGCCTTCGAGTTCGAGCGGCTGGCGCGGGAGCGCGCATGCGTGAGCACGAGGCTGGCGCTGCGCCACCCGTCCTCGTGCGACGGCGTGGCGAGGCCGTGGGACGCTTGCTAGCTGACGGAGGTAGTCTATAACTCCGATGTTTAGACTGGATAGCTAGCGTCAAATACGTGTCGTCGCTGTCAGTATCGCATCTCGCCTTGTGCACCTGTAACATTGAGCACCAACTCATCCCAGTGGTAATCGTCACTGAAGACAACAATACGACGGAGGTCTCTAAAAATCAACAACGCCACGGGCGAAGAAAGAGCTGAAGACAAAGAGGAAGCGAAAGAAGAGCAAAAGAAAACGGGATGGTGCACCACCAGACGAGTAAGAACAAAGGGCATCTGATTTCTTCCATCTTCCTAATACCACGCATCGATCACAGGGCTTGAAAAAAATGACTATACGATGTACACCGTTACTTGCTTCATTGGTCAGGCAATTCAATAAGCATATAGATCTGATGATTCTCCAGCTGTGTGATGCTTCAGCTTGGCCGCAGTTCGCGTTCACTATACGTGACCCGTTTTCCTAAATGAGAGGAATATACTTACTTCCCTGTTGCGTGCTGGATTGTCTTTGAAGATGTCTGCTTGGACAACATATATCGCCGCCTTTAACTTACTTGGGGTTACCAGTCTTTTTGGGGCAACTGAAGATGGCACATGTTCAGTATGTGAAAGACGGGGTGCTGAATAAACTGGCCTGCTGAGAAGGAAAACTCCTGTCAATAGCTGGGCGAAGGGATCGGAGCTAATACGATCACTACTACCATCCCCTTCCAACCTACACTACGCCATGTCGGCTTTGAAACTAACTAACCGCTTCTTCAAGGAAATAGACAAAGCTAGAAGGAGATTTTTATGAGCGGGCAATGCGGAGCTCCATATGGGGGGAATTGCAAAGTCAACTGGAGGAATAAGATTTGTAGACCCGTGGATCGTGGTGGACTAGGTATCGATCTCGCAACTAGACAAATTCAGCAGAGCACTCAGAGTTAGATGGGCCTGGTTAGCATGGACTTCACCGCAAAAGGTATGCGTGGGAATGGAACTGCCAATCGGTCCTACTGATGCAAGTCTGTTTGCAGCTGCCACATCGGTCACAGTCTAAAACGGGCGAAAGGCAAGCTTCTGGACATCTTCATGGCTGGACGGTAGAGCCCCAACAGTGGAATTTCCAGGCCTGTTCAGACTCAGTCAAGGAAAAGAACGAAAGGTGGCCGATGCGTTACAAAACAATGCGTGGTTCATGATATTGCCTACGATGTAACTGCTGATCTGCTGGTTAGTTTTGGTGCTCTATGGGATCGGATACAGGGGATACATCTCAACCTCGAAGGGCAGAGAGATGACGAGATCCGGTAGATTGGCTCAGCCTGCGGCGTGTACTTTGCGCGACATGCATACAGACTACAGTTGAAGGAAACACGCTATCCTAGTACCCCAAAAAGATTTGGAAAGTTTTTTTTAGAAAAGCAAAAAAAAAGATTTGGAAAGTATGCTCCAAAAAAAAGATTTGGAAAGTATGGGCTCCAAACAAGTGCAAAATCTTCATATGGTTGATGATTCAAGACAGGATCTAGAGGGCATCCTGATTGCAAAGGAGGGGTTGGCCAAACAATTACTTATATGCACCGTGCCGTCGAAATTTTGAAACCGTTTGTCACCTGTTTGCTGACTGTGAGGTAGCGCAACAGCTCTAGGAGCTTATTGCAGACTGGTATGGAGCAACAACTTTGCATCCAGGGCAATACTGGTCAGCGGCAGGGGATGTAAACTCTAGATAAATGGTTCTTTAAGCTCTCAGTGAACGGGATCGAATTGGAAACCAAAAGGTCCAAATCCTTAGCGATTCTAACTTGTTGGCTGCTCTGGAGGGAAAGCAATCAGAGGACATTTGAGGGTAAAGAACAAACCACAGCCCAGCTGTTCTCAGAGTTACGGGAGCATGTTCATCAACGGGGGATGGCAGTTGCTTCTCACCTAGCCAATCTCACCAATCGTCAGGACTAGTTAGCTGCTATACGTTGTACTTTGTAGTATTTTGTAGTCTTAGTACTGCGTTGTCAATCGCTGTGTGCGGGTGTAAAAACAAATAATTTGCTTCTACTTAATATAAATCGGCCAAACCTAGGTTTGGGGCTTTAGGAAAAAAAAGATGGTGGGTTGACGTGATCACGTGAAGATCACATATCGAGAAACTGGACGGCGCGCTGTTGGCCCGCCTGCGACGTCGTGTTGTGGCCCAAGTGCGGCGCGCGCCGCCAAACGGAAGAAGGCCAAGACGAGCGCAGCACAGGTTATAGACAGACAGCGGCGTTTAGAGTTTAGCGCGCGCGTACGTGCGCACGCGGTGTCGGCAGCCTTCCGTTCCCGCCGCTGCGGGCTGCGGCGCGGCACCCATTGTGGCTGCCGCCACCGGCCGACGAACTACGCTTCTATTGCATCTCGCGCGAGGCAACGCGGCGCGGCACCGGCCGTTGGTTTTTTTTTTCCCGCTTTGCTTCCGACGCCACGAGACTACCGCTCACCTAGGAGGGGAGCACACTCCTATTTTACAAATTGCGGCTGGGGCTAGGCGGAATGAGCCGAATATGCTACAGTATGGTGAGAACTAAGAATATAAATATTGCAATTGACAGATGAACGAAGGTAGGGACACAAAGAAAAAGGATACGTCCAGCATAGCGTAAATTCTCTCTGTTCTGAAATAAATGATGTTTTAAGATAACTAATTAGTTTAAATTAAATAAGATTTTTGCTGTCTGCTTTGCCGACAAACAAGGCCCTGGATTTCGGTTGGCTTTTGTCGGGTTGTTCTCGTCCGTCCTGAACCCTGCTGGTCCTTCCTTCCCTGCTACTGGTCTGGCGTGTTTATCCTGTCCGGGTCCGGCGGCTATGCTCCTCCAGTACAAACGTGACGGGGCAGAGCATGGAACTGCAGCCTGCCCCCGTCGCGTCGAATGTTTTTAGGAATGGAACAAGGGCCCCTCGATCAATAACGTCCCCGATGGGATCACGCTGTCCCTGGTTCTCGGAACCGGTCGCAGGGCTATCAACGCTCTGAATTACACGACGTTTCGGACTCAATGTGGAATGGAGGAAGCACTTTTGCAATTACAAGGTTTGTATCTCGGGCGGCTTCAATGGTGTGCTCCAATAGCAGCGCATCGTCCCGGATCTTAACGGATTGCTGGCTCAGGAGGATTCGCGTCTTCATCGAAAACAGCTTAAGCCTGTCAATTTCATGCAGTAAGTAGCACTGTTAATTACGCCTCCATGTCAAGCAAACTTGCCGACGGTTTGTTTTGTCAGCTACTACGGATCTTTACAATTGCGGCAGACTAATTTTAATAAGGAAAAAAGACAATTGCGGCGGGCCAGCGGATAGAGAGAATCAGGCTACGAGACTGGTCGCATTCGTTGATCTCTATATAGGACCTCTAAAAAAATATTTCTAACCTTTTACAGTCAACTCTAAAAGATTTTTACATTTACAGTTTACTTCTCTGCACTCGTTCACCTCTAAATCAGACCTCTACATCAACTAACACCTATTTTATATTAGATAATACAACTATCTTATATTTTATAATATTTTATATAACTACTTTTATATTAAAAATATTACATTTACAACCTATAAAAAGTCACGAGATTTATTTTTCTCTTCCTTTCCCCCTCATTCTTCTTCTTATTTTTTCCCTTTTCTCTTTTTTCTTCTCTCCTTTCTTTTTCATTTTTTTTATTTCCTTTCTTTCTCCTCTTTTTCCTTTTCCTCTTTTCTTTCCTTTCTTATCTCTTCTTACCCTTCGTTCCTTCCTCCGTGGAATTCCCCGTTCTTCTGTAGCAGCCGGTAATTTTCAGTGCCCTAGAAAACAGCCGCTGCGGACTGACACGCTGGAGCGGTATATTTGTAGGGCTTGTCGTTTTCCAGGCCACCGGTCCGAGTAGTCCGAACTACTTATATGAGTATTACACCAGAGACATCTGAACCAAAGCACACATGTACACGAACCTGCATGATGAGAGAGCACGACAAGAAGAGAAGTCACGTCCACACGTACGTGCTGCCAGCCACAGCTTTCTTTCTGCGTCACGCTTTTCTTTTTTATTCTGCCTCCCTGCCTAGCTCTTCCGGCCTCATTCTCTCTCCTGTTGGTACGTCTCTCTCTCTCTCTCCCTCTGGCTATATATACTCTCCTGAGGCTGGAAGAAGCCTTCGTTCAGTGAAGGAGCAAGCACGACACAGGCTCATTAGATAGCTCACTCGAGGGAATTTAACACCGGGCCCAATTGTCCCAGTACGTGTCAGCTCTGATCACTAGTCTTTTATGTGTTAATCCTACTATAGCGGCCTCGTGTTCCTATTGGTAACACGCTGCAGCAAGCGTCGTCCATACCTCGCCCACACACAAATCCATGGCCATGCGAGCGCGCGCGGCGAGAGGAGTCGCCGGCATTCCAGTGATCCCGTGTCGCGCTCTGTCCCTTGTTCCTTTCTCCTCGTGCATATAATCGCGGACTGGTCCCCTTGTGCTTGCTTCTTGCTTGACACATTCAGTCAGCAGCTCGTTTCTAACTGTAGTAGCTTTATGTCCAGCTGCCACTGTACGTCTTGCTTTCGGTTTCAGGCCCGATCTTTACTTGCGTCCTTCGTATCGTATACTACTGTTGCATAGGCCGGGGAAGGCGTGTACTACCAAATGGCGAGCTGCATGCAAGAGTGGCCGGAGCCCGTGGTTCGCGTGCAGGCGCTCGCGGAGAGCGGCCTGGCCGCGATCCCCAGCCGCTACATCAAGCCGCCGTGCGAGCGCCCCGCAGCGCCGGCGGCGGCCCTAGAGCAGGAGCTCCCGGACGTCAGCATTCCGGTCATCGACCTCGGCGAGCTTCTGCTCGCGGACGGCGGCGGCGCCGCAGCCGGCCTCGGCAACGTCGCGGAAGCCGTCGCCGCGGCGTGCCGGGAGTGGGGGTTCTTCCAGGTGGTCAACCACGGGGTGCGGCCGGAGCTGATGCGTGCGGCGCGGGAGGCGTGGCGCGGCTTCTTCCGCCGGCCGCTCGCGGAGAAGCAGCGGTACGCCAACTCGCCGCGGACGTACGAGGGCTACGGCAGCAGGCTCGGCGTGCAAAAGGGCGCCATCCTGGACTGGGGCGACTACTTCTTCCTCAACCTCGCGCCGGAGGCGGCCAAGAGCTCGCCCAAGTACTGGCCGGCCAACCCCGGCAACTGCAAGTATGTGTTTTCTTTTCCTGGCATTTCGATACTCCAAATACATGCATTTTATTTCATACTCTACCTATGCTGCTAGTCAGTTATGGTTCACCCATATGTGCATTTAGTGCCTGTTTGACACGACTTAGGCTTCTCTTAAAACTAGCTCGATCGGCTCCTCTATAAAATGACTTTTTATTTTCTCTACTGGAGCAGAAGCACTTTTAGAAACGTCTGATAAAACGGCTTCAAGTCTGCCTTCTGGAGAGGAGCCATGAGAATCTACTAACCAAAATGACTTCAGGGTAGGTTGGGGGCCTAAATCACTTGTGTGTTACACCATTTGGTAGGGCTTCAACCTGAAGCCGGAGCCAGCTTCGAAGCTCTACGAAAGGGGCCGGGCCCTTAGATGAGATATCGTTGTGGTGCACAATCAATACGCATTCCATGATATTAGGAGGCTATTTTGAACACATGAATATTTCTGGATCCACGATGATCTGTTATCTACGTATTAAAAGATGTTAAATTATTTCCCTTTTTAACAAGGAGTATATGATAAGATTACGCAACGTATGATGTTAATCTTTTCGTCTACTTATTTGTGTCCTTTGAATCGAAATAAACTCTGAAATTCTGGACATGACAGTTTAGAATTTCCGGACAATCTCTAGCTTTTAATTAGAGAGCTGCTGCCTCAAGGAAAAACTTTAGGAATAAGCAATAATCAGTCTGTGTGTGCACAAGCATAATAAAAAATAATGTATTGTCTGTTGATGTTCCATATATACGTATATCTTCTAACCCTAAACTTAACTCCACTAGAGTTCACATTTGTTTTGATTTAATTATAAAATCATGTCTCGTAAAAATGAGTGGTGACATGGTGCGAAAATAACTCAACTACTATCGTTTTGCTACCCTCATAAAAAACATGTCTTTTGAATTAGGTTTTAGTCAGTTAGTACGTACCCGGGAACAGTGCACTGATTGTTTCTGAAATAATTTAACATAACTGTCCCTGCCAATACTGTACTCCTCAACCACGGTAGTTCCCTAGCTAGTCATTGCGATTATTGATGAGTGGTGCTGAGTGAGACTGGCCGGCCTGATATCCATAAAAGATGTTACACCACAGTGACTCAGCATCTCAAATACAACACGTGCGTGAAACAAGAAATCAAGATGCTTTCATGCAGAATGCTTAGGGCTAGGACTACGGCTAGTAGTCACTGCTGTGTTTAAGCTACATGTAGCATGTCCCCGTCGCTCGCAATAGACTGCCCATGCTCCTGCTAGCCACTGCCCAACTTGGTAGTTGGTTCCGTTTTCCAGTAAAAACATGGCACATGCTGCTCGCAACATTTACAGGCTGATTGATTTTACCGAGACACATGGCTCATGTGCTGTGGGTATACAGAGAGGTGTCTGAGGAGTACGGGCGCGAGGTGGTGAGGCTGTGCGCGCTGCTGATGCGGGTGCTATCCGTGAGCCTGGGGCTGGACGAGGCGCACTTCCAGCGGGCGGTCGGCGGCGCGGAGTCCGGCGCCAGCCTGCGCGCCAACTACTACCCGCGGTGCCCGCAGCCGAACCTCACGCTCGGCCTCTCCCCACACTCCGACCCGGGCGTCCTCACCGTCCTCCTCGCCGACGAGCACGTCCGAGGCCTGCAAGTCCGCAGCAGCGCCGGCGAGTGGGTCACCGTGCAGCCCGTCCGCGACGCGTTCATCGTCAACGTCGGCGACCAAATCCAGGTGTGCAACCAACTCTGTACACAAGTCACATTCAGCTTAGCGCATGCACGCATGCCTCGTCCAGTTTCTGGAGCATGCAGCTATTCGGACAATCTAGCTTATTGTGAATCTGTTATCGTTGATGCGCAATGCAACACAGATACTGAGCAACTCTATGTACAAGAGCGTGGAACACCGGGTGATCGTGAACGCCAAGGAGGAGCGCATCTCACTCGCGCTCTTCTACAACCCGAGAGGTGACATCCCGATCGCGCCGGCGTCGGAGCTGGTCACGGCGGCGGACCGGCCGGCGCTCTACCCTCCGATGACCTTCAACGAGTACAGGCTCTTCGTGAGGACCAAGGGCGTCAAGGGAAAGGCACAGATCGAGGCTCTCAAGGGCCAGGCATAATTAACCAGCGACCTAGCTACGTGGTAGTACTTGTTGGCTGCTCCGATCCCATGTACAATCGGATGGAAACACACATATGTATGAGACTTTATTACCTACAATCGGTACCACTTAGTAATTATATGTCTGATCAAATAATGCTTGTTGCATGGATTAGCTGTGTGCATGCATGCTCGTAGTATTATATTTTATAATAAGTACGCCGAGTTATATTTAAAGAATTCACATATTAATTGGTACCCATATATGAATCATGATTATATTGATTGGCAACGCATCTTATTGCTGGATCATGTAGTAACAGCATTGGGTTTTTTTATGTGAACTTGGCACACGTACCGAAAAAGAACAACGTTGAGAACTCAAATCTGAATGGATGAATAACTCAAAATGTGCTGAAAACTCGATTCATCTCCGGATCTCTTTTCGAGATGTCTCCGAACATACTCCCTCCGGTGCATAAAAATTTGTCGTTCTACACAGAAGCCATGAGTGCATAAAAAATTGACGTTGAAGCAGAACCGAGGAGTTTGTCTCGTGAAAAACGTAATAAACGCGTGGTAATGTGTGTGGCTAGTAATTGAACTTGCATGAGAGGCATGGGAAGTAGTGAAGCAGATCAGTCAAGCTATTAAAAAGACTACGATAATAATGAAAAGAAAGTTTATTTAATACTTTCTTGGTATGCGAGAACATGTCTAAAACGACAAATTTTTTTTGCACCGGAGGAGTAATACCCTACGCACTTATTTTGGAACACACGTCATGTCTGTAAACGGATGAAGCTCCTGCAATTGGATGAGATAGTTGTCGCGCGTGGTTGTCATTTCAAAGGCTGGACTTTCCGATCCCGACAGTGAATGCCGGGTGTAAAGCTAGCTAGGCTACGAGTAGTCATTTCAACCGCTAGGCTCAGGGATTGCAGCACGTTGCGAAATGAGTCGGACGCCTGCGGCTCTCCAGAAATTACGAGTAAAGCCGCGCGCCCACACAACACAGTGGAAGTGACGCCACTACTTCTGGATGGAAGCACACTACATCTTTTCTTTTCCTTTTTTTTTTGGAAAATGGGACACACTACTACACTTAGTACTATTAGGTACGTCGACCCGTGGAAAGATACTCGAATTAGGCATACAGAAAGATCCACAAAAAACACGGCGGCCAAAAGACCATTCGTTTCTGCCTGTTCTTTCTCCCCTACGCTGCTACGTACCACTAGTTTGCTCGAGCAGTCAGTCATCAACAAGCAAGTGCGATTTTGACTCGAGCACCACCACTGCCCACTGGCCACATCACTAGCTAGCTATCTATTGATCCCTGTATATATTCTTCCCGCCTGTCACTCATGCTTCCTCCATACATATCCGCATAAAAACCAGATGCATGGACTAGTGGAAAGTACGCACAATGCTAGCTGGTCATGCGCAGGCCCCTGCAGGTATAGCCTGAGGGGTACTAACCATGAGTTGGGTTCATTCTATTTTGCGATAATTGTTTTGGGTGTTATGGAAGAAAAGAAATGAGATGATGAAACAAAAAAACTGTACGAAATCTGACTAACATCATCATCAACATCTTGTCACAAATGCAGAAGCAGAGTGCCCTACTTCGACAAGCAGACCAGGAGAAGCTGGGAGGGCGAACCGAGAAGCTAGCCGAAAGGATGGCTAGCTAAGACAACAGTGCCAACGAGCGAAAAGAAGCAACAGAACAATAAGACTTCAGTTAGCAACGGGTAGGGTTGTTAATCTTTTGTAAGCTTAATTTGCTGTCAAGCTGGTAACCCCCAGCGGTAGTGAAAAACGAGTAGCGTTTGCAACAACCCTTATTGCTTTCAATACAAGCAGGCGACAAGCTTTCTCCCTAAAAAACAATAAAATCCGGATCGGAAGGAGTAATTAATTGTAGATGGGGTGATACGCTGCGTTCCGTTAAGCTGAAGTAAAACAAAATGCAGAAGCAATAGCCAGGGCGAAAAAAATCTTCCATGGATTCGAACCAACACCCTTCATCGTGCCCGGTCTTAGCACAATCCGCTGCATCAACTGGGAAGCGGCGGGGTCAGCGCCCGCGCGCACGGCTAGCTGCTACCACATGCACTCGATCGTCTTTGTCGCCGGCCGCCGCGGCGGAGTTGGATTTACGAGAGCTGTCAAGACATAAACTAAGCGCACGAACAGCGCCCTTGTATCTTTTTTCTTCCTTCCGCGGCCGGGTGAAAGTACGTTACACTCCCTGCACGCGCGCAACGACGACGACAGCGGAACACACTCCTGCTGCGTGCACGAGCGTTTGACCAGACCACGGCGATCATCGAGCACCGTGTCATCGCGGACGCACACGCGCGCCCAAGTGCACGACGCCGATCGAGCGGAGATGATGCCGCTCTCTCTCTCTTATCACGGTAACACTCGTGGTGGATTATTAGTTTTGCGATGGTCACAGCGCCAGACCCTGAGGAAACCCTGCTTCCGTCTGGCAGACGCGACGGAGATTAATTCGGCATGATCCGAAGGAGCAGTTGTTATTTGCTACTAGAGCGTTTGCTAATTATGTCAGATTTGTTCATTTCTTCAACGGGAAACATGAGTATCTTTCTATTCTTACTGACCAAGTAGTGCGTTCTGTCCAGATGACATTTTTTGGAGTGATCAGTTGAGCTAGTTTACACGAATAATCTAGTTCGTATATCATTATTCATATAGCCACGAAACCTCCAGAGCTCCACGCCATCTAGAACGTTTTGACCTGTAGATCCTTAGAAAAACCGCCTCCTGCCTGGTGCGATGAGGAAAGAATGCATGTATTAGTCTTTCCTTTCTGGTGGGGGGTGGGAGGGTGCACAGCTGTATCTTTTTATTCTAAGTTAGCGAGCTGTAGCTAGTTGGACATTTTTTTTTGGAAATTTTTTTTTTGTGAAACACAATGTAAATATAGACACTCACATATACACACACAAGCACGCACCCCTATAAAGGCATAGATAGGTTCCATTAGAAGGACCCTAACCAACTCAGCTATGCTCAGTTTGCGGATTGACACTTGCGAGTATATATAATCATTGGGATCGATAATCCAAGCAACCGGCTGCCAATTGACGGTTCTGTTTCTCTGAGTTGTTAACTGCTTCCAACAATTATTCGCTAAGACCTTAAAGAACCAACATGTGTTGGGCTCTTTTCTCGTCGCTCGTTATTTAGCCGAGTAAGCCTAATAAGTCAATTAGATAACGAAAGCCCAATAAGTCGTGAAACATACGCGTGCGTACGTAGTTGGAAGATATGGGCCGATAGGCTCTTTATGATTTCACAAAAGGAACGGAGAAACAGGGAGCCCATAAAAACCCAAACATCTTCTCTTCTTGCGAGGCCATAAAATTCAATCTTGACACTAAAGTCATTTACCAGCGACTATCTCCCGCACGAGATTACCATTCAAAAAAATATCCTACCGTACCTACCTTCAAATTTTGAACTAGACATAGCTTGTCGAAATTTGAACTTATGACGGCGGTGCAAAAGTTACTGGAGCTTTACTGGAAGGAAGAGAATGGTGCCCACCAAGTTGGACCCCCTGTTATCGTGTTGGAGGCAGGGACCAGTTTGTTGGGTGAGCTCTGCACGTCGCCCCAAATTTGTCGCCGAGCCCAGAGTAATCTCAGGGGTAAAAAGGGACCTTGTAACCTTTCGTGATTTTAAATATCTAAATTAGAGAAGGAAACACACACACATATACACACTGTTCCCCTTCCCTCAAGAGCACATCATGAGAACAACATATAAGAGACACATAGATATCTTATTGAAACCCGATTTCTTATTAATCATTCATGTAGATGTACAAAAATTCTCAATATAGAGAAGTAACTTTCATGACCTTTAGTATGAGTCGATTATGTATTGTTACTAGATCTCAATATTAGAGCTAAAGTGACCGAGCCGTGCAAGCGACGATGAACTTGAATGAAGCCGTCCGTGATTTCCCTCCAAACCTGACGGAACCAATCCTCCCTGCCACCGCGTGCGCGCGCGCGCGTGTCGTGATGAGGTAGGGGAGGGCGCTGCCAATACATCGCCGCAGATTGATTTTCTACGTCGTTCTCTGAACGGAACGGAAGCGAACGAACGCTACCGTTTGAATCCCCCCTTTCTTCCCAACAGGTCGTTTGGATCGGTTCACGTTATTTCGTGGACGAAAGCGAGGTAACGCAGGTACACGACGACTACATGCATTACGTGGTCCCAAAAGACACTGATAGGTGTAGGACGACGTACGACCTCGCTTTGATCGCTTCACATTTTTATGTGCTCGAGAACGATAGATTATCTTTTCTCTTGGCGCCAAAAGGTGCTTGGCCTGGATCACGCACACACAAAAAAAGAGAGGATCCAACGCACTGATTAAGCAAAGTACCTGACCACATAACCACATCGAGTATTCGCAGCTGGCGACTTCCGAGCGAAGAGCCGTCGTCACTGGTACGTCCTCTTTTTTTCCCGCACTCTTCGCGTTTGCTACCACGGTTACGACTTGCCCAAGATGTGGAGTTAGTTACGGCGTCACTCGTAACCACCGGTTTTCTCAGGAAAAGAAAACCGTCACCTACCACCCCGCGCCAAAGTTGAGTGGCTTCTCTTTCTTTAGCTAGCTGGTGGGTGTTCTCGTCACTCGTTCCAGTGCAGTGCTAGTGCAATCATTAGTCTTCTGGTGCACGCGTAATTCCCGCCTTGGTTGGGGCTATTATGATAGGAAGGTGGAAGGAGTTGTTTCCTGCCGTTATTTCAAAAATAGAAGAAGGGATTCATAATCCTGGGAGCACACATGATGAGCTACAACCATTTATCTACAGTATTTGACATATACTAAAAAAGAGGACCTCGTGCAACCTCTTTCCACAACTACCTGACCACGGATCCCCGCTTTTCTGATGTCCTGTCTGAGGAAGGTGCGCGCCTAACACCATTCAGATGACGGATGGCTAATTAATTGATGATCGTCCGCGGATCTTTGCTGAATGGCATGTTTTGTAGGCTTCTCCGTGTTTTTATATTGCTGATTTTGCCTACCGTTCTTTTTTTGCCTTAATGGTTTCACTTGTACAAAAAGATCATGTAGTGGCGGGACATAATTAAGGGTCGATAGTGGTGGGCACGGCACCTGTCATTAAGCACCCGTCACTAGAAATAGGGTCAGAACAATAGCAAGCATCACTTTTAGTGGTGTGGTAGGTCTCTTAAGCATTTTGCAACTGCTGTGTGATATTTAACGACGAGCCTTAAGTGGGATACATCATCGCGCCATACTAGTGACAAGTTTATAGATGCCGTTTTTTATTGCGAAAATTCGTTTTTATAGTAGTGGTTTCTACTTCCGCTAGCTCAAGACCAAGCGCGTGAATGCTGAATGGGGAAACAAGTTCTGCTCGTCAGCAAGATGAACTTCTAGAGAACTCGCGGTTCATGTAACCGGACATCTTTGTACGTGCGACTTCACTTAATCTTTTTTTTCGAAACACGGCATGGCCGGATTATATTATAAGGCGAAAAGAAAGTTTAGGTACATGCACAAGTGGTACAACAATGTAGTAGAACCAACGGAAGAAAAACTAGTGCAATATAACAGGTACTGAGTTAGTTTCCAGCAGAGGTCAATGCTGCCAGTTTCTTGGCCCCTGCAGCACACCAAAAGGTGACTTCATCCTTGATTGTGATAATAATGGCTTGTGTCGAGTTCTCCAGATTATGAAAAATCCTGTTATTCCGCTCCTTCCAGACAACCCAGAGAACAACAATGATGAGTGAACGGAGGCCTTGGGCACTGGGATTGCTCGAGAGATCGAGCAAGTTGTAGAGCCAATCTTCCATAGAGGTTGTGTCCTTCCATTGTACCGGCTGCAAGCGCGGGTCATTGATCCAGGCGCTGATCGCTTCCCACACTTGTCGAGTGACCGGACATTCAACAAATAGATGTAGTGCAGTTTCTAAATTTCGAAGGCATAGCGGACAGAAATAGTTGTTCATCCATCCTCGGCGCTGAAGGCGATCGGAGGTCCAAACACGATTTTGTGAGATGAGCCAGACAAATAACTTGCATTTCGGAGGGGCCCAAACCTTCCAGACCAGGGTAGGTAGTGGTGACCTAATTGTGCCCTCGAATTGAAGACTATAAGCAGACTTTGAAGTGTACTGACCCGAAGCAGAGTGAAGCCATCTGATTTCATCTGGAGTCGAGGATGTGATGTGTGGATCCAAGGCGTCGATGATAGACCAGAGATGGACATATTGCATTATGAGGTGTGTGGTCAGCATTGGTTGCAAGTCTCTAATCCACCGGCCATTGAGTAGTCCCTCCGCGATAGAGACCGCCTTCCCCCTGCTATGTCGGTAAAGTTCGGGGTACATGGTGGCCGGTGCAAGACCATCCAGCCAACTAGACCACCAAAAACTTGCCAATTGCCCATTGTTGACTATAACCTTTGTAGCTGAAGCAAATAGCGCTCTGTCGTTGTCATCTACAGGAAGCTCCATTCCTCGCCATGGGCAATGTGGTTTTATCCAGGTGTACCATAACCACCGTAGACGAAGGGCACGACTGAAACGTTCTAAGTCCATTATTCCAAGCCCTCCTCTATCCACTGGTCGACAAACGCGAGACCAGTTGACTTTACAGTTTCCTCCATGGAGTTGTTGGGTCCCCGCCCAGAGGAACCGACGCCGTGTCTTGTCAAGAGTTTTGAAGAAACCTTTTGGCAGTCGCAGCGCCGTTAGAAGGTATGTGGGTATATTAGATAACACTGAGCGTATGAGTTCACGTCGACCGGCGAAGGAGAGCATGTTGCTTTGCCACCCCGCAAGCTTCAGTTGGGTGCGGTCTTGGACATTTTGTAGGTGCGACAAGCGCAGCCGACCGAGCGTGATCGGGAGGCCCAAATACTGTAACGGAAAGCTGACCCGTTGTCCATTGAAGTCGTGCAGGATATCGTCCAAATTTAGGCCGTCACAACGGATCGGCGCAATGGTGCTCTTGCGAACATTTACCCGCAGACCGGTTGCCTGGCCGAAGTAGTGCAGTATTGTCATTGTTGCTTGGACGTCAGACGTCGTGGGGTTCAGAAAAAGCACCACGTCATCGGCGTAGAGGGATACTCGCATGGCCGTGTGGCTTCCTCTGATCGGCGACAAGGTTCCAGATTCTGTGGCCAGCTGAAAGAGGCGTTGGAGAGTGTCCATTGCAAGAATGAAAAGGTACGGGGAAATGGGGTCTCCCTGGCGCACTCCTCGCTCATGGTTGATGGTAGGGCCTGGTGCACCATTCAGCTGGATGGAAGATGATGCGGTAGACAATAGAAGGGTCATCCAATTACGCCATCTGGCCGGGAACCGCCGCTGTTCCATAAGCTCAAGCAAGTACTCCCAGGAAACAGTGTCGAAAGCCTTTGATATGTCAAGCTTGATCATTAAAGTTGGCTGATTTCTTCGGTGAAGTTGACGGGCAAGGTTGCGCACATAGAGAAAACTATCATGAATGCTTCTGTGTTTGATAAAAGCACTCTGTGATATGGCAACTAAATTATCAATCTCTGCAGCCAATCGTCGAGCTAGTACCTTGGAGATCAGTTTCCCAACTGAGTGCACTAGACTGATCGGACGGAATTCAGTTGGTGAGATTGCCACTGATTTCTTGGGGAGCAGTACTATGTTGGCGCGGTTCAACTTGAGCATTGGTCCTGCGTTGAGCTCATAAAAGGATTGGAAGGTAGCCGTGATGTCATTTTTTATCAAGTTCCAGCACTTTCTAAAGAAAGACCCGGTGAAGCCGTCTGGTCCGGGAGCCTTTTCCTCTGGTGATGCGCATATGGCAGCCCAAATTTCATCTTCTGAGAATGGTTGGGCAAGAAGATCATTCTGGATGCAAGGTAAGTCAAGTTCTGCCCAGTTCATAGTATATTGTCTCGGTTGCTTCGTCCCAATCAACATTGAGTAATAATCTTTTAGGATATTTTCTTTGTCTCCGTGAAGCCAGACAAGTTGTCCATCGTCGCGTTGCAGGCATGGAATGACGTTCTTCCGGGTCCGTATATTGGCTTTGAGGTGAAAAAACCTCGTGCAGGCATCACCAGCACGCAGCCATGTCAACCTTGAGGATTGTCGTCTCCTGGACCGTTCAATCGCTGCCAGGCCTAGCGCTCGAGATTTTAGATCCTTTCTGAGCTGAGTTTCTTCCTCGGATAATTGCCTAACTTCTTGTGCAAGCTCCAGGCGGAATATAATCTCATTGACTATATGCAGTTGCAATCTGGAGTGTTTGAACAGATTCTTGCTCCACTCTTTTAGTGTCTGAGCCGTCCGTTGCAGTTTGTAATGGAGTATGTTCATGGGGGAGATTCCAGGGGTAGGCTGGTTCCAAGCAGCCTCAACGATGCTTGAGAAACCTGGCACCTGCAACCAGAAATTTTCAAACTTGAATACTGCCTTCCTGATTGTTCTCGCTTGGGGTGCTAATAATATGGGACAATGATCAGATATAGATGAGGACAGTGCAAGAAGGTTGTAGCCGCTGTAAGCCAATTCCCATTGTTCTGTGCAGAAAGCTTTGTCCAGGCGTACCAGGGTGGGCTCACGACGTTCATTGCTCCAGGTGTAGGCTCTGTTTTGCAAACTGAATTCCATGAGCTCAGCGTTATCAAGTGTCCTCTGAAACTGGCCAAGGAGGCGCCGATTGACATTTGAATTATTTTTATCAGCAGCAGAGGAGATGAGGTTGAAATCACCGATGCAGAGCCATGGGGTTCCACAGGGCGGCTTGACTGAGAGAAGCTCTTGGAGGAACTGAGGTTTCTCTTCATCACGCGCCGGCCCATATACCACCGTAATCACTGAGGTGACGTTCGAAAATCTTTGGGTAATGGATGCTGTCAGGGAGTAGTCTTGGTAGGATGCATTGGAAACTGTTATGAAATCCGGTTGCCAAGCCAACAGGATGCCACCTCTTGTCCCTACTGCTGGCAAATGGTGGTATTGAAACATCGGTCCCAGAATCTCAGTTGCAATATGGGCATCCAGAAGTTGTATCTTCGTCTCTTGGAGGCAGACAACAGAGGGGCGAACTTCTGCAAGGAGTTGTCTAACTATCTCACGACGTGCTGCCATGTTCAAACCTCTCACATTCCAGCTGAGGATAGGGATGTCAGTGCTCATTTGAACCATTTGCAACGATAGTAGATGACCCAATATTCAGTTGGCAGACATGTATTGGCGAGCAACACCAGCAAGCCTCCTTTCGGGCACTCATTGCACAGCAGCCAGCACCGACCAATCGCCAACATGGGACCCAAAATAGGTCTGTTCGAAGGGCTAATCCATGTATCGACTAACTGAGTGGAAATATTGAAAATTAACATTATGAGGGGAGAACCACTGTTCTTCACCTGCGCGGATCGGTCCGGTTCCATGACCACCCCTTATGTGGCTGCCACCTGTGCAGCAAGCTCCGCTGCAGCTAGAGCTGCTGATGCTTGGGCCACTTCTCCTTTAGTTAGGCCAGTGAGCTCCCTCATTGCTGATATGGCCTTCGGCAGCAGCGGCTGCTTGTAGAGGTCGGCATATTGTTGCATAGTGTCTTTAGTGATCTGCTCATCAGATCCAACCAGATCTAGTTGGCGTATGAGGCGGTGGGTGGCGCGCAGCGCTACAGGGATATTGGTACTCAGGTTGGCCTGACGTACGCTGCGCCGAGAGGGGTCGGCGGAGGCTGAGCGTTTGCGTGGCGTGGGCCGTCGTTTTGTCGGAGTTGGAAGCAGGGCAGGAAGCGGCGGTTTGAACACCCGGGCCGTGAAGTCAGTCGTAGTGTTGCGGCCTTCTGTAGCATCTAGGCCGGGATCTGCCGTGCGCACTGGGCCTTCAGCAGCTTCGAGACTTGGTGGAAGTGCACACATATGGTCGGGGCTGGCTGCATGGCCAGGGCTAGGCGACAATCTCGCCTCGCTGGCCTCTTGCTCCGCCACGTCTGAGCCGGGCAAGGCCGGTTGGCTAGTGGTCCCAAAGTCTGCAACATGTGAGGGCGAAGGCACTGTGCCAACCGTTAAGAAGAATTCATGGAGCATGGGGTCAAAAGGGCTCCCAAAGTGGGTGGCGACCGCAGGCGCAACATTCCAGTTGCAGGTTGTAAGAGCCACAATGGGGTCTTCCTTTGGAACTGGTTGCACACTCGGCTCTGGTGCAACTGTCGTCTGCATGCGGTGGCCATTTCCGGCTCCTGGTGGCACCTTCCCCAAGGCAAGGTAAGCCGTGGTGTCCCGGGCTGGGTCACGGGCGAGGATGGCGTTGACCCCTGCGCAACCGGCTTGTGGGTGCACCGGCGAGCGGGATTGACGCTGTTCTAGGTCTTTCAGCCCATGTGAAGGAGGATCCCGACAGAGGATGCGGACGGGGGAGCGGGAGACGGAGCGGCCTCGCTCCAAAGCTGCCACTCCCACTTCATATTGGCGTTGACGGCCTGTGTGGGTGCGTCGTAGACTAGGCTGTTCCGACGAGGTGGGACGATCCAGGGGGTCACGAACATCAGTTAGCCTGAAATGAGCATTTGTGCTGGAGTGCCATTCTCTTCTCGACAGACTGCTGACATCACCATCATGGTGATCATCATGACGACTGCCCTGGATGTCATGACAGGGTTCCGCATGGAGGGGATGCCTTGACTCAGGGGCTGCTCGGTCGTCCGGCACACCCATGAGCCAGGTGAAACGGTGGTGGAGGGGGAAAGGTCGATCCGTTGAGCTGCAGGGCGGCGTTGGAATTGGGAGACCACTGACCTGTGAACTCGGGGAGTTGTAATGCTGCGGCGTCCAGTCATAGATCTGGGCGAGGTGAATGATGAGCTCTTTGGTGCCTCCTTGTAATGGTGAATCTGGTAGAATCGCCTGAGACGGGTGCGCAATAGGCTTGGGGAAGAACGTGACCGTCTTGGTACAGGGCAAACAACTAGGATTCGCCATCCACCCCCAGAACCCAAATACCTCTGTATTCTCTTGCATGATGGTGAGATCGTCCATACGGTCAAACACACAGTGCTCCCCGAGCACCTGGTGGACCCCTTCCGCGGACCAAGCGTGAATTGGTAGGTTCTCAATGAGGATGTTCACGTAGAAGAACCAACTCACCGGTTGGGTTGAGGCCCTCCATGGTGCGATGATGAAACTTTCACGTCCGACATCGACGCGGCCAGCGTGCGTGGCCAACTCGCACTGGGCAGCATAATCAAAGCAGACAAGGAAGTTCTCCGGCTTGTGCTTTGACACCTTGATGTTGCCGACCGGAATGTGGAGTTGGTTGCTGAGAGCCCGACTCATCTCTGAGGTAGTTGCTCTAGGGTTGTGGTGGACGGCAGAGATGAGGGCAGCATTGGCTCGGAGTCTCCTGTACTCGGCCGCCATAGGTTCTCCCACTACAACAACACCCTGTCCATGGCTTGGACGCTCATCAGGTTTGCCCGGGGTGCAACGAACCGGCCGTGGCATCTCTGATTTTTTAGCAGTTGCAGCAGCGTAGGAGAGGGATGGAAAGGCGAGACGAGTGTGGATAGGAGGCTTCGGGGCGGTACTCTGCAGAGGACGATTGGCTGGCCGGGGAGCAGAACAGTAGCGGGCAAAATGCCCACTACCCCAACAATTGACACACCTCTTGGAGTCGCGGCAATCGGCAATGCGGTGGTCGGGGGATAGGCAGCGGAAACACCTGCCCCTGAAAAACCTTTTGAGATCCTTGGTGCGGAGGTTCGCCATGTCTCCGATCCTCATACGACCGTCCGGGCGAGTTAAGGACGCGCGCGAAGTCGGTAGAGCGGTCAGGCGCCCTTCTAGTCTTGGCTTCCGCGGTTGCTTCTGTGATGGAAACAGTGGCGGTAGTGAATGAGGTTGCAGCACCGTAGCTGATGGAGAGTTCACTGTAGGCCGGAGGTAAGCACGGCGCGCCCGGAGTTTCTGCTTCTTGGATTCCACCAATGTCCATTTGGATGAAACTGCAGCTGATGCGGGAGCCCGTAGGAGTAGGTCAGCTTTCGGCGCCACGGCGGAGTTGGTGTGGTCAGGTACCGAGCGAAGACGGGTCAACATCTCCGGCTGGCGCGCCGCAGGAGCGGGGAACGGCTTGCTGCACCCTCCTGCCTCCAAATCTACGGAGGCTTTCAATGTGAGATCCTCTGATACGGTAGCTGGTATTCCGTCCATCAAGGCACAGGCAGGGCCGACGTTGGTGTTTGCAGTTGCAGAGTCTGGGGCCTCAGTCTTCTGGGTGGGAGGAGCAAGGCTCCCACCACCATCGACTTGGCTCTTGGATGCAGCAGAGAGTGGGAGCTCTTCCTCAATTCCAGTATTATGAGATGGGGCATGTAAGGTCTGGGACAGGCCAGAGGCTGCCGTGACACCCTTCTGCAGGTCGCCGAAATCCAGTGACATGGCTACTTCGTCTTCATCTACAACAGCGTCGGTGGAGCTCGGAGTAGTCTTATTCGGAGTCCGAAGGGAGGAAAACAGCGCACAGATCAACGGAGAGGTCGAGGAGTTGGGTTTTGAGTTGGTGCTGGAGCTCCTGGATCTGGCCTGGGGAGGCGTGAGCTGGGATTGCTGGGTGACGGGGGTGGTCGCCGGAGCTTGTGCCAGCTGGGGTGGCTGGGTGGTCGGGGTATACGTGCGACCCCACTTGCACGGCCAATCATAGCTTCCCTGTAGGAAAGCATGATACGCGCGTACGGCCGTCCGCCGTCACTATACATGGACGTCGTCCATAGAAGCATTTACCAGCTACTAGCTAGTTTATTGCAAAATTCATGGCGGTTCCTGGCAACGCCCCCCCCCCCCCCCCCCCCCCATTTTCTTTGCTAGTAGTTGCAACTCTGTGGCGTGTAGGCACATGTGCCGTGCCGATAATTCTCCGTGCGTGTGCACAACAGATTCACTACTTCAGGACCACATGCAGCGAGGCAGCGCCTAGCTAGCGGGGCGGTGGTACGGTACTACGTACACCATACTTAATGAAATGCGCGCGGCGAGGATAGCACGCATCACGTGCTAAAGTACCTGGTATATATCGGTACACGCACCAAAAGTTTCGCTTTACGTACGGCTTTCAGGAGTAAGTTTACAGGGACGAGGACGTGATGATGCCGTCGTCTACCGAATGACCGCAGCCTTCATAAAGTGCGTAGCATCAGCGCTCTCAGTTAAGTCGAGAGAAAGATCGATGGTGCACGGTAAAGACAAATGGATATGTACGGCCGTTCCGTAATCAAATTAGACCGTCTCGAAACCTTAAGGTTTTTTTTGACAAAGAAGGCAGGAGCACTGCCGATTTCATTATAGAGGAGTACCTTGCTTAAGGTTTTGCATGCCACGCTACACCGGGTTGAAACGATGCTGCCAAGCGCATGCCAAAGGCTTGGTTTGGACGAGTATAGCGGACGTTTGCGCTCCGTCCAATCCGGGTCGCTTCCGACTCCGAGTATGATGATGGCCATCACTGCAACACGACGAAACGGAGGAAGAGACGCCCGCGCTAGAGACGCAATCCCCACGGGCAGCAACCGGCAGCCCCAGGACCAGTCACCTCGGCGCGTCTGGAATCTGTGGATCCCGGGCGCGGAGGACTGCATCGTCCGGTACTCTGGTCCCCGCGTAGTGCCCGCCCGCCCGCCCGATCACGGAAAAGTGGCGTCACCTCAGAGTCCGGCTGCGGTGGGGGGGGCGAGCGGTGCCGGTGAGAGGTGAGTGTGGTATGCCCGTGATAATTTCCCGCGTCCGTCCGCGTCCAGTGAAAAGTGCGGTGGGGGTAGCTAGTACTAGCAACGACCCCGAGCGAGGCGCGATGGGTTTCGGCCATCTGGGCTCGGGGAGCGTGTGGACTGCTGCTCCCCATCGCATTCCGCACCCGACCACCCACCTCGCGCGATTGCCCACCGGAACGGCCGCGAAAAGGGCTGGCCCCGCCATGTGGCTTTTTTACCTGCGGGCCCGCCCGCCGGAGCAGGCCGCTGGGAAGCAGGGGCTCCACGCGGACGCTTCTCACTTTTCCCTCAGTTGATGATGATCGAAAGGCTGAAAAGCAAAAAAAAAAAAACGATGAGGCGGCAACGCCACCGCGGTATGTATCGGTGGATTACTGCGTTGCGCCTTCAGTGAAGTAGGCTCGAATTCACCTGTCGCGATCAGCCCTCAAAAGGAGATCATCAATTCATGGAAATGAAGCACGAGAATGATCATCATGCAAAAATTGATCACAGTTACCGCGCGTGATCGTATACTCAAACTATTTCCAAATTCATCATATTTCCTGCAAGTAAACATGATGAAGGTTCTAGCATATATACTTAATTTCCTTCTAGTTTCGATATTCCATCTTATTTCCTGCATGTGATTGAAGTACTTAAGCCTAACTCCGGTAGAACAGTTGTTCCTACTATTTGTCACAGAAAACAAAATAAAACGAGCCTCTCTACAGTCAATGATTGTAGTCACTAGATCTAAATAAACTGCAACAATTTTATCTTTAACCTCTAATCATTCTTTCTTCTCCCTCGCGACACTCAATATTCACTCCCTCGTTGGGTCCATAACCGTTCTCCCGCCACGCTATCTCGTCGATGTCGAGCTGTCCTCCAAGTCATGTATTACCCGCCGCCCCGCGGGCGGCGCCCGACCACCTTTGCCTTCGCCGTCTCTCCCAACCTGCCCCTCTGACTGAAGGCCATGAACCGCGTTGCAGAGGCTCCACGCCTCTAAAATATCGTCAAGATCTGAACATTGAAAAATTAGCATTTACGTAAAATAAAAGAAAACTATACCACAAAACAGTACTGTACTGACTGCCTACGCATCGCCAACCGTCAGCTGAGACGCAATTGTCCCAAATCATTTTACGCCGAACCGCAACACCCTGCTGCCTGCGATCCCCTGCCCCGTCCACTACCCTATCTCTCTCCTCTGACTTCTCTGCCCGGCCTCCCTCGTCCGTCTCGCCCGGTCCTCTCACTCGAAGACTCCCTCGCTTCCAAGTCCCGTACAATGGCGACGCAACCTCTTACCTCACGCCGCGCGACGCGGGCTTGAGCGAGGACGCGACCGCTGCACCGCGTCCGCCCCCGCTCCCGGTCGCATGGCGGCGCCTGGATTGGACGAGGTCATGGCGTTCCTCACCGACCACGGCTTCGCGGGCGCTGCCTCCGCGCTCCGCGACGACGTCCGCGCCCGCACCGCGGCCGGGGATGCCGGCTGCGCCGCCGCCTTAGATCCCCAGCTCCCGCCGCTCCGGATGCCCGGCTCGGCATCCGGCAGCGGAGGGGGCGGCACGCCGGCGCACGCGAGCCCAACCTCCAGCCCCTGCTCGGCGTCCTCGTCCGCCTTCGTCAGCATGCGCTCCTCGCCGTCAGGTACCCGCGGCACACGACATTGTTCTCGCAGTGTTAAACCCTCCTCTCTGCTCGGTTTCCGTGGGTGCCTGTAGTCTTCGCGCGATTTCGATCTGTGCGCCGATAATTCCGCGGCGGTGGTTGGCTTCGTGCCCAATTCGGGGCAGCTGAATGGATCGGAGCAAGTTAATTTCTCCGAGATGATTTTGAAAAAGCGGTTTGATCTTCTCCGGTAGCAAGGGACTGGCTAAACCCCTCCATCTCGGCCCGGTTTTCCTCGCAATGCCGCGCGCGATAATTCCAGTCTCTGCGCCTGTTTTAGTGCTTGAATCTCCGAATTCAGAGACGTTTTGTCAGTACTCTAATCCAAAATTTAATCGTCTTTGCTTTGGAGGTTAGGCTTGCTGAATCCGTACGGGCTATGGTCCCCGAGGCACTCACAGTCGGACGCGTCGTCATCGGAGATGGAGTTCGGAACGGCACGCCAGTACGACAACACCGACCTCTTTTTCCAAGAGGGCTGGCTCTACGACGACCACCTCTTCCCTAGCAAGCTGGACGATGAGGGTGACGAATACAAGGAGGAGGATAAGTTTGTACTCGGCGCTCATGGCAGTTCAGAGCAGGTAGAGATGGGCAAGCTCGGCGCCGGGCACTACCACCGTCATGACCACGTCGGCAATGACAACTGTGAAGGGTGCGCTGAGGTTTATACCTGCTCCTCTCCACTCTGCGGCTGCTGTGGCGGAGGACTGAAGAATAAGGACGACTTGAAGACGGTCAGGAGCTCGAGCTCCACTGTGTATGGGAGATACCAAATCATGGATGACCAGGCGGAGATACTGGATGATTGTGCCCATGAGGGGTTTCAGTTGAAGCAGAGTGAGGATGTTATACTTGAGTGTGATTTGCTGAGGGATCCTACACGAGGAGACAGCCATTTGGAGCAGAATGTTGTGGAGAAGGAACTTCAAATGCTCAGCTCATTTAATACTACTACTACAACAACAAAGCCTTTGTCCCAAGCATGTTGGGGTAGGCTAGACATGAATGATACTGATGCTGATAAATATCCTGTTTCTAGTAAGTACTTCTTAAGCCTCCTCCTAGTAGAGTTCAATTGAGCTTTATTGCTTAGTTGGGTCCCAACTTAAGTTTGGTCCCAGTACAATTTAAAATGTCAATCCACTTTGGGACTAAATACTCTTTTTTTTTTTAAATTCCACCCTTGCTCATGCCAGGGTTCGAATCCACTGGCATGCCCTTGATCAGGGCAACCTCACATCTAGTCTATTGGAACCAAATATAGTGCCCATTTATTTGTTGAATTTAGCGTTGGTGGAAAGGGTAGCAACTGATGACATTAGAATCTGCTGAATTTTTCAGTGTCTTATAAAAGCCAAACATATGATGCAATTTTATAAATATGATGCTTAGTAGATGGAGGAAAATGTGTTGCAGTAGACAGAAGCAGCCCTTTTATACAATAATTTGCAGATCCTCAATACTGATACAGTTATAGGGTTATGCTTCACATAAATTTTCTATGGATTGTGGTTTATTTGAAGAAAGCACAGAGTTAGCCACACGCTGGTAACTGATGTTTTTCAATTGAAACCTAACTTTGATTATGATAGGTTTATAGAAGTATGGCTTCAACAATACATGTTTCAATCTAGGTGATATTTGTTTTTTTAAAAAAAAATTCTGTAACATACCTAGATCTAATATATTTTGGGATCAATCATTTTAGATTATGGTTTATTCATTAGCTATATATTTGTGTTTAAGTTAATGCAAATTATCCACTCATCTTGGACAATGCTTCCCTGTTGCTTGCACTGGTCGTTAAACTATTGATGTGTTGTGTAGATCACGGGGTTGGGGTGCATGATGTTGTGGACAATGGTGCCCTCAATGGTGGTATGGACAAAAATATGAAAAGCAACAGTGAGAAAGAATACCTGAAGGAAGGTCATAGGATCCAGCCATTCCCTGAAAGTGGTTACCCTGATGATTGCTATGACTTTGGAGATGTTAGGTCATTGAATGCAGATGTGCAGCATTCCACTGCTCCCAACGCTGAGGACGATTCACAGATAAATATTGATCTTGCTCTCTCTAATTTCCAACGAGAATACGAGGTATTTGAATTGAGAATTATCCACCACAAGAACAGGTTCGTAATCAAAGCCTTTTTCTTTGTTTTCGTCTCTATATGGTAACAATGGTTAATTAATTCGTATATTGATACAGTAGGCATACACTGCAGGACTGGCTTTGAAGAAAACAAGGATTTCCCAATTATCTTGAATTCAGTTATTGCTGGAAGATACTATGTAACTGAATATCTTGGCTCCGCTGCATTCAGCAAGGTTGTACAAGCACATGATCTTCAGACAGGGATGGATGTTTGCCTTAAAATAATTAAAAATGATAAGGATTTCTTTGATCAGAGCTTGGATGAGATAAAACTCCTGAAATTCGTGAACAAATATGATCCACTAGATGAGCACCACGTGTTGCGCCTCTATGACTACTTCTATTATCAGGTATATATCACTTACAATATATACTCTTCTTAAATACTTACTTTCACTTAATAATACGATATATTCGGAACCTATGAGAAGGCATCTCAAAGTATATACTCCAGTTGACCAGGCCAAGAAATGTTAGGAGTTAGAGTATCTTGGAAAGATATGCTATAGTCATTGGCCATTTAAATTGTACTAGTATATGCTTGAATTGCTTGCATGCATGCTTGGTGATTATGGTGAAATTTATCAATTATCATAGATCGTAATGCTGACAACAAACAAATACTGACAGGAACACCTTTTTATTGTCACTGAACTATTGCGAGCAAATCTGTATGAGTTTCAGAAATATAATGAGGAGTCTGGTGGTGAGGTCTATTTTACATTGCCTAGAATACAGGTATGTTTGCTGCCCTTCACTTAAATGCTCTCTATGACTGTTGACTCATCAAGAGAATCATAACCATATTAAACATTTGCATTTCACTCAGAAATAGCTTCATACTCAGAACCATTTGTTTGCGATTTCTGTTTCTTGTAGGCAATAGCTCGGCAATGTTTAGATGCTTTGGTTTACTTGCATCATTTAAGGATCATTCATTGCGATCTGAAGCCAGAGAATATTCTTATCAAGAGTTACAGTAGATGTGAGATCAAAGTCATCGATCTGGGAAGTAGTTGCTTCTTGACCGACAGTTTATGCCTCTACGTCCAATCACGCTCATATCGGGCTCCTGAGGTCATCTTGGGCCTGCCATATGATCAAAGGATTGATATTTGGTCTCTTGGTTGTATTCTAGCTGAACTATACACTGGTGAAGTAAGTATATCATGATTACATGTTAATTTTACTCTCCTGTTTTATTTTGGTGGCATTGGTTCGTGCAAATTTGCATGAACCTACAACAACAACAATAAAGCCCTTGTCCTAAGTACGTTGGGTAGGCTAAATTTGCTTGAACCTACATCAACAAAATAAAACCGAAGGGAGTATCATTTAAACTATGCTAAACTCATCATGTTAGGCATGATTCAAACCTTTTTGAATAACTTTTTCCTCTGAATTTCTGCACACAGATAAGTTTAAATGTTGTAAGCTGGTTCTGAAATTTGTTTTGGGGGTACTTCTTTTCCACAAATAAATAATGATTGTTGTGTTTTACATATAACAGGTATTATTTCCTAACGAACCGGTGCCCATGATGCTTGCTCAAATGATTGGGATAATTGGCCCAATTGACATGGAAATGCTAGAACTTGGACGGGAGACACACAAGTATTTCACTGATGATTATGATCTTTTTACCAAGAATGAGGTAATACTCCTTTTTGTTTGCCTCCCTGAACAACCCAAGGCTATATGAATAATTGATAACCAAGCAATCTACTCTAATTGGTATAACCAAGTACTGAGTGTGCAGGGTAAATATATTGTCTGCGCTTTTTTGAATGAATGTGGCATATTTTATTAATTAATGTAATCATAAGAGATACCTAGGTACTCTGCCTATACCTTTCTATGTATAGCCAGTCCCAAGTCCGGGTAAAGGAGTGTTGTGATAGGCTTGACGAGCTAGTATCAAAACCAGCCATTTCTATGGATATGAAACCCAGTTTGGATTTCATATCTAGTCTACCTCACGTGCTTGAGACAAAGACTTTATTGTTTTTATTGTAATCATAAGGTGATACCTATATGATCTTCATTGTGACCTTGAAAGAACTAGGCTTTGGCTTTTGATTTGGATTTCACTATGTGCACCATAGCACAGTAAATGCTAATACTTCCCTTCATTGCCTTATTTGTATCCAGGAGACAGACCAGTTAGAATATATGATTCCGGAGAAGTCCTCCTTGCGGCGGCACTTGCAATGTCCTGATTCCGAATTTGTTGATTTTCTATCTTATCTGCTGCAAATAAATCCCAGGAAAAGACCAAGAGCTGATGAAGCACTACAGCATCCATGGCTTTCTTCGGCATACTGATGAGAAGCTAAACAGTGTTTCTTTTATTTTGCGACAGGTTTCTTCAAAGATGAAATGAGTTTTTTTATTTATCCTAACTTGGAGTCTTTTAAAGTTATTTAAAGAAGACTGGTTTACTGGGAGTGTCTCTTAACGTGAAGGGTTATATTTTCTCTGAGTTGTAGAAAATGTCCTTTGTGGTTGCAGGCTTGCCAAACAAAGGCCATTATTGTACGGGTTGAGTTTTTGTTTTCGTCAGGGCAATTCTTGGTCTGGAAACCCTGCTCCGTTCGAGGTGCGTGAGTTTATGTAAATACATCTGAAATTTCCCCTCTGTATTTGTACAGTTGAAGCCCACGCGCTGTACTCCCATCTGATTTCATTAATGATAATGATAACATCAGGAATAAGTGTGCGAAGTTCGCTAGTGTCAGCTCTATCTTTTCGGTGTCCATCCTTTTTTTGCTTAGATTAGTACTATTGTTTCAGTGGACGTGTACAATATTATATATGTATATATATATATATATATATATGAAGAAAAACCGAAGCATGCCTAGATAGGAACATGTATTCTGGAAGTGTCAGCGCCCGGGGGGTGGTGGTGGGGGGGGGGGGGATCTCAACTGTCCCGTACAGCCTCCTCTCGGGGCTCCTCGCGCCCGATCTCTCTGCCCCCGCGTTCCTCATCCCCTACAACCACACCCTTCGCTCCGCGTGCCGGCCAACGGCGTACAGCCCAATGCCATCATCCTGTCCATCTGGGTGAAGGCCAGTAAGCTTCATCGTGCCGCGAAGCTGTTTGAGAAGCTGCGGGAAGCCGGCACGGAGATCGACCCATACTGTACCAGACGATGGTTGTGGCTTACGAGCGTTCAGGGCTTGTTTCTCAGGCAAAGCCATCAATCAAAATCTTGGCGAGACCTCAAAGACCTGGAGGGCATCCCAAAGGAGACAGCCATCAAAATCTTGGCGAGTGCCGGTCGTCTGGAACTGGAAGAGGCCGCATGGGCGTTCCGTCGTGCGGCTAACAGTTGCGAAGTAAGGGACCCGTCGGTGCACCGAGCAATCAATGACGGACTTATTCGCGAAGAACCGGAGGCACCGTAATGTGGTGGTCTTTGATAAAATGAGGAAGCTGGGCCAGTTGCCTGACTCGGATACCATTGCCACTGCGATGAATGCTTTTGGCGAGCTGAAGGAATCTGACAAGGCCGCGCGCGGAGCTGTACAGGGCAATGAGGGAGGAAGGTTGCGTCTTCTCAGATCGGGTGCAGTTCCAGATGATCAGCCTGATTGGTGCTCAAAGGATTTCAAGGCGTTGGAGGCGCTAGTTGACGAGCTAAGCCATATGATCCAACCATCGGCAAGAGGGAGCTTTACCTCGTGGCTGCCGGCATCTATGACAGAGCATACAAGTTTGATAAGGCACCCCACATTATTGGCCAGATAAGAAGCTCCAACAGCCTTGAGTTTTCAGAACCCATTGATGCCTGGAACATCAGTTAGCTTTGAATGCTTCCATTCGTCTGGTGTTAGAGAATCTGACAACAATATTTCAAATAGTACATTAAAGCCCACTGGCAAAAAAATGAGTGGAATTGGTGTGCATAGTTCTTTCAGATAATAGGTCAGGTTGTTAAATACATTAGTTTTGGCAGAGCCGGTGTGGGAAATTCTTCTCATGGGGTAAAGTCTTGGCATGGTTCACCCCATTGACAGTTCATTAAACTATCTGAATTGTCAGCAATCTAATTTTACAACAAAATTTTGCAACAATCAATGGATATTGAATACTTAGCTACACAAAATACAATTCTGAATTATGCTAGATTACAATTTCCTTATATTTCAGTTGTGGTAACTCCATATGAACATGACCCAACCTTATCTGGAGACCTAAATGAATATAGAGAGTAATGTACAGGTTATCTCCCCTATGGGACTTATGCTGTGGTAGGCGCTTGAGCCTTCATCAAAACAATATCATAGCATGCTGAAGAACTTATACTGTCTGATCAGTTCGGGGGATCCCATGCTTTTGGAACCATTCTGGCATATGAAACCTTTCATGCAATACAGATCTGACATCTTTCTGGAGTGAAAGATGCTTCAGAAGTGGAAATATAACCGTCATTAGCTGAAATGTGTGAACAAGTCAAATCAGTATAGCCATCAAACTAGAAATTAGAACTCCAAATCCAGTGAACAACTGGTGCTCATCATAGTTACCTGATCATCAGAGTGTTGTCCAGCTGAGAATGGAACACATGGTATTCCGTTCAAAGGCTGCAGAATGAAACTGAATGGGTTGTTGTCAACAATGACGATTCTGCAGAAATCTTTTGACAGGCCAGAAAGATCTTTCACATGTTCTCTGTATTCCCTGCAAGCATGAAAACCATTGATGTCAGATATGATGGCTCATGTTATTGGCAAACAAGTATTATACATAATCAATCAGGCAGAACGGCATAGAAAAACAGTACGAAAAAATTATCGAATAGCTCAGTGAACCAACACATATATGATGTTAAAGCATCACGCATTATTAAAGACAGCCCAGTGCATATATTTGTCAAAATTTGGAATGCAGATAGAAGTACTTGGTAAATAAAATGAAATGAATACTAAAATCACCTTAAAACAAAACAAATGATGTAATCAGTTCAATGATGATACATACAGGGTGTGGTAAGTTTACTATGAATGATGACTTGGAAACAAATTATAAACAACACTTGCATTCCATGTGTTTGTGTATGAACTGATCATCTTCGACAATTACTCTGTACAAGCAACGGCTATGTTTGCCTTTTCCAATCAGAAAGGTGATGTTTTACTAACCAATTCTGCATGCAACCCAATAAGCAAGATAACAGGTCCCAACAAACAAACATGTAGCATGGTTAGCACACAGTATACTTCATTTGCACCCATAGCTTACGTGGTAACAGTCGACGGGCGATATAGACGGTGCCTGAATCTGTTGTGAACATCTATTCTGTCAACTAAAGGTCTAGCATAACCTGAGAAGAAACAGGGAAAGGTTATGTGATGAATTCAGAAAATGATTGAGTTTGTTTGGTCAAGAAAAACAAAAGCAGCCAATATACCTTCTAAACCTGCTGTAAAGAGGATAAGATCTGCAAATTCACTAGTTTTCTGCAAGAACTCATGTAAACCAGGACGTTCAAAAACAGTGACATGATTCACCTTCTGTTTTCCTTCAATATCCTTTACGGTTTACACAACAAAAGTTCATTTATCAGATAAGGTTCTAATGATTAAACAAATGAAATAGCACATGCAGAAAGTTTGGCACCTTATCAGACGAAATGCACTCCATGTCAAAGCAATGTAATCCTGCTTCAACAGCTTGGGTGCGAACAATAGCAGGAAGACTAGCTGATTCATACGCAGAAACTAATGTTTCATCCAAGTCAAGCACGACCTGAACAGACAGCCCAAATGTTTTCAGGACAGAAATATTGCATACATAATCACAAGATACAGTGTTTGAGCTAATTTAACTGCAAATGTGATACAGCTGGAGGGTAAGTGAAAATATAACGCCACCAGTTCAGAGAGATGATAATGTAAGCATACTACTAATAGAACTTGTCTTGGTTTAGCGGGGTAATGAATCATTCATGCTTGTAAAGTAGTAACCAAAGATTGCAGGTTCTACCGTGCCCCAAAGAAACCATACTTCACAGACCCACGTACTAAATCAGGTATAACAAACAGCACGCCTATCAAACAACCCGACTTCAGCAAAAAGGCTCAATCTCTCGAATCAACCATCCAAAGTTACCCCAAATTACCCATAAAGACCAAAACAACCTGCAATTAGATCAATAGAGCTTCCCAATTAGACTGTCCAACCCAAATTAAACCCATACACTTTAGTACTTGTCAAAGGTTCCATTTTTCCCCAATCCAGGAATCAACGGCTCAGGACCGAATCGTCCGTACCGTAAGACGGTCCAGGGGCTCAGGCGGAGGCGCCGGGGTAGGAGCCGTGTCATCTGGTATCTCGGAACGGAGAGGCATGAAGGCCACCTCCGGCGACGGCTCGGATGCCGCCGGCGCGGAGAGGAAGGGGTAGCGGAAGCCGACGAAGGACAGGAGCTGGGCGCAGGAAGGAGTGCCCCGGAGGATCTGGAGCAGGACTTGGAGGAGGAAGCCAAACCAACCCATCACCGCCTGCCACGCCTGCGACGCGGCCTTCCCCCGCTGCTGCTGCTGCGCCGCCGCAGCCGCGGTCGGCGAGAACACCTCCACCGCCGCCATGCCTTCCGGAAAACGGGTTGTCGTGCCACGTGCGGGTAGTCGTCGCGGAGGCTCTAGGGAGGACGGGGGAGCGAAGGCGAGGCGGCGAGAGGCCGGCGGCAACCGGAGGAGGAGGTGGGGGTGATGGGTCTCCGCGCGGACGCGGGCGGTCTGGTGTTTTGTTGTGCGGGTGAGCTTAGCGGAAGAGGTGGTTCGTGATTGGTGGTGGATCCAGTGAGCCCACTGTCAGGGAGAGTACAGCTGGACCGGCGAGCTGCCGCTGAGTGGTAATTACGTACGTGCACACGGAGTCTTCAGTTTCCTCTTGATTTAATTAGTCTAATTATGCGTTTAGCTTTTTTATTGTTATGGTTGATGCTCACAGCTGATGGAAATATCTATGATTGTACAGTGATGTTGACCGATCGGTAGCACAGATACAAACGCAAGTCAATCTTGTTTGTTTGATTTTGGTTGCATCATTTGTCATTAGCTAGACTTCAAATCATCGAGATTGGCATTGTCTTTGTTGGACTAATTGCATTCGAAGCCAAAACGTTTGTAAATTCTTGGACGGAACTTATAATAAATATTTTCTGTTGCGGGAAACAAGACTTTATTCAAACTTAAGGAGTGTCGTAACAATCTCGAACGTTGACGCGTTCATGGAAACTGGATATTCGACTCGCAATAGCTTCTATGTCACCACTAGAGAATATTGATGCATTTTATTTCACAAAATGATGTTGAAGAAATTGTTGTTCTTGAAGAAATTGTTATTCCTTTCCCTCTCCACGAAACATGCCATGCTCTGAACCAAAGGCATTGCTTTCCCAACATTTATTTCTTGGTGATTATACCTAAGTACCTTTTGATCCCCTTTGCGTTCTAGGAACAAGGAAAACAAAGTGTGGGGCCATGCTACAGCCTCGCATTTAACTAGTCATTTTATATAAAAAAAGGCTAACCTGACCTTAAGCTGGCTTGACAGAAACCTGGCTCTATCTAGCTGGTCTCAAGTAACAACAATCACACGTGACACGTGTTATTGAAAACGAGAAAAATGTTAGAGAGATGGCCCTCTGCAATTGTTACTAGTCCTAATCAGATTGTTGCCAGTCCTTTTCAGCTTGTTCATGAGTCATTATTAGTTATCTGAGATCGTCAGTTAGGCTAGCTAGGGCACATACATGTTCATGGAGGAAGAAGTTAGTTCCAGATTCCCATTCCATTTTCAAAAAAGAAAGATCTCTAAATACCATTTGAATGTCTCTAAATGCTATGGTAAACGAAAAGGTTAGGATGGACTCTGCTTGGAATTACGTACGTGCAGTGCCACGCGGACTTTTCAGTCTCCGCTGTGTGGGGGCGGAGCGGCAGATGTACAGCTACAGATCGCATCCCGTGGCTTCCTCTTCCCTGCTCCTACAGACATTCAAGGTCGTTGGCCAACGAACTTGAGGGTGGCAGTCGTCTCAGTCTCAGCGCATCAATTCAGATCGGCACAGTACAGTGCTTTTCGAACCGTGACGAACCACAAGTACGGCTCACGATATGATGAGTGATCTAATGAAGCGTTACCTCTGTGAGTGAATGGGAGATGAGCACCGAGCAGCATTAGTCTAGTAATCATCATCATGGTGGGCATCATGGCAGATTTTTTTATTTTTGACACTGTTGACATTGAATTTAATATTAATAACATCTAATTTTTTTTGCAAAACTAGCCATCCTATCGTCCACGACGTGGACGATTTGTTCACGTGGACATCCCGTCATCCATGCCGTGGACGACAGGGCGATGTCGTCCGCGCTGTGGATGACACCGGCCCACGTGGACTCCACGTCGGCCCAACGGTCACGGGACCGTTGGACCGACGTGACCTATCGTCCACGGCGTGGACGATAAGTTTTCCTATATAACCAGGCGCCCGGGTGGTCCTCCCCCACACATCCAAACACAACAACACCACAAGAGAAGGGAAAGTGCAAGAGAAGAGAAGAGAAGAAAAGAAAAGAAAAGAAGAAAAGAAAAAAAAGAAAAAAAGTAAAAGGTAAAATATTTTAAAAACAAATAAAAATATGAAATTACTTATTTTAATTGTGCATTTTAGATAATTAAGAATTAAATACTAGTTTAATCTTAGTTAGTTTGTTATTAGGACTTTGTTAGATTGTTTTTGGATTAAGTTAGGTTGTAATTTTATTTATTATTAGGATTTAGTTAGTTTGTAATTTTATATTAATTTTAATTTTAGTTTATGTTTATTTTAATTGGTTTTTAGATCTTGTGTACTTTATAGTTATAGTGTATTAGGTAATTATTTTAGATCTAAATTTTATATTAGTTTTAATTAGTTTATGTAACATCATTATTTTAGTTTAGTGTACTTTATTTTTTATAGGATTTTAGCTTAGTTTATTTATTTTTTATTACGTTTAGTTTAGTTATCCTGTTGATTAGGTTAATTTAATTAATGTTAATTTTTTATATTTTTATTTTAATTTAAGAATTATGATTAGTTTACAGTTTAGTATATTCTGTTTTACTAAAATTTTGTGACGTTCATTTTTGTGAACTACAACCGCTAAAGGGAACATCCGTATAGCGTGCTTATGTTTCAAGAGCTATGCAATATGGTTGGCCTCTCATATTTCTTATTCGGATTAAAGCCAAGAAAGTAGTCGATGAGACGCAAGACAAAAATGATGATGAGGAAGATAATAATGGTGGTGAAGCTGAAGAGGATGATTATAATGAATTGCCACATACCGTTGTTATTGAGACAACTGGTCAAGCAGATGAAAGAGAGTATATAGAACATATAATTCATCAGATGGTTGTTAAGGATAGGAATTATAATAATGTTTCTAATTACGAATCATGTGACGAAGAAAATCGACCTCCTGTCCCTGCCGATTGGAGTAATCCAAATTTTGAAAATCTAAGAGTAACCAAAGGGTATCATTTGCCGTTGGATTACCACGGCAATACGATAATAGTGGGGTCTCTTTTCAAAAATAAAGAAGCTTTACAAGATGTTGTTAAATATTAGTCTCTTTTAGGGAAAAGATCATTTAAGATTTCTAGATCCACTAAGAAATTTTATAATATCGGATGCTTATCAACCAGTTGCCTGTTTCGTGTTTGTGGATATGCAGAGAAATGGAATGACCTTTGTAAGTGTTCTAATGTGATTTATAATTCGTTCGAGTTACAACATCTTGAAAAATGCAATACTGCTTTAACATCGCAGTTTGTTACAAAACACATGTATAATCGTGTCGTTGATAATATTTCTTTTGAGGCTAAATCTATTATCAACATAATTGAGCAAGATTTTAAGTACACAATAAATTACACAATTGAGCGCCTCGATGATGATAACTGCGGATACGCACTTAGGATTGACCCATCGCGAATCAAGACAACTGAAGATTACATTAAATATTTACAAGATCAAAACCGAGAGATGGTTGGTGAACTAACGGAAATGGAGTCACATCTATTCGAGTACATAGGTGCTAGCCCGGTGTGCGACAACAGGGATTGCAAATATGCTCACGCAAGCCAAATCCTAACAGTTAGAAACTAGGTTTCACTAATGTGGAGCGACATGTATGCTCGCAATGTATCCTTGTAATGTATGATCTTATATTTCGAATTTTAATAAATATGGATGAGAGTAACTAATATTTTTCTATGATGTTCGCACTAAAGCGGAATGAACCGTTATTGGTGATTCGAAATATAAATAATCTATTTTATCAAAAATCAATAGGGACTTTTAACCGGACGACTCGTCCACCTAATAGACGACTCGTATAACTGATAGACGAGTCGAACAATTGATGGACAAGTAGTACAAGTGATTGACTAGTCGTGCACCTACTGGACAACTCGTCCCTCTGTTGGATGCATCGTGCACCTGATGGACGAGTCGTACAACCGATAGACGAGTCGTACAACTGATTGACTAGCTGTACCGGTGAAAGCATCTAGGCCCCCGTGAGGTATGGTTTCGGTGATTAATGACAACCGTTCGTTATTACTAATGAGCCTGTGGATGCGAGGTCTCACGTATATCACATCAAACGTTAATAAACTATCTATTCACACCATCTACTGCTCATTGGATACAAATGGAGACCCCTCAACGATCTATTCTAAGGGGTTATTCGATACTCATGAAGACTAAATAAGGAACTCATACAACGACTCTATTCTATCAAAATTGGCAACACAAGAAACTTACACTTCATCATAATGTCATTTCAAACAAGTGTCAAAGAGGTCACTCAAGAAGATTCCAAAAAGATCAACTCAAAACAACTCGAAACAAACAAGTTGCACACACCGGATCATCCGATGTCTTGCAAAATAACTACATCGGTCGAGTTTGAGTTGGCATAAGAAGAAGACCTCAGAGCCCAGTACACACCGGATCATCCGATGTGAAGGAAGTGGCACATCGGTTGATTTCACCCGAAGGATGATATCTGAGTTATTCTGAAGAAGTACACACCGGATCATCCGATGATGAAGTAAGTGTACATCGGTCAATTTCAACAGAGACAATATTTCTGACCCAATTCTGAAGATCAACTCACCAGATCATCCGATGATGAATTGAAGTAACATCGGTCAATTAAAAGATTCAACGGTTATATCCAACGGTCACATCTGACACGTGACATCAGCTAATTTGGAATTCGACCGATGCTCATATAAAGGGGTGCATCGGAGGATCCGATGTTCACTGAAAAAGTCTGCCCACTTTTCCAACGGCTATCTCGTGTGGGCTGGCTATAAATACCCCTCCAACCGGCCATTTCGACAAGTCTTGATCACTAGAGCCTCTCTACACATTCTCAAGCATTCAAGACCAAGAGCTACCACTTCCACACTTCAAAACCTCTTGTACTCCAATTATAGGTTATGTCTAGCTAGAGAGAAGCTTGTGTGCGTCCATTCTTGGTGATTGGAATCTCTAGGCTAGTGAGAGAGAGTGTCTTGGTGACTTCTCTCACCTTGTAAACGTTGGAGGAAGAAGAGATCGCCCCGGAGCTTACCAAGGCGTTTGTGGAAGCCCGGAGGATCACCATTGTACAAGGCTTGAGCTCCACCTTGCCGGAGAAGGCGAACGGAGGAAGATAGTGGATTCCCTTGTCTTGGTGACTTGGGAGTGGCCATACCCTTTGGTGGGTGCCACAACGTGGACGTAGGTAGATTTTTGTGATCTTACCGAACCACGGGAAAAATCGCCGTGTCTCCGAGTCTCCGCGGGAGTTTGCACTTCTCTCCTCACCCCTTTACTACTACGCATCTACTATTCCGCACTTAACACTCTTGCTTGCGTAGTTAGTTCGCATAGGGAATTGGGCTTCTACCATTAAATTTTAAATTGCTCTAAAATTTGAAAAAGCCCAATTCACCCCCCCCTCTTGGGCGTTTCGATCCTTACAATTGGTATCAGAGCAAGGTTGCTCATTGGATCATTCTAGCTTCACCGCTAGAGAGCGAAAATGGCCAAGAATGGGGGTTCGGTTCCTACCTTCGAGGGCAAGAATTTTGCTTATTGGAAAGCACGCATGCGCGCTTACCTTGAGGCAATTGCTCCCGAAGTGTGGGAAGCGACCCATGCGGGGTTTGGAAATCTTGACTATGTTGGTGACCAACTAAAATGGGATGCTAAGGCTAGAAATGCCATATATGAATGCATTAGTTAAGATGTCTTTGCTAGGATTGCTAGTAAAGAAAAGGCGTGTGAAATTTGGGCATGTCTAATTGAAATACATGAGGGCTCATCTCGGGTTAAAGAACTCAAATATCACATGCTTAAATCAAAATATGATGAATTTAAGATGTTTCCTCATGAGAACGTTAACCAAATGTTTTCTCATTTAAATGTGCTCATTGAGGAAATTAACGCACTTGACATTGCTTCTCTTGGCAAGGGACTTATCAATCGCAAGATCCTCATGCTTCTACCCAAGCCCAAGTACAACATTATCAATTCAATGCTCCAAAAGGAGTCACTAGACAACATGGAAGTTTCGGAGCTCATTGGAGAAATCCATGCTCATGAGATGAGCGTACTTGGAATGATGGAGGAGTCATCATCAAAAACCATTGCTCTCAAGGCTTCAACCAAGAAGACAACTTCCAAGAAGAAGAAAGTGGTTGAGCCTAGCTCAAGTGAAGAAGAGCAAGAAACAAGCGAAGATGATGATGACTTGCTTTGATGATGAGGAAATTCTCACGTCTCAACTCCAAGATTGCAAAGAAGGGATACTCTTTTGATCCTAAAAAGAAAGCCTTCTTGCCAAGAAAAGATGAAAACAAGACGTGCTACAATTGTGGTGATCTAGGCCACATATCATATGATTGTCCAAGACCGGACAAAAGGAAGGAAAATGGGAAGCATTACAAGCTAGAAGAAAGTGATGATGAAGAGGAGGTTAAGCCCAAGCGTTCTTTTGGAAAGAAGAAATTTGACAAAGGCAAGAAAACCAAGCTCTTTCCAAAGAAGAGAAGAGGGCCTCAAAAGGTCTTCATGTGTGAAGCCAATGAGTGGATCACGGATGAAGAGTCAAGCGACGAAGATAGTGAAGATGAAGAAAACTTGGCGGGCCTCGCCGTCGTCAACAAGGATGACTCACCTCTTCGTCCACCTCCCATGTGTCTAATGGCGAAAGGTAACTCAAAGGTATGTGAAGATTCTAGCGATGATGATGATGAGCTTTCACCCGATGAATTAGCATCTATGATTAATGAATATCATGCCATTATAAAAAGGGAAAAGGCTAAGGTTAAGGCTCTTGAGCTAGCTCGAGCCAAGCTTGAAAGTGCCAACCTCGATTTGCATGATAAGTATGTAACCATACTTAAAGAGCATGACACGCTCAAATCAAATGTTAAGCAAATCGAGGAGGAGAATGCTCAAATCAAACTTAAGTATCATGAGCTTGACTTAGCTAACTTAGCACTCTTGGCAAAGCACAATGAGTTGGTTCAAGAACATGAAGTGCTTAACCTTGCTTATGAAGCGATTGAACTTAAGGTGAAAAACACAAAGAAAGAAACCCTTGATGGCAAAATATCACCTAATTCACATGCCACTAATATTTTGGATGAGTCTTTGCCTTTGAAAGCAAGCCCTAGGGAGAAGGAGCTAATGGACGAAATTGAAAGTCTTCGCACTAGTGTGGCAAGACTTTCTAAGGGGGAGGACAAACACAAGGAAATCCTCTACCAACAAGCTAAAGGCCTCCACAAGAGGGGACTTGGATCCTTCCCGGTGCCCAACAAAGGAAAGGTGCCCTCACCGGAGCTTAGGACAAGCTTCATCAAGGAAGTTGGTTCCTATTGTCAACATTGTGAGGTCACCGGACATCACACGAGGGAGTGTCCCCTTCCCAACCGCCCTTCTCCCAAATTGCCTCCTAACTACAAATCTACTTTCAATGATTATCACTATCTATTGAGCAAAGTAGGTGGAAAGGTGAAGGCAAGGTTCATCGGCAAAGACATCAAGGGCATGAAGGGGAAGCTCCCCAAGCAACTTTGGGTCCCAAAATCACTTGTATCACACATACAAGGACCTAAGTTGGCTTGGGTTCCTAAACTCAAAAACTAACTTCATGTGTGTAGGTGAACTACAAAGCCGGAGGAAAGCATTGGGTACTCGATAGTGGGTGCACTCAACATATGACCGGCAATGATGGTATGTTCACCTCCATAGAAAACCCCGACAATCATGAACAAGTCACCTTTGGTGATAACTCAAAGGGGAAGGTAATTGGTTTGGGTAAAATTGCTATTTCTCATGATTTGTCTATCTCTAATGTGCTTTATGTTAAGTCTCTTAGTTTTAATTTACTTTCTATTGCACAATTGTGTGATCTTGGACTAACGTGCACATTTGACAAGAATGGTGTTGTGGTGACTAGTGATTCAAGCAAAGAACTAATATTCAAAGGTTTTCGGCATGGACATCTTTACTTGGTGGACTTCTCCAACAAGGATGCTGGCTTGACCACTTGTCTTTTCACCAAGACAAGTTTGGGATGGCTATGGCATCGGCGCATTGCTCACATTGGGATGAGCAAGCTCAAGAAGTCATTCAAGCTTGGGATGGTGACCGGCGTGAAGGATTTCACATTCGAAAAGAACAAGTTTTGTAGCGCATGTCAAGCCGGGAAGCAAGTTGCCTCACACCATCCGATGAAGACAATGGTGTCAACCTCCAAACCACTTGAACTACTTCACATGGACCTCTTCGGACCGTCCACATACCAAAGCCTTGGCGGTAACCTCTACTGTCTTGTCATTGTTGATGACTACTCTCGCTATGCTTGGACATTGTTTCTAGGTGACAAGGGTGAAACTCCGGAAATCTTCAAGACCTTCGCTAAACGAGCGCAAAGGGAATTTCAACTTCCTATCATCAAGGTCCGGAGTGATAACGGCACCGAGTTCAAGAACTACAACATTGGGGAGTGGTGTGATCGTGAAGGCGTGAAGCACGAGTTTTCGGCCACATACACCCCTCAACAAAATGGTGTCGTTGAAAGGAAGAACAAGACTCTCATCACCCTTGCAAGAGCAATGCTTGATGACTATGGCAGGTCGGAAAAGTTTTGGGCCAAAGCAATCAACACGGCATGCCATGCCGCAAATAGGGTCTATCTTCATCGACTACTTCAAAAGACCACATATGAGCTCCTCATTGGGAGAAAGCCCAACATCTCCTACTTCCGAGTCTTCGGGTGCAAGTGCTACATCTACCGCAAGAAAAGGCTCGGTAAGTTTGAAAGAAGGTGCGATGTTGGTATCTTTCTAGATTATGCGTCAAACTCAAAAGCATATCGAGTATTCAACCAAACCTCCGGATTAGTTGAAGAAAGTTGTGATGTTGAGTTTGATGAGACTAATGGCTCCCAAGAGGAGAGTTTTGGTCATGATGATATAGATGATGAGCCTCTACGAGAAGCTATGAAGAACATGACCATAGGAGACATCAAGCCCGAAGTTGAGGAGAGCCATGATCAAGGGGGAGCCTCAAGTTCCAACATCAACACCTCCTTGGTGCCTCAAATCAATGAAGAAGAAGAGAAAAATGATCCATTGCCAATACAAGATTCACATGCCACACAACACCAAGAAGAAGAAAAAGTCCAAGGTCAAGTCCAACCACAAGACGAGCAAGATGCCTCACCACCACCAAGTGCCTCACAACCTCTTATGAGGCATGGGCGCATCTCCAAGGCACATCCGATGGATCAAATCATCGGAAGTCCGTCACGGGGAGTAAGTACTCGTTCTCGCCATGTTGCTTCATTTTGTGAGCACTACTCTTTTGTTTCGTGTGTAGAACCCATAAATATTGAGGAAGCACTCCAAGATCCCAATTGGGTGATGGCTATGCAAGAAGAACTCAATAACTTCACCCGTAATGAAGTTTGGGTATTGGAGGAGCGACCTAAGAACAAGAACGTCATCGGAACAAAGTGGGTGTACCGCAACAAACAAGACGAGAATGGCGTGGTGGTCCGCAACAAGGCAAGGCTTGTGGCCAAGGGTTTTTCACAAGTAGAAGGACTAGATTTTGGAGATACCTTTGCCCCGGTCGCACGGTTAGAAGCTATTCGCATACTCCTTGCTTTTGCTTCACATCACAATATTATGTTTTATCAAATGGATGTGAAAAGTGCCTTCCTCAATGGTTATATTAACGAGCTTGTTTTCGTTGAGCAACGTCCCGGGTTTGAAGATCCAAGGAATCCTAACCATGTGTATAGGTTACACAAGGCGCTCTACGGGCTCAAGCAAGCACCTAGGGCATGGTATGAACGTCTAAGGGATTTTCTAGTTATGCAAGGTTTCAAGATCGGGAGGATGGACACCACACTTTTCACCAAGGACATCAACGGGGATTTATTTCTTTGTCAAATTTACGTTGATGACATTATTTTTATCTCAACTAACAAATCTCTTAGCCTTGAGTTTGGCACCATGATGTCTAGGGAGTTCGAGATGTCAATGATTGGAGAACTCAATTTCTTCCTAGGATTTCAAATCAAGCAACTTCAAGAGGGGACTTTCATCTACCAAGAAAAGTACACCAAAGACCTCTTGAAGAAGTTTGAAATGGGAGATTGCAGCTCAAGAAGTACTCCAATGGCAACAAATTGTCATCTCGACGCGGACATGGACGGTAAACCTATTGATCAATCTCATTACCGTTCCATGATTGGTTCATTATTATATCTCACCGCATCTAGGCCCGATATCATGTTTAGTGTGTGCTTGTGTGCTCGCTTTCAAGCGGCACCTAAAGAATCGCATCGTAAGGCGGTCTTTAGGATACTTAGGTATCTCAAGCATACCCCAAGTGTAGGTTTGTGGTACCATAAGAACGCTAGTTTTTATCTCTTGGGTTACTCGGATTCGGACTTTGCCGGATGCCGTGTGGATCGCAAGAGTACCTCCGGTGGGTGCCACTTACTTGGGCGTTCTCTAGTATCTTGGTCGAGCAAAAAGCAAAACTCCGTGGCTTTGTCCACCGCGGAGGCAGAATATATAGCGGCCGGTGCATGTTGTGCCCAAATTCTATATATGAAGCAAACCCTTTTGGACTTTGGAATTAAGTTTGATTGCGTGCCTCTCCTTTGTGACAATGAAAGTGCGGTTAAGATAGCTAGAAACCCCGTTCAACACTCCCGCACTAAACACATTGATATTCGCCATCACTTCTTGCGGGACCATGAGGCTAAAGGAGACATCTCTTTGCAAGGTGTTAGGTCCGAAGAACAATTGGCGGATATCTTCACTAAACCACTTGATGAGAAAACTTTTTCTAGACTTAGAAGTGAATTGAATGTGCTAGATGCATCTAACGTCATGTAAGTTGCCATGTTCATGTAAGGTTGCATATCAAATAGGTCTTGTCTAACTTCCAAAGGATAGGGGCAAGCTAGAAATAGCTTTTCCTGAGGAAGCCTTTGGCAGGTTTAAACTTGGCAAGATAGATTTACATTACGCCTTGCATGATTCCTGCCATATAGACTTGCACTCATTCAATATCTTGCATCATTTTGGTTGGCATTGCATACGGTAGATTGTCACAAAGGGGAACCCACATCATGAGAAGGAGACTTGTTCAAAATGCAATATCTCAACTCATATGATGTGGATAGAGCAAAATTCTAAAGGTACTTGCTTTAAAGAGATAGAAGTTTTCTATACTCTAGCTCACAAAGCATGGGCCCTACATTTTCATGGTTTCACTCCTAACCTTGTGTGTTCTCTTTGCTTAAGGGCTTAGCCAATATGTGGCACTATATTTAAAGCCTTATATTAGAGGTTAGGAGTTGCCCAAAAAGTCCGAGGACCCATCCTTATCTTTGTGTGTTTAAGTCCAAGGACACATATGGGCAGTCTTAGGTTTTCTGTAGTCATCAGATTATCCGATGCTAGGGCCAGCAGATCATCGGATCAATTGATGCTCAGATCAAGTCAGATGTCACAAATCAACCGATGAGTTCATTTCAGAAGACATCGGAGCATCCGGTGTTCAGTTTTCTGGTGCCCTGCAGAAATAGACTGATGATCGACACCTCAACATCGGATCATCCGGTGTTCAAAGAGAGTTTTTGGAATAGCTCTCTGTTGAACTCGACCGATGCATCCTCCGATGATCATCGGTCGATCCGGTGTTCTTTGCGCAGCTAGGGTTTGCCCGCACCGTTTAAATAGCGGTTCGGCCGCCGTGTTTTCCTTTTTCGGATTCTCTCGCCGCCGCCCTGCTTCCCTCGTCGTCCTCGCGCCCTCCGGCCGCGCCCCAGCCGCCGCCGCCGTCTCCAGGCGCCGCCGCCGCCTCCAGGCTCCGCCGCCGCCCTCAGGCGCCGCCGCCGCCACCAGCTCTCCCCGCGCGCGCCGCCTCCAAACCGCGCGCCGCCGCCGCGCCGCCTCTCAACCGCCGCCGTCACCTCCCAGCAGCCGCCGCCGCCATCTATCCCACGCACGCCACCTCCAGTCGCCGCCACCGCCTCTCTCGCGAGCGCCGCCATCGTTCCACCACGCTGCCACAGTTCCCTCCTCCACCGCGTCTCCCTCGCCAAGCTTCGCCGTTCGTCGCTGAAATGGGTCGCGATCGCAGAGGAAAAGGGAAGGCTATTGAGGAGCCCGTCGCGAAGAAGCAAAAGATGTCCAAGGACGCGCGTCGTGCGGAGTTGGCCGCTCGCGCCGCCGAGGAGCGTGAGCGCGGCCATCGCGGTTCCTTACGGATCCGCGAGTCCCGGCAGAGGCAGGAGCAGCCTCCGATCCAACCGGTGCCTCCCGAGGGCTCCGACGAGGAGGAGACCGAGGTGCCGCCTCTCATCCGCCGGCGCACCCCGAGGACTCGGGGAGGTGGACAGACTCCTACGGCGAGTCGGCGCCCCTCTGCGGCTGACCGCGTTGAGGACAGAGAGGCCGAAAGGGCCATCCACCTGATGGACACTGCAGTCCGAGTTGCCGAAGAGGTCAGACTCACTGACTACAGGAAGATGAAGGCGAGGCAACTAAAGAAGCTCAGATGGTCAGCATTGATCGAGGAGTGGTTCCCACGGCCCAGGGACGCTCGAGTTGACTCCCGGTTCTGGACCCTGACACAGGCGTCACTGTACGAGACTTACAGAGTTCGGGGTCACAAGCTATTCCAGCATAACAGCATTGACTGGGATCAGCTTGCAGTGGCAGCAGGACACGGGATCAGGCCCCTTTTTGAGAGATACAGATGACTGGTGGACTTGCTCTCACACCCGAGGAGTGCTTACGTCGAGGAGTGGGTCAGAGTGTTCTACGCGACACTCTACGTCTCTGAGGGCCGTCGCTCGATTCACTTCATGTTCATGGGGCGGATCCACGACGTATCTCGAGACCTGTTAGGCAGACTGCTTGGTGTGGAGCTCTCCACTACGTGCCTGCACCAGATAGTCTACGGAGACGCAGACCCGCCGAGGAGGCCACTGACTGGAGGAGTGGAACCGCCCTTCGAGGAGATCAGAGGTCTGTTCACACAGCCGTTCACACCTGACCAGCCGAGGGTGCCAGCGCTTCTCACCCCAGCAGCCCGGACAGTTCACCACGTCCTCAGGCGTACCCTGCTACCGAGGTCCGGCTACTTGGAGGGATTCACGAGCCTTCAGCAGACCATCCTGTTCTATGTGATGAACGGGATGGAGTTCGACATAGTAGACATTCTGATCTGCGAGATGGAGGACGTGATCACCGATGGAGTTGGGATGCTACGACAGCTGGTCTTCGGTCACTGGATCTGTCACCTTCTTCACCAGCTGGTTCCAGAGGACACTCCAGGAGTCTCTCAGCTGACGGAGATGCACGTGACCCGGTTCAGCCACTACCGAGTCCCCACTCCGGGAGACCGCCGCCTTGGCCGTCCCGTCGAGCGTGAGGTTCGAGCCAGACTGTCCGAGGAGGACTGGGCAGAGCTGACTCAAAAGGACGCAGAGTTGGCACAGGCAGAGGCTCAGGGAGGAGACCTACAACACGTATGGTCGGACAGCGACACCAGCGACAGTGTCGAGGAGTACTTCCCTCCTGCTCCTCTCTCACCGAGGCAGCACGACGCAGAGGCAAGAGGCTCAGCTGCTCCACCACCTTCACCTCCTCCAGTGTCAGAGGCTCAGGTGACTCAGCCGTCAGAGCTCACTGCTTTACTTCAGCGGATGGCTCAGCAGCAGGAGCAGCAGGCAGCTCGACAGAAGGAGCTTCAGAGGCAGCAGCAGGAGATGCAGCTGGAGATCGCCCGTCAGAGGCGAGAGGACACCGACAGGTTCACCAACCTTGTCGATCAGATGACGCGACGCACTCTGGACCAGCAGCAGCAGACTCAGCAGATGCTGTTGGGCATCCTGGGGTTGGTCACAAACCTCTATCAGCAGACAGGAGTCGCTCTTCCACCTCAGCACTCAGGACTCGGTCAGGTTCCAGGTGCACCGCCACTGGCGCCAGCTCCAGTACTGCCGCCGACGCCGTTCCAGTCCTCACCCCTTCCGGCAGTACCTCCTCCACCGGCGCCAGCAGTCTCAGCGGATCCACCAGCAGCTCCAGCTCCAGCTCCCCCCGCTCCAGCTCCAGCGCCAGCGACCTCTACCTCCAGCAGCTCCGGCGACAGCACCGTCGACGCCGACCGCTTCACCATCGCCAGGAGCGCGCCTGAGTCGTAGTCACTCGACTTTCCTTTTTGGTGTCTTGATGCCAAAGGGGGAGAAGAGTTAGAGTCAGGGGGAGGTTAGCTTAGTTCTAGGAGGAGTACTTGGCTCTAGGGGGAGTGTCTATCCCTTTTGCTACTTTATTGGAGATGCTACTTTATTAGAGATTGTTACTTTATTTGAGATTGTCTGTTATTATTATTTGCTACTATTGTACTCCGGGTGCTACTCTGTGCTCGTACGCTTTATTGATTATTATTTGAGCCTTCGAGCCACTTGTGCTGCAATATTGTACTTGTTATATTTCTTTTTGAGCATTGCGTTTTAATTCCATTTATTCTATACTCTACTCGTTGTGTTGTCATCAATCACCAAAAAGGGGGGAATTGAAAGCATCTAGGCCCCCGTGAGATATGGTTTCGGTGATTAATGACAACCGTTCGTTATTACTAATGAGTTTTTGGATGCGAGGTTTCACATATATCACATCAACTGTTAATGAACTATCTATTCACACCATCTACTGCTCATTGAATACAAATGGAGACCCCTCAACGATCTATTCTAAGGGGTCATTCGATATGAAGAACTCATACAAACAAATCTATTCTATCAAAATTGGCAACACAAGAAGCTTACACTTTACCGTAATATCATTTCAAACAAGTGTCAAAGAGGTCACTCAAGAAGATTCCAAAAGATCAACTCAAAACAACTCGAAGCAAACAAGTTGCATTCACCGGATCATCCGATGTCTTGCAAAATGACCACATCGGTCGAGTTTGAGTTGGCAGAAGAAGAAGACCTCAGAGCCCAGTACACACCGGATCATCCGATGTGAAGGAAGTGGCACATCGGTTGAGTTCACCCGAAGGATGATATCTGAGTTATTCTGAAGATATACACACCGGATCATCCGATGATGAAGTAAGTGTACATCGGTCAAATTCAACAGAGACAATATTTCTGACCCAATTCTGAAGATCAACTCACCGGATCATCCGATGATAAATTAAAGTAACATCAGTCGATTAAAAGATCCAACGGTTATATCCAACGGTCACATCTGACACGTGACATCAGCTAATTTGGAATTCGACCGATGATCATATAAAGGGGTGCATCGGAGGATCCGATGTTAACTGACAAAAGTCTGCCCACTTTTCCAACGGCTATCTCGTGTGGGCTGGCTATAAATACCCCTCCAACCGGCCATTTCGACAAGTCTTGATCACTAGAGCCTCTCTACACATTCTCAAGCATTCAAGACCAAGAGCTACCACTTCCACACTTCAAAACCTCTTGTACTCCAATTATAGGTTATGTCTAGCTAGAGAGAAGCTTGTGTGCGTCCATTCTTGGTGATTGGAATCTCTAGGCTAGTGAGAGAGTGTCTTGGTGACTTCTCTCACCTTGTAAACGTTGGAGGAAGAAGAGATCGCCCCGGAGCTTACCAAGGCGTTTGTGGAAGCCCGGAGGATCACCATTGTACAAGGCTTGAGCTCCACCTTGCCGGAGAAGGCGAACGGAGGAAGATAGTGGATTCCCTTGTCTTGGTGACTTGGGAGTGGCCATACCCTTTGGTGGGTGCCACAACGTGGACGTAGGTAGATTTTTGTGATCTTACCGAACCACGGGAAAAATCGCCGTGTCTCCGAGTCTCCGCGGGAGTTTGCACTTCTCTCCTCACCCCTTTACTACTACGCATCTACTATTCCGCACTTAACACTCTTGCTTGCGTAGTTAGTTCGCATAGGGAATTGGGCTTCTACCATTAAATTTTAAATTGCTCTAAAATTTGAAAAAGCCCAATTCACCCCCCCTCTTGGGCGTTTCGATCCTTACAGCATCCGATGTTCAGTTTTCCTGGTGCCCTGCAGAAATCGACCGATGATCGCCATCTCAACGTCGGATCATCCGGTGTTCAAAGAGAGATTTTGGAACAGCTCTCTGTTGAAATCGACCGATGCATCCTCCGATGATCATCGGTCCATCCGGTTTTCTTTGCGCAGCTAGGGTTTGCCCGCACGGTTTAAATAGCGGTTCGGCCACCGTGTTTTCTTTTTCCCCGGTTCTCTCGCCGCCGCCCGCTTCCCTCGCCGTCCTCGCGCCCTCCGGCCGCCTCCCAGCCGCCGCCGCCGCTCTTCGGCCGCCGCCACCTTCTCTCCCGCGCGGCCGCCTCCCAGCCGCCGCCGCCGCTCTTCGGCCGCCGCCGCCTTCTCTCCCGCGCGCGCCACCTCCCAGGTGCCGCCGCCGCCTCCCACGCACAACCGCCGCCGCCTCTCCCGCGCACGCCACCGCCTCCCAGGCGCCGCCGCCGCCTCCTCTCCCGCGCGCGCCGCCTTCCAGGTGCCGCCGCCCGCGCCACCGCCTCTCCCGCGAGCGCCGCCGCCGTTCCACCGCGCCGCCACAGTTCCCTTCTCCACCGCGCCTCCCTCGCCGAGCTTCGCCGTTCGTCGCTAAGATGGGTCGCGATCGCAAAGAAAAGGGAAAGGCAATTGAGGAGCCCGCCGCGAAGAAGCGCAAGATGTCCAAGGACGCTCGTCGTGCGGAGTTGGCCGCTCGCGCCGCCGAGGAGCGTGAGCGCGGCCATCGCGGTTCCCTACGGATCCGCGAGTCCCGGCAGAGGCAGGAGCAGCGTCCGATCCAGCCGGTGCCTCTCGAGGGCTCCGACGAGGAGGAGACCGAGGTGCCGCCTCTCATCCGCCGGCGCACCCCGAGGACTCGTGGGGGTGGACAGACTCCTACGGCGAGTCGGCGCCCCTCTGCGGCTGACCGCGCCGAGGACAGAGAGGCCGTAAGGGCCATCCACCTGATGGACACAGCAGTCCGAGTTGCCGAAGATGTCAGACTCACTGACTACAGGAAGATGAAGGCAAGGCAACTAAAGAAGCTCAGATGGTCAGCGTTGATTGAGGAGTGGTTCCCGCGGCCTAGGGATGCTCGAGTGGACTCCCGCTTCTGGACCCTGACACAGGCGTCCCTGTACGAGACTTACAGGCGTCGGGGCCACAAGCTCTTCCATCACAACAGCATCGACTGGGATCAGCTTGCAGTGGCAGCAGGACACGGGATCAGGCCACCTTTTGAGAGATACAGAGGACTTGTGGACCTGCTCTCGCACCAGAGGAGTGCGTATGTCGAGGAGTGGGTCAGGGTGTTCTACGCGACACTCTACGTCTCTGAGGGCCGTCGCTCGATTCACTTCATGTTCATGGGGCGGATCCACGACGTATCTCGAGACCTGTTGGGCAGACTGCTTGGTGTGGAGCTCTCTACTACGTGCCTGCACCAGATAGTCTACGGAGACGCAGACCCGCCGAGGAGGCCACTGACTAGAGGAGTGGCACCGCCCTTCGAGGAGATCAGAGGCCTGTTCACTCAGCCGTTCACTCCTGATCAGCCGAGGGTGCCAGCGCTTCTCACCCCAGCAGCTCGGACAGTTCACCATGTCCTCAGGCGTACTCTACTGCCGAGGTCTGGCTACTTGGAGGGGTTCACGTGCCTTCAGCAGACCATCCTGTTCTATGTGATGAACGGGATGGAGTTCGACATCGTAGATATTCTGATCTGCGAGATGGAGGACGTGATCACCGACGGAGTTGGGATGCTACGACAGTTGGTCTTCGGTCACTGGATCTGTCACCTTCTCCACCAGTTGGTTCCAGAGGACACTCTAGGAGTCTCTCAGCTGACGGAGATGCACGTGACCCGGTTCAGCCACTACCGAGTCCCCACTCCAGGAGACCGCCGCCTTGGCCGTCCCGTCGAGCGTGAGGTTCAAGCCAGACTGTCAGCGGAGGACTGGGCAGAGCTGACTCAGGAGGACGCAGAGCTGGCACAGGCAGAGGCTCAGGGAGGAGACCTACAGCACATATGGTCGGACAGCGACACCAGCGACAGTGTCGAGGAGTACCTCCCTCCTGCTCCTCCCTCACCGAGGCAGCACGACGCAGAGGCAGGAGGCTCAGCAGCCCCACCACCTACACCTCCTCCAGTGTCAGAGGCTCAGGTGACTCAGCCGTCAGAACTCACTGCCATACTTCAGCGGATGGCTCAGCAGCAGGAGCAGCAGGCAGCTCGACAGGAGCAGCTTCAGAGGCAGCAACAGAAGATGCAGCTGGAGATCGCCCGTCAGAGGCGAGAGGACACCGACAGGTTCACCAACCTTGTCGACCAGATGACACGACGCACTCTGGACCAGCAGCAGCAGACTCAGCAGATGTTGTTGGGCATCCTGGGGTTGGTCACCAACCTCTACCAGCAGACAGGAGTCGCCCTTCCACCTCAGCACTTGGGACTCAGTCAGGCTCCAGGTGCACCCCCACTGGCACCAGGTCCAGTACTGCCGCCGACGTCGCTCCAGTCCTCACCTCTTCCGGCAGTACCCTCTCCACCGACGCCAGCAGTCTCAGCGGATCCCCCAGCAACTCCAGCTCCAGCTCCCACAGCAGCTCCAGCTCCCCCCGCTCCAGCTCCAGCACCAGCGACCTCCACCTCCAGCAGCTCCGGCGACAGCACCGTCGACGCCGACCGCTTCACCATCGCCAGGAGCGCGCCTGAGTCGTAGGCACTCGACTTCCCTTTTTGGTGTCTTGATGCCAAAGGGGGAGAAGAGTTAGAGTCAGTGGGAGGGTTAGCTCAGTTCTAGGGGGAGTGTCTATGGAGTGTCTATCCTTTTGCCACTTTATTTGAGATTGACCGTTATTATTATTTACTATTATTGTACTCCGGGTACTTTGTGCTCTTACGCTTTATCATTTATTATTTGAGCCCTCGAGCCACTTGTGTTGCAATTTGTACCTGTTATATTTCCTTTTTGAGCATTGCGTTTTAATTCCATTTAATTCTATGCTCTACTCGTTGTGTTGTCATCAATCACCAAAAAGGGGGAGATTGAAAGCATCTAGGCCCCCGTGAGGTATGGTTTCGGTGATTAATGACAACCGTTCGTTATTACTAATGAGTCTGTGGATGCGAGATCTCACGTATATCACATCAAACGTTAATAAACTATCTATTCACACCATCTACTGCTCATTGGATACAAATGGAGACCCCTCAACGATCTATTCTAAGGGGTTATTCGATACTCATGAAGACTAAATAAGGAACTCATACAACGACTCTATTCTATCAAAATTGGCAACGCAAGAAACTTACACTTCATCATAATGTCATTTCAAACAAGTGTCAAAGAGGTCACTCAAGAAGATTCCAAAAAGATCAACTCAAAACAACTCGAAACAAACAAGTTGCACACACCGGATCATCCGATGTCTTGCAAAATGACTACATCGGTCAAGTTTGAGTTGGCAGAAGAAGAATACCTCAGAGCCCAGTACACACCGGATCATCCGATGTGAAGGAAGTGGCACATCGGTTGATTTCACCCGAAGGATGATATCTGAGTTATTCTGAAGAAGTACACACCGGATCATCCGATGATGAAGTAAGTGTACATCGGTCAATTTTAACAGAGACAATATTTCTGACCCAATTCTGAAGATCAACTCACCAGATCATCCGATGATGAATTGAAGTAACATCGGTCAATTAAAAGATCCAACGGTTATATCCAACGGTCACATCTGACACGTGACATCAGCTAATTTGGAATTCGACTGATGCTCATATAAAGGGGTGCATCGGAGGATCCGATGTTCACTGAAAAAGTCTGCCCACTTTTCCAACGGCTATCTCGTGTGGGTTGGCTATAAATACCCCTCCAACCGGCCATTTCGACAAGTCTTGATCTCCTGAGCCTCACTACACATTCTCAAGCATTCAAGACCAAGAGCTACCACTTCCACACTTCAAAACCTCTTGTACTCCAACTATAGGTTATATCTAGCTAGAGAGAAGCTTGTGTGCGTCCATTCTTGGTGATTGGAATCTCTAGGCTAGTGAGAGAGAGTGTCTCGGTGACTTCTCTCACCTTGTAAACGTTGGAGGTAGAAGAGATCGCTCCGGAGCTTACCAAGGCGTTTGTGGAAGCCCGGAGGATCACCATTGTACAAGGCTTGAGCTCCACCTTGCCGGAGAAGGCGAACGGAGAAAGATAGTGGATTCCCCTGTCTTGGTGACTTGGGAGTGGCTATACCCTTTGGTGGGTGCCACAACGTGGACGTAGGTAGATTTTTGTGATCTTACCGAACCACGGGAAAAATCGTCGTGTCTCCGAGTCTCCGCGGGAGTTTGCATTTCTCTCCTCACCCCCTTACTATTACGCATTTACTATTCCACACTTAACATTCTTGCTTGCGTAGTTAGTTCGCATAGGGAATTGGGCTTCAACCATTAAGTTTTAAATTGCTCTAAAATTTGAAAAAGCCCACAGGCGTTTCGATCCTTACAACCGGTGATGGACTTGTCGTCCACGTACTGGACGACTCGTCCACCTGTTGGACGAGCCATATAACTGATGTACTAGTCGTCCACGTACTGGATGACTCGTCCACCTACTAGACGAATCATCAACCTCGTGGACGAATCGTCTATCTTTGATTGTCAATTTAAGAGCACTCCGAACATTCGTCACAACCGCACTTCACAGACCCAACTCTCGAGACATGGACTCACCGTACTCACCACCAAATCAAAAAGAGAGAGTCCGCGTTCCAGAGGGATTACAACCGCCAATGTGTCTATGTGGCACTGATTGTCGGTTCGTGAAAGATTTAAAGCTCGGAGTCACTTACGGTTTGAGACTATGGATGTGCAACAACTATGAATATGATCCCCCACATAGGTCCACACCATTTTTTCCCGAATGGTAGACGTTAGGTAACATGTTTACTTCATAGATCTATGAATATTGTATTCGCGTTTTAGCTATAATCTTCATAACAACACATAACTAACCATGTAGTCTCCACCGCCCCTTTGTGAGTTCACACGGTATATCGGCAATGAACAAACAACGAAAGATGTCGAGTACGTACACGCGATGCATAGAGCTGCCTGGGACAAGTTCCACTACGTGATGGAGTTCGAAAAGCGGGTTGAGTAGGAGAGGAACGATGCGGCTGAACAAGCGGAGCGTCGGCGCAAACATCAGGAAGAACTTCAAGGCAATCGACGAAAAGTATCGTCGTCAGGCTCAGGAGGAAGAACGCATTGCTCGCTAGGCGAGAGAGGATGAACGGGAGCGCTTACGCAAGAGAGCACGTCACGTAAGGGAAATATCCTCTTTGCACTTAGTATAATGTATATTTGCTATTTAATAAACTTCGTAATGTATCCGAATGTTTTAAATCAAATGCTTCAGTTATTTTGCTAAATTTAGTTACATTTACTTCAAATTTGTGATCATGTTACATATAATCTATTAAATAAAGCCAAATTAAACAACTTACGTAAAACCATAACACACTATACTACATTAAATTCTATAAAAACAATTTATAAAAATATCTCTAAGTATTTCTAAGTAGGTGCTAAAAACCTAATCTTATAATATTTGTTGCAGAGAGCAATCAATCCTTCGTGGTTTGTCGTCCACGGCGTGGACGACAGGATGATCCACGTGGCCCTATCATCCACGCTGTGGATGACAGGCTGTATACATGGGCTAATCATCCACATCGTGGACGACAGGATGTCCACGTGGATAAATAGTCCACGCCGTGGACGATAGGGTGGCTAGTTTTGTAAAAAAAATTGGGATGTTATTAATATTAAATTATTTATAAATAGTGTCAAAAATAAAAAATCCATCATGGCATCCGTGCGTGCTTCGTGGTCGTGAAGAGACGATCGAAACGCTGGGCCTGAAGCAGTGCCAGATATGGGTCAAGATAGCCCATCACCAGAAACGAAATCCAGACGCGATGGAGCTGGGCTGAAATGATCACTCTCATGCTAGAAAACCGAGAGCTCAGAGATGCCAAAATAAGCGCCACTTTTCGTCGAGCAACCAGTGAATCAAAGAGCTGATGAACCCGAATCAGTGGAAGTTTTTTTCCTTTAAACGATGTTGAATGGTACTACAAAAAAAGAGAGCGCCTATTGCATTTTCACACCGGGGTGAATTGACCCTCCGTATACCGCGTATAATACAGCTATTAGCACATTTACCTGACAAGTACAGCACTCCTACGTCTTTATACCACAGTAACACCGGCAAAAAACACAAGTACACCTGAAACACGAAGCGACCCCTGCAGAGTAAATTGTACAGACCACACTTCCAGTGCTCAGCTTCGGGTCACTTCCTCCACATGCCGCTGATCCTCCTGAGCACGTTGCCGTTCTTCCGGGCCGCCGCGTCGTCGTCGAGCTCCTCGCACAGGCCCGCGTACTTGCCGCCCTCCCACGACTCGCTCCGCTCCACGACCTTGCCGTTCCGGCCCTTGCCCACGGTTAGCAGCGCCATGGCGGTCTCCGCGGCCTTCCTCCACTGCTCGGCCTGCACCCGTAGGCGTCGCAGCTCGGCCTCCATCTCACCCTTCTTCGCCGCCGGCTTCGTCCTCACGGAGCCCTTCTCGGACTCGTACTGCTGCAGCTCCAGCTTCAGCTGCCCGTTCTCCTGAAGCGCGCCCTGGAGTAGCTGTTTCAGCTCGTCGGTGGCGCTGTCCGTTGGTCTCGTGTCGGCTAGCAGCTTCTTGTGCGCGTCCAGGGCGTGCCTCAGCTCCGACTCCTTGTCGAACAGGCTCGCCTTGAGGAAGATCACCTCTGACTTGACGCTCTCGAGCGTCGGGGCGAGCTTGCTGTGCCGCAGGTCGGACTCCATCTTGATCTGGTCCATGAGGTCGTACGCGCACTGCGTCTCCACTGTGCTCAGGATCCTCTCTTCTTGAAACCTGGCCTCTGCAGCCTCCAGCTCCGATCGCAGCTCCGCCGCCTCCGAACCCGAGCAGTTGCAGGGCTCAACGGTCTTTGCCGACGATGTCTCCGCAATCTCCTCCTCGAGGGCCTTGACCTTGGAACGCGACTCCTCGAGCTCCTTGACCACGAGGCTGAACGAGTCCATCAGCTTGGAACCGTCGGTGAGCAGCGAGTCGATCGTGGCCCGGCTCGCCTCCAGCTGCTGCTTGCACTCGTCGTGCATGGCGCGCACCTGGGCCTCGGCCTCCTCGCTCGCCTTGAGCTTCACCCTCAGCTCGTCGATGGTGGTCAGCGCCTCCACCACGTCCTGTCTGCGTTCGGCGCGCGCCGCGGCGGCGAGCTGCACGCGGAGGCGGTGCACCTCGCCCATGGCCGCGGCCAGCGCTGCCGAGTCCGCCGCGTGCTGCTTCTGCAAGGCCTCCAGCTCTGACTGCCACGAGCGGTCGCGCTCCTGCGACAGCCGGCGCATCTCGTGGAGGCGGGCCTCCTCGGCCGACGAGAGCTCCGCTAGCTGCGCCTCGGAGTGGCGCACCTGCGCGGACGCCGCGACGGCCTGCGCCTTGGCCTCCTCCGCTTCTTGCAGGGCCCGCCTCTTGGAGAGCTCGGTGGAGTGGAGCTGCTCCTTGGCCTTCTTGAGCTCGTCTTGCAGCTGCGACAGCTGGGACTCCAGCTTCGTCGATGGCCTCCTTTTCTGGTGATTTCATCACACAAGGACAAATGAATGCTTGCAAGATCATTGACGGTGATAGCAGTAATGTCCAGAAAATTCCAGTCGATGAACTGATGGTAATTTTCACAGCAATATGTTTATCTTGAGAGTGAAACTGAGCTTAACCCGACTTGTGTAACTAGTCTCGCATTTTTTCGCTGGAAGCAATCAGTCAGCCTGTCTATTGTTCTGGTTGTTTATCAGGACTCAGGGCCATAATTAGCGCAGGCTGACAACTAAAACCGATCTTAACTACGGTGGTTCCCGGTCCCAAACAAGATTAAATATGCCTATTCTGCCGCTGGTTCCCAAGACAGGTCACTGTCTGGCAGCAGAATTGGTACCACAATTTCAATTCAATCTGTTTGGTAGTCGCACGAGGACGGTCTTCAATTACTGTAGGATTTGCTAACCATTCAGTCAACATCCCGGAGCAGTTGATTTTGGTACAAAATACTTAGTCCGTTTCAACGTACAGTTTGTTCCATCAAGAGATGGAGCGAGAGGGGAGTACTACTAATTGAGCGAGACTATCAGAGAATGATAGATACTCCATAACCGTACTGTCTGGAGTCTGGACGACGAGATAGTGGAGAAAATTCGAGGCATTTAAGAACAGCTAATCAGTCTTTCAAAAACTAGTCAGGAGCTTAAGTTGGACGAAGTTTCCTTGATATGGCAGCACGGACGCACCAAACAGCATTCTAAAACGCGTTTTTCATCATTTTTCTGATGAAGCCAGGTTACTGAAACTGCATTCCGAAATGGACTTTTCGGTCCAAAAAAAGGAAATGATGAAAAGGACCGATCTTTTCGAGTAGACTGAAGACGAAGCAGGCTCTGTGTCATTTACCTCTCGCTCCGCACTCATGGCCATCCGGCGGTCGACCTTGGGGCTGAGCCCGACGGGTGACTCGGCTGTCCTCGCCGTCCGGCCAGCCTTGTTGCTCCCTTGGGAGGAGGACGTCCGGGTGGGATGCTCCACGGAGCCATTCCTTCATGCCAAGAACACATCAGATTGAGTCAGGAAAAAAATCCTCATAAATTAAACACAGGGACAGCAACCTCTCGAGTCTCGCCTAAAGAAGCACGTTACCTGGAGGTGTTGCTACTGGAATATAACTTGAGAAAATGCATTTTGTTCAAGGATAGCATGATAAGACTATTACAACAGGGGAGATGTTCAAGTCTCCCCCCTCATTTGAAACCCCCAAGCAGAAGAAAGCTGCTTCTTTCGCCGGGGCGGGGGGGCGGACGGGCTAATCAAATCCAGCAAAACCAATTCAGAGCTCCGACGAGAAACCGCAGAGCGCCTGATGGATTCCAGCCAGCCAGCTCAGGCCGAGAGAGCGCGACGGATCGAGACGCCAGCTCAAACCAGATGCGGTAGCTAGACGCGACGGGGAGGAGGGGAACAAAGAATCCGAGGGCGGAAAAGCGCGAGAGGCCGACAAGAAGTGGAGCGGGCGCGAGTGCGACCGAGCCGAGTGCGAGGCGGGAACCGAGGCAAAGGGGCCGGGGCATTAGCTTAACTTAATCTCGGCGCCCGCTGCCGCCTGCGAGCAGAGCAGAGCAGAGCACGGGCGGGATCAAAAGGGCAGGGGAGGCTTGGCTTTACAGATGCGGGCTTCCGACAAGTGGCCCTTGCCCTCTGTCCTGCCTGGCTCCGAGCTCAAGATCGAGACAGGCGTTGCGAACAGTCACGGGCACATGCGCCCCTTGATTTGAAAACTCGGTCTCTTCCTTCTTGGCTGCCTCCATGGAAAAACAATGGTAAAAGAGGAGACAGATAGACAGACAGACAGACGGTGATAAGGAGGAAAGCACAGACTAGGTCTGCCCAATCGCGTATTTCCATGTCACAGCCTAACAGCTAGTAAGTAAATTCAGAATCCTCCCTGAGCGGAGAGCATAGACAGGGATGATTCCCTCCGAACTTAACTTTCTGGAGGCGCTCCATAGCTCATACTGAACATGCATGAGGTAAGGTAACGGGGCAATCGGAAGGCCAGATCAGTGAGCCACGGCGCGTCTGCCACCTTGACTTTGAGAAGAGAATTAATCTAATAACATCGCCAAGATCGATGCAGAAAAGGAAATAAACAAACATGCGTGCATGCAGTGTACTCATCAGACGGCACACGCATGGAATTCAGCGGATCAGGGGATGAACTGAATCGAAACAAACCTCGTCTTGGCCGGCTGCATGGCGATGATATCTCCTTTTATCTTTTATTTCAGGACTCGGAGCGGCGCCAACGCGACTACGTCCACGTACGGCTCCGAGAGGAAAGCTGCAAGGTGACAAAACGTTAACAAAGCAGTGGTCAGCTCCCTCTGTTTCTCATCCATGGATGGAATTAAGAGAGCAGATAGAGACCGAGAGTAGGGGCGCCAGCAAAGCAGCAATGGCGACGGAGGGAGCTAGTCCTCCAACCACTTAGCCAGCTGCAGGGCCGGCACGCGCACAGCCATGCTGCAGGCTCTTTTTTAATGCTCCGAACAATCGACATCGTTAAACTGGGATGAACGTTTCTCGATCGCTCTGATCATGACTGCTACTGCTAGCTCCTAGACGACCGAGGCCTACATGGTCGTCGTTCCATTGCAAGATAAACACATACTATTATTATACGCTCGCCACTACAACCACCAGACTTGAGGCTGCAGAAAAGGTGGGCCTGAGCCTGAAGCAAGCAAGGATCCACCACCCCGAACACACACGCGGTGGCTTCCCCTTTTGTTCTGCTTGCACTCCTCTCGCCGTGTGTCTTTCCCCTTACTCAACGCCCCCACAGAAAAAGCAACGGCGCCGTCCGCTCTTTTCCATGAAATCATGCGTGCATGGTGGTGCACAAGTGGTTGGCCGGCCATGGCCGAATCGACAACCGCATCCTGAAAAGAATGCAGCGCCTCTCCTCTTCATGCATGAACTGAAACACAAAGCAGCCTAAAGAGGAGACGCCGTATTGGTATTGCTGCTTTTATTTGAGGCTTGCTTCGGGATAACTAACTCGACAGCTAGCCCATCCATGTATACGTGCGTGAGCTTCGCTTCGGACGATGAGTGGAGGCGATGCATGGGGACAAAGGCTTGTGAACGATCGAAACCTTTACAGCCTGTTTGTACCAGCTGGCCGGGGTAGATGACGACTAGTGCTAAGCTGTGTAAGCTTGTGAGCTAATCTACGTAGGTAGGTGGTAGACTACGACAGGTACGTGGGGAAAGTGAAGCTCTGCTGGTCCTCTCTCATGACCTCCAATGAGAGAAGCATGCCGAATGGAACGGCAAACCAACTGCTCGACTTTTGGGCCTTCCAATGGGGGCGGTGGCAACGCGAGCGTCTAGCTAGGAGCTGGTTGATTGGATTCCGCCCATCAAGGCATCTAGCCAGGCATGGTGCAACCATGCATGAGAGATGCATGCTCAGGGGTCAGGACTCAGGAGTCAGGACATGGCAAGTGGAAGAAGAAGAAGAAGAAGCCTCACCCCTGACCTCACCTCACGGACCTCCCCTATCTCCCAGGAACTAATCCAGAACGGGCTGGAAGACAGACGCCTATCTTCTCCTCCGCTCGTCTTCGATCTATCGCTTGGCCTTCATGGCTTCATTCATGTCGTGCTTCGAGAAGCCATTACCGGCCTGCAGGAGGGGGAAAGAGGTGTGGATAGGGGTCACCTGCACAGGGGAGGTTTGGATGTCGTCTTCTTTAAATACGGAGGAAATCAGAGACAGGTCGTGAGGATTGTAGCAAGGCTGCAGCGAGTAGCAGAAGCAGCTAGCAAGACGAAGAACAACCATTCCAGTGCATGTGCTGCGCAGTATCTCGTGCGAAAAAAAGGAAAGAAATGATCAATTGGAGAGAGAGAGAGAGAGAGAGAGAGAGAGAGAGAGAGAGAGAGAGAGAGATCTTCGTATGCGTACCTGATGTTTGTTCACGGTATTTCGCGAGAGGGATCTCCAACACTTTCCGATGCTGCCGTTGGGCTCCGATACGGTGCTGCAGGTCTCAGGGTAACGATCGATCCGTGTCGCCAGCTCGGGCTCTGCTTCACTTCGACTCAGAAAATGGCTAAAAAGGCATATGACGCTGGCGGGGCGGAGCTGCTGCCGACTGATGGAAACTAGGACAAGAATGATAAACCAAGCAAAGCTTTTTGCATGTGACGCTGAACCGGGGCTGCACCTCAGCGCGCGCGTGGGTTCACTGTCCTGTTTCCTTCTCCACGATCTACGCCCCGTAATGGTAAACACAGTCACCGTTTTCTCACCACGATCTACGCGCCCGTGATGGTAAAGTTCACAGTTACCGTTCCTGGTAAAACCATCCGGCAGTTGACATAAAAAGACGAATCCACAGCAAAGGCGAACCCCGTTTCTTACATTTTACTATACCACTGAGGCACTGAAGAAGATGATGCCAGAACGCAGATGCATGCGTAGCTGCCCTCACCGGTACGGAACGCCCGGGCGACAAGGCGACCGCTCTGAGCAGAGGAACCCAGCAGCCCCTCTCGCGTCCGCGACACGACAGGTACCTCACTTTGGAGCTCGGTCGACGCGGACCACCCGCGAGGGCGCGCTGCGCGCGGACGTTGGCTAGAGTACAAGCGACGCCCGCGCGCCCGCGCGCGCGGGCGGCGGTGGCGGCGGAGGGCACGGCCGGGCCAGCAGGCGTCGTCTCGTCGCGGCTCGCGCGCGCCCGGGCGTGGCGGCATGCTGCGGCGCGCGCGGCCGGACCGGGTACGCGGCCCGGGTTCGCGCCAAGCGGACAGGGGACGGGACGGCATGTGAACTCGATCGCGGGGGGGCGGGCGGGCGCGCGCACGTGAGCCGTTTCGGACGAGCGCGTGCTGCTGGCGCTGAATCAAATCTACCGGCTTTCCTCGCGTGAGTTTTCCAAAACGCACCGTGTCTTTCTGGTCTCTATGCATCTCTCAAGCCACGCGCGCGGTACCTTGCTGATCGATCCAGAATCATTGATTTTTACCGATTCCAGTGCGCTCGAGTCGATCGGTTGACAAGACAACTTACAAGACCTTATTGGACTCGCACTTTGTGTGTGTGTTTCTGAGACTTGGACCGCCACTATTGTCCAACCAACCAAAAAAAATAATAGAAGTCTTGACCGCAATTTCGTTAGTAACCACGGACGTTATGGTGACGCGATACTGGGCAGCACGTAGGACGTCGACGTCAGGAGCAGAACGGCTCTTCGGATCGAAGTTCGATCGCTAACTAGCTAGCTGCTGGGTCGTCGTTATCAGTCGGTTTCTGCGGCCTCCCAGGGGCCGTGTCTTCCTTTCGACAAGTCGACCTCAGGAGCTGATCACCATCGTCCGACCCGCCGGCGGTTCCAGCGTGATGCTCAACACACATTCCTACTTGCATCGGTGTTTATACACGAGACGATGGAGTTTCAGGCTTGACGATCTGTGTACACAGTTTTTATTCAGACCGATCAATCTGAAGACTAAGAATAAGAGTCAGATGATTAGGCATTGGAAGCAGGGAAGGCGTGGACGGGCGCAGCACAAGACCTCGTACTGGTACAGATTAAATCCAAGGTCAAACCCGAATTTTAACTAGGAGCATAGCATGACGCCGCAAGATAGACATTCTCACAACATTTTTGGCACGTACAGTACGATGACCCTTCAGATCCAGTGACCAAGCCACTCTAGCTGAATCACCGTCTGAGGAGGAGGGGTGCTTGTGCTCGCGTCGCGTGTAAACTACTGAATCACCGTTTTAAAGCAGAAATCAGCAAGTGGACCGTCTTGCAAATGGAAATTAACTAGGCCTAATGGGTCACGAGAGGCCCATGTAACAATCACGTTTCTCTTGCGGGCCCAGCCCGTCCTACCGCACATGGCCGGCCCGACCCGACACCGGAGGCGCGGGCCAGGTTTCCTTTCGCCTTTCTTTGCGTTGCATTCACTTCTGGTCCCGAGCTGGGCTGCGCTGACCAGCAGGCCCAGGCCGCGAAACGCGGGACCGACAGGGGCAGTTGCGTAACCCGGGGGGCGGGCGGGGAGCGAGCGCACGACCGAATACCGGTACCTTCGACCGGTGGTGGGCCCATGGGCCAGCCACTGCGCGTCTTCCGTCCGAGCCGCTCCCTTCCTCCACGATGGGTCATGGCAGTTGCACTTGCACATTTTTTGTTGACACGATGGCAGTTGCGTACTTGGAATAGACAGAGTACGCTCGCGGAATACCGAAGTAACGGAACCCCCCTCAGATCTGACTTCTGAGAGGCACACCGCCGCGCCCGCGCCCGCGCCCTCGTCCTCCAGCGCCCGCGAACCCTCTGGAAGCTTCGGGAGGGCGGTTCCGGCGGGCGCGGCGGGGCGCGATGGGGGTGTTCGGCCGCCTGCCGCCCATGGACCACCTGCGGTCGGAGAAGATGTGCTACGTGCAGCTCATCATCCCCGCCGAGTGCGCGCGCGTCGCCGTCACCTACCTCGGCGACCTCGGCCTCCTCCAGTTCAAGGACGTGAGTGCCCCGCTCCCTTTTTCTCTCGCTTCCTCCCCGCGCTCTGGGCTCCTCCCCCTGATCTGCCTCATCCAGCATCGGGAGTCGTGGCCTCAGTCCCGCCCCCGCTCGCTCGCTTGCGTCACGCTCTTTGCTCTGTTGGACCTCGCTTTCGGATTTGGTTGGATCGGAGGGCGAGTGTAAGATCTCGGTGTCGTTGGATCCTGAATTCTGGCGCGCGTTTCCCGTTTGAGCTGCTTCGATCCGTTGTTAGTGATCGCGAGGTCGTTTTGGATCAGTGAGCACGAACCGGGCGGGGTATTGGGGTCTCAGGTTCATGGGAGTGTGTTATTGCGTGAGCACCACATAGACTTAGATGATCAGTGTGTTGGAATTGGATGAGCGTGCCTTTAGCTCATCTGACCACATTCATGGTATTCCATCTGTATCGAGCTTGAGCTACTTTGTAAGCAAATAAATTGCTACTGTGTGTTTTGATCCAGTTTCACTAACGGGTTCTTAGAGAGGTTAGTATCCGTTAGTTTGTGATGCCATGAAGAAATAGCTGTGAGCTTCGGGGTGCTATATCTGTTTGCTGTAATGCTGTTTTAGTGGAAATCTGACAAGGAGAGTAGGGGTCAAAACTTGTCATTTCCTGGATAACTATCATCTCATCTTTGACGTGTGGCGTGGTTAAGCTATATTTATTTCAGTTGGTGACTATATATAATGAAAAATACATTAACATTGTAGAGACAAAGCCTGCTTCGTTTAGAAGTTTTTTTTCTCTTTGGCTGCAATAGGTTTAGCTGACCTTTCTTATCTTCTGCAGTTGAATGAAGATAAGAGTCCTTTCCAGCGTATATTTGTCAATCAGGTATTTGGGTTTCCATTATTCCTAAATCTTAACTCCGCCTATGTTGTAATGACATAGCCGGTCCCAAGCCCGGGTAAAGGAGGAGGGGGTTGTGATAGGCTTGGCGAGCCAACAACTTACACTTATCCATTCTCATGGAAATGAAACCCAATAGAAATTCGTTGTTGTTGTTGTATTATTCCTAAATCTTATTGTATTCTTGTGATGATCACATTACTTTGCATGCATCTATTTTTATTCTACTCTGCACAGATGATTTGTCTTGAACATGTGATTTAGAAACAATGTTTTACCTCTCTTCCTTCATTTATTCTATTTTTAGCCAAGATGTTATGTTTTATTCAGATAGCATACTTTACCCTGGATTATTCAATGTGTCGTAATCCAGATGATTAGCTTTTTAGGTTTTAACAAGACATCTAACTATAAGCAAACTATCACATCGAGAAACATTCTGGAGGAGTCCTTTGTTGATATTATTTTTTTGGATTTTAGAATTGAAAAGAAAGATTATACAGAAAGCTATTAGCTGCTAATCATGCTATCACTTGTGTTTCTTGTCATTCTTTTATGAAAATAAGTATCATCAGTTAAATTATGGGCACACATCAATTATGATATTTCAGTTAAATTATCATCAGTTAAAAGACCCAAATGGGTCGGACCCTTCCCCGGACCCTGCGCAAGCGGGAGCTACATGCACCGGGCTGCCCCTTTAGTTCACTTGCACACTAGTACCAGCACGTCATGGATTGGGTGGTTCACTGTAATAGTTAAGTTAATAATGTTCTCTTCTTTTGGAAGACAGTTAGAGCAGACACAATGAGTTAAACCAAATATGATTCGATCGATCAGATTTTTTACTATTTTTTCTATCCCCTTTTTGACCATTAGAAATACCTGATCAGTAAGAATGCTGCTATATGGATAAGCTCTGACTCTTACTGAGGAATAAGCTAGCATATCATAGTATCCTGATGAAGCATACTTATGGCACCGAGTAACATTTCAGTAGATTTTATAAAACTGGAGCAGGGCTGTCACATCCGTTGTTTTCTTTGCTTTAGAGCAATATAATGATGAAATGATCGTTTATGGAACTCTGTTTTTTTGCTGCTTTCTTCTCACATATCTTTATGAGTACACCAACATCCTGTAACTTCCTTAGTTTTTGCCCGTGCGTTGCTACATAAGTTGAAATTTTTTACAACATACAACAGTACAACACATTTCATTGCGATCAGCTTAATCAGCATTGCCTCAGTACAACTAGCTGTTTGCATTGCACCATCCAGCGTTGTGCCCCCCCTTCATGCCACCACTTTTAATTATTACTAAACAATATTTTTGCAAGGGGATAGTATTCATGATTATTTGTACAATGATACAATAGCAATTTTTATTCGCACAAATTTGCATGATAAGCTGTTAAGTTTTGCAACTAAGATTTGAAACATAGGAGACCTTATTGAAGTCTTGTCTCTAAGAAAAGATATCTCAGTTATACTAAGAAAGATCAGATAAAAACAGTCACAGGAAACATCATTCATGAAGATCTTTATAGGAGACTATCAACCAATCACACCTTACTGAGGCTCTTTCTACAATTTAAGCTAGTCGATAATGCAGGTGTCATTCTGTTTGCATAGATAAGTCACCCCTCACCAGTAATCATGAACACAAAGCATCTTGAAAATTAAACCAGACCAAAATGCTTTACATTTGAGTCAAAAGAAGTATGCTACAGTGTTCAGAAATTCACATTCTAATATCTCTCATACAACTATTCCTCAAATATTATAAATTATTTCAATAATCAGATAATCCTATTCCACATTCATTGTGTATGAGGCTCCTCCTCCTACAACAACAACAAAGCCTTTGTCCCAAGCATGTTGGGGGTAGGCTAGACATGATGAGGCTCCTCCTACAATCCGAAAAGTTCAGTAGGAGAAAAAATCTCAGCAGCATCCTATGAAGATCTAAATCCATTCACAATTATGTGATGATTCAGTAAGCACTAATTATCATGTCCCCCTCCAATTGTTACAATATTGTGGTTTTCATGACTCATGAGAAGAACACAAGGGAGAGTATCTGTAACCTTGCAACTAACCCTCTCAATCCAGATCATGTCATATAGCAAATGCTAAAGAGAACAACAAAAGGCTTAACAAATTAGAAGTGCTGGAGTGACGGAGAGTGACTTCTTTAGCGTTACCCTTCTGTTGCTGGACTGGATGCCACCGATGGAATGTTTGCCGGTTCACCCCAGCGCTTTGAGGCGAGTGCACCAGCCAGTATCTTTGGCATTCAACTCAGGAGCTGGGGAGTCGGCTGACAGCCTGACATAGATCTAGCAGGTACTGACATCAGGCTCCAAGTGCCACCGAACTCTCAAGTGTTGAGCTCGGATCCAAATCGTAGGATAGCAAGCTTCAGTCGTAGGACAACGGCAGCATTTGCGCAGAGTGGGAGGTGGCCACCAATGGAGAAGAAAAGTATATCATTGAAGAGTTCTGCAGCGAAGGCAACCACCAGACTTGGTGCCAGCATCCATATGAGAAGCAAGATCTAGGGACGATTGGGGATGGAGATGACATCGTGTTGCAAGTTGCTTGGCGTGGGAGGTGGTTCAACTTGCGGAGCATCTGTCAGAGCGACGGCACCAGTTGCGGCGGAGAGGTACGGAACCCCAGGTAGGTCACCCTCCATGTCACCATCGCATGTGCGGAGATTGTGGACAAAGGTGCAGCTGCGGGATGTGGCTTGCTTCGAGCGCAGAAGTGGCACATGTGTGGGACTCAGCTGTCCGCGCACGAGTTCTATGAGGGGCGTGGGAGGGGCGACGGTCGGCCGCCATTCACCACAAAATCACATTTTTATGTATAGTAAAGAAATCTGCCCCAATGCCCCTGCAGGTTAAACGATGTGCAGAGATGTCACGTAAACTAAGGTTTTTCAGTGATCAGATCAGTAAGGCAGGTGTAAAATCTTCTGTCATTCCTGCACTTCAACCAGATATTGATCTGGAGGAGCTTGAGGTGAGTCATTTATCCTTCCATAACAGAAGTTTTCTTTTACGACTATGTATTTATGTAAGTATAGCTGTATTAAGTGAGATATATAGCTTGTTTGAACGATTACAAAACTTGCTTTGTTGGATCTCCAGGTAAAATTGGGTGAGCATGAACATGAGCTGCTTGAGATGAATACAAACAGTGACAAGCTACAACAGACATATAATGAACTTCTTGAATTCAAGTTGGTCTTGACAAAGGTTGTATTTCTATTCTTGCAAAACATGGAACTGTGCCAAGTATTTTCTTTTGCTTGTTCAAACGAAGGATAAAAGGGCCTGTACTGTACTAGTTGCTTCTAACACCTTCTTAATGATAGCCCTTACTGGCTTTTTCTAGGAAAATCTTACAAATATACTGTATGTGATGAGTCAGTAAAATGTTGGCTTCGGTACTGTGATCGCTGCTTGTCATATCCCTTGATTTCTCATATAACATCTTGCAGGCAGGTGGCATCCTTGCTTCTTCCCACAACCATGCTGCTTCTGCTGACCGGGAGCTAGATGAAAACATAGATGAGAAGGAAGTAGATGAGGGAAACGCCTATTTGCTTGAACAGGTCTTAGTTTTGCTCTTATCAGTAAAGCTAACATTATTCCATTTTCACATTCGATCCTAAGTTCTAAAAAATGAAACTGTTTGCAGGGGGTACATCAAGGGTCCAATAGAAATTCTGGGGTGAGATTTGTCAGTGGGATAATATTGAAGTCTAAGGCATTGGCTTTTGAGAGGATGCTTTTCCGAGCCACAAGAGGAAATTTGTTATTCAATCAGGCGCCTGCAGGAGAACCTGTAACTGATCCCATATCTGGTGAAGAGGTCTGATAGTCATGGTTGCCCTTGCCAATTCTTGTGTATTTGTGTTAGATTATTTATCTATTGCACTAGTTCCTCTCTTTTTTCCCTCTTCATCTAGTTTTTTACAATCCACACTTATTTCACCACCAAAATTCAACCTAGCTGCTACAGTTTGTTTGGTTCCTTAGAAACATTCAAAACATCTCAATAATATTTTAACATTTTGACAGGTAGAGAAAACTGTTTTCGTAGTTTTCTTTTCCGGGGATCAAGCCAAAGCTAAGATATTAAAGATCTGTGAGTCATTCAGAGCAAGTTGCTACCCTGTTCCTGAGGATATGGTCAAGCAGAGACAAATTTTCCATGGGGTACTTTTTTATTTTATTTTTTGTGTACTTTGAATGACAAGACATGATTTGACCCTACTTAATGCTCTTTTTTTGGAGCGATCTCAAGGCCTAAGCAATATCTGGCTTACTCTTTTCTTTCTGTTCTTGGCGTGTTTGTGCATTCCATTTTTTTCTGTGGGTGGGACTGGGGGTCTTAAGCACCTTGTATAATTTATTTGGTATAAAAAAACCCTATCCCCAAGTATATTAGCTGCCCTTGCTAATGCATTTCATTAAGTTTGAAAAACATATCCCTGTCTAAACTGTTCACTATGAGATTACCGGTCTGTTGTTTATCCTCCATATAAAATCTTGACTGTAACGTGGGTCATATTCATCACTTATGTCTTCATCCATCATAATGTAATCTCAATACTGTGAGTTGAAGTAGTAACTGCCACAAAACTTTCGTTAGGTGTCTGGCCGCCTCTCTGACCTTGAAGTTACTTTGGATGCTGGAATCCAGCACAGAAACAGAGCTCTTGAGTCAGTGAGGTCACAATTGTGGAGATGGACGATCATGGTAATCAAGTAAATGCCAATTTCTCCATTTTTAATTAAATTATGTACCTTTTCACCTCTGGAAATCCTTTGAAATTTGTTGTGTTATTATATGGAATTGTATTCCTTTTTAGGTTAAACAGGAGAAAGCTGTATATGACACGCTGAACATGCTGAACTTCGATGTGACAAAGAAATGCCTTGTTGGTGAAGGATGGTGTCCCATATTTGCTAAATCTCAGGTCTGTGAGACTATGGTTATTCGAACTAGTGTGGCTTTTCTTCAGAAAATGTATCTTACTTCCAACATGCATTTCAGATCAGGGAATGTTTGCAGCGTGCGACACTTCACAGTAACTCGCAAGTTGGAACCATATTTCATGAGATGGAGACTATTGATCCACCACCTACATATTTTCAAACTGATAAATTTACCAATGCTTTCCAAGAAATTGTTGATGCATATGGGTATGTATAACATTGCAAAATTCAGCATGAATGAGTTATTTAACTTTGTGATGCCTTTTTACTTCGTTGGAGTTGCTTATGATTATCATTAGATGCTTGTTTTATAAAAATAGTCGTGGAAAATCAGGTATACTCTTCTATCTATTTGGCCTAGGGCAATTTTTTTGCTGTCCTGTTATGAAGGGTTTGTTGGTTGAACTTGGGTGGTGATCAAGTGGTAATGTATCATTAGATTACAGTATATTAAACTTACATTGATGCGAGGTTGGGCCTGAGTTACTTTGAACTTTAATTTTCTTAGTTGGCGTGTGAGTGTTCAGTGGTTCCCGTGAGCTATCGCTATTGATGATCTTGCAAGGCTGACTGCTTCCTGAGACCTTACAGGTTATTTGAATGCATACTTGATGTGAATGCTATTGTTTTGGAACGTTCTACTTTTTTACTCTTTCTTTATCGTTCTCTTGTGAGTTGACCATGATTTTGTATTCTTGCAGAGTTGCTAGATATCAAGAAGCTAATCCAGCTGTATATTCTGTTGTCACATTCCCATTTCTTTTTGCTGTTATGTTTGGGGATTGGGGTCATGGGATATGTCTGTTACTAGGAGCTTTGGTTCTTATACTTCGTGAGAAGAAACTTTCCTCTCAGGTATATTTGACTGAAACCGAACCATTTTCTCTCTTTTTGGTATAACCATAGCATACAAATTCTCTTTTGTGTTATTCTTTAGATAAAGTTGATAATCGAAAGGTTACCGCATCCACACAGCTTTGTGCACAATACTTGATTAATTATTACATCGTATCACCTACAAGCTGAAAGTTCTAATAGATAAATACACACTGCTGATGCTATTAAATCACTACCATTACTTATTTCAGAAGCTTGGTAGCTTTATGGAGATGGCATTTGGTGGGCGCTATGTTATTCTTCTGATGGCATTATTCTCAATATACTGTGGTCTTATATATAATGAGTTCTTCTCAGTTCCATTCCATATATTTGGAAAATCTGCATATGAGTGTCGGGACAAAAGCTGCAGGTATGTCTCAAGATAATGTTTCATATGTTGGACACGTTATAGTGTATTAGCTAAAATACCTCGACTAAGGTCAACTATTTGTTAATTGCGATTCCGTTATGCTGGTGCTGGATTGAAATCTCAATTTTTTTTGCTTACCTTATCTTTCCATGGCAGTAATAGTTATAACTTCAATTTTCTGTGTGAACGAGCTAGGGTTTGTTCCGTATCTTAAACCACTAAAAGTCGTGATGATTGGTTTGTGTAGTGTACATAATAAATTTGTTAACTACCGTCAGTGTTTACACCATCGCTTTTCCTGTAATATCGAAGAGCTATACATGTAACATTATAGACACATGCACAACCACAACAATAGACGGTTCTGCAGAAGGTCCAGAGATCTCTTTCCATTTCTATATAGCAATGGTAGGACAAGGAAAAAAACCCTACTCTAACACACTTTACTAATCCCACCTATACCTTTCTAGACATAGCCGGTCCCAAGCCCGGGTAAAGGAGGAGGGCTGTGATAGGCTTGACGAGCCACCATCAAAACCAGCCATTCCTATAGATATGAAACCCTGTTTGGGTTTCATATCTAGCCTACCTCAACGTGCTTGAGATAAAGGCTTTGTTGTTTGTTTGTTTGTTTGTAACACACTTTACTGCCAGATAACTATGCGCTGAGCATTTTATTTCCGGAAATTCTAAGACCTAATTGTGTGCTTCAGTGATGCACATACTGCTGGTCTCATCAAAGTCCGTGATCCCTATCCTTTTGGAGTGGACCCAAGTTGGCGTGGAAGTCGATCTGAGCTACCCTTTCTAAATTCGTTGAAGATGAAGATGTCTATACTAATGGGTGTGACCCAGATGAACTTGGGGATTGTATTAAGTTATTTTGATGCTAAATTCCATGGAAATGTTCTTGACATAAGGTACTATATGGTCCTTTGTATATTCTCTTTCGATGCAGCCAAATTAGTGAGGTTAAGGTGCGCTAATTTTTAATGCATTTTTTCAGGTATCAATTCATTCCTCAGATGGTTTTCCTGAATAGCCTTTTTGGCTACTTAGCACTCCTGATTCTCATTAAGTGGTGTACGGGCTCTCAAGCCGATCTGTATCATGTCATGATATATATGTTCCTTGATCCTGCTGGAGATCTTGGAGAAAATCAACTGTTTTGGGGCCAAAAGGAACTTCAGGTTATATGATGCTCCCTTTAACCATATAAAACAAATACTCTGTAGCATCCTTTGTGCACTAACTTATAAGCTTTGCACATGCAGATACTTTTGTTGCTTCTGGCTATGGTAGCTGTTCCATGGATGCTCTTCCCAAAGCCTTTTATCTTGAAGAAACTTCATAAGGAGGTATAGCGTTATGAAAAAAATATTCTTGGATAACATATTAGCCAATTTTCTTTACTAAATTATTTGCTATCATGCTAATCCTTTTCATTATGGGATCCCTGGAGTTCTTGGAGAGTAGATAGTTACAATCATGTAGAATTTCAAGTGAATGATCAACGCTTTAGAGAAACTAATATCCTATTCTGCTTAATTAAGCAACGAACCTTGGCTGCGAGTGCAATGCCTAATGTTCTACACCGTGATGCAGAGGTTTCAGGGTCACACCTACCATTTCCTAGGGACATCTGAAATGGATCCAGATTCTGAACCTGATTCCGCTCGAGCACGTCATGATGATTTCAATTTTAGTGAAGTTTTTGTGCATCAAGTGATACATTCCATTGAGTTTGTACTTGGTGCAGTTTCAAATACCGCATCCTATCTTCGACTTTGGGCCCTGAGGTTTGCCATCATGCTTTTGCTGTAATGTTTAATTCTCTAGGTTCAGTTCCTCAGTTCTAAATATTGTTTGTATGTTTCAGCTTGGCTCATTCAGAGTTATCAACAGTTTTCTATGAGAAGCTGCTGGTACTTGCATGGGGGTAAGCACCTCTCTTCCATTTGACTTTAACAATCTTGTTAATCAGTTTTTCATATATCATGACTGTTTCTCTTTTAAAAAACCCTTGTCCAAACTATTTCTCTGTATATACTTTCATGATGGACGAAATCCAACAAGTGCTTAGTTCAGTTTTCACTATCGTTCATAGGTATGACAGCCCTATTGTGAAGTTAGTTGGACTTGTAGTTTTTGCTTTTGCTACTGGCTTCATATTGCTCGGGATGGAATCACTGAGTGCCTTTCTGCATGCACTCCGTCTGCACTGGGTTGAGTTTATGAACAAGTTCTACCATGGGGACGGTTACAAATTCAAGCCATTCTCATTTGCTCTGCTAGCAGACGAGGAGGACTAATACATGTAAAATCCAGTACGTGAAGAGATTCAGCTTTTTACTTGAAATTTTGGGAGCACAAGAGTGAAACTTCATAGGAAAGAGGGGATCATTCCCCCCAATACACAGCATTTTGTCAGACCGCCGCCGGACTTCTTCCTAGCCCACCGTGCAGTCGTAGCCGAGACAGCCAGCGTTGGGGAAGGAGATTTTGTAAGTCCACGGCCATATTGTAGAGGTCAGGTTCATCGTACAGTTCCGCCAATGAAGATGCAGATTATAGTTGCTAACAAAAAAGATAGAAATGTAAATTTGGTCTGCCTACTATAGTTTTTTATTTTTACCAAAGTGACTTCCCTGTACCACTTATAAATGGAAAACAGACTCTTTAAATCAGGTTTGATAACTTATTTAACTCAGATCGATGTCATGGAAAGACGGACAAAATCTTGATGGCCGCAGCGGTATCAGTTCTCGGCACAGTTATAGTTAACTGGCAATATTCAATGATCTCTCAAAAGTCGAACAAATGTCGTAACTAGGAAAATGGTTTGTTCTTATTTGCTGTTTCTCGAGCTAATAAAGACATAATGTAAAGGCTTTGACCCAGCTCTGAACTCCAGCTCTTAATCATGCATGCGAGAAATTAAATTTTTTAAATTTCATCTAGAGTAAAAATAAAATGACTCAGCCCCAGATACATGTTTGTATCAAATGAAGCAAAAATATAAGTTCAAAAAAGAAGTGCGCCACCAAGGGAAAGCGTCTCACGAAAAACTGGCCCATCCTTCTAGTCGCCAAGCGATTTTCAGAGCCCACGCATGATAGGCCCAATGCCACAAGGGGAAAGGCTTGTAGGCTATAAAGCTGCTGTTTGCAATTTGCACACCTTGAACACAGGGAGACGCCTGATTCAGATGACAGCCTCGCATCCGCGGGAACTCGAACATAACAGAATTTGTTTGAGAAACGGAAATAAAAGAAATTATATGTTAACATGAATGCTAATCTTTAATCGGCTAAAATTTGAGGTCCTGACCTATTTGAAGATTCATATCCTTGTTATTAGTTGTTTTTTGTTCTTATAAATTTTTTATTGATGTACTAACTATAGAAAAAGTATAAAATGTAGCTGTAGATTTAGATCTAATGGATGTAAACACACCAGATTTTTTGGCCGATTGAATATTAGACTTCCCCATATGTTAGCCATCATTGTTTGAGCCTAGGATCACTACAATAGATTTATGCTTAAAAATACAGATGTAAATGTCAAAGGTTGAAAAAATAGCAACGATAAAAATTCTGAATATACAAACAAAAGCAAGCACTAATCCATAGGTAAATCTATTCTGATGGAAGCAATTTACATCTGAGAGGCAGCCATCACAAAAGTTAAACAACCTTTTAAGGTGCTTCAATTATCTGCCAGTAAACATGGACCCAATGCGCGGTCAATTTCCTTAGCAGATGGATAACCACTGGATAAAAAGAAGTATTGTCAGAACAACGAAAGAAGCACACTGAGTGGAAATTTGTGGTTATAACATGAAAGTTATGCACTAAAATGGCAGATCATGTACAAGGAGAAAAGAAAAGGAGAAAAAGAGTCAAGAAGTAATAACAATACCAGAGAACTGCCGCTGCCTTCAATTTTAGCCTTTCAGGCATCCCCACTGTGGTACTGGGCACGCATAAGGAAAATATTTGTCAGCAAAATAATGTAATCATTGCAATATTTGTGTCATTTAGCCTCAGATGAATTATAGCATTGCTTTAATGACAGTATGCAACTATCATTACCTGAGGTTGTATATAGCCCATCCCTTGGTTGTAAACTCCATGCTGAACCAACTACAAGAATCATGAGGAAGTCAGTTTCAAGCATAACTGGGAGGAGCTGAGGGTGGTAACACAAGTTACACAGACTAACCTGGTTAGTTGAGCTGTTTGTGCCACCATGGGGATTCATTGCGTCCTTTTTGCCAGAACCTTCACCTGCCTTTGTAGACAACTTACTATCACCCTACCACAAATTAACAGGAAAAATAGTTATGATCCACAATATGCATTTACAAAATTGCAAATAGTACATGAAAGTATTAATTTGTTCACAGAAACCACACCATGTAGCACAGAAGCTTTGCATTGTAGCCAGAGAAATAATCTAAAAGGATAGATCTTCAGACAAAGTTTCTTAGAAGTAGTATGTGTAATGCATCACTTGCAAATTTGGCAGCTTCAGTGGCGAAGCTGGCAGGACATAATCTTTCCAGATGGTGCACATCAAGGGGGGGGGGGGGGGGGGTTATGAGCATTTCCTGTCAACTGCTAACTTATATAGCTCAATAACCTGATTAAGTTGTACTATACAGTTTGTCTCAAAGCAAAGTGCAGTGTGTTTGCACTGTAAAAGGAATTGGAATACCAAGCTCTAGGAATATGCCTCATCCACTCCCTCTTTTTTTTTCAAATTATCATTATAGTTCCAAGTAACTAGGAAAGACAGAGAAAACACAGAAGTTCTGTAGAGTAAGGAGCAGATTATAGAGGTAAACATGGGGAAGGGTATTGGATCACATACCTCCATCTGCAATTACCACCCGCAATCCACGAAAGAGATTATGCAAGCGGACACAGAAGCGTCATGAGGTCAAAATACTTTTAAACAGGGTACACGGAAAAGGGATCAACATGTACACAACAGTGAGCACGAACCACCACTCACCTCTCTGTACTTTTGTAGGTAGTTCTTGAGGGGGTCGACGTACTCCTCGAATCCGAGTGTGGCCATCGCCCAGAGCAGATCATCCCCGTTGATGGTCTTGCGCTTCTCCTTCTGGCACTTGTCGCTCGCCCTGAACACGCCGCCGCCGAAATCAGGATCACCAGAAAAAAAAAGAACTGAAGGAAACGAAACGAAGCCAACCCGATCCAAGGCCAAAAGGGGCTACACTACCGGCCAGTCTCAACTCACTCGCTGGTGACGAAGGAGATGAACTCGGAGACGCACTCCTGCAGGGTCTCCTTGGCGTCCTTGGCGATCTTGCCGTTGGCGGGGACGGCCTTCTTCATGATGCGGCTGATGTTGGCGATGGGCAGGAATCGGTCCTGCTCCCTCACCCCTCCGCCTCCGCCGCCGCTGCCGTCGTGGCCCCCGCTGTCGTCCGCCATCGCCGGGAGGCCAGCCCCCGCCAAAACCCTAGATCCACCAACACGAGGTCACACAACGACATCGATCGCGTCAGAGCTCAGGGCGGCGGCGCCGGGAGCCGGGAGGTGGCGGGCGGGCTGCGTGTCGACGTGCCGTACGTACCTTATAAAAAACTGGCGCGCTCGCGCGGAGGCGGGACGGGGAGCGGGGGAGGAGAGAGGGGGTGGCCGCGGAGAGAGGAGGAGAGGAGGGGAATGGGGATCGGACGCTGGAGAAGGGGAGGCGGTTCGGGTGGGTGCGATGGAGGAAGCCGCGGATCCGGGCCGTTCGTCAGTTGCCAATGGCGGACGAGGCGGGGAGTGATCCCTGGGCCCACCACGAGCACCTCCTCCTGCTGGTGGACCCCGAGCCGGGGTTTAGATTTTTCTTTTCTTTTTTCTGATCAGATCTTTTCTTTTTCTATTCGTACTGTTATTATCACAATTTTTTATAACAACCTGCCTAGATTAGAGATCATCCTCAGTCCGACATCTAAATTATAGATCAGGTCCTCATGTTGGCGTTCCTACCGTTTTAAAAGCTCAATCACTTGCTCCATTTTTTAAATTGTTACCGATAAAACAACAGTTTTAGTTTAAAGATTAATTATAGTTTCTACTCTCTTCGGTGCACAAAAAATTATCGTTCTACATAGAAACCATGAGTGCACAAAAAATTAATGTTGAAGCAAAATCGAGGAGTTTGTCTCATGAAAAAAAGTAATAAACACGTGGTAATATGTGTGGCTAGAAATTGAACCTGCATGAGAGACCTGAGAAATAGTGAAGTAAACCAGTCAAGCTATTAAAGGGACTACAATAGTAATAAGAAGAAAATTTATTTAATACTTCCTTGATATGCAAAAACATGTCCAAAGCGATAATTTTTTGTGCACCAGAGAGAGTATGAAGTACAAAGAAGAGACTCATCCGCAGTTAGCAACAGCATCAGGCAACAACAAATTGTCAAATTGGGTAGGGTGCTCAACATGAACACAGCAGCTAAATTCCCAAATAAAACACAAATCAACAAGATGTATTTGGTGATGGTAAGGAATCCGGCTGACCAAAACTCATGATTGTACTACTCTGAACAGAAGTCCGACAAGAAATGGTTTTCACCCACACAATATGAAGTTAACAATTTTGGGAGTGTGCTGTAACATAAGCAAGAAACCATTCTTCTTCGACATTTAAGCATTCAAACTTTCTACTCCATGCTTATACGATCAATGTGCAAGAGCAATCTAAGACCTCGGCTTCTCCTTCTTCTCCTTGAAAAGGGCAAGCAAAGACACACCAGAGACCTTAACGACCTTGAACCGGACACCAGGAATGTCTCCCACGGCGTGACCCTTACGACCGAATCCAGCAATCAGCACCTCGTCCTGGAGAGAAACAATAAAATACAAATTATGTTGTTGCTGCATGTAGATGTCAGGACAAGAAATAAAAAGCACAGGATGCAGACTTACATTTTCCTCAATGAAGTTCAAGCAACCATCATTTGGCACAAAGGCAGCAATCTTCTTGCCATTCTTCACAAGCTGGACACGGGCACACTTACGGATAGCAGAGTTTGGCTGCTTGGCCTCAATACCACTGTAATGGAATCAATACCAATTTAGCAAAAGTTGACAAAAAAACAAGTGTAAAGAACAAAAACATTAGAGCTTCTGCTTACATCTTCTCAAGAACAATGCCCTTGGCGTGAGACGACCCCGCAAAGGGTTTTTTCCACTCATTGCCCAAGTGGCTCTTCTTGTAAGCCTTGTCAGCCCACCTCTGGTTCCTGCGGTGTGTCTTCAACTTGCGACCAGCTCCCATACCACGTGTCTTCCTGTGTACAAAGATTTAAACGTGGTTTACATCTCATTAAAACAGTAAAAATGCGCTCATGACCATCATAGTTGATATTAAATCCAATGCAAATGCCAGTGTGATAGAAATACTGGAAATATATATCAAAATTACAGTGTACTCGGTGAATAAACGACTGCCAGATGCACACATAGTGTTACAACTAAATGAGTAGAAGGAGCTCAATCATATAACACAAAATAGCCATATGAGAAAAAGCATGCTGTGTGCCAAACGAACCAAATGACTGCAGTTAAGTCCAAATACAAGACATCCTTCTGAACACCAGTAACAATCATCATTAAAATAGAATTAGATTGCTGACTATATTACAAACATTGTTATCTAAAATGCCTTACAACTCTACACAGTAGGGACCATTACAAGACTAAATTTATTGGAAAAATCTTTTTTGAGTGTTCTAGATCGAGGATTAGACTCCATTCAAGGCTTTTAACTATACATAATGCCATAATGGACAGAAAGGACGAATCGAGGTGTATGCTACCGTGCATAACTTCCCTGGTCCAAAAAAATTGAATCCAGAAAGATAATATTGCACAGCAGCAACGAATTGATGTCGCTTATGAATATGTTTAGCGCTGACGTAGTATAATCTTATCAGCACTGGACCGTCAATAAGCTTGATTTCATCAAATAATCTACTCATTCTCAACCAGGCATCAGGATCGAGAAGCATTCTCAAGCAAAAACATGAAAATAAACGAAGTAGACCGTGATAACTACTACAGAGGCAGGTCATGTTATAATCAAACACGCCAAACAACACTAGATTGCTAGATCGCTAAGGCAGAAGATAAGCGTCACAAAACAGATCACGAGAGTGCCGAGACGAGAGAACAAGTACCCCATGTTGACCGGATGGTTCGGGAACGCTGCGCGGAGGAGGGGTGGTACGGCGGCTGCGGCTGCGGCGGCGGCGTGGAGCACGGGCTTGGGGCGGCGGCGGCTTCAAGAGAGGTGAGATATTGGGGTGATGAAGCAATTTATATGCTGCGGGTTTGGTGTTTAGGGTTTGCTCTAAGATTCGTGCCAGTTGATGGAACGCTCGTGATGCGGGGCGAAGAGAGTTCGAGCGATTAGATGGACCCGGTCTGCCACGTAGACAGAGAGGAAAGCTTATGGATGTGTGGGCAAATATATGGTGGACCTGGCCCGCCGCCACGTAGTATCAAATGAAATTAATCAGGCTGAAGCCCAAAAGCCCATTTTCCAAACAGTCTCTGGTGGCGCAGCATCCACCCCGGCTACCAACGGCGGCACGAGATCACTAGCATCTCTAGAAACTTCCTACTCGCCTCTGCCTTCCCCTTCCTCCGGTCCCAGACCCAAGCAACCCTCCTCCCGTCGCCGTCTCCCTCCTTCCGCCGCCCAATTCCCGGCGTTCGCGAGCGCGAGAAGAGCAGCCGGACAGGATGCCGCCGAAGAAGGGTCAGCCGTCGAAGGCGGACCTGACCAAGAAGCAGAAGGTCGTGGAGGACAAGACGTTCGGGCTCAAGAACAAGAACAAGAGCAAGAACGTGCAGAAGTACGTCCAGTCCCTGCACCAGGCGGTCCAGGCCAAGCCCGACCCGTCCAAGACCGCCGCCAAGGCAAGGGAGAGCGCTCAGATCGAACCCCGCGCGGGCTTTTCTACGCCTCATCCATTTGTTTTGCTCTTCTGATGTTCTGTTTCTTTCCTGTGGATGTGGATGCGCAGAAGAAGAAGGAGGAGGAGAAAGCGCGCGAGAAGGAGCTTAATGATCTGTTCAAGGTCGCCGTCAGCCAGCCCAAGGTTCCCGTTGGTACGGCCTCTTCTCCTTCTGCTTAGGCATCTTGAGTAGTCCTATCCTAGCTAAGATGTATGTAGTACGTATTGGTTTGTATATGAAATTAATTGCTGTCAGAAGCCTCATTCAATACCATTTTATCAAAATGTTTTTCCCGTTCAGTGTAAGTTGTACATTGTGAAATATGAGTAACTCTAGCCCCTTTTACCTGCACATGGATGTAGCAAAGTTATTAGGATGAGTATGGTGCTTATTCTGGATTTCTGGTGATGCTGTAATTCTGTTGTTGCAGGTGTTGATCCCAAGTCAATTTTGTGCGAGTTCTTCAAGGTTGGCCAATGCCAGAAGGGTTTCAAGTGCAAGTTCTCTCATGACTTGAATGTCCAGAGGAAGGGTGAAAAGATTGATATTTACACGGACAAGCGTGATGCAGGTAAGAGATAAATATAGTTTGACTGTTGTGCTTTATTTTGTGTTAGTTCGTTAGAAGTGTTATTTTTCTTTAGGGTACAAATTGATATGTTTTTGTTTTGGCCAGAAACTATGGAGGATTGGGATCAGGAGACTCTCGAGAAGGTTGTTGAATCAAAAAAGATGGAGTATCAGCAGAACAAACCTACTGATATTGTATGCACTGCCCCAAGCCTATTATACAATCAATCACTAGTTTCTTCCAGTCAAATGTTTTCCTACTTACTATAAACAATCTTTTCATTATTTAATATATTTGTCCTAGGCAACCTTTCCCAGTGTTAATGTGTTATCCTAAACGATAGACGCTAAACAGTCGGTGACCCATCGTTTAGCGTCTCAACAGCCCACACGTGTTTAGACAGCGATTAGATGGGCTAAAAGATTTGGTACTGTAGCATACTAGCAGAGGAAAATAGAGGCCAGTAGAAAAGAAGAAAAGAAAAAAATGGGGAAAAGAAAAAGAAAGAGGGAGGGAAGGCGTCCAGTCCAACCCAGTAGCTTCCTAAGTCATATGACCGTGTGTCTGTGTCCTAGGCTCCCAACAATCAATGGAATTCCACCGCCATCGTAATGCAGTGCTTCTTCAATCTCTCACCTCCCTTTCTTCCTCTCACTTCACATTGTCGCCAAGAAAACAAAAAAGAAAGAGGGAGGTAAGGCGTCCAGCCCAACCCAGTAGCTAAGCCCACAAGAGCTTCCCCGAGTCATATGACCGTGTGTTTGTGTCCTAGGCTCCCAACAGTCGACAGAATTCCACCGCCACCGTTATGCAGTGCTTCTTTAATCTCTCGCCTCTCTTTCTTCCTCTCACTTCACATTGCTGCTAGTCTGCCTCTCATCCTTCTCACTTCCCTGCTCTTCCTCTCCATGCTCCCCATCAAATCGACTTTCCTAGTGCTCTCTCAGCTCACTGGCGACCAGCCACAAGCATCGGATCTGACGAGTACAGAGGAGATGCCCTCCCCACGCGGATGGGTTGGGGCTCAGGGGCGGCGGCGCTTTGATGGTGCGCACGAGAGGATGGGGCTTGCAGACGGCAACACTTTGATCGGCACATGGGCGGCAACGCCTCTCATGAAGAGGTGAGGGCGATAGGATAAGAGGCGGCCGTCAAACCTAATGTTCCCTTATATACTCCCTATCTCTTTTTATCTCATCCCGTAAACGGTTCGGTAGACGGTTAAAACAACATCTAAATCCATCTTAGAACCGTTTCGTTTAGCCTGTTTAGGGCGTTTAGACGGTCTGGTCAACCGTTTAAAGGACCGTTTAGGCTCTAAACAATACAGTAGACTCGTGCTTACCATTTAAACATGCTTAGATTACTGTTTAATACCGTTTAGGATAACATTGATCTTTCCTATTTGTTTGCCATATTGGAACTACTGCTCTGTCACTGTGCTTGGTTTGTTAACATTTCTGCTGATCAAGGAGTCAGGCTTAAATTACACATAATTTTGTTGACATCTTGGCTATTTCCTGTCGAAAACATTCAGGATGCAACATCATCATTAAGCAATTTACTTAACACACTAGCTGTATCTGCCTGGCTTGTAATTAATATTTGACAGGAAAACTATGATGTTGCCTCGTTGACTCCTGAGCAAATACACACATTGTTTTTTCCTTGACTTATATTTGGCAGAAAAACTATGTGCCTACCATATACAGATTGAATGCCATTGTATCAGCAGTGCTTGTATTCCCATGATCGTGACATAAAAATATCATATTATGATGCAATGGCATCTGCAATTTTGTGCTGTTTCTATTATAACTCTGTTCAAGTCTTCATAATAAATAATTGTAATGGTTCTTTTTTTTACATAGCTTATTTTATTTTGGAAACTCGATATTTTCCTTTTGTCTTTACATTACCTTGTTAAAATAAGACGACAATTTTGGTATGTGTTTTGTGCTGTAGGTTTGCAAGTACTTTCTTGATGCCGTGGAGAAGAAACAGTATGGGTGGTTTTGGGTTTGCCCAAATGGTGGGAAAGATTGCCATTACAGGCATGCACTTCCGCCTGGATATGTACTAAAATCCCAAATGAAGGCCTTACTGGAGGAAGAGAGTGAAAAGATAGCTATTGAAGATGAGATTGAAGATGAGGTAGATAGATATCAATTGCATCCTTAGATTTCTGCAGTAGTGAAGCTTTTATCTAGCAAATTTATTATATCTCTTCTTGTTGTGTCCATCTGGCAGCGCAAAAAAACAAAGACGTCAACCCCAATGACTACGGAATTGTTCATGGAATGGAAGAGGAAGAAGGCAGAAGAAAGAGAAGCTGGCCAAGCCGCCTTGAGGGTGGAAAGGGCAAAAAATGACCGCATGAGGTAATTCTCTTTTTTTTTTTGCTTCGAGTCATGGAAAGAGCATCTTGCAGAAATGCAGGGAAAGACTGCGTACAAAACACCCAAGTGGGTCGGACCCTTCCCTGGACTCTGCGCAAGCGGGAGCTACATGCACCTGGCTGCCCTTTCTTTTTTATAATTGTTTTATGCCCTCAATTAACTTATTGTAATTATACTTGTTTTTGTTTCCAGTGGTCGTGAGCTGTTCATGGCTGATGCAAGTGTCTTTGTGGATGATGCTGAAGCATATGAAGTCTATGAGAGGCATGAAGAGTCAGAGGCCAACGAAGAGCCGGTAAAGAAATTATCTTACTTGCTTTGTTGTTGTTGTTGTTGTAGTCATTGTCACCTGATAATGCTCTCTATTGAGATGTCATTAAAAAAGGGCATACCCAGTGCTGAAAGCTCCCACATGTTGTGGGGTCTGGGGAAGGGAATTTCTAGTCAGCCTTCCCCTTGCTTATTTTGCAAGGAGGCTGATTCGAACCCAGGACCTCCAGGACACAAGTGGAGTGACTCTACCACTGCGCCAGGCCTGCCCTTCTCTATTGAGATGTCATTGTCCTCCCATATATTTTTGTGGTACCCAATGTGCCAAAGCAAGTGCCTGTTGCTACCCGTGGGAAATCTAGGTTTTTGAGACAATGTGTCTTGGTCTACTCTTGGAGTCCCCCATATTTCCCTTCTCCTTGCGTGTTAACACATCTGAAAATGGTTCATGTCTGTAGCTTTTTACGTATTATTATTATGGAATGTAGTCTCTGTAACCCTTCTTAGTAGGCAAGTAGATGAATCCACCGGTTCAGTGTTTGTTCTTGATATATCAAAAAATTATATAGATAGGTCACTGGTTGATGCATTCAAGGATCAAGGGAGTATCTTTTATTCCAAGTGGATTCTATCAACTATGGAATGCAAATAGGTTTATTCATTACAAACCTGATACTATTCTTTATGGGTAGACTTCACCTTGCTACCATGATGATTTTCAACCGATACATCTCTTATCTGCTTTGACGATTTTCAATTGCTACATATATTATCAGCCTATATGTAGAGAACTGTGCGGGCCTGGAATAAAATATTGAATTTTAAATACACTCAAATAAGTGTGGATTATTTCTATAAATTTATATGCAGATTTCTTCTGTATTATGGGGGGGGGGGGGTTGTTACATCCATTCAAAGTGAATTGCATTCTGTTCCTGGACAAGGGCTTAGTTCAGTGCTTAACATAGCTAAATGGCGACTGGTTGTGATTTGTTTAATCAATATATATTTTGTCTTGATGTGTATATTTTTGCTTCTATGCTGCAGACCAAGAAAAGTCAGGATGCAGGTCCAAGTTCGTCAACTTCGAATAATAAGCAGGCTGAGGAGCTTGATGAAGATGATATCGATGTCGATGATGATTTGGACCTTGACGAACTAAATGAACTTGAAGCAAGTCTGTCGAGAACTTCCATTCAGATACGAGAACCTGGCGAGAGCACATCATCTTGAGCAGTAATACTCTGGAATGTCTTTGACAAGTACTGCTCTGTTTTTGGGCTCCAAGCTGATCTAGTTGCTTTAGAAACAGAGGTGGAGCAGATGCAAGTGGGATTGATTTTTGAGAGAATTATGATTATTAGCTACCTTGAGTTAGTAATGCTCAATGAATGATGCCCGGCGTTGTGATCACACATGACAATTGATGTTTGCTGTGTGTCCTTTTATCATGTAATTCTTGTTGGAGATATGTTGGTACATGTGAATAACAGGAATAATTTTTTTTCTCTACCTAGCTTATGAGCAAAATTTTGATGCCAACATAGTTACAAGTTGTGATTCACGGCCGTACAGGCTGGATTTCGGAGCACCAACGGATTGAGCTGATTTGCATCAGCATCAGCACGTACGATCTTTTCTGGCAAGTGCCTCGACTGTGGTATCTATAGCTAGCAAGGAATGATCGATAACACATCTCCAGCTTCATCATCAAAAACGAGAGTTAGTGACGAAGCTGCAGTAATTGAGTATCCTAAATAGTACAGATTTGCCGAAAGCATAATATTCTTCGCCGTGTGCCGACTTCTATAGTAGTCCATCCATCGTTCAGACCTGGAAATAAGAAAAAAATATACCAAAAATCAATATAAGTGACAGGAATTGTTTTTATACTAGATGTAATCACTCGAAGTGACAGACGGCGGGCACAAGACAAAAGGGAATAAGGCTAGCAAAATAACACAGCCAAAACAAAACTATGTGCTGTCAACCATAACCAATACAGTAAGTAAACCATACACTGACAACAACAGCATGTGGCAGGGCAAGCGACGGTAAGTCGGCGACCATCGTCGTAACTGATAGACCGCGTCCCTTGGATTCGGCTCATGTGGGGGCTGGAGCAAGGACTGTGGGACTTTCTCTGTGCAGTACCATTACGGTTACGGGAGTATTGATGTGTGGCCGATTACTTTGGTTCAGCTGGCTGACATTTTGGCAAGCATTGAAAGAGGGTATGGATGAGTAAATTTCACAAATGACAAGCCCAATTACGATCACAATCATGTAGCAACGTATCAGTCCGTACAGTACATGATACAACAAGGAGTAGGACACTTCTCTCTCTCTCTCTCTCTCTCTCTCTCTCTCTCTCTCTCTCTCTCTCTCTCTCTCTCTCTCTGCATTGCTTCACTCAAGAACAGAACTCTAAGCCTGATTTCAGGAGCTAAGAAACCTCAAGGCGAGCAACAGGCGAGGATCGATGGAGGGAAACGACCTTGCAAAACCTAGACCAACAGCTACCAAATCAAGAGAAGAACTCATCAGTCTGCACAATTCCTATGTCAAACGTCGCACAAAAAACCAAAACATCTAAGTTGGCTCATCATCAGGCAGCAGCTAATTGCTTTGCTTATCACCCGAAGCTGCGCTCCCTGTTCTTGGCGCCACCCGGCACCACGAGGCTTCCCAGGGTCTTGGCAACCTGCAGCTTAAGCTGACCCCTCTTGAGCGGCGGCCTCTTCTCCTTGTTGCTGCCGCAGCCGTTGTAGGGGTGCCCCAACTCCATTGCTCCTCCTCTGCTCCCACCAACTTCCCGACCCGCTGCTCCTGTTTGCCCTGGCTTGTGACTTGTGGGGGAGGGAGCGTGCAAGGCACCAGGTACTTATAGCCAGAATTCGTCAGGCACGTTGCGTTGGGAAGATGAAACCTGAAAGGCGCGTCCTCCTGCAGTCCTGCAGGCGGGCCAATGAGCAACCATAGGACTAATCTAATGCCAATTAGATGGTGACAAGCACATTAGGCTCATGCTGAATTGAAGCAGGATGCTCGTACGCCTCTTTCTCGGCCTAGATTCCGTGCTGTCACTCCACTGATAAGGTGGTGACTGTGCCTTTAAGTTAACTAATAATGTGATTGCGCTGGAGCCGAAGAACCTAGACGAGTGCGAACAGATGCCGGGGGGCGACACGTGCGGTCACTGACACAGCGGCCAGTGGCAGGCCCATACGTGCCCATTACCGCAGCTGACAGGACGCGTCTTGTCAGACGCGACCCGGGAACAAGAGACAGCGACCTGCAGTTTGGTCTTGGTCGGGAGAGCATGGATCACATGTCAGAAATAGACGTGTTTTAGGAATGATTGATTCGAGCACTGTGGCGGCGCCCGGCTGATGGTGGTGGGTGTGGTGGTGGGCCCCTGTTTTGGGCCACTTTTAGGTCGAGTGAGGGAGCACGCCGCTGCGTGGCGACGACACTCCTACTCCTAGGTAGAAGAAGCAGCAGTCAACGGCAGGAACAGAACATATAGTTACAAGGAGAATCGAATAGGAAAACACGGAATTGAAACAGAAGTTACAGAACGTCATATGGAAGGGGATATGGTATTTTAAAATCTTCAGAACTAATAATAAATAGTTGAAATCTTCTTTTGAAGGAGATATTCCTTGTTTTCATCTACGTATTCTATTCAATTCTCTCTTCAGGGCACGCTAATTAGTTAGAGACTTGATTACAGAAACAGCGGAACAGAAGTTACAGAACATAAAAACAGAGCGTAATGATTAAAGGGGGGCAGAAAGAAAACAGAAGGAAGCCAAAAAAGTTTCCGTTGCCGGGACTCGAACCCGGGTCTCTCGGGTGAGAGCCGAGTATCCTAACCAGCTAGACTACAACGGAATTTGAAGGAGCTTCACGTGGTAAAGTAATTAGAGAAATTATGGGCTCGAAATGCTGATCATTAGTGAAATGATGTATCTTGAGCCGTCTATTTTCTCCCTGCCATGCAACGGAAAACACCACCTCAGAGACGGTAGAAGTAGAATGATTCCGCCTTACAAAAAAACAAAGCTGCACTACAAATAAGTGATTGAATCGGAGTCTTAATGGTAGCTTTTCGTTTTGTTTTGTTTTTCCCCAATCAAGCGGATCACTATCTTCACCACGTCCACATCATCTTGGTCGGGCGCGGGGTCTCATCAAACCGGTGCAGTGCAGCCTCGTTTTTTTTTCGGTGCCAAGAGGATCCATCAGATAGCATCACTGGTCAAAAGCGATAATGGGGGATTGTCGACACCCAGCCCACGATAAATATAACACTAAACGACGTTACCGAACCCGAGAACGACTAGAATGCAAATAATCATTTGGTGCAATCGTGCAAAAATCCCTTCCAAACCACACGATCTATATCCTGCGGTGAATGTATTTTTACACTTAAACCCCCCCACCTAGCAATATAAGTTGAAAGAATTGAAGTGTGCAGGTGGGAAGGTCTAGATGTAAAAATGCAATCACCGTAAAATGAAAATCGTGTGGTCTAAGAGGGATTTTTGCACGATTGCACCAAATGTCTGTTTGCATTCTAGATGTTCCCTACCGAACCCATCATTAGATTAGGCTTCTTTATGTTCTTATAGGTGGAAATTTTACGCACAAAAAAAAGATAGAGACTAGAATCCTCAAAACACATAAAAGTAACGAAAGATCCTCTGGCTACCAAAAGCTTTTCTGCGAGATGCAGCAAAAGAAACGCAAGGTGTTTCTGATAGAGTACTCCTGCCAACAAAAAAAAATTCCTTGTACCAACAATCAAAAAAATTATTTTTCTGTGTTGAAACACAGTACAAACAAACCACCTACAGGTGTCGTCTTCTCAGGTCGGGAGAACCCGTGTTCTCACTTCTGTTCGTAATTCCTGAACTCGAATTCTGAATGGGGTACGGACAGACGGTGCCCCACGGGAGGAGAAGCGCAGCGACAGTACGTAGAAATGGACCAGGTCGAGGCGTGGATGGCGACGTAGCGACCCAGATGCGTGCTTCCGTGACCGCGTCCCTGTAACCCAAGATGTCTAAACTCTTGGGGCACCTGTTCGAGTAAGAGATGCCGACCACAGGATATGCGATCTAGTATAAGATTTGATAACCTGGAATTTTTCATAATACGAATTTCTAAAGCTGAATTAAGATCTGTTGACGCTAAAAACACACAACCACGTCCCATGCGGTTCAGAAACCGTGCAGTCTGTGATGATCGAGACTTCCGGGTTTCACGGTCTCACCATGAAAACCAACAAGCACTCATCCGAGAGGGACTCATCAGTACAGACACATCTTGGGTTGTTGCAGCGTCGGAAGGTCAGTTAGCACGCCTTCAGTCACCGTTGAGACCAAGGAAGAACAATAGTTAGGTTTGAAAGGAGAGATAAGGGTTTAGAGATAAAAAAAGTAAAGATACTAATTGTTTATATTTACCACCTTCGAGCATTTTGAAATTGACACAACTTCCTTATCCAGACTCCAAATTAGGTGAACCATATATATCCATTTCGATCCATTCAACAAGGGCCACATCATGAAACTTCCAAATATGCAATTTAACTCTATGTTCTTCTCTTTTCAAGTACTCTTTATTTTTTAATAGAATTCAACCAAGATGTTCAAGAAAACTGTTCACAGCCTGCACAACATGTCTAACACCAAACTCGTGAATAATCAACGGTAGTACTGATTTAGACAATTTTGGCCAGATCTTTGCCTGCCAAAAAACGGGAGGTTCCGGTTTATTAAACTGAACTTTTGGTCTTTCTGAAGTGTCCATTTTAATAGTCAATAAGATCATCCAGGTATTTCATTTTTTGTTTACGCCGCCAGCCGCATATTGAATACACGGCTACTAAAGCACAGCACAATCAAAGTGATCGCTGACTGAATATGGCCACTGGCATGTTCATCAAAATTGTTATGGAGATAATTTGGCGATGAGCGTCAACAAGCACTGCATGTTATCCACGTCTCTATTCAAGTGATTCTGACGTGCACAAACTATAGAAATCTGATAAATAACCTGAAGTTTATTGGTGCTACTCATGCACCAAAATTATAACAGCCGCATACAGTGCTTCCTTTCGGTCTCTATTCAAGTGATTCTGACGTGCACAAACTATAAAAATCTGGTTTCGTAGACGATGGAAAATAACTACAAAAATCTGATAAATAACCTGAAGTCTATTGGTGCTATTCACGCATCAAGATTATACAGCCGCATACAGTGCTTCCTTTCGGTCTCTATTCAAGTGATTCTGACGTGCACAAACTATAAAAATCTGGGTTTTAGACAACGGAAAGTAACTACAAAAAACTGATAAATAACCTAAAGTTTATTGGTGCAACTCATGCATGAAGATTATAACAGCCGCATACAGTGCTTGCTTTCGGTTCTATGTGACCTCAAATCTTCACAAATTCAAAGAATGCAAACTAGAAAGAAGTCCGAAAAGATCAGAGTTGCGTAATAGATTCAAGGACCATGAGTGGATACAGTTTTATTTCGCTTTGAATTTTGAAATGGAAACACGGTTTAGCAGACAGATATGTACTGTAAGCTTGACTAAGGAACTCATGCACGCGTCACAGGGAATTATTAAATTTTGATCTGTCTTGGCTTGACCTGGCAAAAAAAAGCAACCACCTAAATCACTATTCAAATTGTGTGAACTTGCTGACGTCCCAGTTTAGCAACTTGAGATATATTTTTTTCCCTTGAAGTGTTGCTGCTGCCCCCAACTTCTTGATGTGCTTATGTATTTCTTTTAACAGAACAGAAAAAATTGCTGATCAAACAAGGAAGTGCCCACTTCATACGGAGGCACTAACTGGCAACTGCACCACCACGTTTTTTCTAGATTGAGATGCAATATCCACCTCTCATGCTTTCAACCTCATGTATGCTCTCTCTACATAAGCCTTGGTTTCCTCTCCCCGTACCTGACATAGAACAACCGCGTCTGAAAAGAGAGGATTCAAGCCGAGCAAGATGAACCAGGACGCGAGGCGTGCCTCGGTCTCATTCAGGTCTCCCGCGCCCAACGTGCGGCCCTGTTTCTCGCCACTAAATCTGCGACGACCCGCGCGGCCTGATTGATCGATGGGGGGGGACATGGGCGCGCGGCGCGATCTCGTGCGATGCGTCGATCGTCTCGCGAGACGCTGCGCAGCCGCCGCCGGCGGTGCGTGCATGTCAACTGCCTCGGTTCTTTCTCTCCCCACTCACCTGCAGGCAGACTGGTGCACTGTTATCTTGGCGTATAAACAATGGCGCCGTGGAACATTCCATTCTTCCAGGGCCCAATTCTTTAGTGGCAAGCACAACGTTGCAGGGCTGCGAATTTAACAAGTCTCCCACGCGTAACTGGTGAACCTAACACCAAAGATTTCGGGTAATATACAAAACTTCGGGCAATGATGGAGTAGCTAGTCATGGGGAGCTTTAGTTCTAGAAACGATGTGAGACTGAGACGATTCATTGGTCTAGTGTGAACGGCGAACACTGTTCTGTGTCTAGCGAGTAGCCAGAACGAGTGCAGTCGTTTCCATTCGCATCCTATATATTTTCTCTGCTTCGATTAGCTGCAGCCACACGGTGTTTAAGTGGCTATACAATATGTCCAAAAGTAAGACCCCAACTAGGATAATGCTAAAAGGGAAACCAAACCTGACGTTGCCAAAGAGGTGCAGGTACCGGAGGTTCGCTGTCAGTCTAGCTGGCCGGGCCAGGGGCGGCAAGGCAAAGCAGACGTAAGGCACCGGCCGGGAGCACGTTCGACTAACAACCTTGTGCCTCGTTGCAGGCCTCCTGCCCATCCATCCGGGGTTTTGCCCTGCCTGACGGAGACGGCCACCGACAGCGAGCGCCACTGGCTCGCCGGCAACTCTCGCCGTACGTCGGGCATCTTGGCCGTTTTCCGGTGTCGCGTTTCGAGCCGTCGTGGGCTCGAAAGCGGCCCCGGCGATGGATACTGGTCATGTGCAGTGCAGCTAGCGGAGGCTTAATGCGAACGTCCGTCCAAAAGGCTTCTTCGACAGCGTCAGCCTGTAGCAATCTCCACACAGCCTGAGCCTGGTTGCAGGGTCCAGCTGCCTACGACTGAAAGGAGCTGCTAGCTGTACCGGAATGTGGAGAACGTACGGTGGTCAGGCCAGAAGGTTGATGAGATGACCTTCTGTGCGTTCAGTCTTAATCACCGAGCAAATCGCAAGTGCTACTGCCACATGCATAAACTACGTGTTATTAGATCCATTAGTACTCGACGACGACAATGCGAGCCTGCTTTTGTTTAGGTTGTCCAGGTTCTAGGGCGTAATAAAGCTGCCATTTCCCATTAAACTATTGCAGACAAGCTTTCAGATCGACCATATATGACCGCCTTTCGGGAAAGTGTCACGCCCGGTTTTACAAAGGGCAAAACCGGCCGCTCTCTACGTGTATGCCAGGATCGGTTTAGATCATACACGTAGGACATTTAGTGATAAACAGTTATATATCGAATGTAAACAACGTACATACCTTAAAATGAGTTTTGGATTAGCAGCGGAAGTGGAAAAGCTTCTAGGGCCGTCCACAGGCGAATCGACTGGCAGCTACGTGACCTTCTTCGCACCGTCTTCATTTGATCTTCTTTTCACTGAGCAACAATTATAATAGAGGAAAAAGACAAACGTCTGAGTACATAATGTACTCAGCAAGTGTGGGAATTAGATGACATGCAGGCATTTAACAAGAAAGGCTAGACACGGGTTAAGCACTAAGCAACCTATCCTTAGTCTTATTAGGCGTCCTATTTATTTAGTGAAGTTCCCGCCCAATCCAAACATATCTCCAAGTGATCTCCACTATCACTGTAATCTCATTTACCTCAATCCAACCCACCATTCCCAAACCACACCAAACCAACCCACACTAATCATGAGAGAGTTACCAGCCCGCTCTTGACCGTGAGCACGGCTGTCTAGACAGTTTTGACTCTGCAGAGTTCGTACCCTTTACCCACAAGTCGTGTTTTCATCACCCGTCGGCGACTCAAGAAACTCCTTTCCGCCCTCTCACACTCCCTATGGTGTGGGGCCAGGAGTACACGACAAGGCCTTTACATTGCACTACCCAACCCGTGCACACCCGCTAAGGATTCACCGCTGCGGCACTCTGAAACCTCTGCCGCAGAAGCCCCCTCTTGCGCCACTTACACATCTCTCTGGTGTACACAAGGAAAGATAGAAACAACTTAATTGGCCACACTGCCCCATAACAGTTCTTGTGGTGGCACTGTATAAGCCAGTTGACAGGTCTCACGAACCGGTCCTTAGGATCTACACAGGCTAACTAACCACAAACCCGAGTCTCGTGCACTCAGCACCCACCATAACCCACCAGCCTGCTAGATCCCTACACTACCCACCTCATACACCACATACATCACCACATATATACCATATGTATATCTCCACACAACATCTCAATGATCATGATAACATAACATTAATGTAAATTACTCCCATCCCATCTACTAAGCAAGGCTAAGCATGAAAATAATGACATGAAGGTAAACCCTATACTACCCATCCCGGCTACAAGGCAAATATTGGAAATACTAGTAAACAACCAACACATGGGATTCAATTTAAGACCTAAGCATGCAATTCTAACTAAAATCCTAAAAAGGTGCAAAATGGTCAAGGGCACTTGCCTTTTTCTTATATCATTGCTCAGTGCAGTGGTTGAACTCTTGATCTTCAAGGTCCTCATGTTGGCTTCTTGATCGTCAGTTGTGCACGTATACCCTAAAGGGTAGTGCGGCACCAGAAGGAGAGCAAGACGGCTCACGGTTTTGAGGAGCAACGACGTTCTTCGGACGTCGACGAGATTGCTGTTGGAATGTCCTCCACGTGCGTTCTTTGGGTCCGAGACATGCACTAAAGCGAGGCAAGGAAGTTGGTGTTGTTAGGAGGTGGAGGGCCTAAGCGAAACTGAGAGCTCATAGGGGAGAGGCAGAGATGCTCACTGGAACTCGCCGGGGTACACGCACGAGTGGCGATCTGTGTTGAGAGAAAACCTGAGGAAGCTTGCCGACGTTCCTAAGAGGCGGAAGGGCGTGTTAGTTTATTTTATTTGAGAAAAGATGAAAGGGGGATCGGGCGACACAGCGACTCACCTAAAGAGAGGGCGGCAAAATCCTTTGATGCTCGTCGGGATGAGCTATGGGGTGTCGTTTCTTCGAGATTGATGAGTCGAAGACGCTCACTGGTGCGAAGGGTAGACGCTGTCAGAGTTAGAACTCGGAGGAAACAAACGCAAAAGGGGTGGAGCGCCACGAAGGGCGAGGGATCTCACCGGAGCTCGTCGGATATGGGGGGGGGGGGTTGGAGGACTGGTCGAGGTCGATGATGTCGTAGCGAAGTTGCTTGGCGAAGGGGCGCTTGAGCGGCAAGTGGCGGAGGGGAGCGGGGTGTAGTGGCCGATGCAGACGCTGAGGCGATCGTAGTTCTTGAGGAGTGGCCAAGTGGAGGTGTGGAGCGACGACACCAGAGACTGGGGCTTGATGAGGTAATTGAGGGTCTTCTCCTGCATCAAAACATGAGGGTTCGTGAAATGGGAAGCTTGTGAAGAATTGAAGTATCCACGTGATTGAACAAATTTATTAAACCATGGAGTCCATATTTTCTCCCCCATCTTTTATACCACCCTGCAGTTTTCATGACTTAGAGAATGGATTTGATTCCTCTGGCCTTGTGTTTATCATACCAGAGCCGAAATTATTTCCATGGTTTTGGAAATAGAAGCTGACCCCATGTGCCCACCATGTGGTACAAGGAAATTTGAGAGCCGCTATCCAACTGTATCTTGTTTATATGCTTACCGTACTTAAAAGCATAACACATCAGCATCAAAACTGCACAAACCTTTATGGAGTCGTGGAGGGCGATGATGTTGGGATGTCGGATGCGGCGAAGTATGTCAACATCGGAGACCAGGCTATCGCGGAGCTTGCTGCTGAGCCGCTCCATGGCGGTATCCTTCACTGCCACCCCCATATCCTGAACCAGGCGTCGCCCGAGAAGGCGACGGAGAGCGGCGGCGTCGGCGGCAGCGGGCAGGGGCTCGAGAGAGGCGGCGCACGACGATGGGGTTCGGCTTCGGAGGGGGAGCGACAGCGGAGCTAGGGCCCGAGCGAGCGGGGCTGTTGTCCGAAGGGAGGAGAGGCAGCAGGGGCGGCGCTTTGGGAAGCGGCGCCAGTGGGCTGGGGAGAGGCAGCGCGCGAGTTGGGTGGGCACAGCGGTGAAGGGAGGCGCACGAGGCGAGAGCCTCCGGGGAGGAAGAGAGGTGGGGGCGACTTGCGGTGCGGGCGATGGTGATGAAGGAGGCACCTTGGACAGAAGGGGCGCGGGTCCGAGGCGGTGAGGGCGCCGGCCGGGGGCTAGGGCGCGGCGGCCACGGGTTGAGCGGCGGGATGGTGCCGTGGGGGCGCGCTCGGTGGGAGGAGAGGCGCGCCGGTCTGAGGGCTAGGGCGCGGCAGCGCTAGGCGAGGCGGTGTTCGGGCGGCGGCGTTGTGGAGGGGTGGGCAGCGCTCGAGGAGCCCGAGCGGGCGGAGCGAGGGCGCGGGCGGGGGCTCGGGTGGAGACGAGGAGGTCACCGGCCGGGGCGCTCGTGCGCGGAGGCGAGGGAGGCGCGGGATGCGAGGCCCCCGAGGGTGGGCGCGGCCAGGAGAGCGGGGGCGATGGTGGCCATGGCGGGCTGGAGTTGGGAGGGGGCGCGGCGGAGCACGGGGTGGAGGAGAGGCGGCGCTGGTGGGCTGGGGGCGGGCTGGCCGGCGGCGCTGAGGAGGGAGGCGCGAGCAGTGAGGAGAGGCGGGCGGCGGCTAGGGTTTCTGGGCTGCGCGCTCAGGGAAGAAAGAGAGGAGCCGGTGGAGAGAAAAAAAGAGAAGAGGTGGGGAAGAAGATGCTCTGACAGGTGGGCCCCACCTGTCAGTGAGAAAAAGGGGATCCAATGCTGTGGTTGGGCTGGGCAAAGATGGGCTGCGGATGCGGGCTGGGGTTTTGGCCCGAGTTGACTAGGTTTCATTTGTTTTTTTTTTTTTGCACCTTTTGTATTGTAGGGTGTTACAACACTACCCCCCTTAAATGGAATCTCGTCCCGAGATTCTAGTGAGCTAGGTTTTTGGGAGCTTCGTTGGCGGGAGAGGTTCTTTCTTACAATTGGCAATATAGAGGCACGTTTTGCTGGGATGAGGTCTTATATGGAGTTGTACTCGTATATGAAGATAAGCAAGTCAAACGAAGATGTAGATAAGATCAAGGAGGTTTAGGTTGTAGTAATCTAGAATGCACCCTACTGAGGGTCGTGGGCTTCATGTAAATCTGCAAAGCTTGTTGTTCCGTTGGTCGAGGCGTGTTCTTCTTGATAATTCTTACTTCTTCATTCACTTTGTAGGTCTGGTGTATGTCGAATCAAACTCTAACCAAGGTGTTGAAATGTGATGTGCTACCCCCCTTAAATAAATAAAAAAAAATGTTGTCATCATTAGTTTTCTGGTTTTCAAACAACGTGTTTCTAATTCGTTATGAGACAAGGCGTGGGCTTCACTCGCTGAACCAATCTTCAAGCAATCTTCTTCTCGCTTCGAGTTATCTTCACACGTTGATCTTGATGCTTCTATCGGTTGATTTGAGTCTTCGTCTTCATAAGCGAGGTCAAAACATGATCTTACTAAGTCGATTCTAACTAAGGTCACGCGCCTAGAGTCGATATATAGCTCTGATACCACTTTGTCACGCCCGGTTTTACAAAGGGCAAAACCGGCCGCTCTCTACGTGTATGCCAGGATCGGTTTAGATCATACACGTAGGACATTTAGTGATAAACAGTTATATATCGAATGTAAACAACGTACATACCTTAAAATGAGTTTTGGATTAGCAGCGGAAGTGGAAAAGCTTCTAGGGCCGTCCACAGGCGAATCGACTGGCAGCTACGTGACCTTCTTCGCACCGTCTTCATTTGATCTTCTTTTCACTGAGCAACAATTATAATAGAGGAAAAAGACAAACGTCTGAGTACATAATGTACTCAGCAAGTGTGGGAATTAGATGACATGCAGGCATTTAACAAGAAAGGCTAGACACGGGTTAAGCACTAAGCAACCTATCCTTAGTCTTATTAGGCGTCCTATTTATTTAGTGAAGTTCCCGCCCAATCCAAACATATCTCCAAGTGATCTCCACTATCACTGTAATCTCATTTACCTCAATCCAACCCACCATTCCCAAACCACACCAAACCAACCCACACTAATCATGAGAGAGTTACCAGCCCGCTCTTGACCGTGAGCACGGCTGTCTAGACAGTTTTGACTCTGCAGAGTTCGTACCCTTTACCCACAAGTCGTGTTTTCATCACCCGTCGGCGACTCAAGAAACTCCTTTCCGCCCTCTCACACTCCCTATGGTGTGGGGCCAGGAGTACACGACAAGGCCTTTACATTGCACTACCCAACCCGTGCACACCCGCTAAGGATTCACCGCTGCGGCACTCTGAAACCTCTGCCGCAGAAGCCCCCTCTTGCGCCACTTACACATCTCTCTGGTGTACACAAGGAAAGATAGAAACAACTTAATTGGCCACACTGCCCCATAACAGTTCTTGTGGTGGCACTGTATAAGCCAGTTGACAGGTCTCACGAACCGGTCCTTAGGATCTACACAGGCTAACTAACCACAAACCCGAGTCTCGTGCACTCAGCACCCACCATAACCCACCAGCCTGCTAGATCCCTACACTACCCACCTCATACACCACATACATCACCACATATATACCATATGTATATCTCCACACAACATCTCAATGATCATGATAACATAACATTAATGTAAATTACTCCCATCCCATCTACTAAGCAAGGCTAAGCATGAAAATAATGACATGAAGGTAAACCCTATACTACCCATCCCGGCTACAAGGCAAATATTGGAAATACTAGTAAACAACCAACACATGGGATTCAATTTAAGACCTAAGCATGCAATTCTAACTAAAATCCTAAAAAGGTGCAAAATGGTCAAGGGCACTTGCCTTTTTCTTATATCATTGCTCAGTGCAGTGGTTGAACTCTTGATCTTCAAGGTCCTCATGTTGGCTTCTTGATCGTCAGTTGTGCACGTATACCCTAAAGGGTAGTGCGGCACCAGAAGGAGAGCAAGACGGCTCACGGTTTTGAGGAGCAACGACGTTCTTCGGACGTCGACGAGATTGCTGTTGGAATGTCCTCCACGTGCGTTCTTTGGGTCCGAGACATGCACTAAAGCGAGGCAAGGAAGTTGGTGTTGTTAGGAGGTGGAGGGCCTAAGCGAAACTGAGAGCTCATAGGGGAGAGGCAGAGATGCTCACTGGAACTCGCCGGGGTACACGCACGAGTGGCGATCTGTGTTGAGAGAAAACCTGAGGAAGCTTGCCGACGTTCCTAAGAGGCGGAAGGGCGTGTTAGTTTATTTTATTTGAGAAAAGATGAAAGGGGGATCGGGCGACACAGCGACTCACCTAAAGAGAGGGCGGCAAAATCCTTTGATGCTCGTCGGGATGAGCTATGGGGTGTCGTTTCTTCGAGATTGATGAGTCGAAGACGCTCACTGGTGCGAAGGGTAGACGCTGTCAGAGTTAGAACTCGGAGGAAACAAACGCAAAAGGGGTGGAGCGCCACGAAGGGCGAGGGATCTCACCGGAGCTCGTCGGATATGGGGGGGGGTTGGAGGACTGGTCGAGGTCGATGATGTCGTAGCGAAGTTGCTTGGCGAAGGGGCGCTTGAGCGGCAAGTGGCGGAGGGGAGCGGGGTGTAGTGGCCGATGCAGACGCTGAGGCGATCGTAGTTCTTGAGGAGTGGCCAAGTGGAGGTGTGGAGCGACGACACCAGAGACTGGGGCTTGATGAGGTAATTGAGGGTCTTCTCCTGCATCAAAACATGAGGGTTCGTGAAATGGGAAGCTTGTGAAGAATTGAAGTATCCACGTGATTGAACAAATTTATTAAACCATGGAGTCCATATTTTCTCCCCCATCTTTTATACCACCCTGCAGTTTTCATGACTTAGAGAATGGATTTGATTCCTCTGGCCTTGTGTTTATCATACCAGAGCCGAAATTATTTCCATGGTTTTGGAAATAGAAGCTGACCCCATGTGCCCACCATGTGGTACAAGGAAATTTGAGAGCCGCTATCCAACTGTATCTTGTTTATATGCTTACCGTACTTAAAAGCATAACACATCAGCATCAAAACTGCACAAACCTTTATGGAGTCGTGGAGGGCGATGATGTTGGGATGTCGGATGCGGCGAAGTATGTCAACATCGGAGACCAGGCTATCGCGGAGCTTGCTGCTGAGCCGCTCCATGGCGGTATCCTTCACTGCCACCCCCATATCCTGAACCAGGCGTCGCCCGAGAAGGCGACGGAGAGCGGCGGCGTCGGCGGCAGCGGGCAGGGGCTCGAGAGAGGCGGCGCACGACGATGGGGTTCGGCTTCGGAGGGGGAGCGACAGCGGAGCTAGGGCCCGAGCGAGCGGGGCTGTTGTCCGAAGGGAGGAGAGGCAGCAGGGGCGGCGCTTTGGGAAGCGGCGCCAGTGGGCTGGGGAGAGGCAGCGCGCGAGTTGGGTGGGCACAGCGGTGAAGGGAGGCGCACGAGGCGAGAGCCTCCGGGGAGGAAGAGAGGTGGGGGCGACTTGCGGTGCGGGCGATGGTGATGAAGGAGGCACCTTGGACAGAAGGGGCGCGGGTCCGAGGCGGTGAGGGCGCCGGCCGGGGGCTAGGGCGCGGCGGCCACGGGTTGAGCGGCGGGATGGTGCCGTGGGGGCGCGCTCGGTGGGAGGAGAGGCGCGCCGGTCTGAGGGCTAGGGCGCGGCAGCGCTAGGCGAGGCGGTGTTCGGGCGGCGGCGTTGTGGAGGGGTGGGCAGCGCTCGAGGAGCCCGAGCGGGCGGAGCGAGGGCGCGGGCGGGGGCTCGGGTGGAGACGAGGAGGTCACCGGCCGGGGCGCTCGTGCGCGGAGGCGAGGGAGGCGCGGGATGCGAGGCCCCCGAGGGTGGGCGCGGCCAGGAGAGCGGGGGCGATGGTGGCCATGGCGGGCTGGAGTTGGGAGGGGGCGCGGCGGAGCACGGGGTGGAGGAGAGGCGGCGCTGGTGGGCTGGGGGCGGGCTGGCCGGCGGCGCTGAGGAGGGAGGCGCGAGCAGTGAGGAGAGGCGGGCGGCGGCTAGGGTTTCTGGGCTGCGCGCTCAGGGAAGAAAGAGAGGAGCCGGTGGAGAGAAAAAAAGAGAAGAGGTGGGGAAGAAGATGCTCTGACAGGTGGGCCCCACCTGTCAGTGAGAAAAAGGGGATCCAATGCTGTGGTTGGGCTGGGCAAAGATGGGCTGCGGATGCGGGCTGGGGTTTTGGCCCGAGTTGACTAGGTTTCATTTGTTTTTTTTTTTTGCACCTTTTGTATTGTAGGGTGTTACAGAAAGCTCGATCGGTCATACAATATGGATTTGACATCTGTTGCTTTTGCAAAATCGAGAAAAAAAACGAGGTTACTCACGAATTTTCAGATGCGAGAAAAAAAGTTTGGTACCTGGCCGCAAGCAACATTCACGCGCTCACAAAGCAAGGTACTACTCCGAATTACCTTGATGAGACGGATTCTCTCAGGACCGGATCACATTGCTCGATCGTGCAATTTCACGCCAGGAATCGCGTGATCAAGGACGTCTCCACCTTACCAAATACAGGGAGCATCTCGTACTTCCTGTTCCGACATGACATGGCGGGCACCACAGAGAGGTCACAGATCGGCGTTTTCCTGTTCATTCCGTCCAGCACGCGAGTAGATGTTGATCCTCAGCTTGCCGTAGAAGTAGAACTACATCAAAGCCTCACCATCACTTTCATGCCGTTTCGATCTGAGGAAAAAAGAACTTGTGGCTTGTGTTCCGTGTGTCTGCATACAACTGTAAAACTTATCATCCACAAGTCTATTTTAAGAGTGTGATCATTGTGCAGACAAGTAACATAATTAAGATCAGAGACTACAGCTTCGCAGAGTTTCAAGCTCTCTTTGGCGTGACAAAATGCAAACAACAGCTTCTACCTAAACACGGAGCAGCAGCGCGTACGAGACCCGGATACACATACGTGATCTTGGTCCCATACTTTGTTGTCCAGACGTGTTTAGCGTGGGGAGAAAAAAGGACGAGAGCATTGCAGGAGGCCAGCTCTCGTTCTCGAACGCGATGGACCAACATGAACGTCGACTGTTGTACCGTCGTTGTCAGTGCAGGAGCTGTACGTAATCCGATGAAATCTGAGTGACGCTTCTGACTCGTGCTGGTCAGGCACGAGACGTAACGTGCCATGCGTTGCTACCTAGGCGATAAATCGAGGCATTCGTATACTGACACTGATACGCCGTGGCCCGGCTGTCAGCGGCAAAGACCAGCACTGACACGCGAGACGCACCAGAACAACGCGCCTACCGAACGCCCTCTCCCCCGCCGTCGTCCGTCCGTTCCTCATCCGACGGTTTACCAATGCCCACGCCGCCGAAGAACCTTGCCTGCGCGGGAAGGAAAATAAACTCGCGCGATTCGACCTCGTGGCACACACACAACTCGTCGCCCCCCGGTATCTCGCGGTGGAATCGACGCTCGCGCGGGCCGCTGATCTCGCATCCGACGGTTCGGGCACCGTCGTCAGCTACGTCTCTGTCTCTGTCTGTCCTCTAACGGCTATAATTGGGCGGGGACACGCATGTTACCCGCCATCTCTGTCCCCTCCCCTCTTCTTCCCCTGCCCCTCTCGCACACGCCGCCTGCAGCTGCAGGTGGGACCCGTCGTTGTCGTCCGGTGAGCCGGCCGGCGGCGAGCGGCATTACGTATTCCGGACGCGGCGGGGGGGCGAGCGAGGGCATGGCGGGGTACGGGGACCAGCGACCGGCGCTGGACGGCATCACCGTCGACGGGGGCAGCAGGGCGCAGCAGCCGGGCGCCGGGATGGGGAGGCCGCCGCCGGGGCCCGGGTTTTCGCGCGGGCTGATGAAGCAGCCTTCGCGGCTGGCCTCGGGGGTGCGCCAGTTCGCGTCGCGGGTGTCGATGAAGGTGCCGGAGGGGATGCCTGGCATGCGGCCCGGGAGGATGACGCGGATGCAGTCCAGCGCGCAGATTGGGCTCCGCGGCCTGCGCTTCCTTGACAAGGCGTCCGGCGGGAAGGAGGGGTGGAAGGCCGTGGAGCGCCGCTTCGACGAGATGAACAAGGGCGGCCGGCTCCCCAAGGAGAGCTTTGGCAAGTGCATCGGTGAGTTCTATCGGTTAGTGATTGATTTTACCATTCTGTCTGCCTTGGTCCACTTCAATCGAAAAGAAATAACATAAAAGTCCATAAGCTGATACAGACAGCAATAGGTATGCATCGGAAACTTGTGCTGGAGGCACTCTCGTTTGTTTCGTCTATTGATTTTTATGCTTTTTATACCGGTTATATATTGGTTGATATCATGAACTGCGCCTGCTTGCCAAAAGAGTTGGTAGGACAAGCTTACCTAACTGAGATCCACTTTTTTTTGGCCCCTCTGAGAATCTACTCATTCTGTAGCCTATTCTACAAAATTGCCCCTGAACAGCAGCAATCTGGAGCAACTAAATCCTAGTACAACCAAACCTACAGTTCATGGATGATTCATGGTTGGCTGATGGATCTTCTCCTCAAAAGGCATGGCGGATTCCAAGGAGTTCGCCGGCGAGCTGTTCGTGGCGCTGGCGAGACGGCGGAACTTGGAACCGGAGGACGGCATCAGCAAGGAGCAGCTCAGGGAGTTCTGGGAGGAGATGACTGACCAGAACTTCGACTCCCGGCTGCGCATTTTCTTCGACATGTAAAGGCCCATCACCCCTCGTTCCCACGCCGATGGCAAGGGGATTGATTATGCCTTGATATATTCATCTACTGATGAAACGAATTCGTCTCTGCTTCTGACACAGGTGCGACAAGAACGGCGATGGGATGCTCACGGAGGTTGAGGTCAAGGAGGTGAGCAACTCCACCGAACAGCATGATCAGATCTTTACTAGAGGTTGTCGTCGAATTAACTTGTTTTTGCATCAAATGTTTTTTTTTGCTCGGCAGGTTATTATTCTGAGCGCGTCAGCGAACAAGCTGGCCAAGTTGAAGGGGCACGCTGCGACCTACGCGTCGCTAATCATGGAGGAGCTCGACCCTGATGACCGCGGCTACATCGAGGTCCGAATTTAAGCTTTCTTTCCTGCTGATTTTTTTCTTTCTTTACAGCGAGGCGTGATTTGATCTTCTTACGACGTGCTTCAAAAAACTTCCGCGATGCAGATCTGGCAGCTGGAGACGCTGCTCCGGGGCATGGTGAGCGCGCAGGCGCCGACGGAGAAGCTGAAGCGGACCACGTCGAGCCTGGCGCGGACGATGATCCCGTCACGGTACCGTAGCCCTCTGAAACGGCACATCTCCAGGACGGTGGACTTCATCCACGAGAACTGGAAGCGGATATGGCTCGTCACGCTGTGGCTCGCCGTCAACACTGGCCTGTTCGTGTACAAGTTCGAGCAGTACAAGCGCCGCGCCTCGTTCCAGGTGATGGGCTACTGCGTCTGCGTTGCCAAGGGCGCCGCCGAGACGCTCAAGCTCAACATGGCGCTCATCCTGCTGCCCGTCTGCCGGAACACGCTTACGACGCTCAGGTCCACGGCGCTCGGCGAGGTCGTACCCTTTGACGACAACATCAACTTCCACAAGGTACAGGACAGCGCTCGGAACCGAAACTGAACCGTGACAACGCGTGTCGAAATAGCTCTAGCTTAACTGCATGCATCATCTCAATTCGTTGCTACCGTGATCACAACGTCAGGTCATTGCGCTGTCGATTGCAATCGCCACGGCGATCCACACGCTCGCTCACGTAACCTGCGACTTCCCGAGGCTGATCAGCTGCCCAAGCGACAAGTTCATGGCCACCTTGGGGCCGAACTTTCACTACAAGCAGCCGACGTACGGGGACCTGCTGGCGAGCGCCCCCGGGGTCACTGGCATCCTCATGATCATTATCATGTCCTTCTCCTTCACGCTGGCAACGCACTCCTTCCGTCGGAGCGTGGTGAAGCTGCCGTCACCGCTGCACCACCTGGCCGGATTCAATGCCTTCTGGTACGCCCATCACCTGCTGGTCCTGGCATATCTCCTCCTCGTGGTGCACTCCTTCTTCATATTCCTCACCAGGGAATGGTACAAGAAGACGGTAATCCTTGCAAACACAGCAGCTCTTTGTTCCCCCTTGTAAAATTCAACTCTGGAAGCGATGTAACGAAATGATGATTATCTTGATTCAGACATGGATGTATCTGATTGTCCCTGTCCTGTTCTACGCCTGTGAAAGAATTATCAGAAAAGTTCGTGAGAACAACTACCACGTGAGCATTATCAAGGTAAACTACTGAAAACTATGATGTTTAGGACCCATCTAATTGTCAGATACTAATCAATACTCTGATTATAACTACGAAAACTATGACGTTTAAGTTCACTCTAACTGTCAGGTAGTAACTAATACTCTGATATATATATATATACAGGCAGCAATTTATCCAGGAAATGTTCTCTCTATTAACATGAAGAAGCCACCTGGTTTCAAGTACAGCAGTGGGATGTACCTGTTTCTAAAATGTCCAGATGTCTCTCCTTTTGAATGGTATCGTTTCGTAAGTGACGCATACAGTCCCAAGACTTACTTCAGGTTAGGTTCCTGCTTACAGTTCTGCCGACTTTGCAGGCATCCCTTCTCCATTACTTCTGCACCAGGTGACGACTACTTGAGTGTGCATATCCGTACGCTGGGCGATTGGACATCTGAACTTCGGAACCTCTTTGGAAAGGTCAGTTTGAAGCAACGCAACTGTAAGAGTTGCAAGAGGAGAAAAAGGCTGTTTATTTATTATTGAAACAGAACAATATGGATAGCCAAAATAAAGCATTGAACTTGGTATTCATGCAGGCTTGCGAGGCACAGGTAACTTCCAAGAAGGCTACACTTACAAGACTTGAAACTACAGTAGTGGCAGACGCTCGGACAGAGGACACTAGGTGCTTAGCTTCATATTTTTTTCATCCTGAATTTGATTGTTTTTTAGAAGTCATTGAAATTTATAAACATTTATAACCTGCTCAAGTTTTGCTCTGTATGCTTTAGGTTTCCGAGGGTGTTAATAGACGGGCCCTATGGTGCACCAGCACAAAACTATAAGAAATACGACATTCTGTTGCTTATTGGTCTCGGAATTGGAGCAACTCCTTTCATCAGCATATTGAAGGATCTCTTAAACAACTTAAAATCCAACGAAGTAAAGTTCTTTCCAATTAAAAAAACATTCATCTATGCTGAGGATAGCTGATAAACTTTATTGATTTGATTGCAACAGGAGGTGGAAAGCATCCACGGCTCTGAGATAGGCAGCTTCAAGAACAATGGCCCAGGAAGAGCTTACTTCTACTGGGTTACCAGAGAGCAAGGATCTTTCGAATGGTTCAAAGGAGTCATGAATGATGTTGCTGAAAGCGATCGCAGCGTATTATCTTGCTCTCATTCCTCTGAATTCGTTTTACCATACCATTTTTCAGCCCAAGAAACAGAAAATAAGCTAAAAATACGGCTGCTGCAGAATGTTATAGAGATGCACAATTACCTGACAAGCGTTTATGAAGAAGGGGACGCAAGATCAGCTCTGATTGCTATGGTTCAATCGCTTCAGCATGCCAAAAATGGGTTGGATATCGTCTCCGGCAGCAGGGTAATTGGCGTCTCTCCTTTTTCTTTTAAATTCCCTCTGCCAATGATTCCACATATGTTATTGGTGCGTTTATCTGAGGTTTTCTTCCTCTGTTGCAGATTCGGACACATTTTGCTAGACCGAATTGGAGAAAGGTATTCTCTGATTTGGCAAATGCCCATAAGAATTCTCGCATAGGTGAGCTACCCTGACGTTGTGGATAGCGGATATCAACTCAGTGACAACAATTAATATATTCATAATATTTCAGGTGTTTTCTATTGTGGATCACCAACGCTCACAAAACAACTCAAAGACCTTTCAAAAGAATTCAGCCAGACAACCACAACTAGGTTCCATTTCCACAAGGAAAACTTCTAAGACCATGTGTAACAGAAAAAATTCAAACATATTGCAAACGTACACTTGTATAGGAATGAATACAATAGCATTGGGATAGCAGAGATAGCTTTACAAGTTTTGTTCTATGCCAGGTTGTACAAAGTATGTGGTGAAGGCTAGATATCACTATCATACATAGATTCTGAAATGCTTCCAATATGAGATCTATATTGGAGAAGTGAGACCACTTGTTAGAATAACTAGGTTCCAGGCGGTGTGCCTTGAACACGCAATTTTTCTCTCTTCAGTTTTTCCGCCCGGGCTGTCAGTGTATAGCGCTCAAGAATAATGTTCAGTTTCCTGGAAGATTCTCCATCTTGCACTGGCACAAGGGCCAGAGAACCCGATGTGTTTTCTGCACTCTGGGAGTTTACTGATGCCCTCCTGTTTTTCGGGGGCCTGCCTCTTTTTTTAGGTGGATTATTAGCAGATAAACTTGCATCTTTTCGAGGCCTACCCCTCTTTCTAGGTTGATTACTAGCCTGCAAGCATGCTTGAGCATTCCCTTGTGCAGTGGCAGTCGCTAACCGACCACCCGTTGCATCATTGGATGTAGGTGCTGGAAGTAACTGTGACACGTCCTTTGACTCTTGGCCACAACTATTTTCTATTCCAACCATGGATATCTGATTGTTTATAGCATCATTTCCCCGAGATGGAACACCATTTGATATTCTCATCATATTGACATCCATAGGAGCATAAACTTTTCTTGGTCTGCCCACCTTAGACCTGGAGTCAGGGCCCATTCCCTGAAGTTTACGTTTGTCCATGACAAGTGTTTTGAGCGAAATGGTTACATCCAATGGAAGCAGGACCTCCTCAAGTTCGCACCACTCAAGATCTTCCTGGTCTCCATCATCATAGAGAATGTTATACCAGTTGCTTTCCCTGTCATACTTGACCACTTTCCCTACGTAATACGTGTCTCCAAAAAGTTTCTTCACTTTTCTTCCTTCCAGCCATTCACCAAAACGTGGATCAACTCGAGACTTTGCATTATTCTTTACCTCAGGCAGTGAACCAGATGTCCAATCAGGAGGCAGTTCCGGGACACCATTGATAATGATGGCAGGCTCTCTGGCAACTTTGATGACAGATGTAGCTTCTGATTCTTGCTTTCTATGACTCCCCTCCATGGTCTTCCGATGCACAGCTTACCTTTATACAGATAAAGGTACAGCCTGGAGAATAAAGGAGGTAACATTTCATAAACGAGTTATTACATGCAGGCGTATGGAAATGCTCAAGCAAGAGTTACCAGACATGCAGCAATGAGCCAGAAAACTCAATAAATAGACATGAAATAATGCACAACTAAGCTGATTCAAGCATGTGGAGATACAAAAGATATTGGCAACCACGGAGAAAGCATTGATATATCATAAGTTAACAACAGAGACTTATTGTACCAGTACAAGGTTTGAAGCTTCAACATGGATCTGGACACTGGTACATGTACAACTGCTGAAGTACATGAGTACTTCAGTTTTTAAAGGAAAATTCTCCGATACAATATCTGACCATCCTATCCACAGACATTTGACAACACAACAAATAAAAGGGCATACACAGTGCTGACTGCTGAAAGCTCCCACACATTGTAGGGTCTGGGGAAGGGAATTTCTAGACGTCCTTCCCCTTGCTTATTTTGCAAGGAGGTTGATTCGTATGACAACACAACAAATCCTCAAATTAATAGTATATCTGTATTTTCATCTGTGCAAACACCCATCTAAACAAGTGGTTCTAGCATGAGCTTCTGATTGCAGAATTCTGTACTCAGCAACCAGAAGCTCATGCTTGAACTGATTGTTTACCGCTTGGAATTCTTGTTCAAGATTTGGTTTCAAACACTCAAACACCAATTTAGAACATAATAGTGATCATTAAGTCTCTTTAATTTTGCTGGTAGAGTTTAAAAACCAGACCAATGTTATTGCTTGGTTTGCATTCAGAGAAAATGCTACCTGAAGTGGGAAATACATTTTTTAGAGTAAAAGTTACGTTTCAAAATTGTGTTTGAGGGAAAAAGAAAGAACTAATGGCTACTGAGCAGTCTACTTGGTCATATCACTCCCAACTTCTGACCCTAACTCGCTGCTCAGGTAATCATTAGAATTCACAATTCAGCTTTCTAAGTCTGCTAGACAGCTGATTATAGAAAGTTCTGGTAAGAACAGAGACCGATTGGGCTATAAATTTCAGTAAAACAAACAAATGGTTTACCACATTGAACACACAAGTAGAAGCTAAATTAAATATGCTTCTCTATACATTTTGCAATAGAAAGGTAATCTTCATGGAAAGAATGTAAAGTGATGAGGTGTGCTGAACAAAATAACACTATTCGCTCTTTGGACTTCTATCAACCAGACAACTAAATGTACAAAATCTTCCAACAAAGGGAAAGCATCTTCATTTCCAAACGGGCTATTTTTTTTACTTAGATCACCTGCTAAAGGAAAGGTGCCATAACTAATCCTGATTCATAAATCAGAACTAGAGCTACTGAAAGATGATACAAGTCCAGCAGTTGTCTGTGGCTAGAAGACATTCCAATGGTACCACCATTTCTAGATGATGGTGCCATTAAATAGTTCACTAGAAGACATGCCGTGCACTCACAGGTCGCACTTCATATCATCATATGACACTGATTTAAAAGAGAACTGGTAAACTCTGAAGGTACTGTTGTTTTGGAGCAGCAAAGCCGTAGTGGACAGTACGAATAGTACATTTAACACTGCGGAGCTTCAGTTCAAGTCTTTAGGCGAGTAGAATGATAGAGATGATGTTGAAAACACCAATAAGTACCTCCGATTAGGATTAAGCACAGAGGGTACCACAAACCAGGGACACGCTTAATTTGGGAACGTAAGTTCAGATGAACCCCAATTTAAATTTAATTTAACTGCTACTCGTCTCGCCCCCCCCCCCCGCCTCCCACATACAGACACAAATAAACCATCAAAATGGAGATGGATTGAGGTATCCCACAGGAAAGAAAACCCCCAAACAGAACAAAACTCAGCCGTAGAACGGCCCATCCAAGCAAGCTAGGGTTTACCGTTTCCGTACCAGCAAAAGAAAGGACCCAATCCAAGTCCGGTTCGGACTCCCCACCGCTGCAGACGATGGGAGGATTGATGAGGAGGACTATAGGTTGAAGAGGATCGCTTCGTGGTGGCGGAATGGAGCTCCCCGACTCACCAATCTTCTTTACCTTCGCCCGTCGGCACCGAACACCCTCGCCGCTCCCCAGGAACACGAACAGGCAAGGAGGCGACGGATACAACTGAAGCGTCGCTCGTGGTGGGCCTTCCGGGTAGATTAGGCTCTTGGGCTTGGCAGCCCTTGGCATCGGTTAAAGCCCATGCATTTAGGCCCATTTCACGGGCCGGTGGTAAAGAGCCCACAAGAGCGAGACGAGCTCTCGTCGTCCGTCTCTGTGGAGACTCGAGAGCCGAGCGTTCGAGCGGCCGTGGATCCCAGGCGGACTGCGGAGGAAGGGTTCGCGGCGACGGAAGGCGTCAGGGCGGCGGCAACGCGGCAAACAGGCGAGGCCTGCGCCGGACGAGGTGAGGGCAGCCTTGCCCGGGGTGGAAGGCGCGCGCCCAGGCGAGGTGAATATCTCGCCATCTCGGTACGCGTAGCCGTAATTCGAGGTAGTAGTCCGTATTATGTTTCTGTCTTCCCCGGTTGACTGCTGGGTTGCACATTGTCTTCTTAACATAAAAAAATCTGACAACAAGATCATATTATGGATTGCACACGGTGATCGCGATGCGAATTTACATATGATCAAGAGTTAATCGCAGTCTGTGACATCTTTCTAATCCATTATCTAAACCACAGCTGAGAAACCCTGGTCGTAAACCTTACTTGACCATCACAGTACAGATCCTAGTGTTTCCACTTTTCTAGTAGCCAATGAAATACATGAAATGTCCAAAACAAAATGCTCAAGCAGTCAATCTATTAGCCCCACACTACTACTACTGTTACCTCACTTATCCAGGAAGGTACCTCTCCCTCTCCGTAACCCACCCTCCAAAAAAAAGAGCAAGTGGCAGGGAACCACCACTAGCTAGTTTACAGCTGCTATTTGTGGGAATAACTGTAAGGACCACTCTAATTATCATTTGTTTTTGTTTATGAGATTTACCGGTCGGCCACACAGCGTCGTTAAACATTGTTGTTAACGGCACTGCTGATTCCATCTCTCTCGCGCGTGCAATGGCATTCCCTCTTTCTGTAGAGCTATGTAAATCTTTTTGACCTTTCTTGCATTCAGTGTCCTTAATCTTGATTCCGTCCTTAGACTAATGCTACTTTCCCACTCAGGATCTTCTGAGTGCGCAAAGATAACTGCCTTTTGTTTTTTGTTCTAAACCCCCAAGAGTAAGAGCCTGCTAATTGGTGAAGTGCTGGTGTCGGTTGCTGCACGTACCGCCGCCCCCCCTGCCCCACCCCCTACATTTCTTACTAGGGTCAACAATAGCATCCAACCGTGTGCCTTTTGAAGTTCATGTGCCATGTGTTTCGCTTATGATTGATTCATCTACAAAAGCGAGGCCATGGTTGGATTCTTGGGCCTTCACTTCTTTTATAAGTAATTCGCATAATGTATATAGAGGGAATGCAACACCTCACATGATTCCCTTCAGTTGCTTCTTCCACTAGAGAAAAGTGGATTGATGCTTCTGAAACTCAGTTGGTGAGAAAAGACTGCCCCATGATATTATAATTAAGAGCCTAACTATAGCTCGGCCAAAAAAGTGTTAAAATTATCTGAGCCCCCTAAGCCTCTATACAAAGATCTACCCATAGATCAATCCATTTCACAGAGGTTCACACGAACAGAGGAACCAACAAGTGTCATTTTTTACCTGGTCTGAAAATTCACTCTCATAAGAGATCAAAACCAGTACCCCTGGGGTGTTACTAATAGTCCTAACCACTAGGTTAAGACCCTTCCCGTGGATTGGTGCTTTTAATTATAATTTTGTTAACTAGCTGCTGATTGTTTCACATGCCGCTCACGTAAATACTCCCTGTGTTCTGAAATAAATGATGTTTAGGAAATAAAATTAGTTTAATTTGAACTAAATTAGCTGTCCTAAACGTTATTTATTTCAGAACAGAGGGGATATGTATTGCACAAACGTTGCCTGTCACATTCTCTTCTAAAATTCCATCATCATGAAGCTAGATAGTCTACCTCAAGATTAGCACATTATTAGCCAACATGGACTGTCGCGCGGCGTTGGCCGAAAAGGCTCAGGTTAGCAGCTGCAGAAGGCGGCATTTTACCTATATTCTGCATCAGTAGATCAGTAGCATTTTCAGCAACCGTAATTGCATGCTTGTTCATGAACTTAAGCATCAAAACAAAAAAATTAGGAACAAAATAGGTACTAATTACAAACCAAAATCGTAGGTGTTTAACAAGATTATCTGAGCAAAACACTGGGTTACCGGCCGACAAAGAATCGGCAGCCGCGTTCCCACCTCTAGGGAGGGGAAGGAAAGGAAGAGGAGATAGAAAGCACAGGCCAGAGCTAGAAATTCCAAAGAGACCGAGAGAAAGATGCAGTGTGCCGTTGCTTGCTCTAAAAAACTAAGCAGTGGCCGAGTGGGAGGATTAGTGCGCCCTTAATTATAGGGCTCCTCCTAGCTCAAGACACACTGACCCCTTTTCCCAAGTTGCTACCCTATGAAGCACTCGAAACATCACCCCTTGAAATAAAACTTTTACTCTCCGGCGGAAAGAAACTGAGATGCAATGTAATGGCCCTCATGTGATGCGTAGAGTCTCAGAATGTCCTGCGCTGCAAAAGACTAGTCAGTAGGTAATTGCATTGCTTGGTAGGGGGATAGTCGACAGAGAGCTGCTGCAAGTGCAAAGGCTCATTAGTCACTCTCATCACATAATTAGCTAAGCACATGAATCCCATTGTCACATGCAAAAGTTATATGCATGCAGCTGTTAGGCATTGTAGTAAAAATTTGAATTGAGATCCAGGTTAATGCCGTATTTTCTACCTTTTCCCCCTAAACGTGCAAAAGATTGGCGTGTTGACCTTAAGTAGAAAAAATCCCTGGTTAAGGTAAATGATGTATCTTCTTTTACCACTTGGGATAGTAATTAACAAATGACTGTCGGGATCTTTCCTTTTACCCTTTTCGTCGGACAAATTAACTAACAAACAGCTAGCTACAATGCAATTGGAAGACGCGTTTGTTAGTCTCTTTTCAATCGCTTTCTGCTGCATCTTGTACTGCAGCTTCACTCTCTGCAAAGCATGGAGGCTTCTCCATTGCTCTTCTGAAAGCTTATCATTGAGACGCTACAACAAACACTTTGGGTTCTTATTCTCGTTTGACTCATCTTTACGGTATCCTGTCCTGGGTGGATGATCGTTTCCGTTGCCATCTCCCAGAAGGCTTTTCCGTCCCCTTCTAACTCTTGAAAATGATTACCAAAATCAAGTTCAGAAAATATACTCGAGATATCGGCAAGGATTGGAACTGAATTCTCTCTAGCATTTAGGAAAAATAGAACCGTGCGTTAAGAACTGCAATAAGACAATCAGGTGAGGAGATTATGAAGAATGCATCATCAAGTTATGGGGTCTAGTAAATACTCCATCCGTTTCGAATTGTTTGACGCTGATTAGTTCAATTTTAAACCAGCCAGCGTCAAATAATTCGGAACGGTGGGAGTAGTAATACAGGTCCAGCTCAATGAGCAAGAAGATACCATGACATGAAAATAGACAACGTACCACTGGGCAATACGGTGCAAAATCGGTGTATTTGATACAATGCCAAGGATCATATCGCACGTTTGATGCAGGAACTATGGAAGTTGCTCGGAGAAAAGGAAACACGATTTTTTTGCGTGGCTTGTAATTCAAAACAGAATGCTCACGGCAGGTAAACTTCTCAAGAGAAACTGAGATTGTAACCCCCTCGCGTGACCAGGAAAATGAGACGATAAGCCACCTCATTTTACATTATAGTTATGGAGACAAACCTTAGAGTCCAAGGAGTTTAGACTTAGTAGGACCAAAACCGAGTATATGAGGTGTGACTTTAGTGGTGTTGGTCGTGAAGAGGGGAATGTTAGTCTACAAGGACAAATAGTATCTAGAAGGGACTCTTTCCGATACTTAGGATCAATGTTACAAAACAATGGTGATATTGATGAGGATGTTTGCCACAGGATCAAGGTAGGGTGGATGAAATGGCGACAAGCCTCTGGAATCCTATGTGATAGGAAAGTCCCACAAAAGCTAAAAGGGAAGTTCTATAGGACGGTGATCAGACCTGCGATGCTCTATGGGGCGGAATGTTGGCCAACTAAACGGTAACATGTCCAACAAATGAGTGTCGCAGAGATGCGCATGCTACGGTGGATGTGCGGGCACACGAGAAGAGACCGAATAAGGAATGAGGCGATTCGTGATAAGGTAGGGGTGGCGCCGATTGAAGAGAAGTTAGTCCAACATCGACTTAGGTGGTTTGGACATATCCAACGGAGACCTCCAGAAGCACCGGTTAACAGTGGGATTTTAAGAGGTAGAGAAAATATTAGGAGGGGTAGAGGACGACCAAGGTTGACCTGGGAGGAGGTGGTAAAACGAGGTTTGAGAGATTGAAATGTATCCAGAGACTTAGCTCATGATAGGACCGCATGGAAAGTAGCAATTCATGTGTCAGAATCGTAGTCTTGTTTTTTTTCTTTTTTCTTTTCTCTTTTCTTTTCCTTTTTTCTTATTTCTTTTCTCTTTTTCCTTTTTCTTTTTTTCTTTTTTTTTTCTTTTTTCTTTTTTTTCTTTTTTTCTTTTTTCCTTGTTCTTATATCTCTTCCTCTCTTTTACTTCATTGATATTGGGTTTCATGTCTAGCCGACCCCAACAGGCTTGGGATAAAGGCTTGGTTGTTGTTGTTGTTGTTGTTGTTGTTACTCGGGACAAGAAGTGGCACTATGTCAACAAATGGAGCCACAGCCTGGTATACAGCGCACCTGAGCCAAACAAAACCGTGAATGATGGTGGAACAATGTGATGACAGGCAGAAGCCCCAAAGAGAAGAAATAAAAAGAACTGCTACATTCATCATGTACATTGACTGAAACATATGGAAGGAAAGAAATGAAATAGAAGGTTGTTTCGGCAACATCACTACAGCTAAAGCAGATATTCATTTTGATCAAAGATGAGATGCATATAAGGCAGCTGGCGTATGGGCAGCAATTAGATGAGTCGCCTGAACGATTCCTATATGGCGATGGCTTAGAAGTTTCTTCATCTTGTTTCTATGGAATAAGAGTTTTGCACTAAACCTGTTTTTTTTTCTATCTTCTAGCTTAAATGAAAGAGCAGTGCTCCTGATCATTGTTTGGAAAGAATTCTCTCTCTTTCCTTCTACCTGAATGTCGCTTTACATTTCTTTGTCCTGCTACATTTGGAGGCGCGATTGATTGCTGCTTTATTCTCTGGTGATAAAAATCGCGATTCGTTCGTGTGGTCAAAAGCGTGGAGGTACTACTGCTAGTAGTAGTAGTAGTAGAAGAAGAGATTGATTGTATTTTCAGCTCTTGTGGGAATCGAATTTTCCCCTCGCGGAGTAATCTGTAGATGATAGCTTCCAGCTTATCTTGACTAAAAATCTAAAGGCGCAATTTCTTCTCTTTTTATGCTTTTCTTCCTGTGCCGTACACGGACATCCACAAGCAAAAAAATGCTTGAATCCCAAGCTAGAATATCAGTGCAGTTCATATCCACTTGGAACTTCACAAGAATCGGTTTAATTCGTTCTTATCTCTACTAGTAATAAGACCTTTTTTTTCCTACGAGAACTTGTAAGAGCATCGTGTTTCTCCGGAAGGGAGCGATATGACTTGCCGCCGTTTGACTGACCTCCGTCGCCACCCGCCGCCGTTTCCCGAGAGAACGGGAGGAAGTACTTCCCGTAGCCCCACGGATTGGGGAGAGGTCGTAGGCCAGTGAACAAACAAACCACGGCCATGACATGACTTGTCACGACGTCGTGTCACTGACTGATCATATCATATGCGCCTTATGGTGTTTTGAGGTTTTGTATTACGAGTGTGTCAGTGGACAGACAGAACGACGACGACGACAGGGACCTGCAAAGTGTGAGCCGAGCACGAAGCTTGCTACCTAGTAGTTCCATGCATTCCATGCAGCTCTGGGAATTGAAAATATTCAGGTTAACCTTCACGGAAGATGAGACAGTTCAAGGTGCTTTACGGAAGTTAACCGGGGAATCACGGAGCAAGGTCTAGTGGTTATCAGGCTCACGCGAGAAGTTGTTTTGATCTCTATTTTTTTGTTGCTTCTTCACGATGTTTCTGGCTAGAAAGTTACATACAGGACAAGCAATAATCATACACAAGGGAAGGTCAACGACGCCACCCCGACGGCCCGATCGACCTCTTCACCGCACTGGCATGCACGCGCGCGGCCGCCAGCCCGACGAGTGCTCGTGCACCGGGCCCCGCCGGCCACCAACGCCGCGTTCCATTCCATTCCATCATCCTGGGCCGCGCGCCGCCTAGCGACTCAATGGTGCTCTACGAGGCCAGGTTCACGGACAACATGTCGCCGAGAGTGGCCCACATCTCGTCGTCGTCGAAGCCGCCGGCCTGCCGCTGCCGCTGCGCTGCCTCGTCGGCCGCCGCGGCACCCGGTGCCCGCCACCACCACTCGCCGTTGTCGCTGCCACAGTTGAATGCTGACGTTGAGATGGCACTGTTGCCGCCGCCGACGGCACCGTCGTCCGGCTTGTAGCTGCCGTCGCAGCAGCTGCTGCTGTTGTTGCCGTTGCTGAGGTCGCTGTGGCCGCAGCAGTACTCGTAGCTGTTGTCGGACGCCTCGCGCTCGTCGGCCTCCGCCTCGCCGTTCCTCGCGAACCGGCCCTTCACCCTCGGCCGGCTGTCGGCCAGCGTCTTCCTGCACGCGTACTGGCGCATGACCACCAACCGAACGTTAGCGCTGTCGTCACGAGCAATGGAGAAGAGAGAGTGCAATTACACAGAGGAGATGTGGTCAGGGATGTACAGTGATTTTCTTGTTGAAGTTCCTCTGATGGCGCTTCAAGCGGTACCTCTCGATTCTCTCCTTCCTCTCCTCGGCGCTGTACCGCCCGACCTTCTGCGAGAACGCCCCGCTACCTTCTTGGCCGCAGCTGTCGCCGGACGCCACCAGCTGCCGCGGCGACGATGACCCGTTCATCCCCTGTTTCGTTGCCAGCAGAAGAGCAGGGTTCAGTCGCTCTGAGTTCTGCGCCGACCAGGGTTCTTCAGATCCACGCTCCGGTACCTGGAGGTCGCCGGTGCTGAAGACGCGGCGGACGGGGCATGAGCATGACGAGGTGAACTCGAAGAGGTCGCCGGAGGAAGAGGACGGGGAGGAGGAGAGCAGCGGCAGCTGGTGCGGTGACGGCGAGGACGGCGAGAAGAAGCCATTGCCGTTGCCACCACCGCCGCCGAAGGGGTCGGCGAGATGGACGTGCAGCGGGAGGGAGTGCGAGCTGATGCTTGGCCTCTGGACGTTGTTGTTGTAGTACGACGAAGGCAGCGACAAGGAGTAGCAGGACGGCGGCGACGAGAAAGCGCCACCATTGCCGTCAAGGTAGTACCCGGCGGTGGCGCTGCGGGGGGTCTGGGCGGGGACGGTGACGGCCAGCGCGGCGGCGGAGAAGCTCGCCGCGTGGTGCATGATGAGGGCTTCGCTGTAGGTGACGGGCGCCGACGAGGAGGAGGGCGAGGAGTGACGGAACATGGCTTTCTGCCTTCTGGGACGACGTGAAAAAAAAAGCCTCGCCACTTTGCGCGGAGTGGTGGTTTGGGGGAACGTTTAAGTGGAGGTGCGTGGTATAAGAAGAGGAAGGCTTGGCCTTGGCGCGTATTCTGCTGCTGCTAGTGCAGGATGCTGTGCACGGAAAGGTGGTGGGGCTACACCTAAAAATCTTATCAGAATCCACGGAAACAGCACCGTTGCACTGTTCATGGGAATGTGTCTGACAAGTCAGATCAAATTCCAGTGCTATCATTTGAAGGTAGAAATTATATTGCATGATAGATGGTCGGAAACATCGCATATAGTAGAAGAATGAACCGTAGTACGCATGGTAGTGCGTTATGGATTTGTAGTAACTGACGTCAGATGCAGAGCGGCCCATGTAGAATCCAGGGTTAAGAACAAGAGGATGTTTTGTTACGAAAGCATTGCGAGTGACCATCTCTTTGGTGGTAAAAAACTGTGTAACTTTACAATCTTATTCTAACATATGCTTTACCCATTTGACCCATTATAAGATTGTGTAGAGTGAAGAATATCAAATGTATTCCCCTCTGCTGTTGTTTTTCTAGATAAAAATTGTATTTCAAAACTAAACTAAAGTTATTGTCCTAACGACAATAATTTACGATTAAAGGGGTGCTCCTGTTTGCACTGCTGATGAATGATTACTTGATGCGGCATAGGCAATAGTTCCTAGCCAAGTTGTTTCGTCCTTTTAAATGTGAATTTATAAGGTGCGACAGGAAACCAAGTGCTTTACCTTGGAAATAAAAAGAGGGGCAGACATATTCGAGCGCCTTTGATAAAAGAAGTCATTCTGAAGTTAACAATCAGAGGAATGAATGCAGGTGTCACAGCTAGCGAATATGCTCCAACTAAGTATACGCGATTAACAAACACAAGCAGCTTGGTGCCAGTGTCTCTTTTCTGTATAAAATGAGATCAATAAGGTGCTGAACCTCTGATTACTGAGAGATAATTTTCTGCGTGTGCGGGCTGTCTAAAAAGTTAGTTCACAAACTAATTTGTTTTCATCGCAGTTAGTATGAATAAGATGCCGTTCTTGTAGTTTTACAGTGTAACAAGTCAACAGCCTGCTGACGAACTTGTTACCAAGAAAATGAAGTCGTTACCAAACTATGTGGCACCAGGTGACAGTCTTTCACATGTCAAATAACGAACTGTTGTATCTAATATAAGCTAAAGTATACCCCTATTTCATTATGTGTTGTTAACGATGTTAAATTATGATGAAAAAACAGAAATGCTATCTCTACTTTTAATATGTGCTTATGATTTTGCCCCTATTTTAATATAGTCATAAATTATTTTGTGTTTATGCAAAATAGTGTTTAAATGACAAGCATGAATCAAATTAGGATAAAATCACAGGGGTATTTTTCTCTTTTTTATTATATTTAACACCGTTAACAGTCCATAACGGCGTAGGGGTATATTTTGGCTTCATTTCAAAAAAGCAGGGTAAAATCATAAACTCTAATTTTGAAGTGTAAAATCATAATTAGACTTTCAACCAAGCGTATAAACACAATAAACCCTTAAAAATGCACTACCGTGAAAAGCCACTGAATAATGATGAATGTCACCATAAAAAATGACAAGAACATATGTACCTGCAATTTACAACTCTCAGTGTCGTTCTGAAAGAGTTGAGATTTGATTCCACTCCATACTTAACCTATTTCTCATTTACCAACATATTATGCACAGCTGATAGAGAAGGTCATATTCCATCCATGATAAATGTTAACTATTAAAATCTGAGAAGGGAAAATCACTAATAGTAATAGCTGATGGTCAAGTCAATACAATGCACTACAAGAGTAAGCTTTCTCCCAGATAACAAGTCAACTCAAATAGTTGTGTCACTATTTTTCCCAGTGGGCAGGCAAAAACATCATGTTCACTCAATTTGTCCACTGAAAATACTTGAACACAGGGAAATTCAGCAGACTCCCCACAACACACGGTCACGCACACACAAAAGGGCATGCTAGTGGCATAATGAATGGCATTTAACATATCAGGTTCTTTCAGTTTCAGTATCATAACAGGGAATGCAAACGTGAAGGGAAGTGTTTGTGTGTGTGTGTGGGGGGGGGGGGGGGGGGGGTCAGCTACATTCTTAAACCTACAAATACTTAATATGACTAACGTGTTGGTGTGGAGATATCAATCAGTTCAAATAATAAAAACGTAGCTGTCAATCTAATGAAGCGTCCCGACCCATAAGATCGGAACTAAACATGTAATATTATGCCAGAAACAGAGTTCGGTACATAATATTACAACACAAGTGGAACCACAACCATACAGAGCTTTATTACAACGGCATACACTTTAGCACAACGATAATAAGGACTAACATAAGGATGATTAACGATATAAAAACATGGACAACTAGCTCCTCCTCGTACATGGTTCCACGGTAACACCTTGGGTGTGGATGCGACCCTACTCGAAGTCCTCCGGGTCGAAGTCAGGATCCTCTAAAGATATCAACAACGGTTGAGTACAAAAGTACTCAGCAAGCTCCACCTCGCCCTTCGGGAGGGGAATGAAATAAACATAGATGCAATGCACAACAATAAGAGTGATGCAACCTAATGCAACTAAATGCAACCAAATAACTCATCCAGAGACATTCCTCATCTCATTCTCACAACAGGTGGCTTCCTAGTTGTTAGGACCACACCATAACCTGTCCTATACCGAGGACACGGCCGTCCGAACGGGTTCTACACTCTGCAGAGGTTGTACACTTTACCCACACGCACGGACCATCAACGACAGCCCGTCATAACCGACACCCAGTCGAAACATCACCCAAACTAGTCGCCCCCAACCCAATGTCATGACTTATCTCAATATCATCTCAATTTTCATAAATGCATCTCTCTCTCTCTCCACCGTGGACGACTGTCGGGCTAGCCACCGGGGTTAGGCTAAGCCCCGCCCATACAGGGTCATGTGGTCGTACTGAAAAAAAGTTAGGTGAGATGTCAAAACAACTCGGTCCTTAAGGCTCACCAGGTCAGCCTCCATACTCAAACCACGAGACCATCATCTTGATAGTACTCGCTGTAAGTCTACCACCACGGTAGCGCCTACACCAACACTAACCCTTCTGCCCCGGTCTCAACTCATGCTCTCACCAACCGTGCAACATAAACAAGGCAACATCATCATGCATAATCTCATCCTATCAATATGCTGCAAAAGAGAAACTAGTATGTTTACACTCTATCACTCGGATAACTCTTGCTCAACAATTCAGAGGCCTAATCTACTGGCCACAATGGATGAACCTCACATAAAAGCAATATGATCAAAAAGGGGGTGATGGAACTTGCCTTCGCTACCGTTTGCAGCGTCGTGCTCTTGGTCACTTGGCTCCCCTGGGTTCTCTTCCGACATTGGTTCTACACCGCGCACAAGCAAACATACAAACAAAGCAAATATACATCATTCAGACTTGCTTACACTAACTATATTATGATATTAGATGATTTTTATAAGAAGAATCGGATTAAGTGATCCTTTTGTGTGTGGGTGAGATCTGCTATAAGGCCAATCAAGGGGTTGCTTAGGGTTGATCTCAAATCACCAAGAGTAAACGGGGGAGGATGGCCAGAGAGTAAGAAATCGAACGTCGAGACTATGAATCACTCGATTAAGCTGCCGATTTTGGGTAGGAAGTAGAGCAACTTTATGGAAGGGCGGCCATGCCACGGGGTGGTCACGGCCAAACCCGAGGAGAGGGGGAAGAGGGATGACTCGGGGAGGAGAGTGGAGGTTGGGGTGCTCACCTTGGCCGTGGCTTGGCGGGGCTCGGCGGGGAGGGTTCCTCGTCGGAGATCGATGTTGGAGGGGGGGGAGGAGACGCGAGCGCCGGTGCTCAATGGGGCGGGGGAGAAAGTGAGCCCCCGAGCCCCTTTTATAGATGAAGGGGGAAAGGGATAGGGATGGAGGGAGGAGAGGTAGGTGGTGTAATTAATGCATGTTCCGGGAGCTTCTCGTAGAGTGGATAAGGATGTGGGGAGATATATGTGAGTGGTGGTTCCGGAAGCTTCTCATAGAGTGAATAAGGATGGGGGGAGATATGTATATGGGGGGTGGTTTCGGAAGCTTCTCGTGGAGTGGATAAGGATGGGGGGAGATATATGTGAGGGGTGGTTCCGGAAGCTTCTCGTGGAATGGATAAGGATGAAAGAGGAATGAGTATGTGGAGGGTGATTCTGAAAACTTCTCGTGAAATGGATAAGAATAAAGGAGGAAGAGGTGAGTGATGTGTGGTTCTAGAAGCTTCTCGTAGAATGGATGAGGATGGGGGAGGAAGAGGAAAAGAGTTTTCCTTTAGCCAAAAGTAGGGGGGTGGCTGCACCAGTTTCGATGAAAGACATATCTGAAATCGGTCAGTAATGTGCGTAATTTGTCTGGTGGTTAATTCTATAACCCTGATTTATTAGCTTTAAATGGGGCGTTACATCTAACCAATCATCTAAAAAGCCCTGGCCTTATGTCAGCAACAGGCTTTGGCATTACAGGACCCATGCAGGAAAACACAAAACAGTGATGCATTTTTGGGCTTAGGACCAAATAGAAAAGTTCGGAGTGGTACGCCAGCCTTTACTGACATATCTCTGAGTTACGTTGAGTCCGGTTGCTTTTCCCAGTGTTGAGTTCAATATCCTCTCGGAGTTTCAAAACAGCTCTCCCAACCTCGACTTGGAGGCCCGATACATGGTCAAGCCCAGCTTGTAGCTCTTTGGTGACCTTATTCTTCTCTTTCTTCATACTGCCCACCTCTCCTTGAAACTTTGCAGCCTGGAAAGGAGTGAAGTGATCTCCATCGGTTCGATTTAATTTTCTTATCTTTGATATCTCTTCTTGTATGCTGCACAACAATGAGAATCTACTATCTAGCTCCCCTTGTAACAACACATTCTTTTCCAACCAAACCTGACGATCAGTGCTCAAGTCACGGAATTTCATTTTAAGGGCAACTGGTTTTGTTTAATAGCAGACTGACTAGCAGGGTTGGTGTCTGATCCTTCCTCAGCTTTGGCATCAGTAAATCTATCCAGATCAGCTTTCGCTTTATCAAATGATTTTGGGAATTTCTATATATAGTGATATGATATACTGAATCTCAACCAAAAGTCCAAGCTTTCCTCCAATACTCTGCCAATCGCTACTCTGAATTTATCCTCTAATGAAGAAACATGTGGTTCTTCGTCTTGGCGTTTTTTCATGTATTCTTCTATCTCAGCAATCTCTTTGTCTTGAAGGCTAGGATTGGTGTTTGCTCCAGATGATTCTTCAGATCTATCAGGGCGTTGAGGTTGAAAACTGTTGAGCTTGGTCTGTAGAGAGAACAGCTTTCGCCTAAGAGATTGTATCTCATCATCTTTTGTTGCATCGGCACTCTTTAACTCCATGTCTGACATTGCCTTGAGATGATGTTCTCGATTTTTGTTCTCCATGTCTGAAAGCTGTTTCCTTGTATCTTTGTAGGATGGATGCATAATCTTTTAAGAGGATTTTATCCTTTCCCTCTAACCCTTTTAAAACTAGTTGCTGCCATCGTAAAGTGCCATCTGGCTCTTCTTCCTGTGCCTCACTGAAGATATCAAGTGAGTCCAATTGTCATTCATCCATCGGTTTACCTGCAGTTCTTGAATCACTTTGAAATGGCCCGGAGAGTGTTCTATGTTTATCTGCATCTTCTTTAGGAGCAATTCCTGTGGACTCTGAATATACTATTTTATCACTCAAAGGTGCATCCAATTTCTCCACAAAATCAGTAAGACTGCTGCATGCTTCAGTTAACAGTTTGCGCATGTTTTCACTTTCACTGTGCACGGAGTTCTCAATCAGCTGAATTGTTTGCAACACCTCCTCAACTCGCTTCAACCTCTCAGACAACTTGCTGGAATCCCCAATTAAAGTTGCCTTTTCTTCCTCCAAACTATCCAGGCGCTTATGCAGTTCATCTGCCTCAGTCCGCATTACACGATTTGAGCATTATGTGATGAAGCTGAAATTTCTAAGGCAATAACCTTATCCACGAGTTCATCAACCTTCCCTGCTAAATTGACTACAGATGCCTTTGAGCACAATTGGAAGGGGTTTTAGTCAATGCGCCGACGGGCGGGGGCGGAGACAGCGGCGCGCCAGCGGCCGGCGGCCCGCTCTAGTGCATCTCGGAAGAGAGAGAGGAGAGAGAGCTGGCTGATACCAAATTGGAAGGGGTTTTAGTCAATTAGCGTTTCCAATAGAGTATGTAGAGTACATATAGTCCTACACTTCACATATACACATTCCAACAAGCACAACTAAAACTGTTGTTTGACCTTTTGGCATATTTCCTACATGTCGAGCTTGTGATCTTGCAGAATGAGATCATCATCCGCTGTTGATGGACATGCAGAACTGGTTACTGCATACTGGCAATCACTTAGCTCCTTCTGATTATGAGGGTGCCCAGACTCACTCTTGAAAGCTTTTAGCTTATTTTTTGCATCTATGACTCGTTGGGACTCAGTTCTTGCCTCTTTGATGATTTTTTTTTTTTGCTGTGCATGCAAGCTAACCAGTGTATCTTCACAGGAAATAAGGGCCTGTGCAGCCATCGACGCTCTAGCATCATTGTCTTCAATACCTCAATGCACTGGTGCTAAAAGTCTCTTGCGACCTCAATACCTCCTCTTGCATCTCTTTGCCCGCCTTTCAGTGTCCAAGTACTTATTTAGTGAAGCCTCATAAGAGATCTTGAAGAACTCTTTCTCGGTCTGCAACACAAGGATTTTCTTCTGCAGCCTCTCAATCTGACTCTCTTCGTGTGCAACACAAGGATTTTCTCTAGGAGCTTGATCATGGCCTTCACCCTGGTTTCCATATCGGCAGATACAATCATATAAACATCATTAACAATTCTGAGGCTTGCAACCTACGTTTATACATAAAAATATGATAAAACGTTCCCTAGACAGGCATTCCATGCAAGACAAATTGAACGCAAAATCTATAATACTAGTGAAGAATACTGCAATGTTAATCGACAATTGCTACGACGATCAATAATAGCAACGAAGTCAACAAGTGCAAGTAATGATTTCTGGTATGTTCATGTGTAATATGGAAATTTTTTTCCTCAACCAACGTGGCAGGCGAGAAGACTACCTTGGAGATTGTTGTCGAACCATTTGGACTGCGCGGTGCGAATGCGGCTCGCCCACCACCACGAGTAGGCATTGCTCGCCTCGTGCCGCGGCATCGCGGCCCTGTCCCCCCGTCGCCTCTTCCTGTTCTCTTTCCACTTTCTCCTCGACTAGTTTCTATTCGCCTATGCATCCCTCCTCTGGTGCATTTACTGCTGCTACCGCTACTTGCGCTGGACACGGGGTGGGAGGTCGGGGCGGGGCCGGGAAGGCCCCGCGGCGGGAAGAGGGCGGGCGCTGGTCGTGGAGAAAGCCATGGCGAGATAGGGGGATCACGAAGCAGGTGCAACACCATGGGCAGCGTGGGGGAGATGGGGGTCTTTCGATTGGCCGTAAGGGGGGCGAGGCACGAGTAGTACCATCCGAAGGAAATAATGGAACGATTGAGATTTTTTTTCAGTTTTTGCATTTCCGCTGCGCCCAAATATGTGACGGAGCTACTATGCAATATATTTCGGAGGCATGGCATTTATGTATATGACATGCGGAATGGTTATATTGCCCCATTTTAGACGAAGGAAAGAGAGATGAATTTTAGATTTGACTACTATACAAACTTTTTTTCTGTAACTATTTTCTGGATGACAAGATTTAATAGGAAAAATCCATATGATCTATTATTTTCCTCTAGTTTTTAGAAATCTTTAAATCCGATTTCCAACCTAATACTTTGAGAAGTCCAATGCACGATATATATATATATATATCACATGCACGTTGCCTCTAGATTGATCTCTACTGCCAGATATTTTGAGTGTTATTTCCATAGCATATCCAAACAGCTTTCCATGTACAATCATTGGATTTATCTCTCACGATTCAAGTGATGACATACCAAAATCAGATTTTTTTCCTATTACTATATCTACAAATTCTTCATAATGAATGAGCCCTAAATCTATGGTCAGTATCTTTATGCCCCAACTGACTAGAATATATAACTCTAAAAGCTATTATAATCGCGCTTCTTAATTAGCATTTGTAGGAAACGTTTTGCTGGCATCATCCTCAATGATAAAGTTTTCATATCACTCAAAATACTTGACCTACAGATCAAAGGGAACTAACTTTGATCAGGGTCACCTGTTCTGTATGTACAGACTATATTTAGCAGTTATAACTTGTAAATGACCTACGTAGAGTTTGGAAATGTAAAAACCTTTGTGGTTTAAATTTCTTTTCACACAAGAAAAATATGAAAAGCATGTACGTCGGTATCCTCAAGACCGGGTACCCCACGTGTAAGAGCAAAAGAAGACTTACGTCAGCACGTATGCAGAAGACAGAAAACCAGTCTGCAGGCTGGGCCCAACTGCCAGCTAGAGAGCACTTGCGTGTGCCTTAGGTCTCGGGTCTGACCATCTGCTAAGGAGGGCTCCGAGGCTGCCACGTATCTGCACGCTCTGAGTCTCACTATCGGCTAAAGATGGCTCCGGAGCCGCCACGTGTTCGATGGTGCCAAAACCCGACCCCTGGCAGGGGAGGGCTCCGACACTGCCACGTGTCCAGAACCTCAGAGCCACGTCTTTCGCCGAAGAGAGCTCCGGAGGTGCCACGTGTCCTACGGTTCCGGGCCCGACCTCCAGCATGGGAGGGCTCCGGCGCTGCCACGTGGGCAACTTCGGACCCCTCGCTACTCCGCAAGACAACTCCGGTGACGACGCGTGTCCCGAGGGCCAATCACCTGGACGTCGTGCCGACAAGCAACTGGTAGATAACTAAGGAGTAAAGAGGAAGGTGTGATGTCCTTTCACGCATTTAAAGTTTGCATGTTCCCGAGACAAGCAATCCAACGTATCTTGGTATAGATGTGCCTGACAGCAGAGACTAGTCGCACGGTGCTCTAACGGAGCTACAGTGCAGCGCCGCGGGACAAGACACATTCTGCCTTCATCACACAACATTTAAGGAAGCCGACGCGATCAAGTGTGATACTACTAGCACGATCAAGTCAGCTGTCCATAACGGGGCCACCGGCCAGGCTACGGACCCACATATAAGGTTGCGTGGCCTTGAACTATAAAAGGTCCAAGTAGCCAATGGGAACGGGGTCTTCATTCGAATTCCATTCTAGCTCAAATACAGTCCCAGTCTCCGAACACCATTGTAACCTCGCAAGCTTGAACCCCCCTCAAACTCAGCTAACAAAGAACAATCAACACTTCATGGATGTAGGGTGTTACGCTTAGGCGAACCGAACTACGCAAATCTTCGTGTTCATATCGCCATCGTGCTACGACGCTCAAAACCACTAAGCCCCTTCTAAAAAAACCTCCGCGGGCTGCTTCAGAGTGTATGGAGGAAGTGTACCGATGCTTTACAAATCACAACGCCACTAAGCTTTTGCGCCTGTTGGTACAAGTTCACAAAGCTGATTTTTTCCTCAGTAAACTCAATGAAGCTATACCGAGTGCTCTATATTTTAGAAAGACTGATTCTAGGCTCTGTGTCGCAAAGTGATTATTTAAAATAAACTAAGGGTCTGAAAGCTAAAAAAATATCTTTCGATTACGTGAAGTAATTCTCAATCCTGATACCAAGTGTTTGTCACTACCCTTCGTAGCATCGAATTATCATAGAGAATCAGTTACTTATCAGCAAAAAAAGCAAGCGTTAATACAGCGCTGGCAGGTTTTAATTTATTTGCAAATTGCTACGATAGTGGCAACTTCAACAAACCTGTACGTGCCATAAAATACAGAAATACACATAATACTCTACAATTGATACGTGCGAAGAACTAGCTATTCACTGTCCCGGTCCCGCTAAAAGTAGAGGCTTCAAAACAAAATTTGCCCGCCTAAACCACCATCAGGAAGGATGAATCACGTTCAAACCAGTCAGAGCAATCGCTGCCTGTACAATCCCGCCAACTTTTCAATCTGGCGCCTGATAAATTTGAGGACCCCCCGCCTGGCGCCTGCCAACTCATGGATCTGCGCCGCCGGCCACGTCACCGATCCGCGGCACCTCTCCATCTCCTTATCTCACCCGTCGCTTTCCTCTACATCCAACGGCGCAGCCTTCCTCCGCACCCCACACCGGTCGCTCTTTAAATAAACCGTCTCCCTTCCCTTCGCATCACCGCGTCCATCGCTCCCTCCCACCCCACGAACCAAATCCCCAATTCTCCAAACCTCTCCTCCGGGTCCGAGCTCGCGGCGGCGGCCATGTCGGGACGTGGCAAGGGCGGCAAGGGTCTGGGCAAGGGCGGCGCGAAGCGTCACCGCAAGGTCCTCCGCGACAACATCCAGGGCATCACGAAGCCGGCGATCCGGAGGCTGGCGCGGAGGGGCGGCGTGAAGCGCATCTCGGGGCTCATCTACGAGGAGACCCGCGGCGTGCTCAAGATCTTCCTCGAGAACGTCATCCGCGACGCCGTCACCTACACCGAGCACGCCCGCCGGAAGACCGTCACCGCCATGGACGTCGTCTACGCGCTCAAGCGCCAGGGCCGCACCCTCTACGGCTTCGGCGGCTGAGCTGGGCGTCGCTGCCGACGACAGTGGCCGTGGAACAAGTCTTGGGTCGCGGTCAAGAAATCGTGGTGGTCCATGTTCTTAGTTGCTCAAGGTTAGGTAGTACTGCTGGCGGCAGGTGTTCCTCTCGGGGCTGGAAGAGTTCCAGAGCCGCGAGTGGAATGCCTAACTGTCAAGGCTTCGTGTTTGCATTCTGTGTTCTGAACTTGTCATCTGCCAACTTGTGCCTTGTCGTGGTGTGTGGTTTAGTAGGAATCAACAAAACAGGTCGAGCAAGGTTTCATTGTCCTGGATCCCTTAGTGATGAATTGTGATTTGTGAAAGCCGCTTTGGTCCATCAAATACTGACCTTTTCTATCTGTTCTGCTCGTCAGAATCTTGATGCCTGCGTGCTTGCCATTTGAATGCGCAATCGGCAGGCGGGTACGCTTTTTTGTGGATGAAACGAGTGTTCGGTTGATCACGCAGTTCCGTACTTGTGGACGCCCTTAATCGAACCATCGTAAATCTGTGCGGGACCGCTTGATTTAGAGTTGCTCGAGGGCACTCAGATGATTCGAACATTTAGTTATCCATTTGAAAATGGCTCAAAATGTGTTGGAAACAATGGAAATCCTCAAAGATAAGTTTCAGTTGGAGACAGGAGTAGGGGCCTGCGGGCTGCCTGTCCGTGGGTACCGTCCAGGATAAAGGCCCATTGACAGTGTCCCATTCCATCAACCCACTCTAGAGGAAAAACCAGTCCATGTAGCCCACCAAAATTTTCGCCCTACCTCCAGGGCCCAACCTGACCACGGACCGCCTGGCAAGCAAATCCCTTGGCACCCAACTGCTCTGCACCCGTGTCAGCGATTTGCTATTTTGTTTTCTCTGTTGCACTGACCATCACATAGTGTTCTTGGTTGATAATAAGTGTGAGGCAGCTTCAGATGTCTAGATTCACATTTTAGTCTCTGCTCTACATTTGGTGAGTTCAATTATGAAGTTTGGAAATATTACAACGATACCATGTTTCTGTACCGTTTGGTGAGCATCAAAAGTAACAAAGAGGTTGTTTGTCTGAAGCATGATGGGTTGTGGATGACAGGATGAGGTGCCTTGTTATCTGCTTATCCTCTTAGCGAAGCACCGACTCTGCAGTACTTGTCTGTCACTGCTCTAAGCATCTAACCATGAGGGCTAGAGGTCGAGGCAGCAATGTACCTAGTCCCGTCTTTGTTCCATTACCATTCAAATCACCTCAGCCCGTTCCTGACAAGGCTAGAACTTCCCGGACCAGCAATGTCGAGACAGAGCCATGGCCTCCGTGTGGATCGTGCAGCCCGTACTAACAAACTCTACGGTGGACGGCGAATCCACGCGAGATCCAGGTGGTATGGGGCGCAACGCGCAAGCGTGCATGGCAGCTCAACGGACCGGTGCGTGTGCATACGGTTATGCCCATGGGCACCTGCCATGATGCGGCGACGCTTCTTGGGGGCATGGGCGGCGGATCCCCCCCATCGCGTGGCGCGGCGGTCAGTCAGAGCCGTGGTCGGCAGGCCGCTGCACGCGCGACAGCGTCGTATCGTCGACCCGCACGGCAGGCCCTGGTGGCCGGGCGTTTCGTCGGCGCCCGCGAGTTAACTCGAGCCCGCGCCGCTACCGGCTCCGGGAAGGCAGGAGGCAGTGCGCGCGGCCAGCCTAGGAGAAGGGACGGCAGGCGTGCGCGCGGCTCTGGACCTCTACCGCAGGGAGCGATCGGTTCGGGGACGGCACCGGTTTCCGCGCCGCGCGCGGAACAATGATGGCGCGGTCGAGCCGAGCCGAGCGTCCGCGGCGCGGCGGATGGGGCACGCACAGCACAACACAGCACACCGCAGAAAAGGCGCCCGCCGCCCCGTGCCCGCGGTAACGGGGAGCGTACTAGCACGGGCCCGTGTCCCGCACTTTCCGTGGCCGCGGTTGCCGTCGCGAGCCGACGTTGGCCGGCGCACGGCGTGAGGTAGCAGCAGCAGCAGCAGTTATGGCTGGCCGCCCACGTCTGGGTGCTCTCTCTCTCTCTCGCTCGCCTTTCGGTGCGCCGGGCCAGGTGACGCGCTGACGCCTCCTGCGTGTACGGGTTGCCGCGGTCATCGGTGGCGTGAGCGTTCTCGCGGCCTTGGGTGCCCGTCCGCCCGCCCATCTCACGTCTGAGGAGGGTCGTGGTCGTCGTTGCCATTCGTCGCGCCAGGTGATGCCCGTGGCGTTGCGGGTGAAGTGTGCCGCGGTTACCAGTTGCTTTCGGCTTTCCATTCCGAAAGAGGAATGCGTTCTGCGGCCTTTTGCAACGAGCAGCCAGATCTGGCTGTTCCTTGCTGGCTCGGGTGGTACGGCACCAGAAAAATAAAAGGCATAAGCAAATTGAACATTCCGGCCCATAAGAAAAGGTTCCTGCAGTGCACCGGTGAGCGTTTCGGAACGTCGTCAGAGCAGGGTGTTAGCTAATCATAAGTGGATGGATTTGGCAAGCGAAGACTTGGAACGACGTTTTCATTTAGTAGTTACTTCGTTTTAAAATTGTTACTGTTAGTACAACAATTATAGTTTCAAAAATAAACTAGATTTATTGTCTTAACATGATAGTTTGAGAATGGGTGGAGTAGTATGATGAGAAGTGGTTTCTCATCTTTGTACATTTTTCGTTACCTTACCATTACGGTACCCAGGGTGTCACACGCTGCATCTAGTGTCATAACTTGGTTTTACAAGCCTATTGAGGCAGTTTGCTAACCAATACCGACCCCGGTCAAGTCCAGGACAAAAAAGCACGGCCAATGCAACTCGAACCAATGAACTCCATGGCCTCTTTGTATCACGGGAGATTGTAGTATGTCACCATTTAAGGTACCTTAAAAGAAAAAATTTGAACCATCTAGGTTCTAGATCAATGAATCAATCGTACTTTGAAGCCAGAAGCTTAAAATAGGAACACGCGTGTTGACTAGTCGAGCCAACGTACGCACAAGATCCTAACTCCTATTCAAGAATATACTACCCAAGTTGCCGTTTCCTTCCTAAGCTCTCGTTTTTTTTTCTCATCACCCACCCAACCTAAATCGCACCCATTCGACGTGGCAGTCAGCTAACCCATCCTCCCCCCCGGAGACCATCGATTCAGTTTCGCCGCCGCGGCACCATCCCCCGCGCTGGCTGGCGCGCGCGTTGGTCACCACCCCGTCTCCTACACCGTTCCCTGACTTCTTCTCTCTCTCTCAGTCCGCACGCCCGCAAGGCTCCACGACCGCCACTCTCCGCGACGATGCCTCGCGCCACCAGCCTTTAAAGCTTGAGCTCCACGCCTGCCTCGCAGAGTCGTAACCATCCCTCGGAGAAAGCGCCCATAGCCCAGACCCCACACCGCCGTGCGTCGTCCTGGCCTCCCCTGAAAACCATACTCTCCCCGATCCCCTTTCCTCTCCTCTAGTTACTTAAGCGCAGCACGTAGAGAGCCTAAGCTGCGTGCATGCAATGGCGCACGCCGTGCAAGACCGACTAGCGTTCCTAGCCTCCCCACCGGCGCCATCGCCGGCAAGAGAGAGGGGCAGGAACCCGCCGCTCGCGGAGATGCTCCGCCTCGTCGGCGCGGCCACCGTCGACCCGGACGACGACGGCTCCGCGTCCACGTTCTCGCTGCCGCTCCCGCTCCCAAACACGCCAGGCCGCGCAGCGGTCGTGGGCGACGGCGGGGGCGCGGCGATCGGGCGGACCATCCAGTTCCGCCTGGCGTTCACCGACCTGACTTACAGCGTCCGCGCCAAGGCTGCGGGCGCCGCCGGTCTCCGCCGCCTGTCCCTGCAGCGCCGCAGCGACCGCGTCACCGCGGCGCTCGACGCGCCCGCGCCGCAAATGAGGGCGCTGCTGGACAGCGTCTCCGGGGAGGCGAGGGAGGGCGAGATCCTGGCCGTCATGGGCGCCAGCGGCTCCGGCAAGTCCACGCTCATCGACGCGCTCGCCAACCGCATCTCCCGCGACGCCCTCAAGGGCGCCGTCACGCTCAACGGCGAGCCCCTCACCGACAACATCCTCAAGTCCATCTCGGCGTACGTGATGCAGGACGACCTGCTGTTCCCCATGCTCACCGTAACCGAGACCCTCTCCTTCGCCGCCGAGTTCCGCCTCCCCAGGATGCTGTCACCGGCCAAGAAGCGCGCTCGTGTGCAGACCCTCATCGATCAGCTCGGCCTCCGCGCAGCTGCCAACACCATCATCGGAGACGAGGGCCACCGTGGGGTATCCGGAGGCGAGCGCCGCAGGGTCTCCATCGGCACTGACATCATCCACGACCCAATCCTCCTGTTCCTCGACGAGCCGACGTCGGGGCTCGATTCCACCTCGGCGTTCATGGTGGTCAAGGTGCTCCGCCGCATCGCCGAGAGTGGCAGCATTGTCATCACATCCATCCACCAGCCGAGCCACCGCATCCTCGGCCTCCTCGACCGCCTCATCCTCCTCTCCGGCGGCCGCACAGTCTTCAGTGGGCCGCCCTCCGTCCTGCCAACCTACTTCGCGGAGTTCGGCTTCCCCGTCCCCGACAACGAGAACCGCGCCGAGTTTGCGCTCGATTTGATCCGCGAGTTGGAGGCCTCGCCGACGGGAACTAAGCCGCTCGTCGACTTCAGCCGAACGTGGCAGCACATGCACGCGCCGAGCCCAGGCTCGGCGGACGCTGATCCATGGGTGCCTACGATGTCGCTGAAGGAGGCCATCAGCGCGAGCATTTCGCGCGGCAAGCTGGTCTCGGGCGCGGACGTGGCCGGGGAGGCGGCGTCGGTGCAGACCTACGCGAACCCGTTCTGGGTGGAGGTGAAGGTGCTGACGAAGCGGTCGGCGATCAACACCCGGCGCATGCCTGAGCTGTTCCTCATCCGGCTGGGCGCCGTGGTGGTCACCGGCGCGATCCTCGCCACCGTCTTCTTCCGCCTCGACCAGTCGCCCAAGGGCGCGCAGGAGCGGCTCGGCTTCTTCGCCTTCGCCATGTCCACCATGTTCTACACCTGCGCCGACGCGCTGCCGGTGTTCCTCCAGGAGCGCTACGTCTTCCTCCGGGAGACAGCCTACGGCGCGTACCGCCGCGCCTCTTACGTGCTCTCCAACGCCATCGTCTCCTTCCCGCCGCTCGTGGTCCTCTCCCTGGCCTTCGCGTTCATCACCTTCTTCGCCGTCGGCCTCGGGGGCGGCGTGTCCGGGTTCGCGTTCTACGCGCTGGCCATCCTGGCGTCGTTCTGGGCCGGGAGTGGCTTCGTCACGTTCCTCTCCGGCGTGATACCGCACGTGATGATCGGCTACACCGTCGTGGTCGCCATCCTCGCCTACTTCCTGCTCTTCAGCGGCTTCTTCATCAACCGGGACAGGATCCCGGCCTACTGGATATGGTTCCACTACCTGTCCCTGGTCAAGTATCCGTTCGAGGGCGTGCTGCAGAACGAGTTCGGCCGCGGCGGCGAGTGCTTCGTGCGGGGCGCGCAGATCTTCGACAACTCGCCGCTGGCAGGGCTGCCGGACGCCGTGAAGGCCCGGGTGCTCGCGTCCATCAGCTCGGCGCTCGGCGTGGGCATCCGCGGCGACACGTGCCTGGTCACGGGGCGCGGCGTGCTGCAGCAGACGGCGGTTACGCAGCTGGGCAAATGGGAGTGCCTGCTCGTGACGGCGGCGTGGGGGTTCCTCTTCCGGCTCTTCTTCTACTTCAGCCTCGTGCTCGGCAGCAAGAACAAGAGGAGGTGATCGTGCGTGGCAAGCGCGCGCGCTCGTATCGTATGTACATTTGAACGGACGTGGAAGAGCAAGCGCGCAAAAGGGAAGTGAAGGAAGACGTACGCAGTCGACTAGGTGGTGATTGTTCACGGTTTATTTCTTCTTGGTCTTAATTCATCTGCTAAATAATTAAGTGGTTCTTCAAGTATACATATGCTTGGATCCACTAGCTGTTCGTTCGTTATTTTGTTATTCTTGTTTTTTTCTATGTATCAAAAACTCCAAATATTATTAAAATGAATGACCACTTTATTTATCTTCTATACTTGAACCATCAGTCTCAATTCTCAGAAGAACCAAAAGGCATAGTTGACTCTGATTTTCTTGTGTGTTTATGTTCTTTAATTAACTCGCTTGCACTTTATTTGGTGAGCCGTGCTTTGCAAGCTCGTTCTTGACTTGGTTCGAAAAGGGCCCGGGCCGGGGGAGAAGAAGCATCTTCCTTGTTTCAACGTGGACGAGAAGAAAGCTAGCTGCTAGCGTGTACCCCTCATTCCAAACTTTGGAAAGAACAAAGCACGGCTTTGCGGATCTTCTTATCTGCCCTTTTTTGGGTCCTTCATAAGGAACAATAACGTAGTGTTCTTGTTGCTGTCATGTGGTGGTACATGAACCTAGATGGAGTTAGATATGAACTGAGCGGTTGGTTAGTTGGTTGGTTGTAGTTAGGTGCATCGCATCATATCCAAACGGTCTTTTTAACTGGCCAGCTAATTCGTCTCGTTTTTTTAACCATCTAATGACGTATAACAACTCGAACCACGACCTGGATTAGCATCGCACCCGGTGGATGACTGGAATGGAACACGCTTGCTCTTACCTTGTCAAGGGGCTTCTGGGTTTGTAGGTGTGTGAACAGAACAGAAAAGAAAGCAGCAACGGGACCGATGCCTAGGAATCATCATCGTCATCATCATCGCAGCATCGTATGCAATGGGTTGGTTGCTGTGGGCAAACAGGTTTCTAATAGAAGCAAACATAGCTAGTAGCACATGTCCAGTTTTAGATGAGCTGCACCGTACCAACAAACCGGGGAGACCTGGAAACTGTGTTTTCTGTACACACTTGCACCTGCTGGATATTAACACACTACGTATGCACGCGTACGACGCGTGCCTGGGCCGGCGTCGTGCGGTGCCGTGCCGTGCAGGTGGGCGACCGCTCAACGAACTCGCACCGGACCGCGCGCGCTCTGAGGAACACGCGACGACTGGACAGGGAGGCCGCCTGGTTGGTGCTAACTACTGCGCGCTACATGTTTCTCCCGGCTTATTATACTGATGAAGCGCGCAGCCGTACCGTACGTCGAGGTCGGCATGCTCTTACAGAGTACAAACAACAACAACAACATCAACAACGTAGTATAACATCGTGCCAGTTGCGAGAATGAGAGTTCGACATCACAAGTTAAGGGAGGATCAATACGTCCACGGATGATTAAGACTAAACAAAACACAAGTGCGAGCTCTGTTGCTTGCTGCTTGAACACATGTGGCGAAAAACCAGGCGTGCGATACGCTACCTTGCTTGCTGGTTTTGCCGTGGGGTGTCGTCACGTTAGCTTGTCCACACGAATCACCGGTAAGGTAATGACCTTTCCGAGCACCACGGGCGGGGTGAATCACCCAATGCGACCCCGGTATCCGCCCAGCCCACGTTCCGAATTCCGGCTCCAGAAAGTTTGGGGAGGGGCACGGCGTGCGCACCGCCCGGGTTCGGGAGATCCGTGGGCAGCGGCCCAAGCCCTTCGATCGATCAGAATCAGATGCCGCGTCGGAGACGAGCACCTGCAGGATGAGGCCTCTGGCCGACCAGCGGCGGCAACATGGCGCGCGTGAGCCGCGGCAGATACAGCAGCAGGACGTCTTCAGCGCGCGCGCGATCCACGGTGGCGTGCCCGCTTTCGGCGCCGGCCGGGGGACTCTCGACGGGTCGTCACGAAAGTCGCACACCTCATATTATGGAATTTCGACGACCAGATTGTGCAGTCCCTCCAATACTATCTTGGGTTACCTATTGTCCTGTGAAGGTTGAAAATGGTACATGTTCAATACATCATTGACCGTACTAGCTTGCAACGTGGAAGGGTAAGCTTTTCTCATTGGCCGGCAGGAAGGAACTCGTTTGATCGGTGTTAAGCTCGATCCCAATATATAGCATGTCTGTTCTGAGACTGCCAAAGAAATTCTTCAAGGAAGTTGATAAGGCACGTAGAAAGTTTCTGTGGTCAGGATGTGACGAGCTGAAAGGGGTCACTGTAAGGTGGCTTGGAGCACTGTTTGTCGACCCCTCGAACATGAAGGCCTCGGCATCCTTGATCTTGAAAGGTTTGGCAGAGCACTTAGGCTCAGATGACTTTAGCTCAAATGGAAGTTGCAACATCGGTCGTGGTTCAAAATGGAGATCCCCCACCAGCAGATAGATCAATGTTTATTTATTGCAGCTACGACCGTCATCGTTGGTAATGGGAGGCGTGCCACTTTCTGGGAATCAAGCTGGCTGTCCGGTCACAGCAAAGGGAAGAGGCGATCTCTAGCAGCCGCCTTACATGATGGTACCTGGATCAGGGACATATCTCATAACTTGACCGTTCCACTCCTAACAGATTTTGTCCAGCTATGGGAGCTAGTTCACGAATGCAACATCAATCTAAATTCGGACCACGAGGACGATATCACTTGACACGGATCAAGCTCTAGCGTCTACACTGTTAAATCGGCTTATGAGCTACAGTTCAACGGAGGCCATGCCTCTTGGTTTCCTACTAAAATATGGAAGGCCTAGGCCCCAAACAACTGTAAGACTTTTACCTGGCTCATGCTTCAGAACAAACTATGGTCATCTGCGCGCCTCATGCGGCGTGGTTGGCCAAACAACTATTTTTGCGTCGTGTGCATTAGGAATTTGGAGACCACCACACACTCGTTTGCTGAATGTCCCTTCTCACAAGGAGTCTGGTTGAGGGTGGCCAACTGGTCAGGTATTAGAGCTTTCAACCCAAGCCGATGGCATCAAGGCCAGACTCAGCAACCTGGTTCCAGCGTCTGTCTGCGGAGGAAATGCCCAAACAAAGCGCATTTCTAAGACCATGGCCATGCTAACCTGTTGGGTCCTCTAGAAAGAAAGGAACGGTCAAATCTTTCAGAACATCTACCACAATGAACAAGACGTTGTACACCAGGTTCAGGAGCTTGCAAAACTATGGCATCGGGCCGGTGCTCAACATCTGGCGGGCTTATCAGCCTGATGTGGTAATGAGACTGTACTGATCTACTATAGAGGCATACACACATGAGTCCTGTTTTAGTGGTACTTTTGCTTAAATTAAAATGTATTGTACGATCGCTATATGTAACATAAACTCTGTTCATCTGCTTTAATATAAATGCCAAACGCTGTTCGGATCTTTAAAAAAAAAGTCGCACACTCAACATAGGAGCAGAGCAACAGGTAAAACATGGAGCTGCCCGGTAAATCTAGGCAATTTTCCCGTCGCAAACGATCCGTTTGCTTCTGATAATATCGCGGTGGATCGTGCACAGTAATTCTTTAAAAACACAAATTTTAGAGAGATGTCGACAATATTCCTGAACTCGGCATGCCGGAGAGTGCTAAGAAGTCACCGTGGCGTCTTACGCCTGCACTGCGAAGTTCCGGTATCCAGAAGACAGATTTTTTTTTGAGGGGATCCAGAAGATAGATTTTGCAGGTCATGCTCAAGCCTCATCGATCAATGGTGATTTCTTGGGGAAAGAAGCTTGCTGGGTTTGTGTTCTGTCCAACGAGGGAGAAAGAGAGAGAGAACTGGGCTGGACCCTTGGTGTTGTGGGGTCCCCTCTCACTCATTGACGTCCGTGGGTCTAATGGGCTGGCGGCGTTGGGCACCGGCCCGTAAACTGTGTCGGACGGCCCGCGCGTGCGCTGGTGGGATGGGTCATTGGGCCTGGAGAAGGGAATTCCGTGTTTCTTCTTCATTTCGTCCAACTCCGGCGGATAGCGTGACCTAGAGTTGGAAGTGTGCTCGAAGACGCTCCTAAGGTCCCAGACATTCGGTGTTGATTTTTCAAAAGCAAAAGTAATCGACCGTCGTTCAAATCTTTTTCAAGGACCGGTAAGAAACCCACTCAGAAAACTCAGCCAGGAAGGGAAGTGTGAAACCCACTGCTTCCACATCATTACACCGACAGCTTACGCTGTACAGATTCGGATCTGATGGTCACCCAGCAACATGTTCAGAACAGCGACATAACTCTGAGAATGAACTCCAACAAAGGAAGGATATCTTAGAGATTACAGTTTCCATGACTCAGGGTGATTTAAAGACAGGTATGCACCAAGAAAAATGTTGACAAGATGCTCATTTGGTACCCGGTCACTCCTAAGAATCTTAACAGCTGGACGCTGATGCACTGACAAGCATGCAAAAATGTGGAACTATATCCCCTTGAACGACAGCAAACCTCAATAACAATCAGAAATGCCTCCAGTAAAACTGCTGCTTATGAGTTCTATCCACGTAGTAATAGCATTCTGCGTTAGTCATAAAAAAAATAAAATAACACTAGAGCATGAAGAACAGAAGATTGAGACGTGGCAATATGACAACATTGATTAACTTCCCCTAGTTCGCAACACAAGCAATCCAGTTATCACAAGTCTCACTGGCAGCTTCTGAAGCTAAAAGCAGCGAGTAGAAAAGAAGATTTTCCCAGAACACACAGACCAATATAAGCTAACCCTGAATCTGCACAGTATAATCAACGTCAATCAAGGAGATACTGAATGGAAGAAGGCTGTATCTCCACCTCATCGGCATTCCTCGTAATTCTTTAGAGGTTAAACTCCTCGTCACGGAGCGCCAGCTCTGCAGCTTCCTCCTCATCGTCACCCAGTGCAAAGTGCTGGTTTCTCTCAGCCCGCCTAAACATGTAGAACATGAACATGTAGAATGAATGCCATGGTGGCCACCTCCTCGGCTGCAACACTCACCCATCTGTACTTGTAGTTGGTGATTGTTTTGAGTGCATACACAATGATCCTTGTGAAGTACAAGTACCCAATCACGACGACATAGAACTGGCGGAAAAGCGTGAGCTTGGCCAGGGTTCGAGCTGCCTTGCCATCAGTCTTGGACGACTACCGCAGGGTACGCGACATTGACCAAACAACTGGGAAGAGCACTGTGCAGCAGCAGGCGACATCAACAAACAGGAAGATCTGGTTCCATGTGACCCATCTCTGCAGGAATGGTCCGGTCTCGCCGACCACACAGCGGCAGCAGCGTTAGATGCAACCTGCAACGGGATCACCACCATGAGCACCTTCTTCTCCTTGTCCTGCAGGAACGGCTTCAGGAACGATCACCCGGTCCCAATCAGAGCAATCACAGCGAACAGGATGACGCCCTTGACGAGCTGGAACAGGTAGAACATCACGTCCCAGCCGTGCGGGGTCCCGGCGGTACGGATGTAGTGCTGATCCTCGTCCGCCGAGATGCAGTAGAGCATACGCGCGACGAGCAGGCCAGTCATGATGTGGTGGATGCGAGAGGCGGTTGCGGTGGAGGGTGGCGTAGAGCCAGCCAGGAAGCCGACGTAGCAGACGGCGAAGAAGGCGTAGACCGCCGGGGGAGCCTGGCCGACGGAGAGGTAGTCCTTGGTGCCGTCCGGGTTGGTATTGTACATGTCGGTGCGGACCTCCATGGTGACGGAGGTCTCGGGCGCGCAGTTGGCGAAGAAGAGGCTGTACTCATCGGGGTGGGTGATGGGAAGGTCTTGTTGTAGCGGCCCTTCGCCGTGGAGCTCGGCGAAGGTGAAGAGCGGCGTGACGTAGGGGCTGGAGAGGACGCACCCGGGCGCGGACTCCGGTGTTATGGCCCTTGGCCGGGAGTTCGCCGGTGAGCTCGAACGGCACGGCGATGGCGCCGACGCTTGCGCCCGGGATGAGACGAGGAAATGGGTAAATGGATTCTGTTTTTCTCCCCCTCTTCTCTGTTCTGTTCACGTATTTACATACCCTTTGGATATAGTTCTGTGGTTCTATCCACGTCTCACATGTCAGACGTCCCTCACCTATAAAAGCCGACACCTATTTTCTTCCCCATACCTCAATCGCGTATTCCTCTGAAATCTCCAGCGCTTCGCCGCCTCTCAGCCCCCGCTGCAGACCTTTAGAAATCTCCGCCGCTTCGCCTCCCCCAAGCTCCCGATCCAGATTCCCTTTTCTGTTCTCCACCGGCTTAACACCTCCCCCACCCTCCAAAACCGGCTTGTCCCCAAGCCGCCACCGAAGGAAAGGCCTTGAGGAGAACGTTCCAGTCTTCCCAAGTTGCTGCAACCGGAGATGTTGAGGAACCCTCCGCCCACTCCACTCGAACTTGAGGTATTGCTTTGTTTCCCTTTTCACGAGCTGATGTTCAGTGATGCAGTAGGGTTGAAGTGTGGAAGAGCTTAAATCTGCAATCTTGGACAGATCTGTGAACACCGGCGTGTAATTAGGGGTGATCGGCTTCAGCTGCGATGTGTGGAACACTGGGTGAATCTGCGCAGCCGCTGGCAGGTCTAACTTGTAAGCTGCCTTCCCAATCTTCTCAATCACTCGATACGGCCCAAAATACTTGAATGCTAGCTTAGGACATGGTCTATTGACTACTGATTGTTGGGCATAGGGTTAAAGCTTTAGCAGCACCAACTCCCCTTCCATGAACTCGCGGTCACTACGTCTCTTGTCAGCTTGTTGCTTCATACGGTTCTGAGCACGTGCTAGATGTTGTTTCAACACGTCCAGGTATGTTGTTCTTTCTGCTAGCATCTCGTCGACTGTTTTGTCTTCCACCTGAGTCACCGTAGGGGCTGAGAGCACATTTGGGTCATAACCATACAGAACTTTAAACGGCGAACAACCCAGAGAAGAATGATCATTGGTGTTGTACCAGTATTCAGCAAGGGGCAACCAATGGTTCCACCTCTGTGGAGCTTCCTGAACAGCACACCTCAGGTAAGTATCTAAGCATTAATTTACTCTTTTTGAATGACCATCCGTTTACGGATGATACGAAGTGCTTAGCAATAGCTTGACTTGGAGACTAGCAAATAGTTGTTTCCATAGTGCTTGTGAATATTTTATCTCTATCGGATAGCATTGATCTAGGAAGCCCATGTAGCTTGATAACATTGTCCAGTAATGTTGTGGCCACTTAGGCAGCAAAGTAAGGATGCTTTAGGGGCACAAAATGAGCATACTTAGAGAATCTGTCAACCACCACCAATATAGTATTAAAACCTTCTGATTTAGAGAGCCCTTCAATTAAATCCATGGTAATCTCTTGCCACACCCCAACAGGAATGGGTAATGGATGTAGCAACCCTGCCGGATGACTTCTCTCAGTTTTAGCTTGCTGACAAACTCCACACTGCTTAACAAAATCTTCCACATCTCCCTTCATTCCTTTCCAGTAAAATAGCTTCTTAACTCTATGATAAGTTGCATGAATCTCTGAGTGACCACCTACAACACTGTCATGACAGGCATAAATAAGTCTGGTCCTTAGTGCAGAATTTTCTCCCACCCAGATTAAGTCATACTTCCTTATAAAGCCTTGTTGAAGAGAAAACCCCTGCTCATCCGGACTCTTGATAGCTAACTGAGCCAACAATTGTTGTGCCTCCCTGTCAGTAACGTATGAATTCAACACCTCCTGAATCCACATAGGTTTCACCTCATTAACCAGTGTCACATTCATCAATTGTCCTACCCTTGATAATGCATCTACGACTACATTCTCTTTCCCTTTACGATAAACAATTTTAAAAGTTAAGCCCATCAGCTTGGCCATGGCCTTTTTCTGTAGTTCTGAATGGAGTTGCTGATCATCCAGAAAACTCAAACTTTTGTGATCAGTTCTAATAAAAAAACTCTGCCCTCTGCAAGTAGTCTCCATTTATCCACGGCTAGAATCAAAGACAAGAATTTCTTCTCATAAATAGACCATTGCTTATGCTTTTCTGTTAATGCTTTGCTTAAGAATGCAATAGGTCGTTCTTTTTTGCATTAAGACTGCCCCAGACTCACATCACTAGCATCAGTTTCAATAACAAATACTTCATTAAAATCCGCCAGAGCCAAAACTGAGGTGGACACCATCGCCATCTTCAATTTCTCAAAAGCTACTTCAACTTCTAAAGACCATAGAAATTGTTTCTTTCGAAGCAATTGAGTTAATGGTTAAGCAATGCCTCAATAGCCTTTCACAAATTTTCTATAATAACCAAACAGCCCCAAAAATGCTCTTAGTTCAGTAATAGTTTGAGGTGTGGGTCATTTAATCATAGCATTAGTTTTTGTGGGATCAGTCTTAACCCCGTGTTTCGAAATGATATGCCCAAGATATACCAACTCCTTCTTTGCAAAATTGCATTTTGACAACTTAATATAAAACTGATGCTGTCGCAGTGTCTCAAATACCACCCTCAAATGATCAATATGAGTTTCTAGTGAGGTACTATATATTAAGATATCATCAATAAAGACTAAAACAAATCTTCGCAAGAATGGAGCTAAAACTGAGTTCATAGCGCATTGAAAAGCAGGAGCATTAGTGAGACCAAAGGGAATAACCTTAAATTGATAATGAGCACAATGAGTCTTGAAGGCTGTCTTATACTCCTCCCCTTCCTTCATCCTGATTTGATGATACCGCGTCTTCATATCAAGACTTGTGAAAACTTAGTCCCTACCAATTCATCCAAAATCTCATCAACCAAGGGCATGGGAAATCTGTTCTTAATTGTTAAGTCATTCAACTTTCTGTAATCAATACAAAATCTCCAAGAACCGTCTTTCTTTTGCACTAGTAACACAGGTGATGCGAAAGGACTGACGTTATGCTCAATCAAACCAGCCAGAAAAAGCTCATTCACTTGTCTTTCAGTCTCATTCTTGTGTAGAGGAGAATATCTATATGGTCTTGAGTTGATTGGCACAACCCCTGGCTTCAGTGGAATGGCGTGATCAAATGGTCTTGGTGGTGGAAGAGTCGTAGGTGCTTCAAAAACATCTGAGAATTCATTCATTAACTGCTGCACCTTTGTGTCTATCTGGCTCTGCACTTTCCCTTTGTCAACATCCTCCTGTAGGACCACCACCACTAGTGCCCATATATCATTGCCGACTATCAATTTATCTAACTGGGTGGCAGATAAGGAGTTTAGTTCCTGTTGCGGCAATGGTTGATCACTTTGTAACTTTACCCATGCTCCTTTGTACTGAAATTCCAAGTATTTCTCATTCTAATTACACTGCATTGGACTATGGGAAGAAAGCCAATTGTAACCCAAAATTTCATCATATGCACCTAAAGGTAAAATTCTTATGTCAGTTTGAAATGTATGCCCATTGCACCACAATTCCATATTCTTTACTGTATGATCACTAGACAGCGTGTCCCCACTGACAACCTAAACCTTCACTGGGGTACAAACTTTCTCCTCGAGTCCTACCCGTTCCACAAAAGCTTTATTTATGAATGATTGAGAACTCTCCGAATCCACCAACAATAGAAATACTTGGTTCTGTACCAAAGCTCTGAGACGTATGCAGCTTCCACCTTGAGTGCCAGATATAGCATGGGTCGACAGCTGATAACAATCTGTCCGCTCCTGATCCTCCTGATCCAATTGAAACAACACCTCATCAGATAGACTCATTTCCAATTCTTCAGTAGATAAAGCATTTAACTGTTGTTGTCCTCTTTTTGAACACCTCGCTTGATGGCCGGGTTCAAACTTCTCTCCACAATTAAAACACAACCCATGCATTCTTCTATAATCTCTCAACTGCCTCTCCTTACTTAATTCAGAGAATGTAGATCCTCCCTTGACTTCAAATTTAGTAGATACCCCCTGTCTCCCCAAATATGTGTATCTAGATCTTTTAGACTTCCCTTTCTCCTGAATATCTCTCTGCACTCTAGCCAAAAGTGCAGCTCTGGTTACTGAAGTAGGCACCTGTGACCAAACTGGTCCTTGTAATTCTCCTTTTAATCCTTCAACAAACTGTGTGACATAGAACGCCTCATCCAAATCTGGATTATGCATAGAAGTTCCAAACATACAGTTTTCAAACTCAGCAGTATATTCTTCCAAACTCCCATTTTGCCTCAGATGTAATAGATCATACATGGCTTGAGGGTATTCATAAGCACCAAATTTCTCTTTAATTGTTGTCACAAATCTACCCCATGTAGTTAGCCCTTCTGTCAGTTTAAAGACCTGCAACCATTTTGCTGCATTTTCCTCCATATGCATTGACGCCGCTCTCACCCAAAACGATTCTCGCACATTATAGATAGAAAAATAATCCTCACACTTATCGATCCAGATAGTTGGGTATTTGCCTGAAAAACGTGAGAATGACAGTTTAATCAAACTGTTCTCCACTGTGCTCCTTCCTCCTTGTTGCGGCCCACAATCTCCAGCCACCTCCCTGTGAGAGCCCCCAATCTTCTGTTTACACCGTCCCGACGCCTATGGGATTGATCTTCCCCTAATTTTCTCCCTAACTCCTCTAACCCTCGATCTCCAGAACTCCTTTCTACCTCTCCTCTTTCCTGCAACGAAGAGTGATCATCCTCATATTGCTCCATATCCTGCGCCATACGCTCCAATGACAGCGAGGCAACCTTCTTCCCAGTTTCGGCTACTTGTTTGAGTAAAACATCTCGCTCCTTAGCAGCCTGTTCCGCCAACGATGCTGCTAATGCCTACTGCCCACGAGATCCCGTTGCACCTTGTCAACCTTGTCTAGGTGCAACGATATCTTCTCCAACACTCCGAATACCTTCTTCCATCGATCTCCCTCAACCCTTGATGCCTCCGCCATTGCCTCCAACACAAACCGTGTTTGGGCTGAAGGCTTAGCGGGTGGCGCCGTGGTGTATATCTCCTTCCTACTTCGATATCCAATCCGTACCGCCCCAAATACCTCTCTACACCCCCGATCCTCAATCCCTATCGTCGATCACCAACTTTTCCAGAATCGGCTCGCCCCGAAAAAAAACTCAACGCCAGAGAGGTAAGGCGAGATAGATGGCTCTGATACCAGCTGTTACAGCCCTTGGCCGGGAGTTCGCCGGACTCCGACGTGAGCTTGAACGGCACGACGATGGCGCCGACGCTAGCGCGCGGGATGAGATGAGGAAATGGGTAAATCGATTCTGTTTTTCTCCCCCTCTTCTTTGTTCTGTTCACGCCCCACATGTCAGACGACCCTCAGCTATAAACGCCGACACCTATTTCCTTCCCCATACCTCAATCGCGTCTTCCTCGGAAATCTCCGCCGCTTCGCCGCCTCTGAGCCCCCGCTCCAGAACTTCAGAAACCTCCGCCGCTTCGCCTCCCCCAAGCTCCCAATCTAGATTCCCTTCTCTGTTCTCCACCGGCGTAACATCCGGGTTGGGGTTCAGATCCGTAGGCAGCTGCTGCTAGTAGATGGCCTCGAAGAGTGCCTTGTCGGAGAGAGGAAGAAGCTGAGCTGCGCCGGGTCCGGCCTGGTGAGCGCGGAGGCCTTGGCGCCGGAGACAGCGATGGAGACCCAGCTGCGGTGGGAGAAGCCGAACTTCTCGAAGAGGATGGAGGAGCGGACTTTTGCTTGATTTCCGCCTCCACCGGGGGTAGGAGGGAGCCGGAGAAGGCGACGAGGAGGAGGAGGAGGGCGCGGGCGGCGGCCACGACCATCGCGGCGAGATATGGGGGCCCCACGCGGGTCAAGGTGGAGGCTTTTCTCCGTTTTGATGGGAGACAATTGAAATTTTACTACCCAAGATTTACACAGAAAAAATACAAAAAATTTACACAGAAAATTTCATATATTTTATAAAATTATTTAAATTTATCTCTATTTTCTATGTAAATTTTTTGTTTTTTTATTTCCTGTATTTTTTAAATTTTTTAACTTTTTTTAAATATTTTAGCTTATTTATATTTTTTGTATTTTCTGTTAATTTTTTATATTTTTAAAACACATAAGGGCATTTTTCTGTGTAATTTTTTTGTTTTTTTCTAATTTCATATAATTTATAAACTTATTTAAATTTATCTATATTTTTCTGTGTAAATTTTTCTGTCTTTTATTTTCTGTACTTTTTTCAATTTTTTATTTTTTGAAATATTTTAGCTTATTTATATTTTTTATATTTTCTGTTAATTTTTTATATTTTTAAAAACATAAAGATATTTTTGTCAACTTAAAATTATTTTAGTGTTAAAAAGATCAGTTAGTACTTAACGAGCAAACTAGAGAGAATTATAATGGTATTTTAGAGTGTCGCATATTGAGAGTGGTATTTTGGCGAAGGCTAATTTTGGGATAGTAAAAAATTTTAATTGTCTCCTGATGATTAGAGGCTCTGTCCTCTGAGAGGCCCTCGAGGCGTTGGATTCGCTTCGAGATTGGTAACGACGTGGTGGGGATGGGTGACCTTCGAGGTTGGTGAGGGCGTTGGATCCGCTGGCATCGTCGTCTTCGTGGTTTCCACATCGAGCGGCGACCGTAAGACCGACGTGCTTATTCATTGACTGGCTGGCTCGAGGAAACTCCAAGGCCTGGGCGCACTGCGTTCGTCGTACCGACAGTGACGCGGCATTTCCAGTGCGATCCATCGCCGGTCAGCTTCGCTGCGAAAACGAAAACGGCGATGCACCCCGGCTAGCCTTGTGTTGGTGGATGTACCATCCATACTGTACAGACATAGACAAAAATTAAGTCCCCACGACCGCGACTTTCCATAAAAACAAGCGTCTTTCCCCCTTGAAAAGGGGCATTTGTTCCATCGTCCAGAATAAGTTATCTTCCGAACAACTAGTTCAGTCACATCGCGTACTGCCTCGAGAGGACATCTGGTGTTTTTTTATGACACGTTTCGGATAAACGGAAGCAGGGGCCGGTGCATTATGGTTACTCCCTTACGCACACCAAAGCGGCCAAGATTACAGTTTCTTGCTACAGGCAAAATACGAAGTAATAGCAATCATTATAGCAAGAACCTGGAGAGATAATAGTGGTCAAAATTTAGCGCGAGCTTACCGGCCGTAGGCTATCAGAGGCCCCAGAGTTGCTTCGACACCCGCGATGATTTATGCTTCGGTTCCGAGTTTGGAGAAGCGGCAAAGAACACCTCGAGCTTCGGGAGCTTTCAGTTTCAGAGGCTCCTCCTTTCTCTTCGTATGGTGCAAAAAGAACTGGACTCCCATCGCGAAATGTCCGCCTGGTACCGAGAGGAAACATCAGTACATACAGGTAAAGCACCCTGCAGCTTGTTAAGCTACCGTGCAAGGTAAAAACTACTGTACCATAATTTAGTCGTCTAGGCTTACTACGCTGTCGCCTCTCACGCGCAATGTATCTTCAGACTCCAGGTACAATGATCATGTCCAAGCATGCCGCCTAAGCTAGCTAGTAAGAGAGCAGGAGAGGTGGTTATGACTTGTGGATCGAATGGGTGGACGGGTGGTGCAGTTTTTCTACAACGTTTCTGGGTTTCCAATGTAGTGGGTGAGCAAGGATATTTTGCAAGTTCCAACCAGTAGTAATATCATGGGTTAGAGCTACGCTCATGCTATTCTTAATTTCTTATGATACCTAAGCAATTTGTGGAGCTTGCCTAGCACTCAAGCTAGTGGTTGAGGTGCAAGCAGATATCAAGGATGTTCAAGAGAATACCACAAGGTTATAAGGAGTTTTGCCGGTAGCAAAATGACATTATTCTTACCAGGAAAAAAAACTCTTGTTTGCTGAAAATCAGGATCCCCAAGGTTCTTTCTACATCAGGGTCCGCCCTTGATGTTTAAGGAAGATCTGCATGCAAAATACAATGAACAGTAAGTAACTAGAAATGGGCAAAACGAAGCTAACCACTCAAACCTGTCCCTCACAGCAAGTACTCAATAAGAAATATTTCATAGTGCACAAATGCCTCGATCGGAGCTAATGCACGCCCAGTTGCCAATAATTACACCAAACTCCAAAGGGGCAAAGTTGAGAATGGAAAAAAGAGAAGGCCATAGAGCCAGCACCAACCTGCGGACAACCAGGTTGGACAAGGAACTTAAAAAAGGTGCCTAATCTCTTGTGACTGATGTCACTCTCACACTTCCAAAGGTTAACATATAAAGATGAAATAAGCAAATAGGACATCGTTCCATGTTTTGAGGGCATGCGTCTTCCCTTTTACATTTTAAATTACAAGCTTCAACATGAATAGATCAATCATCCAGACAATATGTTACCTTCAAATGAAAACTTACCGTCTCAAAACTTCATACGAACTTTATCATACAGCAAAGCAGTATGTCTCTTGTATCCCACCTTCCAGGCTATTTTCATTTTCTTTTACCTTCTAGGAACACGAAGCCTTTCAGGTACCATACATAATCTACCATGGGGCAATCAAACCATTGGAAAAACTTTCTTTCTACGTTGGCTTGAAGGAATGTGAAGCTTCCAAGTGCAGCCGTCTATTTAGCATGTCAGACGAAGTGTTTTTGTAGGCCCTGCATATCAGCAGGCGGCAGGCACTTGATAAATCATTTATCTGTAAAGGTGATCGCCTCATTGGCCTAGCTCTTAATGGTTGCCTTGTAATCCTACACGACAAAACAAAACAGACAGCTTTGATCATGGGAAAAGGAGAAGCATGCCAAGGAAGGAACAGGTAAAGTAACCTAATCACATAAAGCATCAAGCCACAAATAGAGCAATAATAGATTAAAATGGTTACCATGCACTGCAGTACAGCATTGCATATAGCCCCGACAGAAAGAGGATTAGATGCAAACAAAAAACAGATCATAGGGACCACAAGGAGTATAAGTCAATATATAAACTCCTATGGATACAGGAAGTTTTCTTTAAAGCATGCTAAAACTTCTTCCATTTCCTAAAACACAACCATCGCCTCTGCCAAGACCAACCCAAACCAGAAAACACAACTCACCAAACACACAAGGCATGACAACAACAATGGCAAACCACAGCCCCCAAAGCCATGACCAATAACTCCAAGAAGATGACTATATACATATAGATTTAAGCTCACCAGCAGAAACCAAAGAGGGCGCCACAACACCAACCTTGTTCTGCTACAATACTGCCATGGCAGCCTCCCCACAAAATTCACAAGAGTTTGAATTCCACATGTCAGCTCCACTTGACGAGAGAGAACACATGGCGTCCCCTGCAGATGAGCTCTTCTACAAGGGCAAGCTGCTACCGCTCCACCTTCCACCACGCATCCAGATGGTTGAGAAGCTCCTCGAGACTGCGGCTGACAAGGGCCTACTTTCAGCAAGCACTGCCCCAGCAACACCATACCAGTCATGCAATGCATCAGAAGCAAACTCATGTTATGTCAGTGGTGAGCTCAATGCGGAGTATCACTTCCATGACTGCATCTCCGCTGGTATTGCTGTTGCCGAGGAGGTAGCAGCCTCTGAGAAGAAGCCATGGTCCAAGAAGCTCAAGTTCATCAGGTATCTCAACCTCGGTCTCAAGCTCAAGGCATCGAAAGCTTACATCAAGACAATATTTGCATCCAAAGGAGGGAATCCAGATGACAAGATTGGCACACCTAGAGGAAAAGAGCTCTCCAACGCACAGTTCAAGACCTGGAAGAAGAACCCATTTGTCCATATCAGAAGCAACAGGTACATAGCCTCACCCATCAGCAGCAGTACCACACTAGGAAGCAAGCTTAAAGAGGACGAGTGGAGCCATAGAAGGTCATTCTCCAGCATCATTATCCAATATTCATCATCAAACAAAACATCATCCGCGTCATCATCATCATGCTCTTCATCGAATTCATCCTCCTTCTCCATCCCAAACTCAAATGATTCTGGTGTTGGATCAGTGCTGAGGAGAAGCAGCAGTGCAAGCTCAGAGATGGACAATCCAATTCAGGGCGCAATAGCATACTGCAAGAAATCACAGCAACTGGCCTCAGTGAGGAAGAGTGCAAGCGACGCAGGTTTCCGATTCATGTCATCATCAGCATCAAAAATAGCAGCAGAATCTCAAGAGGAAGAGGATATAATTGAGATTAGTCAGATCGCAAATGTAAATCCAATGTTCCCCAATAGATCTGTGCTCTTTTGATTATGAGTTTGCAGATATGGTATGATATATGTTAAATATTATGGCCTTACTAAAATAAATTTACACATTTCTGTTGAAGGACAACTAATTTCAACATGCAACAAAAATTATTAAAATATGGAAACAAAAGGACAACTATATCTTCAACCGTGATCTGCCTTCTTTTCAATACTGGAAGCAAAATCTCACCAACAAACTAAACCACAATGTTTTTTTACTAATTAGCATCACCATGTATGCATGTGCCATGACCAAATGAGAGGTAATCACACGTGAGAAACATAACTACTGCTAAGTAACATAACACAGCCTATTGTTTTCGGTTTGATCTGGCATTTTGTACATGTTCTATAGCTATCTCCACATGCATAAATGACACTCTGGTTGAAGATTGGTGTCTTGTTTACTGAACATGACAGAAAAGATTGAAGAAACAAGTCAATGTATATGGCTGTGACTGTGAAGCAACAAAACAACATAGGTAAAAGAGAAGAAGGAAGAAACATATTTTTATATGCCTATTGTGTGACATATTTACGAGGTAAATGGAATAATAACTAAGCAATTCTTGTCCTTTACAGACTAACCAAAGTGATAATCAGAGAAAGAAAGACGATAAAAGTTTTTATTATGCACCCTAAATATTTCATTATAGGAAGGGCCTAGCTAATGCAAGTACCAATTGGTGTTGTGTGCCGTTAAATCAACTCAAAATGTTCAACTTGCACAACAGCAATTTCTTGAGATTGGATATTATCCCTTCATGCTAACCAAGGAACATGCCAATAGCCCAATAGTATAGCATGGTTTGTTTAGGAAAGACACTCGTAGTAGACACTTCAAACATGAAAGACAGAAAGCAAAATCCCTTTCCTGCTTGATAAAGAAAAAAGGAGTATCCACAGTATCATACATACCAGAAATATTAATAGTTGTACATGTTGCTCATCTTTAAAGCTACGAATCATCTGACAGCAAGCATGAATTGAATATCCAACAAAACAATATGGGGGCAGTGGAGGCACAAATTTCTGTTCCCACAAATGCCTGCTTTATCTCAATTGATATCCTGATACACAATGCAAGAAATGTTGGAATGTCACAAATAAATTAGAACAAAAATAAGGCTTATTACTTGCTAGGTTTACACTTAATTGAGTACTTCCTCTGTTCTTAAATTGTTTTCATTATGACAACAATTCTAGTTCAGTTTAAACTAGTTTTGTTGTCCAAACGACATCAATTTGAGAATGGAGGGAGTATAAATTATATGATCTCAAATGGTTTCATCAATTGATTGTTCATTGGGATAACAACGTGCAGTAGGATACTTTACTGCAGTATCAGAGCCAAAAGGGAAATTGTAATAACATCAATATAAAAGTAATTGGTCACAAGGTCACAAACACTTTATAACAGTTTGGCAGTTCCTTGTCTATTTCCAGCAAAAATCTGGCTATCTAGTTATTTTTGGAAAGCATAGTTCAGAGAACCAAAGCAGTTAACTGCAGAGAGTTATTCAGTTTGGTTTCTCACATAAGGCTTCAGGAAAGCTGCAAAGCAATAGAGATAATCAGTATCATTTCCATAACACCAAATTTTGAGCTCGGCGCTTTCTTTATTTAAGCATAACAAATATGTTTCAATGTTAGCAATAGATCAGATATATATATATATATATATATATATATCAGCATGTACAAATAATGATTGTCGTTAAAGAACCCTACTTGTCAGAGTCTATCCTAAATTGAGATAAAAGAATTCCGCTCAGGAAACCTTAAACTAAGAGAGCATGTCAACAAAAGGCCAGGCACTATTACAGAGCAAAAGATAAGCAGAAGTTATCCACCACATGATGATGTTAAGCAGTGTCAGGTCAGACAGAAATCTAATAGGGCCTACTTAACACCTACCAGTTTCTTAAGCACCCATATTTAGACACTGTTTACACTATTTCATAATCAAATCACATGTAATTTTTTCATGACATAAGCTGCATCCATTTGCTTTTCCTATCATGCAGTGCGCTTGGATTCCTATCATCCACGTATCCTAAATGGAATGTGGTGGGCCATGATTTGGGGAACTTTCCATTTAAATGATATGAGTGTCTTCCATCACCTAATCGTGACCTCTCGTGATGGGTCTAAAAGTAACGGATGCATGTTAGCACCACAAAGACCATTTGTACTAGATATTTCCCCATAATATAATAGCATCCTAGGTTTCCCTGGACATAAAAATGGATTGCATTAGTTTCACAATTATCCTGTATAAAATTAGACTGTTAGGTTTTATTACAAACAAAACAGACTCTATATAACAAACGAAAGGTTCAATGCTAAAGTTTTTATGTGGCTGCGCCTCGATGCAGCTAAAAACATCTCCCATCATCCCAGAATTCCTAATCCTGGATAATTCACACAACAAATTATGCTGGGGTGATCCTGTATTCAAAAGTGCCTCCTATTTTACGCACCGGCTGCTATCTGAATTATGAGGTAAGGTCTTTGAAGACTGAAGAGTAACAATTCTAAGGTCCCCTGATGTTGAGGCACCGAGCTCATCGGTTAACAAGGGATTTTATTAACAGCTCGTGGTTATAGATAAATGATCAAACAAAAAATGTGATTATGCTCTCTGTACCTTGATGCGTGATTAAGCGAAAAGAACAAATAAAAGCATATCCCCACTGGTCGTGTGATAGGTAGATCTAATAGGAAAATACACTGGGCAGCTTTTTTGTTGAAACTAGGAGGTCCTTCTTTTTGAACGGATTTGTCGATTCCAGCAGAAGACATGCCTCCAGCGGTGCTGGGGGGAGGCCCTGTTCGCTCTAGGGATCTTCACATTTGACCATTTGGGTAGTGATTGCCCAGAAAACTTCTCACCCTTCAGGAATTTGGAGTTCCAGAATCAGTTGTCTCCAAAATTCTGAGAATAACCAGGGTGCTCGTGCGACGGTGCCAACTCAACTGCCAACATTACTCGAATAGATGTACAAATCGCAAAAAACGACTCTAAAGGACGGGCATCTCACCAAGGTGCCCTTCTCTCGCCGCGACGTTCAGCGCGTCGCACCCCCACGGCCCCACCTGATCTTCACGGCCACCCCCTCGTCGTCGAGGTGCCGAAGCAGCTCCACCACCACCTCGAGGTGCCCCCTCTCCGCGGCGGCGACGATCGGCGTCTCCCCGTCCTGGTTCGGCTCCACGGCCACCGCGCGGCGCGCCACCTCGAGCCCCTCCGCCCCGTCCCACGCGGCCGCACCGACCGCGGCGTCACCGCCCGGCTTCGCCACGTGGAGGCCGGTGTCGTCGTGCCGTCCCGTCACCTGCCGCGCGTACCGCCCCCGGTTCCCGCTCCGCTCCGCGACACGGACATCACCTTCACCGTGCCGGCGCTGGCACCGGCTCCAACTCTCCTCTGCGACAAATCAGAAAAATAAAGTCCGTCAGTGCCACGAACCGCTAGGAAGCGGAGGATCGAGCGCTCCATCGTCGAGCACGACTGCCGCGTCTGCTCACTTTCGTGGATCTCGAGCGACATCGTCGCGAGATGCGGAGTGCGGAGCTGCTCGCCGGCTTCGCGGGGCTGACCGTTCCCCCAGAACGTCGACGTCACAAGGGACTGTCGTATTTGTATTATGTTTTGAAAAAAAAAACTGATGCCCACGTAAAATCTTAAATCAAATCAAACGAACGTCCGCGCGAAATGAATGACGGAGAGGAATTAATAAACTCTCGGGCCGGCCCAAAACGCATGCGCTATACGAACGGAAACGGCCCAACCAATTAAACAGCAACCGTTTGGTCCCCTGCGTCCTGCGAGACCTACAGACTACAACTACCAAACCCGACGATCTTCACTTCACGTCCGTACCCCGTCCGCTGCCGTCGCCAATCCGCCATGGCGCCTCCACCCCCCGAGCCGACCATGGAAGACGCGAAGTCCCTTCTCCCGTACGGCGCGGTCGATTCCACGCTGCGCGCCCTGGCCGGGCAGGCTGAGGGCTTCGGCCGCCACGCCATCGGCGGCCTCAACGGCGACATCTACCATGTCACGACCCTGGAGGGTGCCGACGCCTTTCCTTTTCCCCGACCGACCATCTATCCTTCGTCCGTTCATCCAGCGTCTGTGTTTTTCTTTGTCGACGTTGACGGGCGCATTTCACAGACGAGGGCCCCGGCTCGCTCCGTGAGGGATGCCGGCGGCGCGAGCCGCTGTGGATCGTCTTCGACGTGTCCGGCACCATCCACCTCACCGCCGGCGTGCGCGTGTCGTCCTACAAGACCATCGACGGCCGCGGGCGGCGCGTCAGGCTGTCCGGCAAGGGCCTGCAGCTGCGGGAGTGCGAGCACGTCATCGTGTGCTGCCTCGAGATCGACGGCGGCCGCGGCCACGACGCCGACGCGGTCCAGATCAAGCCCCGGTCCAGGCACGTCTGGGTGGACCGCTGCAGCCTGCGCGACTGCGCCGACGGCCTCATCGACGTCACCCACGGCAGCACGGACGTGACCGTCTCGCGGTGCCACCTCGCGTCGCACGACAAGGCTGTGCTCATCGGCGGCAGCAGCGGCCACGTCGAGGACCGGTGCATCCGGGTCACCATCCACCACTGCTTCTTCGACGGCACGCGGCAGAGGCACCCGCGCGTCAGGTTCGGCAGGGTGCACCTGTACAACAACTACACGAGGGACTGGGGCATCTACGCTGTCTGCGCCAGCGTTGAATCACAGGTTAACAACACACAGCGTTTAATTTGGTTGCTCATGACTTTTTTGAAACAATGTTGGCTGCTCATAACTGAGCCACTCATCTCTCACTGATCAGTGTACCTTGGGAGCAGATTATTTCCCAGTGCAACATTTACAAGGCAGGGAAGAAGAAGGAAGTCTTCAAGTACATGGAAGAGCAGGTCATTACAAGCCCCCCACTAGTAATTTTTCTTCAGTTAAACGTAATCAATTTTTTTTTTCACATTGAACTGAAATAAGCTTGAATTGGTGATCTAACGATGCAGGCAGCAGACAGAGATCGAAGCTCGAGCGGGCACATACGGTCCGAAGGCGACCTGTTCCTGAATGCTGGAGAAGAGTGCGCTGCCTATGCTTCAGATGCTGCAGCTGGAGATGATGAGCCGTGGGACTTCGAGGTCCAGGACTGTTACCAATCTTGTTCGGTTCAGCCGGCGTCAATTGCACTCAAGAAGCTCCTGCAATGCTGCACCGGTTGGGAGCCGGTTGCGATGCCACCAGACGTCTCCTTCACATAAAAAAAACTTAGAATTCTGCTCATCTTGACGCCTGAAATGTGAACCATTTCAAATAGCATACTCCAGTAGCTAAAAGAGTCTACTATAAGACAACAATAACTACCAAATTCTGAATTAAATGACGTTTATGACAGTTAATTTAGTTCAAATTGAACTAAATTTTTAGTCATAAACATTATTTATTTAAGAACGAAGGGGGTAATATATATCCTGGTAAATGTTTGGAATTTAGGGCTAGGCCCAATAGAAATTCTAAATAATTTCAAATAAATCTCAAAGGCCCATTAGTGCCAGAGTGAGTGGTGTTGTGTGTTTAGTCCCATATGGGAAGTTGGAGGGGAGCAACTCCTACATATAAGGGAGGTTGTTCTATCACTACCTGATTGAGTGAGAACATGAGATGAGAGGGGTGGCCCACGCGCGCTCCTCCTCCTTGCTCGCCCCGCCCCGCACACGCGCGCGCGTGTGTTCGTGCGAATTCGAGCCGAGCCCAACTTTTATTTTTGCTGCAGAAAAAATACGAGTTGGACTCTTGCTTCAAATTAGGCTGATTCTGTTGGAGATGGACGCGTCTACAACAACCGAGTCGGTTCAGATGCGGATCATCCAGATTGCAACCGAACCGCCTCTCGAGGACTCTATAAATAGCGGGCGTGCGCGGCAGGGAAGGGTATTCTACGATCCAGCGATCCCACGTTCGAGTTCCTTGCGCCGCCATTGTAGTCTACTCCATCCCGAGCACCGGCGTGCACCGACGATCGGGAGAGCAGGTCTCCGAAACCTCTCGCCCTTGCGATCCTGCACCGGGAAAGGGCGAATAAGGTTTTTGGGAAGCGCTTCGCGCGACTGCTCGCATTCTTCATCACGGGTCGTCTACCGTCGAGATCGGCCACTGCTGCTCAACGACGCCACCAACGCCTACAGCGACAAGTCGCCGTCAGAGTTACAACGATTTCTCCAGCTTCCAATCGGTACACAAATATTCTCGTTCCGATTATCGAGCGGTGTTTCTCGCTGTTGGATTTGCGTGTTTTTCTGGAATTGTTCAATAAATTACCTTCTACTTCTAACAGTAAATGGGATTAATAAAGTAGAATGGTTTTCGAGGTATCAGAGTCATGTGTGCATTTCTTTTCCGAAGCTGTGTGTATCGGATCCTTTCTCCGTCAGAATATGATCAGCACGAAGGAAAACGAGAATCCACTGGTGCTACTGCTACCTGATTTCGACAAATTTGCCTACGAGATACTGCATCGACGCTGTTTTTAAAAGCTGCCGATGTTCCTGCTCGCATTTTCGGCTCCCAAACTCGTGCTTACCGCCTAAGCCGATCCAAATTTGCGCGTCCCCACGCAAACCCCTCCTCCGTGCTTCAAGATCTCAGCCGTCCAGCACATCCAACGCCCCGCGATCCTGCCACCTCATCGATCCACACCTCCACCGCCTCCACTAATCACGTCCCCGTTCACCCGCCTATATAACATAATCCTGCCGCACCCGTCTCGCAAGCCAACACTGACAAGCCGCGAGCACCTTCAGTCCCCTCCCAACCCACCGCATTCACGCACCGCCGCCGTTCGCGGCTCCTCGCGCTCGTTTCCGCAATGGCGCCCAAGGCCGAGAAGAAGCCCGCCGAGAAGAAGCCGGTGGATGAAAAGGCCGAGAAGAGGCCCAAGGCTGAGAAGCGCGCCCCCGGCGCCGGCAAGGAGGGCGGCGACAAGAAGGGCAGAAAGAAGGCCAAGAAGAGCTTGGAGACCTACAAGATCTACATCTTCAAGGTGCTCAAGCAGGTGCACCCGGACATCGGAATCTCCTCCAAGGCCATGTCCATCATGAACTCCTTCATCAACGACATCTTCGAGAAGCTAGCGCAGGAGGCCGCCCGCCTCGCCCGCTACAACAAGAAGCCCACCATCACCTCCCGCGAGATCCAGACCTCGGTGCGCCTCGTGCTCCCCGGCGAGCTCGCCAAGCATGCCGTCTCTGAGGGCACCAAGGCGGTCACCAAGTTCACATCGTCCTAGACTGCCCGCACTCCTGCGCCGTGGCGTGGCGTGATGGTGTCGAGTCTTACTTTGCTTCAGCGTTGATAGGACTTTTAGGCTTGTCCGGAAAAAAATAGAATGTGTTACACATGATGATTTTCATCATGTCTCGGTTAATTCGAATATATTTTGCTTTAATGCTTGTCTGTCTCGAACTGATCTCATTCTGCGCCTTGGTGTTCCAATAGATTGGTCGTGGTGGTGTGGCCTGGCGTTGCGTTGTGTTTACTCTGGTCGTTTGCTTCAACATTTAGGACGGTTAGGTTTGTGGCCTGGAACAGTGTAGAATATGCTGCACATGATGAATTAATCTTATCTTCGAGTTCGAATATATTTTGCTTCAACGTAGCTTGAGTTGACCATGTTCTCTGCCTTGCTGTGTGAATTTGTGCGCGACAGGTTTTGCGTTTGCTTCTAGATTTTCCCTGGCTCAAGTTTGGTTCCATGAATGTTTAATACGATATTTAGGGAATTAATCTAACTGTTAGATTTCTGAGTTTGGCTATCCCATTTTCGGCAGCAACGTCATTCCAAAATGTACTAGGAGACTTCGTCTCAGAAATAACTATCTGTCAATTTCCAGTTGCTTCTGTTATTCACAACTCGTTAGCTTTTGAACAGATTTTAGTGATGTATAGTTAATCACAAATTGCCCAGACGGTATCCAGTTTATAATTTGCGAACGTCGCAACTTGCACGTTTAGAAGTGAATAGCATTATGCTTGTGTAGTCACATTTTCAACGGCAACATTTGATTGTGTAGTTTCACTCCAAAATGATTAAGCAGGCTTTTTAGAAAGAGTAATCACAGTTGAATTTGGCCAAATTGCTTGAAGGGGTCAAATTTAATCTATCAACATCGTAACTTGGATGTTCAAGACTTTTGTGAATGGAAAATGGAATGAATCAACCAGCATTTTGATGAGAAAACTTTGCTCCTATCTTCTGAGAGTGTAAGAGTTCCAGCAGCATCCTCTACCTCGTTCGTTAGTAGCATGATCCAGTCACACATCTTTGTTCTGGTTTCCAGCCTTCCAGGGCCAGGAAATTCAGGAATTGTCCAACTTTTCTTCTTTAGGAATATTTCTTCCTGCTAGCGCAAGGCAGGCAGCATCATTTCATCTGATACCTGAGACCGAGTTGCAGCACTGCACTCCGCGGCAGATGTCCCTGGCATTCAAACATAATCCAGGATGAATGTCGAGGAGAAGCAAGTATCTCTGCTTTTTGAATGGTTTTTCATGCTCATACAACTGAATCATCAGTTTCCCTGGCATCCAAACATAATTCAAGCATCATGTAAATTACATCACTCTGAGGATGTCTACAGTCTCCATTGAAGAATACATGGACCTTGTCCTGGACCTCAATCCAACTGCAGCCTGTGATCCTTTTCAGCCCCTTCTCTTTAATTTCTCTCCTGATCATTGACATACTTTGCCAGCTTCCAGCTGCAGAGTAAACATTAGAGAGAAGAATGTATGACGATGTGTCCTTTGGATCCAGCATATGAATGCGATTTGCGACACTCTCAGCCAGCTCTCTGTTCCAGTGAATCTGACAGCCTCCTATCAACGCCTTCCAGAACCCAATGCCCGGCTCAAAGGGCAGCTCCTCAAGAAACCTCCTTGCATCGTCAAACCGCTTTGCTCGCGATAGTAGATCGACTACACAAGCATAATGCTCAGGCCTCAGTATGCCTGGTTGCTCCATCTGCGCAGCCTTGAACAAAGCATAGCCCTCATCCACTAGACCAGCATGGTTGCAACCAAATAGCAAGCCGAGAAGAGTGACATTATCCGGCTTCAGGCCTGTTGTCATCATCGCATCGTAAGCATCCAAGGCCTCCTGCCCTTTCCCATTCTGCGCGTAGCCGCAGATCAGAGCGTTCCAGGAGACCACATTCTTTCGCTTCATCTTCTTGAACGCTAGGACACAGTCATCCAAGCTACCGCATCTGGCATAGAAGCTCACAAGTGAATTCTCCACATAAACGTCAAGCTTGCCCAGGAACTTGATGGCTGACGCATGGACGCTTCTGCCAACGCCGAGTGCACCAGCGTTGGCAACGGAGGTGAGCACGCAGGGGAACGTGCTTTGGTTTGGCCTGACGCCTTCCCGGCACATTTCCAGGAACAGGGTGACGGCCTCCTCACTGAGACCGGCCTGACTGCATCCGCCAATCACCGCGTTCCAAGAGACCACGTTCCTCTCCGGCATGCGTCGGAACAGCCGGACTGCGTCCCCAGACATCCCGTTCTTCAGTAAGCCCGCAACGAGCGCGGTGTAGGAGACCACGTTCGGCTCGCGGGTGTCCTCGAGCGCGCCCTGGGCCTCCTTCGTGGCGCCCGTCTTGGCGTAGTGGTCGACCAGAGCGCTGCCGACGAAGAGGTCGGAGCAGAGGCCGAGCTTGGCGGCGCAGGCGTGGAGCTGCGCGCCGGCGCGCACGTCCCGCAGCGTGGTGGCCGAGCGGAACACGGTGCCGAATGTAAACTCGTTCGGCGCGACCCCGTTGGCCAGCACTCGGGAGAATAACGCGAGGGCGTCGCGGTGCCGGACACGGCGGGCCAGCTCGCCGATAGCGGCCGTGGCCGAGACCACGTCCCGGTACGGCATTCCGCCGAGCACGTCGCGTGCTGCTCCAAAGCGATGCGATTGATGAGCGCTCGATGACAACGGGCCCACCCCCTACTCGAGAGAGAGAGAGAGAGAGAGAGAGAGAGCTTGGCGTGCGGTTATGGGCCTTTTGGGGCGCTGCGCGTGCGCGCTGAGATGCGGAGGGTTCGCAGCTGGTGGTGGTGCTTGTGACTTGCTCGGGCTAATCGGCGGCGTAGTCGAGTATTTAGGCAGCTTTTCAGATATTGAGAAGGCGGAAGACATCCGAGCTCCGCTTGGCTCCATGGTACGATCCGGTAACGCTTCCATTCTATGGATCCCATCTCACGTCTGTGTTCTGCATTTTTTTAGATAATGAAAAATGTTCCAAGAAAAACACTGGTAAGAAACACTTCCGTGCAGTTTCGGAAACAACAAACAAACCCAGCAGGCAACAGCATGGGTTCGGCGGTATACACACGAAAGGGACGTTGGCATCATTTATTTTGAAAACGTAGGGAGTACATGAGAGTTACAGCTAACTGCCGTTAGAATTCGGCCGGGCCTGAACTGTGAGAGACTTTACACGCTTGATTCGCACGAACGTAAGGATTTACATTTACTCAGGGTTCAGACCTTTTTGTAGGGTAATAGTCATAAGTCTGCTTTTTTTATTGTTCATTTCTTTGAAGTGCCTGGTCGTGTGTTGCAACGGGGCTCTTCATAGTGTATGTGCGTGTTCCAGATCGTGACCTCAGACAACTCCCTTATATACCGCTAAAGGGATGTCACAATGGTCCCCTTTGAGTGAGCAAATTTATGATCCCTTGATGCAACCATGAATGGTGAGGATATTCTTTAATCTGTACTATAGTACACAGTCACCATTCACCAATACATCCGCAATAAGGAAACAAAATACATCTCACCGGTCAGCAACCTTTGAATCTTCAATTCATGAAATGAAGCCTACATCTCATGAGGATACAGTATATCATTATAAGATATGTTATTCTGTTCACAGTTCTCCTGAGAAAATTTCTCCTGCAAGCCAGGCAAAGGCGAAGCATTGCCTTCTACAGAAAAATAATATTATCTTTCAAGGGAACAAACACAACACAGATATTGTTCTTAGAGGCCTTCTGAGCTCTTGCTGACTTTAGGACCTGCCCACTGTTGGCTGGCACGAGACTTCGCCCAAGGATCAAGAGGCACTCGTTGAGGTGGCGGTGGTGTTGCAGGTTTGGCCTCTCGAAGTTCGTTCTCCCTGTCAACAAACCTGCATAAGGCATAACAGGTGAATACTGCATCTCATCAAGTCATCCAAAAACAGTTACATGCATGTCATATGTGCAAGTCATACAAAGGCTAAACTTGATGCAACAATTAAACAAGGTCATCAGAAAAGCAATGCATGAGACCGATGAGCTATGATACACTGTTGATAAGGTCAGACTTGCTAAAACGCGGCAATAAATTAGTATATGCCAGAATAGAAAGCCACAAACCTATACCATGAACAGATTCATTCACTAAACTATAAATCACAATAAACTTTCAACCCTGTGGAACAGCTATCCTAGTATTTTTTTAAAAACTTTCCTAGAAATATAGACAAAGAACATTACTCAATGTAGGCCATTGGTGCAGCATCACCAACACGTATCCTGGTACGCAGTAGTCTTGTATATCCGCCAGCTCGATCTCTGAAAGCCAAAATCAATGGATCATCAATTTTCCTAGTTTTCTCTTTGATCATCATACAAGCAATTTGTGATTCTGAAATACATCTTAAAAGATTTCTTACAGATAATCCTTCACTGCACAGATTTCCTTTAAACAAAGTTCTGGAATATGTATATTAAATGATGCTATGGTAGCCATTCTTCTTTATCTCAAATTGCCAATGTTAGACATCAAAAATTCAAAATGACACCTTCGGAGACACAGAGAGTATATAGTGTGATATGGAAGATTACGCTAGATTGAGCAGATCCCATGGGCAGGTAAAGGAGATTACTTGTAGCGGTAGGCAAGCTCCGTAAATAGCTTATGAATAACATCATCGCCCCTAACAAAAGCGGAAGCACGTCTGGATGCATCCAGAGTACCCTGCAAATGAGACAAGTTTCTGTATTGTTACCTTCAAAACCTAAAGTTGAAAACAGAAAAATAAACGAAAGTGTCTAGCCAGAAAAAAACAATTCATGGATCTCAATCAGTTTTTCTTAAAACAGATATTCTGGAACCTTTGTGGTGCCATCTAACAAAAAAGGTATCACTCGGTAAAAATGTAGCGTTCACAAGCAAAATGTTACTGAATTATATGCCAGTAACAAAGAGGCTGCTCTGATATATGACTTATCTGGTCAGACACCTTTCAATAGCAAAATACCACTTGAAATAACTTGAGAATAAACTACTAGCCATCCAACTGGAACTTCATTACAGCTAGGAAGGCAACCATAGACAAACAGCACATTGTTTAGAGTGCTATATTCCATAGCAGACGGTGTCCAGTTCCAATCTAGGCAACAGTGTGTATAAGATTTATGGATGGCACCAACTACTACGATACCTAAACTAGGTGTCGAAGGATGTAGTTGAGTTTACCTCCTTCCCTAGCTGCACCATCTGATCCGCCTTTCGCCGCACCTCCTTCGCCTGAAACCAAACCACGGCAAAGGAAAGGGGATTCAGAAATCACAACAACAGGCACTAAAATCTCGGAGGCTAACGACAAGGTGCGGCCGGGAGAAATGATGGTGCGTTACCTTGGCGACTGTGGTCTCGATGCGCTCGTGCTTCACCAGCTGCGACACCATCGTCCTGGACACGAGACGGATCTATAGGTCAGCGGCAAGGCGACGCAGGGCCTCGCACCAATATAGAAGTTTGGCATACCTTAGCATGGAGACTCGGTGGGCGGCGTGGCGGCCGAGCTTGCGAAACTTGCCCATGGCGACGGCGGCGGCGGCGGAGGTTGAGGGGTTTGCGAGGTGTCTACGACTCGAGAGCTTCAAGACCCTGTGACTCTGTGAGTTGCGCCGGCCGCCACTCATGGGCCGAATTGACCTGTCAGTGACAGCTTCTGTTGATGGGCCTTATTTCTTTTTTGAGTCACTTGTTGATGGGCCTTATTGGGCCTATGTGACTAGCACTTTGGAGTTTGGACCGAGGGAGAGAGAGAGCCTGTGTTAAAGGATGACGAAGGACAAGCACAAAAGTCGTCGGGTGAGCTCACCGCACCACGGTACTCTGCTCTCGTCTACTAGTCCGAACACCCGCAACGATCTCAACGGTCCACCGGATGACGAACATTCGCCACGCCATACAGTTTTTTGTACGGGATGGCATCAAAGAAAACCGATCCGATCCCAATCAATAGACAGCCATCAGTTACGTTCACGATGACTTGGGCGACCTCGAATACGGTCACCCTATTAACCAAGGGGGTCTCCGCACTTCAGTTCTATTGGGGGAGAAAAAACGGACACCACGTCGCATGTGTTTCAACGCGTGCACTGCTTGCTCACTCCGGCCCCCTCCTCTTGGAGTCTTGCCTGAAAATTCCTTGTACGGCTCACAGTAGAACGGCCAACCAACTCAAGAACTACTTGCCCTACTAAACACATATCCAGCCGAACACGCGCGGCCTAATCGAGTGAAAACGTCCATGTCTAGTTTTTTTATTGTAAAAGGGAGTGAACCATCGATGGCTGCTCGCTAGCCTGCCACTGAATTGAGCAAGCGTGCACCGCCGGCCGGGACGCAGGCTCGCAGCGGAATCATCAGTAATCAGTGCGCTTACCGGGGCGCGGTAAAGCCGCTCTGTGTTTTTTATCTTTCGAGGCATAAGCCGCGCCGTGAAAAGGAGAAAACAACTCGACACGAACACGAGGGAGGCTAGCCGCATCGCGCTCCGCGCAGATCTAGGCGCCCGAACGGCCGGGGCCCCGTCCACCTCCGTGGTTCAAACGCAGCCTAGATTCCCCGGCGCTCCGCTCCCGGGGTTCGCCGCCCGCCCGTCTCCCATCCTCTCCCATGCAACGCAACGCAACGCTGGCTGAGGGTTGGAACTCGGAGGCCAAGTGGGACGGGACAGGGATTGCAGCATTCCCGCGCACGCAAACGCTTCCAGATGTCGTCCCGACTCTGGACATAAGAATTAAACGTGAATGACCCAGTAAACAAATCATCGGGAACTTAAACCGTTTGAGGTTAACCTAGAGCTACCGATTTCTTATCGCAATGGCAGAGAAGACTCCCCCGGGCTGACGCTTGGACCCGGCGACCCCGTGTGGTCAGCGTCGCCTCGCCGTGCCCCCGAACGTGTGTTCGAGTCAAAGGCGCTGGCATGACAGAACTGCTTATTCCATTTTCTAAGAAAAATAAACGAACTGCTTTGGCAGCGCCGAACCAGCTGCCATTTCACCGTCATCTAAACTCTCGCAAAGCTCACTGGTTAGTCGACAGCAACAGTAACTTTGCTATAGTTAATCGCTATCCGTAGTACTTAACCAGCAGCTGGACAGCCTTTCTGCTGCCATGCAAAACGCAGTGCTCCTGGAGCTGGTTGACCTCAACAACCAAGGGGAAGGTAACAGGACCATGCAGTGCTTTTAGTTTCACCGCGGTACACCAAAAGCCATCATCACACAACTACACGAGCACTGGGCTTACAGCTGCGCGCTGGTCCTGGCACGATTTCAATGCCCGTGCTGTGCAGTGTGCGCTGCGTCTCTGAGTCCTCCTTTCGCACCTCCCTCGTGTCGCACTCGCGCCATTTAAACGCTACTAGCGGGGTGGCAAGCTTGCTATTGCTATAGCTAGCAACGACGACGCCAGCGCTGCGGAGTAAGTGCACTGATAGAGAGGCACTTACCGTTTTGCAAGCATGGCAGTGGTGGTGGCGGGCGGCAGTGCGAGAGCGGAGCAGGCGGCGAGGCTGCAGTGGTGGGAGCAGGAGCAGAGGAGCCTCGAGATGGCGGCGCCACCAAGGCCGCCTCGGCCTCGGCCGGCAAGGGCGGCCGTCGTGTATTACCTGTCCAGGAACGGGCACCTCGAGCACCCGCACTTCATTGAGGTCGCGCTCACCGGCCCCGATGGCCTCTGTCTCCGGGGTACGTGTGCTATGCCTGCACCGCGACGGCTTCGCCTGGTGCTATTGCATTTTTTGCCTTTTCGTTTAATCGTCGTTGATGGAGCTGGTGCTGTGTGCGCAGATGTGATCGACCGGCTCGACGCTCTGAGAGGCAAGGGGATGGCGCGCATGTACTCGTGGGCATCCAAGAGGTTGAGTTCTGTACAAACTTAATTCTTGTTCTGTTTTTGTAGTTGGTGTCTTACATTTTGCTGCTGAAATGCCAATACAGGTGTTACAGGAACGGGTTCGTGTGGCACGACCTGGCCGACGACGACTATATCCGCCCGGTGGTCGGCCGGGAGTACGTGCTCAAGGGCACCGAACGCCTGCACCCGGCGCCGCTCCCTCTGCTCGACGCGGCCGCCGCTTCCTCGTCCTCCTCGGAAGCGGCCACCTCGTCATCCTCTGGCGGCAGGTGGGAGCACGGCCGGCCGACGCACCGGAAGAAGGAAGCCAGAGCATGCGACGCAGCGGAGCTCGGCCAGTACATGGTGCACAAGGGCGAGGACCGCGCCGCGGACGCCGCGACACAGACCGAGGACGGTGGCCGCGGCCACCAGGGGCGCGTCGGCAGGGCCACCACGCCCGCGCATGTCGAGCTGAGCAGGGCGGAGACGTCGCCGCCAACGGCGTCGACGAGCCCCGAGGCGCTGATCAAGGCGGACGGCCGCCTCGTGGCGGCCGTCAACGGCGCCGGCCGGGCCAGGGTGTCGTCCGTGCTCATGCAGCTCATCTCGTGCGGGTCCGTGTCCGTGAAGGACGCGCACGCCTCGCTGTTGATTCCGCGCGCGCGTCCACCCCGCCCGCCGGCATCTGCGTCCGTCGCGGCCATACCGTCCTACAGCGTGAAGATCGTCGAGGACAAAGAGCCGTTTAGCGGGAGCATCGTCGAGATGACAAAGAGCCCGGCGGCCGATGACGCGTGCCAGGACCTGGTCACTCTGCGGCGTTCATCGTCCTATAACACCGACAGGTAAAATCCCATCCCCACTTGCAGCCACTGATGCGACGCAAGCATGCGCTCGGACCACTGATCAGTTGCTTGCTCGAGGCGATCCAATGGCAGTCATTGCATCATGGTGTCGTAATCGGCACTTATGATTCAGCTGTTTTTTCGCCGCTGCACCCGTACGTCCTGCACAACAGCAAATGCACCGAATCTACTCGTAGTCTGGCACTGCAGTAAAAGTAGCCTGGTTCTGGTGTGAGCTTGGCGATGACACAGCCTTTTGTCTGGAATTTCAGCTCTGCTTTTAAGCGGTGGTTCAGTGCCCTGAACAAATTGCATTTACCAACGCTTAGAAAGAAACAACCAATAATGTGGCGTACTGCGCCTCCTGTGATGTATACGATCGAGAGTGGTTATGATGAGAGTATATGATTGATATCTTGGCCGTGCTAATTCTTGCAGGGTCGTAAAAGCTGGAGCTGGCAAAGGAGGCCGGCCGGGGGACCTGCATGACCGGTGCAAAGACGGCGGCGACCTGGTGATCCCCTCCAACGGGCAAGGAGATGATAATAAAAGATGACCAGCAGCGTCGTTGGCATATGAGCGTCACGAGCTGCACTCGCGTCGTCATGTCATGTGTTAAGATACCGCGAGCCGGCGAGCGGCGCCTATGTATCTATCTTCTCGTGCAGAGGGAGCTAGCTAGATGGTGAAATCTCCACTTTGATGGCGTCAGGCCGTGAGGTGCCTGTGATTTCCATGTGAGCCATGTTAATAGTAGTCTGTATCTGCCTAGTAGTGGTCTAGACTTTACCATTTTGGTAAATCTGTTTATGTTCTGCTAATCATTTTTAAGTGTATCCCATCCATAGCGTCAGGATGAAGAGACGCGTACGAGCTCCAGCTGTTTTCTTTTGGGGATTCCTCTCAGGATTCTTAGTGACGATGCCTCCACATCTGCAGCGGTCCCTATGATCAGTTTCCGTTCTTCGGATCCATTTTTCGCCGGAACACAAATACCTCTGGACTGTTCTGACAACGAAATTGGGGGTGGCGGTGTCTACTAAGTGAATGGATCTGCCGTGGACAGTGCGGAGCTCAGTGATGCAGCTGCCAACGCTGGCAGACTTTTTTTTTAATTTTTTTAAAACGGAATTACTTCCAATTCTATTTCAACAGAAATAGAGGTCTATATAAGCATTTTTGAGGGAGAGATTTTACTACTCCCATTTTCTCCCTACCGCTATATAGTTTCTAACATAACGTAATAGAGTCAACAGTTTGACAAAAACATCAAGCTGGAACAAACAAAATGATCTCTTCAGACAGACTCGCTCAAAATAACAGACAGAAAACTCGAAGACGTATGACCTTCTCAAAACTCGACGCTTCTCTCGTGTGAAAGGTGTTCACTTCTGCTTCTCATCATCTTCCTGTTCCGGAGATTCCTAAATCACTCGTAGCGCCACTCTCTTTTGGTCTTTCGGAATTTTCATCGCAATCTTCAGCAACGCTGGCAGACCTTGAGCATGCTGTGGCGTTTGGTGGAAAGCTTGAGGAAGCAACGCCGGGATGGAGGCGGCCGGCGATGGGCTGCTGAATTGCCCTTCTCCGCTGCTCTAATATCAGCCGCCAGCCAGCGATGAGGTTGTAGTACAAGTTCCAATTGTTACAGCTAAGTAAAACGTTCGTCTCAGCCCAGCACGAATAGTGCCTGGACAGGCTCTCTGTTTAGCTTTTAGTTGAGCTGAAACTGTAACAGATGGCCCAATTTAAGGCGATCAGGACAGTTCGCAACCCGGCCTGGTAGACTTTGTACACGTAGCTCAAAGTCATCCAGACCACTGGCCTACGCCCGAGTCAGACATTTTTTGTTCCTTTCCAGAAACACGTGGAAAAATAATTTTCGTCGCCCAACCAATAGATGATCAAAGTTTCCAGATGATATTCGGATGAGTATACTGACAACAGATAAATTACAATCTTCCAGTAAATTTACAAAGGGAAACCAACTGAATCAAGGAACAGAACCTATGAAGTCTAGTTAAAAAAAAACGAATCACATGTCATGTTCAGGTTCAGAGAACCTAGTAATTAGTCACCGTGCATGTACGACGCAAATCATCATGAAATACAAATACTGTGTAGGCTATACAAGCAGGTTGAGCAGCTGTGGCTCCGAGCTGTTGTGATCCCCGCCCGAGGGTTCATGATGTTCCTGCCCGTCGCAGCCGCCGCCGTCGTCCTCCAACGACGGCGGGAAGTTGAGGTCCGGCATGGCCTCATCCTGATCCGGCCGCGCGGCGGCGTCGGTCACGGCCAGCGGCGGCGCCTCGCCCCTGTGCCGGCGCATGTGGCCACCGAGCGCCTGGCCCATGGAGAACTCGAGGCCGCAGACGGCGCACTCGTGCGCCCGCGCCCTGCCCCCCGCGGCCGCCGGCGGGTCGCTGAACATCCGCGCCTGCAGCCGCGTGTGGCTGGTGCGGTGCCCTCCGAGCGCCTGGAACGACGGGAACCGCTTGCGGCACGTCTTGCACTCGAACACGCCCTCCGCTGCTGCCGTCGACCTCCTCCCTTCGCCGGTCGTCGTCGAGGACGGCGCGGGCGACGATAGCGAGAGCAGCGCGTCGGCGTGCACCCGGAGGCCCTCCATCTCCTTGCTCTCCTCCGCTTCCTGCCTCGTCAGCGTCATCGATCGATCGCGATCTGTCGGCACAAGAATCGAGCGCGCGCTGCAGATTCTCTCTTCCCCTCCCTTATTAACCAACCGGCTGCGGCTGGGCTGGAACGAGAAATTCCACGCACGTACGAGCGCCGGCGCAGGTACGCGTGCGACGTGTTGGTATACAAACCCCGCCAAGCCAAGCCGCGCACGAGTATGGCCTGGGCTAGCAGCTCGCGAGGATGATGTGTGTGTGTTGTGTGTGGCGCGCGCGAACTGGCCAAGCCACCCGCTTGCCGATCAGGCCTGGACACGAAGAAACGTGGCGCTGTCGCACTCGTACGTATCACAATTGGTCAGTCAGTCAGTCAGTCACCGGTGGCGTGGCCCCTGGGATCGGAACACATGGCTAGGTAAGAGCCTGCTTGCTTTGCTCCGCGCCTCCAGAAGCTTTGCGACATTCAGATGGTGCTCGACCGCTTCGATCGTCTGGACGGCGTTTTTTCGCGGGCTTTCCACTGGCCGGGTTCAGCTTTAGAGTGCAGGATGAGCAAAAGCACCGGCATATACAGAAGAAACGGACCGGAACGCTTCATGAGGCGCCATCGTGGCAACAGCTTCTTTTGAAACAAGACGCCGCTCGCGGTCCGCGTACGGGCCGGACGTTCAGATTAGTGGAGAGTGCGTGTTGTGTACACCCACCCGTGGATCGGATGTACTCGTACTTCACTTGTACACACGCACATCTTGACTATTTATCCGGTGACCGTACGTACACATCTTGACGAATCAAAAGTGCAGTGACCGTTTCTGCATGCACGGCGGAAAGTCTGTGCTGGCCTGGCAGCTTGCCCCGCCGAGAACTGCAACGATGGCCAGCATCTCGATTCATCAGCGTTTATCGCAGACGGAACGCACACGTACTCCCAGTTTATTAAGTGCGCACGGGAGTCCAGACCACACGGCGGCGGACGTAAGGCGTGATGCACGGATGCGCGAAGGCCGAGCAAAAGCAACTCGATCGAGAGGGGTAGGCGCCGGAGCCGACGAACCGTCACTTCCCATGCGCGCGGCAGCCGACAGAGTTTTATAAAATCATCATCCGGGAATTTCATGACGTGCAGTTCCCTTTTGTTGCGCTTTTTTCTTGGGCACAAAGCAGAGTTTATACTTTTACAAGTCGCTGAATGAGAGTTAGAATTCAGAAACACGGGATCTGCAAGATCCACGGGTACAAGTCAAGCTGGAGCTCTGCTGCACCCGGTTGCTTGATGTGGACGATGCATGTGCATGTCGTCACGCACTCATGCTGACGCGCGGCTTACTCCACACGGGCTTGACGCAAAGCAGGTATGTACTTGGCCAGTGGCGGATGCACGGGGGGTCTAGGTGGGCTCTAGCCCCCTACCCCTGTCCTAAGCATAATAAATCTTTACTTTATTTTCTCTTACTATTTTGAATATAGAAAAGAGGCATTAAAAGTTAGGAGATTGAAGACAACTAGATAAATGGTCTACAACTTCAATTAAAATGAAAATTTCCACATTTAGTTAATCTTAGAAATCAATCGAGTTTATAAAAAACGGTATTTAAAGTTATTAATATTTTTTTCATGTAACATATTATTCAGCCTACTCTACTCTTTTAATCTGGATCCACCCCTGTACTTGGCAGGTGCGGCAAAGCTGGTAGAGTCGTTTGCTCTCTCCTCTTTGCCGCTTGGAGGTAGGAGGGCTGCTGACTGGATCAAGTGTACCATCACATCGAGAAGATGGTAGTCACAACTCACAAAGAGTCCCTTTTCACAATCACATGTATGCTCCTTACGTGTTCGAGAAGGCAGAGAGAGAGAGAGAGAGAGAGAGGAAAAGCATAAGGGTCATAATAAACTGGAGATGTCTAGGGGTTTCTGCACATGTTACGACTTATGAGTTAACGGTCCACCGCAAGTTTTTTTTTACTGGATTCAACGTTCTACACGGGTGTAGCAAAATTTGGCAAGCAATTTAAAACTATAGCAAGAAGAACGTGGATCTTGTCATTTTTTTCGAGTTCCTTTCTTGTTGCCCCAACGCCCATTATTTTAGACAACGAGTATATTTGACTATTTGTTTGTCTCAGGTGTGTGCATATATATATTTCTTTTAAAATAAACTATACTGCCGATTCGCCATCCCGTGCTTGAGCAGAAACGTGCACGATCCGGAACGAAAGATGGTGGCATCCAAACTACCTCTAGGCTCTAGCCCGGCCGGCTCACGAGCTGGCAACCGTCAATTCTGACAGGAGCTCGTGAGCGACCTCGCGTCTCCCCGTCCGTCGCCACCACCGGCTTTACCCGAGCTGACCGGATCATAGTCCTGCAGTCCAGCTCCACATTTCCTGACTGGACTGTTACGCTGTTGGCCATCCTCTGCCTCGTTGGAGGAGCACTGCTGACTGCTGTCAGTCGCTGCATGTTATCGTCAGTTGTGCACACCAGCTGCGCAGCCTTTTTATAGGGCTCCGAGCGCTAGGGCGGCACTAGGGTTGGCGGGAGGTTGGCGCGCGAGCGCGGGCTGGCATGTGCCAGTGTGGGCCCCAAGCGGCGCTTGCGGGGGAGGCGGCACGCTGGTGCTAGGCTCGGCCCATTAGAAGAAGAGAGAGGGAGGTGGTTTCGGCTAAGTTTTTAATTAAATTTCGGCCCAAGTTTTGTTTAGAATTTTAGATAGAAAAGGAATAATAGGAATGGATAGAAAAAATGAACAGAGATAAAGATTTTATCTAACAATGGAATTCAATAACTTATTATAAATTTTATAAAAAAATTCACCATGTAACAAAAATTCTCTTTGTACAAATAAATATAAGGAAATAAAATATCTTTTAAAAGTCAAGGAAAAGCTGCTTTATTTTAATAAATTTTTATAAGTTTAAACTGTTCACATTCCAAGGAGAAGAGAACACGACTCTTTATAATTCTTTAGTTGCCCTAAGAAACTAGTTTTGGTGAGTAATTTTTTAAGATCCTTTTGAAGATGCTCTGCTAAGATTACTCTTTCAATTGCAATCTGAACGTTGTAAACTAATACAAAGAGATAAGCACGCCGCTCTTGCTGAATCATGCCATGGGTACCGAGTCAGCGAGTTGATCATGCTCGACTAGAGCATCATGGCACTAATGATACATCACTGAGTGAAGAACCTGCTCCGAATCATTTTGATGCCTTGACGAGTTTTTTTATTTGAAATTTGGAAGAACCCACATTTTCTTCTTGGCTTGCACACACCATAATCTGATTGACTGGATTCGTGGATTCTTCTACTGAAAAGTCCAAGCGCGGAACTAGTTTTTTTCTGACCTAATACTGAAGGAAGTTTCATCCTAGAAAATGTGTTCTCTGAAGGTTTTGCGAAGGATCACCTACCAGCTCTAAAACGTGCCAATGAAAATATTGCGGACTTTACAAAAAAATGCTTTTGTTCCATCCACGGACCACGATCGACCTCAATATGATGAGAAGTGACGTTCAACTCTGAAGATCTAAAATTGTTGCGTCATCTCTGACGGCATTTCCGCAGATAAATCTTCTTTGGATAAGTGCTGAATGCTAGGTTATGGCACAGAGAGGCGCATATATATGCCTTTGTGTGATTTGACTCAGCAAGTACTAGAAACCTTCAGGTCTCTTCTTCCCGCCTTTCCGCGTTTAGGAGTCATAACATATGAAAATAAACCAGTTTTCCTAAACTTAAACAAGGAGGTTGCACTCTGCCTAAGCAGGAATAATATAATCTTTGATAAATCTTCTGTTAAAATTCATATACAACTATACAAGTATTATACAGAGGCACCCACTGGTTGTGGTTCTTGATGCAGTTACAAAGGTGTTAAGAGGATAAGTCAAGGATGCAGGATGCATGTCTGACACATTGGGATGTTCATAATGCACATCTTCACCAATAATAGATGGAGATCTAGCAATAGGATTGCTCAATAACTTCTCATGATTCATGAACTATGTGGACATTTTTTCCTATGTCAACCTTTGGCATGAGTGTGGGTAGAAGGATGTACTGCTGAGTTTGTAATAATTTGTTGCAATCTCTTTTGAGACTAGAGACAGAACATATCCTCATTATCTAAAAAAGGAGTCATAGCCTATGATATGACATACACATATGACGTATGATTGACCGCCTACTAATTTGCTGTCACTACGATAATAGCTAGTGTAAAAGGCCAAGCTGAAAACTGAATAGTTATTTAGGAACCAGTTTAAGGATCGATTGACCCATATGAAAAGGTTTCCTCCTATCCGACACAATTTCCACGAGTTTGTTAAGCTCCATCTCTATCTCCATAGTCCAAATTAATCCTCCTATATACGGCACGTGATGTTTTCTTCCATCTGCACTCTTGACTTGCAGGGGCCGATCTCTCGTGTTCTACACTTTCTACTGAATTTCCCCATCCGCAATAGGTGCTCTTTGGATTGAACTACATGTACTAGCACTTTCTTAAATGGCAGCTGCTTTAAGTGGAAAAGTATTTGGAACTTAAGTTCAACAATTATAACCAGTACATCATGAATCATGCTGACCGTGAAAACCAGCATGAAGTCGCATGTTTCTAGAGCAAAGTAAAATACGTACTTCGACAGCCTAATTTTGTTAGAATTTTTGCCGCTTGCTTCCATCAACTAGCAGTACACAGGCACGCAAGCAACCGGCCGGACAGACACCTGAGCCACTACTAACATTTTACAGAGAAGTCGCCCAGCGAGTTGAGTTTCTGCCCTGATTGGTCGTGCTGGCCTGCTTGTATTCGCTAGCAGCGTTAAGTGCTTCTGCATCTGCAGGCATGACATCGCTAGACAGGTTGCTAGATAAATCTATATATCTAGCCACACCCCACACGTCGTGATAAGCTAATCTGAAGAGACAACCAAGCAGAAGATTGGTGAATCGTCGACGCCTATGGTTGCCGAGTCAGCGAGTCCGGCCGATTCCAAAATTTCGCTTTGGTTGGAGCATCACCGCACGCGTGATCTGTGATGTTTTGCGTGGAAAAGAAATATGCGGGAGCAGTAGTGGTTGGTGCACGCACGAGTCTTTGCAGCAGGTTAGGATCGAGTCATTCTATACGTACAAAGTTTAGCCTTCTGGAGTTTCGGGTTCAGGACATTCCTGGTAGCTTGTGCTGACTAAATGTTATTGACGAAATAAGCATATCTATATGTGTGAATATCATGTTTAGGATGATGACTTAGAAAAAGCAGTTTTTTTTTGCATTATTCCTGACATTCGAAACGAAACGTGCAGCCAAAACTTGAATGTATGGCCAAGACGCCAAGTGATGGAGGAAAAGCCAAGACGCACATATGCAGTGCTCAACATAAACATCGAATCATTTTTTTTAAAAAAAATCCCCTCTAAGTTCGTGTGATGATGCTCTAACGTCAGTTTAAGTGATAGCGGAAACGGCAAGACGTACTGAACTCTACCTAACGAGCAACGCTGAGTAAGAGCTTCAAGCGACGTCAGATTCATTTTGCCGCGTGTGTTTATTATCTACGTGGCCAGGTTAGTTGGCGCGACTACGATTTGCGTCTCGAGCAGAGTAGGTGCGCCACCTACTAATCTTCTCAGGTCCGAAGAAGATTTCACCATAGTGTTGTTTTTGGCAACCGGTGTCAGCGAATGCTGCTTAGAACGAACGACGGCTAGCGCGCGTTGACATTTGACCCGGCTGCTGCAAAGCTCGTTCATTCGCCGATGGTTGGTTGCCCCTGACGCCGCCTGCAAGAGACGACAGAGGGTGCTTCGCTCTTCGTTTAATTTGCGTTGCAGATCATGGCCACGTTCGTTGTTCAAACAAATTAACCCCAGGATATGTGGACCGATCAATTCATTGATTATAAGGTGCAATCATGGAACAGCATTCCGTGTCAAAAGGAAAGTTCGTTGGCGGAAGACTGCCGTTCCTGTCAGTCAGAATAGCAGTAACTCTGACCCCGCATTGCAGTAGATTTCCGGATCAAATACTACGAGCCTGGCTGCCTGGGCAGGCAACCAGAGCTTGATCGAAACGCACGTTGTTGACTAAAAGACCACGAGGATTTTGGTAATGTGCTCACATCGTCCACGTCTCGGAGCAGACCAAAATCAGAGGGATCGAGTCGTTTCAGTCGAACGATCGCCCGGTGATGGCCGCTACTCGTCCAGTCGTGCTCTCATTTCTCGCTCGCCGGCGCATCGTACGCGCTGGGCGGGCGGTCTGAAAACGGGCTGGCACCAGTTTTCTGACGCTCATGCCGGTGCCTGCGCGCGCGCGCGCGCGCTATATATCCCGAGCGACTGCGCCCCATCCATTCCTCCCACGGTTTCGCACGTTACTTAGTTCGGGGCCCGCTTTGCGCGTGTTCTTTTTGCCTTTTTTAGCAGCCTACTACGACTACTACGAGCCAGCAGCATGAGCAAGAGGGACAGGCCGGCGGCGTGGGAGGCGGAGACGGCGCGCGTGCTCATGCTCCTCGCGCAGGCGCAGCAGCGGGAGCTGATGCAGTTGCGGCACCACGGCCACGGCGCGCTGCCGTTCCCGGCGGAGCTGGCGTCGGCGCGCGGCGGCAACGGGCGCGTGTTCGAGTGCAAGACGTGCAGCCGGCGGTTCCCGACGTTCCAGGCGCTCGGGGGCCACCGCGCCAGCCACAAGCGCCCGAGGCCGCTCCATCAGCCAGCCGATCACGCGGAGCTCTGCCTTGGGCGCAAGCCACCGCCGTCGCCGCCGCAGCAGCAACGACAGCCGGCCAAGCCGAGGGTACACGAGTGCCCCGTTTGCGGTCTCGAGTTCGCCCTCGGGCAGGCGCTCGGGGGCCACATGCGGCGGCACCGTGCCGAGGCAGACGGCGGTGAGGCACCCACCAAGCCGCCGGCGTCCGAGAGTCCCTGCAACGTCGCCGGTGGGATCTGCCTTGACCTGAACCTAACGCCGTCCGAGAACTGCGCCAAGTGCAGGGACGTGTTGGTGCGGGGCGCAGCCGGGCAGGGTGTACATAAAGCGCTCGCCATGTTAGATTGCTCTCAGTAGTTGAGGGCCATGATTTCCTAGACTACCTCACGTAGATTTCTTTTCATTAATGTTGTTGGTTATTTTTATTTCTTTGTTTCTGCTCATATTTTGATATACTGTTCCCAGAATGAAACATATGTCGTAGTTTTATGTAATCCGAGATTCTATCACGGTGTTGCTTGGTATCTTCATAGATCGGGGTCGTAGTTTGAACTTCGAAGGAGCTTTACGTGTTCGCTTGACGCACATATGATATGTTCAACAGCCGCCAACTTACCATGAACAAGTAAACAAGCCGCAGGCTCAATGTTCCGCTCAAAATCTAATAAACGCGACAAACAATCTACTAGCAGCCACAAACTTTGGCTCATTCTAGCTTGGAACGACCAACCGGAGAACAGAAATGCACAGAGCAGAGACAGAATCAGGAGCCACCCAGCAATACATACGCTCACTTACGGCTCTCGCCGGTGGGCAACAGCTCGATGAGGTAGTCGTCGTAGTCGGCGCGAGCCCTCGCCGGCGGCGCAGCCATCGCGCTCCCACCGGATCACCTCAACCTTCACCGGCGAAAAGCACTGGAGAAGAACAAGAAGGGACAGAGAGAGCACGTGATCGCGAAGCCATCGAAGCAATGGAAGGTGGAACGGGCGGGAACCGCCGGATTATTTACCAGCCGATGCGGTGAGCAGATTCGAATCGAGAGGAGGAGCAACAGGAGGACGGCGAGGGGTGGATCTGAGGGAATCTCAGAATACGAGGGGGTATTTGAATGAAAAATCTCCGTCTTTTTTTTTTGGAAGCCTCTCAACTAGCCTTACAGGCAGCCGTAGTAATCTCCGTCAGTTTCAGTGATTCTGTCGTGATTTGCGGCGCGGGCCTTTTCAGGGCTGCCGTTTGGGTGGGTAGCTTGTGGCCTTTCCATTGGGCTACATTGGTTATGGATCGTATGTACTTGGGCTCATGGGTTGGGCTGAATTATCGAGTGACGTAATTTAACGATCCAGCAGATCTCCATCAACATCAGGCTGTAAATTTTTTTGCCAAATTAGCCACCTAATCGTCCACGTGAACAAGAAAATCGTTCACGACGTGAATGATTTGTGCACATGAACGAGATGTCGTCCACCACGTGGTCAAATCGTGCACGAGGTGGACAACATCTCGTTCACGTCATGGACGATTAGGTGGCTAGTTCGACAAAAGAAATTTCTCAGGCTATTAATATAAAATTATTAAAAATCATGCTAAATTAAAAAAGAATTCAACAACATCAATGTATGCAGGTTGGAATGTTTGAGCATCGGGTGCGTAGCGCACGACTGTGGCTCCACCGGTCCGGCCTGCCCCAAAAGTGGGCCGGCCCACTAAGCCACGATAGGAGTGGGCGAGGCGATCAGATAGAGAGAGAGGGGGGTGACGGCAAAGCCGCAACAGCAGTGCGACGTGGCGCTCAGGGCGTCGTCACGTTGCTAGAGGTGGTTATTGACGGCGGGGTTAGGGTTTTTGGATTCTTGAGGACGGCGGCAGCCCCACTCCATCTCCCAAGTTGGGGGGGGGGGGGGGGCGCCGGCGGGCGACAAGAGCATCAGCGGTGGGGGAGCCACGATGATCCAAGAATTTAGCAGCGGGTGGCGTGATGGAGGTGGTGGTGGGCAGGGCACGAGGCTGTGGTGCCACAGTATGGGGGGGGGGGGGGGGCGGGGGGGGCGGATCCAGGACTAAAGCTGTAGTGGTGCTGCACCTAGACACATACATTTTCTAGTGGTGTTTTTTAGGATTTTTTTACCTATATTTTAGCTGGCTAAACAATGATTAGATGGACAAAGGGTGCTGCAGCACGGAAACACACCACCTGTGGCTCCGCCCGGCATCTAATAGCACATCTCGAGTTTACGACTCACGATGTCAAACAAAACAAGGCAACGATATTGTGAGGTTATGTTTTGCATATTTTTTCTCAAGAACAAAAATTTATTTGTTCTTATTGTTCTTGCCACATTTTGTTCTTCCTGACAAACACTAGCAATGATACGAACAACTGAGTCAGTTCATCTAGTATAAGAACAGGGACACATGATCACGACCAACCCAGCTTTCCTGCCCGTGCTTCGTCAAGGCTGCTCTAATTCGACGTCCACAGGAAGGCACGCAAAAGACATGGAATATACTTTGAACACTCCAAAGCATGACAGAGCACGGAACAGGAAAAAGGAGAAGTTTACATGTGCGCAAGAATATGCTAAAGAAGATGCCCCATTCAGGTCTTCCAAAAGGTAGTCACCACCTAAGCTTCCACTCGCTGAAAGAAGCCTCGAGCTCTCTATAAATGCATCCCAATCCAACTCCTTCCATGGAGCCATGGAGGATCCGTCAGAAGGTCCCTCTCTAGTCGCTACCCCCCTAACGTTGGTCTGATGTTGCTGGCATGTTGCCCGTGACGCGTCCTCCCTCGCCGGCGATGATGACGGTGGTGCCATGGCGATAGGCAGCAGGTGATCAGCCATGTAGGGCAACTATACATCTTTGGCAGGTCTTCCTCCTCCATGGGAAGATAGTAATGGAGTGTGTTCCCGAGGCTCTCGTGAAAGAAATGAAAGATCATGTATAGCTTGTCTTTGTCTCAGCATTATAATCTGTATTTAAGTTTTCTAGCTGTGGAGGCTATTGCATTTGCTGTTTGCAGACTTTCGTTGAGCATATTGTGCCAGTAACTTTTGATGCGGTTTAAGAATTATTTTCCGACCTACATCTGCTGCACATGTTCTATAAAAGTATAAAAATAACAATGGGCAGCATAGTTGTTATTGGAGTTAGTAGGAGATAAGACGGGTAAGAGTGTTGAGATTTCAAAAAAAAACATTTGTATATAACTGAAAGTCTAAATAACAATGACTACACTCAACCGATAACAACGTTTCCGCAAAAATACCAATCCCAACGACGTATCATCTATCAATCTTCACATCACCGAAAACAAATTCAGACTTCCACGGTGCCTTGGGCTCATACACAGAAACGTTCGTGCTTAACATCACATCTTAGTATCAAAGTTTTAGTTCCATAAAATCCAGCTAGCCAGCCAACTATATAAGTTGTGCACTTTCACAGTTTGTAGCTCTAACAAGTGAACCGTTAACCAAAACTCACATATCACAAAGCAAAACCGAAAAAATAAACATGCTGAATAAGTTCAGGTCTCCAATTACCCAGACAGGAAAACTTGATGCTACTTGCAGAAGGTCCATCTTAGTAGAAAAATCCAAGGACTTTGCCACCTACATTCTTCCGCCTGGCTTCTTCATGGTCCATGATCCCAGCAGATGTTGTCAGTACGATGTAACCAAACTGCAAAGCACGAATGGAGAAGCTTGATCACTTTACTACCTCAAATGACACGGTGCACACAAACTAGTTCATGGCAGAAGTAAATGCAAACATAATGCCAATCAACTTACCTGACGAGATGGAAGAAGCCTGGCAGTCCATCCCTCAATCTCCTTCACTCCAACATCAAAGCGAGGACTGATGACACCACACTTGTTTAATCTTCCGTTCAGTTCAACCACAATTTTTCCAGCCCTGTGATCATCCACGTACTCAAACTCACCGATGTAGCCTACATAAAGAACAACAATTAGGAAGGCATCCTCCACCAGAAGCAGATACAAATAGGATGGGCAAATTGATAACTAACCATGCTTCTGCATGACGATAAGAAACTTGATAATGACCTTAGACGACGGCCTGATCATGACCTGACGCTTCCCTCTCTTCTCAGCATTGTACATGCTCTTCAGAGCATCATTAAGCACACTGACCCTCACCATAGTGACCTTACCTGCAGAGAATATCAGATAAAAAGAACTTGCATAGGCAGCTTCATATTAAAACAATAGAATAAGCATAACTAATCAAAGTTTCAAAATAGATGGCGTAGAATTCAAGTCTCCACTTGCTGTTACGTGCTACAGTAAGGAATAACTGATACTGAAGAGAGACAGCATAATACTCTAATAGTTTGTTGCACTAGTAACATCTACACAGAAGTGCCTATCTGTCAGCCTTTTGTAGGTACCAAAACAACAAACACCTTGAAAGAAATGGAAACCAAGTGTTACAGCAACAACAGCGAGTATCATCCATGTACTACGTTAAGTATAAAGGAAGAACAGAACATAGCCACGTTACATGCAAAGTACTCAAATTTGTTATTATTTGTTACCAGTACACAGACAAAATTAAGTGGATTCTGACAGAAGCATAGCATCAAAATTATCTCCTAGGATCATTTTCCTTTTTTTCTTTTTATTAAAGTAATTTCCCGTGTAAAAAACACTTTATAATGAAGTGTAAGCATTGAAACGTTAACCTGAATACAAACGTATACAGCAATGTGTCAATTGTGCAATACAATACAGTGATTTTACTACATCTCAGACAAAATACAGAGCAGGCCATACAAACCGCTGACCACCTATACAAATCTACAGAACATGCATGACCTTTCAAGCCAACGACGTTACCATCGCCTACGGACATACAGAGTCGAATATGAACTTTAAACTTAACCCAAGTATTAAATTTGAACCTATAGAGCTTACCCATATTATGCATAGTACTGATCCTAAGGAGTAAGGACCTTTTACGTAAGACTATCATCATACATGTACATGTAGGGACTGGTATTTCCGCTGTTGCAGATTTCCTCTCCTGAGATCAGTCATCCGAACAGGAACGCAGATCTAAAGTTTAATCTCTCCCCTCTATCGACTAAATCGCCCTTCGTAACAATCCCATGGCCTACATGAAACTATTCGCAACGCCGCCTCCCGACTACCCTAGACTCTACAGAGACAACAGTAGCACATGACGTAGGTATGGTGACGCAGGGATCGAAAATAGAGATTTTGCAGATCCACGCAGAAGCAGCAACGGAAACAGGAGAGTTCGCGAAGTACAATCTTGGAGACACGTACCTCTTGGGAGCTCTGGCCGCGACGACGACGGCGGCGGCGGGGGCGGAGGGTGAAGAAGCGAGGTCGCGAGGAGGGAGGAGCGGCGCAGTAGGGTTCCAGGAGGGGTTTGAGGTATTTATTATACGAGGGCCTGTGCTCCGTGGGTGTGCAGTTGGATATGATCCGACGGTGAGGACTTGCCTCTGAGTGGGCGTCGATCACGGGCATGGCCCATTTGTCTGATGTTGCGTCAAAACTCTGAGGCCCAGTGTGTAAAGTACCCTATACGGCTCATGGGCTCTCTGTCGTGTCGCCTTACGGACTGGGCTTTTTTTGTTCATCGGGCCCAAATTATACTAACGTGGACGCTCCTCGATAAAAAAAAACACCATGTTCTGACGTTCACCGTACTCATTTTCGGTCTCGCCTAGGCCTAGCCCAGGTCTGCGACTGCGACCGCGCGCGCGTCGGGTGGGTCCAGTCCAGACTTGCCGTCCAAGCTCTTTGTTATTCTAAGGGCATGACCTATTTATTTTACCAATTTCAATGAACTGGTATTCTGGAATCCACTAACATGCACGGGCGCCGCTTTTAACAGTTAAACGCTGCCCTTTTCACTTCTTTTCTTTTTCCTGGGTGCATGAGCAACCACCAGCTCGATCAGGCTGTAACACGTAGAAAACAATACGAAGAAGGTTCCGTTGCGATAGAGATGGATACTGGATTCAAATCAAATCTTGGGGGAAATGTGCTCCTGGATTACGCACATATTGAATCAAATAGTTGATGATTTGCTAGTACTGAAAGTCCGGGGACAGACAAGGCATCATGCAGGAACAGTTAAATCGAACCGGAGCTCGATCCGTGCTCTGGACATTTCTGAAACCGGTGATTGCTCCTTTATGATTGATCTCGTTGGTGGATTCCCCTTCTCTGGTTTGCACGTGGGGGGCCTCAGTTAACAACGGTAGAGGACGGTTCACGAGCGCGAGCACTAACCCAATAAAATTTGCGAGCTCGGTCCTAAGATTCTGGTACGTACGAACCATGAATGTCACTTGTTTATCCGGCAGGAAGCTTCCTGGAGGCATCGTAAGCGCACGGAAAAATGAGAGTAAAAGCATCGTGCTCGCCAGGCAGGTTATTACCAGACAGCTCGTGCCGAGTTGATCGATCGTACTGAGCTGCAGAACCATGTTGATGGCAGTTGGCAGGACCGCGGAGGTGGCACGACGCTTACGTGTGGATCGTGATGAGGAGTGGACAGAGATGGGCGCCAATTCACAGTCATCAGCAAAAGAAGAACGCCATTTTATCGGGCAACCAGCTGGACGTCTTTTGTTTTTACGATCGAGAGATCGCAGGGCTGACGAAACGTAGTAGTACGTAGAGCCATGCAGACGCGCGTCTGCACATGCCTCGTTCTCAAGTCAGCGCCCTTGGGAAAGCTAGCAGAAGCTGTCGGGATGTCAGAGCCGCGTGAACGTACAGGTTATTGTACAGTTTTGTACGGAGTACTTGTGTAGCGGCATTGAGCTGCTCTTGAGAGGAAACAAAAAGCTGATAGTTTTCAATACGATGCCACCCTCGAGCATACGTTGGGCAGGCTCCAGGCTATATATAGCGGCGCCTTCTTCATCTGTTCAGCTCACAGCTAGGGCGGCTCAATCTGTCCTGCCCGCCTCTGCCTATTAGTAAGAAAAGCTGCCTAGTAGTAGGTGTTGCTAAGCTTGAAGATGGCGCAGAGGCAGGGCAGGCACCAGAGGAGGGCCTCCCAGAGCGTGTTCGTGCTGCCGGAGAACTTCGCCCTCGAGGACGCGCCGGCGGTCGTGGCCGACGACGGCGCCGGCGAGCAGCGGAAGTCCGCGGACACCTCCGAGCAGGCGGCGAGGCAGGCGGGGCGCCACCGGCGGGCGATGTCCATGGCCGAGGCCTCCAGGGACCTGGAGATGATCTCGGAGGACGTCGGAAGCTACAAGTACGGTGCATAGATCACGGTGGCGCGCGACTGCGCCAATGCTTAGTTGGTAGCAGTAAGTACGTGTGTACCTCCTCCGGCATCAGTTCTCGGGCCGTTAGCGTTAGGTGCAGAAGCGGTGGTGTCTGGTGTCCTGTCCTGTACTCCTGTCTCTGGCTTCGTGCTGCATCGATGCTTCTTCTTCTATAAATTTGTACTACTTGTGTTCTTGGTCTACTAGAAGTCTAGAAGTAAATAAAAGAAACTTCAGCTTCAACTTCTGTTCAGAAAGACGAGCCGCTCGAAAACTGCATTCCGATCACGCTATCTGTAGCCATGGCATCTGCGAGGGACGGCCTCTCTGAGGCGCTCGAAAAAACTCCAGGAACTCGATCGTGCTGGACAGGCGCTGGCCGTGCGCCCGCGCGCAGGCGTAACCGTACGTCGGCCGTAGCGTATGCACGCACACAGACGCGCGGCGCCCGTCCACCTCGGCGTGCGCCGCGACGCGGTGCCGGTTCGCCCGCTCCACGGCTGCGCCGAGGCGCTGGCCACGAACGACGAACAACCCGGCCGGTCGCGCATTCCGCACGCGGCGCGGCCTCTGCCTCCACCGTGTTGTATGTGCTTGGCGCGAGTTGTCGGCGAACCCGCTTCAGACCCGGCGGTAGTTTGGTTCGGCGTCGGCCACGGTCCCGCCGCCCCTCCTCCGCCCCGCGGAGTCGCGGTATGCAGCTCGGCGCTGGTTGGCGGGAGCACGTTCTCGCAGCTGTCAAGACGGGGAAACGTCCCACGGGCTGGACGAACCAGAAGCAGCAGGACCGGTGGCCGTCGCGGGCTTGAGAAGAGCAGGGGAGGCTGCGCCGCGCGTGCGACGGATTCCAATTGTCTCGATGCGCGCACGAGGCAACAGCTCGAAAAACTATGGAGGGCTAGGAGTGCTGGACTCGGAGATGTTTGGAAGAGCTTTGAGGTCGAGGTGGCTGTCGTCGTTTGGATGGCATGATCCGGCCAGACCATGCATGTGCAGGTACAATGCTGCCACGTGACGCTACAGATATGGAATTGTTCAGAGCTAGCACTAGTCTCGTGTGAAGGATGGTAAGAAGGCGAGGTTCTAACAATTGTTTATGGCTGAATGGGATGGCGATGACGGATATAGCACCGAGGGTCCAACTCGACGAGCAAGAAGATATACCTCATGATGCCTTGCTACGGAGGTACTAGATGTACGGGAGTTGCACTCTATTAATCTGAACTTTTTTTGTCGGACACAAAGACTATTCAAGAAAGGAGATCAAGTCATTTCTGTACATATAGACTTTATGTGGAATATGATCTGGAACTGTAAAGTGGATCTTCCATAAACGAAATATGTAACACCCCTATTTAATCGTGAACTCTGTTCCTTTAAGAGGACTCTTGGTTCATATGATGAGCCAACATAGCTGAGTAATAATCCCTAGGCAGTTGGAGCGATTTAATTGAAGATGTGCATGTAAAGATCCTCCGAAATGTAATTCCGTGAGGTGAGTTACTGAGTTAGAATAAATGTGGGCCCCAACCCTCATGTCACCGACATTACTCCTTTTTTGAGAGAGAGAAGACATGGTCCTTTCAAGAAAGGAGGAGACACTGGTTTTATGATGCATGAAATACATTGTATGTCGAGAAGGCCGAACGGCTAGCACCTCTACGTGAGGGCCGTCCACCCGAGTTTGATTTCTCCCGAACGCGGATATCTCATCTCTTCTTAACAATATCCGGGTGAGCTGCCCGTGTGTTCAAAAAAAAATTATAAAAACACGTTGTATGACAGGCAAACTTTAGCTTTTGCATATGGCACCCACATCATGTGTGTTGCTCGTGTTTTATGCTGCGCTTGGTTTCGCCATGTATTGTGCCCCGCATGATTTCGTAGCTCTGCTCTCTAAACCAAATTTCACAAAAATGTGACATATTTATCATATCGAACCATAAAATATTTTATTTCGTCACTGAATACCAATGCACCGTCAACAAGGACTAAAACTGTTTCTGATTGGAGAATGATAGATGCATATTCCTCCATTCGCGAGCATGAAGGTAGGTGAAGATTATGGCCTACCAATTCTCAATGACCAACAGTCACCAACCAATACACCGTGCAATCCAGTCCTCAGTTGACTGTAGCTAAACGCAATGCCAAATCGCCAGTCCTCAGTAGCTAATTACCCTGAAGTACAATCATATACTAAACACGTTCAAATGCCACGATTTTCCAAGGAAGACAAACCAACAAATACCTCGACGAAAGCATTCTTTTTTGCCTATCCAGTAGTGCATGACCCGACGATATCTACCAGTGAGGAATGCAGAACTGGAAGAAGTTTAATATACAGAAGAGGAAATGGAAACATGGCCAACGAAGCAGGCGCAGAGGTACGGCTGGAAGTTCAAACCGTTTTGCCACCAACTGCGGAGGACAGGTCGCGCGTGAATTTTTTGACCGGAATTCGAAAGGCCTCTTTCGCAAATACGTCCAAAAATAGGGGCCTAAAATTTACACCTCTCCCCAAAGGACGCGTCGCATATGCAAACGTACCCAATACTACATAGTTTTACGGACTGAAACGGAAGATTGCTAACCATGGTTAATCTCTGTCGCCTCTCCCGCGTCCCACAGACCGGACCAGGGTTCCTCGGACGGAACGCGAACGCAACCAGACCACCACCTCCTCGAGCTTACCTTCCCCCCTTCTCCTCCTGCTGCAGCCGCTTCGTTTCCTCCAATTTCTCTCCAAATTGTGCTCCAATTCGGCGGTTCCTCCCGAATCGCGCACCAATTCCGACTTCATACTCATCCGGCGGACTGGCCTTGTCGATGGCATAACCAATTAGGGTTCCGAAGCTGAAAATGGAGGCGCAGTGGCTCGCCGAGTACCCGCACCAGGGCGCCGACAAGCGGCCGCGCAAGCGGCCCCGCCTTGCCTGGGATGTTCCGCCGACGCTCTTCCAGTCCCCCAAGGTATATCGTTCTCCCGCTGTTTGCCTCTTCGATCCGTGCCCGGGCGTGGGGCTACGGTGGTATTTTTGGCTAGATCTGGTCGCGGACTCGATAGATTTGGAGCCGATGGTTTCGATCAGGCGTCGAGCTCGGGAAATTGGGGGCCCCTAGTGCGGTTATAGGCGATCATGGAGGTGATTTAGCGAATAGTGTTATAATATGAGTAACGACTCGCTGGTGGTGCAATTGAATTTCTAGAAAAATGGAGAAATTCGGTGGTTGATTTCCCATGCGTGCCTTTGTGCTGCCTCATTTGTTGAGCTTGGTAACACACTTTGTTGTTTAGTGGGGTGATTACAATTTTGGCGGGAATATGTAGTTGTTGTGAGTAATTTCTCAATTACTGGCTTTTGAACAAATATATATATCAAATTTTGAGAGTTTACTTTTCATTGTACCAACTGATAACCTTGGCATGGATACTTTCCATGTTTCCAATTTTATTTGTTCATGTCCATAAGAATTTCCTCATGGTTTTGTAATTTTTTGTAGGTCATTCCAATGCTTTATTGTGGGCAGGAACTAATTAATGGTAATTTTGCACCCGCGTTTCTGCCACCACCACCAATTTTTTACACTGGACCTCCACGGAATCTGTCGCCTCCTTGGAGACCAGATGACAAGGATGGGCACTATGTATTCGCAGTTGGAGAGAACCTTACACCGAGATGTATGTTTCTGCAGCTCAATCATATTTTATGACTTCTCCGACTTTCACGTGTCGTCATTAGGTGATTTTTGTTGGACAAGAGTTGCAGTGTCAGTCACTGATTTTCCTAAATTGTTTTATGCTTTGATTTTTTGGGCGTGTGTTCTTGGCTCCAGACAAAATTGATAATGTTTATCAGCCATGCCCACCTGTTGTCTGTTGATTTTATTTTCAACTGCTCGACCTTGCATGCCTCCTAACCAAGCTTTATATTTTTGGTCTGTTGGCTGTGCATATTGGATTCGCTCCATCCTTTCTCTGCGTACCATTTGAGACACAACTCTTAAGTGCTAACTTTGTTTTGCTCTTACGGTCTTGCAGATAGGATACTCAGCAAGATGGGTGAAGGTTAGTGTGCTTCATCTGATCTATTATAACCTATTATGTTTGGTAGTGATCTTGTTTGTAGTTGAAGTGTTTAGATTTAGTTCAAACGTCCAGGATGAGGAGGCATGATTGGATGCACTCAGCCTCTGTCCTTTTGTTGTGTACTATATTTATCTTTTCAATCTGTGCTGTTAGGGACGTTCGGGCAAGTTTTGGAATGCTGGGACTTGGAAAACCAAGAAACGGTGGCTATCAAGATTGTCCGCTCCCTCCAAAAATATCGAGAAGCTGCTATGATAGAAATTGATGTGCTTCAGAGACTTGGGAAGCATGATTTTACTGGCAGCCGGTAAGAAATATACATCCCTTGTTTCACATATTGACCCTTTTGTGAGTTGATGGATTTGCATCAATGGTTTTATGCATGCAGTTGTGTGCAAATCCGGAATTGGTTTGACTATCGTAATCATATATGTATAGTAAGTACAAATGCATCAAGAATGTTACATTTTTAATTGCTTCTAACGATTAGGGTATGATATTTGATAGATGACCTTTTCAGGTATTTGAAAGGCTTGGTCCAAGCTTGTATGATTTTCTTCGGAAGAATAGCTACCGCTCATTTCCTATCGACCTTGTTAGGGAATTTGCCAGACAAATATTAGAGTCTGTTGCATGTGAGTACTCGATTTTGTATTTTGATGCATACTATCATTTCTTTTTCTATTACTCCTGAGTTCACTAAATTATTAGATTAAGTACCTTGCGTGGTGGGATCATGTTAGTCTGCATATGTTAGTACCAGTGTTTAAAGTCATTGGCTAGGCGAATCCTAGGCGTCTAGGCGCTCTGGCCTGGATGCCAGGACTGGCTGCTTCACTTGGAACGCCATGGCTGATCCCCTTCCCTCTGCTCTGGCCTTTGACTCTTCCAGTGGCAGGTGGCCAGGCGGCACCCACCTCTGCTGAGTGCTGCTGCTATTTGCCTCAAATTTGTTATTGGATTCGTGCTTATGTAGTGCCGGTGCACCAAATTTGTATTGCTGTGGGCTGCTGACTTGCTGAGTGCCTAACTGGTTGCCTAGGCGTTCAGACGCCCATTTAAAACCTTGATTAGTACTAATGTCATTAGCTATCAAAAGTTAATCTGATGTGCTTGCTGCTACAGTTATGCACGACTTGCGACTTATTCACACGGATTTGAAGCCAGAGAACATTCTCCTTGTTTCATCGGAGTCTATCAGGGTGCCTGATTACAAGGTAGGTAGTTACCTTCTAAACTATTTCTCCGATTCTATTTGAGATTCTCTAGTCAAGGCTCTTGCATATGCTATGGTTCTTACGTGGAGGGGACTTGTTGATTACTTAATATTCATATTAATGTAGTTATAATTTTTGGTTTAAACTTTCTATTTTGATTCACAATGAAGGTTTCTGTACGTCCATCCAAGGATAATTCTTTCTTTAAGAACCTTCCAAAATCTAGTGCTATCAAGTTAATTGATTTTGGGAGTACAACATTTGAGCACCAAGACCACAATTATGTGGTGTCGACAAGACATTACCGTGCCCCGGAAGTTATCCTTGGTATAAATAAACTGCAGATCTTTTCTATTTTCCTCTCCCTTTAAAAATCTTTCAATATATTTTACTTTATGACACCTGTACTTTTTTAAGTGTTTCGATCATCTCTATTTTTCTTTTCAGGTCTTGGGTGGAACTCTCCATGTGATTTGTGGAGTGTGGGTTGCATTTTGGTTGAGCTCTGTTCGGTCAGTTTACTACATCGACCACTTCATATGAGTACCTTGTTTGATGTTATCCATAGCTAGTGCTGATATTGCAACGTTTTGGTGCACATCTTGATTATGTTGTATTTTTTCTTAGGGGGAAGCTCTCTTTCAAACACATGAAAACTTGGAGCATTTGGCTATGATGGAGAGGGTCCTAGGGCCACTTCCAAAGCATATGATTGTCAGAGCTGAGTATGTGTCGTTTGTTATGCTGCACATCCAGGATGAGGCAGCTGACGAGTTTCCTCTGAACTTCCACTCAGATTAACTGATTACTGACATGCATCTGTTTCACAGCCGACGAGCTGAAAAGTACTTCAAGCGTGGATCAAGGTTGGACTGGCCAGAGGGGGCAGCCTCACGAGAAAGTATGAAGGCAGTCTGGAAACTGCCTCGTCTGCAGGTAATTTGCCCTCTAAGTTAATATGTTACTCATAGGCTCATTGCTAAGTTTCCTTTTCCTAATTGACATTGTATAATGGCATCTCTAAAAAATTCTAATAATGCAACTCATGCAGAATCTTGTTATGCAACATGTTGACCATTCTGCTGGAGACCTTATAGATCTTCTTCAAGGACTTCTTCGTTATGATCCTAATGAGCGCCTTAAAGCACATGAAGCTCTTCGACATCCATTCTTTACCAGATGCATCAGAAGATGTGGTTTCTGAGATTATACCGAGATTGCAATGCTCAATCCTGTATTTCTTCCTTTTATTTGTAAGAAAAAAGTGAAGATGTTCCATGAAAAATGAAATGTGCTAACTCACATTCTTTTCGATGCTGTGAAAGGTAACTGTTGTATATAAGCAGAGTTCTGACAGTGTTCATTTTCAACGGGAGTTACTTTCAATAACTATAATTTTGTTTCTTTCTTCACACTAATTTTGACAGACTCAGTACTAGCAGGTAGCTTGCAGAAAACTGGGAATAAATCAGATTTCGGTGGCATGCATGGAAGAATGGTACACAAGATTAGGTGGCATATGTTGAGCATTCTGGTCAACAGGTAAGTCATTTTGCTTGTATTTAGGATTAAACGTGTTACTTGGTCCAGAAACGAAACAAAAACACAACCTGTTTTGCACTGCCGCTTGAGATTGTCCCCCATTTAAAATGAGCCTGTACTTAGCTTATTTGGTTTGTACTTTGAACTCCTATAGTCTGATAGTCTCCACAGAAAAAGTTTGACAAACTGTCAACGTAATCTCGATTCGGGGACACAACTTTAAAATATTTGTTATCAGCTAATATTTCCATTTTTCCTGTAATGAAACAGAAAATGAAATCTTTTCCTTATCCTGTATTGTGCTGATAGATCTGTTTACATGTTAAATAGTTTGATCAAAGCCTGTGGTTATTTACCATGGAAACTTTTTTCTAACAGTTTGAGCCTAAAATTAGATTTTTTATTGACTTCTTGCATCGATGGTCATTGTGCAATGAAACAGTCCTAGCTTTAGCATCTTTTGCTTTCAAAAGGCATTAGGCGTGACATCTTAATCCGTTCTGTTTTGTTCAAATGCTCATTTTACAAAAGTCTATTTGTTCGACGGCTCCCAAGTATCGTGCAGTCCCTTCTTTGTATGGGTAGCATCTATTTTGTAAAAACTTCTGTGCTGGAGCAAGCGCAGTTAATGGCAAGGTGATTTTGCTATGTTGACGAATGGAAAGTCACCCATACATGTATCTTCTTCAATGGAAAGTTGCATTGACTAGCGGGAAACGGGCAGGATGATTCCGCTGCCCATGTCACCGACAAGCTATGTGAGCTGCTTTACTGAAGGGCGCCTGATGGTGCGGTTGCAACAAGGACAGACAGCCATTTTGGCGAGCACAGCCAACGGCGATGGGAACGTTGCGCATCGCAGCCGTGGCACTCGTTCCGCGCCGGTAAACCTGGTTGCCTGGCCCGGACGCCTTGACCCCCTGTTTCTGTGGTTTCGGCGTTGGGTGGACCGCGCGGCACAAGGTCCCATCCATCGCAAGCGTGTGGAAAAGCACGAGACAGGAGACGCAGCTCTTGGTCTTGGAGGATGAGCGCGGGCGGCGGCTCGGCTGGCCACTTAAAACCTACTTACGGTGATCTCGACGCAGGGGGTCGTCGTGGCTACGAGGTATGTCTTCCGTCAAGTATCTGGCACGACCAGTACCTCACGCTCAGAAACAATCGTGCACCTTCCTCATTTCTTAACAGGAATGTTATTTTAGTTCAGCTGCACCAACTAGATTTTTTATAAAAAAATCTGAAATCTGAACTAAAAAGGTTCATATGAGAATCAAATTCTCTATAATTTGCAGATTTTTCTAGTGCAAATGAAAACCTCAAATTTTTCTGTATTATTGTTCTAACTTTTCATAGAAATTACTCACTGTACCACTGATTACACAACTAACATTATTTTATTTATAACACATTTATTACAAAATCAGATTTCACGCAGCTATCAGCTTACAGTAGTTTTTTCATATCTCACAGATAGAATTAGATTTTTAATAATTCAGAGCTGAACTAAACACACTCTTAGTATATGTTCGGTTTGAAGTGAATAATTTATAAACGTAAACATCCTCCCCACATACCACTCTCTAGGCGCTCCCCTCCAAGATCTTGCTAGCACCCCCATCCCGCCTCAGGCGAACTCGCTGGCCGAGAAGCGCACCTCTTAGCCTGGATAGTAGTAGATTAGTGTTCATAGCTAGTGTGCCTTGGTGCTGCCATGGGCCCCTCCTCCAGACGTCGGCCTGCTGCTGCTGCTCGCCGACGACAAGCAGAATTATGAGGTGAGCCATCCCTCCACCTTCCATCCATCCTCCCGTCATCTTCTCGCCACTCTTCGTCGGAGACGACTGCCGGGCCCCTGGGAGCGGCATATCTGAGACGGGCCCCTATCAGATCCTGTTTGCTGTCGATCTTTGCTGACCTCTCGATTTTTAAGCAAGTTAACGTTAATGATTCTTTCGACGGCTCTAGGCCCTGAGGATGTTGTTGCTGAGTACTATCAACAAGTGGAGATGCTAGATGGGTTTAATGAGGTAGATACACTTACAGACCGTGGCTTCCTTCCGGTAATGTCCAAGGTCCGTTTTATAAATCTCCTGCTGTAACATTAGGAAATACAGCAAACCTGAAACATCAAACAGATGGAATTCATGTGACCTTGTTTGTGTCTAATGATCACAGATTTATTTACTTGCAACTTGCAAGAAATATTCTTTTGAACAAATGTTTTAGAGGAGAACAGGTAAAGACACTCTTAGGCTGTTTGCTGTTAGAATATAATTAAGATGAACACAGGGGTTTTAGAAATCGATTACAAATTGTAATCGACTTGGAATCATCCTCAATCTCCCTGTGTTCTGATCGGGAACACATCCCAACCAATTCGGTTGGGGAGGCCCCCTGGGGCACTTCCTCGTTCTATATAAGCAAGGCAAAACACCCGAAACGCTAAACCAATTTTCTAAGACCAAAACACCTAAGATCTAAGAAGCTCTGATCGCTTGAGAGGAAGGAGTCCCGGGAAGCCCTCCCCGTTCGTCATCATCTTCATCGTCGAGCTCGAGGTGCTCCACTGCTTCAACCATGGCCACACCTTCTTCCTCTACCGCAGAAGGTATGTCCCGATCACCTTCTCCTCAACCCCTAATGATTGATGATTGTTCTCTGTTCATGTCTATGTCTGAATCCTAAACAGCAATTAGGCCTAAGACAATCAACTTAGAACTCACAATGGTATCAGAGCAACCCTAATTGGATTAGGCTTCGGACCACCTAAACCTAATAAAGATTGATCACTAAGACTTTAGATTCTACAACAATTGGAAGGAGATGATTTGGACTAAGTGCTTAGGGTTTCGATTTTAACTCTAGATCAAACCAAATTTTGGGGATCAGGGTGCCTAATCCCTAATCAGAACACAAAATCAGAAAACAAATTGGGATTGGGGATCCCAGTACCCAAATCAGGATTCAAATTTCAATTTCAAAACCCCAATTGAATCAACTCAGAAATGAAATCAATAGAAAAGGGGAATTTGAAACTTATCTCAGAATTGGCGCCGCTCGTCTTCTTCTCTTCACTGAGGCCGAAGAAAACGGTGGCGCCACCACCGGAGCCCTCCTCGTCGAAGTCTTCGGGAAAGATGGCGGACCCGCCGAGGCACTTGGCCGGCAAAAGACACCCCGTCGGCCCGCTAGACGCCGGCGCGCCCACCCAACGGTAAGCGTCGCACACCGGCGAGAAGACCGACAAAGGTCTGCCGGACTTAGCCCCGTCAGGGGAGGGCTCGTCGGAACTCTAGAGTTCCGGTCAAAACCCTAACCCTAGGTGGTGGGGGCCTCCTTCTGCGGTCTCAAACCGGCAGACCCTCCGGCGGCGAGCTGCCTCACGGCGAGCTCGCACGCCGGAGCGGTGGTCGCGGTAGAGCTGGATCTCACCCCACTGCTCGCGAAGCTCGGCCGCCCCTCTCTCTCTCTCTCTCTCTCTCTCTCTCTCTCTCTCTTTCAGCGCAAAGGGGAACGGGGAAGGACCGAATGAGCTAGGGTTTTGGTGAAACCCGCTTAAGTACCTCAGCCGAAACATTCTCAGCCGTTTGATCAAAAACGGACGGCTCAGATGGCTCGGATTTAGCGGTGCGCGCGAGCAGGCCGAGCGGCCTAGGCGGGGATAAAATGGGCTAATTGGGCTGCCCTTCACTTTTTCCTGGATTTTTCTTTGGAATAAAAGAGCAGGCCGTGCGCCGAATTGGATAAAGGGTTGAGTCTCCAGGCTGTTTTTTGCTTTTCTTTTCTCGAAATTTCCAGTGAATTTTAAGTTGGGCCTTGAGTCAAAATTAGAAGAAGGGCTTTCCTAATTTTAAAATTCAGAAACATTTCCTAATGAGCTGGGCTTAAAATAAGACAATTTTGGGCCAATTTAGAAGTGGGTAATTTTTAGGAATTTTCTATTTAAAAAAAATTAATATGGGCAAACAATTTATGTGGGACTCACTTGTTAAATTACAATGGTGAAGAAAAAAATCCTAAATTTTTTGTGTGTTGTATTGCAATGTATTGATGTAATGTTTTTAACATTTTATTATTATCATGATTAAGCAAAATTTTCTCATCATTTAATTTAATTTTGCTGTAGAACATTTTTAAGTTTAATAGGAAATTGCCCATTATTATGCTTCCGCTGTAATTAAGTTGCATGATAATTCTTTGTTAAGTAACCAACGTGAACAACAAATTATTGTCATGATCTAAAGTTTTCATAGTCATTTTATTAAAAAAACCAACGTGAAAAATGAAATTTCCATGTTTTAAGTTAACATTTCATGTGAATTTCGTTGAGTAGCCAACGTGAAAAATCAAATTCATCAAGTTCTAAGTTTTTTGTTGAAAATTTGTAAAGTAGCCAACGTGAAATACAAATAATCAATATTTAATAAGTTATTTTTGTTGTGTTTTGTGGAGTAGCCAACGTGAAAATAAAACACGATATTTTATTCCTTTTGAATATATATTTATGCCTTCATTAATGTTATTTGTTCTTTTCAATCATGAAAAGTTCCTCAGGTATTAACTTAACACTTAGTCTCATCTCCTCCATTGATCACCTAATAATTATGGATCATGGAGAGAGAGTTTAGAAATTGCTCTAGCAATCTCAGACTTAGACTTTGGTATGACGAGTTCTCGTCCCACACCTTCTGAGACACCTCCTGTGAGAGGTTCTCAGGAAGCTTACACCAAAAAGATGAATGCTTTTCATAAGTAGCTTGCAGCTTACCACAAAACTCATAAAAGATGGACTTCATCAAACAGGAAATGTTTGATGATCATTAAGGGAACAATCTCAGATGCAATTAAAGGATCCATTTCTGATTGTGGGACTGCCACAGAATACCTCCAGAAAGTACAAAGTCAATTTACTGGCTCATGTAAGGCTACAACAAGCACTCTTATAAAGAGACTCTTCACTGAGAAGTACACTGAAGGTGGTGTGCGGGATCACATTCTAAGAATGACAACTATGGCAACTAAGCTTAAAGGTATGGACTTAGGGGTAAAAGATGAGTTCCTTGTGCATCTCATTTTTGTCTCTCTCCCAAGAGAGTTTGAGCCATTTGTCGTCAACTACAACTCTATGCCAGAACAATTGAACTTTGAAAAATTGATGGCCATGTGTGTCCAAGAAGAGCAAAGAATTAAGTCCTCCCATGGTGTTGATTCTATCAACTACATAAAAGGAAAAGGCAAGAAGAACTACAATTCTTCTAAACCTAACACTAAGAACACTCCTCAAAAGAACAAGGGCAAAACTAAGGTCACTCAAGAACATTCTAAAAAGAATGAGAAGGTTGACAAAGATCAGTACCTTTTCTGTAAAGAAAAAGGTTATTTTCAGAAGGACTGCATAGGATTTCTGAAATGGTGCAACAAACGAGGTAATAATTTAGTGACTTCAGTTGATGAATCCCTGTACTTAGATTATTCATCTTCCACTTTATGAATTGACTCAGGTGTCACTGTGCATGTTACTCATTCGTTGCAGTGATTGAATACAAAGAGGAACCTAAAAATAGGAGAAAGGAGCATTAGAGTAGCTAATGGCCATGAAACACAAGTAGAAGCCATTGGAGATCCCCCTCTTAGAACTTAGCAATGGCTTTATACTTACGCTTCATAATGTTCTCTATGTACCCTCAGTTAGGAGGAATTTAATTTTAGTTTCATGCTTAGACGATTATGGATTTGTATGCCATTTTGGTAATGAAAAATATGTAATCAAGTTTAGTAATAAAATTATGGGTCTTGCCTTAAGACAAGATCAACTTTATATGTTGTCCATGCATGATTCTATAATAAAATAAACGATATTCATAATTCCTAACAACTCAGGCTTTAACAAACGCAAAAGAATCGATAACGAAACATCTTTGAAATTATGACACTATCGCTTAGGCCATATTTCGAGGGGGAGAATTGAACGACTTGTCTCTCAATAGATCCTACCTCACTTAGACTTTTCAAACTTCGAAGAATGCATAGACTGTATTAAAGGCAAACTCACTAAAACAATTAAGAAAGGCGCCAAACGCAGTATGAGAATATTGAGAATATTAGAATTAATACACACTGACATCTGTGGTCCCTTTCCCACGATCTCCATTGATGGTTTTGACTCGTTCATTACTTTCACGGATGACTATACTCGCTATGGCTATATTTATCCAATAAATAAACGTTCCGAAGCGTTGGATAAATTTAAGGTCTTTAAAGCTGAAGTAGAAAATCACCACAACACTAAGATTAAGGTAGTAAGATATTATCGTGGTGGTGAATATTACGGTCGACACATCCCATATGGACAAGTTCCAGGACCATTTGCACGGTTTCTACAGGAACATGGCATAGTCGTCCAGTACTCCACACCGGGTGAGCCTCAGCAAAATGGAGTAGCGGAACGACGCAACCGTACGCTAATGGATATGGTTAGATCCATGCTTAGTTACTCAGAGTTGTCGGTTAACTTATGGATGGAGGCATTAAAAACCGCCGTTTATTTGCTTAACCAGGTTCCTTCTAAATTGGTACCTAAAAAACCGTATCAGTTATGGACAGGATGTGAGCCATCACTTAGATACTTGCACATCTGGGGTTGTCCAGCTGAGGCTAAGATTTTTAACCCAAACTTAGGAAAGTTGGATCCTAAAATAGTTAGTTGCCATTTCATTGGTTATCCTGATAAGAGTAAGGGTTTTCGTTTCTACTGTCGTGACATGCACACTAAGTTTGTAGAAACGAGACAAGCCATTTTCTTAGAGGATTCAATGATCAAGGAGAGTACGGTAAGACGTGAAATTGATCTTGATGAGAAGCGGGTCTATGTACCCACTCCTATGATTCAAGAACCATATTTCACTCTACCTACTGTTGTTACACCACAAGTGCTTGACAAACCACAAGTGCTTGACAACGGTGGTGTAACGACCGTTGTCAATCCTTTATCAGCAACTGAGATAGAGACGACTCTTGCACCACAAGAGCTAGCTCAGCCTTCCGAGCAACCTGAGTCAATAGTTGCTAATGATGAAAGTTAACAACCGCTACAACATGAGAATGATACGCAACTTAGAAGATCTCAGAGAGTCAGACGGTCTGCGATTTCGGAAGACTACGAGGTCTACATAGGTGAAGAGTTTCAAATGGAGGATGATCCCACCTTATTTGAACAAGCTATGAGAAGCCCTCAGTCATCAGAATGGCGTAAGGCCATGGAAGATGAAATGGGGTCTATGGATGCAAACAAAGTCTGGGAATTAGTCGAGATACCTAATGGAGCCAAAACAATAGGCTATAAATGGGTTTACAAAATTAAGCATGACTCTAAAGGGAACATCGAAAAGTACAAAGCCAGACTTATTGCGAAAGGCTTCAGTCAAAGAGAAGGCATTGACTATAATGAGACGTTCTCACCAGTCTCAACTAAGGATTCGTTCAGAATCATTATGCCTTTAGTAGCGCATTATGATTTAGAATTAAATCAAATAGATATAAAGACGATATTCCTCAATGGAGATCTATATGAGGATCTCTACATGACACAGTCGAAACGTTTTGTGGCTAAGGGTAAGGAGAACATGGGATGCCGACTTAGAAAATCCATTTATGGACTTAAACAGACTTCACGACAATGATATCTCAAGTTTGATGAAATAATTAGAAAATTCGGGTTTAAAGAGAATGAAGAGGACAACTGCATATACTCTAAATTTAAGAACGGGAAATTTATCTTTCTTGTACTTTATGTAGATGACATATTGCTTGCAAGTAGCGATATTAATCTACTATTAGGAAGAAGTTATTGTCCTCGAATTTTGATATGAAAGATCTAGGTGAAGCCTCCTATATTTTGGGCATAGAGATTCATCGACATAGAACTAAGGGGGTATTAGGTTTTTCGCAAAAGATAATGTACTCAAAAGGTATAGTATGCATAAGTGTAAACCCACACCTGCTCCAATAGTCAAGGGTGATAAGTTTGAGAACTTTCAGTGTCCTAAAAATCAGTATGAAACTGATCAAATGAAAACAGTTCCCTATACTTCTACTGTCAGAAGTTTACAATATGCTCAAGTTTGTACTCGCCCTGACTTGGCTTATGTTACCGGGATGCTTGGCAGATATCAGGTTAATCCAATATTTCATCACTGGAAAGCAGTTAAAAAGGATCTAAGATATGTGCAAGGAACTAAGAACCTCATGTTAACTTATTAAAGATTAGACCCACTAGAAATAATGGGATACTCACACTCAGACTTCGCAGGGTGCATGGACACCAGAAAATCCACATCAGGCTATATATTCACTCTTGTGAATGGGGCTATTTCATGGAAAAGCTCTAAACAAACAATCATGACATCATCCACGATGTATGCTGACTTTGTTGTTTCTCTGAAATGAGACGAATAAGTAGTTGATAAGTAGGTTCATGTAGTATATAAAGAAGAACTAGTGTATGATATATATTATAAAGAAAAAATCTTTTAAAGTAACTATAAAATAATGTGAATATTATTTTTAAAAATATTTTAGAAAAGCTCGTGTTGTGTGACCGACGTACGCATCACGCCACTGCATCGCATCTGCCGCGAGATACCATACTGGAGCGTGCAACCTGGCAAGTCGCGTAGGCGAGTCCCTGTTCTCTAGCAGCAGTGATAGAGCAAGCTAGCCGGCTAATACCGAATTACCGACCAAATAAAATGGAAAACCGACCGTTACGTACGTCGCCGCGGCTGGCAATCGCGCGCGCGGCGCCAAGGCGAGCGGAGAGAGAAATATAATAGCGCGGCCTTTTGGCCTGGTTCGTTTGGTCGCCACTGAACTGGAACATGACAAAGCATAACACGACATCTTCCTCGTGACAGTAACCAGTTTTTCCAAAACACCAACGACAGAGGGCACGCGCGCGCTCACGTCGCTGGATGAATATTCACCCGCCACCCGTACCCGTACCCGTACCGTACGCCGTGCCCACAAGCATGCATGCAGCACCTAGCTAGATACACCGCGACACCATCTACTGAGCTTTAATTCACACCCACTGTTATCTACCTAATTAACTACCTACACTGACGACAGACGTCACATACGCACGTAATCATGCACACTGGCGACATAGTGATTAATATATATACAGACCATCTATATATGTCTACTCCATCGCTGCATGCATATGCATGGTTCCAGCTGATAGACCTCTCAAGTCTCATCAATACGTGAACCAGGCGGCGGCCATGCATGCGTCGGCCATAGCAGGAGTCTTCAGTCGTCGTCGTCGTCCGAGCTCGAGCTCTTGGAAGCAGCCGGCTGTTCCGATGGATTCTTCTGCGACGACTCTCCTCGGACCTTCTTGTAAGTCTCGAAGAACTCCATGTTCTCCTTCTCCAGCTCCTTCCACACTGCGCGCATGCCAACAAAAAAGAAATGCGCAGAAGAAAAAACTAATTGAAAATGAAACGAGCACAATGCAATAATAATAATAATAATATAAAAGTCGTTGCAAGTAATTAACTGAGCAAGTCGACACGAATAGACATAGACATGTCTGGATAAATCACACGTGCCTGTGGACGTGATGACGGGCCTGATGTTGGCGTGCTTCTCCAGCGCCTCCATGCACTCCTCCTTGTCCATGCTGTAGCAGATGCACTTCTCGATCAGATGCTGCACCTGCGTCGTCCAACGTACGTCATCACCGCGCGCGCGCAGTCCAATGCGTCCGTCCGTGTGTACGTACTTTGATCAGGACAGCTAGCGACTTACCAGTCTGATGTAGGAAGCCGGCGACGAGGAGCCGTCGCCGTCGTCCATGGCCTGCCGCGCGCCAAGCTGATCGAGCTCGATTGAACGAAGCTAGCTAGCTAGGTAGCTTCTGACAGAACCGGCATCCTTCGATGGGACACCTGCACTTGCAAGCTATATATAGTGTGCACGCACACGCGCTTCGCTAATACAATGTTCGGCGATCCTCGCGAGCTGAGGATCGGATGAGAAGAAGCTAGACGTTGGAGAGCGCGGCGCCGGCGGGGAGGAGGTAGTAGAAATAGGGGAGCTAGCGGCGGGTGGAGAGGGACATTGCCGGTTGGTCGAGGCATGTCAGGTCAGGGGTGTGGGGACGAGCCGCGCGCTCACGTGGGTGCCGCATCCCCATTCGCCGGGAGGTGATGGAGTTAGGGGATTCTGCCTGGCCATGCGCCGCCTCTCGCCTTACGCCTTTGTCGTTTTCTGATGTGGTTAAACTCTCCGGCCGGTGGCCTCTGATCTGCCGTTCACGTCAGGCGATCATGGAGGGCGTCTACTCCGGGGCCGTCGGATCGGGGTTGGTCGCACTGGGAACTAAGACAATTTGGTCCATTTGGAGCGCTCGATCTCCGGTGAAGCTTCTCCGTACGTCCCTTCGAAACATGGAATTTCGCTGTATTTTCTTTTACTTTACTGTGAATAAAGCTGTTACGTACTTTTTATACTTACTGTCGATTTTCCTACTTCATAGCTCGTGAGAGTGGTGACAGGAAAGCAGTTCGTTATGCAGAACTTGTCAAAGTAAAACATTTGTTTTAGGCACTTGAAATACCTTCCTGTGTCTTGTTAAGGATAATAATTTAAAACGAAGTGAGTAGGGTTTCGTGACATCCATGCATGTACACAAGTACGTACGTGGCATGATGAATACAGTTTCCCACGTACCGCTCGCTGATCACGCACGCGCTCCGGCAACCCGGGCGGAACGAGGACGCCACGCCAGGCCCGGCCGCTCCCGGAATATGGGAACGCGCGTCCGGTTCACACAATTCTCATCGCGTCGGTCGAGCACCCCTCGACCGCGCGCCACGCGGCGGCGTCTCGTTGGCCCGCCCAATTACACCCGTACAAAAAACAATCGGCAGTGTACCTGCGCTGTACGACCGGGCAGGGCAGGGCATCCGTCCAGTTAGATTCCTTTCACACCCCACTACAGTCCAGCAACGCTTGTTTGCATGCTGCACTGCTGCTCCTGCACTGCTGCCATGCATGACATGATCAGCTAGCGAACAGCGATGAGATGGGAACCAAACAGGACAACCAGCAAGCAAGCAAGCAAGCAAAGCCCATCCGCTTCCTCACTGCTAGGTTCGTTCAACCGTAGTACCACCGGCGACGCTCCATACGAGCCACATAAAATAAAACACACAGAGGCTAAAGAGCTCGAAGGGGCTTGTCGCCTACTGCGAGATATTATTTCGACCTCCCTATCCGCAGCAGCGCCCGACCGGTCCTGACTCCTGCGTCGCGCGCACACATCCGGTCCCGTGACCACACGTTTTCGATGGGATGCTGGAGCGCCTAGCTGAGAGCGAGCGAGCGAGCGAGCTGCATGCAGGCAGGTGCAGTGCACCTAGCACGCCACGGGCGGTGCATGTCTGAACGGGAACGGCCGGCTTGACTTGCCACCGGTGCGCGGCTCCCGCGATCCGAGCCGCCATGGGTTTCATTTCAGCCGGTTTGATCTGCTAGCTCGAATTGTGCGTGCGTGCGTGCGGATGTGGACGCCGGTCGATCAGGCCCTGTCGCCTTGCGCCGGCGAATTGGTGTCAGCGCGTGCGTCATTTCCCGCGGGTCTGCCCGGCCCGCGCGCACGCCGCGGCCGGCGCGACCTGACGGGAAACGGAAGCACGGAGCTAGCCGGGACGATCGGCCTCTACCACCATCCACCACCGACTGCTGTGTTCCGCACAGGTCGGTTGAGGCTGGCGGGCGGGGTACGTTTTGGGTGTCTTCCCTCTCGATCGCCCGTTCCAGCTAGCTTGGGAGTTGCGATGCGAAGCGCGTAGCAAAACCTGGTCATGTGAACAACATAACATGCTCCGGGGTATTCCGCGATGAATCGAAACGAATAAGGACGCGAACTGCCCTTGCGTTTGTTCGAAACCCGGCCTCCGCACTCCTCCCGACCCGGCCGGCCCATTGTTCTTACCGGATGAATTGCGTTGACATGCATGTTTGTTCCCGCTAGTTATACGCCCGTTTGTTTGTTTGTTTGTTTGGTTGGTGTAACGGAAGTTCAAGTTTAATAAGAGGAGGTGTACTGTGGCATCAGAAACGACGACAACAACGGCTGCAAGCCGCTGCCCTCTGTTCCAGTCGATGGACTTGACAACTGCGAGATGCCACCATCAACGCCCTCGCTTTCTTGATCTGTCCCCGAGTGCCTCGCTCGCCTTCTTAATTATCCCCTTCTTTTGTGCCTCCTTTTGATGGAATAAATCTTGTATCCTTGGTCTGTGTGACATCTACTTAGGACAACATCTCAGTCTTTATTAGCATAACATATTAATACTATGGTAGGACAATATTTTAGTTCTTATTAGAACAACATCTTAGACCAAGATGATAACGTATCATTTCTTGTTAGGACATCATATTAGTTATCATCTCAGTCCTTGTTAGGACAACATATTAGTCTTTTGGTAGGACAAAATCTTAGACTAGCATCTAGGTATATGCTTGATTGACTCAGCTATAAATATGTAACCCCAACCCCTAGGTTGGGCATGGCATTGTGTGTGGAATGAAACAAGAAAAATTTCTCAACTCTTAGTGTCATCCTCTCTATAAGAATAATACTTCAGATACTAACAAGTGGTATCAGAGCCGTTCTATCCTCTAGCCTAGACATCTCCTGCTCATCTCCTTACCACACCTCTCTACGTCTTCAGCCGGCAGCAATAACACCGGTTGTTTCAACTCATTCTTCCTCTTCAGCACAGACGAAAAACATCTTGCCTGAGACAACCTCTTCCCCACACAGCACCCCCCCACTAGCGCGCCATGTCCGAAGGACAGTCTTAGCACTCGGTCGCTTCGAGCGCGCGGCATCGGCAGGAGGCCGAGGTCGCCGCGGCATAAGAACGCGAGCGAGCAGCGGCAGAGGCTGCAGCGAGGGCGGTGAGACTAGCGGCGGCGGAACTAGCAGCAGCGAAGGCGGAAGTAGAAGCAGTAGCGGCTGCAGATGCAGCGCGTGCGGCTGCAACAGAGCTTGAGGCTTTGCGTGGCGGTAGCGACAGAGGCTCTAATTCTACCGACGGCGGCACCAACGAAGACCTCAGGCTGGCGAGGGAGGTAGCACGACCACAAACGCCACAGTGGGCAGCCGCGCACCCCCATGAGCGTGGCGGCTGCAGCCCAGACGGGCGCGGACGCACTGGCGACGCTCCCGGCGGGGGTAGTTGGGTCGATGGAGATCGAGGCATTTACAGGCGGCGCGACTCTCCCTCCCCGAACAGGTACCATGGTCACCACAGGATCCAGGCCATTGTCAGGGATGTTGGTCCCGGCGGTGGGTGGCCTACCCTCACCAAGACCAACTACGTCGAGTGGGCTGCGGTGATGAGGATACGGCTCCAAGTGCGACACATGTGGGAAGCAGTCCGGTACGGCAACGTCGCCTACTACGAGGATCGACGGGCGCTGGATGCTCTCATTGCTACAGTACCGCCCGAGATGCAGTTCTCGCTTTCCAATAAGCAGACTGCCAAGGAGTCTTGGGACGCCATCGTTGCGGCACGCATCGACAACGACCGCGCCCGCAAGACCACACTGCAGGCACTCCGCAAGGAGTGGGAGAACCTGACCTTCAAACCAGGTGAGGATGTTGATGACTTTGCTCTCCGTCTCAACACACTACTGCAGAAGATGGTGCAGTTCGGCGACAACACCTACAACGAGGAGAAAGCCGTCGAGAAGCTTTTCCGTTGCATCCCCGAGAAGTACAAGCAGATCGCTCGCTCAATCGAGTCTCTGCTGGACCTCTCCACGATGTCGATCGAAGAGGCGATAGGCCGCCTCAAGGTCATCGACAGCGATGAATCTCAGCCTCTCTAAGGGCCTATCACCATCGGCGGGAAGCTACGTCTCACTCGGGAGCAGTGGGAGGTCTGCCAAGGTGACGGGAAGAAGGGGGAGCCCTCCTCCTCGAAAGGCGGCCGTAAGCGCGACAAGCCAAGCAAGGGGCGCAGAGATGCCCATGCCGGGGCACAGAGATGTGCCGAGGGTGGCGCCCACGGAGGCGCCCAGGGCGGCGCCGCCGGCAACAGGAAGCCAGCACGAGACGACACCTGCCACAACTGTGGCAAGCTTGGTCATTGGGCCAGGGAGTGTCGGCAGCAACGACGCGACCAGGCCCACGTCGCATAGGTGGAGGAGGAGGAGCCGGCTCTGCTCCTGGCGCACGCAAGCATCAAACCACCTCCAGTGGCATCGGCCACAGCGGCTCTCCTCCACATCGATGAGCCGAGAGCACACGCCTTTCTCGGTGACGGCTCCAGCAACGACAAGACTGATGGATGGTGCCTCGACACCGGCGCCACCCATCACATGACTGGTCGACGAGAGTTCTTCACTGAGTTTGACCCCAATGTCCGAGGCTTCGTCAATTTTGGGGACGCCTCTGGTGTGGAGATCATGGGCGTCAGCTCCGTCATCCTCACCGCCGAGTCTGGTGAGCACAGGCTGCTTGTCGGAGTCTACTACATCCCCGCATTGAGGAACTCTATCATCAGCCTAGGCCAGCTGGATGAGAACGGTTCGCGTGGAGATCAAGGACTGTGTCATGAGGATTTGGGATCGCCATAGTCGCCTTCTTGCCAAGGTAACCAGAGGCACCAATCGACTCTACGTCCTTAATGTGCAGGTAGCACAACCTCTCTGCCTTGCTACTCGCCAGGATGACAGGCATGGCAGTGGCACGAGCGCTTTTGGCACCTTCACTTCAAGGCCCTGAAGCGGCACAGTTCCAAGGAGATGGTACGGGGCGTGTCGTGCCTTGACCATGTGGATCAGTTCTGCGATATCTGCGTAGTGACAAAGCAGAGGCGGCTCCCCTTTCCCCAGCACTCGAGCTTCCGAGCCAAGGAGCGGCTCGACCTCGTGCATGGGGACTTGTGTGTCCCGGTGACACCGGTTACACCGGGAGGACGACGTTACTTCCTGCTGCTTGTCGATGACCTCTCCCACTACATGTGGGTGATGGTCCTCGGCAGAAAGGGAGAGGCTGCGAACGCCATCAGGCGCGCACATGCCATTGCGGAGGCGGAGTGCAGCCGCAAGCTGCGCGTGCTGCACACCAACAACGGAGGCGAATTCACGACGGCTGAATTCATATCGTACTGCTCGGATGAGGGTGTTCAGCGCCACTACTCCACGCTGTACAGCCCGCAGTAGAACGGCATCGTCGAGCGACGCAAACCAGACGGTTGTGGGGATGGATCGGGCCCTCCTCAAGCATAGGGGAATGCCGGCTATCTTCTGGGGAGAGGCGGTGATGACGGCGGTCTACATCCTCAACCGCTCGCCCACCAAGGCTCTCAACAGCAGGACGCCTTACGAGGCTTGGCATGGGCGCAAGCCGACAATCTCTCATCTACGGGTCTTCGGCTGCCTTGCGTTCGCCAAGGAACTTGGCCACATCAGCAAGCTCAACGACAGGAGCACTCCAGGGGTGTTCATCGGCTACGCGGAGTGCTCGAAGGCCTACCACATTCTCGACCCAGGAACACAGCGCGTGCGCACGGCACGTGATGTAGTGTTCAATGAAGGGCGAGGATGGGCATGGGACAAGGCGGTAGACGACGGCTCGACTCCGACATACGACAACTTCATCGTCGAGTACGTCCATTTCAAGGGAACTAGGGGAGTAGGCAACTCTTCTCCACCGACTTCAGCGCCACGCTCCCCAGTCACGACCTCAGCTGCGATGACCTCTCCACCACCACAGCCGACGACCCCACGCACTCCAGCACCGACTGCCATCCCTCCAGGTACGTCCACTTCAACACCAGCTCGTGTCGAGCACAAACCGGTGGAGTTTGTTACTCCGCTCTCCCACGACGAAGAGCGCATCGACGCGTACCATGACGGCGAGCCGTTGCGGTATCGTACGATGGAGGATCTTCTCGGCGACCAGTCGGTGCCGGGACTGGTCTCTCGTGATCTAGAGGCGCAATCACATCTTGCGTGTGATGACGGCGAGCCTCGATCTTTCGGGGAGGCTGAGAGACGCGCGACATTGGCGTGCCGCGATAGAGTCAGAGATGGACGCGGTTGAGAACAACCGCACCTAGGAGCTTGCTGACCTCCCTCATGGTCACCGCGCGATCACCCTTAAGTGGGTGTTCAAGCTGAAGAGGGATGAAGCCGGCACCATCGTCAAGAACAAGGCTCGCTTGGTGGCACGCGGTTTCGTACAACAGGAGGGGATCGATTTCGACGATGCCTTCGCGCCCGTGGCGCGGATGGAATCTGTGCGACTCCTTGCGCTGGCTTCTCAGGGAGGCTGGCGGGTTCAGCACATGGATGTCAAGTCGGCGTTTCTTAACGGCGATTTAAAGGAGTAGGTCTATGTGCACCAGCCGTCGGGATTTACGATTCCTAGCAAGGAGGGCAAGGTGTTGCGTATGCACAAGGCCCTCTATGGACTGCCGTAAGTATCAAGGGCGTGGAATGCCAAGTTGGACTCCACGCTCAAGGGAATGGGCTTCGTGCAAAGCCCGCATGAGGCGGCCATCTATCGGCGGGGCAATGGAGGAAATGCCCTACTGGTGGGTGTCTACGTCGACGACTTGGTGATCACCGGCACCAAGGATGCGGAGGTGGCAGCGTTCAAGGAAGCGATGAAAGCCACCTTATAGATGAGTGACCTGAGATCTCTTTCCTTCTACCTGGGGATCGAGGTGCACCAGGCCGACTCCGGGATCATGCTTCGACAGATTGCCTACGCCAAGCGCATTGTTGAGCTGGCTGGGCTCACAGACTACAACCCAGCTCTCACTCCCATGGAGGAGAGACTGAAGCTGAGCCGCAACAGCACGACGGAGGAGGTGGATGCCACGCAGTATCGGCGTCTTATGAGGAGCCTTCGCTACCTTGCCCACACACGACCGGACTTGACATTCTCTATCGTCTACGTCAGTCGGTTCATACAGTGACCGATGACGGAGCACCAGCAGTCTATGAAGAGGATCATCCGCTACGTTGCGGGGACTCTCGACCATGACCTCTACTACCCGAGGTGCCCTGAGGCGACACACCTTGTCGGGTACAACGACAACGACCACGTCGGCGACATCGACACTAGCAAGAGCACGAGAGGGATTCTCTTCTTCCTCGGCAAGTGCCTCGTTAGCTGGCAGTCGGTCAAGCAGCAGGTGGTGGCCCTGTCCAGCTGCGAAGCCGAGTACATAGCAACCTTTACCGCTTTGACTCAGGCGCTCCAGCTAGTTCGAGTGCTTGGTGATCTCCTCAGCAAAGACACCGAAGCGGTAGAACTCAGGGTGGACAACAAGTCCGCTCTGGCTCTAACAAAAAACCCCGTCTTTCATGAACGGAGCAAGCACATCCGGGTGAGGTACCACTTTCTTTGAGGCTGCTTGGAGGAAGGGAGCATCAAGGCGTGCTACATCAACACCAAGGACTAGCTTGCAGACCTGCTCACCAAGCCCCTTGGGAGGATCACGTTCCTTGAGCTTTGCTCCAGGATCGGATGGTCCAACTCTCCCACAAGACAACGCACAAGACTTAGGGGGAGAATGATGGAATAAGTCTTGTACTCTTGGTCTGTGTGGTCCCTAATTAAGACAACATCTCAGTCCTTGTTAGGACAACATATTAGTCCTTTGGTAGGACAACATCTTAGTCCTTGTTAGGATAATATCTTAGAACAAGAGGACAACATATCAGTCCTTGTTAGGACAGCATATTAGTCATTTGCTGGGACATCATCTTAGACCAAGAGAACAACATCTCAGTCCTTGTTAGGACAATATATTAGTCATTTGGTAGGACATCTTAGACTAGCATCTAGGTATATGTTTAGCTGACTCAGCTATAAATATGTAACCCTAACCTCTAGGTTAGGCATGGCATTGTGTGGAATGAAACAAGAAAATTTTCTAAATTTTAGTGTCATCCTCTCCATGAGACTAACACCTGTCTCTCTCTGTACACTCGCAGTGGAGCACCTTGAGCCCCCAGAAGTTGTATCATACGATTTTAATACGATGGCAGGTGCGGTATATGGAATCTTACGTAGTCAATATATAATGGTAACATGATGATCCATACACACTTGATATACAGTCACATGATCTTTAAAACATAAGAACGGTATAAGTTCATAGGTAACCCTAAAGTATATAACTGCTGCCTATCTGCAACTACATCTCTCTATTTCTGAGATATGTAGTGAGAGGTAGTTTGTATTGGATCCCAGAGAGGGTGCAAGAGTTCCAGGACACGAGGGGGTAATAGCTCTGCAGGTTTTGCTCTATCGACCAAACATCGTTAATGTCAGCCTGAAAGCATTTTTGAATATGTCAATTGAATACAAACAGGAAATAATAGCAACCTTTAGTGGAGAAGCGCAGTTATTTGTAATCGCAAAATTCTCTACAAGGTCTACATAATTTATGAAAGATTGTAGTCCTTGGCTTCATCACCTAATTAATACTTGGTTTCAGAGCGAACAACTCTGCTGAGACATCATCTAGTACATTGGTCTAGAGCGAACCATAAATCTGCATTACCAAATAAAGGTTAAATTGGGTAAGTATCTGAATTGACGGTTACCAATGAGGTGAGAAGTAAAATCAAATCATCCCTAGAACGAAAGCTTCACAGAAAGATGTCAGCTCAAGGGCTAAAAAAGGTTGTGAAGCAAAGAAGTCTCCAAGTTTGACGGCATAATAAAGTATGTGCAAGTATTTATTTTAGATTATAAAAATCACGAACCACAAAAAAGGAGATATCAAAAGCTCCCACTCTAAATTTATGAAAAATTTAAAAGAAATTCAGGCAAACAAAATGGAGATCGTACTATTATTGGTAACAAATAGTGCATATGTACAATTGTGATCCAAAGAGTAGTATCTAGAAAATAACGGTACACGTTTGCTTAAATGGACCACATTCTATGACCTGGGTAACGTAGGCTACCTAGTCTTTAAATATCAGCTAGCTGGTACTACTGTTTCAAGCTGCCTTTTATCTTTAATGCATCTTTTATTCATGAATTTTGAATATCATGTGGCTTGAAAGATATAAGAATGACCAATTAAGGGCTTTATATCAGCCCAATGCTGTGCTACATCACCACTGGTCCAAGTACATTACTGTTTCAAATATTAGAGACCAAATCTACAGAGTAAGGCTAGTTTAATTAAACATATTATGACACCATTTTCTCTTCCTTGCATTTATGTTCTCTTGTGCATATGAGCACAACTGGGAGCAAGGAAAAATTATAGTACTATGGCAAAGAAAGTAGACAAAAATAAAGACATACATACATATAGAGACGATTGAGTTGTTACAACAATAGATAAATTCTAAATGTGCAGCGTGATGACATTTCAAATTTGGTAGGAATTCTAAATGAATATTTTTGGGAGCAGACACCTGAAGATGAAATTGATGATATTACCAGCACAGTTGTCGCTTTCTTTCTTTCTTTCTTGCGTGGATTAAAAGCTGTTGCTGCCGCTGCTACTGTGATTGCTAAACAATTATTGTCTTGTCAATAGAAAACATTGAGGTAACCCAATCAAAATCACTTATTGAGGGACCGAGGAGATATGGAATTACTCCTGTTCAATCGACGATTTGCGGGGTGACAGGCAGGCTCGGCGGAGGCGGCAGGCGTGGGCAGCACGAGGAGGCAGCTTGGGATTTTAGATGATGCCACCGTGAACGGCGCTTGTGGTCTTCTGCACATGAGCGCGGTGGTGCCGTGGGAGGTGGCCTCCCTCCATCGACGCTATTTTGATGCAAACAGGTTGTGAGCAACCGTAATCAACTAATAAGGTGAAAATAGTGAGCCAAACACCATTCACGTGCTTCGATCCATTTCGATTTCTACCATTAAATTGACTGGAGTATTAGTGCTCCCTGACCATAGCTGGCAGTCCATCTGTGGTCCACGATGTGTAAGGGGCCTGCACGCAGATCTGAGTGTGCGTGAAAACTAGTCAAAAGCCATCAGCAGAAACCAGTTACGGTACTATCAGATAATAGACACAAAGCTATGCAAGAAGCCTCTTCCACCATAGAGGCACAATGTGAGAGATCAACTTTATTGTTTTGAGCACAAGATGATAAACTCTGTGAAACTTATATGCTTAATGCAAACATCATAATAGGATGCCTCCAATATAACCATTATGCAGCACAAACCAAAAAATTGAAAACAAGTGTCTGCTAGTAACAAAAAGGTCGCTCAGAATTTAATTCACAGAGATAAAACAAATAGGCCCAAAAGAAAGAGAGCTTTGTTGGTAAAACATTAACTAATAGACGTATTTTAGACAGATGTAGCGCTAGTGATGAAGTTTATAAATTGCCAATTTTAACCAAGAATCGTATGGCATTAGACTACCAAACGATCCCCAAGAATGCTGACAACTGGGTGAAGAAAATCTGAGCACCTGGAAAAAGAAAATAGCAAGACTTCATTTCATGCAACTGAAGGTAACTAGACTATTAGCTCAATGGGGAAGGGAAAGAACTAAATATACAATTACCATCATTATATTCTTGGATTATTTTCTACTGAACGTACCCTTACGAAAGAATGTATGGCTCATCATGAATAGTTTTTCCATATCTGATTCCCCTGCTGATCAGCTGCCTCCTCTTGTATGCCGGTTGGCTTGACCCATGCCAGAGATATTGCTGCCCTACAATGGCATCAAAAGCTTCCCATAGTAAACAGCCATACAGCCAACACAGCCAGATTTATTCTAGTTATGTTTCCTTGGCAACATTTCCTTATTGACATTGTCCATAATTAGTGATACAACCATGCATCCTGAATTTCTAGATATATCGAGGATATAAGAATGATGTCATATAAACCCTCAAAGCATATAAAAACATAGTTGCAAACTAAATGAATGCCAGTGTGTTGCTACAGGCTTAATTTTCGTGCAAACTATAGTTATAACTACGACCACAATAAAATTTGATAAAACCGAAGGATTCATGAGTTCAAAAAATGGTTCTGCACCTTATTGAAAGATTACAAATAGCTATCTATGTTGTTGTCTAAATTTATTAACCATTACACATTGTAGAAAAACCTTTTCATAAATCAACAACCTAACTGATAATAAACATCCAATACATGTATGAAAAGCTGGCTCAATGCAGTCTTAACGGAGTATATTAATCTTCTTTCAAAAAAACAGTATAGTAATTCAGATTAATAAGATCCAAGAACACAAACATATATTATATCTATACAATAAATCTCAAGCCTTATCATAGTTCCCATCTATCTCAAGGCACCATAGTTCTATAACATGAATATATGGATGGGCAAGCTCTGTCCTCCATAATGTATTTCATAAGTTGTATTCAGGTGATCAAACCAGACAGAGACAATTGTAAGTAGTAAAATGTAAACCCAAATGTGTTTATCTACACACTAATGTTCACAGTCACTATCAATGTAGCGATACAATGCCATATTGCCATTACATCCAAAGCTTCAGATTCAAGGAGTAGGACTTACTATTTGAGAAGTGCATACAACAGACAATCAACAAAATAGTAGCTCTTCATCTAGGTCTATGTGTTTATATTATAGTATACAAAAGTATAGTGAATACAAAAAATATCCAACAAAAATCGAAGTATTCAGCCAAGAGATAGAGAGAGAAGCCAAATATTTCACATTCCTATAGTAGGATTCCTTTTCATTGTCGAAATGGTCTACCTTAAAAAACTATCAAAAAATAGCCTATATATTATGTACCTTTTCTCCTGCATATACTCACACACATCCTGCCATATAGCCTAAAACAACCCGGCTGCTGGCACAGGGGTCTGTTCAGCATTTAAGCATGGATACCAGAGGGTATCAAGGACCCTCACAAAGATCAGAACTACAAGAATATAACCAAAGAAGCCAATGGGGACATAAGGTGATACTATAATCTCTATAACTTGCTCCAGACATGTGTCCTTCATTGGTCTATGAATAAGCCTGTAGGTATACATGCAACGTTCCCAATGAGTGAATGACCATAATTCACAACAATTGGTGTCCTACAGTTGCAGAATAACTAAACAAGAGGAGATCGCAGAAAGCGAGTCTAGAATCTTCAAGTAACTGGTATGAATGTAACCAAGATGGCACCAGCCAACTGTGCGTGCTGGTATTTCAGACTAGAATAACCAGAGAGATCCATGGGTTCAGAGAAAAACATATGCTGCATTGCATGTGGTATCACTTGAGGCAGACTGGAGGCTTAGGCCGCGCGAGTGGAGCGCCGGCTAGGTAGTAGGAGGCGGCGGAGAGCTGCGCAAGGACGCGTCATGGTCGACGCTTTGAGAGGACGCAGGAGCGCCACAGCGCGTCGATGTCCTCTGTATCGGCGTCATGGCGGAGCGGTTGGCTGGTTAGGGTTCAGTGTCTCGCGGTGGGGAATCGTGTGGATGGATGGATCTGATAGGGATCGAGCAGGGACCAGAGTCGGAGGGACGGAACTCGGGGCAAACAAGTATTTTTGCGCAATTTAATCGTTTTCTACAAGAGAAGCACATCAACGCAATATCTCTAACATGACAGCAACTTCTATCAGCAAAAGAATCGGCTCCAAAATGATACTGGTTCTGTTATCAGTTAAAACAATTCAGCCATTCATAATTCCCAAGTAAAAACACAAAAAGATACCCAAAATGAGCTTCGCTTGTTTTGGGGCACAATAAAACCAACAAATGAACATGAAATGCTATTTCGATTAGCATTTCATTTCCCACAAAACATTAGATCAACAACTCTCAAGAAAGAAAAAGATGTCAGCACGCCTACGGAACCACGAGTTTAATGTTAATATCCCATCTCCATCAACATCCTAGAGTCAACTATAGCCATCACAAGATTCATGTCAAAGCACCTGAATTACACCATACACAGCTGATTCCAGAATGATTGGCCCCATACTGAACTACAGTAACCAGATATGCAAAGGTAATGATCAGAAGCTTTATAACTGGAAAGTATTAAAACCACCAAAAGCCAATAAGTATTCGCTTGATCACTCCTAAATTGCTGCCAAGGATACCACCTATCTTTATCAGCATTCATAAGTTCCATTTGCGTCATTCGCGGCCACTGGTATCTTGAAGCAATTCCTTAGAAATAGCAGCTGGGTCCAGCTCATAGCTATCTTTGGGGACATTTGGAGCTTCTTCCCCTGACATCTTGTAGAAGGGCACTTGATGTGAAAAACGAAACATCTCTTCTTTTGGTATCTTCTTGGTGGTATTCGAGTCCTGATGGCGCTGAAATACCGTTCGAAACCCAGGAACCTTAACCAAGGGAACAACAGAAATGCCATGTTCTTCGTCATAATCATCCAATACCTCCACAACATCATAGGCATGGATCACATTATCTGGAGTATCACCATCCCAGTCAGGGGACCAATTCCGATAAACAGCCCAGATATCACCTTTCCTCGGATAAATTTTGACGACCCCACGTCCTTTCTCCCATTTAATCTGGTGAGAGAACATATTGAGTATATCATTTTTTACATACTTTCCAATCCTGAAATCACCACATGTCTTCGTGAAGCCAGTAGAAACCCAATTCAAAGAACCGAATTCACTGTTTGTCTTTGATGTAAGAAAGCTTATTCTGAGCTTGAATGGTTTCTTGGAAAGAACTTCCCGAATAAGTGTATAGTAACGTGGCATGCCATCTTCATCATCATAAGTCGCCCAAATTTGATTACTCTGAAAAGATTTCTCAGTACGGTCCTTGTCAAAATCATGAAAATCAGGATCGGGGACATTATAAGACAACGGACCATCATCTTCATTTTCAGCACCTGTGCTATCACAAAAATCACTCTCCTCTGGATTGGCACGGGCACCTTTGCTCGTAATAGGATCATCTGATGCAAGTGTTTCATCATCCCCACCATTTTCCTTAACCACATGTTTCACACTCACTTTTCCACAAGCAGTAACTTGAGGTATTTTATTTTCCAACTCCTTTAGCTTGTTCTTTAAATCGGTTTTCGCCTTCTCCAGCAAAATACTCCTACAATCCAATGGACTGAAGGTCTTGGACAAACTGAAGTGAACAGGAGGCCTGGGTTTCCAACTGGGTCCGCCATTAAATCCTTGAAACTGATAGGCTCCAGCATTGGTAGAAATTGGTACTTTTCCACCTGGCACTGTAAAACAATTTGCAACAGGACCTGATACAAAGGACGACGTCCCAACGCCAGCATCTTTACCCAGAGTCCTCATCTTCTTATTAGATGGAACATCGCCTGCCCCAATAACATTCTCTGGCATGTTTGGGTGCCTTTTTAGAGGATTGTACTTCCTCTGAAGAGCCTCTTCCCTTCTCGCTGCTGCTTGTGCCTCCTCCCTTTCTCTCCTAACCTTTTCATACGTCTGATGAACTACATTAGCAGCTTGAGCAGCAGCAGCAGATGATGCAGTGGCACTAGCTGCACCGGCAGCCCTTGAGAATGGACCCCACTGGAACTTTTTAGTAGAGCTTGCATTTTGATTTGAGCCATGGACATTCGAGTCTTGAACCACATTCTCTTTTGGTGGCGTTGGTACCTCTTTTGCTAGGAATGGTTCACGGCAGCTAGGGCAGCGCAGATGGTGATTCAGATACACCCTGAGATACTCATAATTCATCTTGCATTTATTGCATGAGGTCCAAAATGTAGCGGGTTGCGCTGGAGGTGGAGTAGGAACACGTGCAGGAGCAGGTGTGGGTGCGGATGCGGGTGCAGGAGTGGAATGTGGAGGGGAAGCAGATGGGGGTGGAGGTTGAGGTGGGCGCGGGCGCACTGCACGTGTCGCTAGTCCTGCTGTTTGTCTGTTTGTGGCAGCCTTGGAAGCGGCAGCATTAGTTGCAAAATTATAGAAACCGTTGGCAGCACCAGGAGCTGCACTTGCTTTATTTGATTGAGGTGTCCTCTTCTGGAGTACCCTAATGTTCCTCTTTTGGTCATACACTGCTCGCTTTGTTTTATCGGATAGCACCGTATAAGCCTCTTGGACCATCTGAAATGCACCCTCAGCACCCACTGATTTATTCTTGTCAGGGTGGAGCTGAAGGACAAGCTTTTTGTACTGCTTCTTCACAGTTTCATCATCTGCTGTAATGGCAACAGAGAGGATCGAGTACCAGTCCTTTCCGCCATCAATCTTCACCTCTGAAGCAAGGTAGACATCCATAGTTGTAACCATCTGAGCAATGCCTTCAAGCCCAGGAAAGAGAGCCTGAGCCTTGAGTGCGAACTTCTTGGCACCCTGAAGGTCCCTCGCTGCGAATTTCTTCTCCGCAATCTCCTTTGCCCTTGCGGCCTCATCCTTGTTGCATTCCATTTCTGTCAAGCCTCAGAAAGTGCAAACAGCCACGGCTTTGCAATTAATTCACAGAATTTTGGTCCCTGTGAGTTAGTAACGGACACAAGATGAGCATACAAAAGGCAGCAGCTTCCAACCTTGTCGAAATGGAAATAAACGTTACCGAAAAATACAAGTTGCATTCCGCTAAAGTACAAACTGCCATACCTTCGCGACCCTTCCACAGAATTTTAGCCCTTGGACCCAGCAGTCCAGCACCGACACAAGACGACCTGTATCTGATAGAGAGGCTTCAAAAAAAAAGCACAAGATGAGATTACAAAAGGCGGCAACTTCCAAGCCTGTTCGAAAGGAATCAAAGGTTACCCAAAAATGCAAGTTGCATTCCATTTTTCCAAGTCTCACTGCCGAGGCAGCTCTACCTAAAGCCAGCGAAGAGACCCCTTCTCCCCTCTCCTCTGAGAGCTCCGGCCCCTATGTCGCCAGACACAGTTGCCAGACATTGGTGCCGTCGCTGCCTGCCGCTTGAGTTGTTGCTAGGGCTACCGTTACAGGAAGAAGTAAGAGATGACGATTCCCGCGGATACTGGATACCCACCACCACCCCCATCTCCGGTTGGGATGAAATCAACCCATCCCCGTCCCCGTCCACGGGCGAAAAATTCTTCCTATACCCACCACCGCGCAGGGATCGATGGGGTCCCCATCCCGACTATATCCAACCTAATGACAACTGAAGGAAGGGGGACGATTACAGGATTGGGGAGGAGAACTCAGCTCTCACCTTCCGATAACCGTCGAAGCTGGAGACGGGGGACGGCCAACCAAAGGCGGCAGGCTTGTACCCCGTCCTGGCGGCGCGTGCCGCCGCGCGCTGGCCGCACGGGGAGTCGTGCTTGCTGCGCCGCTGTGGTTTGGCCCCGGGCTGTGGTGCTGGCTGGGATCTGAGTTTTTCTTTCTTATCGATGTCGATCCGTGCGGCGAAGTGCTTGGGACAAAGGATCGATCGGAGGAGTGTGCCGTTTCCGGTTAGCTTCTCGCCCTAAAAACTAGCCCACACAAATCATTTAGGTTTTAGGTCAGACTTAAGAAGACGCTACTCTTTTGAAAGTTTTTTAGAATCACCCTTTTCAAAGCCTGAAATTAAGTACACGAAAAAGCTTGAATTGAGCTGTTTTTTTCTAGCTTTTGCGGCATGTAAAATAAGTGCACCCCTAAACTTGATGGTTATTTACCCATATTTGCCATTATATAAAAAGGATTATTCTCTCTCAAATTTATGTGTCGAATAAGAGGTAACGCTAGCGTCACGATAGAACGTCACGTGTGATACTTCAATAATACCGTACGTCCAGTAATATAAAGTACTTGTAACGGACTAAAATAGATGACATAATACTGACAAACTACAACGTTACCGGTGTGCAATCACACGTGCCTTAGTTTAACTCGATGTGCTTTAAAAGCTTATTGAAATGCTCAGTAATATATGTAATTTTTTAGGTACTTACGCAATGATACCTCTAACAATACCTCCATATGAAATGGTCAGAACATTTTTTCTTGATGAAGACAACACAAGAAACCTGGACTCGACACGCCAATATTGGTTGGTCAAATCGTTTATCCACAATCCCGCTACTATTATGTGTCACTGGCCGTTGTTGGGGAAAAGCAAAACGCCGAGCGATTGGAGTGGGATTGCGGCCCCGCCAAACCAAAAACACTGGAAGGCATATCAACGCCTATATGTTTCATTCAGGAAGCCCTAGAGACGAGCATTGCACCCTAAGATTCTTGTTCTTCAATAATAATGGCGTTGCCAAATGTTGATACATATTTTTGAAATATGTGCTTCTTGTTATCAGGATATTTCACAAGCTCTGGGTCACTTTTTTTTTGAAACGCTACATCATATATCTATATCTATATATAGATAGATGTTGATATATATAGATGCTACGGCTTAATTTTAGGTTACAACCAACTTGTCCTAATATGTAGGATGAGATCTCCTATGTTTAGAAAAAATGGGGTGATCACTTCTCTCAAGCAATACGAGTTTGTGATCGAAATGCAGTTTAAAAGCCCGTGTCCAAAACCGAATGACATTCTTTCATGACCTAGAGGGTAAATAGCTCATCTAACAGCACACCAAATTTGACATTATCTAGCAAAGATAAACAAGTACACGATAATTTCTGCACAATTTAATCAGCAAAAAGTTGCAAAAAATAAAACGTCTGAAACGACTGATCCACTACATAAATCATTTCCGAACACTGATCCACGTGTGAACCCCGCCAAATACTGGACCAGACAGCTTAGGTTTCGTTCTAGGTGATGTATCTTTCTTGTTGCTCTTGGAGTAATCGAGCAGAGGATTTAGCGTCCAAGTAAAGTCCGCTGACTTCCTCAAGATCAGCCTGACAAGAGGTCATAAAAATTCAGTCATACAAGCTTGCGAGAACAAGATATGAGACAATATTCTGATGAAATTCAGTAGACATACCTTGCAAATCTTCTCTCTCCCATTAGCCTTTGCAACAACACTGGCAGGTGATAACAGCTGAATAGCATGTCTGCAAAAAGATTGAAAAGGTGACCACGAGCAGTAAGATCCATTCAGAAATCTTACATGGGAATATTTAGGTTTGTGCCACTGTGTCAAGTAACGTTTTGATATTTGCCATTGCTTTTCAGGTATTTAGACACATGCCGTTAGTTCTAAAATTTTATTTGGTTTGTGCCATTATTAGTGGCATAGACCTAACAAGTTTCCGTGCTTCAGTGGCCTCATCATTCAAAGTAAAATGAATAAGTTTTGGAACCAGTGGCATGGATCTAAATATGCAAAAAGTAATGGCAAATATTGAATCAGTAATTGACTCAATGGCATAAATCTAAACAATCCTACATGTAAGATATCAAATAAAGTTAAAAAGAAAGTGACTAGTTCCTGAATACTCGAATAATACTAGGCAGAATCATATTTGAAACAAGTCAGCGAACTCTCTACTCAATTGCGCATTTGGACAAGTGTGTATAATACCAAAGAACAATATACAAATCGCACCTCAAAGATGTTTGCTGTCCAATCTCTCCTAAAAAGGCGAGACTTTCTTCGTCAATTTCAATCTCTTCCACTTGTGCACGGATAGCCAGGATCTGCATAGGGCAATGAGCAAGATCAAATGCAAATACTAAACAGGAAATCAATAAGTGTTTGACCAAATTAAAACGAACCTGAATCATTTCGGTAGGGCCATATGTTTCTGTCCGTATAATTACCAACCTATCTAAAAGGTCGACTGGTATACCGTGTGGACTTGTCATATCAGTTCCTCTGGAAAAAAATGATACAAGGTTGATAAATGTTTAAGGTCCAAAATATCAAACAAAGTGCAGGTGAGAGGATAAAGCTGGTACTGCAGTCAGGTCCGGAGTATTTAAAATGGCAAAGTGTTTACTTACCTTACACTACATATTCCCCTATTTGTAGCAAGTATCACAATCGGTGACAATGGGCTCTCCAGTGCACGATTAAGATAGGAAAAGCATTCAATGTCCAACATGTGGACCTGAAAAAACGTAATTACAATTATTAATTTCGAATGGTAAATGATCAAACAATGTGGCACCTCTGTAAGGACGGAAAATTAGTACTCCCTCCGTTCAGATTTATTTGACGTTTGGAGGACTAACAGATAGAGGAAGTAATCAAGAAAATCAAGGCACCCTTTATTTATACTCCCTCTATTTTTTTTATATAGATGATGCTTGCTAGTTCAACATTGAACAAATCAGTGTCATATATAGACAGGGTAATTTCATTGAGATGTGAGTTGAGTGGATTCTCCAAGGACAAAATGAAATGATACCTCATCAATAAACAAAACACCAGGCACAAGCTCTGCAACTCCTTCATCAATATACTTGTTAACCACCTGCAACCATACAATTTAAAAAATCAGGTACAAAATCCAATATTGATATAAATTTGATACATTTTAGAAAACAGAAAATTGATGCCAGGAAAAAAATGATAACCTTATTGATTTCTTGGCGTAGCTTCTCGGTGATTTCAGTCTTCCGTGGTTTCATCATCTGGCCCATAAGGGACAAAATATCCTGCCCTCCTTGTGGCTGAGCATTTGCTGCATCAAGATCATGAAGTGTGACATCCTGTATAAAACGATGAGAAGGTTATTTCCTTTTCATAATAATACAGGAAGCATGCAAGTGGAGATGCAAGTAGGAATAACAATCATATTATCTGCTGCATTAAGGAAGATGCCATCCACTGAGGTAAAACCGTCATGGTAGTCTCAGCATTTCAGCTATTTTTTGGTTAGCAATATAAAGGCAGCAATTATAGTCAAAACATTCTTGAACTTCAGCTTGATGATCATGAACTCATATGAGATTTTGTTTGTGGCCTTTATTGTTACATCTAGGAACAGTCTTGATTACTGGGTCCTGACACTTCCATATTTGTCGCTCTCGCAATCTAGCATGCTCATATTACATGATCCCCAAAACCATTCTCCCTACCAAGTCCCAACTGTCGGATTAACTGAGCACTGATGCAGTCTCGCATGAAGAGGACAAAGGACGGGAACTTTTAGCAAAAATTATGGGATTTTTGTAGCTAAACATTCCCTGTACCATTGCCATTCCAAAAGTAATATTTGTAGATTTGTCAGATTTATCTTTGAGATGCTAAATCCTTATAGATTTTAACAAACGGGTTGCAATAGAAATTATGGTCAAAGGTTACATCACCCAGGAGAGCAGACACTGCAAATGCTAGAAATAAACTTTCATAGATGAAGTAATTTGTTTTAATTATGAAACAATTTTATGAAGAATATTACAACCTGACAAGAAAAGGCTTTTTTGTGGTTGTTGTTAAATCAGAGAAGTTTGCCACATTAAATTAAATGAAAAATGTAAGGCCAGAATAGCATCACACTGGTACCTGTACTATTTCCTTTTTCTTAAAGACTTCCCCTTTTGGGATTGGAACATACTCCTCAGCTTCAAGATCATATTCTGTAGCAAATGCATCACACCTACCAACTCGTTTCACGGCACCACTATTTGATTCAATGTATATAACATCACCCACTGCTACCTGCATCCAGTATAGAGATGATGAGTAACCTAAAACACCAAACACATATAGGGAATGCAAGTAGCCCAGAAACTAAACATGGGGCACACTACTTAGTGTCAGGACATACAACAGTGAGTTGGCAATCAGCCATCCTCAACGGAGTAAGAAACAATTGACACCCATTTAGTGTTACTGAAGAGTAAAAATATGTTATCGATCTAGCACTATATAAAGATACAGTAGGTAGGGAAGCATGCAGTTACCTTTTCCTTGATTAGAGCATCATAAACTGAAGGATCTAATTTCAGCTGCTTAGTCCCTTTAACAGTCTTTAGACCTATGATTACATGGGCAAGGCTTTTAGCGTATCCACCTGTTGTACTCTCTGCCTCTTCTGGGGAAAGTTCAGTAACCTAACAACAGAGCAACGTTGTTCAAAACAAGCCAGCAAAAGAAGTGGAAATAACAGTTCCCAGAACAATAACAAAAGTGCCATAGATTTTTTTTTGGAAACACGGGAGACCTTCCAGCTCCATATAGAAATTTCAAGGAACAAGCTAAATTAAGACCTTCCAGCTTCAAATTTGAACAAATCCATTGCTTACCTCCCCCTCGTAAACCTCTTTGTTTTCCTTTATACGCAAACCTATAGCTCTACGAAAATTTTCCATCAGCACTTCAGTTTTCTTGACCTCTGAGGAGTACACTTCTGATCCTACCATCGGACAGAAAGGGACCTGTTGATAGAATGGCAAGACAATAAAGGGAATCATTATATGAAAAGGAAGCACCTGTTAACATAGATTAAATATGACTAAAATTTGTAGTTGTTTTTTGGTAAACATTTGTTAGTAGAATATAACATCTACCAGTACAAGAACAATGAAATGAAATACAACTATGTATGCTGAATACCTGTAGCTCTTTGTAAACTAAATTAGACAGATTTTATTTCGAAGCCTAATGAGCCCTTGCATTGCATATCAAGATCATCCTGTTCACCAAGCAAGGAAATTTACACAGAAAACACTTATAAAAGATGACCTACATCTACATGCTACGATTACAATGAGGAATTATCCTGCAGTGACCACCCCAGAATCAGAGTTCATGACTAGTTCAATTGGACAGCTAAAGACTGCAGAGTCCAACAACCCATATTCCCCACCGATGCTAGGACAGGATATATGACATACCGAGTTCACAGAGGAGAGAAGAAATATTACATTGAATCGCTAGATTTAACACTAAAATAATAGCAAGAGGAATCGCTAATTCGTGAGACGAAAAAGAGCAACAGTAGGCACCGACCTTGCTGCCGAGCTCCTGGGAGATGCCGAGAGCGAGCGCCGTCTTGCCCGTAGCGGGCGGGCCGGCGAGGAGCAGCGCCCGGCCGGCCATCTTCTTCTGGCGGATCATGTCCACCACCAGCCCGGCCGCCTCACGCGCCGCTGCCTGCCCCACAAACCCCGACGCCATCCCTATCGCCGACCCATTGGCCTGCAAGATACAAGAAAACCCAAACTAAGCAGTGAGAATCTACGCGAACATCCCGGAGCTAAAACCCTAGAGAACTCCTACCCCCTTTGCGAGGGGAGCGGAGAAGCGGGAGAGGTGAGGGCAGATACGTCGAGGCCGAGGCCCTTGATGTGGGTGTGGGTGGCGATGCGCTGCTTCTTCGACGCCGACTGAACCTCCTCGATCCTCATGGCCGCCGCCGCCGCCGCCGCCGCTTTCTGCGCGCTATGTCTCAGTAGTTTCTCTGTCTCTCTCCCGCCGCAACAATGGAAGCGGAGGAGAACGGGGAGGAGTGAAGCCAAGCTGGGACAGAGCGCGACTCGGGTGGATTCTTCGAGGGGGCTGACTGGCTGAGGGCGTGACGGCCCACTGCGCCCAAAGTAAAGGATCGGCCTGGACTGCATTGAAATTTTTGCTTTTTTTCAAGAAAAAACTTTTTTGAACTAATATTCTTATGTTTGTATGATGTTGTGTCTTTTTGACGAGTCAATTGCTATTTTAGAACTTAAATTGAGCGGTTTCGATAAAATAGCACTTACGTCGCGGGCTTCGATAGAATAACACTTTTAATGTTGACACACCGTTAAAATAGAATTATAGTTTAGTTAACTCCTTTTTCACAATTTCTATTTTCTTATTTTATTTTTAGAGCACCTGAATTCACCATATTACCCCTGATCTAATTTTCTCTTTTCTTTACTTTCTGTGTTCTCCCGTGAAACAAATCATCTAGCGCCCTAGTACTCGCAACTGATCCACGCAGCCGCCGACACCGGTCGCGTGCCTGCCGCACCCCCGTCGGCCACCGAGTCCCCGCCGCCCGTCGAGCCCCCACCGCGCCCGCCGCGGCTCGGCCACGCTCATGGCGCCCGTCGATTCCGTGCCGCTCGTCGAGCCCCTGCCTCCCGCCGAGTCATCGCCACACACGTCGCGCTCCCCCCGCACGTCGAGTTCCCGCCGCGCCCCCGACGTCCACCAGCGGCTGGCCGCCTGCCTCGTCGCCGGTCGTGCCGCCTGACCCCCTCCTTGCCCCGCCGGCCCGCCGCCTCGTCGCCGGTTGGCTAGCCTCGTCGCCGGTTGGCTAGCCCCGTCCGGCACGCCTGGCCCAGCCAGCGGCCCAACCCAGCTGGCAGCAGATACAGGTGCACGCCCGGCCGCTGTGTGCAGCACGCTGCCCCCGGCCGGCCACTGCAACACGCTGCCCCGGCACCAATTGCAGCACCCTGTCCTCGGCCGGTGACTGCAACACGCTGCCACGGCACCGATTGCAGCACCCTGTCCTCGGCCGGCGACTGCAGCACCCATCGGTATGCAAAAGCCTTGCTGATTTGTAAGAGTTGTGGGTAGTAAACTGAACGGCTTGCAAGTTAGCTCTTACGTGGTTGTCATCGGAAAAACTTGTGATGTGCATAGATGCCTTTTTAACAATGTAATTTTACAGTTATGTTGTAATATTATCATGCAGGTTAATTTTTTGTTGCAATATTGACCATTGAGTGGTAGTTGGAATGGATTGGACCTTCAACGAGGATAACACAAGGTACGGTTTTTTAATGTCGTTCTAATTTTAGACAGTATATTACAGTATAGGCACATCTTCTAAGTCATTTATTTGCATGATTTTAGTTTATCAATGGGACAAACAACAATTCAAGCGGTAGAGCCATCAGGATCATTGGCAGATTTACCTTCATTGGTAGACTGGGATTCATTACAAATTCAAGAGGAAAGGGGGGAGGAAGGAGTGATAGAACTTTACAGTGAAGAACAAGTTTATGCGCTTTTGGGTTTGACACACGAGGATGAGAGGGAGGAAGAAATGGCTAGGCAAGCTTCCTCAAATTCAAGACCTAATGGGCCAACTGTTTCTGGAATTCCTAAAGATTGTACTGAAGGTGCATCTATGGTAGTGAATGATTATATTCCAGAGGAGACGGTGATGATATATGATCAAGATAATTCTACAATGGCTTTAGGTACCATATACCCTTCTATGGAAGAGTTTCGATTGGCTACGAGACAATATGCTATAAATAAAGAGTTTGAATTGGGTATTGTGGCAACAAGCAAGTCAAGATATAGAGGATACTGTAAGGGTGTTGATTGTCCTTGGTCTATTGTTGGGTTCAAGAAGTCGGGCAACACGACAGTTATGGTACTAACTTTCGAACTAGCATGTTCATGACACTTGAATGTTCTTTCATATTTATTATATTTATTTGACTTATATATTTTTTAATTATTTATGCAGGTCACAGTGTTGAATGATGTATACACATGTATGTCTAGCAGAAGAAGAAGGACAACTACGCCTTCTTGTAAGTGGGTTGCTTCCAAGGCTGTTTGCATCCTTCGGAAAAATCCTCATATGGGTGCTAAGGAGTTGCAGATGAAGGTACAAAATGATCACAAGTGCACTATAAGTTATGACACGGTATGGAAAGGAAAAGAGAAGGATTTAGAACAATTGTATGGTACATGAGAGGGGAGTTTTCAGCTGTTATATAATTGGAAGGCACATGTCATGAAAAGATCACCGGATAGTGTTATCGAGATTGATTGCAAGATGGTTAATGATAAAGTATATTTTCACAGATTCTTTTGTGCACTTGGTCCATGTATTGAGGGTTTTCGATCAGGTTGTAGGCCATGGCTTGGCATCGACTCAACTGCACTCAATGGTAGGTGGAATGGTCATTTAGCTGTTGTAACTGGGGTGGATGGTCACAACTGGATGTATCCAGTTGCGTTTGGATTTATAGATTCGGAAACAGAAGATAATTGGAAGTGGTTTTTGGCTCAGTTGCACAAGGCTTTAGGAGATCTTACTACACTTGCTATTTCTTCAGATGCTTGCAAAGGGCTATTAAATGCAGTGCATCAAGTATTTCCACTAGCTGATCAAAGGGAATGCTTTAGACATCTAATGCAAAATTTTATCAAGTGGTTTTCTGGTGAAAGTATTGGGCACATGTGGCCTGCAGCTAGGGCATATGACAAGGATGTTTGTGACATGCACATGTCTGCAGTTTATGTAGGGAACCCTGAAGCTAAGCAGTGGTTGCAGAATTATCATAAGCTGAAATGACGGAGGTCTGATTTTAATTCTGATATTAAGTGTGATTATGTGACAAACAATATAGCTGAAGTTTTCAACAATTGGATCAAAGATATAAAAGATATGCCTGTTGTTGAGCTTGTTGACAAGATAAGAGAGTTGATTATGATTCTTTTTCATAAAAGAAGAAGAATTGGAGAAAAGTTGTATGGGAGGATATTACCAGCAGTCTTACAAAGCTTGTGTGCTAAGACTAGGGGACTTGGTCATTTGTCTGTAATCAAAGGTGATAATTATGTTGCTGAGGTGTGGGACAACTGCAATCGTAGGTTTATGGTTAGGGCACATTCATATGAGTGCTCGTGCTATGAGTGGCAACACACTGGAAAGCCTTATCAACATGCCTTGTCCTTGATAACAGCTCAACAGATCAGAAATGTGATGATAGAAGATTTTGTTAATGACTATTACTCCGTCAAGAAATTTAAAAAGGCATATGCTAGATTGGTAGAGCCAATTCCTCACAAAGAAAAGTGGTCACATGTTGACTTGCCATTTGAGGTGCGTGCACCACTTAGTAAAAGGAGTGCTGTGAGACAACGAAAAAACAGGATCAAAAGTTGCCTTGAAGGTGGGAGTGCTGGGTCAAAATCAGGTTCAAAAAATGTTGCAAATGGAAACGAGAAGACAAAGAAAATGATTAGGAGAAAAGTGCGGTGTCCTAATTGTGGAGAATTGGGACATAGGAAAACAAGCTACAAATGTCCACTCAATGGAACTAAGAAAAGGTAAGATTTGAGCTTATCTCTTATGTTTGTTGTATCCATGTGTTATTTATTTTACCTCTTTTAATATTACAGAAAGAGAAAGTCAAGGAAAAATACTACAAAGGATTGGTTTCCTAAAGATTCAACACCAGAGAGGCCAAGTAAAACAAAAGAACAAATAATGCAAGAGAGTCGTGGAATGGTGACAAGAGGGTATAAATTTATATACTTTTGTTATGTATACATTGTTTTGATAAAAAAAACTTTTACTAATGTGTTGTCTCACGTGCAGACGTCTTTCTATGCTAATGAGAGAACACTCTTCTCAGGAGGCTTCTTCTTCTCATGCTTTTGAGACCACTACCACACCTGCAAGAAAGATGACTCCAAAAAAGGCCAAGAGGATTTTAGATGTCTGATGTGTCAAAATTTATGAGATGTAATATAATTTTTTTACCAATACAAAATACTCATTTACTGTAATAGTGTCTCATAACATATTGGTGGCGATGTTTTTCATTGAAGTCTATTATTAATATGTACCTTATTATCTTCGTGTTGATATTCTTGATGATGGATTATTTTGTTATTCATTCTCTTGATCTCTTGGTATTTAAAGATATGCTGTTACCAAGTACGTTGAAAAAATGTATCATGTGCGATCTTGGATATAACACTCTTGTGGGTCGTATTTTTTAAAAAAAATTAAGAATTTAATATTAGCATGTCGATTGACACAAAAAAAGCAATGAAAAAAATGACGTTGATCATCTCCAACGCTTTTCTGGCCTTGTAAAAAAATGACTTTTTTTGGCTGTGGTTAGGCTGGAGTTGGGAAATACTAGGTTATAGCAAAAATTCACAAAAGGGTATTATGGTCATTTCCAATATTATAAGAATTATAAATGATAAAGAAACTGCAAAAGGAAGCTAAAATAGACTATAATCCTATTTTAACGTTGCGCCAACGATAAAAATGTCATTTTAACGAAGCACACTTTGTAAGTGCTATTTTATCGAAGCCCGTCAAAACAAGTGTTATAATAGCAATTATCTCCTTTTTGACACTCTATGTCTACAGCACAGCATCAGGCCCTAGCATCCTACATTTTTCTTTTAAATAAACATTTTGTATTAATCTAGAACTTACCAGATATATATATATATATACATGGATCTTTTTTAATTGAAGATGGACATTTTTTAAGCTGAAACTTTAGTTACATTGTTCATCTTTTCTAGAAATTTTTCTTTTTAAGTTGGAACAATTTTTTAGAGAGCTTTTTATGATTAATAATCATTACCTTTTATATAGATTTTATATTAAGGGATAGTTAGAAGATACTTTTTTATGTAATTGTTAGAAGATACTTTAATATTTTTATAATCAATACTTTAATATTTTTCTAAAATCAATACATAATTTTGAAAACAGAAAATACTAACAACGAACATACAAATTTTGAAATAGACTGAATAGTATCCTCGTTGTATTAATCTACTATAAGTATCAAATACTTTATATATACAGATTCCTGCGCTTATGATCCACAAACACGAAACTCCCTCTTAACTGGATGAGTGTGGATTTAATGTACAGATAAATATACAACTTCAACAGCAGCTAAGGCTTCATACTTGCTTGCTCATGCAGGATACCTTCAACATCGTGAGTGCAGGAAGCAAACCGCCTTTGCAAGCTCCCAAGACAGCGGAATTTTTGTCAGAAGCCATCCATTTCGTACTAAAGCATAAGCCTTGAAAAATACTGCTCAAATTCTTGATCAATGGTCAGTTTCTTTACACCTGATTGTTTTGACCCCGACATGGCAACACACCAGTTAGTATCCACACATAGCAATCAGATGCTAACTAGAAATTTCCTTATTTTACCATCCAAGATAGTTTCGTTCCTTATTAACCATCACAATCTTAGCATTGCCTTATCCGCCATCCAATCCTAATTTGATGCCTCCTGTACCATCGTTGTTAGTTTGACTGACAGATGTCGTTAAATTCAACAAGAAAAGACGCATTCACCCCTAGAGTAACGCTCCCTGGATTAGTCAGTCGCAAGTTTTCCGGCGATGGGAGTGTCTAAGACCATTCAAATGGAACCATAATGGAACAAGGACTAGGCAGAGGTATCATCCGCACGTCGATGACTGCTGAAGCAAGGTTGGCAGGGGTAGAAGAGCGCTGGTGGAGCTCCATGATTGGCGATGGCGAGGGAGGAGGGCACGGGAGAGATAATGGAGGGGCCTTCGATCAAGGTTTGGTGGTCAGCAATGAGGAAACTCCAAATCCGGCGAGCTCTGTTGCTGATCCACGGCAAGATGATGATAGAGGAGGTTTGCAGGTGAATAAGGAAGATATGCCCTAAAGAAATTTTATCTTGGCTCACTGGACCTAACACAATCCCAGCCATGGCGCCGCTTGATCCATGGGGATCGGATAAGATGTGAAAGGATGTCCATGGCCCATAGGGAGGGCGCTTCACTGGTATCCCCCAATCGTCCTCTGAACCTCCACGCTGCACCACCGGGTTTTGGATGCCGCACAGGAGCTAGAGTTTATAGGGGGGGGCGACTTGGAAGGAGAGGAACAAAGTCATCGTGAGCTGTGGGCTTAATAAAAAGTCAAACACGATGGGAATGAGATAACGCTCAAGGGGCAAGGGTATTTTCGCCATTAATAAAAAATCAGGTCACCATGGCTTACTGGAGTCACGGTGATGGCACAGGAGGCATTAGTTTTTTATTCCATGGCAGATAAGGCAATGCCAAAATTTCGATGTTTAATAGGAATCAGGCTAACTTTGGATGGTAAGTAAGGAAATTTCTCATCAATAAGAAATGAGCATCAAGTGCTTACCAGGAGAGCTGGCTTGGCCTGTTGGCAAAATCTGGAAATCATCTACACCATTTGAGTAAAGCTTCTCGTCCATGATATGGGAAGCAGAACCATGAACATCACCACTAGCTAGTTCACCGTCCATTAGATCACCATATTGTTCGAGTATATCATACATTATATCCAAGTCATTAGCATGTGGTTGCAGCACCAGACCTGTATGATAGGACTCGTCATCATGCATAACCCAACTGTCAGTCTCTTTGGTGCCCATGCTACGGGAAGAACTGGCATAGGTTGAGAAAATGTTACTTGAGATACTGGATCCAGATGCCTGTGTCTCAAACAATTTCCTCATAGATTGACTCTCAATTCCATTTTTGGAGTCTACTTCAATGCACCCACCAAAAAGGCTTAGAGTATTCTCACAGGAGTCCACTTCATCAGGTATGCTGACCATATCCGTGCCACAGTTCTTGTTGATGGAAAAGCTATCACATCCTAAGCTCTCAGTTGTAGCAGACTCATCCTCCTGCCGAGATAATTGTTTCCGAAACTTGTATTTAAGTGATAATAGACTCGGATCAATCAACTCATGCTGTGACTTCCTTTTCTTAAGTGGGCGGTCGACAGGGTAATTTTTTTCCATACTGCTGGAACTGTAAAAAAACCATAGCAAGAAACATTACAAAATATAAGTTCATTTTTAAGACAAAAAACAGTTCGCAACACATATGAAACAAAAATAGTTCTCATAAGTTTATTCATGAGGTATTAAGAGTCTAAGGCTATAACGCGTCTCAAGATTCAAAAGAGAATCTGTAGCAGTATCCCTAAAGCTTTTGTTATTCTGTGTACAGATTAGATATGTTCAAATCACCACCCAATCTTGCTAATATCTGTTAAGGGTATAATGGATCCTATTCATAACAATATCTATCAGTATTTCTAGATTATCTTCTACAAGTTACATGATGTTTATAGTTGTTTGGTGTTTAGAAAAAGCAAGCATGCTAAGATCTGGGTTGAAGCAGCAAGGGTAGAGAAGAGGGTAGAACAATTGCGGCAAGGGTCAAGCCCAAGTAATGAGTCCTCTTGATACCTATCACCAATTTGTGGCAACCATGGACTTGGGAGATTTTATGTGCTCTCTTGAGACCTCACTTGATACTCACACTTTATAACATATAGTCATTAAAAGATACCAACTTGTCATTCGAATCATGATTAATTATAGTAAGTTGTGACAATGCATATATTGATTTCAGCACACGCCAAGTAATGGATACGCGACATCTCCAGCCATCTTCAGATAACCGGTTTATGAGTATATGGAGCTTTGGCAACTGATCCAAGAAGTTCAACTGCAGCCTGACATTGAAGATCAAATCTACCGGAGGCCGACAAACTCCAACCAGTACACAGCCACGTCAGCATAAGATATGTTCTTCTGCAGAGGGATCAAGTTCGCTGGAGCAAACCTCATCTGGAAAGCTTGGGCGCCGTCAAGGCAAATCTCTTCATGTACTCGGCGATGCACCAACGGACTTGGATCGCTGAAAGGAGACATCGCCACAGGCTACAAGATACAGATACATGTGCCTTATGTGACCAAGCTCCAGAACACATTGATCACCTGTTGTTACACTGCCCCGTCGCCAGTATATGGTTGGAGGCGGTGAGCTATGTCCATTTGTCGCAGTGTTTCATCCCTGACGAAGTGGAGATCTTCGATGCTTGGGGCCGGATGCAAGCAGGACTTTCGAAGGCGTGTAGGAAGGGGATCGATACACTCTTCATGCTCAGCTCAGGGCACATGTGGAAGGCCAGGAATGAAAAAGTTTTCAAACAAGAAACTGTCACCGTGGCGATCATCGCATAGGCAGTCAAGGATGAAACAAGGCTGTCGGTGCTGGCCGGCGCCAAAAACTTAGGTTATTTAGTGATGCGAGAGTAGGCTTTAGGTTCATGCCTTACAGTAGTCTAGATCACATAACGGCATAACACAAACCTTGTATGACTACCGGCGGATGCCAAACTGCATACTCGCGTCATGTAACGGTATTAATACAAGGACACACAACTCTGCTGCGTATTCTAGAAAAAAATCAATTTCAACACAAGTGGTGGCTGCCAATGTGACAAAATTGGATTTGGTATATACTTTGAGTACCACGAATCAAGACTAAGCGTAATATTATGCACCGTCATCAAGGCATACAAAGGTAAGCTCTAATTGCAGCCCCTCTTACAGACTTTTGGAGTACCATGTGTCATCCCCTTCAAGAAGGGAATACGGAAGAAACATATAGCCAAGAAGCGCTAGAAACATTATTTGCTAACGACTCAGGTAAAACTGACGGATTGCCTAACTTTTCTAATTATGAAAAACAAGCTTTTTGATGTGACTTGATCTAATTCCACCTAACTTTTGAGACCATGGGGTGGATAGGTTTCTGTTGATGGAAACCAGGGTGTTTGCACATCCATCAACGAAAAAAAGAACTCCAACAAACTGTTGTCTGCAGTGCCCTTTTTTCCAAAAGAAATAATCCCCAAGTTTCAAAGGATAATCGTATATAGACTACTAACCTGCACTGACACTGCGTGCTTCGTTTGTTCGTCGCCTGCTAAACCACAAGCACCAAGCAACGGGTGTAATACCATCTTTCTCCCCCGCCTCTCCAATCCTAGCTCTTAATTCTTCCCAAAAGCAAGTTCATGCCGAGCTAAAAAATATATATATCTGCAAAGGTGTTGAGCATTTTGCTTCACAGTCACAATTCAGTCTAAAATCTATGTTTAGGCTTTTATTCATAAATCTAGTGCAAGGACACCCTGCCGATTCCCCTATTTCTGGACAGAGATCTCACCCAAGCCACGCCGGATCACAACAGATGACAAGAACCTCCCACCGTGCCCTATTGATCAGCAGATACTGATGGCAGACAGATATATGAACACAAGCAAGCTTAATAAACAGCAGAAGAGTGTAGGGTGTGCGTTACTGACCAGCCTTTGAGGCTCTGGGTGGCCTGGTTGGTGGAAGACGCCTCCTCCTCCGCAGCGGCGGCGGCGGCCGTCACTGCCGCTGCCGCGTCCTCCTGCGTTGCTCCCATACTGCAACTTCCACTACGATCCGCGCACACAGAGAGTAGCCGCTGGTGGTTAAAGCTAGGAGCTGGTACACCTCCTCGGGTGAGCAGCTCAAATGGCAAATGGGGAGGGAGAGGGCCAGACACCGGGCACACATGTCGTGTCCTAGTCTAGTGCGGCGACGGCGCAACTGGACTGGGCACACGTGACGTAGGCCCATCCCAATCCCACCGCATCGGCCCCACGGAGCCCGGATGTTCTGTGGAGTGGTGGGTGTGTGGGCACTTATGAGGAATGCTTGTTTAATGCACCAATTATCCTATCCATACGCGCAGATCCCTTGATGACAGCGAGTTCGCCGAGTTGCAAATATTTAGTGAATATTTGGATAAAAGTTGTACAGTAATTTATCATCCACTTGATCTCTCATGAGCTCAAAAGAATAGCACAGGCTTTGCTTTGAAATCCAATTTTCTTTATCTATTTATACTTCATTTCTCGAGACAATCCCCGGGGTGACCATGTCCACTGCACATCTACACTCTTACTGGAACAGTTTCCTTACCAAGCTCGAACAGCCCACGAGGCCCATAACTTGGCAGCCTTTGAAGAACATACCCGGGAGTTCCTCACCACCTGCATTTTAGCAGTTAGGTGCGTGCACCATACACTGCTCGTGTATCCTGCCATAGGAGCACCGCATTCGCTGCTCAGTTTTTAGCATTCTTCTTACAGATATGGCAACAAACATTTGGCATCTGTAAGTCTTATCTCCAACAGAGAGCCTAAATGACACCTAAACACATTTTACTTAATAGTAACCCAAACTCCTCCAACAGATAATCTATTTTTAAAGCCTATTTTGGTTTGCACCTTCTTGATGCCCTAAAAATGAGGACTCTCCACGCAAATACCTAAATAGATTAGCTGTTGGTGAAGATTTTATATGAGTCACATTTAAGAGATCACATGGAGATCCAAATCAAGGTTGTGAATCCACGCCTGGACGCCTAGGCGCCCGTCGGCCGCCGAGACGGTCACCTAGGCGAGCGCCAGGCGAGGAGGGGAGGCGGCAGCGGGTCGAGGAGGGAGGCGGCGGTGGCAAGCGGCAGCTGCGGGCAGAGGTGGCGGCGGTAGGCGGAGGCAAGGTCGGCGAGGGGCGGCAAGGCGGCGGCCGCGGGCGGAGGCAGAGGCGGCGGGTGTCCAGGGCGGACGCGGTGGTGTGAGGGCGGACCGACGGACGCGGGCAGGAGGCAGCGGGAAGGCTGAGCCGATTGTGACCATCCGACGGCGCTCTTTTCAACTCACGACTTATAAAAACCCATCCCACCCTAACCCTAGCCATTTTATTCCCACACCCCCACTTCCCTCTCCACTAGTGGCGGTGGCGGCGTAGTGAGGGGCTCGTGGCGGCGGCGGGGCTCGCGGTGGCGGCGGCGCTGCGAGGGGCTCGCGGCAGCGGCGGCGCGGCAGTGTCTGGCAAAACATCTACGGTGGCAGCGGTGACCTTACCACGGCGGCGGCCACCGGCCGGCCGGCCAGGCGAGTCGACTGGACTCCTAGGCAGCGACTAGGCGACGCCTCAAAAACGCTGATCCAAATAGACAAATAGGACTTTATTTTTAGATGGCCTTGTTAGAGATAGACAGAGTGAGCTCGACGGAGCATTCATCTCCTTCCCTTTCTAAGATAGCTCGGCTAAACCTCTTACAACGGAGGTAGATAGCTAGTCCTTCAGACCACAGACCACTATCAGACTAAAAACTGGGCGTAAGAAAAGATTGAGCTAGGGTTCATTAAGACAACACTTGCACTGGGTAGAAGTCGGGGCAGAACACTATCAACCTTTTGATGTATATAAGCATCATAGAGAAATGAACATTAGATGTACAAGAGTTAACTCCACACTCGGTTTGTCAGGGCAGGCAGATGATACCCACTTGTAGACTAGGAAAACCTCCACCTCCCAAACCAGCATTCTACAGGTTTCTGTTAGAGATATTAGCTAAGGCCTGCCCATAAGCAGGCACTTATGCCATACAGGAAGCATCACCTTCGCCATTGTCGGCACCTTACCATCCATCATTCACCTCGTGTTTGCAGACTGGGCATGTCCCCTGTTGGCGCAGCCATGGATCGATGCAGTTTACATGAAACTGTAGAACAAAAGGAAAAGTAAGGGACTCTAGCTAAGTTGCACCTGGACACAAAAGCATTAGCTTTATGAGGGTAACGCATATTTAAAGACAGCACATTTTAATTTATATATCAGTATCAACATCAACCGTCCACTGTACAAGTTATGCATACTCCACAAGCTGACAAACGTCGAGAATACACAACAACAACAACAACAACCAAGCCTTTATCCCAAGCACGTTGGGGTAGGCTAGACATGAAAATCTAGGTGGTGTTCGCATAAAAAGTTCTTAGGCACTTATCAGGCCTATATAAAAATCCTATGTTTTTTTGTGACTTTGAGAGTGTGTCAGAAATAAGATATAAAATCAGAGCCCTACTGGCGGGAAACACGCTAACGAAAAGCAGAAGTCACTGATATGGCAATTAGCCTTCAAGACTGCATAAAATTTCAGGTGATCAGGTCTGGGTATAGATTAACTATGATGATAATTTCCCTGCTCTATTCTGCAGCGTCACCCCATAGCAACCAAGTGTGAGGTGAAAGTGACCAACCATGCGCGAGATCCAACTATGAGAGCTGTAAAGTAAGATACTTGTAAATGGAATTTGTACATCGTATGAGGTAGAAACTCTTATCATCAGCATTTCACCAGAACCATTCAAAGTATGTGCAAAATGCACCACTCTAAACTTTGTTGCACCAAGCACGGTTTTCAGTTCATAGCAAGTTTTTAGGAAGTTGGTTAAACGCAGAAGCGGTTGCAGACTCTAATGTATCACCTTGATACTTTTGAGTTTAATAAAGTGCTCATTATAAAAAAAAAGGAAGTTGGTTAACAACAAGTTCAACAGTTGCTAACAAGCCAGAGTTAACAGGTAGTAGCAGGAGCATTTCACGGTGGAAAAAAAAAGAGTATCCTCATGTTGCCATACAAGCAGAATAAGGGAAGACGATCGGCACAAGTACCTGATGAAAGCATGGTAGGCTTCTTAATAGATCACCAACATCAACTTGCTCTAAGCAGATGCTGCACATCAATTCATCCTCCAAAGTTTTGCTGGTCCCATCTGGCATGAAACCATCCTGCTTTTTCTGCAGCACAGAATCATGCTAGACAATAATCATAACAGTACAAAGTCTGAATCATATCTGCACTACTGCAAGATGTTCAATACATACACATCTTATAAAAAGCAAGTGCAGCAGGCACTAGCCATATGATCCTGGAAATCTCTATTCTCACAAAAAAGTATTTAAATTAGGAGACTACATAGCACGATAATGGTATAACAACCAATAACTTCCATCAATATATGGCTGATGGACTATAGCATACTGCCGAGTCGTACTAAAAATAGATACAGTATATATTAGCTTCACAAGGAACATGACAAGAAAATCATTCATATACAGATATACCTATGAAGTTATGACTGAAAACAGCGATAACCACAAACACGTGACATCTCCACAACTGGTAATATTGATGATAATAAGATACTTCTAAAACAATGACACTTTTAGAAAAAGCCAAAAAGGTAAATATTTATTCATTACCTCATTGCCAGATCCAGTCGAGGAAGCCGACATCTGGGATGATCCATCACTAATGAATGAATAAAAGGTTAGGTATATATGAACTAGACAATTATATACAGAATTAAATGGCTGATATCACGCATATATTATGGAGGGCATCAGAACCAGATTGATAGGTACACATAAATGATGAAAGGATAATTGATCTTGCCTTTCTCGGAAAGAGACACTTCCCTGTTGTGCCTGAGCTTTGTATTTGAAGACAGGAAGAGCACTTATTTCTTCTTCACTCATTGAATGAGCATGTGGACTATTATCAGAATCCAGTGCCCTCAGAGCTTCAAAATCTGAAAGTATAAGATAGCCATGTTAAGTTTGCAGCAAACATTAAGCATCAACCAAGGGGAATGAATTGTATGACAGACCTAAATCAACAAATTCGCGATCAAGAAAGTGCCAGTTGAAGCCTAAGGCTCTGCAACCGGACACGTGTACCAAGGGCTATGGTTGGTGGTACATGTACACGCAGCTCAGCCTCAGCGTGTCCGTGAAAACCGCTGGTAGCTGCAGCGTGATCCTGTGCCTGCGCTTGGAGCTGCTGGCACGTGGCGTACATTCTAAGGCTCGTGGCAGCTAGGAAGACCCCCAAGAAAAGCCAAATCTGTAACAACAGAAAAATATCGTGCAATCTGACAAATAAATGGTTATGAAATGATGCATAATGCATGTTTCATATGAATAAGTGCCCAAGTACAAACCATGAACAGGCACCCATGCATGCAGCATTAGTAACTTGCCAAAAAATTGGGAGATATCAGGTGTGAGTTCAATACCATGAACAAAATAAGAACTGCCAAGAGAAACAATAATATTAACTAAATCGAACCTACAGTAACACTTAACAGCTAATCAGAATCAGTAATAGGCCAGACATGTTCACATTAGCAGTGACGAGAAAAGCCAATGAACTGTTGGGGCTGCCCCCTGCATGAATTCGCTACACACAGCCAAACATACGACTGAAATCAGACATTCAGAACAATAAATCCTGTTTGCGCTACACTACCACCAACTATATTTTAGCAGAAATTCACGAAGAGGTGCAGAGACAAGACACTCACCATGGCGCGGTGCTCTGGGACGAATAGCGGGAAACCGCCAGACTCAATGTCCGCCCTGCTCCCCCGAAACACGAAGCTCATGGCGCCCACTGGCCAGCACAACTAAGCGTTAGGTTGGCTACGAAGACGCCGCTCCTGTTCCTGCCGCTCACAGCAAACTGCCCCTGAAACTGAAGGTGGGGCGAGCACCAACCATATAAATGAAACAAGGGTCAGAAAGCGACGCCGCGACCGAAACCTTCTGAACACACCGGCAGCCCCATGCGATCCGGGAGTGGAAATCTAAATGCCGGGATAAACCCTGAAGCTTCCCGAAGCTTCGCCCGAAGCGCGACCGTACCGAATCGGGCGGCGGGTTTGGGGGATAGGGAAGGTTTTGAGAGGGGTGCGCACCTGATCGAAGGCGAGATGACTCCCGCCGCGGTGGCGTGCCGACGATTCGCTGGCTGGCGGACGAAACAAGCAGGAGCGGCAGCGGATGTGGAATTGGATTGGAGAAGAGGAAGGGCTGCAAAGTGCAAGAAAGCGCGTGGGTTGTTCTACAGTTTCTTCGTGCGCCCGCTGTCCTGTGGACGACCTGGTGGTCGAAGCGTGGTCCATCGGATATCGTGCGTCCATCACTGCCGTTCGCTAAGTGGTGGACGGCAGACTTGTAATATCCGATGGAAATTTAATCGCATCTCCGGAACTCCACATGTCGTTTGCAGTACCGTTAAATTACAGATATCCTGTGTCATTTTGAAAATAACAGATATCCTGTGTCAATGCAATACTATACCTACAGCAAAAAAAATCAGGAAGCAAATTACAATAAAATGTCTTACAGATTTACTTCTCACTAATCGATTGATTTTGTCTAAGTGGATAGATAAGCAACAGTCAAGCTTTAGGGTTTGGGTTCCCAGGGAGGCTCCATGCATTCTGAACATGGAAAAAGACTCGAGGGGAGGTATGAGATGTACAACTGTTGGGGTAGAGTTTAAGATCAAGATTTTATGAAACAATGGGTTAGCGTGGCAGGAGAGGTGGAAGTGGACTCGATGGCAAGGACGCTACCCGAGACTGAGGTAAGTTGGGATAGATGAGAGAGTGTGGCGAGCTTGCACATCGAGAGAAACAGGGGGCATCAAAATTGAACTACTATCGTTGATCAATCGACTAAAAACAACGTCGTTGACATCTGACAAATAGGGTGTCGCCTAATGTTTTAAGTTCAAGTGGCTCTGAACCTCTTTCATGAAGTACGAGTGATCTACACTAGCACATGGTGCATATTGGTCATGCATAACACCAATCAGTACCGATATTAAAAAAAAAAACAGATCGAATGTGTACTGATATTCATAGCTTCACTGTATGTTGACTTACTAGATTTGTATTTTATGTGAATTTCATAATGATGTCCCGTTATGAATTATACTCATTTTCGTTTTGTTCTATCTGTATCGTTGAAGTACGAATCCTATTTGGAAAAAGGGAGAGTTTTTTTTGAGAAAGTGGTAAACGGGTACAAGTAATCCAAAACTATAAACATTATCACTTTCTTGTCATTGGTGCTATACTCTCGCGTAACACAATCCAGTTGAAAACAGAAGCAGGTGATCGGAGAGACCATCTCTGATACTTGATCCCTACCGACGTTTTCGCGCCCCGGCGCTGTACGGATGCCACGATGCGCGCTCCGGAGCGGCGGAGCCTATACTCCGGCGCCCAGGCCCTCGGTGGCGAGGTCGCAGCGCGCCGACGCGGCCGTTCTAGCCGGAGGTCGTACTCCACCCACACGTTGGCCATTCACGTACGCCAACATGCCCGCCGTATCCGAGTTCCCGAACATCAGGCACCACACCGCATCCCCGCGCCGCTCGCCGCCGGGCACCATGCCCGCCCCGCCGCCTTCGCTTGATCCTCCTCCCTAGTAATATCAGCGTCCCCTTCTCCACCGGCATTCGTACGCAGCACCAGGTTGAAGAAAGCAGTGACGACTGTGACCGGATTTGGCAGATAGACCGAGAGATGACAGTCTTTCCCCGGGAGATCATAAATTCGAGAATGGCCATAAAGCATGGCACGGTGATCAGTTACAGGACGCTCATGCACACTACGGCAGCAGTGCTATTCATCAAGCACTCACAGTGATGCGTCGGAGTGCTGGGAGTTCTACAGCTGGTCAAACAGTTCCCTCTTTCCGCCAGAATCAAGCACTCACAGTAAGTCATAATCGAGCTCTCAGGCGCCTAACAACAGAAGGTGCTTACCTCAAGCGATGGTGTGAGATGGGTCTAGGCCTGATCGCCATCACAGCTGCCTTCCAGTATTGATCAGAAGCTTTCATGCGGCTACGAACGACCCAATTTTTTTTATCGTCATCGCAATGCAGCACATGCACTGTTGCACCAACAGGCTGCTAGATCAACTGTCATTCAGTGACGTTGACTGCCCAAGGGAACACACTTCATCTCGACAACAATACTTCTTGGTTGAACCGTAGATGATCAGCCGTAAGATGTTATTTGTTGGGTAATTCAATGACAATGTGTAAGCAGAATCTGATGGAGTAATATCAGCCGGATGGATGCTCCCGCATTGCCACATCTGACTCCCAAGTCTCGAACACGCCCGCGAACTGTAGAAGCCCACCAGATGATGCGAGACCGACACGTGGCCATACACCGGAGTCTCCTCCTCAACGGCCCAACCGGGCCGTTCGCCGACGAGTCCAATTGTCAAGTTCTGATTCGCCCAGTTCCCCAATCCGCCCGCACCATCCAGACCCTTCTCGAACGCCCCTCCGATGTGAATCCAACGGCCCGTCTCCCCCCCCCCCCCCGCGGCAGAACGTTCTCGAAACCCCCTCGACCCCATAAAACCGCGCGCCCGCCTCCCCCGTTCCCCAGCACAGGTTGCAACCAATCGAATTTCCCAGCGATTCTGTTAGATCTAGAGCTCCAGACTTTTGCCATCTTCGATCGGAAGCGATGGCCAAGGGCGAGGGTCCGGCGATCGGGATCGACCTCGGCACGACCTACTCGTGCGTCGGCGTCTGGCAGCACGACCGCGTGGAGATCATTGCCAACGACCAGGGGAACCGAACCACGCCGTCTTATGTTGCCTTCACCGACACCGAGCGGCTCATCGGCGACGCTGCCAAGAACCAGGTCGCCATGAACCCCACCAACACCGTCTTCGGTACGTGCTCCGATCCATTCCATCCCTTACCGTGCAGCTGTCGTTCTCTGAAACTCTGAATGCTTGTCGCTTACTTAATGTGCGAGTGGTTCAGTTTCGATCTAGATTAAACAGTTAACTGTCATGTGGTATCTGCTTTTGATTATCTGTGTGAAACCGTAATTTGCAGCCACGAACAGAGGAACGTGATGTGCTAGTATAAATGAAATGTCCTATTAAGGACTGCACAAAATTTAAGTGGACTATGCGCATTACCTGGCTATTGTAATCTGAGCTGTAGTGGAAAGTAGATTTTGGGAAACATACTGCTGGATCGGTAGGAAATTAAGCGTTTGTTGGTACGTTAGGGTCTGACATCTCCTGCCGTAACTTAGGCGGCTTAGGTTCAAAAAACTGCATGCTAATTTTGCAACAAGGTGATTAGTCTTCTTTGTGTTAGTTGATCTGTTCTGGTTTTAGATGTGGTCAGAACTGTTCGACAATTAATTATTTGATGAACTTTTTTGATCCAGAAAATTTTGGTGCATTTGTTGGATATATTCTAGTCGATTAGTTGATCTGTTTAGGTTCAGGTATTGTTACTGAGACAAATTAGTTCCGCTGTTGATTAATCCTCCCATTTTGTGTGCTGTTAATCCTGAGCTATAAACATTGACGGACAGCATATTGTGATGCTCGTATAATTTTTTTTTTCAATAGCTCTACTGGCACGCTGTGATTAGAGGGAGAAATTTATTGTTGCAGTCCCTTGTTTGTGGCCCTTCTTGTATGCTGGTTCAAAATAATGTGAAATGACAGCATACCGTGATGCTTTTTGTGTCATAATTCTCGTTTTTTCTCTGTTTCCTGTTCATGCTTCAGTGAATTAAACCGAGTTACTCTGCTCAGTCGTAAAATTTTTACCGGGCCCTGTAAACTCACAATCGTGTTCTCTCTTTCTAATGCAGATGCTAAGCGATTGATTGGGAGGCGGTTCTCTGACCCATCCGTGCAGAGTGATATGAAGCTGTGGCCGTTTAAGGTCATTGCCGGCCCTGGTGACAAACCGATGATTGTCGTCAATTACAAGGGCGAGGACAAGCAGTTTGCTGCTGAGGAGATCTCCTCCATGGTGCTCATCAAGATGAAGGAGATTGCTGAAGCATACCTCGGCTCCACAATCAAGAACGCGGTGGTGACGGTGCCGGCCTACTTCAACGATTCTCAGAGGCAGGCCACCAAGGATGCCGGTGTCATTGCCGGCCTTAATGTGATGCGCATCATCAACGAGCCCACGGCTGCTGCCATTGCTTATGGTCTTGACAAGAAGGCCAGCAGCGCTGGTGAGAAGAACGTGCTCATCTTTGACCTTGGTGGCGGCACGTTCGATGTGTCGCTGCTCACCATTGAGGAGGGCATCTTCGAGGTGAAGGCCACTGCCGGTGACACTCACCTAGGAGGCGAGGACTTCGACAACCGTTTGGTGAACCACTTCGTTCAAGAATTTAAGCGCAAGCACAAGAAGGACATCAGCGGCAACCCCCGCGCCCTGCGCAGGCTGCGCACTGCGTGTGAGCGTGCCAAGCGCACACTGTCTTCGACTGCTCAGACAACAATTGAGATTGACTCCTTGTTCGAGGGCATCGACTTCTACACGACGATCACCAGGGCGCGGTTCGAGGAGCTGAATATGGACTTGTTCCGGAAGTGCATGGAGCCCGTAGAGAAGTGCTTGCGCGACGCCAAGATGGACAAGAGCAGCGTGCACGACGTCGTGCTCGTTGGCGGTTCCACCCGTATCCCCAAGGTGCAGCAGCTACTTCAGGACTTCTTCAACGGCAAGGAGCTGTGCAAGAGCATCAACCCTGACGAGGCCGTGGCGTACGGAGCTGCTGTCCAGGCTGCCATCCTCAGCGGCGAGGGCAACGAGAAGGTGCAGGACCTGCTCCTGCTCGATGTCACGCCGCTCTCCCTCGGTCTGGAGACTGCCGGCGGTGTCATGACCGTGCTCATCCCGAGGAACACCACCATCCCCACCAAGAAGGAGCAGGTCTTCTCTACCTACTCGGACAACCAGCCTGGCGTCCTGATCCAGGTGTACGAGGGTGAGCGCGCCAGGACCAAGGACAACAACCTGCTCGGTAAGTTCGAGCTGTCCGGCATCCCACCAGCACCCCGCGGCGTGCCTCAGATCACCGTCTGCTTCGACATCGACGCCAACGGCATCCTCAACGTCTCTGCGGAGGACAAGACCACCGGACAGAAAAACAAGATCACGATCACCAACGACAAGGGCCGGTTGAGCAAGGAGGAGATCGAGAAGATGGTGCAGGATGCTGAGAAGTACAAGGCAGAGGACGAGGAGCTCAAGAAGAAGGTGGAAGCCAAGAACGGTCTGGAGAACTACGCCTACAACATGCGGAACACCATCAAGGACGACAAGATCGCCTCCAAGCTCTCCGCGGAGGACAAGAAGAAGGTTGAAGACGCGATCGACGGCGCCATAAGCTGGCTGGACAGCAACCAGCTCGCTGAGGTGGAAGAGTTTGAGGACAAGATGAAGGAGCTGGAGGGCATCTGCAACCCCATCATCGCGAAGATGTACCAAGGCGCTGGCGCGGGCATGGGCATGGGCGGCGCTGCTGGCATGGATGAGGATGCGGCGTCCGGTGGTAGCGGCGCTGGTCCCAAGATTGAGGAGGTCGATTAAGCCTGAAGTTACTTTGGTGACGGTTCGTCGGTGCCGTGTGTCTGAACTCTAGGTGGGTTTAGGTGTCTTTAAATCCCTGATGCTGGTGTCGTGTCTCGAGTCTTTCGATTGGTTGGGTTGTGAGATGGCGAGAACTTTGAAAGTACTTTTGGTTTAGCTTGTGGTTAATTCAATAAGCAACAGTTCATGTTCCCTTGTTTAATCATTTGTTGCATTTCAAATTCCTTAGCTAGTAATGTGATTTCTTCGCAAACGCTCAACTCATTGTTGGCAAGATTCTTCCTTATTGTTGTAAGATAAAATGAAAGGGTATTGTCGCCAAAAAATGCAAGTATGCAAGGGAGCTTGCAAAACAGCGAATCTTATAGCTGCTTCCTACGCTTGCAGGATTAACTTACAGAATAGTGGCAAAACAATTTCTGCTCTATCACAAAGCACCATCTTCTCTAATAATGCTGAGAATGTTAACCTGGTTGTTTGTAATTGAAGTACATCACTTGGAGTGAAGTTAATGAACATCGAAAGGGATCATTAAGTTTCCTTACGGGAAATTGTAAACTTTAGGATTTGTTTGGGTAATAAAAATGGTGTGGATTGGAGTGGAAAATAAACTAATTTTTACTCTAATCTACCTCAATACCCTTCAAATGAAGAGTATTTAGTTGTATCTAAACATACCCTTAGATGATAGAGATAGACAGTCACACAACCTTATCATTCCGCTTGTTGTGGCTGTGCCAAGACAGGCAATCTCAGAATTTTAGTCTGTTAAATGTTACTCCCTCCGTTCTAAATTAATTGACGTTTAGGACAAAAAATTTTAGTTCAATTTAAACTAAATTAGCTGTCCTAAACATCAATTAATTCAGAACGGAGGGAGTAATTTGAATTAATAGAGACAGTGTAGCCAGCAATCCCATCATAAATGGAGAGCATGAGATGGAAAAAATAAAGACGCCCACAAAACAAAAGCTAAACAAAATAATTTTCAGGTACGTCTTTTTGCCGAAGAGTACCGGCGTACAGCACAGCCACTAAAAGTAAAAATTAGCCACATAATCATAATGAAACCCTGACTCTAAGCTCATTGCAGCACTGATTTGGAGTTACAAACAAGATGCAACATGGTGAAAACACCTTACTCAGGTCAAAAGTAGTTCGTTAGCACCAAGGTGAGGAGGTCGCAGGGAGACCCTAACTTCATGTTCTTCTGGCTCATTTCCTCGTTTAGGGACCATGATCTCAAGTACAGAAGCAGCTTCATCAAAGTACGCCTCCAGCTTAGCATCTTCAAGGATGCGAGTAGGTAGAGGTATTTCACGGATGAAATCCCCTGGAGGGCAATGCTCAGGCGAAGGATCAGAGAGCTTGAAAGCCCTACCATGTCTTCTTATATGTGGCATCCTTGCAGTACTAGTACAAACGATCTTCACAATACCATGAGTAAGATTGTTCCTCCATGAAACCTTCACTCTCTGCTGATCAACAAATGGCAAGCTGACCATGATCAAATAGCCCTTGTCATCCTCGTAAATAGACTTGGCAGCAGTCACGGGTCCAAAAGCCTTTGTCATGACCCCAGTGAACTCGTGGATCCATGAAGGTTGCACTACGGAATGCATCTCCGCATCTTGTTGTGTCTTCTCCGTGCAAAAATTATGTTGCAAGAAGCCTTCTTCCTCCATGGTATGTGGGAACCCCTCCTTCCGGCGCTTGCTGCTAACTGGAGATAGATCCATACCATCTTCTCCTGAATGATTGGACGGTGATGACAAATTCAAGCCTGATCCGTCTAACAGCTTCTTTGGGTTTTGGGTACCATTGCTCTTCATGGCAGGGTGTGGCTTCTCGAGCTCGAGTTCTGAGTTCGGCATGGTCCTCCATGTCCCAAAATCAACGGCCTCTTGCGGTATTACAAAATTGGCGTCCCTCCCTGTAAGTTCTGCCCACCTCCTAAGGTCAGCCTCCGTGAGCCCTGCAAGATTTGGTGACCCGACCACCTCAATCCCATGAATACATTGTGGGTTTGAGAGCCCACGGTAGTGCTTGCGCTGCATCCGGTGCGACCTAATGAATCCCCTGTGGACGCTGAATGGGAATTGCGGCTCACCAGGCCGCTGGTGGCCGTTCATGTAGCTTCTTAGCTGCATCTTCCCAAGGGCGTTCTCTGGCCGCTCCTTGAACACCCACATGTACATGTTCTCCATGTCGTGCTGCACCAGGAACATGTCGAGCTGGAGGTCTGACTTGTCGAACCCTGACACGCCATTGGCGTCCCGGACGACTTTGTCCTTGCACTTGCCTGACAGCAGGGGCTTGAAATAGAAGGTGAAGAAGAACCACGCGCCCCAGATGCTGTCGCTGCGCTTGGCGGCCTTTCGGTTGCCGACCTTGGGAACGCAGCTGAGCACGGCCTCGGCGCTGTACACTTGCGGGCCCAGGCCGACGCCCAGCATCTCACAGAGGTCCGTCTGCCACGGCTGGTTGATGTCGGGCGGAGGCTCGCCGGAGGGCGACACGGCGTGGCCGCGCGCGCTGACGGCCCCTCCGATGAGGGCCTGCACCATGGCGCCGACGGCGCGGTCGTCAGGCACGGCGAGATGGCCCGTTGGGTCCATGGAGAGGAGCGTGCAGGGGCCGTGGTGGCCGCCGCCTACGCCGTTCTCCATGGACAGGGTGGCGACGAGGTCGTCCCCCATGGTAGGTGGCTCGGACCTCGGGGTGACGGGTGCTAACGCCGGCCTCCGCCTCCTCTCCTCCTTCCCCGCAGCTGCTATCTAATAGGCGGCCTCATCATCCCTCCGCACTCCAAGAACGCGTCCCACAGCAACAAATCACTCACCCATTCCATGAACCCCACCATCAATTCCCCACAGGACGTCACCACAAATCTTCACCAAGCCTCCTCCACCCTCCAAATCCACAACTAAGAGAATGCCGCCGCCAGGCAGGAATCAAGAAACCGACCAAATACTCCACCAATCCGTTTTAGACTCACGCCAAGGAATGACGCCCTGTGGTGCGCTAGCCGACTGTTACCTCGACTAGACAGAGAGGACAGTCTTCTCCATTAGTAAGAGCGCGTGGGGGCGTGCGAAGAAGATGCGGGAGCACGAGCGCGGCGAGGAAGGCGACGACATGCAAGGGTGGGATTGGGATGTGGGAGGCTGGGAAGGGGGAAGGGTGGTGGTTGCCGGGGGCGGCCCTTTTAATGGCCTCCAAGGCTCGGAAGAGCCCTCCACCGGATACGACCGGCAACGATGCCGCCGTCTCGTTTGACGGCCACGGCGTTAGGGTACGCGCACTCCACGGACGACGACGCCGTGCCGTGCCGTCTGGGATTTTTCTATGTTCTGGCCATTTTTTATTTTCTATTTGTTATTCTAATTTAAAATGAATTAGAGTTATTACTTTAATAAAAAATTAATAATAAGGAAGAAGTAGTAGATATGAGCATTATATTTGCAATTTCTAATAAGTGATGATAATCTCAATGACTTTAGGCGGCCTGATGTGGAGATAAAGTTATCAATTAGTTTTCTTTTCGGCATGATAGTTATACAAGACAGCTCAAGCTCTTGCACGGAGTGGATGGCCAAACATGGTGCTGGTATCAAACTGCCACACCTTTACGATTTCTCTTGCCGAATACAGTTGCTTAGAAAACCCATGCATGTAACTGGAAAAGTTGTAAATACTTCCAGTGGAAGTGATTTGAGAAGATATTCAGTTGTAAAATAGTTGGATTATCCTGCAGCTCCTGGCCCTCTATTGCCTCTACGGTTGTTAACAGAAAGCAAGTGGACTCCGGAGGCTCTAAAGCTGGAGGACGACGGCACCTTGCTGCCTGAAGAAACGCGGAGGAAACGCGCGAGCCACGGCAGAGGCACAGCGAAGCTCCGCCGCCGTCGCCGCCGTTGGCAGGTGCCATTTCCGACGCGACACGATGCGAGCGGCCTGGCACCCCCAGCCACAGTTTCGCAGCTTCTTCTATCTCGTGGACCATCGTCAGGCGCGCGATACTTGTCCTCTCTCCCTCGCATCCATCGCTTTGCATGCCATGAGTGGCCAAGCTGCGTATATGACCTGCCCGGTCCCGATCGAGAATTCACGCCCAATCAGCGTGGCGATCTACCGTCTTTTTTTCTTTTTGATGGATCAAGAGTCACATGTGATTGTTCCCGGTGGCGCGATTGCTAACTATGTCAAATGCTAACTCGTCTAAAGTATAGTAGTACTCGTTTCCTTCGCCAATCGTTGTCAAACAAGTAGTGCAGGCCACTTGGAAAAACTGCTTAATATTAACTATAGATCATGACGATAAGCTCGTTGTTTCGTGTGATCAGTACACGAGGTTTCTGTGGTAACCTATGTGCCGGGCCCGTGGATTCGGCCGCATTTAGCCCATAAACTAATCTAGCTTGTTTTCACACAGTCACGCAACTAGTACAATAAAACATCTCCAGAAAAAGAAAAGAAAATGATGTCATGCTGCAGTATATAAGTATATGGCCGGTTGTTGAGAACGTGATGTGTTTCACTTGTGCACTCGTTTCCAAGGTTTGAAGTTGCTACGACACGACCCAAAGAATTAAAGAAGCCCCTTCATCTTTGACATGCACTGATGCACCTACGACTGTGTACTTCGCTTATCTATGTTAGCCAATAAAGCTTCGATCTGTAGTTTTTTGTTTTCTCAAATACGGCCAGGTAGAGTACTGTAGAGGAAAACTAAAGTAACCTATCAGTTCCGTCCTCTCTTATCATATATTCATATGGTGGTTGGTAGAAGAGTTGTCGTCGTGGACCTTACGTAGCTAACATCTGACAGCACGATTAATTAACTAACATATGCTAAGTGCGTTATCGTTCTGTTCTATGTTTTTCGTTCGAGAAAAATCTTTTTATTCTCTACGATTCCAACTCGCCATTTGTTTATCTCAAATAATGGCATTCCGACACGAGAAGATGATGCACGCGAGACGAGAGAGAGAGAGAGATGGCCAAGGTGTCATGTCATGAAAACATCACTTGGGATTCTTTTGGAGACCTACTAGTCCATTATTGACATTTTTCTATGCCAATCATGCTACCTTATCAGCTTATCTTCTACGCTATACTTGGTTCTTTTCTTGCGTGGAGTCTTCGTCGATGATGGCGCGCGGTAAGAACGACCGAGCACCTTCTTTTGACAAACAGGCAGAAGCGGGACTCGTCAGTTTTACAGAAGAAGGGTCGTAGATGGCCCGAAACAAGTACAGTAACTTATTAGTAGCACCACTATGCCTTTATATATGACTGAATCATGTGGGCGAAGCGAAATCATGTGGGCGAAGCGAAATCATGGCCTCTTTCTCTCAATTATCAAGCCTAAAAAGGGCTCTACGTACGTAAGCACCTTCAATTAATCTTTAGCAGATAAGGCTCGATGGCCCCTTTTAGACTTTGTCCCCGTTCAATCAAAATCTGGAAAAGTACCGTGTGTGAGCTCGTCACCACATATAGTTTGTGCTATTTTTAAGCTCATAGTGGAGCGCATTATGTGGGCCGGATTAGCAAGGATCTTGCCTAACCTGCCTCCACTAATGGCGCAAGGGCACTACAGGAAAGTATCAAATTAACAACAGCCAAATTTATTAACGACGGTGTCGTTGTTAATAAAAATATTCACGACGGTGGATTTTGGCCGTGGTGAATAATGCGCTTATTCACGACGGTACATCTGGACCGTCGTGAATAAGTACGTTATTCACGACGACAGACCCTCACTGTCGTGAATAAGGAGGTTATTAACGACGAGGTCTAGTCCCGTCGTAATTAAAGTCTTATTTATGACGGCCAGACCCTAAGCGTCGTAAATAAGTGATTTATACCCGCGCGGGCCGAGGTTGGCGTCCCGCGCCGACCCCAAACGGTTCTGCCGCCGCCCACCCCGGCCTACCCACGCGCCGCCGCCGCCCACCCGGGCCTCCCCGCGCGCCACCGCCGCCCCGGCCGGCCCTCCCGCCCCTGCCGCCTCGCCCGCCCACCAGGCCCTGGCCCGTTAAGGTTTATTTGTAATTAGTTATTTAGTTTAATTAGTTATTTAGTTTTGTTTGTAATTAGTTTAAATTGTTTAGTCTAGTTTGTAATTATTTAATTAGACTGTAATTAGTTTGTTTAATTAGATAAGATTGTTTAATTATTTTGTATTTGTTTACTTAGATTGTAATTGTTTATTAGACCATAAATTAATTAGATTGTTTAATTAGTTAAATTGCTTAACTAGTTATTTAGTTTAGTTTGTAATTAGTTTGTTTAACTAGTTTGTAATTTTTAGTTTGTTTTTAATTGTTCAATTAGTTTCGTAAGTTAATTAGTTTGAAGTATTTAATTGTTTATTTAGTTTTGAAATATTCAAATAATTTTGAATTAGTTAATTAATTGATTGTAAGTGTTTAATCATTATACGTATATTAACGGGTTTCAAGCCGACCCGGCACGGCTCAACTCGGCAGCACGACACGACCTAACCCGGCACACGGCCCAACCCCTGGCACGGCATGACCTGACGACCCGGCACGACCTGACACTGCACGGTCCAGCGAGGCACGGCATCCAGGTATTTGATGACGGAGTAGTACGTAGAGGTAAATTGTAAAATATTTTTTCTAAAGGTAGAACTTTGAAGAAGGATGGCTATATGGCTTCGTTTCTGTCGGGTTCAGCGAGCAAAAGGATTAGCGCTCCTCTAACGGTGGAGTGCCGAAGAGCACGTCGTCTAGAGGTAGAACTACTCACTGAATCGAGATATGTTATTCCCTACTAAGGCTATTCGCACTCGTGGATCTCTATATCGGCCCTCTAAACGAATATTTTTATTTTTTTACAGTCAACTCTAAAAGATTCCTATGTTTACAGTTTAATTCTCCGCACTCGTTCACCTCTAAATCAGACCTCTATATCAATTATAACATATTTTATATTAGATAATACATCTATTTTATATTTTAAAATATTTCATATAATTATTTTTATGTTGCTAATATTATAATTATAACTTATAAAAATCTATGTTATTTTATATCTAACTCCTCGTGTTAACTTCTTTTATCAATTGTTTTATACTACAACTAACTCATATTTTATATTATTTTATGTAACTAAATTTATGTTAATGCTATAACTTATAGAAAATCACTAAATTTTTTATTCATTCTTTTTTCTTCTTTTTCACATTTCCCTCTGTTCTTTTTTCTTTTTTCCTTTCCTTTTCCCTCATTTCTTTTTCTTCTTTTTCTTTTTCTCTTTTTCCTTCTCTTTTTTCTTTTTTTTTTTCTTTTCTTTCTTCTTTTTTTTTCTTCTCCTGGCGCTATATTGCGCCTCTGCATTTGGAGGCCGGCTGTAGACACCGCCATCTCCCCGGAATCGCTAACCGCACCGCTGCGGGCAGCCGGTACGCGCGCGCCCGCTGGAATTGCAGGCGCGGCGCGGATACAGCTCGCCGCTGCGAGCAGCCTAAGACTTGAGCGCCGGGCAGCAGCAGAAAACATAAAACAGGACGCGTAGTCCATACAAAACTGGCATCTTGCTCTTGTTTAGCGTGGCGTGTCTCGAGATTCTTAGACGACGACGACGCGCAAGTGGGCGGCACGCCGCTCTCGGATCAAACGGAGGACGAAAGCCAGCACTGGCGTCAAGTGCGTAGCCTTGCTCCACGACGTGTCGAGCTATGGGCGATGGAGAAGTTCAGTCGGCAACCCGGTTGCTCGCCTCAAGACGCAACTGCTTTAAACAACGCCCCAGGAATCGCGTGCTCTGCTCGCAGAAGATGCAAAGCCGCGCACTGATGCGAGAACTAGCTAGATTGCCACAGCACGCGTCGAGCGGCGGCGCTCGAGAATGACGAGGGACGCGACGCCGTCCACAACGGTCGAACACAAGACACGTCAGCAACAAACAATTGCCCATAGTTTCCAAGCTCCACCACAGCGGCTGCAGAAATGATTGCCCGGGAACGGGAAAGAGCCCACTGCGAACGAGAAAAGTAAGCCAGCGCCGTTCGTTTCTGTCCATACAGATCGCCGCGCCGGCTGTGCTGGTGGTGGTGGTGGACTGGTGGTTCAGTAATCTATCGGCATTATTGGTGGTGGATTTGTCAGTGCAGTGCCCTGCGTGCGAGGGAGGTGCAGATGCGTCCTGCTGAATGGAAGCTTCAGAAGAGAGCTGCCCCGGATACGAGCTGGGGCGAGCGTGATCTGGCCTTATTTTGTCTCCCCTCGGTGCAGATCTGGTGTGGTAGTAGACTGGCGATAGGCTCTCAGTTTTCTTTGTTTCTTGTGCCCGGAGTCCGATGCGAATGGCACCTGCACTTACGTACGCTTGCTCTGCACATGGACTGCTATGGTTCCTGCTATACCGTGACACCTTCAGTTCCGAAACGAAACTGTGTTTTGTCTGTAGTCAACGTGTGTTTTCAGATCTCGTTTGTGTTCGTTCGATGCGAGCAGCATTAGATTCCATGGCCTGATCGTACGATTTCGCCAAAAGCAGACAACGAAAACGCATGTAGCTACAAAATCGGGACGAGTGGCCACAGGCCTTGCTGCGATGATGCTCCGTGTCTCTCTTTTCTGTTCGTGCACTGAAAAGCACAGTTTTATACAAGAATTATTGGGAGCACGCCCACGGTTCACGGTTGCAGGCTTGACGCGTGGCCGTCGAACTTGTAGCAGAGGAAAGGGAGATTCTTCGGTACAGCACCTCCATTTCAGGTGCAGCCCCGCGCCCTGATTCTGCTCCTGCACAGCACCACCCAGGTGCTGCAGATCAGAATTCGGAACAGCCTCTGCTACAGGCTACCTGCAATAATTTTGTACGATGATCACAACCTTCGATCTGATAAGATTGCTACCCCTCCTCCAGTGTCTGGCCATCAGCTGTCGCCTTTCTTCTCTCTCTTATAAAGACTGGGCATAGCACAGTTCACACACCAGGACATCGAGGAAAAGGACTGTTTCAAATATCTGTACGGATGTATGTGGCAACATGAAGACAGGTGGAATATAGCAGCGCGTGATTAGCGCTAAAGTAAAATCATCTTCTCCGAGCAAACTTGACTTATATTAGTCTTTATATTGATATATTGTTAACCGTTGAATTGCTTGCAAAGCTCCAGAAATGATGGAGATCTGAAGGGAACTCTGATGATACTTCCATCTCGTGTGGATCTAACGACGATATCCAGTAAAACACAGCCGTTTTTGTGTGATTCGGTAAGTTGTCGTGGAAATTGCCGTTGCGAATTAGCGAAAAGAAATGTGAGGGGTCAAGGAGGACGTTGTTGCTGTCTTCGAGCCTGATATTAGTCCGCCCACAAAATTAAGAAGAGATGTTGATGGTTGAAACGCTGTGCCGTATCAAGTCTGAGCCGCTTATTACGGTACAAACTTTACATTTCAATTCTGATCCTCAGCAGTTGTACGCTTGCATTCTAACGTAATAGTTTCGTGATGTTTGCTTCGGTACGAATACTTGTGTCAGTCTTATAGTTTTGTGTTTGTATATGTGTGGCCTCTAATTCTTGGACGAGTGCAACGCAACGTACAATGGACTTTTATCCTCTCTATAGTCTATTATAAGATATTATCTGCCTGTGACTTTGTGAGTGGTTTTGTACGTGTCGTGAATCTATCTTTTTGAAAGGACGGGAGCTACCCGTGGGACGTGTCGAGGTCGATACCAAACTCAAAGCGTGGCCTCCGTGAGGTAACGTGTCTCTTGGCGATCGAGTCCGCCGGTGGTAACAGAAGCAGCCCGCCTGAGCGCTGAGCCACCTCCGTTTTGATCGTTCCCCCCGCTTCAGTCCGTGTGCGCTGGCAGTATCGTGCGATGCCGAAATATTCTTGGACCCGTACCTCGGTTAACGACAATGCTCGGCTGCAAATCATCGCGGAGCTAATTCGGTCCGTCGACGGTCGCTTCTCGAATAATTTACCGCGGCGCCGGTCCGTCCAGAACGAGCAGACGACCTGTGCTTTTCTTGTCGATTCTATCCCGTGGAACGCGTTGCTGTTTAGCGTGACGTGCACTGAACTGAACCTGGAGGAGAGCAGTGTGTTGCGGGTTCCGGTATCCCGGGCGTTTCGCACGCCCACCTCTCGTGCGCGGTGGTACGGGCCCAGTGTTGCCGACCACGGGCGCGCCGCGCGGCCGCTGCGGCAAGTGCGGAGGCGGGCGGAGCGCCCGGCTGCTCGGCCTGGGGGCCCAGGTTGGTAGCCCAGGATCACTCTCTTGTGAGCTTAATTCTCGTCGGGTTGCTGAAGGAGGTAGCCCATGCAGGCGCGCAACCATGGGTTTTGATGAATCAGGTCGCACGCCAGTCGTACGTCAAGAGTCGGACCAATATTTGTAGCTAACGATATGAAAGGAAAGCACGTGAAATGTCAAGCTTAACCAGCTAACAAAATAAATAATGAACACCACATTCTAGCTAAGGACACGAATGTCTTGAATTGGAACTTAGCAGTCGAACAGTCCTGGCTTGGAGTTTATGAAGCGCACCGGTAATAAACATAACAAAAGGAAACTGGTCCATCCACCGAAATCAATGTAACATCTACATCCCTCTCCCCTCACTTTTGGGAATCGAACGCATATCTATGGCTCAATTTTACTTGAGCTCTAGATATGTATTCAGCGGCCTGCAGACTGAAGACCGAGAAAGTCATAGAACGGCAGCGCCTCCACGTTCGAGTTCGGGCTCCCCACCAAGCTCTCCGACTCGCCGGAGAACGGAGCGGACGCCGACGGCGCAGGCGACGTCACCAGCGCGCTGCCGGGCAGCATGAAGGTGGGACGGAGCGGGAACAGCTCGAGCGTCTGGCGGCTGATGCGGCCGGGATGATCCGCCAACGCCTCGCCGCCGTTAGCAGGAGGGACGACGCGCGGCGGATTGCTCATGCCGTAGGGCGCCGCCTCGTACATGCTGCTGGCCAGGTTCATCTGCCTGTTGTCTTGGGCGGCGCTCTCCATTCTTGGGTACATGGCTGCCATATGGTGCGCCGCCTGCTGCAGGTTGTAGTAGCCAGCTGCGTTTGCCGCGGATGACGTTTGTGGCGCGGGCATGTAGTAGGGCGCCCTGTACATCACTGTAATAACCAAGGACCAGCGTTTGATCATTCCATTCGGCAATGAGTGTAATGCTAAATCAGATGAGTGATCATATATTAAACAGAAAAGAGAGTAGCAAATACGACCGTGTGATCAACATAATACATAAGCAGCCTACTAGCTATAGTCTCCGTTTGGTTTACAACCTGCTTGTTTTCTCTTTTGATTGTTATTTTATTTGATAGTGTTCGCACAACAACCACAAACAGAGTCTTATGCTAGGTAAGATGTGTATACCAGTGTAATGCTAGCAAAACAATCACCTGACATGTAAAATAAAATAGTTTGTCATCTTGATATTAACATATTTCCTTTATCGAAAATGAAGTGTTCCCATTTTAACAGCAAAACACTTTATAATGCAAAATCATAGATAGAAATGATGAATCAACAGAATGGAAGCCAAGCTTGTCCCTCCGTAAATTTGTAAAGAAACTCAACGCTACAATACCAGACGAAGGGATGAACGCACGTACTATATATAAGCACATCATGGAACAATGCAGCACAGCACAACAACAAAAAGAACCTTATGCTATGTAAGATGAATGAGTATATACTAGTGTGAGCAAGCAAATTAACCGGCTAATGTTTGAAATAAACCAGTGGATTACTTGTTGCCATTTTAACAACAAAACGCGTTATACTACGAAACTTGCAAGGAACATCTACAATGGTCGAAAGGAAACTAGCTCGTCACTCTGTACGTCTGTAAAGAAACTCCATGCTATATACCAGATGAAGTGACGAACAAACTAGACACAACCAAAAATATACGCATACTGAAACATTTACTGGAAAATGGAATTTATGGGATGGGTCAGGAGCAGCCAAGGGAGTGGTGTGGAAGGCTATGTCTGCCCATTTTGTTGGTAGGATTTTCTCAGAGAATGATTTTGGTGGTAGCAAGGCAGTGATGGTTTCAATTCCTTCGAACCAGGGGTAACCATGCTTCATGCACGGGGGGCATGAGAGTAAAGGAGCTACAAAACGGTAGCAGTAGCAGCAGCAGCTATTCGTAGGAAGGCAACGTTAAATCGTGTGACCATGACTACGAGGGTTCCTTCTGCTCCACTGACATCGTGAAATTCAGATGGCGAGACGAAAGGACAGGACCAGGCGTACGACTGTGAGAGTGAATTAAAAAAATAAACAGGGTGCGAACACCAACACTGTAGCATAGAACTACGTCTGCCACGTGCATGTCGTGCGCAGGAGAAGACGAAGCGAGCGAGGTCAAGCGTGTGCATGCAACGCATTCATCAATGATCAACACAAAAGAACAGCTCGCACAAGAGCATGCACGATAACTGCCCAGTTGTCACGCACGCTATGCACGCATACAAGCTAGCCTTTTTGAGAAAGAATCAGAAAACACAGTGTCATTCGCGTGTGCATGAAATAATGCAGCAGACACGTCACGACATCTATGAGAGTTGACCACCACGAGCGTGAAAGCCATGAATCAGAAAACTTTCAATTCCTAATCCTAATATCCAGCTAAACACGATTGCGTTTTTGGGTAAAGCTAAAAGGAGGAGGAAGTTCGCGAACGTCCTCTGGTCGGCTAACAGTGACACAGGCTAAGCTACAAAAATGAAGTACTACTAGCTAGAATGAATCGGGAGGTACAGCCCTGTACGTACCAGTAGTACCACCACCGCCGTTGTTGCATGGGGCTCGCGGCGGCAGCGCCATCGACATCATCACCGGCGGTGACGACGCCGGCAACCGGCTGAGAGGGTACCCGGGGGGCCTGGCGATCACGGGCAGCGGCGGGGGACGGCGGAGCAGTCTGGTGAAGTAGGCGAAGCTGTCCTGCTTCTGCTTCTGGCGGTGGCGGGCCTTGTGGTTCTGGAACCAGTAGAAGACGTTCTTGGCCTCGACGGGGCCGTGCTCGCGCAGCCTGCCCGTGATGTTCTGTATCTGCTCCGCGCTGGGCGTGCGCAGGCCGTTCTCGTACAGCTCCTCCAGCACGGCCACCTGCTCCTTGGTCGGGTTCCACCGCCCGTTCAACAGCGCAGCCGCCGCGGCGGAGGCCGGAGACAGCGGCGGCGAGAGCGGGGACTCGGGGCCGGCCACCGCCTCGCCGTGAGCGCCGCCTTCTGGCGTCTTCATCATGGCTACCCCTCTCTTTTTTCGCTTGGGTTGGCTGGCTCTGAGAGAGGCTCGAGGTGTGTGTGCGCGGTTTTAAAGCGGGCATGAGAGTGTGGGTGGTGGCGCGGAGCGCGTGCGCGTTCAAAGCAACGGCACCCGCGTTCCGGTGTGGGCTCGGCTGTCGCCTTGCGGTCAAAGCCGGTGGGACCACGGCGGCAGCGGGCGCGGCCGGCGGAAAACACCCGCGTCGCCGCATGCAGCGCTGTGCCGCCGTGCACGACCGTGTCACGCGACGAGTACTGGCGCGTCGTGCTCAGCCGTGGTGGCCGTTCGGAGCGGCGGGCGCCGCGTGCGCAGCGGCACACCGGCGTCACGCGACCGGCGCCGAGGCGTGGAGCGTGGACGTCGCCATGCACGGTCACGTTGCCAGCGGGCGGGCGTGCGTTTCCTTTTACTACTTTTCGCTGGAAACCCGGCCGGTGCGAGTAGAAACGGTGGTGCACGCAGATCAGGCCTGAAAAAGAGCAGGGGCGGCGTGCATGTCCGTGTGGCTCGGCGCGGCGCGGGCCCTGAAAACAACGTGAGGCTGCGCAGCGCCGAGGAACGTCGCGCCTTGGTGAGGAAGGAGATCGTACGTGGAGTGGCCTCGGGAAATGCGAGGAAATTCTTTGCTCGTGCCAACGCCGGGCAACGAAAATGACTTTCTATTTTACATCCAGTTCGCGTGTGCCTGGCCTCTTTTGGTGGTAGTGGCCTTCCAGCGTCACTGTGCCGGCCGACGGCAAGCGATTGCTTTGCGTGGCTAGCTTCTTCATCACGCGCTTGCCAGTTTCCCCTGTTTTCGCTAACGTCGTGGCTGGATTTCAGTGTGCAGCTGTGGTGAAAACGTGGGAGGGACGCGTGTGGAAGTAGAATAGCAGACTGAGTTGTTCCTTCCAATTCCTTTCTTGCTGTTTCTGGACGGTACTATGGAGTAGTACTACTTACTGTAATTTGCAGTACAAAGGGAGGAAACAAATGCATTGGCAAAGACGATTTCAGGAGCATGATCATGGAAAATACGAAGTCAGGGGAAATGGCAGCTCCAACACGAGCACACAACCGAATTAAACTAGATTGACGCCGAGATGCAGTGAGATTCTATGCGAGTTTCAATGAGGTTTAGACGAGAGCCAGCTGACGACCTGTCTATCTATTTTTCGTCCCCATATATGTATTTTTATCCAAAAGGATCAAAGAATGCCAAAATTAAAGGTAATTCCTGCAAAGCAGAAATCACGAGCTACAACGGCGTTCTCTTGATTACTAGTACTAGTGTAAGTACTCAAAAGGTACTCCTGATTAGTGGCTAGCACATCAAGGTAACTTTGGCATGACGTCAGTTCACTTTCTAATGGTCTGGAAGATATCCAGAGAAGAGATCACCTTTTCTCTGTGTCTGCGTCTGCATGGTAATCCGTCGAGAAGATAATCACATTACTCCCATGGCTTTACTTACTGTACTAATAGTTTCTTAGCCATAGGTAGGGATCGAAATGGCAAGGCACATTGGGAAATGGAGACCGGGATCGGTGAGTATGGGAGTAAAGGCGAGTGTGCATTATGTTCGATCGGGACATGCAAGCCACGCGACGAGAGAGGAGGGGGAGGGCAGCAGACCAGACGGTTCAGGAGGCGGATATTGAGAATCTCGCTTCGCGTTTCCCCGTGTTCTCATCAGAACTTGAGGGGGAGAGACGAGACGACGCCGCGCCATTACTCCTCAGCCCGGCCTCACCTCGTTCGACCTGGCGCGCGCGCATGCTCATGGGCACGGCAGAGACAACGCTGCAAATTGGCGCTTGCTGCGTTGCGTTGGGAAGTGCCATGGCGTTGGCCTAGTTTCTAGCCCTGCCGTAGAGAGGCTAAGGTGTAGAGGCTACCCGATCCTGCGCCAATCGAGTGAGCAGTGGCTGGCGAAAACTTGTGCGTGCATGTGCGTATCGGGCAAGATAGGACGAGGCGGATTGACTTCCGTTTCATGGCAAACAAAATCTGTGCCAAAGATTTGATCATCTCAGCGTGGAGTACCAAAGAAACAAAAACTGCATGCTGCTGTGCTGCCTGCTCCGGTTGGGAAACGCGACGCCGTTCGATTAGCCGACGTGAACAGCTCAGGCCATGAGGCATCACTGACGCATATGGAAGCCGAAAGATCCAGAGCCCGTGTGCGAGCTAGACGACGCTGCAAGGCGACATGACGGGCGCCCGAGTCAACAACGCCCTAGAATTCCGGATTTGTATGTTGCGCGACGGTGCGCGTGCCGCGAGCAAGAACAGTTTAATCGAAGCAGACGAAGCAATGGAACAGCTCGTGGAACAGACATTCTGAATGGGTGGAACAAGGGACACGAGAAGCGTACGTACAACGACGTTTTCAGGGTCTATATTTTTCTAGTACCGGACATTACAACATTGGACAATCTCGATTAATGGACTGGCTGCTAAGAAATGCTTGATTTATCCAGGTGAAGCCCCTTGGTCAGAACAGCGACGACATTTCAGAACAGAAAATGGTAATTTTTGGTCTTTTGGATGCGGAGAACCGGGCCTACGTCCCTGCAATCAAGGCTACTAGAGCTGGGCGAGAGCCTGGAAATCTTATACAGCAAAACTACACAAGGGAAAGCAAGAATGTCGTAGTTGGTAAAGCTGCAAATTCATACTTTTTGGGGTTTATTGTGTTTCTAATTTTTTTGGTCTTTTGGATGTGGCTTTTACCAAGAAACTGTCAATATGAATTTGCTGCTTTACCAACTAGGAAACTGTCAATATCAATTTGCAGCTTAACAACTAGACGAGCATATGAAACAAGGTAGAGTAGCACTGCAATATCGCCCGGGTTACAACAAATGCACGACTGGGCAAAGGAAAGTAATCCTTCAACAGAATGAATCAACTCACTCATTTTTCCTTGGAATTCATCATCATTTTTTGATATCTATGTTCGGAAAAGGGAAGATAGCCAGCCCTGCAAGGCTGTAGCGTCTAGAATATCTTGACAAGATTATAATAAGAACGAGCGACCAGTCCACGTTGGGTGTAGAAACATGTACGGTGGTACCCAATTGTAGCGAACAGACGATTGGAGTGATGATGCAATTTGCACGCTCAACATGTACGGTAATACCCAACAACCGCGGCACACAATTTTTGGGCAACAGAATCACTTCTAGCACTGAACAAATGTTAGACAATGAGCCGACAAGGATAAATAGCACCCCAGGAACCAAAATTAAGTGATATCTCTGAACGGACATATGTGAGGTGAGGTTATAGAATCAAATTAAAAATTCATTGTTTCACTTGTTCAAGGTCATTGTTTCTCTATTCGCAGGGACAAAATTAGTATGTAACAAAGGACCAACAGAGAAATTTTGATCCTGATTAGTCTATTTCTTCTTCTCAGCAGCAGGTGCAGACCTGCAAAAAAAGGGAAGGATCAGCTTATTTGTGCACCATAAACGCAGAAGATCCATGTTTCAAATTGCGTAATTCAGTAAACTGAAGAACGATATACCAGGAGCAACAAATTAGTACAGTACTTAACACCATGAACCAGTACTACTACATCCATCTTTCAAGTATTCACCATTAAACTAGGAACATGCACTTGCACCCCATTTACAATGAAACAGAAATATTTCATTATTCTTTACAATCAAAAGCACTAAAAACTTACCACTTAACTGTACATAATATCACAGGTCAAACACTTACATTAAGAAATAACTAGCCAATAGAATTCCAGGTGGAAACAATGATTTAATAACTATGATCTGACAAAACATGATAACAGTCTGCTCTATAAAGTTTGTATTACGGTAATGCCTACAAAACATGTCATTGCACGCAAACACTTAAAAGTTATGTTATTACCTAAACAACGCCAACGATTTCAATGGTGAGTCTTAATATACTACAGCAATAAAGAACTCAGAACTGGATAAACCAGTATTAAGGAATAGAATGGAACCAAAAACAGTAGAAATGGTACAGAGAAGTGAATCACCTCATCTTCCTGAGGACACCAGCCATCTCCTCTCTTGTTTGCTCTCTTGTGAGTGCCAAGCTTTCCCTGGGCCACCTTGAGTGCACGCTTGTCCTTCCCGACCTTGAGCAGCTCAGTGATGCGCTTCTCATAGGGAGCAAATCCTGAAACCTCCCTAATCAAGCCTCTGACAAAATTCACCCTCTTTGTAGCTTCTGAAATAATTGGGCCACGACAGGGGCATAAGAACAGAACTGAAGTAAATAAAAACAGGAATAACTCATCAGGGATGCATACAGGATTTTGTAAGGTTTCAAGCATTTAGTGAGATGTTTTAGAAACAAAATCAATATGTGATTAAGCTTCCACGTTATGTCCCACGGTAAATATCTGCCTCCAGGACTAGCAACTTGGAGTAATGAAACCTCCAGATTGCCAAAGGTGAGATGAGGCATGATGATTAACAATAAATACACAAACATTTCAACCAGTCGATGAGGCGAGCGATTTACAGCCTGGATCGGGAATTACGAAGAAAAGCGAAGCTGCATGTCACCTGGAATGGGTAGGATCAAGACCCTAAACGCCGGCGGCTGTGTCCCAGTAGATGAGTAGTAACCTAGAGCGCGAGGGGGGCGAAATTCTATACACTCGTCCTCGAAATGGTGTCACTTCATTTAGTTCACTAATGGGCCAAGCCAGGTCGGGCCGGTCTGGTTGGGGCTTGCTGAACTCCTGGGACGCATGATATTTCTTTTTCGTTTTTCTTTTCTCTGTGCAATCTTTAAATCTTCTTTGGTATCCCAACTCACTGCGAGATTTCGAATTTGGGTAGAAAATCAGCCCACATATATGGATGCATATAATTTACATTCCTTTGGTAACTCTGAAGTAGAACATTACTTAATTATCAAATTTTTACTTAGACATTTAAAGCTCCATGCGGTGAACTCGACCGCGGCCGTAAACCTCAAACTATTTAAACATCTTAGAGAATGGTTCAGAGGGACGAGGTATTTGAAGGGAATTATCTACGATTTGACGATAGAGCGAGCGGGTTGGGGTCCCTAGCCCACTGATCCGTATTGGCCCGGAGCTCCCACAAGGTCAGAGCCAGCTCAATGATTCTCAGGCAGGTAAACCTGCTAATGGGTTGAAATCCTCCAAACTGAAGCCTAAACCAAATCGACAAAAAGCTGGATGCGTGGGACGTAGCGTTCGGTGCTGGAACAACATATCATTTGGATCAGATGTAATACGGCACTGGTACTTAAGAAACGTTAGTTGGAACTGTAAGAATAGAAAGATATATTGCAAGAATAGAAGGATATATGTAAGTAGGAAATATATATTGTAAAATAGAAAGAGTATATCAGATTACGATCTGATATCTTGGTTACCATCCTACTAGGATAATTTAGGGTAGGAAATAATTATTCAGGGTATGAGATAATTGTAATATTTTTTCCATGTATAACCAATCTTCAACTATAAATAAACTTGCGGTCCGAGACAAAGGGTTCAACGCTTTCCCACTCTTCAACATGGTAATTAGAGCCGATCTTCCACAATACATCTAGCTTTAGACTAAGCTCGCCGGCGTCATGGCGGCGACGTCGTCAACTATGTTGTCGGCAACCTTACTGAGCTCCTCAGTCTCTGAAAAACTTTCAAGAGACAACTACCTCCTGTGGAAGGCGCAAGTACTTTCTCAAGTGAGGGGAGCGCGACTGCTTGGTTACCTAGATGGAACCATAGCTCCCCCTGAAGAGAAGATCGCAGGGACAGAGAAGGGACAGGCGGCAGAAAACCCGGCATACAGTGCATGGGTGGCTCAAGATCAACATATCTTAGGTTATCTTCTTGGAACTTTATCAAAACAAATTTTGAGTCAAGTTATCTCGTATGACACGTCCAGGGACGTATGGGTTGCATTGGAGAACATGTATGCAACCCAGTCAAAATCAAGGATTAACAACTTGAGAATCAAGTTGGCCAACGCCTCCAAAGGTAACAAGTCGGTGTCCACCTATTTTGCTGAAGTCACAAGTTGTGCTGATGAACTTGCAGCTGCGGGAAAACCTCTTGAGGAGGACGAAATCATCGCATATATTCTAGCCGGACTAGACCAAGAGTACAACTCTTTTGTCACGGCGTTGAACGTCCAAAAGACTGACATCACTCTTAGTGATCTTTTTGGACAGATGCTAAATTTTGAGACCAGGCAAGAGCTCCTTCAAGGAGAAAGTGATTTCAAGTCCTCAGTAAACTCGGCATCAAGGGGACGTGGCAACTCGTCTCGTGGGTTCTCACATGGCGGCCGTGGAGGAGGTCCAACGGTGCAAACCGTGGTGGCCGAAACTCAAGTAATTATCGTAGAGGCGTTGGTGGAAGACGTGGCGAATACTCTTCAAATAATTCCGCCAACCGCAACAACGACAAACCAACCTGTCAAATCTGCTTCAAGGTGGGTCATACTGCATCTAGTTGTTGGCACAGGTTTGAGGAAGAATATGAACCATATGAAAGATTGGTGGCATCTGCCATGACTTCGGCCTACGGAGTCGACACAAACTGGTACATGGATAGTGGTGCAACAGACCACATCACAGGAGAGTTTGATAAAATGTCTGTAAAAGAAAGGTATCGTGGACAGGATCAAGTGCATAATGCAAACGACACAGGTATGGGAATAAGTAATGTTGGTCATTCATTTATTCGTACCCCTCAAAAGAGTTTTAGACTTGACAATATCTTGCATGTACCAAGCACTTCTAAAAGTTTACTCTCTGTTCATCGCTTTACTCGTGACAATCACATATTTATAGAATTTCACCCTTGGTTCTTTTTAATTAAGGATCAGGACACGAGGAAATTGGTTCTTTTTAATTAAGGATGAGGACACGAGGAAGGTTCTATTCAGAGGCCAATGTAGATATGGCTTGTATCCTCTCACTCCACAAGACTGGAGATCAGACCACATCACCCTCAGTGCCACCAAACTACCCTTCTTGCGGTGGCACGATCGTCTAGGCCATCCTGCCACTCCTATTGTTAGAAAAATTCTTAGTAAAAATAATATTGTTCCAACAGACATATCGAGGTTGGAACAGATTTGTGACTCTTGTTAGCTTGGAAAGAGTCATCAACTTCCTTATTTTATTTCCACCAATGTGTCGCATTCACCGCTTGAGTTAATTTTTTCCGATGTTTGGGGAAAGACTCCAAAATCAGTTGGTCATTTTGAATATTACGTAAGCTTTATTGATGATTTCAGCAAATATACTTGGATCTATCTCATAAAGAAAAAAATCTGATGTTCTTCATGTCTTCCAAAATTTTCAAGCTCGTGTAGAGAGGCGATTCAACAAGAAGAACATTGCTCTACAATCTGATTGGGGTGGAGAGTATGAGAAGATAAACAGTTTTTTACAAAAATGTGGTATTGCACACCACATCTCTTGCCCGCATGCACATCAGCAAAATAGATCCGATGAACGCAAACACCGACATATTGTGGAAATTGGACTTACGCTCCTAGCAAATGCCGGTATGCCTTTGAAATTTTGGGATGAAACTTTTCTCACTGCCACACACCTCATAAATATTCTACCTAGCAAAATTCTTGAATATTCTACCCCTTTTGAGCGTCTCATTGGCACAAAACCATACTCTAGTCTTCGTGTGTTTGGATGTGCATGTTGGCCAAACCTCAGGCCATACAACACCCATAAACTCGAATATCGATCCACTCAGTGTGTGTTTATTGGTTATAGTTCTCATCATAAGGGAGTAAAATATTTAGACATCAAAACTGGCCGTGTCTATGTCTCTAGGGATGTAGTATTTGATGAAAACGTTTTTCCATTCAAAAAACTTCATCCAAATGCTGGTAAAATCTTACAAAAAGAAATCCTTCTCCTACCGGAAAATCTTAAGTCTACACTCTTTGATCAAGGGGGCGAATTAAATAATAATCAAATGACTAACCCATATATATTTGTTAATCCTGTGCGTGAGCATGAATTTTTAGGAAATTTGGAAGGAGATCGAAATGAAAATGAAACATGGAATGAAGAGAGAATTGATTCACCTGCCATAACTGCAAGCAGCAGCATGCAATCCCAGACGCATCAGCAATCTAATGAAAGAGTAGAACAACAAAGCGCGGGTGCGGGCCACCAATCAGGAGCGGATGCGCCGACACTTTTCATGTCATCCAGTCAACAGCAAATCAACATTGATGAAAGTAACCAACGGGAAAGTGCCACGTCACCCAGATCCTCATCGACTACGGGATCATCTGTGGAGCAGCAGATGCACACACGACCAGTTACTAGACTTCAAAGAGGCATAAGTAATCCTAATAAACTTTATCCCGGTCTGATACGTTATGGTCTTTTAACTTCCACAGGCGAACCAGAAAGTACGGAGGAAGCTCTATAGAACAAACTTTGGAAAAGAGCTATGGAGGAAGAATATGGTGCACTAATAAAGAACAAGACGTGGCATCTTGTTCCGTCAAGTCAAGGGAAAAATGTGATAGATTGTAAATGGGTATATAAAATTAAAAGGAAGGCTGATGGTACAATTGATAGGTACGAGGCACGTCTGGTAGCAAAAGGATTCAAACAACGGTACGGTATTGATTACGAAGATACTTTCAGTCCCGTAGTAAAATCAGCAATTATTCGTTTGGTTCTCTCTATTGCGGTGTCAAAGGGATGGAACTTGAGACAGCTAGATGTACAGAACGCATTCCTACATGGTGTTGTGGAAGATGAGGTATATATGAGGCAACCACCTGGGTTTGAAGACAAAAAATACACCCTCTTATATATGCAAACTTGACAAGGCATTATATGGTCTGAAACAGGCTCCGAGAGCCTGGTACTCTCGACTCAGTACAAAGCTTCAAGAGTTCGGGTTCAGGTCATCTAAATCCGATACATCTTTATTTATTTATAACTAGCATGGTGCTACTATTTATATGTTAATTTATGTTGATGATATAATTATCACTGGATCTTCTCAGAAAATTATTTCAGATCTCTTACAATAATTAAGATTGCACTTTGCTCTAAAAGACTTGGGCGATCTACATTTTTTTCTGGGAATTGAAGTTAGAAGAACCCATGAAGGTATTATACTCACACAAGAAAAGTATGCAATGGATCTCCTGACTAGAGTCGGCATGAAAGCATGCAAGCCGTCACCAACCCCTCTCTCAAGCTCAGAAAAATTAACGGCTCATGAAGGAACATCTCTTGATTCTGAAGATAGTACAAAATTTCGAAGTATCGTGGGTGCACTTCAGTATCTTACACTCACAAGACCCGATATTGCATTTTCAGTAAACAAGGTATGTCAGTATCTACATGCTCCCACTTCAGTGCATTGGACGGCGGTAAAACGTATTTTGAGATATGTTAAAAGTACATCTAATGTTGGGTTGTTGTACACCAAGTCTCAAATATCAACAGTCAGCGCATTTTCAGATGCTGACTGGGCCGGATGCCTTGATGATAGAAGCTCCATTGGAGGTTTTGCTATATTTTTTGGTTCCAATCTTGTGTCATGGTGTGCAAAGAAACAACCAACTGTGTCTAGATCAAGCACAGAAGTAGAATATAAGGCACTGGCAAATACAACCTCGGAAGTTATTTGGGTACAATCGTTGCTTGGTGAATTAGGAGTCAAAGAAAGTGAAGTGCCCCTTCTATGGTGTGATAATTTGGGTGCTACATATTTGTTTGCAAATCCTGTCTTTCATGCCAGAACAAAACACATTGAAATAGATTATCACTTCGTCCGAGAAAGAGTTGCAAACCGACAGTTGAGGATAAAATTTATTCACTCTGGTGATCAAGTTGCTGACGGTTTTACCAAGGCCCTGGCGACCAGAAAGTTGGAAGAGTTTAGACGTAATCTCAACTTAGTTATGTTGTGATTAAGGGGATGTAAGAATAGAAAGATATATTGTAAGAAAAGAAGGATATATGTGAGTAGGAAAGATATATTGTAAAATAGAAAGAGTATATCAAATTACGATCTGATATCTTGGTTACCATCCTGCTAGGATAATTTAGGGTAGGAAATAATTATTAAGGGTAGGAGATGATTGTAATATTCTTTCCATGTATCACCAATACTCAACTATAAATAAACTTGCGGCCCGAGACAAAGGGTTCAACGCTTTCCCACTCTTCAACAGGAACAATTAATATTAATCCACTTATCTAAAAAACAAAGATTCGATAGTTCGTCATCACCGATGCTACGTTACTCGTTTCCCAAAGCAAGAGGACCAATTCACTGAATAAGAAAATGAAGAAAACTTTTCATTCCCACGTCGCTGATGCTGGATTTTGCAGAGAATCGAAGCGACACGATAGGCTTAGCACCGTAGAAGAAGTGAAGTGGTAAAAATTTCAGAGTCCGTGGACATGGCCACCAGCACCACTGGCCCTCCTCTCCATCTCGAGGAACTGGCCGAGCGACGGCGCGGACGTTCCGTTCTCCAGGTGGCTCCGGAGGCAGAGCGAGAGCAGCAGCGCCCTGAGCTTGCCGCTCCTCCTCGCCCTCGCGCCCGGGCGGCGCCGGCCCTCCATGGCGTCTACGAGGCCGATTAGGCTCGCCAGCGTCATACCGCCACCCCCGCGTGACAAGGACCACGCCGACTGCGACAGGCAGACAGACAGGTTAGCGTAAGATCGCTCGTTGCATGTCGAGGAGTTGAGACGTCACAAGCTCTGTCACGGTACAAATAGCCTTTCCCTCTGATCCAGACCTCTGTGTCGAAATCAGCACTAGATGGCGAGGAAGAAGCGCAGCGAGAGGAGGTGAAGAAGTCCGTGCTGAAGGAGGCCGAGCAAGACGGATCGATATTTCTCAGCACCCCAGCTCGTATGTTCAAAGCTCCCAGCCCGAGAGGCCAGCCTTCCTGTCATTTATGGATCCCTGTTAAACCTTTGGATCAATCCGAAGCTGAACAGAGACAGTTTATCATAAATAAAACAGAGAAAAATAACTGCACCTCATGAGCCATGACTGGCTTCTCTTCCAGCTTGCAGAAGAAAGGCAGAGCTGCAGGAGTAACTGATCGGTCGAAGAGGACAGGATATGGGAGGCTCTTATATGGAGAGGGAAAAGAGGATATCACGTGAGAAAGGTACTGGTTGCTCAGCTTATATTATTGACCCCCCTTTGCTTCTCTTCGAGGCTTAGAAATTAAAAGTTAAAAATGCTGTTGCTGCAGGGACGCGAGCTCAGGAGGCTGTTATAGTACCCGTCAACTCTCGAACCATTGCATTCAGTTTTGGGCCACTCGGTGATATGATGTGTGAATGTGATTGTGTTAAGCCGCAGTGGATGCATCGCGTGGGCAAAGCAAAAACGAGGAGGTCCCATAGATAAATCTGGGAGAAACCTAGAAAGACGGTAGGAATCATTGACGGCGTAATCGGACGCCCGAGACCACGAAGAAAGCGAAAAGCGGGGTTAGGCCGTTCTGCACCTGCATCGCATCCTGTGCTTGACTGCTCTTGCACTCGCTGGCTTTTCGCTCAGGTCTCGAGTTTTCTCTCCTCTCTTGCCAGACCAGACCGGTGAGCAAACTCAAGACGTCGGATCGGAAGGACTGTGTCCTGTCGGAACCTGACGTCGTTCGATGTCTGCATCCCTTGACCCTCGTACGCTTATCCTAGCGCGACTTCATCAGTAGGCGTGTCGTGCCCCTCGATTAGGGTTTGTTTGTATATAACTAAATATTTTTTATTTGAACTGGATTGAGGGGATCGGAGTAAAAAATAGTTTATTTTTTTACTTCATTTCACTCCAATTTATTCCATTTCTTATTACCCAAACAAGCCCTTAGTGATGTAGACGTTCTCTGTTTCCGGACGACCCCTTGGGTCACGAGAATCGTAGGGTCGAGAACGAGTGGCAAGATCCTAACGGACCCAGGCAGCCGGGGACGCCGTGTGGGCCGTAGCGCGGCCCGATTTTCGGCCCGAAAACTAAAGCACGGTGGCGGATGAATAATGATTTTTTTATTTTAGCACAATTATTAAATTATTTAATATTAATAACATAATTTTTTACTAAACTAGCCACCCAGTCGTCAACGTCGTGGACGTTTTATCCACGTGAACAAGAAATCATTTAATATTTCTTCATTTTTTTCCTTCCTCCCCTTCCTCTTTTTTCCCTTCCTCCTCTTTCTTTTTTCCTTCCTCCCCTTCCTCTTTTTTCCCTTCCTCCTCTTCCTTTTTTCCCTTCCTTCTCTTCCTCTTTTTTCCTTTCCTTCTCTTCCTCTTCCTCCCTTCTCTTTCTCTTCCTCTCTCTTAGGTGGGTGTGAGAACCCCGCAATGCTGCGGGCTTTATAGCCTACTTGTCGTCCACGTCGTGGACGACATACCACGTGGTCCAACGCCCCCGTGACCGTAGGCGTGGACGATTTCTTGTCTACGTGGATAAATCGTCCATGACGTGGATAACTAGATGACTATTCTGGTAAAAAACCACATGTTATTAATATTAAATGATTTAATAATCGTGCTAGAATAAAAAAATCGAGATTGCAAAGCCGAGTTGGAATCGGTCTCAACTTGTGAGCCGAGGCTCGAATTGGGTCCAACATGTCGTTTTGAAATAAAGCGGGCCTATGAAAGCCACAAGCATAAGCCCACTCGCGCCAGCCCGCCTTGTGCAGCATCGTTGAAAGGCGCGGCGGACACTTGGGTTTGGGAAAGCAGCATCCAGCGCTGGTCTCGTCGGAGTCAGACTGCACTGCAGCCCCGGCGGCGCCGCGCCGTGATCGTCTTGACCTCCAGCCGCCCGTTGAACTGTAGGCTCTTCATGATGTTGAACAGCCTCTCCTTCGGGCTATCCAAATCCCACTGTACCTCCTGTGGCGATCCAACGGTTACCATGACCGCGACTGAGTGGTCGACGAATTGAACCCCGGCGGCAACCCACTCAGGGCGGGCGCCCCCTGGCTCGCCGCTGCATCTGCGCCTTCCCCCCCTGCCGTCCGCGAGCAGCAAGCCTGCCCCCGGTAAACTGCACAGAAAGGTGAAGCCCCCCACTTCTGATGTCGGCGACCGCGGCCGCAGCAGTGCGCCGTCTCTGCGGCGCCGGCGAGGTGCGTCGGGCGCTAGCGGTTCTGGCCCGCGGGACGAAGGCCGGCGACGCGACGCTGGACGTGACCGCATGCACCGCGCTCGTCCATGGCTGCTGCAAGAGCGGCGACGTGGCCGGGGCACGGAGGGCGTTCGACGTAATGCCGCGCCTGGGCGTGGCCCCAAACGAGGTCACATACACCGCGCTGATACACGGCTGCTTCGTTCACGGGCACAGAGAGGTGGGCTTCGCCTTGTTCGAGGAGATGAGGAGCCGCGGAGTCCAGCCGAACCTCTACACCTACAACTGCTTGATCGGGGAGTGGTGCAGGACAGGGGAACTCGAGCGCGCCCGTCTCCTATTCGACGAAATGCCTGTCAAGGGCGTCGTCCGCAATGTTGTCAACTACAACACCCTCATCGCAGGGCTATCTAGACACGGCAAGCTGAAAGATGCCGTCCAGCTGCTGGAGATGATGAGAAGGGAGGGTATCAATCCAAACATAGTGACGTTCAACCTTCTCATTGATGGCTATGGCAAGGTTGGGAAGATGTCAAATGCCTTGCATTTCTTCAACCAGATGAAGGCTGCAGGGTTACTTCCCAGTGCGGTGACATTCAATACGCTTATTTATGGGTTCTGCCATGTTAGAGATATTCCACGGGCGATCAGGGCTTTCTCGGACATGAAGGAGCGGGGTTTGTCACCCACCAAAGTGACGTACACCATACTCATTGATGCATTTGCCAAGGGAAATGAGATGGACAGGGCACTCGAGATGTTTACGGAGATGGAGAAGGCTGGTTTGGAGGCGGATGTACATACTTATGGTGTCCTCCTACATGCACTCTGCATGGAAGGGAAGATGATGAATGCCAGGAAGTTGTTCCAAACAATGGACTCGAAAGGTATCAAGCCGAGTAATGTTGTATATGACATGATGATATATGGCTATGGGCGGGAAGGAAGCTCATATAAGGCTTTGAGGCTGATCATGGAGATGAGGAAGAGTGGCATGGTTCCAAATGTTGCTAGCTATGGATTGACGATCCGTCTTCTCTGCAATGAAGGGAAGTGTCAGGAAGCTGAGGCTTTGATTGAGGACATGGATCGTGCTGGTCTGCGAACAAGTGAATCCGTAAGGGTAATTTTGGATGCTAAGGCAAGATTGGATGGTTCCGCCGATGGCTCTTTTACTTAAAGTATTTGGTATCTTCCAAGACAGGTGTTACTATAATTATCAAGACAAACTTGACATGCAAAGAACTGCTAGATAGTCTTTCTTGTAAAAAAATGGTTGATGGTTTATTGAGCTTCCTCTCAACAATGGGCGATGAAGATGAAAATCCATTTACTGAGATGTTTTCGTGCCAGACGAGGTTAGTACAATTTTCTTTTCCAATTAGATTTTAGTCATGTAGGAGAGTTCTGGCACAACATTAAAGCTGTTGTCTTGTGACCATAATGTCATAGATTCGAGTCTTGAAAATAATCTCTTGTAAAAATGCAGGAAAATCTACGTACAAAAGACACAAAATAGGTCGGACTCTTCCCCAAACCCTGCGCAAGCAGGAGCTACGTGCAACAGACTGCCTTTTAAGTAGATTTTAGTCATGTACAATCATTTGTTTTTTTTTGTGCACACACCAAGCTGTTGTTAGGTGGTTTGGACATATCCAGCGGAGGCCTCCAGAAGCACCGGTTAACAATGAGATTTTAAGAGGTAGATAAAATATTAGGAGGGGTAGAGGACGACCAAGGTTGATCTGGGAGGAGGCGGTAAAACGAGATTTGAGAGATTAGAATGTATCCAGAGACTTAGCTCATGATAGGACCGCATGGAAAGTAGCAATTCATGTGCCAGAACCTTAGTCTTGTTTCTTTTTTTATTTTTTCTCCTTTTTTTCTTTTTTTCTCCCTTTTTTTCTCTCTTTTTTTCTTTTTTTTCTTTTTTCTTGTTATTATATCTCTTCCTCTTTTTTACTTCATTGATATTAGGTTTCATGTCTAGCCGACCCCAAAATGCTTGGGATAAAGGCTTGGTTGTTGTTGTTGTACCAAGCTGTTGTTAAGTTTAAGGCCCCGCTTGGTTTTGCTTTTTTAAGACTCGCTTATATAAGAAGTAAGTCTTGTTGTTCTTTGGTTGATTATGAACTTGTTGAATAAGTTCATGTTATACTCAATAGTTGGTTGCTATCCATCTCTTTCTGTTTTTATTGACTGCTTGTCATTTTCTCGCACGAACAGGCCAGGAACGGGAAGTTACCATGCATTAAATCAGAGTTCCATGGATCAGTTCCAGTCCAACCATAACACCGGTCAAAAAGTGACACATGACATTCTTACTGCATTTGGAAAAGTTTCATATGTATACCTGTCTTTCTTAAAACATTCATTCAAGTTACATCTGGCAAAAATATCATGAGATTGGTTTTAGTTTACAAGCTAAACGCCCAAGCCCGGTCGTCAAATTTCCTTCAGATCTCTCCAGTTGCGGTATGCTGCTACGAGACTGCGTGCTTCATTTGGCTTCAGGAATGAGACTTGTCCCCCAGATTTATCATTCTCCATGACGTAACCACTTCATCTGTCGCGTTACGAATCTATTTTGCCCCATAAAAGTACATATTTTATTTTTATTTTTGTTCGGAGATGTTGTTACTATTTCTGTTTCCAGAGTAGAGATCTTTCTATTGATCGAGGCTTCAGAGTTTTTTCCTCCTTTTGAGATATAAAAGCTTTTTGTTTTATGGGTGTCGTCGGCATAATACAAAATAACAAATCGATAAATATCATGAAACAGTTGGTTCGTTTCGTATCGTATAGTATTTTGATACCATCACATTTCACTAGTGCCGATGATGTAGTGCTGGTAGATAAAACTAGGGATGATGTTGATAAAAAATTAGAGTTATGAAGACAAACCTTAGAGTCCAAAGAGTTTAGACTTAGTAGGACCAAGACCGAGTATATGAGGTGTCACTTTAGTGGTGTTAGTCGTGAAGAGGGAAATGTTAGTCTACAAGGACAAATAGTATCTAGAATGGACTCTTTTTGATACTTAGTGTCAATGTTACAAAACAATGGCAATATTGATGAGGATGTTTGTCACAGGATCAAGGTAGGGTGGATGAAATGGTGACAAGCCTCTGGAATCTTATGTGATATTAATGTCCCATAAAAGCTAAAAGGAAGTTCTATAGTACGGTGATCAAACCCGTGATGTTATATAGGTCGGAATGTTGGTTAACTAAATGACAACATGTCCAACAAATGAGTGTCGCAGAGATGCGCATGCTACGGTGGATGTGCGGGCACACGAAGAGACACCGAATAAGGAATGAGCGATTCATGATAGGGTAGGGGTGGCATCGATTAAAGAGAAGTTAGCTCAACATTGGTTTGAACATATCTAGCGGAGACCTCCAGAAGCACCGGTTAACAGTGAGATTTTAAGTGGTAGAGAAAATATTAGGAGGGGTAGAGGACGGCCAAGGTTGACCTGGGAGGAGGCGGTAAAACGAGATTTGAGAAATTGGAATGTATACAGAGACTTAGCTCATGATAGGATCGGCTCGAAAATAGCAATTCATGTGCCAGAATTTTAGTCTTTTTTTTTCTTTTTTCTTGTTGCTCTTATATCTCTTCCTCTCTTTTACTTCATTGAAATATATATATATAATTATTGGGTTTCATGTCTAGCCGACCCCAACATGTTTGGGATAAAGGCTTGGTTGTTGTTGTTGTTGTATCACAGTTCACTAGTATTGTTTGTGAGCTAGGAACTGATAAAATGTGCTAGGTATCATGGCAACTCAGTCAGGTTCTAGTGTCATGTTTCACTAATTACAACAGCAATAACCATGCCTTTATCCCAAGCATGTTGGGGTCGTCTAGACATAAAACCTAACAATTTTTTTTATATTTTTTAATTAAGGATTGGGTTTCATTTCCATGAGAATGGCTAAGTGTAGTTGTTGGCTCGCCAAGCCTATCACAAGTCACAACCCTTCCTACTTTACCCAGGCTTGGGACCGGCTATGTCATTACAACATAGGTGGAGTTGTCCTGTTTCACTAATTCTGCATTTATTAACCATATGACAATGATTATCATGTTCCACTGTTCCGGTGATGATCTTATTCTGTGTTGATTCCCTGAGAGCATAAAAACTGGTTTGCTAATTCAGTTAAGACTTGTAATCTGAAGTCATTTAAAATCAGCACTAGAGCCATTTATTTATTAATTGCCTCCAACCTAGTGGGGATATTTGTTACTTGTGTTGTTTCGTCAAGTTGAAACATCTCTGTTTCCAGCTCAGGAGTCTCCTTTTTTACTAACTGCCCTCTTTCACCAATTTGTTGCTGGTAAAGATGCCTATGCACTCTCCCAAGGTCTCAAGGTAATTGCTTGCATTGATAAGACCCTGGAACAGAGAGAAAGCAGGAACAACAATGGACATTGTTGCTGCACAAACTAAGGCTATCGAGGTAACCTGCTATTACTATAAAGTAGATTACATGGAACAGACATTCTTTCTGACTTCTGAACATCTCTATCAAGTAGCATATTGGCGGATGGGAAATTTGAAATATAATGAGATGGAACTCGGAGATTAATATTATTTGGAAACAACCCCTGCTCAGGCTCAGGAGGTATACCTTCTTAACTAGAACAATGAAGTATGTATTTTCTACATGTTGCTTGTACTGGACAACGGTGTCTTGTCCATATATCTGGCAGTGATTACTCTGCCCTTTGAGGCAGGCTTCATGGGAATTCATTTCAGAGAACAACAAAGATCTGACGATCCATTATATTGCATTTATACCCCTGTGATTGCAAAAGTCCATAAAATCTTTCCAGATGATCCCATTAACGGATTCTTTGGCAACTCCATCTTAACCCTAGTGGTATTAAATGTTACTCTGTACAATGTTGAGAGAACATATATAACATTAGGTACTTCAGAAGGATAGGGAAATGCTATTCTATACTCTCTGTTTTTTAAATTGTTGTCATTAGAAACAACTCTAGTCTATTTTTGAACTAGAATTCTTGTCCAAACGACAACAATTTAAAAACGGAGGAAGTACACATCATGCAACACCTTATAAGTTCAACAGCAGAAAATTGTGAAACAAGAAAAAACACTGACGCCAGCAGGGGCACCAAATTCCCCACCCAAAAAACTTCATACGTGTACAGCTATACAAAAACTCCCATTTATCAGTACTTGGAGCCCTGATCAAGAGAACTGTCTGTCAGATTGTGTATCAATATTGTTCGTCTAATCTTTCATAGTTCTGTCCTCAAAACGGTTTGTGCCTCCTAAACTGTGCCAGACCAGAGCATTGCAATTTACCATTTGTGCCATGCAACACGAATTAACAGTGAGCTGAAGGAGTCTCATTGAGTAGACCCCTCGCACCAAGTGCAAAAAGTGCAATAGCAGGCCTTGTCCCAGTTAACAATCACCTATAGCATCAGCACCAAAATGAAAGTCTGCAGTTCAAAACTGCTTGTTGGCAAAAATATTTCTCAGGTGCCTACAGGGCTTGCGGAGCCGCAAGCTGCTGCAGTGCGGAAAATAAGCATTGCATGCATTTACTCCTCCGTATCCTGAATAACCTCTCTGACAGATAATATATCATCACGTGGATGAGCAATTTCCACAACGACACTAACTTCATCTCCCACTTTCCCATGTGAAACTACTGTCCAAACTTGCATCCCAACCTGTCAGTAGCATTAGACATTAGCATTGGAACAACAATACTCATGAGAGGAAAAATAGACAGAGGAAAAGGGACATGGTTAACATGAGAATTATTCCTTCCCTTTCTCAATACATCAAGTCTGAGTAGGCTATGAAAGGGATGTAGTGACTTTCTGGAACTAACTAAAGAATATGAGCATCTAAGTGTATCCTAGGACTACACATATGGGTGGGCGGTTAAGTTGCTACACCACAAAATGCCCACAGGCTGGATCTCTCCAGTAGCTACACAAATTGGCTGTCTTCAATTAATTTCCAATGGGAGAAGGGTGCCAATTAATTTTCTTCAGCTAGTTTGGATAAGTTTTACCAGGATTGCATTGAATACTTGAACGCTTAAGTTTTACTACACTCATGCGGTCATGCCATTCTCCGATTGTGAAGCATGTGTATTTTGGTGACCCAGCTCTTTCTTTATATAAACAGAACTAAAACTGCCCAAAAAACAGTTTTAAGTTCTCAGGATCGATGAAAGGATGAGGAATCAGTCGGCTAGAGCTAATAAGAGTTAATTGAAACATATGCACAGATTCTGCAGCTAGTGCTCCAAAACTACTCTGATGAAACAAGGACGCATTGTATGAAACCATTGCACTGCTAAATGGAAAACCTTGCAAGTAAAATGTTGACCTACCTCCAACAAAAGCAGAACTGCCATGCGATCCTTGATAAACTTAAGAATCAGTGACTTATATTTCCTTCCCTTTTGCTGTCTCCTCAAGTATTCCAACAACCAATACCTTAAGCTGTTGCTCTGAAGCTTCCTAGCTACTTTAACATGCATACTTGTAATAAATGTCATTCCTTCCAAGTCGGCAGCAGAATATGGTGGAGAATCACCTCTAAGAAAAGCTTTTACCTACAATTTAATTGCCATACATATATTCTTTAGATCAAATTACAATGATAAATTGATGAGAAATTAAGAACTAAGAAAGATAGCAAGTTCCTATACATAATTACAAATTTCTTGAACCCTATGGAACTCTTCCTGATCCATAAGAATTACATAGGTATATTTACCTGATAATGAGCTAGCAGATCCACATATCTTCGAATAGGAGAGGTGAATTGCACATAACCAGGAATACCAAGCACACCATGTGGTACAGGTTTTTGAAAATCCATTTCTGCGGCACGGAGCACACCAATATTGGCAAAGCTCCTTGCAGGCCCTTCAGGTACATGAGAAAATGCTGACACTGATGTGTTAGACTGGGGGTGCCCTCTGTATGGCAAAGGAAGATTGTTATCAGAACCAAAAGCAGCCACTGCCTCTCCACAAAGTATCATCATCTCAGATACCAGCTGCATTGCTGGATTGTTTTGGTCTTCAACATATAGATTAATATTTGGTTCTGGGTCATCAGGATTTGGCACCTTGATACGTGGCTCTATCATTGCAGTGTCTATTGAACCCTGCAGACTTCAGAGTGTAAACTTAATCGAGTAATGGATCAGGTAGTCTCCAGAAATGCAAGCTTTTTTCTAAGTGGCATAAGAATTGAATGGTGTTAACCTAAAAAGGAAAATGAATATCGCAAGTAGTCAATGGAAATATCTGGATTTACTTTCCAAGATACCTCATTGTTGACTGAAAAAATGTGTGAAGAGTGACAAATGGTTTACTTTAACAAAAAATGCAGATTCAAGAAAAGAAAAGTTTAACATTACTGATGTTGTGTTGACTGTTGATAATTTTGTCATTGCAAGAAATTATAGCTACAGTGTGTTCTTTCATTTTGCAAATCACAAGTAGCTCCAGCAAAAGGATGAATTACAATCCATAATATAGCAAAGCCAATTTAGCACCTACCTGGCTATGACGCCACTGTGCACGAATAGTAGCAGCTTCTTGAAGAATCCTAAGTTCCTCCTCTTCCTCCAGGTTCATGTACAGTAATTCAGTTGCACCTTCATATGTTAACATGTAGGTAGGTTTGATGACTGAATTCTCTATAGTATATTCTGCAATACTGTGCGCATCACAACCGGAATGTTAATGATTTCTCTATGCTCTTATGACTTCTATTTTAGAAAATGTCAATCATGAGTGAGGGTTGACTAAGAAATCAGAAAGGGGAAATAATTGAGCATTACCTCCCATCTGAGTCTAAAATCACAGCAACGCTGACGGATTTGCATTCTTTACTCTGCTGCAAACTCATAGCATTCATGGCAAGCCTCTCTGGGAACATCGGAAAGGTAGCAGTTGGTAGAAAGATTGAGGTCCCTCTGTGCATTGCTTCCCTGTGGACAAGAAACGGTTTGCTAAGATGCTAATGCCAGAGAAGATAGAAGAACATGAGCTGCGGCAATGACCTATCAATGATGCTCCGTGGTTTAACCAAACACGTTGGGTCAGCAACATGTATCCAGACCTTTATCCTACCATCAGGTAGTCTAGTTGCACTCAGTGCATCATCAAGCTGGGTCATCCAAAAACTTCCAAAGTCAAATGGATTTCTTTTTGGGTCCTGGTGGTACATATATTTTTATGTGAAAAAACACAATGGCAGAAGAAAAGGAAACATACTTCATCAGCCTCATCTACATCAATGGCGTACACTTTCAAAGTTGAAAGATCCGTCCTGATATTCTGTAAAGACAAAATGGAGGTGAAGTAGAAATGTATATACACAAATGAATGGTGGAAGTGTCATGTACAGTAGTAACTGTATGTACCAGGTCCGAATCAGGGAAGTCCAACAGAAGTTCCTCAACAACTGAAAGAACTTCCTCAGTGTACCTGATACGAACATCATACTTGAAAAGATCAAGATTGACATGTACAGGGAAGTATCCAACATTTATAAGGAGCTTTAGGGCAGCTGATGATGTCCTCGAGAACCCCATAGCCTTGAGAATCTGCCATTAGATTAACATCCATGTTGGCCAACATCAACAAGAAGGGAACACTCATATTTTTTTCCATAGATAACCATGTTAGATTAGGAACGTTTTGAGTAAGAGCCTGTTCAGAGGATTGGATGCTAAGAAGCTAACTTTATGATAATAAGGATTTCGGACACCAAACAACAAGTGGTAGTGTAAAAAATGCCAATTTTTATGATATTTTGTTTGCTCACATAAATTATGTACTAAATAATGCATGGCAAAATTATGAGAGTACAATCTGATTTTTACATTTCCTGCTAATCTTCTTTGTTCATCATCACATGCATCAACTGCATATGCCTCCAGCGCCTCAATTTTTTGTCTGACTTTATCTTCTATCAACCATGAACTTTTAGGGGGCTTAGAGTCCATAGGCAATGCTTTGGTGGACTTGAGTAAGTGGACAAATTCTTCCAGATCTTTCTCAGCTGCCTCTTTAGCAAGTTTCCGTTGTAAAAGTTCCTCCACCTACTACCAGATGACAAGTATAAATCCACTCACCAATACAACAATGCAGAAATTATAGAGATTAATTGAAAAAAAAGTAATTAACAAAACATAAAGTTGCTTAAAACACACACACATACATGCTACTCTCTCTAGATCCACAATGTTGGACATCATATAGCACCCAACCATGAGTCCAGACGAAAAAAGGTGAGAATCTAAAATTCGTCCAAGAGGTAAAACTGGTATCCAGCTCATGACATGTACTCAGCTATGAAGCTTTCACACTGGAAAATGATAAGCAAAACAGATACCAAAAGGCCCAGTGAATATTTCATGATCTCAATATCAATTTATGCAAACTAGTAAGCTATGACAGCAGGATCAAACAGACACAGCACTCCTAGATGGTGCAACCTTTAAAGATGCAACATCTTACTTGCCAAGCTAACATAAAATAGTCACAAGATGCAAGTCACACATATAATGAGAAAATATACCTGAGCAGGTGGGCGAGGTTGGTATATGGAATAATCTCTCTTCTCTACCTTGACAAAATATACTATATCCCTTGACAACAAGAAATGTGCACAGTAGCTTTCCAGAGATTCTTTGCTACCATAAACTATCTGAGAAAATCACAAGAACCAAAGCAAAATATGTAAGGAGAAAATAAGAAATCAAACAAATCTAGTGGAAACCTGACCTCTGCAAACTCCTCAACTGTTATAGGTTCATCCTTCTCAGAAAGCTCCATCCAGGCACACTCTAAAACAGTTGGGTCCTGTAAACAATTATATTAGGTTCTCACTCATAATGAACATTATACATAGTTGAAAACTACGGTTACAGATCGTTTGCTCACCAAAAGATCTTGCGCTTTCTCAAGAAACTCAACTATTCTTGAATAATCAAAGTCCAAGATACCAGGTACAACATATGTAACCTGCTGGGGCTTTATAGAAGACAAGATACCGTTCTGTATAAAATCAAAACAGACATGTGATTAGGCAATACATAGCCTCTGTTCTTACCCTATAACAATAATAATAATAATAATAATAATAATAATAATAATAATAATAATAATAATAATAATAATAATAACAATAATATAAATGTGTGTTCAGATAATTCAATAGATACTGGTTGCTCTGTTTGAAAATTATAGTAAGCTTTTCTTATAATACCTGATCAGTCACAACCCAATTTTTCTTTCCATCAGGCCTTTCTACAACAGCAAGCAAAGATCTCTCAGAATCTTTCTGAAACTCAAGCAATAACCCTTTCTGTAATGTTCTTTTATCTATCTTATTATCAGACAATTCCTTTGAACCCTGCAATCCTATCCTGAAGAAGAAAAATTCAAATAATAAGTTTTGGGATTAGATGGTTAGAAAAAACAGTTAAAAACAAGAAAATACTTCCACAACATTCAAGAAATTATCATAAACATTTTGCAAACATGCCCAAGGAAATATAAAGAAACTGAAACACCCTTGTTTGTCTTGCTTTTTCTCACTGAGCTGAAGACCTTATTATATTGCTAATGAATAGCATAATGACATATTTACTGTGTGGTAACAAACTTGGACATTAGCTATCTGGATATCTATAATTTAAATACTTCCATATTACAGTAGATTATATAATACAACACTACCAAGGACAGGTGATGCAAACAATTGAACTTCTATGGAGATCATAGACTTGAAATGACCCATAGAGTCCAACATAGCCAAAGTAATCTATCGCCATTTTCCACTCTTGTTTGTACTAAACTATATGAAGTATTGATTCCACAGAAACGTAGCAATGGTCTAACTTAAGTTTAGCCAGTCATGTAAATAGAACACCACTATGCTTGCTGTCTATTGATTTTGGTGTCTCCTTCACAAAACGTCCGCAATACCTTACTATCGTTTGATCTAGAAACGAGGAGATTAAATTATAAGCAGTCCTATCCCTGAGTAAACTTCCTCCCAGCGAATAGGGAAAAAGGAATGAACAAGTCGCTCCATAGTTTTGTTTCAGTGGTTTGAGTGCTCCGCAGAGCAAGCCAACCAGTTCAAAACGGGAATCGTGCTACTATTGAACAGGGATCCATTAAGTACAGTAGAACCCAGTAGCTAAATGCACACAAGCACATGCGTGCGGTGCACGCATAACTCACTATGCGCTGGCTCGAAATGTGATAGCGAATTTACGGAGCGTGGAGGGCGCATTACTTTGCCGAGACCCGGACGCGCCGACGTGACCGGAGCTCCTCCAGGACCGAGTCCACGAGGCTATGCGCCAGATGGCTCCTGCAGCCGCCGTGGAGGAGGGAGGAGCACCCGCCCGCCAGAGCGGCGGCCGGGCGGACGGCGCAGCGGAGGGGCCGGAGGCGGAAGAAGGCGAGTGCCGCCGAAGAGTAGCCGCCAGCCGCCCGCGCCGCCATGGGCGACGGCCTCATCGACGCTCGCCGGAGAAGGTTCAGCCCGGGGAGCGCGCGATGTTCGGGTGGGGGCTCGCCTCCCGCCGATAAGAGTCGACAAGCTCCCGTGAACGGAAGGCGGGGATGGAGCGAGCGAGCGTGTGTGACGGGGAGAGGTGCGCTGCTGATATTGCACCGCCGCCGGGAGGAGGGGACGAGGGCCGAAAAAAAGTGCCCGACGCCACGACGCGATTTCACGTGGGCCCCCGCATCCGATTCGTCATGGCATGGGCCTTACTCTCATGGGGTCCGTTTCGTGGACTCTTGGGCCTGTCCATCGTGCTGTTCGGGCTTAAAATTAATGGGTCCGGCCACACCCCAAAAAATGGGTTGGTCCATACATACATGGGCCGCCAGAGAGGCGTGTGCTTAGCTCTCCGTCCTGAGAAAGAAGCGAAAGAACAGAACAGAACCCGCCTGATGGCCACGCAGTCTTAGCTAGCATCAAGGAGTTGTTTTGCTTCGAGTTCATTTCCGCTTCAATAGAGCATATGCCGAGAGCTTGTAACAGGATAGCTCACGCGTCACAGCTTTGGGGGCTTCGTGTGCCTCCAATGCTTTTCCTTTCTAGATTTTTACCTGGGTGTATCCATGTGATGGTTGACAGCGATTTCTGCTGCACACATCCGGTTAAATGGAAGTCCCTTTCCTTTTCTTTTTCTCTTTTTTTTTAAAAAAGATGGTCCTTCTTTCCTTCCCTTCAGTACACGGCCCTTGATTATTGTATTTTCACATGAATATACTACTTTTTGCGGAGTTCACATGAATTTATCATGATCCTCTAGTTCCATTAATCAACTAAAGTGCCAGCTGCTAAGCATCCATGTCGTATTCAGGCTGTGCATAGTTGCCGGCCCGTCATGCAGCTGTCGGCGACCTTCCCCTGTCAAGATGCAGCATCCGTTCGTACTGGTTGGCTTTCAGGCAACGGTTCCTTTCAGTCCTTCGCTCTCCTTCCGGATCGGGACAGGAAACAAGAAACGCGCACGTCGCTCTCGTCTCGGGCCGGCAGTCGTAGCGGATCAATCTCGGATGCATGCATGGCCACGTACCCGCGATTAATGCGAGGGCGACCTCATGGGTCTCTGTGGGAACAACGCAGACCTTCTAGAAAGGTGAACATGGGCCCGTTGTCAGGGCACCCTCATCACTAGCTAGATTCCATTGCACATCAGCAACCGTCTCACGTGAATCGAGCGAGGAGAGAGGTGATGAACAACGGGTAAGAAAACTCGTGCCCGTACTCGCACACCTGACTTCAGAAGAATTGAGTATATAAATAAGATTTCTAAGTGGACCTCTCGATAGAATCCGTAAAGCCCAAATCATTACCTATAAGGATTTCAAATGGGCCTCTTACGTGATCTATCACATCAATCAAGCGCCGACCAAAATCACAAACCCCCATGCTAAACCCTCCCCGCGCCACCGTCGTCGCCTGAACAAGCCCCAGCCATGCCGCCCAAGCTCCACACAATGGGTAGGAATGACAATGCGTCGGGTTCGAGTCGAGTGAAATAAAAACTCACATGAATCAGAAAAAGTTTTGCGGGCGAAATTTGAGACTGCACCTACAGATGAGAATTTGCATCCGCATTCGTCGGGTATTAGGAGGGTTTCGGGTCCCCGTCGGGTTTGACTTCTTCATGAACATACTACAATGTTTAATAAATAAGTCTAACGAAAATCATTCATTTTAATGACAATGCAACAAAAATATTAAGTTGCTTACATAGATTGTAAATGTAGGTTCTAATAAGTAATATGGAACAGTACTCGTTTAAACATAGGTCATTTCAAGTACCCATTAGATATCCGCGGTTAGAAAACAAAACCCGCTTCCGCGACAAGTCCGATCGTGTGTCGGTTAGACTCACGGGTGAAAAATCCCACCCGCACCCGTCGGATACCTAAACCCGCGGGTGGGATTGACACCTTAGTAATGGATGACGAGGTCGGCGTGGCTTCGTCACTACCCACCAAGCTAGATCGGCCCGTTTGGTCCCTCCCCCCAGAAGAACGGTGAGGACATCGCCAAGGAGACAACCAAACATTGGAAGGGTATCTACATCACCGTCAAACTCATGGTCCATAACCATGATCAGGCCAAGGTCTCGGTCGTGGCCTTTGTCTCGACGCTCGTCATCAATCCACGTCCCTAGTGGTCGCCTGTCACTCTCTCCCCCCTCGCGGGAACGCTGCCACCCGATCGTGATGCCAAGGCCGCGCTCCCCTCCCTTTGGCTCGCTTGTGTCGCGCTCGCGCCGCCATGTCCGCACCTCTAGCCTCCCTCGCTCTATATCTGGCTGCCACTGCACCTTCGCTGTGGCCTCACTGACGCGTGCTCGTACCCCGCCCAACACATGCCCACGCTGGCAGGCGCGCGGGTATCTGCGCGCGTATAGCGGTCGCAAGTGGTGTTCTGTGTCCATTGCTATTTAGCTTGCGGGCACGGGTGCGGGTATCAGGCACGGGCACAATCACGTCTATTGATGAACGTTTTGTTTGTTGTCATGGTTATTCATTTTTTGGGCCGTGTTCAATGTACCGAAACCTTCTAGAAGGAATCCCTGGGGCCCATTACATGCGATGCAGGTCAGATCTCTTTTTTTTTTGAAATGGAAGATGCAGCTCAGATCGTACAAAACTAACCTGTGACACAACTTGTAACGAGATTACGAGGAGAAAGGGTCAAAGTCTGGAAGAGATCTGTGGATCATTAATCGTACGTACAACATGATACATAGTTTTACTGATCAACCGTTATTTATGCTCGTCTTTCTTTTCTTGCATCATCAATATGTTTTTTTTATATTTTTGAGACGTTGTGCACTGTATTTGCCTGGACGTTGTTGCATAAGTTAGTACTCGTAGTACTCCTGCCGGATTGAAATTCTTAAGGCCGAGTTGCACTCTTTCCATGTAATCTTATTGTCTGGGCGTAAAAGAAACGGAGAGGGAGTGTTACTTCTTCGAACGAACAGTATTTTTTCCCAAAAGTTCTTCCGAATGAACAGTAAGTTACCACCACTGTGCTGTTCAGTACCGCGTGAGCGATCATCGTGTGACGAAGTGGCGGGCGCCCTGCCCCGCACGCCCGGCCGGTCGCTGACGTGTTGGTCGGCGGCCACCCGGCCACACAACCCGCTCGTATGTGGAGACGGCGTGGATAGCCCGGGACCACAATGTGGCCGCCGGGAACCTGGTGGCCCGGCTACGCCATTCGTACGCCGGCGGACCGGGTCCATGCGCCAATCACGATAGTGCCAAGTCTTGCGAGATATTTCCCCTGCAATCGCGCAAATACGACACAATGTTGCAGCCGGAACAAAATACAGATGCTAAAGCGCGTGCATCTGAGCCGTCCGGTACAAAACACAAAACGGTTTTTGATACTCTCATCGTTCTGAATTAATTGACGTTTAGGACAGGATTTTTAGTTCAAATTGAACTAAATTTGTTGTCCTAAACGTCAATTAATTCAGAACGGAGGGAGTATGCGATAAGAGAAGATTGAACAAACAGAAACGCTCATGGTTTTGGGTCCCCGAGCTCGCTGATAAGCCAGAAAATAAATTCTCTACAAATATTATTCTGTGTAACGTCTTTTAGATTTCTGCTCGCTGATAAGGCAGAAAATAAATTCTCTACAAATATTATTCTGTGTAACACCTTTTAGATTTCTGCCACATGTCTCTCGTACGAATTTTAAGATAGTTAAGATGAGAATAGAAGATATTAAATGATTAATTTGTATAGGGGTAGATTTACAACAGTGGTAAGGAAAATCTATTTCCGCCAAGGCGGGGCGTCAAACTGTGCCCGGCCTCAACGACGCTTAACAAAAGCGGTCCACAGACGGAGTCCACCCCGCCCCAGATCTTCCCTACGGCCCAAACAGCCTGCTACCCTGCTTCCGTGAACTTCCTCCTCCCGTGAAACCAAGCCCGTACATCGCGACCCATCCGAGCCACCGTCCATCGCGATCACCTGCAGTGACAGCAGGCCGCGGAGCGTGGACCGGGTGCACGGGCTAAAACGATGCTCGGCCCTGCTCAGCTCGGCTCGGCTCGGGCCAACCTGCGCCTCTCGAAAACACTGGTCCGCCTCCGCCTCCTCTCTCCTTCGCTCTTATCCCACTCGCGTCTCCTCTGTTCTCTCGCCTCCCTCTCGCCCGGGTCGTGGGTACGAACGACCCCTCGAGTCCTCGACGAGCTCGCGCAACTCCGCGACTCCGTACCGGATCCCGCGGGTTAGTCAGCGCGCTTAATCCAGTGGGGCTTGGATACCGCGGTCGAGTTCCGGTTCTGACTTCGTCTCGTTGTGTTTCCGTGCAGTTTTGCCAGGTCGCGGCGTGCGTGGTTGTATGCTCTGCGTTGGTGGCGGTGGTGGTTTTGCGGTGCGAGGATCGTATCGATGGTCATGGACGCCGGGATGCACGAGCTGTGCAAGCTGCTGCCGGGATCCAAGCGCGACGGCCACCTGCAAATCTACCCCGAAATCGGGGCTGCCGCCGCCACCAATGGATTCACGGCGGACGAGCTTGAGGCGCTGTTGTTCATGCCGCCCGATGGGATCGTTGCCTCGGAGGGCGTAAGCGGCGGCGGCGGCGGCTACCTGAATGTCGCGCCTACGACCGTGGTCCCGCCCGCCTCCACCAACCGGGCGTCGACGCCGAGGGATGCCTCGGTGGCGGCGGCGGGGCAGCCGGACGACTCGGAGGCGTTCTCGGACATCGTGCTGGGGTACATCAACCGTATGCTTATGGCCGAGGACATCGAAGACAAATTCGAGCACTACCCGGAGCACGGCGCGCTGCTCGCCGCAGAGAAGCCGTTCCTCGAGATCCTTGCCGACCAGCCCGCGTCCTCCGGCGGGAGCGCGGTCGACAGCCCAGACGGCAGCAGCGCCACCAACTCGTGCAGTAGCCTCGGCTCATGCGGCTGCGCCTTGGCGGACACCGACGTCCAAGGCGCCGTGCGGACGCCGGTTCTCGGCTTCCCCTCGGCCTCGTTCCTGCAGCCGCCGCAGCTGTATCGGGGTCTGAGCCCCGACAGCAGCGTGGTGGAAGCCGGCGATGCGTGGCCGTACGATCGGACGGAACTCTACCAGCTGCAGACCAGCCCGATGCCTGAGACACCGTTCTCGCAGTCATCGAACGGCAGCGGTGTCACAGTATCGGACGGCTTTGAGTCGTTGCTGATCTCGCCTGGTTTCATGCCGGATGTTGGCTTCTCTGAGTTTGCTGTGCAGAGCCAGCAGGCTATGCACTTCTGTCGCGGGCTTGAAGAGGCGAGCAAGTTTTTGCCTGACGAGCGCAAGCTTGTGATTGTTCTTGAGAAGTCTGCTTCTGTTCCATTTCTGCTGAGTGGTGTCAAGGAAGAGAAGAAGTCTGTGGAGGTCAACACAGGGAAGACTGATGTTGAGGCAGCAACTCACCGAGGAAAGAAGCATTTGTACGGTGATGACTTTGATGCAGAGGAAGGGAGGTGCACCAAACATTCAGCGCCGGCTATTGACACTGACCACCTCGTGCGAGAGATGATGGACATGGTCCTGCTCTGCAATGGTGATATGTGCTCGAAAAGCATCAAAGAGCTGCGGGAAGCCCTTCAGAGTGAGAAGCATTCACATGGGGGCCATGGCAAAGGCTCTGGACATGGCAAGGGCCGTGGCAAGAAGCAGCCGAAGAAAGAGGTGGTTGACTTGGAGACTCTTCTCATCCATTGCGCTCAGTCTGTGGCCACTGATGATCGGCGTAGTGCAACGGAGCTCCTGAAGCAGATCAGACAGCATGCATCTTCCAATGGTGATGGTGTCCAGCGTTTGGCACACTGCTTCGCCAATGGCCTTGAGGCGAGGCTTGCTGGTACTGGGAGTCAGATTTACAAGTCATTCACAATGACGCGGTTTGCATGCACTGATTTGCTAAAAGCCTACCAGCTTTATCTGGCAGCTTGCCCATTCAAGAAGATCTCTCATTTCTTTGCTAATCAAACAATCATGAATTCTGTGGAGAAGGCCAAGAAAGTTCACATAGTCGACTACGGTATATACTATGGTTTCCAGTGGCCATGCCTCATTCAAAGGCTATCTGCTAGACCCGGTGGCCCTCCAAAACTTCGGATCACCGGAATCGACACACCCCAGCCTGGTTTTCGCCCAGCAGAGCGTATAGAGGAGACAGGAAGATATTTAAAAGATTATGCTCAGACCTTCAATGTCCCTTTTGAGTTTCAAGCCATTGCATCTCGGTTTGAAGCCGTTCAGATAGAGGATCTCCACATTGAGAAGGATGAGTTGCTGATTGTCAACTGCATGTTCAAGTTCAAAACGTTGATGGATGAGAGTGTGGTAGCTGAGAGCCCAAGGAACATGGTCTTGAACACGATATGGAAGATGAACCCACATGTGTTCATCCATGGGATCATCAATGGGTCTTACAATGCACCATTCTTCATGTCACGCTTCCGGGAGGCGCTGTTCCACTACTCTGCTATATTTGACATGCTGGAGACGAACATTCCCAGGGACAACGAACAGAGGCTGCTCATCGAGTCAGCTCTTTTCGGGCGAGAGGCAATCAATGTGATCTCATGTGAGGGACTGGAGAGGCTGGAAAGGCCCGAGACGTACAAGCAATGGCAGGTGCTGAATCAGAGGGCTGGTTTCAAGCAGCTGCCAATGAACCAGAATATCATGAAGCGTGCCCGGGAGAAGGTTAGATGCTACCACAAGGACTTCATCATCGACGAGGACAACAGGTGGTTGCTGCAAGGGTGGAAAGGGCGCATATTGCTGGCACTCTCAACATGGAAGCCAGATCACCGATGCTCTTCTTCCTAGCTTCTTGGGCTTGTATGATGGCAGTGTACTGTAAATGGAGACCTGTTCATATTTCTGTGATCTGGGGCTGATTGTTTCCCGGACTGCAAACCTATAGCTAGGTAACGATATTTGAACTACTGAGAAACTAGAACGTGTTTTCTATGTCCTCTATGGTGACACGGTTTCTTAGTTTTCTGTCCTCTATGGTGACCTGATTATTTTCGCTGGTCTCTGCATGTCATGTCAGGTGTGGCCGTATATGCTTAGCTTTGGCCAGGAACAGCTAGTGCATCTTTTGATGTAGCGGGCTACTGCTCGACACGCATGAGCGATGGCAGGGAAGGTCTGCGTCGTGGCACCGCGGATGCCGACCGCCCGCAACAGACATCACTTTCTCGTGAAAAAGCCCGCGTATCTGCCAAATCGGAGCAGCCAATTTTGCCGTATGCGTCGTTCTGTCCTCTCTCTCGTCACGAACAGCAGAGCAGCACAGGGGAGATAAAGATCGACGCGACGAATCTACGGATGTCTGCGTCGCAAGGATGAAAAACTGAGCTATGCAATGTAACAGCGACATGCTACCAGTGAGTGAATCGTAATAAAAATAACGGTAGGCGTCAGGTAATACAGCGTACGGTGTCAGATGGAGTAGCTTGCAGCACCCAACAAACTAACAGGAATCCAACACGACACCGTCACCGCAGGGCGTGATCACGGCGGAAAGTTGCGGCAACTCCGCGATAACAATTACGGACAAAGGCCGGGTGGCCGTCGTCGCTGGCGGCTGGCGCGAACGAATCGGGGGGCAAGCCACGACGCCCGGGCAAAGCAGAGCCTCGTGATGGCGCCGTAGTGCTAGCGCGAGCCCAGGCGCGGAGGTGGAGCCGCGTAAAAAATATGCCGTTCACACTGAACCTGCTGGATCAGCGAGACATCACGTCCGTCTTAGTACGAGCGAGCGAACCAACAGAGCAAATACTTGCGCGACAGCCAGAATTTTATACGATTCTGCTAGATTTCCCATAATCCCATGGAATTCACACAGTTGCAGTGATGCACGTGGTGCTGTTCTCATTCGGCGTCAATGGACTGTACCGTCAGTTGTGTGCCGAGAATTTAGTCGCAACATGGGTAGGCTTTAAGTCCTTTTAAGTGCCACGGTGTGATAGACTGGACAGTGCAAGTTCGAGACGTTGTATGCAGAGAGATACAGCCTTACCTCGTTGAGTCGTCTCTCTCTGTGCGGTGGCCGTGTCGTCTGAAGCTGGGCGTGTTTTGTGAGCTGACCCTCTTCTTCAATCTCTGTCGTCTGGATCCGCCACAGATTGTGAGCTGAGCCTTATTCAATCTCTACCACGTTTACAAATGAGATCCTTGTGCAAATCATGCAATTTATTTATTGATTCAGAGATGTCAAAACATTGTCATTACAAAAAGTGGCAAAGAAACAGAACAGTTACGAAAAAAGATAGTCAGCTAGTAATGGACTAAATCAAAGTCGAAAAAATTGCAGTCGGCAGATTATAAAGGAAAAAAAGATCAACATGTGTGATAAGACTAATTCACATTTCCTTTTGAAGCAAACGGCCAAAGCGAATCCAATCAGCATTTGGGAAGATCAGACGGCGGGGGGAGCAGCTTCTGGTGCGGGAGGCTGCCGTCGAGCACCACCCATGCCATTTTGAGGCCCCACGTTGTGTGCACCTCCAAATGGCAGTGCATGAACCAGACACCTGCGCATCCAGGGAGCACATGTGTCAGGCAAGTGCGCAGAGAAATTTGCGTCCTGCAGGCGTACGTATGCCAATCAGTCTCTTACCGGGGTTGTCTGCACGGAAACGGATGGCCACCCAGCCGCCGGCCGGCACGCCGACGGTGTTGCGCTCGACGGGGTCGACGAGGTTGAACTTGCCCGGGTCGTTCACGGGGTCGTAGTTGCCGTACCCTTGGCCGACCACGAAGAAGTTGAAGCCGTGAAGGTGCAGCGGGTGGCTCTCGGTGCCGATGATGCTCGTGTCCTGCATCACCAGCTCCACCGACGCGTTGAACGGCAACACCAGCAGCTTGGTCCCCGTGGCCACGTTCGTGTTGTTCGGCGGCGTCCCCGTGTAGTTGAACTGGGTCATGGGCGAGACCGGGAAGTCGGACGAGTAGACGCCGCTGGACAGGCCGGTGTAGTGCGAGTGCAGGAGCGCGTTGGTGGGGAGAACGAAGGAGACGTTGTTGATGGACGCCGAGAACTGCGTCGTGTTGGTGGGGCCCTGGCACGTCGTGTTCGCGGGGCAGGGGAGCGTGCCGAGGCCGACCGTGAAGAAGAACCGCCTGTCCACGGACCGCGGCACGGAAGCCGGGTACTGCGCCGTCGCGAGGCTGCGGAGCTTCGCCGTGAAGTTCCCGACGAAGTTGGTGTCGTTCATCTGCGGCAGGACTGGCTTGAGCAGCGGCAACGCCTTGTTGAAGCTCGCCGTCGAGGAGGGTTCTTCCGGGCACTGGTACTCGAGGATGCCGGCGACGGTGGTGTTGTCGAAGGTGCCCGGCCTGGTGGTGGAGTAGGGCACCGCGGACATATAGAAGTTGGCGCCGGGGTAGAACGGCTTGGCGGTGAGGATCACGTTGGTGGTTTGCCCCGGGGCGATGACCAGGGTGTCCACGGTGAAGGGCTTCACGTAGACGGCGTCCACCTCCACGACGGTGAGCGAGTGATTGGCGATGGAGAAGAAGAGCTCGTCGTTGAGTGCCGCGTTGATGAGGCGCAACATGTACGTTTTGCCGGGTTTCACCTTCAGCTTGAACGTGTCTGCGTCCGTGTCACGCATAAAGACCACGGTAATTAGCACGGAGAACTACTGTTAGGTTTCGATGACGCTGACCTGATCGAATAGAAAGCACACACCTACCTCGAGGCGTAACCGAGTGTTCTTTTTTTTTGCAGAAAGCGCAACTAAGATTTTGTTAACGGTACGTAAAACCAAACGTGTTAGCTAGGTCAAGTACAACTTAAATCCCATGACAGCAACGTTTGCGTCAACCCTAACAACTAATCCACTATCCCGTTTCGATAAAGACTTTGAATCTTCTCACCCTTTGGTGATTTTGATCAGCCAACCTTCGTGAAAACGAGCTCTCTTATAATTTTGCATTTGAAAACTTAATCATGCACGAAAAGGAAACCAGATTGGAAAACTTAATCATGCATTTGAAAACTTAATCACAAAACTTAATTATTGCATTTGACAGCACTTTCATATGATATTATCATGTTTGTTTGTTTTTGAACCAAGGGCAGAATTCAGCGGAGGCGCGCCCCCTACCCGCTGTTCTGAACAGCATAGTGGAGAATAAGTTAACGATTGAAGTGAACACGTCATGTTGAGCCTTATATTTTGGAACATACGAGGAGTATTGAACGTGTTAACCCCTGGGCCGGAACAATACCTTTGGCAGAGCAGTTGTAGAGCGGTCCTGGTAGTCCGTTGATCGTGTAAGCATCGGAAACGTTAGGGGCTCCGCCGGTCTGAAGCGCCTGGCTGACGATCGCCTCCGTGTCCGCCATCCACCACTCGCCTGCCCCAGAAAACGAACCGAATATTACTACCACCAACAACAGCACGTAAGATCGTTTTCTCATCGCGCGCGCTCGGCTGTTCACGTCGATCGATCGATCGATCGGCTTGGCCGCCACGGCACTCACCGAAGATGACGGGGACTTCCTTGTGCGGCGCCGGGAACGGGTAGGGCACGCCGAGCCTGGGGAGGACGACGATGGCGCCGTAGACGGTGGCGCGGAGCCAGGAGATGTGCGCGTGCCACCACAGCGTGCCGCGCTGCCCGGTGACGGTGAAGTTGTAGACGTAGCTCTGCCCCGTCTGGATCGGGCACTGCGTGATGTACGCCGGCCCGTCCGCCCACCCCGTCCGCAGCTGCCGGATGCCGTGCCTGTCGTCGACAAAACGGTAATTACCGGCGAGCATGTTCAATACCTAACTTTCACGCGGTTCATTTTGCCAGGGGGTGCAGTGGCTGGATCACTTATTTCCATGCATTATCTAAAGAAGGATATCTAAATTTCTACTGCAAACCAAAGCTTAAAGTGGTTCTGCACCAACGCGCGCATTAGTAGTTTCCACTTACCAGTGCAGCGAGACGTTGTGCCGGACGTGGTTGGTCACGCGGATGACGAGGCGGTCGCCTTCCCTCGCCACGATCTGGGGGCCGGGGAACTGCCCGTTCACCGTGATGATGCTCTTGCTCGCGCACAGCCGTGTCACGTTCGCCATTGTCACCTGCAAAAGGTTCATTCAACAAGTATATATATACAGCGCTGATGGTAGCTATACTTGATACACGATGTGCACTAGCTAGAGGACGTACATTGAAGTCGTAGTGCCTCGTGGCGCCTTGCGTTTGGACGATGGAGGAGAGGAGCATCAGTGCTGTCACGAGGAGGGAGCATTGAAGAGCAGAGAAAACAGCCATGGCTTGAGCTAGTGTAAGGCTACGAGCTGGAGCTGTTCTCGAGCTCAAGATTGAGCAGTAGATGGCCAAGGAAGAAGATGGAAAGTCTGTGTTGGGACAAGCGCTAGAGAGTTATCTCCATATATAGGAGGCGGCAAGCAAGCGTATGTCAACTACCACCGCCATTTCTTCGTGTGTGGTTTCGACATCGTCGACAACAGTCGACAGGCGGCATGCAGCTTGGCCGGCACTATTAGTTTGGTGATTCGGTAGATGAGAGCGATCAAGGCTGGGCAGGCCAGCGGCTGGCTTGAACTAGCTGGAGCGCTCTAGCTTTAGAGTGCGGCCAAAGTATGCGGCAACGATCTCTCTTCGGACCATGCACTAGATTGATCGCTGCTAGTTTAATCTGCATGCGTGTAGACATGTACCTGTCAGCGCCTAACTGAAAGGTAAACGTAAACTTCGCTCAAGAGTGAAAAAAAAACTTTTATCTTCCGCGGTAAACGGGAGAGGATCGGTGTTTATCAGCGAATTCCCAATCATCAGAGAAAACCTCATTGTTTTAAAAATCATCAGCGAAAACCTTGTCGCACGTACACAAATGTTCCCTGAATTAATGAGATTGATCTGTACACATGCTGCTCTGACGATCTTGTCCTACACGCACTAGATTTGACATTTTCGACAATTTAAAATGATGATGATGGTCCATTGGTCCCTGAAAGCTCGTGAAACATGATAGTCTTGGACAGTCCACAAAATAGTAAGAGAAATCACATGTCGGAATCTGTCACTACTAATTCTTTAGAAGCGAATGTGAAATAGCTTCACGAGTGTGGAGAAAAATTACTCCATATATCATATCCTTGGGACCTTGACATTTAAACCGGCAAAATTTGAATTCATCAACATGCTTGGGTGTCGAAAAACTGTTCACTCTCGGAAAATTAAATGTCTTCTAGATACTTTGCGCAAATGTTTCCTTCCTAGTTAGGTTGTGCGGCTTAATCAAAACATCACATACATATGTGTGTGTGCATGATAAACGCGGGCCACGGCCACCATTTTTGTTTTCAAAAGCGATAATTAATTTGGTTTCCTGCTAGATCAATTGAAGAATAAATCCGTTCGTCGCTGTCGCCAACATAGTACGTAGCCTTCTCTGCATCCCCACCTCTCCAAGTTCAGAAATCGTTCGTGATCCTTGACGCGTGTTTTCACCAACAGCTTTGTGAATCTAGGAGCTGTTTTTTTTCTCTCTTTCGAAAGGACGTAGGGGTATACATTTAACAATTGAAATATTGGATGATCAATGATCACTTGGCACGGAGTGGATCCCAAGACACGCATTCAGTTGGTAACACCTGCATGGTTGGTGTCCTGTATGCGTATGTGTGTTCTTTCCTTCTACAATTCCCAACGGAGAGATGGATGCATGACCCAACCCGATCGAGCGATGCATCGCTTCCCTTCACATACTTTATTGACTGCAAAAGAAAAGAAAAGGGAACGCCGACGACGAACAGTAACATGAAAATGACATCGAAAAATGTATTTCCTTACAGCTAAAAAAAGATCGAAGTCTTGAAAAGTTCAACATCTTAACCAAAAAGAGTTTGATTTGATTTAAACTAACAACTGATGACGACGATGTGCAGTTTCTTCCTCCTCCCAAAAAACCTTGATTATGTTAGTGGAGAACGCACATTGAGCTGGAAATAGTCAAGTAGTCCACTTTATAAGCCACATATTATTAGATTAAGAATGGTGGAGCTTCGTAGGGTTTGACAAAAATAAAATATATGCATATTTAATTCACAAAAGTTGTATGAACAAATTTGTATTACATATTGCTTTTGTATGGTTCGGATTAATTATACAAATTCATTAGAGATAAAAATTACTTTGAAGACATTTAATCACCAAATTCAGATGTAATAATTAGGGATATTTTATACTTCACATAAGCAGTAGTGGATTCAGACAATATATATGGGAGGGGTTGATCTTTTTTCCTTCGTGTTCTCCCTCTTTTTAGCTTTTTCCGCTCTTCCTTCACCTTCTATCTCTTCTACTTTTCTTTTGTAAAACTTTTAGGAGGAACTCCGGTGGTGAGCAGTAGGAGGGGCTAGAGGCCCCTAATGTTGAATCCGTCCTTGTCCTTGTACATAGGTTAGTTTTGATGGCATGGACTCTAACATAAAAACTAAAGTTTTCTCCACAGGTTTATATTTTGTTTTTGTCAATTTATCGTTAGCATGGACCAGATAAATAACCAATGATTGGAGTAAGATCAAGTTAGAAATTCATCACATGGATCCCCGAGAGCAGGAGCCCCCGCCGTCGGTGGCCGCCCCGGCCCCGGCGCCCACCCTCGACAAGCCGACGGTGGTCACCGTCTCCAGCCCTCCAGCTCCCACTCAACTCGCCCCAGGCCCTCCAGCCTCCACCCGACTCACTCCAAGCCCATCCTTGCCTCCGCTCCTGGCGTCACGCTCCACGCCTCGCCCAACCGACAGCCAAGAAAAGCTAGATTGGGGCTCCATGGAGGATGAGGACGAAACTGAGAGCGAGCCTTCCCCACCAGCGTCGGCGGCCACCTCGGCCCCGGCGGACACTCAGGAATCTCATATTTTCTCCTCCCATCTCACCCCTAGCTGTCCATCTAACCTCCTCCTCCAGCCTGCAGCGGAGTGCATTGACCTCGCCACCCGCTGGTCTCCTCTGTACTCCTTTCTCGGAGCTTCAGAGTCCGGTGGTCTTGGATTCTGAGGACGTCGCGGAGGCAGAGGGAGCCTACTCCCTTCTGCCGGTCCTATGTGGAGCTCTCTCGGAATCGGAAGATGAAGGAACCCTTCAAAGCTCTGCTGGATGCAGCTCCATACCCAACCAGGCAAAGGCGGCCCAGAAAATCAAGATCCCACGGCGGTCCCCTTCGTTGCTCAACCCGGTGGTCATGGCCATGCCCCTCGACATGGCAGACAAAGAAGAAAGAAAATGGAGCCCCGGCTGCCTAAAGGTCACTGAAGACAGAGAAGTTGTGACCAAGATCCAAAGTGGCGACTGTAGACCCTCTCCGTCAAGCGCTTCGCCACCGGCAATGCAACCGTCGGCACCTCATCAATCCGCCCGTCTGAGATCCATGATCCAGTTTCCCAACCGCATTAACTTAGGCATGCTGCTGAAGGAGGAGGCGCCAACGCAATTGAACCGGGAGGAGGGTTCCACTGGATGGCAACTGGTGTCGTCCAAGAAGAATCGCCCCAATGTCGGTCACCTGGTTCGGGACGGGTGTGGGCGCTCTAACCCGCTGGATGCAACCTTTATGGCTTGCCCTGGCCATCGGCCGATGAGCTCGCACCGTAACATCGTCGCAGCGCGCCGCCCCTTACATTCAAAGCCCGTAGTACCTTCACGGATTCAGCTCCGGAGCATGGATGGCAATGGAAAGCGGAGGGTTGACCAGCCAACTCCAACCATCGACCAGACAGACAAAGGAGAAGGGGATAAAGGATCAAGACGACATTGGTTAACCTCCTCGGTCTATAAAAGATTCTTTCAGGGGCGGTGCTTTCGCTGTCTCGCCAAAGATCACCGTGTGCGGGATTGTCGGGATCCCAAACAGTGTGTGGCTTGTGGTGGCTCTGGTCACTTTTCTCGGTCTTGCCCAGCACCGATGAAGAAGGAAGATGGCAAGCCGAAGTTGGGGGTGCATTCACGTCTAGTGCTCCCCGAGCTCCCTCCCAACAGCTCCCCATCCGACGCGCCTGCATCCTATGCAGCGGCGGTCACCAGTCCTCGACGAGGCATGGACCAACATCACTACATTCCAGGCTGCCCGCAGGACCGCCCAGCTCTCGACCATGCAACGGTGATGATGGATGGGGCTATGACGGCGGAGCTCGCCTCCTTGCACGGCAAGGCAGCAGCGCTCACGACCGTCGATCGCGATGTTCGAGCCAGTGCGCCCGAGCTGAGTGCTGCGATCAGTGCGCATCTACGCATACCCTGTTGCAGTACCCAGGTCTCACGCCACAAGTCCGGTGATTTCCTCGTCCGCTTTGACTTCTCTGAGCAGTGTGATTTGGCGGTCCGTGTTGGTCGCTTTCCGTTTGGTGGCACGGAGTTCAGCATCCAGCCGTGGCGGTTGTCGTCTCGTCCGGCAACCTGGTCCTTCCACGTCAAGATCTTTGTGGAGCATCTGCCACTCCATGCCTGGTCCGAGGACGGTGTTCGCCAGATCTTGGGTGATCGTGTCGTCTTCGACCGCATGGATGAGCTATCGTTCACCCAGGAGTCCACAGAGATGTTTGTCTTTTGGGGTTGGATGGCTAACCCTAGTCTACTTCCTTGCTCAAAGATGGTGACCTTCTTCCCCAGGGTAGCGCGGGACATGGCGCCTATAGATTCACCACCGGAAGGATGTACGGTGGAGATATTGCTACACCTCGCCCAGTACTACGACTGGACTTCCGTGCAGAGTTCTAGCGCTAGGGAGCTCCCACAGTCGTCGACGTCGGCCTCTGACGAGCGGCCATGCCCGTCCTTTCATCGCTTCCTCTGGACCCCGGGTGTGCCAGATGACAGGTCCGGGCGGCTCTGCCCGAATCCGCACGAGATTTGCCACCACCTTGATGAACAGGGAGAGATTGACCAAAGTGACTATGGCATGCCTCCTCAGCGTGACTTGCGACAAAGCATTAACTTCAGGGTCAGTTCGACAGCATTTCACCTCAAGCAGCGTGGCCGTGGGATGCAAAACCCCTCTCCGCAGCGACGGGATGGGGGCCCAAGTTTCCGCCACGCCCCAGGATCAAGTGTGTCCGACCAGAAACCTCGGTGGGGCCGCTCGACCTCTGTGTCGCCTCTACGACTTCGTAGGCGCGACCCGCCGAGCCGGCAATAGGAGGATTGGGGGAGGCGCTGGTCTAGGTCACCTACGCGCTGCAGTGCCCGTGACCCTCTGCGTGGGTTGGCTCGTGTAGCAGCTGCAGCTCCAACACCCAAAGCACCTGCCCAAGCGGTCATGCCTACTTCTGAGGTCTCTGGTGCTACAGTCAAGGTACCTGTCACTCCTAGCACTGCGGTTGACCCCATTGTGGTTCTTTTGACCGGTCCCAGGCCCGACCTACAGCCTGCTGCTCCATCAGCTCTCGGGCCTGATTCAGACCCGATGCTTCTGGAGGTTATGGGGCATCTGCACAGCACGCCAGAAAAAGCTGCTCAACAACAGTCCAGCCTGCCACGGTCGCCTCGGGTTGAGCTACAGGTGGAGGAACACCTGCAGCCTAGCCAAACATTGGAGTACGGGTGCGGATCTGGGGCTCGAGCGGCCGTTGATGAAAACGGCCCAGTGGAAAGAGCCCAGCCACAAACAACAGAGCTGACTGCAACACAACAAGTTGGGCCGACGGAGTGTGGACCTCCTACAGTGTGTGAAGGCAGTGACTTGGGCCGCTTTTGTGCTCAGGTTTTCAAAGCGCCTTCTCCCGCCATTCTCCAACACCCGCCCCCTAGTCGTCGCCCGACTCAACGCGCACGATCAGTGCCGCCACGACCATCTCGGTGCAGTGCTCGGCAAGCAAACAATCCATCTGCCATCCCCGTGGCCCAGCGTGCCACCTATCGTCTGATTCGTCAGTTGGAGATGATTGGCCCCAACGAGCAGATAGGGGAAGAGACGATCAAGAAGTATCAGGCTTTGTATCAGCAGCCACTGCCGATGAGTGCCATCGCGGCCATTCGCAGCCTCACTTGCCCCTCGAGGGATGCCATCACTAGAGCGACAGCAGCGCTCGTCGCAGACGAGATGGCGGCACAAGCCACCGTCTCCTGACTTGTGGGGTGCCCAGCGACCCCTCAGGATGTTTCTTCCTTCTGAGATGCATCATCTCCTATCATTGATCTCTTGTCGTAGTCACTTTCGTTGGTTCTGCTCTTTGTTACCAACTGGTAACATTTTAGTGGAGTTGTATCGCAATATGGTCTCTACAGTGGCACCGGGGATTAGCATGTCTTGGGCCTTCGGTGGATGCCCCCCCTGCTCTGCTCTCCCTCCATGGAGACCCCTGTTGGCCTTACCTAGTCCAGTTGTGGCTGTGTCTAGTGCTGCTGCGGGGGCTGGCATGCTTAGGGTCCTTGATGGATGCCCCGTCGTTCCTAGTGTGCTCTGTTCAGTGCTGCTGCCGGGGCGGTGTGTTGATTTCCTGCAGATTGCGATGTCATCTTGCACCTGCTTAAGGAATTTGTGTTTTTGTGACTATATTGTTGCTCGCTCAACTGTCAATGAGTAGTGAGTTAGCACTCTGCAGCTGGAATGTAAGGGGGCTAAACACTCCAGCTCGGCGTGAAGTGGTCAGGGAGCTCATTCTGTCGGCCAGGCCTGCGGTTGTTTGTCTTCAAGAGACGAAGCTGAGCCAAATTGACACTCGGTTGGCAGCAGAATTCTTAGGCCCAAGATTAGATCAGTTTGTGTGTCATCCTGCCGATGGCACCAGAGGCGGTATGGTTATTGCGTGGGACTCTGATCAGGTGTTGGTGTCATATGCTATGCATCAACTCTACTGTCTATCAGTCTTGGTCACGCAGCGGCTCAGCAACTCATCGTTCTTGCTCACAACTGTTTATGGGCCGACTGGGGAGAATGAGAAGCAAGCTTTTCTTCGGGAACTTCTTTCAATCAGGCCACAACAAAATGTACCCTGGCTTTGCATTGGTGATTACAACTTGATCTATGAAGCGAGGGATAAGAACAATCAAAATCTGAATAGGCGGATGATGGGTTCCTTTCGGAAAACACTTGACCAAGCTGAGCTTATGGAGCTTCCACTGTTGAATAGACAGTACACTTGGAGCAATGGAAGAGCATCTCCAACTATGGTCCGCCTTGATAGAGCTTTTTATAACAAAGAGTGGGATTTACTTTTTCCACACCACTGTCTATTTGCTCTATCCTCTTCCCTATCTGATCATTGTCCCATTCTGCTGACTTCACAGCAAAGGCCACGTCAAAGAGCAGTTTTCAGATTTGAGAATTTTTGGACTAGAATCCTCGGTTTCATTGACACGGTGAAAGCTGCCTGGGGACTCCCAGTTCAGGGCACTTCGCCGATGCTGGTGCTGCATCAGAAGCTCAAGCACACTGCCCAGGCTCTGACAAGATGGAGTAAAAACATGTTTGGCCAGACGAGGCTACAACTCCATATTGCTCAGGAGGTCATTGGCGGACTGGACAGAGCACAAGAATCTAGACTGTTATCTCCAGAGGAACAACAACTTCTGAAGGAGCTCAAATACAGAGTATTAGGCCTGGCAGCCATTGAGAGATCTCGGAGGAGGCAAGCCTCAAGGATTACCTGGCTTCGGGAAGGGGACGCATGCACCAGGTTTTTTCATCTTAAGGCCAATGCTCGTGCAAGACGAAAATTCATTGTATGTCTTAAGCATAGTGATGGTCAGCTTGTCTGGTCGCATGAACAAAAAGAAGCGGAACTGCACCGACATTTTATGGGCATTATTGGTCATCGGCAAGCCAGGCCAATGACTTTGGATTGGGACACCTTGGCATTACCTGCTACGCCCCTGGCCGGGCTGGACGCCCCCTTCTCCGAAGAAGAAATTGCTGCTTGCGTTAGTGAAATGCATGCTGACAAGGCACCAGGTCCAGATGGCTTCACGGGGGCATTTTACAAGTGTTGCTGGACGGTGATCAAGGACGATGTGGTAGCTGCATTCCAGTCATTCTACCATCTCAACACAGGAGCTCTTCCGACTCTGAACAGAGCTTCAATCATCCTCCTGCCCAAATCTGAAACTGCAAAGTCTGCTGGGGATTACAGACCAATAAGTCTAATACATTCAGTGGCCAAGTTAATTTCCAAGGTGTTGGCTCTAAGACTTGCAAAGTTTATTGACAGCCTCATATCAGAAGCTCAAAGTGCTTTCATTAAAAACAGGAACATACAGGAGAACTACCTGCATGTCAGGAACATAGTGCGCAGTTGTCATCGAGCTGGAACCCCAATGCTCTTATTAAAGCTGGATATTACGAAGGCATTTGATTCCGTATCTTGGGATTACTTAATTGAACTAATGGCACATCGTGGTTTTTCACGTCGTTGGCAGAATTGGATCTCAGCTCTACTCTCCACGGCATCTTCGTCTGTTTCTCTGAACGGCTCCCCTGGCCCTGTGATCCACCATGAGCGCGGCTTGCGACAAGGTGACCCGCTATCACCACACTTATTCATACTTGCCATTGATGCCCTCGATCGAATTTTCCAACTTGCAACGGAGGCCGACACCCTCTCACCACTTGCCGGACGGCAGTTAAGATTGCGTGTCTCACTGTACGCTGATGATGTCGCCCTCTTCATCAAGCCCACGCCCGCCGATGTTGCTGCCACCATGGAGATCCTTCGGTTATTTGGAGAGGCTACTGGATTGGTTGTTAACTGGAACAAATCATCGGTCATGCCGATCAAATGTGAAGGGCTTGATCTGCAATCAATTGTGGCAGATTTCAATGGCCACCGTCCTGATTGGCCAATTTCATATCTCGGCCTCCCTCTCTTGCCTGGGCGGCTAAAACTAGCCCACTTGCAAAACATCCAAGACCGAATGTTGTCCAAGTTGGCAGGGTGGCAAGGGAGATTGCTCTCCTTTGCAGGTAGACGTGAACTTGTGCATACAGTTCTGAGTGCTCAAGCAACCTACCTGCTCTCAGCTCTAAAACCTCCCAAAAAGTTTCTCAAGGTGCTTGATAAAATTAGGAGAAGATTTCTATGGGTTGGCACTGATCAGTTACGGGGAGGTCAATGCAAAGTTAGTTGGGCTCAGGTATGTCGTCCTCTAAGCTTTGGCGGGCTCGGTGTTACCGACCTTGAGCGATTCAGCAGAGCGTTGAGACTGCGATGGCTATGGTTGGAGTGGCGACGACCTGAGCGTGCTTGTCAAGGCATGGAGCTACCGGTTGATGCATCTGACCAAAATTTGTTCGCCGTCGCCACTTCTGTTACCGTAGGAGATGGCCAGCGTGCCAAATTCTGGCTCTCAAGTTGGTTGCAGGGGCAGGCTCCGGCCCTGTTGTTTCCGGAACTATACAAAGTCAGCCAAGGTAAACAAAGGTCAATCGCACAAGCAATACGAAACTCAAACTGGATGCATGACGTCGCCACAGGGATCTCGGTGGAGCATCTGGTGCCATTCCTAAGACTATGGACATTGGTTGAAGAAGCGAGGGCATCCTTCGATCCACATAGGCCTGATGTGATCCATTGGCGATTAACGGGAAATGGAGAATACTCATCACACTCTGCGTACCGTATCCAGTTTGAAGGAGGTACACAATCCTTGTTTCCGATAACGGTATGGAAGGTTTGGGCACCGGCGAGGTATAAGTCCTTCATGTGGTTGCTGTTACAAAATCGCATTTGGACGTCAGACAGGTTGCAACTCAGGGGATGGCCCAACAATTACTTCTGCCCAATGTGTTACCGTAATCTTGAGACTGCTCTACACCTATATTGTGAATGTGTGATGGCGAGGGAGATCTGGAAGAGGGTGAGCACTTGGGTGGCGGTGGATCGGCTTCACCCATCCAATTGGGAACCAGCTCCATCACTCATGGACTGGTTCACTAACATGGCCTCTACATCGAATATAGCAAGGAATAAAGGTATCCCATCGTTGATTATTGCTGTTATATGGGCCATCTGGCGGGAAAGGAATAATCGAATTTTCCGAAATGAAGAGCTCTCCCTTGAAGTCATCTTGTTGCGGTTGAGAGATGAATTGAAGATGTGGTGTCTAGCTGGTTGTAAGCATTTAGCTGTAGTGTTGGCAGAATGCAATGTCACGTTGTAACCTCGTTGTTTTTTTTTGTTCCCATCCGGTATGACCTGTAAAAACCTTCTTTTCGGCTTAATTTAAAGTGTCAATTCTGGCTTTCGAAAAAAAAGTTAGAAATTCTATAGAACAGGAGTTGAATGCGAGATTCGGGGAATTTACATATGGAATACTGAGAGAAATGGAAACCACCCGAGTCTAGTGCGATGACATTTGAATAGTAAATTTATGATTCAAATCTTATTAAGTAAATTAGGACATGCTTTTAGTTTATTTTTGAGCTCAATATGTTATCCTAGTATTACCGATAAAAAGGAGGGGGTAAGAGATCGTATATAGGGGACAACACAGAAATCTCTGCAAAATGAAGGAACAAAATAATTTTCCCTCAAGAATTCAAATGCTGGTACATATATTGTTTGTGGAGCCCACCTGAATACATTATCCAGTTGACCAGTTCCAACAAGAGTTACAAAAGATGACGACTATCCCCAAATGCTAGAGGATTCGAGGAACTGCAGATCTCCATCTATGGTCTTGATTTGATTGACAGTGACCATTTGATTTGAACAGACATTGCGTCCTCTCCAATTCCCCTAGGATATTTTAGTGTTTTTGCTTGTGTTGCGGTTGGTGTTATGCAGTGCTATCACACGAGTGGGGTGCTTCTTTTGAAGTCGTCTTTCTGGTTAGCTGTAAGAATCACGAGCAGGTTCCTTGCGACGCTTTTAATTTTGACTCCTGTTTCGCGCAGCGTCCGTAGCGGCGTCGGCTAGCGGTCCTCTAAATTGCAGATCGCTATAGCGCATCTGTAAATCAACCGCGACGCTGTAGCGTCGGGGTGAGCAAGAAAAGAGAAAAAGAAGGGAGAAAGAAAGGAAGCAAAAAAGGAAGAAGAAAGAGGAAAAAAAGAAAGGAAAAAAGAAGAGGAGGAGGAGAAGGGAGAAAAGAAAGAAAAAGAAGAAGAGATGGAAAAGAGAAAAAAAAGGGAAAAGGAAAAAATATGAAGAAAAGAGAGGGAAAAGAAAGCAAAAAGTAAATTTGGTGATTTTTTGTAAGTTGTTAATATAATACTAATATATAAATAGTTATATGAAATAATATAAAATGTTATATAGTTGTATTATCTAATATAAAATATGTGATAGTTGATATAGAGGTCTGATTTAGAGGTGAACGAGTGCGGAGAATTAAACTGTAAAGGCAGAAATCTTTTATAGTTGACTGTAAAAAGCTAAGACTGGCCGCACCGGCGCTCGCTACCTGCGCCTCGCCTGCATATGTAGCGGCTAGGGTGGTAGTGGTGCCCCGCAGCGGAGATGAAATGCAGACCGCTAATTTCCAGGCGGACACAGTCTTCCTGGGAATTAGCCGGTGGCTGCAGCACCGGTAAAGGAGAAAGAGGAAGAAAGAGAAGAGGAAGAAAGGAAAGGAAAAAAGGAAAAAGAGAAGGAAAAGGGAAGAAAAAAAGGAAGAAAGGAAGGGAAAAGGGAGAAAATAAAAAAGAGGAAAAATTAAAAAAAGGAAAAAGAGAAAAAAGGAAAGAGAGAATAAAAAGCGAAAAATAAATTTAGTGATTATTATAAGTTGTAATTATAGTATTACTAATATAAAATAATTATATGAAACATTTTAAAATATGAGATAGTTGTATTATCTAATATAAAATCATTAATAGTTGATATAGAGGTCTGATTTAGAGGTGAACGAGTGCAGAGAATTAAACTGTAAAGGTAAGAATCTTTTAGAGTTAACTGTAAAAGTCTGAGAATATTCTTATAGAGGTCCGATATAGAGATCCACGAGTACGAACAGCCTAAAAATATTCTTTTAGAGATTCGATATAGACGAGTGCGAATAGCCATAGACCGCGGAGGGACGAGCTTCTCGTTGGCCTTGTCCCCGTCCAACACCGGCCATGCCATTTTCAGGCCCCAGCTGACGTGAACCTTTTTCCAAGTGGCAATGCATGAACCAGTTATCGAAGTTCTACGTTGAGACAACATTGCCCGAGGATGATGATGGATCAGCATCCGAGACTTCAGCACTGCTATCAAGGGGGAGTTAGATGGGCTCCTTGCCTCAACTGTGCCCACGCTCGTCGACTCAGCCTTACACGTACAACTGCGGGTCGTAATGGATCGCGTCGCGCTCGCCCTCTAACGCGGCCCATCACCAAACAGATTTATATTGGGCTTTCAGCTCGAGATATGGTTCGGCCGTCAGCCATAATACAATTTTAGGGAATTGCTTCTTCCAGTTCCAGCAGTGAAAGCCCAAATCTGATTGCAGTTGGGAATTTGCCGAATCCTCTCAAAAAAAAGAAGGTGTGGCCTAATCGTCAGCGTCCGAACTCATTAACACTGTGCAGTTTCAGAAATTCAGAGCGGCTTCTGAGAAACCTGCTTGTCCCCAAAAGGACACCTATTTTGAACTCGGAAGCATGCGTGGTGCAGACATGAATTACTATTGCAAGCAGAGCAGAAGGTGACCACGGACCTTGTGTCAGGACCCACCTTTTACGGGGCCCACTTGTGCATCTTGTATCAATCCCTGCATCAGTAGTCGGTACGCACAATAGAATGGATCCAAAGCCATGCAATAATTTAGCCTCAACATAACCCTTAAGGTTTTACAACCAGGTTTTTAAGTTACACATCGTTGACCTCGCAGGGCCCCAAAAGAGCGACAACTAGTGAAAGGCAGCGGACTAAGTGGCTCCCATTCCCCTCAGGCAGCCTTGGGCACAGGACTAGGCCTACTCGTCGATGTATTGTGCTTCATCCTCCATCTCCCTCTCTTCCTATGCTTCTGAGGGTCGCGAAGAAAGCAAGAGTGAGTACGGAAGGTACTCAGCAAGCCCTAACACTACGCAAAGGAATGTGTTTCATGCTAGGGTTATAACAAGGGAGGGTCATATGGCTTAGGGTTACCGAAAAGCATTCATGCGGGGTCTTCTTTGAAGAAGGTTTTACAAAGCAAAAGAGGCAGTTGTTTCTTACTTTTAGTTGGTGGGACCTGGGGGAGTTTGAGCTCCATCCCGCCAGTTCCCTAAGTTTTAACCCGAACGTTCGAGCCCACGACTCTACTAGTTCTCGGCACACAGCCGAAATCTCCAAAACACGGCGAACGCAGCCACTCAGCACACCAAGGAAACACACTAAGGCTAATCAACAAGAGCTCGGAGCATAGCGTGCCAATACCGTGACAACGGTTATCCGGATTTACACTGTGCAGAGGTTGTACACTTCCACAGGTCAGGCACTCCTAGCAAGGGAGTAGCGTAACGTTCGCCTCATCTTCCCCGAGTAACCCCACAATCACACCTCGGGACGCACCCAGGGGCTATTTGGGCAATTACTCTCCCAACCGGACCACGGGTAATGACTCCCCCGTGTCTTTTCCTGGTCCCCCGTGCCCTACTGGCCGCCAGATGGCTCATGTGGAAGTCACCAAGAAGGTAGAGGGAATCCTGCACATATAGGTTATGTGGTTGTACGGAATCACTATGACAAGGTCATGTGAACCGGTCCTTGAGTTGGTGAGGCGGCTCCGTCCATGTCCACGAGAGGTGGACTACACCGAAGCACACACTACTCATTCACCAATCCCCCCTCAACCACCCCTTTTTTTCCCACTTCACTCCACGCAGGTTGTATGACACCATCCCCAACTCATTTCCTAACTCACACCACCAAGACACCTTTCACCCTTTTCGCAAATCCAATGATTAATTATAGTGAGACGCGATGCGAACATCGCGAGGGTCCCTAAGCATTCTACTTTTAAGGGATTACACATGTCATCGCGTTATATCGTGATGACAGGGCCTTAGGGCGTCAAGGTGGAGTTGGCAAGGTCAAGGAAGGTTCGTGACACGTCATATGACAACCACGTGACTATGCGACCACTAACAAATGGGTCTTAGCTACTACAACGTTTAAAAGTAATCACGAAAATCATGCATATTGAAAATCAGGCTAAGAGGGTAATTTCGCAAATTCATAGGAGCAATAATGATCAAGGGAGTTAGAGCTTGCCTTCAAAAGCTTCTAAGAACTCCTCGTAATCCGGGTCTTCGAGTTCCTCGTCGAATCCCTCGCTCGCTATAGCACGTAAGTTGTTCGAGTTAGCGTCGAACCCAAAGGATTGCAAGAACTTAGGTACCACCTCAGTAAGGTGGTTGTCGGGAGTTTAGGGGGTTGTGTCTTTGGCCGGGGGCCTCATCCTATCCCTGTTTGCCGTTTACTTGATTATTTGGGTTAGTGCAAGTACTAGCAATTAGCAGCGCTCAAAAATGGTTTTTAGCCTTAGGGTTTTATGTACCCGCGAATGTTCTTTCCAAGTTCTTTTGTTTACTTATCGGGTGTACCTAGCGCTTTTCTCTGCATGTAGCGGCTGACCGGCGGGGCCAGGACCTCACGGGTCACTGTTCCTTGGACTGGGACTTGGTCCATAGCTGCTGGCCCTCCGGTCCACATGGACTGAGTCCACAGGAGCTCTATCAAGCGTGCGGTGAGCTGGCGCCCGTGGGGCGCTGGGTCAGCGATCACATCAGCACCTTGCTCGTGTGGCCCTGCCACCTGGCTGCTATGTGAGTGGCCGGTCAGGGGAGGTTGTTGGCGCGGCGGAGGCGATCAACAGCTAGCCAGAGCCACGCTTTGTCGGTTTGTCTAACGTGGTTCATGCCGGAAGCCTACGTAGCGTGGGGAATCTAACGGAAAGGTCCTTAGGCCACGGGGGTCGCTGGAGAGGCGGTGGTAGTATGTCGGAGATCGAGGCAGTGGCGGCCGGGTGGGTTGGTTTGCTGGCCTGTCGCGCTACGTGTACTTCACGTGCATGCCATAGAGGTGCCACTTAGGATTGGGAAGCGGGTGGCTGCCGACGGCTAGCCGGAGCAGCAATCCTTTCGTTCTCCGGGACAACCAGCTAGTGGTCAGGCCTCTACATATCGGGAGGAGTCCTGTGGGTGGGGTGTGCAGCTAGGTCGACTATCGGAGCGTCGCCAATGGCTTTGCTGGAGTATGTGGGGACAACAACATTCTTTGAACTCGCTGTTACGTGTGTTTTCCCTCGGCCTAGCGTGTTGGCTACATCCGCGAGGGTGTGTAGGTGCTGCGGGGACCTCGGTTGGATCAATGCAGCCCTCAGGACAGCCGACGACACACCATGGCAACGGCGAGCTCGGCCTTGCGTGGTTGGCCCGTCTCGGCGGCCCAATACATAGAGTACAGCGCAGAGAGCTATAGGTGACCACAAAGATGTTGCTACACTAAGGAGTCGGGTGTGGGGGAACTCACCGTGGAGGACTCGGGAGGTGGCCGGAGTTGTGGAAGAAGGCGGGAACTCCTATGTTCCTTGCAAGTTCACCGGTCGAGCTCCAATCAAGGGTGGGAGAAGATGAGGAGGCACTGTGCTCCTGCTTGTGTTGAGGAGGGCTCCTCTTATAGCCGAGCGGGAGCGGGCTTCAGCGGCAGCAGCGTGTGGGAGAGCCCCCGGGCGGCATTTGATGCGGTGGCCGCGAATCTGGGAGGGGAAGCGGGGCTGCCTTGATCCGAGCTCGGCGCAGAGCATTGAAGGCGGCGTGGGGGCGAGCAGAGGCGTCCCGTCACCGGATTTCCGGCGTGCGAGCGAGCGGCCGATCCCGAGCCTGCTCGATTCGGCGTCAAATCGGCGGAATCCGCGGTGGCTGAGGGAGGCACGGCGTGGGGCGACGACCGGCGATGGGGACAGGGCGTCCCATCGCCGGATTTCCCGCGCAGCGCCCGCTCGGGAGAGACGGCGGCGGCGGGGGGGGTGGCGGGGGTGAACGGCGCTGCACGTCTGTGGCCAGGCCGGGGGAAAAGAGGTCGCACGGTGGGGAAAAAAGGGAGTGGACCGGGCCTTCGTGAGGTAATTCTTTTTTTTTTTGCCAATTTTGTGTCCGTTACACCTTGCATTGCCATCTGCTTGGTTGTGGTCGGTGGAGGAGATGAAGAAGCAGCAGCGACGAGCGCGAGGCCTCGGCACCTCGGGTGTGGGGAACGGCAAACAAGGTGGAACGACCGCGACGCCAGCCGGTTCCCCAGCACGATGGCTTGAGACGGCGAACAGGGTTGTAATTCTGCGATTACGTGCGATTTTGATGGACACGGAGAGGTAAATCGACAGGGCCGCTCCACAAGGGAAGGGGCTAGTAGTTATAAGAGTTTGGAAAGTGGTGGAGAATCGTGTGGCGCTTGGATTGGACTGGAGAGTTCCACTGAACCAATACGGAGTTCAGACGAAAGGGCTGTCCAATACCGCTACTGACCAAACACTAAACTCCCTTTCCATGGCGCCCCACAGATGACTGATTAATCATCGGAGAGGACGGGTTGCTTGATCCGGTGGTGTATGTAACCTGCTGCCGCTTCTTCCACGCAATGGGACTTTCCTAGTGATGAAAGTTCAGGTTTAATTAACGGCGAAAGCGGAGGGAACAGTCTCTGTCGACACCAAGGAAGATCTTAGTACAAGTTTTCAGAAAGAAAAAAAAATCCCGATACTGAAGCGAGCACAGAGACACGTTCCCTTTGATCTCACCAATCACGCCCCCTGTGCACGAGTAATTGACAAATAACGGGACGCACTGATCATTCGAATCAACTGGTCGATTGCTAGTCAGGTTTTACCAGCAGGCCAGCTACCGAAGCAGAGCTTCCAGGGACCACGATCACTGTAGAAGTCAGGGCGGGACCAGGACGTCACCGGCGGCGAGTCACAAGGCAACGCCGTGGCATCTCGAGGGCGCCGCCACGGAAGCGATCGAGCCGCCGTCGCACGAGCGCGTGGCGGTGGCCGTGGCGACGACATCCTCCGCCCGTAGTCCGTTCTGCCGGCCACGCAGGTCGCCAGCAACGGCAACGGCACCTCCGCATCCTCGCGCCTCGGCGCCGTCGCCCGTGTGCTGGTTTCTGTCAGCGCCTGACGCCGCCACGGGCGGCGAGGGGGCTTTGGCCCTCCCTGCCGCCGCTGCGGCGCCAGACAAGAAGTCCGCGGACGGCCACTGGCGGCGCGGGAAGGGCGGCTGCGGGTCGTGCAGGTGCGGCCCCTGGTACGTGACGACGAGCACCTCCGGGTCGTCCACGGACTTCTCCACGTGCTTCTTGGCGCCGCACCGGGAGCTGGTGCACTTGTAGTAGCTCCTGCGCGCACAGCTACCATCCATTGGCGTACATCACAGAAACAACCCTTAACCAGCATAAATAACTGGGCAGCACAAGAGTGTCAGAGATGCATGCGTATCGACCAGTTGTGCACGGCACAGCAAGTCAGCAATTGATCTATGCGATGAATAGACATATTACTTAAAACCTATGCCTTTTTCTAGTTATGAGACGAAACTAGATATTGGTTCGGTTGCCGCGGCTCCGCGATCAGTTCATTTACACCGATATTGCCTTTGTCTGTTTTCGGCCAAATATCTCGTCCGTTAGTTCGTCGCGCCAGTGAATGGGTGACAAGATGGCACGGTAATTACGGTTACTATATATGTTCTGCTTGTACTAGGTGACAAGACACATGCCAATGTCTGTATTCTATAATCAGCCAGCCGGTTTCTCTGGAACCGAGTTCTTAGCTGGTTCCAAGCAGCGGGGCACCCTTCACTTAAAACTGTTGCACATTTACAGTTATGCAACAGTTAGTAGGTTAGTGCTATTGGTAATCCACAACGTCATTGCTGTGAACTAAACGAGGAATAGGATACATTCTGCTAGCTTCGAACTATCACACGCGTACTTCCAGTCTCTGACACGGTCTCGACCTTTCGTCTAGTGCCATCTCTAGATCGGGTCGGTCTTCTTTCGTCTCTCGTCTTCTTCACCTGTTCCCCGACGGTCTTCATGACCTCTCATACTCACTTGCCCATCTCACGCGTGCTACTAGTTACAGCCGTGCCGATCTTGTTCACTAGCGATTGGCAGCGTACTACACGAATGTGCAGGGCCCGAGACGTCATACGGCGCGGCGCAGCCGAGGACGCCAGGACTGCAGCGGCGTTACTCCCCAGCTGTTGAGGCTTGGCTAAGCGCACACCGCCGACGCCGGCCGCGGCCTCGGATGAGCAGCGGCTAGGGAGGGGCTAAAGCCACGACCACACGTACGTTGCCTGTTCCGTCAAGTGCCTTACAATAGTACTGGTTCTTGCAATTATCTTACTGCAGGACACTGTCGATCTAAAGTCGAATAATCGCATAACTAGAGTAGTGAGCAGTTCATGGATCTAACGCTTTCAGAGAAAAGGTTTACTGCAATTTAGTATTAAGCGACAATGTTCAGAGAATCACTGCACCTGGGGTAGGGGTTGTTCTTGATCCGCTTCTGCCCATACTTCCTCCACTTGAAACCGTCGCTCGGCGTCTTGCCGGAGCAGCTGCTCCGCACCTTCGTCGTGCACTTGCTCCCCGGCGCTGTGCTCGCCGCCCCGAACCTGCCGCGGTTCAAAGCAAAACCATGCGTGAATTATGCATCAGCCTCTTCCGCTAGTAGAGTTCACAAAGCCTTCTATAAAGAATCCCATGCACGGCGGCGGCCGGGTGCACCTACAAATGTATTGGGCTGTAGCGGCGGTTGCTCCGGTTGCGCGGCCGCGACGACAGCGCCTTCTCGATGTCCTGAATCGTCGGGCCGGAGTACACCGAGCACAGAGCTCTGGTCACCGCCGCCGGCTGCGGAAGCTTGCGCTCCGCCGCGGTGCCGCTGCGGTCGCCGCCGCCGTTGCACTGCGCAGGAGCAGCATCTGGCCCCGTGTCGCCCGAGCAGTGGTGCTCCGATTCGCCGGGCACCTGCAGGGCGCCGAGAAGGCTGTCGTCGTTGAGGATCTCGCTTATGAGCTGCTCATCGAGCTCGCTGGGCCAGGCGGCCGCTCCGTCGGTGGCCTGATCATCTTGCAGCGCATACCCTGTCATCGGTTGGTGTGGAATCTAAGGCTTGTGCAGGCGTTCCCTTGACCATGTATCAAAGTTAAGCACGACCCATCTTTGGGACGGAATCACGGAACAAAATGAAGGATTTTTATCGTACCATCGCATTATTATTTTGGGTTAATTGTATTGCTAATGATAGTGGCAGGTAATTTACAAATATTTAGGTAATTTGAGATTACTTTTTTTGTGATGACAATGATGAGTAATTTAAAAATATATAGAGCGGTATTTAGTCTAGTATTTTATAATGATGGTGGTGGGTAATTTACAAACTTATTAAGTATTTTAGTCTATTTTTTATAGTGGCAAGGTGGGTAATTTAAAGTATATAGGGGTATTTCTGACTATTTTTTATATGTGTGATCTTTATGTTTCCTAAAGAAAGAGGAAGGTTATAGCTCAAAAGTATGATTAGAGAACTTGTCCAAACACCAAGTATTTGTCACTTTAAGGGAATGCGTAACGAGAGATTCTTGTGTAATATGCACGCCATGTATCTCAACGTTTTTGCAGTATCACACAAATAGGAAATGAAAAGTAATATACTGATATAGAGCCGTCATTATACTTTGTATCATACTCCCTCCATTCTGAATTTGTTGACTTTGATTAGCTCAACAACAGAAAAAGAACACAGTGAATAGAACCCAGTGGACCAAAGCAGTAGAACTTTTAAAGCAAGCTGAAGAGAGGTGATAACAGTTTGGCACACTGAACACAGAGCTTTACCTATCCCATGACTAAATCAATCGCTAACAGATGATAGATGGCGGCAGACACATCGGCACATCATGTCTGACTACATGCGCAATCGTCCTTCGGCCCTACCGATTAATTCATAGGTAGATGAAACAGAATTATCAAGGTAGTAATGCCGACTGATCACATGGACATATAATTTCCTGGTTTATCAATGAAATGAGCACGGTCTCGTCCGGGTCCGTCCGAAAAAAATACATGAACATATAACATACTCGTGGTCCACAACATACTTACGTAACGTGTTCTGCAAACAACCTCCGGGCTGCAACTCTGCAGTGCCTGTCAAATCCGCATTGAAACAGGAGATTAATGTAATTAACTATTAGTGAATTTATTCGTCAGGCCCGGTGTGACAGTATCAAATTTGGGCCAAAGATATGCTGCTGCCATCCATTCATCCCCGGCGATCTTCTCGTCTTCGCAAAGAATTCAACCTTGGAGAAGGAGAGTTGAAGGATAGGAAAGAGAGTTCAGGTTTTGTGACTGATTCATCCGAGACCAGAATGATGTACCAAAATCAGACAACCCAAACTTATTCAGGGTGTATGCAAAAACCTGATACTTGGCGGTGTCTGGTACTGAACGCGTCGATGCAGAAACCACCATTCCTTCAGAGTCTTCTGCGGAGCCGTAGGCCATGACCCAGCCATCCCATCTCTCACCAAACAACCAACCCTGCAGGTAAAGGAGGCCGCCGACGCGGTGACGAATTGGCATCTCCTGATCTCGACACAGTCTTTTCTCACTCAAGTGCCAACAACTCCGACGACCGGCGGCGTGCGAGTTCATCTCGAAGAGAGCCGGCTCGCTTACCTGCAAATTGCACACTCTTGCCGGCACCTTGCTTGGGGAAGATGGCTGTCGGCAGTGACAACTCGAGGCCATAAGGCATTGAGGGCATTAACACAAGCATAATGGCTGCACTACAACTTGTGCGTCCCTGCTTTATTTCCCCAAACGAGCACGTACACACAAACACAATGAAAGTGATGGCAGAACAGCTGTTTGGGGTAGCCGTCGATGTGATTGGCACATGATATCCGTATCCAACCGGGAGAGAAGCAACGTCGGTGAACAAGGAAACAGGCCACAGAACACGAGGACGGGCTACAGAACACGAGGACGGCCGTTTTGCTCAACTGTCGGAAAAGGGATATATGCCCGCCGGTTGGTTTTGAACTGCAGTCCGGCGCTAAAATGTCAAAGGAATCGCGCAGATTTTTACAGAGAGTCCAGTTGCATGGTGTCTGTTTGTGTTGTCCGTACGTAATCAAAAGGTTAGTGATGCTTGCTGGCTGATCAGGTACGGTTAGTGATCCATGGGTTCACCGTTCGCCTGATATGCTTGCTCTGAACTCACACGGCTATCTATGGGCTACAAGTACAGAATACTGCTGTATCTGTACTGCTAAATAAACTGGCCAGCAGACAGACAGAAGCCATGCCTGGCGTCGTCTCAATTTTGAACATCAAACAGCTGCCCTCCAAGTACAGAGCAACCATGTTGATTGTTGAGCAACCTTACCCAGATCTCTTTCCCGGCACAGGTACGATTCGACAGGCATGTGACCGTGTCACGTCGGCAAGGCTCGATTTCACCGGCGCCACCACTATTTTTGACAGCGCTGCTGCTCCCTGCGAGTCCATAGGTTGATTTATTTGGAACACCTGAACTGAAGCTGACCTCGAGTCATCGTCAACCGATCGATCTGTCGCGAATTCGCGATCAGCGCGAGCGAACGCGTCAACCGCGGAGCGCGCGGCAGCGGCCCATGGGCCAAGTCCCTGCAGGACTCGGCCTGCGAGAGGGAAAACAGGGCCGGAATCATGGGCTTTGCTAATGCCAACAGAAAAGGCCCATTGCTTCTACAGGCCCACCTTGCGCAGAACCGTTGCGTAAGGTCAACGTGCGGCGCCGCAGTTTCAGACCGGACCATCCGTGCCCCAGGAATTCGAGGCGGAAGGGATCATTCCACCAGTCCCCTTACAACCGCCCGCACCCGGTCCACATAGACCGTTCACTCATAAGGCTCCCGCCCACACACCGTGGTGTGTGGACAGCAGGACCACGCCGTCAGGTGGGCTCGTGGCTTTCGGGGGCGGCGCGGGGGCGGGGACCCCAGTGTACTTGGACGGCCATCACTAGTAGGTACTGTAGTTGGACGGTAGAGGCGATGGGTGGAAGCTCATAAGCATACTGTTTTTTTAAATAAATGGCGTTTAGGATATGAACTAGATTTTATGTGCTAAACGTCACTTATTTTTCTGGAAAGTTCGCTTTTCTATTGGTTGAAATGATGAAATATATATTTTTCTTGGTACTTGTGCTCCCTGCTTATGTCATGTCACAGGTTCTTGATGTAATTTGAGACGCAGTAATGCGTGCCTGCAAGTGTTGTTTCGATGATTGCGGCTCGAGAATAAAATGCTCTGCTTCGCGGCTCTGATTCAGGGGAAGGTCGCTGTATGGATGCGGCTCGTTGCTTGACTTCCATGCGCGGCATCTGATTACCTCAGATAGAGATCGCTAGCTAAGTTGTATCTTGGAGCTTTGAAAAGCCTTCCTGGATGATTCGTCACTACAGTAGCCTTCTCTGCTTAATCAGCGCCGAAAACAGCTGCTCCTGCAGCTGATATGGTTTAGGACCATTCCCCTCACAGCTGGTGCGTGAACTGGCACTGTTTCATGTTTCGCCAAACTCAAATCAATGCGGTCAAGAGGGAAGCAGTTAATTTTGCGGGAGACCCTGCTCTGTGCAGCGCGATGTGGGGTTCACACTTGCCTGCCTCCTAGCCAGCCGTATTGCAATGTATGTGCCCGTGTGTGACTAGTGTGAGGGTTTGGTGGGGGGCTTCAGAACCTGCCTCGCTTCTGTGGTCCTGAAGAGATCGCCGGGTACGCGGACGGCTTCCGGATGCTGTGAACGACGAGACCAAGCCGACAGGATAACACTTGCTCGCCGGGTGGGGTGTCTGTTTGGTGATGGTGCGGGCATGTGTCTGTTTCCAGGGCGCCGCCGCGCCGGCCGGTTGCCATCCCCCGTAGCTACTGGCGCGTGCGGAGGGGACCGTCAAGGCAGCGAGAGGAAGGAGAAAAGCGTAACCCAAGGTACAGAACAGTTCGAATAATTAAGCTGTGACACTTGTGCTACTCAGGTTTTAGGTTCATCGCAGTTTCCACTCAAAAGTCTAAATGTCAGCTTCTTTTTCCTTGAGCATTTTGCTGTGCTCGTAGGTTGATATCGATGCACATGCATGGGATTGGTCGCTGGTAATTCTCCCGGTTCCCCTTTTCTCAAAGACCAACACTCGCGACGTGTGAAACGTCAGTCGGCTTCTAGAGGGAGGAGACAGACGGCAACGCTGTACCGGCCAATTGGGCACTTAGCCCTCGATCTTTCATTTAATAAACTCTGATTTCTTTTGCAATATTCGATTTTTTTTAACTGCGGGTAGTGTTCGTTGCAGCTACTGGCTGCATGATGACAGGAGTGTGTGTGAGAACAAGTGCAGCGCAAGGGGCTCGATGTTAACGTCAGTTTTCTGTTGAAAAACAAACGAGCCTGTCATTGTAAATCCATTTGCGAGAAGCTCGCAGATAGCTTAGCCAATCAGTTTCCGGTCGCTAGATCGACGATCGATCGAACCATAGCTTCTTTTGGCAAACGTTGAATCAGGCGAATCCGCTAGCTCCACTTCAACAACCAAGCACACAGTCGTAATCAGACGTAACGCTGCGGAGAGTCTGCTGCTCCATTTTGTTGTTTCGTTTTTCTCTGTTCAGACACTGGTCTTATACTCTTATTAGACCCTAAAATCACCATAGAGGACAAACAATTTGGCTGTAAAAAGAAAGGAGAAAAAAAGGCGCGCACGGACACGGTGGCGGTGATCAACCAGGCCCTGCAGACTGGCGCTGGCCCAAACGTCTCCGACTGGTACACCTTCAATGGGCGTCCAGGCCCATCTTACAACTGCTCCTTGAAAGGTGCACTACTGTATTCCCTTCTCCAAATTGAGCGCGGCACTTGATGACTCTAATGAGTGGAATGATTGCAACAAATAACTTCACGTGGCAGACACGTACAAGTTGAAGGTCGAGCACGGCAGAACGTGCATGCTCCGGCTCATCAACTCGGCGCTCAACGACGAGCTCTTCCTCGGAATCGCCAACCACTGGCTCACCGTCGTGGAGGCGGACGCCAACTACGTCATGCCCTTCACCGTGAAGACGCTGGTCATCTCGCCGGCCGGGGCAGACCATGAACGTGCTCTTCACGACGGCCCCCAACCCCTTCTCACCAGCCTACGCCACGGCCATCGCGCCCGACACCAACACCCAGGGCACGTTGGACAACGCCACCGCCGCGGCCGTCGTCCTCGAGATTACGTCCCGGCGGCCTCCGCCACCCGGAACAGCCTCCTCCTGCTGGCGCTGCCGCGGTACGTACAACGACACCGGCGCGTGGCCAACTCCTCGAGCAACTTCCGCAGCCTCGCGAGCGCGCAGTACCCCGCGCGCCTGCCGCTGGCGGTGGACCGGCACCTGCTCCTCACCGTCGGCGTCGGCACACGACCCGTGCCCGTACGTGCAACCAGACGTGCCGGGGCCCCAACAGCACCAAGGTCGCCGCTTCCATCAACAGCAACTCCTCCTTCCGCACCCGTGACCATACTTGGTTTGACTTGCGTTGACTGTTCTCTGACTGACGCTGGCTCTGGTTCCAATGGTTCAGTCGTGTAGCTCTTGCATTGCTGCTTCGACGTGCACTTGAGCTGGCCCGCTGCCGAACCAGAAGATGCTACCCCCGCCGTCCGATCTCCCGAAAAATGCTGAATCACGCTGATCTCTTTTCTTTTTAGAAAGCTCGAATCACGCTAATCTCACGAATTGGTCTTGGCGTAAGCCTGAATATTTTGTTGTGTTTAAAAAACTATTTGGTTTGGACTATTTAATTGGCGTGCCGATTTTGTGGCAAGTGCTTGGGGTTCCCGTCCTCCGCTGAATCCCTCTTTTGAAACATAGTAAGATGTAACTTCGTTGTGATGTTAATCCTTTTTATTTATTCATTTTCCTTTTCAATTGGTGTGCATAGCAGCGGTGTCGGCATGTAACAAAGGGAACGACTAGAATGCAAACAGTCATTTGGTGCAATCGTGCAAAAATCCCTTCTAAACCACACGATCTACATCCTGCGGCGAGTGTATGTTTACACTTAAACCCTCCCAACTGCACACTTCAATTCTTTCAACTTATATTGCCAGGTGGGAGGGTTTAAGTGTAAAAATACACTCACCACAGAAGGTAGATCGTGTGGTTTAGAAGGAATTTTTGCACGATTGCACCAAATGACTGTTTGCATTCTAGATGTTCCCTGTAACAAGTACTCTTTTTGTCCTTAAATTTAAAGACTTGCAGATTTGATCAAACTATTTTTTAACTTTAACTAATAATATCTATAATAAATTTATCTTAAATAAAAATACTGATAGTTTGTTTTACAGTGAATCTAGTAATATAATTTTTACTTTGTCTATCTTTATAAACCTATTGCTATTTATAGTTAAACTTTGGTAAGTTTGACTTTGATCAAACCCAGAATCATATATATTTAGTGACAGAGAGAGTAATGACTTATATTACTTTCCAATTTTTTCCCCAATAGCTGTCTCTGCCTACTATACTGAATAATCTTGCTGGACATAACAGTTTCATGCATGTACTTGACTGAAGTGGTATTATATTGGTTACCTACCACAACGGAACTGAGTAATTGGAGTACATGTACATCATCATACATGCATCATAAACAGTGAAATTACCAACGCTAGCTGTAGAGGACCATAAACTAAACACGCACTTTGTCTTGTTATACAAAAACGACTGGACTTGTATATACATAGCCCCTATTTATCTACTGTCACTGAGTCACTGTGATCTCCGTTACTCCCTGATGCCGTGTACAAACTCAACTGTTTGTGAATTCATGTGTTCGGCAGCCGAACGTTGTTAGCTTCGATCTAAATTAACTCCCTACCTACCCTGCCTCTTCACCAAATATTGGCCTACTTTCGTAGGATACTTAGGTGGACAAAACCTAACTCGTCTAGCTTGAGAAAAGCCTAGAACTAGCAGCATAACATCAACAAAGGAATCACATGCACTACAACGAGCATCAGGAGTAAATTAGCAAGCGGCGGTCTGCCCCCTCTTGAGTCTTGACATTGCCTAGCTAGCTCTTGCTATTTCCACCTCAACAAGAGGTAACCAATAGAAATAATGAGGCTTCTATCATTGTGTTAATTACGTTTTAATATTTGCCATTGTATTTTTTAAGGTTTAGACTTATGTCATTAGTTCTAAATTTTACTTGGCTCATATCATTACTAACAAGTTTTTTGTGTTTCCGGAACATCATCATTCAAAGTAAAATGAACAAGTTTTAGAACCAAAGACATGGATCTAAATATGCGAGAAACAATGGCAAATATCAAATTGGTAATTCACTCAACAACACAAATCTAAATAATTCATAATAAAAGATTTTGGTGGGTCCTACACGGCAAGTTTTTTAAAGAAAAATATATTTTACTCCCCTCAAGTATCTATGTTGTCCAGTTAACCCCCTAGACAAAATTTTATTCTAATTTACTCACGTGATCGGTTCGATTCACCCTTAGTGAAGTTTTAATTTTCTTTCTCTCTATGTATAGGTTTTGTTTGAGGGTAAAATTTTGTGGCATTATAAGTTAAAATATACCATATGTCAGAAAATAGTTTATTTTTTGTACACTTAAAGCATTAAACTATTTATAAAAAATTCTGGGAAAAATTGTGTATAATGTCATTTAACATACTATAAAATTAGAACTCTGAACATAACATATATAAAGAGAAACAGAAAAAATCATTAGATGGCAAATTGAACAAATATCTAAATGGTTTAGGTGGGTAAATTGGACTAATTTTTTGTCTAGTGGTTAAGTGAACAACGTAAATACTTAGAGGTAGTAAAATTACTTTTCTTAATAAGTACCGCAGTACAGTAAGTCAAAGAAATATAATCAGATCGACGCCGCCAAAGTTACCGATTGGAATCCTTGACTTGTATTCTACGGTGGCCATGGTGCGTATGCAGACTTCAAAGACGCATACATGGGAGCAACAATGTGGCAGACAAGGATTTTGTTGTCCGTCACGTCTCGCTAATATTCTAAGGCACCACCAGTCCACCATGGCTTGGCTTCGCGTGATCACGCACGTGCAACTGTTTGTTGCACAATGATGAAAACAAAACTGTTTGTTGCCACGATGGCTTTTCTCAATCAGAAATACGAGATGCATGCATGCGAAATAAGCACTGCTGCCGATAAAAACCTTGCCGGATCAGGACACTGTCGCTCGTAGCAACAGTAGAATGCAAATGCACAAGCAAAAGCATCTCACTGCTCTGACCTGGACCGTCGTGTAGACATGTTTACAGGTTGCACAGGATAAACCACTGTGCCGTGCCCGGTCTTTTCGATCGCATGCACGTATAGTACTCGCTGTGCGCGTCGTAGCTTCCTGGTATTTTTTCCATTTCAGAGGCCTGGTCGATCGATCCGTGCGTCGCGTAGATGATGCTGCATGGTCCCGGCCGGAGACGCGACGCGAGTGAAAGGATAGGTAGACACAGTGCGTCCGTACGGGAACAGTTTCGTCAGACCGTCAGGGAGCAGCCAACTCGCTCCACAATTGCCGCTGCGCCTTGATCAGAGACAAGTACGTCAGGGTCCGGAGGCCACCCCATCATTCTTCAGTATCCTGAGAGAAAAAGAAAAAGAAAAGGAAGGAGATGCGTGCACCACATCTCGTTCTCGGCTACATACACCGGCCGCGGCGCAGCAGGGGAACCCAATCCTCGAATTAATCCAGCTTGCTTCCCGCTCCTTCCTCCGACGAAAACTTGTCTCCGCGGCTCTGCGTGTCCCGTCATCTTTGACCGCAAACCGTCACGCCCGCTTGGGGCAATCTGGCTTTAATCGTTCGATCATCGGCATCCTCGCAAGCAGGTGTGAACCTCTACGGACCATCACATGGCAGACAACGGCTGTGCCATGCATGCGGCTCGATCCCTTCTTACTCCTGATGTACCGCATGGCGCGGCCATTTCGGACAGACAGATCGCAGGACGAGCCCACAAGTTGGCGTCGGTGCGCGGCGGCACACGCGGTCCGTCCGGGAGGAGCGCGGTGCACCAGCCAGTGCCGTATCGCGGTACGCCGTTGTCTGCTTTTGACCGGGAACGCCATGCGCCTACCACGCCACCAGAGCGTGACGACGCGAGGGCCCGCCGCGGGCTGCGGCTGTGGCCATGGTGGCCGACCGCCAGTCCATCGCCACCTTCCCGAGGCGGAGGACGAGGAGGACTGCGCCTGCGCCGCTGCACCGGCCTGTAGCCGTAGCCGTAGCCGAGCGCGGACGGCCGGGGGGAGCCCCGCCCCGCACGACGGCGCCGGTCCACCACCGCGCGCGGCAGTCTGCTGCCTCGCTGCCGTGCCAGCTCGGTTCGCGCACTACAGTGTAAAGCTGACGCTGCTGACCACCCCCATTGCATCACTCGCGCAGCGCAGCCCATCTCTCTCTCTCTCTCTCTCTCTCTCTCTCTCTCTCTCTCTCGCTCGCTCGCTCCCCGTGTGTGTGTGGGCGCGCGCAAGCGCCGAACGGCCGAACCCCACCTATCTTTCGCGCCCCCACGTACGGCCAGCCACGGACGGAGATCTGCGAGTTCAGCGCGTAACGGTGAAGCAAGGGAAGAACAGAATCTCGCGGCACGGGCGCAACAACGACGACGACGGTGGCAACTGGTCGACGGGCGGACCCGTGCGGTACATGGCTTTAACCATTTCGAGCTAAAGTTTTCGGGCTCCTCAAGCTTTTGACCTCACGCACGCACGCACGGGCCACGGGGGACGGCGGACACGCTCTGCACCTCTCTGCCCCGCCCGTGCGTCTCCGTGTGCACGCGCCTTCGACATGGCTGCTACGCTAATGCTGTTTCAATGTGCGTCCCCTCGCTTCGGTAGTCAAAACGTCTGTCCAGCTTCTGAGATCACTACTTATAAACTATTCCGACCTCATTGGATGCTTCTTGGAGGCCAGAGAGTAAGTAACCTGGTGCCTGCCTTGTCATTTGCCCAACAGTTTGCTGCAAACTCCGAGTAGTATTTTGGAAGAAACGAAGAAAAAAAACCGCACTTGAGAAAATCTGTCCCCGCTGCTGACACGCTTTGATCTTACATACACGGGGTGAGTGGGAACAAAACCTATAAAGAACGCAGAGATTAAGGGTTCATTTCAGTTCACCGCCGAGGTCAGTCACCCCTCTCTCCACGAGGCGTGCAGCCGAAAGAAAACTGTAAACGAGTGTGAGTTTCGAACAGTAAAAGCCCTGCATACTCTTTTGAAAAAAGAAAAACATCAAGTGGGTCCGTTCGCCGGACGTCATGGCCCTACACCCAGCTCCCCTATATAACACCAGCTTTGTGCTTCTTCCCCGAGATGAGCTTCTTCTTCTCAAATCTCAACCCCTGTTCTAGTCACCTCACTCGGCTACCTGATTATTTTCTTCCTCCTGTGTCCCGACGAGAAGAGAGCTCGAAGCCACCCGGCCGGCAAACGTCCATGGAAGACCTCGCGGCGGAGGAGAAGTCGTGCAGGCTGTTCAAGAAGAGGAGCGGCGGCAAGGGAGCCATCGGCGTGCGCGCCGTCGACGGCAGCGGCAAGAGCAGGTCCTTCTCCGGGCGGTGCGCGCGGCTCGTCAAGCAGCAGCGCGCGCGGTTCTACATCATGCGCCGCTGCGTCACGATGCTAGTGTGCTGGCGCGAGTACGCGTGATTGACGAGGCAGAGAGGTCGGCGGCCGCGATGCCGCTAGCTCTAGCTGCCGGAGAGGCAGATGAAGAAGATGAAGAAGAAGCTGGATCGCTTCCTGTAGGAACCAAGAACCGTGTAAAAAGATTACTTCTTTTATTTCCTCCGTTCCTCTTCTATTATTTTCTTCTTCTGCTTCTTCGGGGCAGATCAGGGCCGTGCACTTGTGCGGGCTGGACGGTCCCTGCGCCGTGCATTTTGTCGCGTACTCGATGTAATTTGAGCGTCTAATATAGAGGAACTCAACTAATCAAGTGGCAGGAGCTCCTAGCTTCCTGCCGCCGCTCCCTTGCCTCTCGATCCTCGTTTTGTGTTGGCTCCTGGGTGCCTCATCGGAGTGCGAAAGAGACTACTGTACTTATGGACCGTTGCTCTGCTCTTTCTTTACATTTCGTTTCTGTAGCCCGTCAAGTACTGAAAAGCAGCCGGAACAATATTGCCACTAGTTACAGGCCAAAAGCATCATTTTGCAGCAGAATCTGCAATGTGGTCTGCATTACCCAGTTTTTTGCCAGTAACTTTTGAGTTACCATAGTGTACCTGTGATTTGCAGCAGCAGCAACTGAGCTGATGACGAGGGTAACCGTTACTTACGGAGAGTCTACAAGACCATTCTGGTTGCGGACTCCCGAGGCCCGAGCGTGCTGACGCATCGCATAATTTACTCCAAAAACGACGCCTCCGCCTCTGAGCGCTCCTGTGCCCGCTGTGGATTGCACGCCATCGCTAGTTCAAATCCCCTCCCCACCCACTAGGACCAATTGGGAGCGCATGCAGTGTTGTTCTTGCTACTTGCGAGCCTCCCAGACCATAGTCGCTAGTCATATTCAGGTTACGACAACGAACGCTACAATTAACCAGTATCTACGAGTAGTAGCATCACTGTTCCTCTATTGGCCAGCAGTAAACATCATCTTGTTTGTTGCTAAGTACAAGAGATCGCCAGTAGAAATCCAATTGTTTATTTTTCTGATCTACTACTGTAATATTCTCCTGCCCATGCATTCTCCCTCCTCCCCGTCGTCGGGAGCATGCTGCTCCTCTTCTTACGTAGGAGTGGCTGCTTTTCACGCCCATCATCTATGCCGATCGAAGATGCCAGGAACCCCATACATGCTCGCCGCTGCCATGCCATGCTACGAACGCTTGCAGGATCAGCGCAGCGGTGGTCCTAGCTAGGATCCTATCGAGTCCTCGCTCCCTCTAGTCCTTGCAGGCAACCGGGTGTGAGCCAACAGAGGATGCACGGCACAGGCCCCCCCAACCTCGCGCAGTCTCGATGCAAAGCCCGCAGAGCTCGCGCGGCCGGCCGCGTACGGCGGCTTCTGGCGCTTCTGTCTATTGGCAGTCCATCCATATCCAAAATGTGCTATTCTTTTTTTACAAATTACATACATACATACATACATACATACATAAATACATACATACATACACACTCGAGCACTCACTCCTACTGATACAAGCACACACATCCTATCTTTATGAGGACCTTAGGCAGACTAGTGATTGATAGTCGATGTATTAGATAGTAATTGGTACGGTAGTATGCAACGTAGCGAGACCCTTTAGCCATGCTTGGTAGCGCACATTGCAACGTATTCGACTCTTATCGCGTCAAAGTAGTACAACCAAAGTCATACTTCACAACACTATTGTAGCTTTACACCTAACAGTGCACCTCATCAACTCAAAACGTATGTCGACTTGACACGAATTTTTACCTGAACCACAGGAAAGAATGGAAATCCAGGTGTTGCTTGGCCTACTGTGTGTGTGTCAACCAACGAAGGAAATAAAGACAGATTCTTTGCCGCGCTAGTCTCATTCTCGTCAACCTCTCCGGCTGAGCAGGTCGCCGCGAAGCAGCAGCAAGACTGCACAAGCACCGGTCTACCTGCTCTTCTACCGAGGTAAAATACCGGTAGTCGCTTCACCTGGGGACGCTCGCTCCATCTGTTGCTGCCTGCTGGAGTCTCATACTCCACACATACCTGCGCTCTGAATCCTGGACCAGGGGGTGGGGGTCGTTTCTGATTTTTGTTTTTTCATCCCGGTGTTTTTCTATGGGTTATACTAAGAAGCAAACCGAAGAAGTAAAAGTGAATAAACACTGCACCTGAAAGAGGTTACACAGTTTACTTTATTTTGTCTTCTAAATAGTATGATCGTGGTTTTATAATGGCAATTGTGGTAGATAATCCAATGCGCAGTTTGATGCATTTCAGGTACAACACTAAGGGTGTTTTTGGTTCATCTATGAATTTTTGAAAATCTGATTCTAGCTGTGAACTGTGAGAAAGCTACTGTGAGCTGAGAGTTGCGATGAAGCTGAAATCTGTTTGACTTTGAAACAACTATCAACTGTGAATTCTGTAATAAATATGTGTTATAAAGAAAATAATGTTTGATTATGTAATTAGTGGCATGATGGGAAATTTCTGTGAAAAGTTAGAACATAAATCTGAAAAATCCGGGGTTCTGACAGATTTCCATTTCCTAGAGAATCTGATTCTCATGTGAACCCTTTTGGTTCAGATTTCTGATTTTTGGTAGAGAATCTGATTGGTGCACGTCAACCAAACGGACCATAAGCATAGGTGACAACATAGATTTAACCGGCGATGGAGGTGTTCTTAAGACAATGATCAGGAAAGTAAAAGTTGATGTTGCTCCACCTTCAGATAGCCTTCCCCTTGTAGGTGGTATTGCTCTATATCTTTTCTTTTCGAAAGATTGTATTGCTCTATATCTTGGCATCCTGCTCCGACGATTGCAACCGACTCGATCTATAAAAGTCTTGATCAAAAACTCCTCAATCGGATCCGGTTGGGAGGCCCCCTAGGGCTCCTCATCTATAAAAGGAGAGGCTTTTGGCTCATCGGGGATTAAGAAAACAAAAGGAGAAAAACACATGAGATTAGACATCACTAGAGTAATAGTCGATCATCAGTTATTAAAATTAGTTAAATAATTGCTATTAAAATTAGTTAAAATCCACTATAATTAATTTATTGGCATAAGAAAAATTGAGAAAATTATGTGTGATGTATTGATGTACTATTAGTAATGTTTTATTTACTGAATTTTAGTATTTCTATGCCACAAACTTGATTAAATTGTGGAATTTGTCTAAGAAATTTTAGAAAAATGCCTCAAAATAATTTAGCTTCCGCTTTAATTAAGTATAGCATAATAAAATTATTTTTAAGTAGCCAAAGTGAACAACAAATTTTATTATGGAAAATTTAATTTTCATAGTGAATAAATATTTAGTAGCCAACGTGAAAAACTTTATTTGCTTTGTGTTGTATTAATTTCTTTGTTTAGTAGTCAACGTGAAAAATAAAGGAATTACCACATTCTATAAAGAAGTTATGTTGCATTTCATTAAGTAGTCAACGTGAAAAATAAAATACAACATTCCTTGCATATTTAAGTTAACAAACAACATGTTTTTGTTTAATAGCCAACATGAAAAGCAAAAACATGTCTTTATTTAACTTCATGTTTCTATGCACTCTTCTTATTTTGTATTCTTTTGCACTAACGAAGGTTCCTTCGAGATAAAAAACTAACTCAGTTACATCTCCTCCATTGAACATTTGAATGACAACAACTATGGTTCACGGAGGGAGAAATTAGAAATTGCATTAGTTATCTCAGAGATCGACCTTGCGATCGTGACACCTCGTTCTACTGAGCCTGAGGTTCCACCTTATCGTAGGGCAATGGAATCTCAGGAAAAATATAATGAAAGGATGAATGTCTTTCATAAAGAACTTAAGGAATTTCATGAGACTCGTGCCAAGTGGAACACTTTCAACAAGAAGTGTCTTATGGTAATTAAGAGCACTATCATTGAGCCAATGAGAGAAGTCATTCCCGACTGTGAGACAGCCGCAGAGTATCCTCAAAAGATTCAAAGTCAGTTCACCGGCTTCTCTAAGGCAACACAAGTACTCTAATTAAGAGACCTGTAATAGAGAAATACACTAGAGGCGGTCTTCGTGAACATATACTTAGTATGTCAAACATGGCTTCAAAACTCAAACCTATGAATCTAGGGATCAAAGATCAATTTCTGGTTCATCTCATATTTGCCTCTCTTCCTAGAAAATTTGAAGCTTTTGTCATCAACTATAACTCAGAGCTAGAAGAATGGAATTTAGAAAAGTTCATTGCTATGTGTGTTCAAGAGGAGGAGCGAATTAAGACCTTGTGCGAAAGTGACACTGTCAACTACGTGAAAGGAAAAGGAAAGAAAAAACTTCAATAGACCTGCTACAAGAAATTTCTATGCTCCTCAAATAGATAAAGAAAGCGCAAAGTTCCTAATGAGCAATCTTCCAAATAAATTAAGGTGTCAAAATATCAATGGCTGCTTTGCAAGAAGAAAGAACACCGTTAAAAGGACTGCATAGATTTCCTTAAATGGTGCAGCAAGAAAGGTAATAATTTTATTAATAATCTTGATGAATCACTGTACTTAAAAGATTATTCATCCATGTGGTGGATTGACTCAGGTGCCATCGTGCACGTTTGTTATTCGTTATAGGGGTTAAATACGAGGAGGACACTTCAAATAGAAGAAAGAAAATAAGAGTCATAGATGGTCATGAAACACAAGTTGAAGCCATAGGAGACTTTTCACTAGCACTTAAAAATGGCTTTACACTTACACTTAATGATGTACTTTATGTTCCATCAGTTAGGAGGAATTTAATTTTAGTTTCATGTTTAGACGATTATGATTTTGTATGCCATTTTGCCAATGACAAGTGTGTCATAAAGTTTAATAATAAGATTGTGGGTCTTGCTATGAGACAAGACAAACTTTATCTTTTGTCTATGTATGATGATATTAATGAAAGAAGTGACGTTCAAAATTACTCACACAATAATTTAGGTTTTAACAAACGAAAAAGAAAAAATTGTGAAACTTATTTGAAATTATGACATTATCGCTTAGGCCATATTTTAAGGGGGAGAATTGAAAACTTAGTTTCACAATTGATTCTTCCTAACTTAGAATACTCAGAGTGAGAAGAGTGCATAGATTGCATAAAAGGAAAAACCACTAAGAAAATTTAAAAAAACGCCAAATGAATTATGTGAATATTAGAATTAATCCACACGAACATTTGTGGTCCCTTTCCCACGATCTTCATAGACAATTTTGACTCATTCATAACTTTCATGGATGACTATCCTCGTTATGACTATATTTTCCTTATTACGGATCGTTCCGAAACACTGGACTAATTTAAGATATTTAAGTATGAAGTTGAAAATTAGCATAATATTAAAATCAAAGTGGTAAGATCCGACCGTGGGGGGGGGGAGGGGAGGGGGCGTACTACGGTCGTCATACCCCATATGACCAAGTTCCTAGACCATTTGCACGGTTTCTACAATAAAATGGCATAGTTGCCCAATACTCAACACCGGGCGAGTCTTAGCAAAATGAAGTCGCAGAGCGACTGAACCGTATATTAATAGATATGGTTAGATCTATGCGTAGCTTCTCATAATTGAATGTTAACTTATGAATGGAGGATTTGAAAACAGCTAATCATTTACTTAAAAGGGTTCCTTCAAAATCCATGCTTAAAACTCCATATTAAATGTGGACGGGACGCAAATCTTCACTTAGTTACTTACACATTTGGGGTTGTCCCGCTGAGGCTAAAATTTTTAATCCAAACATTGGAAAGTTAGATCCTAAGACTGTGAGTTACTATTTCATTGGCTACCCAAACAAAAGCAAAATATTTCGTTTCTATTTCTCTAACAGGTATACTAAGTTTGTAGAAACGAGACATGCAATGTTTTTAGAAGACGATATGTGTAATATCCTGACTCCCGGCTTGATAGGATTGATAGAGTACTCATACCATCAAGGTATACCTTCTTTTCCGGAAGCCCACCTGCAAGGGACTCTAGGGTTAAGCGTGCTTGGCTCGGAGGAATTTGGGGATGGGTGACTGACCGGGAAGTCTTCCCTGGTGCGCACGAGTGAGGACAAAGTGCAGAGAAAAGACGAGTGATGGTACGTGGGGCCAGTCTATGATCCTCGAGTGCTGTTACAAGTGGTATCAGAGCCGACCCTCGGAGTTTCACGGGAGCGTACGGGTCAGTGAAAAGGATACGGTAGCGTACGGGTCAGAGACGTGGGTACGTACGTATGACGCATGGGTCCTCTGTGTGGGATACGGTATGGTACGTATGCTACTAACCGGACGTACGGTATGCATATGCCAGTAATGAACATACGGACGTGGCTAAGAGGGGACATTCCTGTCTTGGCGTTGATCGACGAGGACATCAGTTTTCTAAGGGGGTGGATTGTGTGATATCCTGACTCCCGGTTTGATAGGATTGATAGAGTACTCATACCATCAAGATATACCTTCTTTTCAGGAAGCCCACCTGCAAGGGACTCAAGGGTTAAGTGTGCTTGATTCGGAGGAATTTGGTGATGGGTGACTAACCGGGAAGTCTTCCCGGGTGCGCACGAGTGAGGACAAAGTGCGCAGAAAAGATGAGTGGTGGTACGTGGGGCCACTCTATGATCCTCGAGAGCTGTTACAATATGATTAGGGGAAGTAAGGCAAGAGTGAGATTAATCTTCAGGAGAAGAGAGTCTATGTGCCCACTCTAACAATTTAAGAAACATATTTCACTCTGCCTATTGTTGTTAGTTCTACACCAGCAATTAAAATTAGTGAGGTTCCTGTTCTGCAGAAATCACCTCAACATTCAGAACAAAATGACAACGTTGATACAAATGGTGAAGAACAACAACTATCTCAAAATGAAGATGGTGCTCAACTTAGAAGATCTCATAGAATAAGAAGACCAGCCATACTAGACAACTATGAGGTCTATATGTGTGAAGAAGTTCAAATGAAGGGTGATCCCACCTCCTTTGAAGAAGCTATGAGAAATCCTTTGTCGTTTGAGTGGTATAAAGCCATGGAAGATGAAATGAAGTCCATGGATGCTAACAAAGTCTAGTAATTAGTAGAAATCCCCAAAGGAAACAAAACAGTAGGTTGTAAATAAGTCTATAAAATTAAGCGTGACTCCTATTGAAAAATAGATAAATTTAAATTTAGACTTTTAGCAAAAGGATTCACACAAAGAGAAATAATAGATTATAATGAGACGTTCTCACATGTCTCAACTAAAAATTCATTCAGAATTATCATGCCATTAGTAGCACATTATGACTTAGATTTACATCAAATAGATGTAAAAACGGCGTTCCTCAATGGAGATCTGTTTGAGGATGTTTACATGACACAACCAAAATATTTTGTCGCTAAGGGTAAAGTACGTATGGTATGCCATTTAAAAAAGTCTATTTATGGACTTAAGCAAGCCTCGAGAATGTGCTATCACAAGTTTGATGAGACAGTTATAAAGTTTGGATTAAAAGAAAATGAGGAGGATAATTGCATATATACTAAGTTTAAGAATGAGAAATTTATTTTTCTCGTCTTATATGTGGATGACATACTATTGGCTAGTAGTGATGCTCATTTACTAATGGAGACTAAGAACTTTTTGTCCTCTAATTTTGATATGAAATATCTCGGTGAAGCTTCCTAAGTTTTGGGCATAGAAATTCATCGGGATAGATCTAAGGGGGTATTAGGACTTTCTGACTTAGAAAATATGCTAAAGAAGTATTGTATGCATAAGTGTAATCCTTCGCCCGCTCTTGTCAAGGGTGACAAGTTTGGCAATTTTCAATGTCCTAGAAATCAGTATGAGATTTATCAGATGAAAGTAGTCCCATATGCTTCAGCTGTCGAAAGCCTCATGTATGCTCAAGTCTGCACTCGCCCTGACTTAGCTTATGTCATCGGGATGTTTGGCAGATATCAGTCCAATCCAGGTGTGGATCATTGGAAGGTAGTAAAGAAAGCTTTAAAATACATACAAGGCAATAAGGGTCTCATGTTAACATATAGGATATCAGATTCGCTAAAGTAGTGGGATATTCAGACTTAGATTTTGCGGGTTGTGTAGATACTGAGAAATGTACGTCGGGATATATATTCACTCTCGCAAAATGAGCCATCTCATGAAAAAGCTCCAAACAAACTGTTACTGCATCATCCACAATGTATGCAGAGTTTGTTGCTTGTTATGAGGCCACTGGGCAGACAATTTGACTTAAAAAAATTTTACCCGGACTTATAGTGGTAGACAGCATTGAAAAACCCCTTAAGCTATACTGTGACAATGAACCAGCAGTATTCTACTCTCACAACAACAATTTGAGTGGAGCTATCAAACACATCAACATTAAGTTTTATGTTGTGAAAGATTGAATCCAGAATTATACTATTAGTCTTGAGCATATTAGAACAGAGCAAATGCTCGCGGATCCATTAACAAAAGGTCTTCCACCCAGCGTGTTTAAAGAACACGTGACCGGTATGGGTTTAAGGGGGAACCTACGATGTCATGGACACTTAGGGGCCAAACTAAGAATAAGATTATATTTCTAAGTGTTAAAATGTGAAGTAGTCGTCGAGTCAAGCAGTGCGTAAATAGTTGTCTTCGATGCGTCATACTCTTCATACGAATCATGGTGAAATATGTATAAGACTAAGTGATAAATAAGTTCTTAGACCGTGGTCAAGGGGAGAATGTTAGAAGATTTGGCCACGAAAGAAATTGAGTCGGTTGCGATTGCAACCGACTCGATCTCTAAGAGCCTTGACCAAAGACTCCTCAACCGATCCAGTTAGGAGGCCCCCTTGGGCGTCCCCTCATCTATAAAAGGAGAGACTTTTGCCTCATCGGGGATTAAGAAAACAAAAGGAGAAAAACACATGAGATTAGACATCACCCGAGTAATAGTCGATCATCAGAGAGGAGGAAGTCCCGGAGAGGCTCTCCCTCTTCATCAAAGCGCAAGGATCAACAACAAGTCTAAATGGCGGCGAACACCTCTGCAAACGAAGGTACGAATGTGTAATAAGATTGATTACAAATAGATTTAGAATGAGTGTTGCTTGATAATTGAATTAACACTTGAGATCAGATCTAAGCCGAGACAATTGAGCATACAAGTTAAGATCCTAATATCACAGTAGAGTTTGCTACTAGAGCATTTGAAATGTTGGGAGTTTATGCAGAGTCTGTGTGCAAATTGAAGCGCCTCCACTCCCCCTACTTCAAAAGGCACAGACACTGCAGGACAACTGTAAGAACAGCTTTAGGGTCTGTGCCGAGTACGTACTTCTGCAGACTATTCTGGCTCCGCCGCAGGATTCAGCCAATGCAAGGGTGATGTGCCAGACAATTACAAATACTCTGCAGGGTCCTTCCCAAAGTTCCTTGTGAGTGGAGTCATCGAACTGAGGAATCAATAACATGCAGTTATCCAGGCAACACGCCGTACCTAGGGAAATAACTAGTGCCGCGAGCTTTACTTTTCACATATCACAGCATTCAGGCAAGAATCAAATAGGAACCCCAAATTTAATCACCATCGCTACAGAACCCTAAGAAGACTTAAGTCTTAATGCGCATAAGAAATATTCACACACATTTCTGAACAACATTATACAAATAACCTCAGTTGACTGGTCGCTATGATCTGGCAAATCAAGTACATGAACTTCAGAAAACAGTATGGGCGTTAACTTTACAACAGAAAAAGCCTAGAGTTCAGACTCTCTTTTTTGTATTATTAGCACAGCCCACTCTAGATTTCTACACATGAAAAAGAGAGGAAAACCTAAGTTAGCATTCCTAAATAGGGCCCCAGAAGCCATTGGGATATAATCCTGACGCTCCTTTTTCTGTATCTTGAATCCTAAACACGTAGGACTCAATCTAGCACACTCAGTGCAGAACCCGTGTTCAAGCATGAAAAAATACACCTTGTTGAAGTTAAAACCAAAACTGTCAAGAATATCACGCTTAGCACTTTGTGCGGGCACTGGAGATTCTTTTGCAAATTAGCAGAAAGCTGCATGATTCTACGCCTGTATGATGTGCATCACATGGATGGTGTCTATAGTGAAATATTATATGATGTACGGTAGCGAACACCATTTCCTATGTTCCTTGATATTGGGCAGAGCCAGCAGAATATGTTAGGACCTAGAACCTGTTTAAGATAAGTAACAGAATGTTAGAAGGTGAATGATAAATGATGCCACTCCTCCAGTAGTGAGCTAAACCATGTCAAAGATAAGGAAACACTAGCAATTATCGGGGAAAATGGCCTGGACATTTGATAGCCTTCTTGCATAGGCTAATAAGAAAATCTAGGCAATAGGCAAACGTGAATCATATTTCTATGCAGTGCATGCCTTCTTAAAGGACGTTTTATGCCATTATAATTCCCAAAAAATATATAGAAGCAAGTGAAAATAGATCTCACCGAAACAAGATTTTCATATATTCCAAGATCATAAGGATGATGGTAAAGATTTCCAGCTTTCTCAGCCAACCACATTGCTCTAACTCCTTCGTGGTACTGTAAACCACCAATAGTAGCTACCATTATATAAAATTTAAAAACAGTAATATTCTCAAAGTCAAGTGATCTCATTTTCCAAACCTCAATAGTAGTTTTATTATGTAAAATGAGGTAAACATGCCAACCCAGGAGGACCATCAATGCCAAAGCTAGTGGACACAGAAGAACGCCACAAATAATCTGTAAAATTTAAATTTTAAAAACTTAGTTACTTGTTTAATTAAAGCAAAACTTCAAGCCAAGATTCAGTATTTGATATGCTATTAGCTGAACATCCTTGCACATGTACTTACAATAGACGTTCTAGTAGAATCACTGCCTGGATGTTCATCCTTAGGCGGACTATGCATGACACCCCCTATAATCAGAACCTGATACATACATGAACAAATTTGTTCTCCATATTTAAGAAGACTCTGTTTGCTCAAGTAGATCAAGGATAGGAGTGTACCATAGAGTAGAGGCTTGCAATTACAGCATACAGAATGAACACTAGGAAAATTTTGTAGTTCTCATGCCCAACACAGTTATTAATCCATATACAGTGGTGGTCCTGCCCAGAAACAAAAGGTTGGTTGATGCAAATTGAGATCAATGATAGACAAAAAAACTGGAGCTGCACCATTAATACTAGTCAGTACCATTCTTAGAACACATCTTTTGCATACACGGCAATGGTGCGCACGAGGAGGCTTATAATGGGAACATTTTTGACAATATCTCAAATCACCACCCTGAAATGATAATAACATTAAAACTATAGAAAGATCCATGCATACAGTAGATAAGAAATTTACATTCCTGTACAAATGAGCAGGTAGCACAAAGGCTTTCACTGTATCATAATGAAGATAATCTAGCGTTCCAACTAATTTATTAGAATCACAAAGATTCTTCCCATTTCGATGTTCCTAACAAACAGCAATATCACACATGTAAATCTGAAACTAATGCACTTTCAGTTATATTTTGTGCTCCAGGTATCACAATGCGTAAAAGGAAAGTAAGCAAGACATAGCACTGAAAACTGGTGTCAAGTCAAATACAAGGGCAATCACACTCCACAAATTCTGCCACCAGAGTAATCCTTGTCAGTTCATTCTTGTTAAGTAGCACAATATGTATATCAATAGAAACGTCAAGCAAAGCGCACAAAAACAACAAGGATGCACTCATTTATCTTCCCATGTCCCATATGGGCACCCGAATGAGAATATAACCAAGATTATTTGTGCCAGGCCTAAGAGACAATAATGGATTCCTTGAGTCCAGGAAGGAATTTATTTTTCTGGATTCTGAACAAACCATTCTTTTGGGCTTTGAAATTAGTTCGATATTTTTTCCAAATAAATTACGAGGCCTGCCATTTTTTCATTGTCAAATACATACAGTTGAAACAATGTAACAATTACATTATGTAAATGTTTTGATAATTCCTTGACATATTTCAGTATACAGGATGGTACGAGGTGTTGCTTGGAATCATAGATCTAGACTTTATAATCCATAACACTAAGGATACAAAAATGATGAACACATGATCCACAATTTGTAAGCCCTGCATAAACGATGGCGTTCTATTTGCTTGGGCAAAAAATACCGCAGCGTGAAAGGATCCATAACGAAGACTTGAACGCACACCTACGCATCGGTCCTCGTTCTCTCCCTCAAGTATCCCAACAGTGACGATTTCTATTGGCGAAGGACCGTTCTGTTTCAAGAATCCAAACCCACGCACTGAAGCACCAACTAGCTAGATCTTGCTAGCAGGCAATGTTAGAAACCTAGAACCAGGATCAACTTGGGCACTGAATTCACAGGTTCTGAAGCGCAACTACGACTCTATTCAGAGATCTGAACTTTACAGCGCGACACGGCGGCGGCAGCGAGATCTGGAGCGGTTCATGGTTCGGACGGAGGAGCGAGACAGGGGGTCAATAAGTACCTTGCGCTTGATCTCGTGGATGGGGCTGTCGGCGTCCTCGACGTCGGGCACGAAGGCCGCCGGCACGCGGCCCGGGTCGCGCGACACGGCGACGGCGTAGGTGGCGACGCAGGTGGCGGCCAGCGCGGTGAAGGCCACGGCGTTGGCGAACCCAGCCGCCGTGGAAAGCCCAAGCCACGCGGGTATCGCCAGGAACACCGTGGTGTAGTAGACGTACCCGATCGCGGCGAGCACGGAGAGTATCGGCACCGTTACGTACCCCGGCCGCCCCATCCAAGCCGCTGCCGCAACGGGCTAGTGCTCCTCCTCCGCTCTGACGCGGCGGGAGTGCATTCCGCGCGCGGGCGGAAGGGGAAGGGAGGGGAGGGAAGGGGCTCGTCCTGCTCGCGGGAAACGAGCGGAGCAAGGGGGAGGGGGGGAGGAAGCCGCGCAGCGAGCGAAATGGTGTGCTTCGCAGTTAGCAACTCGCTGCTGTCTGACGCCGACACGCCGCAGGGTAGGCCGTGGACGTCCGGCCCCCTCTGCCGTGCCGTGACGTCTGAACTTCCGTAGACGCGACGCCGCGACGGCCCTGGCCGTTCAGGATTTCTGACGACCTGCTCAAGTATTCCCTCAGATGTACTACTAGTATAAATTTTACTTTTATGTTTGCTTATTAAAGTCTACCTTTTCTTGTCACGTGTAAAATATGATCGTATTTTTTCCAACGATGAAAAATATGATCATACATGAACCTATAACTCCTGAAGTGTCCGTCTACAAATGTAAGATCATTTTTTGATTTACTTAAAGTCAACTTATTTCACTTTAAAATTCTCTTTACTTACTGTTTGCTTTGTTTTTGTACCTTTATTCTTGCAAATAACATTGTTAGGATCGTTCTTATCTTCATTCCACTAGCATGTTAGGTATTGTATGTTTTTCTTGCATTACATTTCTACTAGTATGCTTAGGGTATTAGCTCACTGAAATTGTTGTAGTGTGTGTTAAAATTAGTATATTGTAATTTCGGTTTGGTTTCTCGAGATTCAGCCTCTGGTGGTCCTCCTCACCATCTTTACAGAAATATTGTAGTACTAGATTATCAAGGTGGATTAGTGTCTCTCAGTCATTCTAATCTGATTGAGGTTTCAAGATGGGCTGTTTCGTGGAGTTGTGTGGAGAGTTTACAGTTGATTTGGTGGATCACAAATTGATAAAACCAGTCTGGATGCAAAAGATCAGGTTGTTTTTGCGCCTAAGAATATAAGCATCAGCGTGGATACATATGATCTAGGCTTCTGCAAGCTGAGAATCACCGTTGCTTGGTCCCTTGTCGCCCTTTGCCTTTGGTGTGCGATTCGCGTAGTAGTTGAGCACGGAGTACTGCACTTTTCAGTAGCAAGGGAACGCCGGCGGCGGTCACCGCAGTGAAGGCCTCGGCGTTGGCGATCCTCGTCCACGCGGACGCTGGGATCGACCAGGAACGCCATGGTGTCTTTTGGATAGCGGCTGGCAGTGGCATAGACAAATGCAGCTAAACGATTGCCGCGAGGGAGTCGGTTCGTTTCGTCGTGGAGTTCGACGGGCGAAAATAGCGGCGGGGTGCTGATTGCCGTGGCTGGAGTCGGCTTCCGTACCGCGTGAATGTCCGGCGGCGTGGTGCCGCGCGTGATAGATGCCTAGATGGTGGTAGTGGGACGGATCTCTGAACCGGCGTGGACTCGACGGCTGCGGCTTTGCAGTTGCCAAGTCCTTGTTGATGGGCTCACGAACCGGACGATCCTTTGCTTTGCGCCACGGAACACATCGCAATGTTCGAAACTTTCGATGTTCTGCCAGCAGTTCCAAGGATTCTGCTCCCTGCTTCGCCGATGGAACCCTGTTGCCCCCAGTGAGATTGCATAGTTCATTGTGCTAAGCTTAGAACTCACTGCTTCTATATACATTTGTTAAAAAAAACGATACGACTCGTACCCCCCCTCCAGTCCTTTAAAAAAGCAAAAAAAAAGAAGCATACGGCTCGTATTGTTAAATGATACAAAGCGCTCGTTTGCAACGCTCGATGCAGCTTTGCTGATTTTCAATTCGAACAGGGCGAAGAGGCAGAAAAAGGCGAATCATGTTATGTCTGCACCTACAATCATACACGACTACTCTTAAAGATTACAGGAACCTTCATGTATTATACTCACGACGACATGCCCGTGTCGGCCGCCTTTTGATTTGATCATCCTGCCCGTGTCGATCGGCAACAGAGGGCGGGCCACAAGCGAAGCGTTCCAGAAGCTCTCATGCGTGGCAAGCGACGGGAGGCGAGGTGGCAGTGTCACGTGCTTGGATTGTCACTGACGTTCTTCCTTGTCACATGTCACCAGCGAACAATCCTATGACTATGGACCCAATACTCCCGTTGTAGCAGAGGGTGGTCTGGACTGTACACCGCTGCATCGAGGGTCACGTTTCATGTTTGTGTTAGCAATCTGCAAGTCGTTGGCTCACTGGTAACACCAGGCTAATTTTGGGGATCATCTGATGCTCAGATGCTACGTACCGAGTAGTACTAACTACGGAGTAAGTGAAGAACGTTCACTGTCACTCGTACTCACATGTCGACCTCTAGTTGTTTGTACATTCAAAATCCTACTCGACACTCAGTCAAACAGAGAAAGAACACATCACATCGCACACCCAATTTAACACTACGACGAACTGTACATGACACACACAGCACAACTGCCGAGCGGTGATAAACGAGTCCAAACAGAGATGCGTTTGGTTGGTTAAGGTCATACAGGCGTTTCCTCCGGGGTTTGGGAGGAACCAACCCCGGCCCGGAGTGGTTCCGGCGCGCCGAAAAGCGGTCACAGCATCAGGCCGAGGCGCTCGCTTGCGACGTCGCACTTGACGGACGCGAGCCCGACCCGGCCGCGCTCCAGGTCGTACTCCACCCACACGTTCATCTGGTGGTGGTGCCCGATCACGTACGCCGTCAGGGGCACCATGTCCGCGTTCCCGAACGTCAGGCACCACACGCCGTCGCCCCCGCGCCGCTCGCCGGGGACCTTGTACAGCAGCCTGTCCCCCGACACCGCCATCTCCGCGCCCATGAACAGCAGAGTCACGGCCGGGAGCCTCGCTGACGGCGGACGGCGCCCCGCCGGCACGCGGAAGCAGGTGTCGAACGCTTCTTGGAACGAGAAGCTGGGTTCGTTGAGCGCGGGGAGGACGGGCCGGGCCTGTTTCAGGAACTCTGCTTTCAGGGCGGAGTAGGCGTCGCCGAGGAGGAAGGTGAACTGCGTGCCGGAGTCCACCATGGTCTGCCCCGCGCCGGTGTGGTCAGGCGCGAGCACAGACGCCGGGATGGGCAGGGGTTTGCCGCCGACGCGGATGCCGAGGAGCTGGACGGAGTAGGCCACGCGGTCGAAGTAGGGGAGTGGCAGAGTCGGCTGGTACATGGGCGTGTAGTTGAGCGGCAGGAAGGGGAGGTCGCTGTGCCCGAGCAGCAGCACGCCGGCGTCGTCGCGGTCGGAGATGCAGTACGAGAACCGGCGCGTGCTCGCCTGCGACACGAAGGACAGCGCGCCCCTGTTCATGCCCAGCAGCCCGGCCGTCTCCACGGCGTCGGGGGAGGAGTCGTACGCGGTGGACATGCAGCCGAACGCGGACCGAAGCGGCGGCGCGTCGCCGACGCGGAAGACGTCGGTGGCGAGCGCACCGTCCGACGTGGACCCGTCCGCGTAGGACAGCGACACGCGGCACTGGCGCGAGGACGCGTCGCAGGACGGTGGCGCCGGCAGGTCCCTGGAGCTGCACTGCGCGGAGCCGCAGGGCACGGCCGCGAAGCTCGCCGAGGCCCTGGGGCGGAACGACGCGACCCTCGCCCCGGCGCCGGCGGCGGGGGCGCTTCCCGGGCGGCCCGGCGCGCAGAGAAGCCAGGAGAGCTCGCTGCCGGTGTCGAGCACCATGGTGACGTTCTGCGGCGGCGTGCCAACGGCGAGCGAGACGGTGAGGCTGACGTTGTGGTGGAACCGCAGCTTGCTCGGCGGCCGCGGTAGCGCCCCCGCCGGCACCTGCCGCGCTCGCAGCGGGAACACGCGGGGCTTCGCGGCCGGCTTCGCAGCCCCAGCCGCCGGCGCGGCAAGCAAGAGGAGGGGGAGGAGGAGGCAAGCAAGCGGCGGCGGCATGGTAGTGATGGCGACGTGCGGCCGGGGCCTATGCGCGCGTGTGATTTGAGTGTACGTGGTGACTGGTTCCTGGTGTTGGATTAGTGATTGGGGTTTCGTCCGGTTCGTGGTGTATTTTATGGGGGGTGGCGCGCCAGGCAGGAGGGAGCGTGCACCGCAGTGCGCAACTGGAGTGGTGATGCAGAGCAGAGAGATGGGCAGGGGACGAGACGCGTCGGCGTCGCTCTCGCAGGGAAGAAGCTCCCGGGCTCTTTTCTGCCTGTCGTCTTGTAGCTTCGGAACCGGAGAGCGCCAGCCGGGCTGTACAATCTCACTGCTGCATGCGGCACTCTGTATAGTGGTTTTTACTACGCCAGGTTGTACAGCGTAGACGTGTTCATACGTTGTACAGCTCTTTCGTGTACTGTGCCATGGGATAAGGGTGGCCAGGACTACGAGATGCGCCGGACTCCGTTTAAACGCTCTCATCTACCGCCAGGACTGGATCGGCAAGGATCGATGAACCAGGCGGACGGACAGGTCGCATGGAAAGGGGATTCGGGGAACGCGACGCCCGCCGTCCGTTCCAAGCAGGGGAGGGCAGCGCATTGAAGCTACGTTAACTGAAGCAGGTACCGCGGGGGCCTTTGCTCGCCCGATCCGGTGGAAACAAATGCATTCACTCACCGCTCGTTTTTACTGCTGCTAACAACTCGGCTTCTTGCCTTTGTACTGCTGCTAACAACTCATCGTGCGTGCTGCTGCGGTAATGATAACGCTTTGCACATCGACGGGCTACTCGCAAACTTATGCATCGTATCTTGCACGATACCCCTCCTACTAGTCGTAGGGCCACACTCTAATCTTGAGACACATAGTACACTCTCTAATCCTGACAGGGATAGTACTCCCTGTGCGTGTCTTGATTAGTGCGGGAACTAAATTCGAAAATCAGCACAGCAGACCGCAGTCAAGAAGACGATCTGCTCCTCTGTCTGTCCTGACAAATTTTGATCGCCGTAAACAAAACCACACGGGGTTTCGCAAGCACGAATGGCCTCGGTGACAGAACATCTTCCCCTGTTTCGGTTTCGGTGTAAGAAAACCCCATTATTATATCATGGGGGAAAAGTAACAGCGAGGGAGGGGCACGAGGATCGAACCCACTCGTGTCCGCACGTCGTCAGACCCCTGTTTTCAGGGTCCGGCCTCCAAGGAACACCCGTTTCTCTTCAGTTAGCTCTGGGAAGCAGCTGGAAACAGCAAGACGGCAGTGCAGCTGGATGCAGTAGTAGTATACATGTAGGGTGGTATCCTCCACTGTAGTAAGGCTGCTTTCCACCGTTCCTCGGACAGAGATAATTCGTGTCCCTGCAACGCGATGCTGCTGGAGAGACGTATGCAATTGCAAAGTGCGTGGTGCTCGTCTCGTCGCCTTCCTAATACGGAATGGAACCAACGTGATGTATTCACTCAGATGATATATTCTCACGTCTGCACTGCACAGCTGCCGTTCACAGCGGCTTGTGATTAGGATGGATCGATCGCGGCCGAGCAGGACACATCGCTTAACCAATCCATCAGCCGGTCCTAACACAGTAGTAGGAAGGGTATTGGGCGAACACGAGCTCGCTGACATGCATGTGACGCGAGCGCTGTTCTCCCAGGATTATTCTAGCCCTTTTCCGAGCCCTGCTGGTTGTTGGTAGATGGAGTGGGTTGTTGGTTGGTGGAGTAGAGTAGTGCGGCACAGCCTGCACCTCTGCTGCTCGACGATGCATGGGCCATCCAACATGCGACGATGGTCCCTGCTCGCTCGCGCCCACGTCGAAGGATGCGGGTGAGGTCATGTGGATGTGGATGAGAGAAGCGGGCCGCACCGTGCCGGCGCTGGATCAGCTCGATCTAGCTGCCGGCACGGTTGGGAGTCGCTCTCGCCAGAGGCCATGGCTCATGCATGGCTGCGGCCGCTCGCGCTGCCCGGCGCAGAGGAGGATCTCGATCCATCACGGAGTTGCGTGTAGCTGTCGGCGCAGGGAGAAGCGCGAACGGGACCGGGAGTCCAGCTCCAGCTGCCTGGTTGCCTGCGACTGCGAACGTCAATCGCATGCCGTGCGCGCGCCACGGAGCGCAGTACAAGGCGGGGAGCTTAATCTGCAGCCGGTTGTAGGGCCTTTCGCTGCTATGATGTCGCGCCGCGGCCGGAAGGGCAGTGGAGATCATTATGAGTCCGGGATAGAGGGGCTGAACCTCTGGCACTGGAAAATATCTCGCGGCACTTGTGCTTAGCTGTGATCAGATATTTGAAGTGTCACATGGGACAATTTTTCAGAAAAAGGATAATAAGTAACTCGTGTGAATTTACAAGAAACAATATAAAGGAAAACAGTATTGAAAATACGTTCAAACCCGGTAAAGGCGCCAACATCAGCATTGTCAACGGCGGGCCGAGGTGCGTAGGAAAGCCGCTGAGCTCGCCGAGATCCGCTCCCGGACCGCCGCCGGGCTCCCTGGGATCCGTGAGGAAGAAGAGTGGAATGCCAGGATGAAAGTCGGGACCGAGAGGAGAGGCACAACTGCACAGGACGGTTGTGTGGCCTTTGGGAAAATTATTTTAGGCCAATAGTTAGCCGGGCATGGGCAGCTGGGCCTCAATAGCAGCATTTGTAAACATAGTGGGCTTTAGTTCTGGTAAGCTGGCCCACATGTAGGTCAGGCCTCGCCGGTTTCTGGGAAATAAATACAGATAAAGGTTTTTTATGCCTGTCTTATTTCACCCGTTGGATTTTATGACCTCGAACCCACCTCCGCGGGATGGAATGCCACGCGTATCTGCGCTGGGTTTTTCCACCTGCACGTATACCAAACAATTTATGTTTTGTGTGCTCTGTTGTCATAATGTCAAGATGGCCGAGTTGGTCTAAGGCGCCAGTTTCAGGTACTGGTCCGAAAGGGCATGGGTTCGAATCCCATTCTTGACATTTGTTTTTTCTCTAGCCGTTTCTTCGACAAGCCAAAATACTTTATTTTTTATGCTGAAGTTTACAGTGCATTACAGCTACACCTTTTGTTCTTTCGTAACACACGGGTTTCGTCGTTCTTTAATTTGCCTCAACTTAATACGGCTACACCTTTTTGATCAAGATATTGTAGTTAGTTTTTTCGTGACATCTGATAGATCGGAGCGTTTCCGTTGTTCTGGTGGTCCTCTGAATTGATACGGATATTTATTAAACGACTCTGTTCAGTACAACAATAGTTGTCACCAAAAAATATTCAGTAAAACAATACAACACAAGTCGTTGCTCCTGCCAAACAAAAAAGAAGACGAAAAAGATCACCAGTTCACCAAACGAAATGTAGCATATTTTCATAGAAGCACGAACGAGTGCGGCGAGCTATCATCCTGCAGGGACTAGGGCGCGAACTACGTAATATAACTTGCGTGTAACTCAAGCAGGGCACCAGCGCCTCTTAGTCATTCCTATCTCTGCACGAACTGAAGTCATCTTTGCGAGTCCTCGACCACGCGGTCGCTGGCGCAAAAGAGCTCCTATGCTCGTCGTGGCATGGACGAGCATCCCTTTAATTTGAAACCCCGCACGCCTGCAAGAAGGTGGGGAAGGCCAGCAGTAGAGGCAGCAAGGTATTAAGGACCGCGAACTTCGGGTTGAGCCCCGAAATTAATGAGCTGATGAACTAATAAGGCACCCTCACCGATGGGTTGGTCGCGGTGGACGAGTGCATTGGCAAGGGCTTGGTACACGATGATAATAGTCACTGGTCAGATGCGGACATCCCACCTTGGCTAGCTAAGCACGTGAAACTCGGCCGCTAGATGCACGACACGACGACTGGGTGTATTGATGGGAAAGAGTCCCTAGAGGAACAACCCCAAACGCCATGCGCAGTCGGATCCTTCTTGTCCATGGTCATGCATGTCATAGAGAGCTCTTCAGAGATGGTGTCGTAGATCCAGTGTAGAGCCGTCATACTCTTTCTCCCTCATCCGATGACCTCCTAGCTCTAGGAACGTAGAGAAAGAGACGGAGGGAACAAGATATGATGTAGAACGATGACAAGATCAGCACAGGTATTTTACATAATTTTATGATGATCTAAACACAAATGCACTGTTGGATTATTAGTTTAGTCCTCCGCGCCGGAACCCGTTGCCGACTATGCCGCGTGTAGTTATGCATAGATCATGTCATAAGGAAACAAATGGAAAATTCCTAGTCGCACGGTACTGCTATACAGAGCAGCCAGAAAAAGGAGAAAAGAACGGGAAGTCAGCAGTTAACAAATCTGCGCGAGTTTATCCGCGCACATTTGCATCTTTGCGTTTCTCTCCAGCCTGCTTCTGCCGCTGCTACCAGTCGTCTTCTCCGCTGGCGTCCATTCCTCTCGTCAACCGCACCATGCTCCCAAGAAACTGATCCATACGCCTCGTCTGCGCGATGGCCACGAAACGCGGCGAGCCAAGTGCGGTACGGCTTGACGAGCGCACAGGCTGTATTCTAACGCAGCCAGGGCAAGACACGAACAGATAGGGCTGCGCTGACCATAGACCCAGGCGCTTAAACAAAAGCTCCGCGCCCACTGGGCTAGCCGCTGAAAATCGATGCCGGAATTTACAAATCTTGTTCGTCCTTGAGAACCTGTAGCCTGCATGCTGGACGAATACCCGGGTGGCCTGTCGGCTGTCGCTGCCTAAATTGACTAGTACTATTAGCAATTACTAGCTTATCATGTGACGTTGCTTGCGCACTGCGAGTCTAATGAGAAAATTATCAGTTTAATTTAGCTTCGAGCCATGTGAATCCCGCAATTCCTCTGACTAGGCCGGTAGGACCGAGCGTTTCTTTTTCCTTGGTTGCAGCTGTAGGAGGTGCATTTATCAAATGCTTAGGCTTCCCTAATCACTGAGCTCCCAATTTTTTTATGGCGCATGTAACTACTGATTTGCGGTGATATGTAGTAGTATAAGCCGTCATGTGAACGTGACGCGTTCGGCGCGGTGCTATCTACGAGCAAGCGGCTGGATAAACGAATTCGGTGGTCACATGCCAAATGAATTCTTCTCAATCTGGCAGTTCTTTTCACTTCATGCGTTTTATATGCTTGCCTACATATAGGATAAGTCTAAACAATTCACTTTGTCTAGTTTAATCTCTAAACTAAATACTGGCTCAGTTACACTCTTAAACTATTCACAGTGTACCTCTTATTAAAATTTGCATTTTCTGTTTCTCATTCGAATTTTCTATTTCAAATTTTACAGAATTATAGATAACATTATTACATATGTCAAAAAATAACTGATACTATTAAACTAAAAATAGCTCAAATTTGTTATAGTGTTTTAACGTAGACCACCATGTACCATCCTACAAAATTTCTGCTCTAAAACTCTAATGTATATGAAGAAATGAAAAAATCTATGTGCATAAGGGAGTAGATTGCACCGATTTATATTGTGCCAGGCAGTAAATCGAGTCAAGAAAATTCCTTTGCTTATATTTGACGGCTGTTTGGGGTGGATTTCAGTGGGTTTCTCTGGTTCCAAACTAGCACTGCTAACCTTTCAGAAAGGCGACCGGAGCCATTTGTCATTGCGAGAGAAAATATTAGCCGTTGAACTGAAAAAAAAAGTGTTCGACGACCCTAGCCCGGGACTTGGCCCTGTAAGAGTGGCGAAACATGAAATGATGAAACACACAGAGGATAAAGGTAGTACAACATTGCGGCACAAACAGATGGATTTCAAAGAATCAATCCTAGTATATGTATTTATACAATCCTTTCCTTTGCTGACATGTGTAACTACACCGGACTCAGTCACCGGCGTGAACCGACGGAACGGCGGCAGCCCCACATGTCGGCGTCCCACCATACGCGCAAACCAATCAACGATTTCGTTTTCCACTATCGCTGCTGCCGCTACGGTCGTGTCGTTCCTACCCCGTTGAACACGCCACCCCACCCGTTCTACCTTCTAGCGCCCAAAAAATCAAGTCTTCAAATCAAAGCTTTGACAAACGCGGAAGAGAAAAAAAAACTTTTGGATCTGCACTGCACAACGTTCTGCCGCGCCACGTCAGCCGCCAATGGACGAAAAAGAAAAACTTTTCTCGATTCGGCGCTGAACGGACGGAGATCGTCAGTGGCGGACTGAGCCTCGCCGGTGCTCCTCGTACCAGCAGATGCAGCTGAGCGCGACGAGCGCCTCGACGATGGCCGCCTCGGCCTTCTCCTTGTCCGCCCACCGCAGCGTCTGCAGCGCGTACACGCGCGGCGACCCGTCGAACCGCCGCGTCCGGTCCATGTTCCGCTCCGCCTGCCACTGCGCCGTGTCGCGCGCCATCGGGCCCAGCCAAGCCATCATGCGGTCCACGGCTTCCTTCCACCCCTCCGCCAGACCGGCGTCCAGCGGCCCGGGGTCACGCCACCACTCCCGCAGCTTCGAACGCACCGCCGCGCGGAGCTTAGCTGGCAGCATCTCGTACATCTCCGCGCGCTCCGCGGCGGCCTCCTCCTGCCGCCCCTCGGCCTCCATCCGCAGCAGGTCCTCCGCGGACATGATCACGTTCGCGTACTGCTGGTCCAGGCCCGCGCCGCCGACCGTGCTGGGCGGCGCGTCCAGGAGCTTGCGCCAGTCGATGGGGGCTATCTGGCCGGACGGGCGCAGGCCGATGATCGGGCACGAGTTGGTCATCGGCGGGTGGACTCGGGAAGGCCCGTCCCGGCGCGTGATCGGACCCGACGACGCCTTCGCCTTGCCCGAACGCGGGTGCAGCAGCTTGGACAGCCGACTCTGGACGCTGTCCGTGGTGGCTGACGGCAATGGCGGCGGAAGGCCCGGCACGTATGCCCCGAAGATGGTGCAGATGCGGACGAACACGGCGCAGGCGGCGCGCGCCATGAGCCCGACGGCCTTCTCGTAGCTCTGGTTCCACAGAGACTCCTCCTTGAGCCGCTTCACCTTGAGGCGCTGCGTCTTGAGCTCCTGCCGGAACGACTCCACGCCCGGTGGGTCTCCGCCCTGCGCCGCTGCCTCCACCGGTTGCTTCGCGGGGATCGGCCCGCTGAGGCGGCTCCATCCCCGGACGTGGAGCTTCTTCTCGGCGGACTCCAGCTCGTCGAGCGCCTCCATCTCGGAGAAGAGCTTGGCGGTGGTCGAGACGAGCCGCTCCATCTTCCTGGCCTTCACCTTGATCCCCTTGGCCACGAGCGGGTCCAGCCGCGCGTCGGCCGCTCCGTCCTTCAGGCACGCGTACACCCCGCCGAAGTCGATGCCGCACCGCAGGCCCAGGCGCGCGACGGCGGCCGCCGCGGCGTCCAGCGACAGCATCAGCTCCGCGCACGCCAGCCTGAGGAGGAACGCCTGGTCGGTGGAGTTGAGGTACGCGACGCCCGGCGACCGCATGGCGTCGGACCGCAGCCGGGAGACCTCCTGGTCCGACAGCGATCCGTGCAGCGACAGCAGCTTGGACATGGCCGCCGCGGCCTCGAACGCCAGGATGCCCAGCGACGCCTGCGGCCCCGCCGGCAGCCGCAGATCAACGGCCAGCCACGGCTTCTGCACAACCATGGATGATGATTGTCGATGGTTCACACGCAACCTCCCTGGCTCCCTCTGCAGCATATTCACACTTCCTGCAATCCTCCTCAAAGATTTATAGCACTGGACATGACGAAGAGAAGAGCTTCAACTCTATTGGGCCAGGCCTCGCTGGTGTTGTTCTTCGCTGGTACACCACGACGACCCTCCACGCGGTTTTTCGCGGGTACAACAGGTTCGATTGGGTTGGTATGAGTGACAGACAGAACCCCTCTTATATACTGCAGGCACTGCTGTGTTCAAAGCTTAGCTGGTTCAGGGAGAGGAAGCGAAGGCGCGCGAGAACTTATTGCTGCCGCCGTGCCGCGCCCGAAGATGCATATGGAGCAGGAAATGGTGATTGCGTCCTGCGATAAGCAGCTGAGCACGAGGATGACAGGACACGGTCGCCCTCGCCCCGTGGGAAAGCATGGCCCGCGCGGTGGGCGCTTACCGTATGACGAACCGTTGCTCTGGTTGGGGCGCGCCGGCTTTAATTTTTTCGTCGGTCGATTGGGTTCTCGCCTGGCTTGGCCCGACCCGATGATGTTACGGAGAATGGAAGCTGCTTAACCCACTGGATTTGAGAACTTCTACCGCTAACAATTCTTTGGAGCTCCGGAAGATCTGGAGCCGTAACGCCACGTATGGTTTGACCGTTACAACAGTAGAAATGGCGGGAAGTAGGAGGTTTTACTGTGTGTTCAAACCCGAATTGAAAGCGTGTTGATTGTAGTTTGCTTCGTCGATGATGAAGTTACAGTCAAGGAGTTATGGAATATGCATGGCTTCAATCTTCTGGCCCATCCTTTCCGGTGTCCGCAGAATTTTTTTTCTTCTCAAAGACAGGAGAACATGGCAGCAAGGAGGTCGAATCTTGCATATGCATGTGTTACTTAAGAACTAAGTTCTGTTATATATAGTACTCCAGCTAGAAAGTTAGAACGGCTCGACGACAGAGGACTGTTATAAGTTTAACTTTTTATTCTGGCGGGTATGCTACGAGTTTAACTTAAAAACCATGTAACCGGTTACTTACTGAGGCTAATACTATTCCACCTCATCCTACAGCCGTGTTGACCATGGACAAACCAGTGGCTTCTTGGATCAGAGTCGCTCGCTTTTCCACTGGCTCATATACAACTATAAAATTGCCTTAGGTCATATCCAGCGAATGACTTAAATGTTAAAATTCCTAGCGGGAGGCATGTTCCGAAATTCCAAAAGGATCTATAAAGACAACAAGAAGCCCCTCCTCCGCGTCTGGTACAAGTTTTGTTATAAATTTTGAAAACTCCACATAAGGTGATGGTTTTCACGAATTTGCATCATCTGGCTTACAATGGAGTGTCGGAGATGGGTAGCCAAGTGTCCATCGAACTTTAAAAACAACTCATACACTTGGAGCTACGGGACTGTGCTCTGTGCAGGACTTGACTTCCAAGTCCACAGTATCCGCGTCTGTTGCGCACTGCAAGTTGGAAAATTCAACCCGCAACATGTTTTATTTCCAGAAACGGCATCAATTCACGGACCCGTGAAAAATTAGGTACGTTGCATTTCTCTTCGTCGCCCTGAATGAACTCTATCCATTCGTTGTGTCCACGGATCAGAAACTTTCCACTTGTCCGGTCAGACATACAGGTGGCCAGCCAGCCGGGTCACGTATCGATCATTTGAGGACTATTTTCCGTCGTTTGCCGGCTTACATGAATTGCTCATTATTACTTCATGAACTAAGCATGATATGTTCATCATATCAGTACCGTAGCGACGACTGGGCTACTCTTCAAAAACCGCTATACCCCTGCTACTATTTCTCTGTGTAGATGTCCTCGGTAAGCTGCAAAAACTTTTTGGATCCCCACTCCATTCAGGGCCAGTAGTTCCTCAATTTGACCGGACTCTAGGGGAAAAGGGTACCGAGACGAAGCTGCTGACTGACACACTCATGCTCTGTACTGAGCTTGACAAGCGTGGCCGCGTACAGACGGGTCCGACCGGTCGTACGGCCCCGTCGTTCTCACTCATCAAACGGGACTCCGTGTGGGGCTCCAACTGCTGCCGGGTCTCGTTCACGCGGTGGCCTTCGCTTCGTCGCACGCAGAGACAAAAATATCAAGACGAGACTGATCGAAGACGGCGACGTTACAATTTACTATATACTACACGACGTTCGTTATGTGCCTGTTACTCAGGTCTCGCCGCTCCAGGTTAACCAGGGGCGCGCGCCCGCGACGACGACACGGACGTAACCCGTACGTACGTGCGCCCATCACGGCAGCATTTGCGCGTGCCCGCCCCGCGCCGCGCGCAACCGAGCGGGGCGTCCCCCCGCTCCTCTCCTCCCCCCGGATTTGAAAACGCGCGACGGGAACGCGCAGTGGTCGCGCCTTTCGGTCTAGTAAACGGCGTCGCTGTCGATCGACCCCGGCACGGTGCGCGGGTCAGAGCGCGGGCGCGAGAACGAGTGATGAGGAGCAGATGCGAGAGATGACGGAGGAGAGCGTGTGCGCGTGTGGCCGTGTGAGTGGACTGGACACTGCAGGTCGTCGAAGACGAGTGCACGTTCAGACAGAGAAAGGGACAGCGGCCACCGCGCGCGCACGTCCCGGGAACGAGCTGGACAACCTGCTGGCGAGGGAACACGGCGATGGCGACGGACTGCTTCGGATAGCTGGGCAGGGGCCGCTTTGTGACGGACGCAATGATAATTCATGAGTGGGCCTGGGCTGCCCCGTGACGGACAAAAAACGTCATCGATTCCCACCATCCATAACGAAAACTTTGAAAACGTCATTCGAACTAATCCACGACGAGAGATACATGGCAAATGAAAAGCCCAAGTCGCTCGCCGATGACCTAGTCTGCTTTATGGGCTCTTGTTCTCCAACCACACTACTCATCAAGTCCAGAGCTTGCTTGCACTAGGCCGAGATCATTCGCCACGTACAGCCCATGGACGCACATTATATGGTCTAGTGGCCCGGCCCGAAGCTCAAACTACGAAAAACGGCTGATGGGGTTCGTAGATTCTTTCCAATTTTGCCGTGTCAAGATGTTTCCCGTATTTGGTGCTCGGCTGAAATGGGGCGCACATCAAGGTGTCCATGTTCAGAAGGGAAAATTTTAAAATATTTGATACGGGGGTTGTTTGTCTTTCTCATTACCTTTTTCTTGCTAATCCCTGCGAACAAATTTTAAGAACAGACTGCTTTCGAAGAGCTCGAGCGACGGAAAACTCAATGGATCTTGATGGAAAATGGAATTGGGGGGGGGGGGGGGGGGGTGGAAAAGCAGAAGGCAAGTCTACATCGCAGCGCTGTTGTCACAAAACGGCACCACGTACGTACCACACGTTGTTGATCACGTCGCCGCCCATGATCTCGGTGCCAAAACCTGCTCGAAATGCTGATATCCTCACGTCACGTCTTTCTTGTACGTAGCAGCCATTCTTCAAGCGGGAGGCTCCTAGCGCGACAGCGATGGCCAAGGAAGACTGAAGGAACAGGCGTGAATTCTCCGCGTGTATGGACAAAACGTCACGAAATCGTTAGCCGCACCTACCCGTCAAAAAAGAAATCGTTAGCCGCACCTGTAAGATTTTTTACCTTCTGGACAAAGGCCGCCGAGAAACTGACTTAGCGAGCAATCTGGCAGAAGCGCCCGCGCATAATAGTCGTGATGGCATGGCACGATGCCCATGCACTACTGCTGCAGTTCGTAACCAATCGTCCGATCCGCAACCAGACCAGCAAGTAGATGGACGGCGGCCACTTTGGAACTTCACTGCCTTGTCTGCCGGTACGTGTATAGCTGTCGCCGCGCCGTGAAAGTGCGCGCCCGACGCGCGCCGACGAGCCACGAGTGGGACAGCATACGGACTCCCACATCTTTCGGCGCGTGTCCGCATGCCGTCCAGCGTGCGCCACACCGCCGGAGCCCCCGCCCGGGAGCTGCGCGGCGCGGCAGCAGATCTCGTCACGGTCACGGCTCTGCTTTCCCCAGGTTCACCTCCCCTCGCCCCCACCAACGTGGCCACGCCAGCGTCCAACCACCCACGCAGGCCGCTCAACACGTGGCGTCCCGCATCGCGGCCGACCGCCCTCCCGGTCGTCTACAGATTGCGACCGCCCCGCCCCGCCCCGACCACGTGTCGCTTCGCCTTGACGGAACACGCCCGTTCACCCAACCAATCTGACCTCGTACCACTGCAAGATGGGACCGCGCACTCTTCGAACCCCCACTTGCTTCTGAACAACAAGTCTGGTGCGCGCTTCAACCAAGCGTGGTAGTGCAGAGGAAATGGGGCCCCGATGTTTTCTGAGCGAGCCCGAATGACAGAGCCCCCATGTGGTGGGGACCGCACGAGGCATCAAATAAATTAGCTGCCGAGGCGGGGTGCGGCCCCACCATGGCGCGCCACGTGTGAGCAGCACGAGGGCTAGGCGATAACACCGGCGTCGTGGCCGCCGTTAACATCGACCTCCACGTGGGGCCCAACCCTGCCTGCCGCTGCAGCCGGATTGCAGCACGTGTCGGCCGCGCCGTCCCAGATAGCCCCACGCGTCAAGACCGGGCGGGGACGGACGGCCGCGATGCGCCGGACGCGGACCACGTGTCCACGTCGCAACCACCCCGTACCTGCCGAAACGTTGCCCGTGACGGTGACGGGCACCAGCCACTGCCTGTCTTCCTCCCGTTCTCTTCTAGTACTGCCGCCGGGCCTTCGTGCTCCTTTCGCGCTCGCTGCTTGCTGCTGCTATTACCCACTGCCGGAGCGGGAGAGGGTCCGAAGCAGAAGGGTGGGAGAGGAGGACGGTAGAGGCAGTGTTTCTCGTCGGAAACGTCGAAACGACGACGAGCTCAGCGAACGGGCGGAGAAAATCAAGGGAAGCTTGGTCGTTTGGGAGACGCGCCTGTGCGTGCCTGCGTGCGTGCCTCTGTGGGAGGCGGCTGCCTGCTCTTGCCGCCAATGGCCGAGATCTGCTGCGAGGAATCCAAGTCCATGCCGGCGCCGGCGCCAGCGGCTACCGCGGCCGCTGCTGCGGTCTCCGCCACTGCCGCCGCCGCCGTGGCGGTCGCATCCTCGGCGTTGGAGCGGAGGCGACGCAGGTTGGAGATGAGGCGGTACCGCGTCGCGAATGACCTCGAGCCGCCGGTCGCGGAGGAAGTCCGCGCGGGCAAGCGGCAGAAGCTGGCGCGCACCTCGTCCGGTTCGTGCCCCGACCCCGACGCCGGCTCGGACTCTGAGCGGCCTCCGGTGGCCACGCCTGAGCGGATGCCGCGGTTTGGTGCCACCTCCGTCTGTGGCCGCCGCCGCGGGATGGAGGACGCCGTCTCCATCCGGCCGGACTTCTTGCCCGGCGCCAGCAAGCACCACTTTTTCGGCGTCTTCGATGGCCACGGCTGCTCACATGTACGGCACGCCTATTCCCGTAACGAGATTTCCGTTTCTGTTCCGAGTGTTCTGTACGCTGATTGGAGCTTCGCGCTGTTACTGCAGGTCGCGACGACGTGCCAGGATCGGATGCACGAGGTGGTCGCCGACGAGCATAAGAACGCGGACTCCGGCGACGAGGCGGCGTGGAAGGGCGTGATGGAGAGGAGCTTCGCGCGGCTGGACGAGCAGGCAGCGAGCTGGGCCACCAGCCGCAGCAGCGACGAGCCAGCCTGCAGGTGCGAGCAGCAGATGCCGTCGCGGTGCGACCACGTCGGGTCCACCGCTGTCGTTGGCGTTGTCAGCCCCACCCACATCGTCGTCGCCAACGCCGGCGACTCGCGCGCCGTGCTTTCTCGCGCTGGCGTCCCCGTTCCACTCTCCGTCGACCACAAGGTCTGTACACTACACTGTTCTCTCGCCGCATGAATCCGCGTAACCCGTTCATGAGTTTGACGTGCCTAACTTTTGAACAGCCTGATCGGCCCGACGAACTGGCGCGCATAGAGGCGGCGGGTGGCCGCGTCATCTACTGGGACGGCGCCCGTGTTCTCGGCGTCCTCGCTATGTCTCGAGCCATAGGTGAGCGCGCTTGTTCGATTTCCCTTGGATCAAAATCGCTTCGTTTTTTGCCAGTCGCTGGATTTGAACTTACCGGCGTATGGGCGGGCAGGTGATGGTTACCTGAAGCCGTACGTGTCGTCGCAGCCGGAGGTGACGGTGACGGAGCGCACCGACGACGACGAGTGCCTGATCCTGGCCAGCGACGGCCTGTGGGACGTCGTGTCGAACGAGATGGCGTGCGAGGTCGTGCGGTCGTGCTTCCGCAGCAACGGACCGCCGCCGTCGCCGGCCGCCGCCGGGCCGAGCGGCGCGGCCTCGGCCGACGCGGACGCCGAAAACGGATCCGCGACGGTCAAGGGCGTCAGCAGGTCGGATTCCGATAAGGCGTGCTCCGACGCGGCCATGCTGCTGGCGAAGCTCGCGCTGGCCCGGCGGAGCGCCGACAACGTCAGCGTCGTCGTCGTGGATCTCCGCCGCGCGCTCTGAATTCTTGGAGCAGAACATCCATCATATGCTCCATGATTGTTTTCGTTAACCTCTTTTTTTTTTATAAAAAAATCCAAGCTAATTTCTCCTCACGATTAATTCATCCTTTCAAATTTGATAACACCTTTGATAGTTCCTAATCAGATGAATATAATAATAGTACATTTCCTTCTGTCAGACGAGTAAAATTTCAAGGGCAGTTGAACAAATAAAAGAAACAGCAAAATGTAAATCTTCTGCCTACTGATTATAGTAACTGCACTAGGTGCGGCATCAGCAAAAACCTTTTTGCTCGTAGTTTAACGCGCCTGACGATGTTGATTCCATCCTGTATGTCCGCCCGCATCAATCCAGGTAAAGCAGGAAGCTTGAAAAGGGTTTACTTTCTCGAGTGGTGGTGCCCATGAATGAATGACGCTGGTATAGCGCGGTTGGACGTGTGAACGAAAACACACCGATATCATTCTGTACGCAAAAAATCAAGTACGCAGAAAAAGGGCATCTTTCCAATGCCGGGGGTGGGGGGCCTGAATGATGGTGACCCACGAGCAATGGCTGTGGTCGACGTGTCCAGCCAGCCACCGCCTTTTGCCGCCGGTCGGGTTAGGCGCCGCCGCGCGCCGCCGTTATCGCTCCGCCGGCGCGTCGACACGTCACGGAGCATTGGGAGGCGCGCCTGCCGGGCGTTCGCGCGCATGCCACGGCGCGGAGCGGGGGCGTTTCTGTTTCGAGGTGTTGATTGGGGGAGGGCGTGGTGGATGACAGTTTGCTGAGTCGACCGATCGATGGGCGCGTGCCTGACGAATTATTGTCCGGCCGGGCGGCGGGGCCCCTTTCCCAGTTTCCCCTACACGCGCGTGTCCTGCACGGCCCGGTGCGTAACTGCCGCCAGCCAAAAAGAAAACCCACAAATATCGGCGTTGGCGCGGGAGCACGCCGTCGAGAGGAAGTGACGGGCACGACTGCCGCGAGGCACGGGCGGATTGACACAGAAGCGAGCGCGTCGCCGTCGGAGGTCTAGCCAAAAGAAGATGCCGCGCGATCTGTCCGGCCTATCAGAGATCCAGAGGCGCGCGGCGACGAGAAAGGAAGCGGGTTTATTGGAAGCCTCGAGCTCGCGCTCGCGCTGCTGTCTTCCTCGACCGGAGAAAGGGGAAGCAAAAACCGACGGCCGGGGCAGCTCCAAGCGGTCAATCGGCCAATGGCCATGCTTTTGCTGTCCACCACTGGGTGGGGATGCGATGGCCATCGACGGGAAAGGGCATAGGGGCTTTTCCTTGATGGCTGGCGTCAGCGGTGTGAAGGATCTGAACTTGGTTGTGCTAGTACTACCACTGTCCTCTCTCTCTCTCTCTCTCTCTTTCTCTCTCTCTCTCTCTCTCTCTGACGCCTGACTTCAGGTTCGTTTTTATAGGTCGGCTCTAGTAATTGTTTTTGAGAGGAAAACGGACTTTAGTGTAGTTTGTTTTCGAGAGGAAAGCGGGCTTTGTTAGGTAGTAGCACTGCAAAGCTTGCGAGGTGCACTGCGTTTGCTCATCTAGACGGAAGTATTGCGTTACTGGGCCTGCTAATTAATGGGGGGGCATATCGAGTCAAATCAGTCTCTTTCGAAAGCAACGCACTTGAACGGCCTGATTGTACTAAACACGCTACCACGAGCCATGCCATTCTTTGTTGCTTTAATTAACTACCGAGCCGGGGCCGGGTACGATTGCCGGAACACGGATGAAAACGTTTTTTTTTGCACTTTATAGGTAGGGGTCCTCGCCTATAATGTTCTTCTCCTCTTTTTCAATTAAGAAAGAGTTGTATTGATCATTCAACGGAGGAATTACAATCTCGAAGGAACAACCAACTACTCTACACAACAGGTGACCTGTATATACTATATACCGTAGTATGACGGCATGAGTCGATCGTACGTCTTACCGATTTCCAAGCTGCCATGCCACATTGATCTTACGGCTGCGATCTCTGAATGTGGCCCCCATCCCCGCGCTCGACTGTCTGCTCCGAGAAGCCTGCAGCACATCAACATCGATCTTTACCAAGTCCGCGTATAGAGGGACCCTGTACTGTTACATCTTGTTCATATAGTCACTTTACCGATTCCGTGCGCGGCCATCCGACCTTTCCCATTGCCGCAGGTTACCGGTTCCTGCTGCCGGGCTACCGACAGTGATTCGGTGCAGCTACGTAGAAAAACATACCGAGCCGGTGATAGAGTTCTTATCTGAATTGCTGAAAAAATGAATGCTTGCTGCCTTCCCCAACGTAGCATACATGGTTGACGTTTTACTTGTAGCTATTAGTTACCAACTATACACATATCTACTAAGCGCGTCCTGAATAGCTGGCTAAGACTGGGCGCAGCGGGACACGCTACCCGCGCCGCGCCTGCAAAGGTAGCGGGCGCGCGGGTAGCGGCTCGCCGCAGCGGCAGCCTTTACTGCATCGCTAAAATGATGATCGCTACAGGCACTCGGTAAATGTCGCGGCGCACTGTAGCGCCGGGAAAAGAGAGAGAAGGAGAAAGAAAAGAGAAAGAAAGGAAAAGAAAAAGAAAAAGAAAAAAGAGAAGAAAAAAGGAGAAAAAAGAAAGAAAAAAAAAAGAAAAATGGAAAAGGAAAAAAGAGAGAATAAAAAAACAAAAAATGAAGTTGGTGAATTTTTATAAGTTATAATTATAATATTAGCAACATAAAAATAATTATATGAAATATTTTAAAATATAAAATAGATGTATTATCTAATATAAAATATGTTATAATTGATATAGAGGTCTGATTTAGAGGTGAACGAGTGCGGAGAATTAAACTGTAAACGTAGGAATCTTTTAGAGTTGACTGAAAAAGATAAAAATATTCGTTTAGAGGACCGATATAGAGATCCACGAGTGCGAATAGCCTAAGAGCATTACGCCAAACCGACTCCGAATCAAAAAGTCTCTCGGATGAGGCGTACAAATCAAGATCATATCCAGAGGGAAAACACACTCTCTCTCTCTCTCTCTCTCTCTCTCTCTCTCTCTTTCTCTCTCTTCTATCGGGGAAACAATAGAGAACATATCTAGTTAAATGACTCTTATGCTGCTATCATGCATATGTGATTATTAGATACATCACAAGAAGCCACGTATCATATCCTAATCCCAATCAAGGGACAATCCATTTAAGTGAGATTTAAATCTTCCATCACCACCACTAATGGTGACCTTTGATGGTATATATTTCATACGTTAGGTTGCCCGAACTACACCAGCCATCATTGAACAAACGAATGAAATCAAATTGAATAGTTACATTTTTTTTTACGTTTACCTATCCTATCTAAGTTACAAGTGTCGGCCAGTATCTTCAGCGGCTCTGGAACTCACCACCAAAGGTGACAGAAAATGAAACCACATGTCAATGCAGCCCTGCTCCGCAGTTCCGGAGTGTCCGACCTTCCCCTGATCGTCTAACGCTTCATAGGCTTCTCACACGTCAAAACCTTCCGGCTAGCGTATCGGCCTTCAGCGGTATCACGTATAGTACCACGCCACCCCATAGCGTTTGTTATTTCATTTATATCCTGTATAACTTCTTTGCGGTCACGAATATAAGCCCTGCCACCTGGCCTGAGTATGCGATCCATCTCAAGCAAGATTCTTGAGATGTTACACCTAGACATGAAAAAAGATGTGACGATGTGGTCAGATGCCAATAGGAGTATCTAATGTGCTAGGGGACTGGTAGGAAAGGCTCCATAAACATTTTATGTTCCAGAGTTATCTTTGAAAACTTAGTTAACAAGATCTGGTAAACTATGAATATTGGAGAAAAATACTGCAAGTGTATTGTAAAAGCACTTGTTCCTTTTCAAAGTCAGATGAAAGCAAACCGAAAAGAATAAATTTCATTAGCAAAGGAAATAATGAGGACTACTACCTTTTCTGCTCCTTTGAGAAAAGACCAAATGCATGTAATAGATCATACGTCCTTGGGTATGTGTCGAATGGTTCACACCTGCGCCAACAGAAAGTAAAAATGGCAACATGAGATTCAACTCAGGGCACAACTTTCAATGTCATTAGCTTATCAATATCAAGTTTCCAACTACAGCCGCTTAGTAAGAAACAGACATAGTAAGAAAAAGACATCGATAGCAAATAAAATCAATAACTATTACAATCACACAAGCTGGATAATAATAATATATGGGAACATTCTAGCTTGGGGTGTTCAGTAAAAAAATTGAATCAAGCCTGAAATGGAAATAATTATTTCCTTGGCCCGGAATATACTAATGCATACCAGTCATGAGCCACTCCAAGAAGACCACGGTCATAAATTACAGGCAGTGTGTTTGGCTCACTAACAGGAACAACATTCATCACCCAACAATCAAATTTACGGTTGATCAATGCAGCTGCAAACCTACATAAAACATTGGTAAGCAAAATAAGTATGAATACCTTACATAAGCACAGAAACGAGTCCATATTCCTAATTATATTGTACGGAAAGGAATAGCTGGCCAGATCACCAATTGGCATAGAAACACACAAACAACATATAAAGAAGGAATAAGTATCTCACTACAATTTAACTTTTTTTATAATACACATCCAACCACAAGAGTTGGAAAATAGAATTACACGGCCGACAACAGTAACTTAAATGCATTGCCATCTGTACATAAAAAACAGTGCTTTGATACAGTTCCTTATAAATAGACTTAATATTGATACCCGTCTCACAGATGTCCCAGTTAAAATAATCTATTTTATCCCAGTTCCAAATTTCCAGTTACTCTTTGAAATATTCTGGTGGTCCAAGATAAAATGACCTAATAAAGCTGCCCAGTTGTGTATTTCAGCAGTTATGATTGATTAAACTAACAATTGTGCATATCAAAGTCATGCAAACCTAAACATTTAGAAGGAAGAGTTTTGAACAGAAAATATACCCTCCAAATCCAGCCCTCATGTCCATTACATTCCGGAGTTTGAACTTCCTCCACTTAAAAACACGAATATAACCTTCAATGATGTCATCCCAAAATTTTGTTTCTGCTTTAAAAAGTTCATTTTTTGATGAGTAGGCATCCATATGAACACCTTGAAGCCTCTTTGGTGGCTCCATCAGGCGTGCAGGCCATCGGACAAGAGTTGATCCTTCACCATTTTCAGGAAGCCTACTGACACATGCCGTTAGATTAACATACCTGAGACAATGAGAATGTATAGGAATGGTCACGTAAGGGTCTGCAGTGAAGATACGTGCACAAATGATAGATGATTTCCATGTGACAACAATAATGCTGATGGAACAGGTCTATATAAACTTCTGGTGCTACCATGCTATGAGATTTAATTCTAAAAGAAACATATTTTATCATATAAAACTAAGCAGCAGTATGAAATACTGAAGTCAACTCAAGAGAGGATCTAAATTAAGACTTCATAATTAAATATAAGTATAGTAGTAATCAAAATGAATTAGAAAAATACCAGACAGCATCTGGGTTATCATCCGTATCACAGAGTGGAGGTTTGACTGCTGGACCACGTTTCATGTAACATGTGTTATTTAAAGGTTTCCTCCACATAGCAATATATCCTTCTTTCTTCACAAGCTCCCAACAAAGTCGGGCAGTGAGGTCCTCCATCTCTACACATCATTTTGTCAGTAAGCAATGGTTTCATGACAGCAAAGTACAACCACACACCATTAAAAGTAAAGCATATCGAACACGTATGTACTTATCATTGTCCATTTTCCATAAGCGTTCATTGGAATAAGATAACATTCTTTAAACCACGTAAGAGTAAGACAAGATTACATGAGTTGCAGCTTCTAAGCATCCAACTCCTAAACCCTTAATGTGGTTGCGTGAAGGTATACCTGACCTAAGAGCCCAAGATGTCAATTTAATCAAGCATTTTTAGCATGGATATATAATAATATAATCATTTTAAGCTTGTGTGATGTAGGCAGGTTAGTGGACACTCACAGGTTCATAGCAATGCATTATGACAGTATCAAAATCATGTCATTTAGCTTCATGGCACCACATAGTAGGTAGTGGCAAGGATGAACGGAGTATGAGCAGTGCAATAAATGAGGTAAGGAGTTTTACATAAACGATGAATATATTTTATCAGTGTTCCAAAAAGCGCTAGGCGGGCGGTGACCCTCCGCCTAGAGCCTAGGCGCGCCTAGGCGTTACTAGGCGGCGCCTAGGCGTTATAAATTGTAGCAGTAGTATACTTTAATTTTTTTTAAAATACAGAAATATAAGAGTATAAATTTTCCATGGGCCAGTTTCTTCCTCTCCACACAACCTTTCGCGCAGCCCACCCACGTGCAGCCTGGCCCAGTGCCACCCTTTTCAGCTCCCTGCACCGCTGGATTTGCCCTGCCCTTCCCCCCGCCCCCCCCCCCCCCCCCGCCGCCACCGCTCGGCCTAGATCTGGCTCGCGTGCCGCCCCCCCACCCCCCCACCCCACCCCCCCCGCGGCGCCTCGCGAGCGCCCACCCCCTGAGGCGAGGCGGGAGGCCAGCGCCCCGCGCGGAAGCGCGCCTAGGCGACCGCCTTAGAGCGCCTTTTGGAACGCTGATATTTATGGTCTACTAAAGGACTTTGCTACTTAACATCAACAAACACAAACTACAGACAGTAGAGGTTATTCTATACATGATATGGAGTTGATGAATGGTTTCCTCTGATAATTTTTTAAATCCATACTAAAAGAACAACTACAAACTTAAAAATGATTACTATATCATCATCGCAACGAAAGAAAAACTTCCATGCAGCAAGCATAAATACCTTTCCATGCCTCTTGTTGTGCCTCTTCATGCTTATAAACAGGTTGTGCTGCCCAAGCAAAGTAACCGCCAGCTCTAAGTAGTCTATTAACTTCCAGGAGTAGAATACCGTCTTCAAATAAAAAATATATATACAAAAAGAGAAGTCAGGTAAAATCTGGAACTGTTTAACTAACGGCGCATATCTTCAGCACTAATTTAACTTGAGAAAAAGCTATAGCACGTAAGGAATAACCCTTTAAGAGCTTAACAATAACACACTTGGTTCACTTTCATTGACAACAGATATTTGATAGTTTGAATAAAATATAACCTCCTATACCTAAACCAGAACCATTGTACAAATGAAGCCGGTGACCAATAAGTAAGCATTAACCTAGTAGCAAAAATAAAAGTGCAAAAACAAGTCAACCAAAATGGAGTGCATTGCTATTCAAAACAAGTTGGGAGTGCACAGTCGATTGTTACTAAAAATAATTAACTTTTTCTTATAATAGAAAGTTAGAGACTCACCATCACGAGTCCAATTTACTCGGCAGCGTGAACAATGGATAATATCAAATGCTTGACTGGGATATGATAATCTGTGTGTCGCAAATGCCGCCACCATTGCAGGCACACCACGCTCAAGCGCAAACTGTATCTGATTTTCATGAACATCTTTTGGAGCTATTGATAATGTCAAGACGTCACGTGAAATTAAGTAAGCACCAAAACTTGCTACTCCACAGCCAACATCCAGGGCAACTCTGGTATGCGAGCCGAAAGCAACATCTGGCACCATCTAGAGAAACAGGAGCTCTACTTAGGACAGTGTCATGAATGAATTTCAAGAAATTTAAAATACTATCTTGCACCAAACCTGGGAAATTTGGTCCAGGTACTGATTCGCCCCATGAATGAACTGTGTTCCTCCTCCGGGAAATCTAAACTTGTCATTAACCTTGGTAATCCAATTCTGCCCTCCTTTGTCATCAACCAAGCGTGTGTGAGGCACATTGTTAAACCACACCTGCAGTTTACCAAATTACTGGGTTCATAACTGATTTTTTATGATGCTCAAGCTAGGTAGCTCAATGTGACTGGTAATGCACACGAAAAATGCTCCTCAAACCATGTTGTAGTTCATTTCAGATTGCTAATAGAATAATCAGGTATACCAAGTACAAAAAAGCGAAAGAGTGTGAAATCGAGTTGCTGAAATCAATTAGTAAACAAAAAAAATTTCAACGTCAATTGTCACACTAACTGCATATGCAGATTAGTTACACTACTCTAGTAACATTATACACCGAAACAGCGGTGCATACAAGTTGCTATGAAACGCAATTTAGTGAAAAGCGAATGCTCACCTCGTCTCTGCTCCGAGGCCAAGGAATGGGCGCCTTGTACCCTTTGGGCGCAGGCACGAGGCAGCTGAGAGCCTTATCCTCGGCAGGGCAGTGCCGCTCAAACCGCTCGCCACGGTCCGTGGACGGCAGCCGCTTGATCTCCTCCGCGTTGTCGAGGCAGGGTATGTACTCCCTCATACTCTCGGGGCAGACGGGGAACTTCGCAATCGGAATCCTGGCCCTGGTTTTGGCACCCTCGTTGCTCGGCTCCCGCGGCGTGGCCTCATCGGTGGCCAGATCGGTGTCGTTAGCACCGGCGACGCTACCAATGTCGAAGTCGTCCCGCATCGCGCCGTCCTCGCCGATGATGCCGAGGCGCGCGGGCGGGGGCGGGGGGAGGAGGGGAGGCGGCGGCGCGGGCGTCGGCGAAGGCGGTGGCGGAGCATAGGCGGCGGGAGAAGCAGGCGGCGCGGGCGGTGGCGGGGCATTGGCAGCAGGAGAAGCAGGCGGCGCGGCGGGGGTGGGGATCAGGGAAGGGTCGAAGGAGACGTTGGCGTTGGGGGATAGCGCGACGGAAGGTGAGCGACGGGAGGAGGCGCGGGACGACGCGGAGGAGAAGAAGACAAGGCTCGGGGAAGCGTCGGGCCAGTGGTAGCCGACGAGGAAGGCGACAGCGACGGCGACGGCGAGGACGGCGGCGCGGAGGAGGTGCGGACCGCGGAGCAGGTCGGTGTTCAGGGACTTCATGGCCAGCCCCCCGGTGCCTCGGGAGGCGGTCGGCGGCGCGATGCCTTTGCGTCGTCCCGGAAGGCCGGAACAATGCGGATGCGATGGATCGCGGACGGGGAGTGGAGAGTGAATTGGGCCACTGCAACAACTTTACTAAGGCCGGCTGTCAGGGCTGAAACTTATACAAAAAGGCTGTTTTATTTCTGGCTGGGCTGTTCTGAGTACAGCTGGCTGGAGAGTCAGCTGTTAAAAATGTTTGTCAATCTGTTTTTTTTAATGAGTTGGTGTGCTGTTATGTTCTGTTGCAAAGTAAGAAATATATGAAATACACATGATGATTTTTAATATTTATACATACTAACCTAGGGTTAATATTATTGTTATTTTTATTTGTTACACGATGATGACTATTTAATCATAAAGTGCCAACAAAGTATATTACTCTTATCAAGAATATGTACAATAATGTTAGGACAAGTGTGCGCGTAAGTGATAGTGAGACTAATGCATTTTCTATCATGGTAGGACTATATCAAGGATCAGCTTTGAGGCCATACATCTTTTCCTTGGTGATGAATGATGTGTCGAAGGATATACAAGGGGATATCCCTTGACGCATGCTCTTTTGCCGATGATGTAGTGCTGGTAGATGAAACTAGAGATGGTGTTGATAAGAAATTAGAGTTATGGAGACAAACCTTAGAGTCCAAGTGGTTTAGACTTAGTAGGACCAAAACCGAGTATATGAGGTGTGACTTTAGTGGTGTTGGTCGTGAAGAGGAAAATATTAGTCTACAAGGACAAATAGTACCTAGAAGGGACTCTTTCCGATACTTAGGATCAATGTTACAAAGTAATGGCGATATTGATGAGGATGTTTGCCACAGGATCAAGGTAGGATGGATGAAATGACGACAAGTCTCTGGAATCCTATGTGATAGGAAAGTCCCACAAAAGCTAAAAGGGAAGTTCTATAGGACGGTGATCAGACCCGCGATGCTTTATGGGGGCGGAATGTTGGCCAACTAAATGGCAACATGTCCAACAAATGAGTGTCGCAGAGATGCACATGCTACGGTAGATGTGCGGGCACACGAGAAGAGACCGAATAAGGAATGGGGCGATTCGTGATAGGGTAGGGGTGGCGCCGATTGAAAAGAAGTTAGTCCAACATCGACTTAGGTGGTTTGGACATATCCAACAGAGACCTCCAGAAGCATCGGTTAACAGTGGGATTTTAAGAGGTAGAGAAAATATTAGGAGGGGTAGAGGACGACCAAGGTTGACCTGGGAGGAGACGGTAAAACGAGATTTAAGATATTGGAATGCATCTAGAGACTTAGCTCATGATAGGACCGCATTGAAAGTAGCAATTCATGTGCCAGAATCCTAGTCTTGTTTTTTTTTCTTTTTTCTTTTTTATTATTTCTTTTTTCCTTTTTCGTTTTTTCTCCTTTTTTCCTTTTTTCTTTTTCCTTTTTTCCTTGTCCTTTTTCATCGGTTAACATATTTAATGTCAGTTCGCTGGTGCTGTCACGATGCCGCTCATTGGAAAATTCCACACAAATGGTCATGGAATTCCCCAAAAGAAATACAGCTTTCAGCGAGATAACAAGCGTTAATCACCCAGATGTAATCATTCACATATACTTCCCCCGTTCGCAAATTGATGTCATCAGAAAAAACAAATTTAGTTCAAGTCTGAGAATGGTAGGAGTACAACAACGTCAATTGGATCGGAGAATAGAGGGGGTATACGAGAAGGATCATCCTTTCATCTGGTGACGACCATCAATCACATGGAAGTTCCAGCACAGGGTAGTAATCAAATTCCTTTTCAATTACCTCACCGTTTATTGTTTCTATTGATCTTCCCTGATGGTACCAGTGGTTATTTCAGCCAGTCAAGAACCAAAAAGGCCCTTGTGCTTCGCATAGGCAACAACTGAGACGAACATAAATGCGCAGAAAAAGCCCTGATACAAGAAGTCAAGAACCACCTGTCACCAGAGGAACACGTTTACAAATGAATGAATAGTCATCAATCATCGTACTGGCTATCGAGTATCCAACTGTGGATGATAAGTTACCCATTTGAAGATGGCCATTGTCCAAGTGTATGCTATGTTTGTACCAAAGACACCAGCAAGTAATGAGTCAAATGACAGGCAGATGGTCCTAGAGCTCAAGAACAACTATAGCTGCACGAGCCAAACAAGAAGTATTTGTTTCACGTGATCGCTTCCTAGCCAATTAGCACGAGGGCTCTGTTGATTTTTTTTTTTTGAAAGAGCTAGGAGGTTGAAAATGACATATGGCTTGTTTGGCAGAGTTTTAGCTTGTTGTTGGAAAAATAGATTATTTGAAAATATGATAAAAACAGTTTTTTCGTGTATATTATATTTTTTAGTTTATTTTAAAAATCATATGGACTAATAAATTCTTGTAAAAGTTTTTTGTTTGATACAACTTTTACTTATTTATATAAAGAAGTTGTGCAAAAAGTTATGCCATAACCTATTTTAAATACTTGTGCGACGAAGCGATCTTATGGTTTCGGTGTCCCATGTCAGCTTCTAATTCTAGGGTGAAAGCTAGCCATCGGTACCTCAGCGCTCCTCTCCTGCATATTTTTATTGGTGGATGACGCGAGGGCTGGTGTCAAATCACCACCGACCGCGTGTCTCCGGCCCCCGGCCTCCCACCACCGTCTCCTGGCTTTCCGATCCTCGCGACGTGGCCGCCTCTCCGCTTCGACACGTCTGCCTCCCTAGGCCCCCTGGCCTCTGACTTCCAGAAGCTTCCGGCCGCTTCCTGGCCACCAATGCCCCGCACCGATCCAGCGGTCTCAGGAGCGCCACGTGTCGGACCCGCCACGTTGGCGTCCGATGTGGCGCCCCTGCCCACGAAGAAACTGATACGGCCCAAACCTCGCAGCTCACACAGCCTCACGCTTGGGAAAGCAAGTAGCCGCCGCAACGCAACCAACGCCTTGCTTGCTTCGCGGCCTCCAGCGATCGAGACGGAGGCGGGAGAGGAGAAATCGGCGGTGGATTTGGAGAGGCGGGGGGTCCTTGAGGCGATGAACGGCCGTGGCGGCGGCGTAGTAGTTGGAGGAGGGGGAGGGGAGGAGGAGAAGGAGGAGGACGGCGGCGGCGCGCGGGGGACGGGGGATAAGGAGCTGGTGGTGCTGATGTGGGGGTACCTCCCGGGCGTGTCGCCGCAGCGCTCCCCGCTGCTCGGGCCCGTGCCCGTGAGGCTTCCCCCGGCGGCGGCCGGCGGCGATGGGTGGAGGGACGTGTGCGGCGGAGGGTGCGGTTTCGCCATGGCCATCTCCGGTGACGTCCCCTGTCTCCTTCCTCATTGTTCCTGTGCTTGTATCTGTTGCTTGTCGTTCGTTGGTTGGGCTCCTCGGCCGTGGTAGATCTGCTCGGGGGTGCCGACCTGTAAGGTTCACGTGGTTGCTTACCGGGAGGGATCGCTAGGGTGTGGTTTCTATGAGAGATTTGGCGAAAAAATGGTGATTGTTAAGGTATGCAGCACATAATTTCTGTTTTCGCGAAAATTAGTGTCGAAATTTGCTAAGACAGGTAGCTCCTACGCCTCTGAAATTGCTGGTTACGAACTCAATTTCTGAAGCTTGCATTAATTGGTAATTCGGGTTCAGAGTCTAAGCTGAGCTGAGAGAGGTTTTCCAACTGCTATTGTGCTTTCAGTAGTATAACTTCTTAGTGGTTAGCTTGAATGCGTGAAATGGAGATTTGTTTCTGAGTGATAAGCAATGCAACAAGTAAATACATGATGGGGGGTGGGGCACACAGTCTACCAAATGTTTGTTCCTCAGTTTTCATGGAATTTGATTTTTTAAGGGTCAACCATGGTCTGCAGTGACTGAAGAATGGGAGAAAAAGATCAAACCGATATGTGCCTTTTAGCCATGATTGTAGGACGAGCTGTTCATATCTCTCCGTTGACTTTGGCTGCTTGTGCTTTGTTGGATAGACCACCTTCCACAGAATTGATGCGAAATCTAAGTTTATAATTTTGTTTTTCAGTTCTATATTTCCGGCATTATCCAGGAGATTCCACCTGTCCACTTATATGCTAAAATGCCATTTTCTGTCCGTACTTGATGTGATTATGTGAGTTGTAGTCAAGTTTCACCAACTCTGACCCTAGGATCTTCATTTCCTTCAGAGTCTGGAAAACTCCTCACTTGGGGTTCTGCCGATGACATGGGCCAAAGTTATGTGACTTCCGGGAAGCACGAGGTAAAGATACTGTACTGATGCTTTATGCTTTCCTGAGCCTTGAGGAAGGACTCGAAACCTTTACTAAAGATAGAATGTTATACTTCTCAGGAGACTCCAGAAGCATTTCCTTTACCTAGTGGCATTGCAATAGTGAGGGCAGATGCTGGATGGGCTCATTGTGTTGCAATAACAGGTATTTGGCAATCTGAGCACCCACCTTTGGTTTGGACATACCTAGTATTGTGGTACTAGTGGTAAGATTCTTATAAAATGTTTTACGAGAGCAGATGAAGGGGATGTCTATACGTGGGGCTGGAAAGAATGTGTTCCGACTGGAAGGGTTGTCTCGGACCATTCATCTGCTCGAACTCTGGAGAAGGATGAAAGACAAAATGCTATTTCCACTGACCAAGGTTGTGACGCTTGCTTCCTAACTTGTTCCATTTCTGCCTAAAAAAGTATAAGCTTTCTACATTGATTGTTACAGACATAACAAAGGCAACTCCATTACAGTGAGCCCGAGGTCACAGGGGTCCAGGACAAGTAGTGGAGCTGCATCTGGTCCTCCCGAAAGTAGAGGTACTGAGGACAGCACAAAGCGACGAAGGTTGTCTTCTGCAAAACATGGGCAGGAGAGTTCAACATCTAGTGATGACAGTCTTTCAGCACCCCCTTGCGTCGTGACATTTAATACAGGAGTGAAAATAGTGGCAGTGGCTGCTGGTGGTCGTCATACATTAGCATTATCAGGTAACCTGCATCTGGCTCTATGGCTCTGCTTTTACCTTTGCTAGGGAACTCTGCTGATTAAAGCAATTTTCTCCAAAGCTTCAGATTTAGGTCAGGTATGGGGTTGGGGATATGGTGGAGAAGGGCAACTAGGTCTGGGTTCTAGAATCCGGACTGTTTCCTCTCCACATCATGTACCATGCATTGAATCAGCAGTATACGGCAAGGATCGGCCATCAGCAATGAAAGGTAACGAAACTACCGAAGGGCACATCAATAAGGTCATGGGAAATTGCGTGAAAGCTATTGCTTGCGGAGGCCGACACAGTGCTGTAGTAACAGGTCAGTTATATTTTAAGTTCATTCAATCGAATTCTTTCTTTAAGCAGATCCGTAGTAACGTTAACTTAATAGTGGCATATTCCTTTTGCCAGTTCTTTTTGCAGCATTGTTACAAGGTGTTTCAGTAAACTTAATATTGACTCTTTGATTTTGCTGCTATTTACTTTTCCCTTCAGAGAATCACATATATTTATAAGTCTTGACATGTTCTTTTGTTTCTAAACATGATAGTAGACCTAATCATAAAAATTATAAACCAAGAATCTAGTTTGAGAATGAGTTGCTGCTCTGAGTTTCCTCAGTTACTTTTGGATTGTAGAAAGACTGCTGATGTATTTCTGTTTAAATTTCTGCAATAAGCCCCTCTGCTGTTCTCAGAATTTGATATTGCACATTTAACACCTAAGACCTGCTTGCAGACTCGGGAGCGCTTCTGACATTTGGATGGGGGCTTTACGGACAGGTCAGCATCCTATATGGCCAGTTTGTATGGATCAACCAAATTTGCAACTCTAATAACTGAACAAGCACATTCAAGTAGCTAATAAATGATACCTAAATATGGGTGGTTAATTTAGCTTTGAAATTTTAATTATGATTGGAGTTAGATAAGATTTATTGATCAGAAACTGCTTCCATTTGAATATGGAAAAATAACTTATTTTGATCTTCTTTTGGATATGAACCTAGCTGAAATCAAACAGTTGTGGCAATTTGGATATCACATTATCATGGTTGAAACTAAATTCAGGAATTGCATCTTTGCAAGTCTTTATATTGTGGCATATTCATATTAACGCCATGTTATGTGTTGCAAATTAATTTAAGCTGTTGCAAATTAGAAGGCAACATGTCTAACAAATGAGTGTCGCAGAGATGTGCAATGCTACGGTGTATGTGTGGTCACACAAGAAAATACCGAATTAGGGTAGGGTGGCACTGATTGAAGAGAAGTTAGTCTAACATCGGCTAAGATGGTTTGAGTACATATAGCGGAGACTTCTAGAAGTACCGGTTAATAGTGGGATTCTAAAGGATAGGGAAAATATTGGGGGGGGGGGGGGTAGAGGACGACCGAGGTTGACTTGGCAGGAGGCAGTAAAACGAGACTTGAGAGATTGAAATGTATCTAGAGACTTAAAAGCTCACGATAGGACTGCATGGAAAATAGCAATTTGTATATCAAACTCTTAGTTTTCTTATATTTTATTACTCTTATCTCTGTTTTACTTTATTTTTTAAAATAAAATTGTTGGGTTCCATGTCTAGCCTACTCAACGTGTTTGGGACAATGGATTTGTTTTTGTTGCTGTAGAGAAGTTCCTTAGCACTATGTTTACAACTGTGTTCTTTCTTATTTTAGTGTGGACAAGGGGATACAGATGATGTTTTAAGTCCGACGTGTGTATCACCTATCCTTGGAGTCAAGATGCAAGATGTCGCCGCAGGTTTATGGCATACTGTATGTACATCAGTAGATGGTGATGTCTATTCCTTTGGAGGAAATCAGTTTGGGCAGCTTGGTACTGGCTCTGATCAAGCTGAGGTAACAGTTCTGGATGTTAATAGATGCTGATTACAGAATCGTGTATTTTGAGCCAGTCAGTATAGTTACTGCCCCCCAGAAATTTAGATAGCCGTCCACTTACTCATCTCTGCTTAAGAACCTGAATGAAGCCTGTTGTTTTATTTCAATACAGACTGTTCCGAAATTGGTTGATGCCACAAGCTTGGAAAATAAGAACGCCAGGGCTGTTTCTTGTGGTGCTCGGCACAGTGCTATTATAACAGGTACTCAACACTTCTGCATTTTTGTTGTAGGAATCTGCAAGTTGGACCTGCATTACATTTTTGTCCATGGAAAGTAATATTCTATATTATTACAAAGATACCTAATGTGATCCCGTTCTGTGATAGATTGTTCATGGTAAGCTATGAGACCTATAGCACCATAAGGCACTACTGCTCTTTGGCTGTTAAGAGTTCTTGGCATCTGACTAGTGTAACAAACTTCTGCAGATGAAGGCGAGGTCTTCTGCTGGGGATGGAACAAGTACGGCCAGGTGGGTTATCTCCCTCGACTCTCATCTCCGTCGTACTGGTGCACCGAACAAAAAAATAGGAAGAAAAATGAACTGGAACGGTTTCTGATGCTTGAGCTTTGCCCCCTGCAGCTCGGCCTCGGCGACTCGGTGGACAGGAACGTCCCTTGCAGTGTTCCCGTGGACACGTGCCGCCCACTGAACGTGTCGTGCGGTTGGTGGCACACGTTAGTTCTAGCGGAGTCTCCCTACTTGAAAACCTGACGAAGAAATTACCCCTCTAGTTTGACAATTTTGTTAGGAACGTGTTAGGCTCGCTCATGCAGGTGCGGTGGTGCTGCATCCCGTGTACATACATGCAAGTGCATACAAATGTGTGTATCCATTCTTTTCGAGGTGCGCTCTTCAACGTGCTTCAACTAGACAAAGCTTGTGCCGCACAGCGTATACAGTTGAGTAGGATTTCTTTGTGCTTGAACAGGCTGGGTGCGAAGGCGGTTTGTCATTCGGTTACGCTGCTTGCAATTTCAGCGACACACTGACCAGAAGGGTAATCAGATTGCAGCATACCGCCGACTCGAAAATGCGAGCCCTTCGATGCTGAAAGACAGCGTTAAACAAACCTGATATCGAGCCACGGAAATTCTCTGTATTGTTTGGTTTGTGGTCACGTCGATGACAGTTTATGCTCGGGTCACGTAGGATATTTTTAGTTCTTTTTTTTAACTAAACTGGCTGTCATAAGACAGTCAATTAAAATCTAGAGGGATCACTCGTTTTCGGTACTGTATAAACAGCAAAAACGTCAATCGAAAGGCTGAAAGGGCAAAGTGCACATACTCAACCTTGTGTGTTTTCAAAGCACCGAAACCAGCAACAGCTGACATGGCAGGGCACTACATCTTACAGCTCATTAACTTCAGGGTTCAATGGAATCACTTAAATACACCAAAGCAAAATTGAAAGTGTCATGCCCCGGCTACAAAAAAAACATTTAATATACAACAGACGGGGGCTGCTGCTACAGGGAGAAGAAGAAAGTGTGGTTAGCATCGGTCAGTGAACAACTCCTTTTCCTGTAAGACCACGAGAATCTGTGCCAGTTTATCGTGCTTCCACTTAGCAGTAGTCGAGTTAGAGAGATCGTCCTGAAATATTTCAGAGGTTAGTTGTCAAAACCAGAAAAACTCACTGTAAATACTATCTACTAGACAGAAGCAAGAATGGAAACATTGTCGATTTGTATTACATATAGTTTGAGTTATAAGGTGCTCCACTCCTATGGGGGTGTTCCGAACCACTACAATTAAGCTTCGTAGTTCCGAGGAAAGGGCAACAATTTTGAAACATCATGCGCATACTACGAAAAAGTTGCAGACAAGAAAATTACCACCGGGCAATCCAAGCAGATAATGAACCAGCAAATTACCAGACTAGGCAATACTAAAGATGGACATACACATATTTGAACTTGACCGCAGATATATTATTGCATAACTGGGCACTAGTATATAAAATTACACAGAAAATAACATACCCGCTCAATGAACTTACAGAGAATTTTCCTTCCGCAGAGTGTCACAGCACAACACTTAGAAACGAGGCACTTTTGATGGTGGGCCAACTACAGGCATTGGTGAAGCCTCTGCAACCTGAGGTCGCATTTGATGGTTGCCAGCCGGGTTATTAGTAATAAGTTTACTGCTTGTGCCTCTCATGCCAGCAGCATCACCTTCCAGCTGTTGGGGATCAACCAGTGCCTTTACCTGATGCAATATTATAACTTGTTAGCTTTTCTTTTTGCATGGTAGTACCAAGGTACAACTTCAAATTTACAAAGTTAATGCAGCAAATCCACTACAAGGAAGGATTGATGTCTATAAACTATGGAAACAAGGAATGGTGGCTCCACGCAAAAAATGTCTTCATCAAGAGCAATAGTATTCATGAAGTGATAGGACTTACAGAATTTCTTTGAGGATTCTTATCCTCCCTTGAGAAGCCAGGAACAGATAAACGCCAATTTCTTTCTGCATGGTAAGAACATGAAACGTAATAAGCAAAATAGCACATATTCCTGTTTGGATTCATGGGTGAGTGAAGTGGAGCTACTGACCTAAGTGCAGCAACACATCTTTAGCTTCTACAACCGATGATTTTCTGTGCTTTGCCAAGGTGCACGCAAACGCAGTCACCTAATGAAAAACCCATGTCAGCTGAACCACAGGATTGCTGCAGTAGGTAAAATATGATTGAACTCAGGAGATGAAGGTTCTGGTTCTGAATTTGACAGGACAATTCAACCCCCAAACAAGTAAAATTTCATGGAGGGATCTGCAAAGCATGAATACAAGATACAAGAAAGAACACTTTTTTAGGGAAATACAAGAAAGAACATTACCGACTCAATGAAGTCATCAGCTATATCTAAAAGTAAATCTTCCACATCAGGGTCAACCTTGCATAGGGGATCTACCTGTAACAAGAGTTGAGCATTAACAGACCAATGTATTGTATTCAGCTAATACATTAATGCAACAACAACAAAGCCTTTGTTCTGAAATTATGGACAGCAAAAACATGAGTAATGCAAGTGACACAGACGCTGAGGAGCACAGAGCACAGGAACCAAAAGCACCAAGGTATCACCTGCATGACCAGGTCTTGTATTTTTCTCTTGCCAAGAAGTTGGCTAGTTCCTTCCGCTCCCTGGCTTGCACTTCCACCAGTCATAGTTGCACCTGACAAAGGTGTACCTGGCTGAGATCCTGTAAGGTTTGTGGACTTCTGTGAACCGGACGCTGAAATCCTTGGAGACTGCTGTGACTGCTGCTGCTGCTGAAATTGATGTAGTAACTGTTGCTGCTGTATCAGCTGGTTGACAGTGAGATGGGGATGTTGTTGTTGAACTTGTGCAATTTGTTGTGGGCTCAATCCCGTCTTCTGCTGAAGTTGTTGCATTAACAAGAGTCTTTGTTGGTGCTGAAATTGTTGTTGTGGCGAAACTGGTGAGCCCATTGATGATTGCATTTTGTTGAACCATTGCTGCGGCTGCTGTTGCTGAGGCATAGACATTGCCGCTGCCGCCATCTGCCCATTTTGTGATGATCCAGGTATTTGTGAATTTAATGCTGCAATTGATGCTGTTCTGGATAAGCCTTGACCTGCTACCTTCTGGTAGACAAATCAATATAATGTTAAGAATATTGTACTTTGAAAAAAAGAAACTACAGAAACATGACACTATGTTAGGTGTTATAAAGATTCTATAGAACTAACATGTAGCACTTTCATCATATAGCATGTGCAGTGCATATTCAATAACATGAATATCTGCACATGAAGTCTCAAGTCTAAAGTCTCATCAGTTTCAGAACTCTGGAGCATGTATAACTAGACTATCATAACACGTTGCAAACAGACTGCTTATTCCTTATTCCAGCATTTACAACTTGAGATACATGCTCACAAAAAAATGGTTACATCATAGAATTTTAACATTGTGGGTTTCCAATTTTTTATCTCTAGCCTACCCCAATTCAGCACTAGAACTGCCAGAAGACTATGTATGCATATTACCAGATCAAAATATAATTGTATAGCTAGATTGTCTTGCAAATATAGGGACTAAGCTGTCAGAATACCTGCGGAGATAGTGCTGCTTGCTGAGATACTTGTGGCCTCATTTGCGCATGTGCCAACCGTTGTTGAGCAGCACTATATTGAATGGTACCATTCGGTCTCATTTGATTCATCCCCAGAGCACCCATGACTCCCATGGGCTGCATCCCTTGCAACGTTTGAGCTGCATTAGCGGTATTTATACCTTGTACCATGCCCTTTTGTCTTGGCTGCAGTAACAGGCACGGTCAAAGTCAAATGCTCTCGACTCCTGGTCAGCTCTAACAAAAAGAGAACCTCCCAGCCTTACAAATAGCTGATTACGGTAACCTTAAACAGAAACACTTCCATATCGCAGTTGCCATTTATAATCAAAGGTAAAAAATGGACAGTGTCTTTCCTTGAACTGATATAGAAGATCACTCAGCCATTCTGCCAACTTTTATCAATAAAAAAGTACTTACAAGCATAATCAAAACTGGAATATATTTCACGGTAATTCCATAGTGTAATCTTTTTTGGCTATGCACCCTCACCCCAAAAAGTCCTCCTGTCCTCAGTCCATCTCATTGATTTACAGAAACCAATCAGCAACTTCTAGAGAATCCGAATTCGGGAATCACATTCATTTCCTTAAAATAGGTGCACTTCACTTGAGGAATATTGACTATTCAAGTCTAATGTTACATAATTTATTGAGTGATAAAATACATTGGCAGAATGGCAGTACTAGTCACAAGGTATCAATTTTTTTATAAAAAAAGCAGATTGAGGCACCCAATATTGTTATATATGTCACCCAGATCCAAACATGTCGAAAATACTATTTAATTTTGATGTATCATCAACAAGAAGATTCCAAGCTAGCACCCCACATCCACAATCGGGAGGGTAGATTTGGGACTGGGTGACAGCTTAACAAGTTGAAGGAGCCAAAACTGCATTTCAAAGTTCATGGACATAAATGGCACCATGTGGCAAGTATGAAGAACACCAATGCATTTTAGTCTAATTTATTTGTCCAAGCATTTGGCTCTTTAAATCACTGTAAAATACTATAGGAAACTGTTTCCAAACGTTGTAAGCAACCTGATTGACTATAAAAACTAAGGAAGTGAAGTTTCTAATAAGCATAAAATAATCAAGACAAAATTTAAAATTAGTGATTCACAATTAAAACGCCTGATGTTTTGCCCCTCTTGCTACGATAAACTTTGAGCGTGAGAAGTTGCTCAATTCTGTTTACGTAGGGGTCCTGAAGACGCTAAGTTGAGCAATGCACCTGCGCCACCATTTGCGACTGAAGTCCGAGATGAGCCGCAGATGCCGCGTTGCCTTGGGCTTGCAGCATCCCCAGCTGGCTCTGCCCAAGCATGGCCGCGCGCGCTGCCAGCTGCTGCTGCTGCTGCTGCTGTTGTTGGCCCCCGGAGAAGCTCATCTGCCCGCCATACATCCTGGCCGCCATCGAGGCGTACTGCGGGATCTGGCTCGCGGCGGAAAGGCGGGAGGCCGACCCGGAGCGCTGGGTCTGCCCGAACCCGCCGGCGCCCGCGGGCGCCTGCGTGGGCGACGCCGCCTGCGTCTGCGGCGGCCGCGGCGCGAAGTCCGTGGATCCGCCGGCGGGTTGGTCGAGCTGCTGCGGGGAGGAGATGTGCGCGGAGAGGTCGGAGACGGTCGGGGACGGTGGGATTTGCGGGGAGAGTAGGGGGTTAGGGTTAGGGTTAGGGCTGGGGTTCTGCGGGGTGGAGACGGAGGCGGCGAGCTGGTCGGGCTGCGGCGAGGCGGAGACGGCCGCGGGCGGGGGATCCGCCATGGCGGGGCCGAGGGGAGGTGGGGGTGGGTGTGTAGGGTTCCGGCGGGCGGCGGCCGGAGACGACGCGGGGCAGGTACGGGTCGTGTGGGACAGGTTGACGACGTGTGCGCGTGGTCTTTTCCGCGGTTGAGACAGGCCGAGAGGGTCAGATTCTGCTCGGGTCACTGACATCTGGGACCCATCGGGATCATTTATTAGCGGATAAGAGCCCCGTCCGGGCTTTTGTCATTTGAGAAACTTCGTCAGCTCATGATGAGATTACCAGGAGTAACTGGCACAGCGCAGCAGCTCGTCGAAAAACACGCGCTGTGCTGTGCTCCCACCGATATCGAGATCGACACAAACCACCACGGCGCGGGCGGCCACCTTGCCTCGCCGGTGACCCGCGTTCGGCCACCGTGCCTGGTTTCACGGACGGGTGCGAGACCAGCCTCCTCCAAGCCTTGGACAGCAAATGACAGCCATACCATTACCATCCAATCCGACGTGCTGCCAACAGCGGCGGATAGGGTAGCGCCAGCGGCCTCGCGTGCTGACGTGGCCGGCGACGGTGGGGCCAAAAGGGGCGCGCGGCGAGCGGCGGCGGGGGCATATAAAGGCCGTCGAGCACAACCGCTTACGGCTGCAGCAGTAAGGAGAAGCAGCTCCTCCCGGCTCCCCTCGTCGTCGCGGGTCTGGTCACCTCTTCGATCGCGGAGGCGACCGGGCGACGTCAGCGGTCCACATCTCCCGTCCCGCGGTAATTCCTTTGCTCTGGCTGGACTACCTCCCATCCTTGGATTGGTTTCCTCGCCCCACTAGTTGGTTTGCGTTCCCAACTAAACCCGGATCTCCGTTCACTCTGTCGCGAATTCTTCGCGCGCTGCGAGATCGATTACGGCGCGCGAGATCGGATTGATCCCGGTCGGGCGCCGCGGGACTTGGTAGCACCCATGGCGCGGGGGGGGGGGGGGGGGGGGGGTCAGCTGAACGCCCGCTCGCCCAGCACGAGCCCGCCCCCCTCCATCTTGCACAGATTGGTAGTCATTCTTCATCTGATCTATGGATGTGTGACGAGCAGGGATCAGCGGAGGAAGAAGAGCAAGTGCATCACCATGAAGGCGCTCATTCTGGTTGGGGGTTTCGGGACCCGCCTTCGGCCTCTGACCCTCAGCTTCCCCAAGCCCCTTGTCGATTTTGCAAACAAACCCATGATTCTGCATCAGGTAAATACTTGTCAATTCACCATGGGTGGTATGCGCCTTTCAATATGGGAATCAGCATTCCTTACAGATAAACGGCACGAGAGCCCTGTTACTGTAATTACAGTGTTTATTATTTGGTCGCCTTAAGAGATCACTGCAGTACTGGATGTGAGGTTGTCCACGGGTACATAGATATGATTATGATTGATTTAGTATTTTGAACCTTTAGCCCTGTAGATATGTCTTTCTTCGTTTTGCGAGAATTTTGTGTTTACTTAGAAAATATCTTTACTTGTCACATCATAATTCCTTCTCTTCTGGACATCCTTAAAAGTGCCAATTACCTTGTTAGCACTTAGCATCAACCAAGCGATAAACAGAGCTTTTTTCCTTATATAAGGAATGGAGTATGGTTAGGAAGAACTAACACATACTCATTATTTGCAGATCGAGGCTTTGAAAGAAGTTGGAGTGACAGAAGTTGTTTTAGCCATCAACTACCGCCCGGAGGTAAAAAATAGCATATCGTTCATCTGTTCGAACCATCTCATTTAGTCATCTTTATTTAACTTCTGCAAACTAATTGGTGTATCTTCCAGGTGATGATTAACTTCTTGAAAGACTTCGAGGATAAGCTTGGCATCACAATCACATGCTCCCAAGAAACCGAGCCCTTAGGGACTGCTGGCCCTCTTGCTCTAGCAAGGGACAAGCTTGCAGATGGATCTGGCGAGCCATTCTTTGTCCTCAACAGCGACGTCATAAGTGAATACCCATTTGCTGAGCTCATCGAATTTCACAAGAGCCATGGTGGTGAGGCAACAATTATGGTCACTAAGGTAAATCCTTGCTTTGACACTTTCTTGTGGAATCAACCCCTATGCATGAACTCGATTTTCTTTTAATAAAGGTGGATGAGCCATCAAAATATGGTGTTGTGGTTATGGAGGAGGCAACTGGAAGGGTGGAAAGATTTGTAGAGAAGCCGAAAATATTTGTGGGCAACAAGATCAATGCTGGGATTTACTTGCTGAACCCATCTGTCCTTGACCGCATTGAACTGAGGCCAACATCGATTGAGAAAGAGGTCTTCCCTCAAATTGCAGCTGATCAACAGCTCCATGCAATGGTCCTTCCAGGTTTCTGGATGGATGTTGGTCAGCCGAGGGACTACATTACGGGCCTCCGCCTTTATCTAGATTCAATCAGGAAGAAGTCGGCTGCTAGGCTAGCTACCGGAGCGCATGTCGTCGGGAATGTTCTGGTGCATGAGAGTGCCAAGATCGGAGAGGGTTGCCTGATTGGTCCTGATGTCGCTATTGGACCTGGATGCATTGTGGAAGATGGTGTGAGGCTTTCCCGATGCACTGTCATGCGTGGTGTGCGTATTAAGAAGCATGCTTGCATCTCGAACAGCATTATTGGGTGGCATTCTACTGTTGGACAATGGGCACGGATAGAGAATATGACCATCCTGGGTGAGGATGTCCATGTATGTGATGAGGTATACAGCAATGGCGGTGTTGTTCTCCCACACAAAGAGATCAAGTCAAGCATTCTGAAGCCTGAGATTGTCATGTGAAGTCACCAGTTTTAGCTATGGTGCATTATTCAGTTTTTGTATGGAGGACTGCAAATCCCCCTTTATGAACGATGTTGTTTAGCATATTGGCCTCATTGAGAACAACTTGATACATGTCCTTATGTTATATTATCTATAATGTATGGTAACACTCTTCCATTCAGGTTATTCAATGGAAGCCTAGTATCCAATTATGATTCTTTAGTGATTGTAACCTATTGTGCTTTGAGCTTTTGGGTTCTTGGTCTGCAGAGGTTTAGTAGAATAGCAAGAATAAATTTCGTTAAGAGATTGTTTACGCTCAATTTATATATTCTGATTATGTTGAGATGCAATATGCTTCAGCCTTGCACCAAGAGGAACCGCATATAATGAAATATTACTTGGGTGAAAAGCCTATTTGCATGCTTAAATGTTCTTCAGTAGAAATGTATTTTTCTGTGAGGAAGAAATGTATTTTCTTCAGGAGTAGACTAGTACTAGTAGATTGGTGATTGGTCACGCTGCTGGTCCTTCCAAGGGAGCCTTCCGTAACTGGAGTTAAATCTTGTGGATTTCGCTGTTCCACGTTACTAGTTTCCAGATAAATTAAATTCCAGAATTGTTGTAGGTGTATCGCGTGGAGTGAAGAAATTCATCAGTTTTGACTGTGAAAAAAGCCGCCGCATAAATTTGTTTCTCTTCCCCTTTCGTTCTTAGGGAAAATACCTATCGTGATGTAATAATGCCATGTTATTTGCGGTAGAGAATTCAAGCAACAGATCTTACGGTTGCAAAACTTGGCTTGGATTGTCTAGATAAGGAGACCTGTCATCCAAGTATCTCTATCAGATTAAATGTAGCCTGCAACGTGCAACCTATCCCTGGACTTTTGCACTGCCAGCAAACCATCCATGGCGAAATTAGGCCATATTTAGCACAGCTTCTGAACCAGCTTTTTTATAAAAATAAGCTGCGGGTGTACCAAACAGTCAGCTTCTCCAACAGCTTATTAGTTCAGCTGCTTCTCAGAATGAACTAAAAGCAGGATATAATTTTAAGCTGTTGTTGTTCACCAGCTTTTCAGACAAGCTGCTTTTTTAACAAGTTTAAACTGTGCCAAACAGAGCCTTAGTTGGAAATGGAGCCCGCAACGTGCAACCTATCCCTGGACTTTTGCACTGCCAGCAAACCATCCATGGCAACATTAGTTGGAAATCATCATTGGTAGAATCTGGTCTAAGAAGCCAACCAGCAGCAGTATCTTTCTTAAACTAGTGTTTGTTCCTATTCTTTTAGATGATATATGAACTAGAAGAACGCTTGTGTATAAACAAAACAGTTGGACAAATATTCGAGTAATTGGAACAAATATTCCTGCACAGAAGGGCCTATGGAGCTCATGTCCCAAAATTTTGTATCCTTTCTAGTATGTAGTTTGCTACAAAAATGAACTTGCATACAAAAAGAGCACTACAGACGGGGCTTACATACAGCTATTCACAACGAAGCAAGGAGGCAAAACATCACGATAGCAGACGTAGCACAAAACGCACAAGAAATAAATGCAAATGCTGTGGCGATTTCAAATCTACCACAGGGGAGTTGAGGATCCCTGCTGCAGAAGTGTACATCCCTATCGAAGAGCACAACTACACCACCTGCCGAGCTCGCTGCAGCGAATGAAAGAACTGCTGTTACCTGAATCAGATAAAGCAATCGTTCAGAGCTTCCAAGAAAAAAAAATCAGAGATACATCATCTTTAATAAAACCATATATGATATCAACACAGCCTTGATCATGGTGTTCGCAGGAAACTAAACTTGTCAAGTCCCATCTGTTTCAGTTCATTAAACTGGCCCTCATCATCTTGATGGCATAAAAAATATGAACCAAAACTAGGATTTTTTTTACTTTATGAACAATTGAACATGCAAACCTAGGTAAAGCTTGCTATGATATGGTGTTTCATAAAATAACTATGATACAGTGCAGCTGACAGGTCACTAGTCCACAACATTACAACAAATGTTAGACAATATTTCTGTCTATTAAATATTAATATGTAATGAGAAACGAACAGACAAAACAAAGCATAGATGCTTAATGTGCTTTCAACTATTTCATGGATATGACACACTGGTGTGACAGAATACTACAGGAATATGACGAAATAGAGCAGGAAAACATAATGTTTTCCAAAAAAGTAGTGTTCAATTTCATTTGGAATACAATAATGAATCATATTGGATGGTAGCAGAAACAGATTAGGCTTAATAATGGTGTCACATACAGAGAAAAATTTGGTAGAAAAGCTTACCCAATCACCAACAACAAATAAGCTCAGGAGAAAGGCTTGCTGCAGATCTTTTTTCAATATCAAGGCATAGCTATCAAGACAGCCAAGCCCCAAGCTCCATAATGCTTGTAGCCCCATAGAAGCAATCAAATAGCTGAAATTTAGTAGCAGTGACAAAAAATGGTTACACAATTGGAAGTCATGCTGAAGATAATGCATGCCAAATAAAATCGCTGTTGCATGGGCACAGATGCAGATTAACCAGATATTTGCACGCACACTTTATAGAGAAAATCTTACTCCAGTGTCCACTGATCAAGTTGTACTAGTGAAGGCAACACGCTATAAGATACAAAATAACATAACAGTTGCAATGAGCTATCATCTGCCTTGTTAAACTTTTTATTAAAAGAACAATTGACCTCAAAATAAAAGAAAAAAATTGGAAAGGTCTGTCCATTGGCAGGTATGGCTGGTTGCTGTTTGGATCCCATAACTTGGCCACATAGATATTTTCATTTGACTGTTGCGAAAGGCACAAATCGCATCAGTAAACGAGGCATCTAGCAGATAAGGGACTATACGAAAAAGACGAGCATGCCTAAATGGAAAGGAAATACCACGGAGCCTCAACACCGGATTACAAAGACGGATGCCTCAAGAGTCAAGACAAACAAGTAGTGCAAGTAATCAGCAGAATCATGCTTATCTCCAGCTGCACAGATACCGCGTCTACTACAACAGATGCTATCAGATCAGCGTAGCTAATCAAATCACGAGACCAAGAAGAAAAAAGCGAAATGAGCGGGGAGCAGTACCAGAAGGCGGTGTAGTTGGCGAATCCGGGTGCGGAGGCCATGACGCAGATGCACGCGGCGGCGAAGACGAACTGGCCCGCCCGCAGCGCCAGGCCGCCCCACGTCCCGGGGCGGCCGGCCAGTCCCGTCATCCCGACGGCCTCCAACCTCCGCCTCTGTCAGGAAACTCCGGGCCAGCTCGTCGTCGGACAGACAGGCGGGCGGGCGGGCGGGCCCTCGGCGTGCGGCGACGCGGGCGAAAAGTCGGTTGCCCACTGGTGCTGCCGGAGGTTGAAGGGGGATTTGGAGATTTTTCAAAGAAGGCGGAGACGCGACTTTGTGATGGATGGGATCATGGGAGTGAGTGAGAGAGAGAGAGCGAAAGGTGGCGGCGCGTGACTGGAGACAGCGGCGATGAAAGCGGGTGCGCCCCTGCACGGTGATACTACCTTTGGAGACTAACGGGTACAGTATCTGTCATCGATTGAATTGAACCCATCGCTACATAGGGGTTAAGGGGCCTTTTGGCTCTTAGTATCATTTCTGATTCTGTATAGAATCACTAGAATTAGTTTTAAACAGACATTTTTTAAATCGTTTCAGGTGAGAATCAGTCTGAAACGCTTCTAAAATTTAGTAAGCGTGAAACTGGGTTAGAGGTGTTTCATGACCTGAATCAGTTCTGGACATGTACCTCCGCTCAAAGTTCGATAGAAATTACAGCAATTACCACCGCCTCTTCTCCCACCTATCCCTACGTGACGAGACCACTTATGACTTGGACATCCATACATGTGGTTCATTTTGATATTATACAATCTCACTTTATAAATAATATATATTATAAGACTTCATTAAATGTTATAACATGACAAAAACAACATAGTCCATCTAAGGGTAAATAGGTCAATTAAATCCTCCATCTCTTTTTACTGAAACAGGAAATTAGTCAAACGGTTCTAAAGTGATTCTATTTCAGGTTGGGAAACATTTCTAGGTCGAAATGTTTCTGATTTTTTAAGAATCTGAAACCATACAAAACGGGCCCTAAGTCTCGAGGTACATCAAAGTTCAAACCAAACCCATTCATTGGGTTGATCGGCTGATTTAGCTAGTACATGATCTACCTCACAAGAATAAAGAATGCACACACTGTCTTTTTTATATCTTAGATAATTACTCTCTCCGTTCTTTTTTATTTAACGTTATTATGTTTAAAAGAAAATTAAGCAGCACTAAATAAAATGAAACGAAAAGGGTATTACCCATGCGTGAGCGATCCATTGTCTCCGTCTGAAGTCTCTTTAATCAATGACAGCCGATCCGATGCCACAACGGCCTGATTATGTTGGAGTCTAGTGAGGAATCGAATAACCCGCCTGAGACGGAGAGCTATGGCTTCACCTAAATTAGATTCTATCTTTTTTTATGAAAAACCACCGCATCCACATTTACCATGATCCATCCTCCTCTGGACATGGAACATCTGAAAAATAAATAGAACATTGGGGAAAGTAGTTGGAGTACAATTTTGAGGATCCATTTTTGTGAAATCAGTGCTGTTTTGTGAACACAGGGATTGCAAATGCTATTTCGTGAGCAAGCAGTGCCGTTTTCCGAACCCCCCCCCCCCCAGTGACAGGTTCCCCTACTTTGTCAGGTGAGGTGTCGACGAGATAAGGAGAGTTCAGGGTTTCTTTGGCATTCCACGGAGATCGGGATGCTCGGGGGAGCTGGAATGCGCAACGCTTTTCTTTTGGGGGGCGGGGGCAGTCAAAGATCCGATTCCGCGTGCTGGCTAGTGCCCGGTCCGTGTCACGGCCGGGGGACCAGATCGCGACCCCACGCATATACCACCACTTGGCGCACGCCGCACCAGCACCAGCCAAGTAGAAACGGCTACCGCCACGAACGTCTCGGAGAAAAAAAAACTGAAAGCGTCGCCGCCGGCCTATATAGCGCCCCGTCGCCACCGCTGGTTTCCGGTGCCGCGTTCCGTTTCCCGTCCCGTACCTGCGCCCCCTTCGTCCCTTTCCCCCCTCCACAGTGCGCGCGAGGGACCGTGAACGAGGCAGAGAGATGGCGAGGCACTTCGTGCTCAACACCGGCGCCAAGGTCCCCTCGGTTGGGCTCGGCACCTGGCAGGCCGATCCCCACGTCGTCGGCAACTCCGTCTACGCCGCTGTGAAGGTCCGCACGCACCATCCACAATCCCCTAAACCCCCTACCATCCTCTCTCTCTTCTCCTCACGTGATTCGTTCTTCAGATTCCTTTTTTTTTTCGGGAAGGGAGCAGGAAGATTTTTTTCCTTTCTTCATTTGTCCGACTAGAACGCCCTCTCATTCAATCGTGCAAAAATCTATTTTATACCACATGATCTATATACTACGATGATTGTATAGTACAGTTGAACTCTTCCATCTGTCAACATAATTTGAAAAAAGTTAAGTGTAAAGTTGAGAGTGTAAGTATAAAAATACGGTCACTGTTGCATAGAAATCGTGTGGTCTAGAATTTTTTTTTGCGCGATTGCATCAATGTGCTGTTTGTATTCTATCTGTTCCCATTTATATAGAACACGCCCTTTGTATAATATTGCAATTTCTTTGTGTAACCTCGATTGCTGTTTTTTTCGGGAGATCTGTTTTTCCTCGAGAGAATCACCAATATCTAATTGTTTTCGGGTCGTTCAGGCAGGGTACAGACACATCGACTGTGCCACGGTTTACGGCAACGAAAAGGAGGTAACTATTTCCTCTAAATCTTTGAATTCCTCCTGTATTCCTTATAAGCAACGCTGTTACAGTTTTTCTATCTATTGCGACAAGAGAAGAAGTAACAGAAGATCTGTACACTCCATCTAAATATTGCAATTTCCAAGCCATACCCCTTCGTCCCAGTAACACGTCTTACACTAGGAATTTCGACTTGGGTCCGTTCAGTTCAACATTTAACTGGATCGAGGCATGTGACAATGAATATTTACGTAGTATATGGAGTTATATGTGAACCTAGTAAAAAGTACAAAGGGCGATTGTTTTATTAGTTTGAAGCGCAAGAAGGAAGGGCGGACCTGATGCACTGTTTGTGTGTTTCCACTTGTGTCTTGAGATATTAGGTTGGAATCAATCTCTCTGTAAAAGCAGATGTAAGGATGTTTAGAAATAACCCTTTCTCAGGCATCATATTGTATGGGAGCCATTGGCACTGGGTACATCTTTTTTATTTTAAAGCATGAGGAGCAAACCCACTAGGCATTCTGTTATTCTCAACTCACAAGATGTAATTTTACCTCTTAGGCACCCTCCTATGCAATATTGCCTTATTCAAGTTGTATAACAATTGGAGTAAGGAGAGAGTTTAATGTCTATCTTTGGATTCCTTTTTTTTTCAGATCGGTTTTGCATTGCAGAAGCTATTTCAAGAGGGTGTAGTGAAGCGTGAAGATCTGTTTATCACCTCTAAGCTATGGTGAGTTATGATAATCTGGTAGTTAAGTCGTTGTTGTTGAAATTGTGAATATAGACGCCTGTTTGAAGTTTTTAAGCATTCAAGCCTAACTGATCTGTGGCCGGCTTACGTTTTCAGGAATGATCACCATGCCCCTGAAGATGTGCCTGAGGCACTAAATGGAAGTCTGAATGACTTGCAGCTTGATTACTTGGACCTTTATCTTGTGCGAATCTTTTCAATTTAAGAATTATCTTCCTCCCCAGCATGCAAGGAACATTTGTTTGCACTAGATTACACTTCAAAATTTATCAAAGTTATTGGCTTAATTTGTAGTTATCATGCCAATGCATTGCGTGGTAGTTCACTACCTTATAATCTGGATACTTGAAATATGGTTTCCTTCATCATTCGTTGAATCCTATTCCTAGAGTTCTGGCATACATCCATAATAAAGAAATTATAGACAACCATCCACATGCATCCATGGATGCTTCTCTATCTTCTTTTGATATGAATTGACATGACATTGTTGACCTTTGGGTGCTTATATTTTTTTAAGGTCGTGTCTGTTCTGGCATCTTTAGCTTACTGCATAAAAGATTATATTTGTTCAATGTGTCTAGTCTTGTTGTCCAATAAAGTTTCTGTCAGGTACCTTGATGATAACCTGTTGAAACTGTTTAGCATGGTGTTTATGGATAATTCTATTAAAATATCTAATAATATGTACATTTCTAGATCCATTGGCCATTTAGTATCAAGAAAGGAACGAGCACCAGCCCCGAAAATTTTATTCCACCCAACATCCCAGCCACATGGAGAGCAATGGAAAACTTATATGATGCCGGCAAAGCTCGTGCAATTGGTGTGAGTAACTTCTCATCAAAGAAATTGAGTGACTTGCTCGCTGTAGCTCGTGTACCTCCTGCTGTTGATCAGGTGGAATGTCATCCTGGTTGGCAGCAAACTAAGCTTCATAGCTTTTGTCAGTCGACTGGTGTTCACCTCACTGTAAGTCTGCATCAGTTGTCTTTTCGACTGTTGAAAAAAAACTTTGCTCCTGTTTCTTACAATTTTATATCTTTGTTTTGCAGGCTTACTCGCCTCTAGGTTCACCTGGTACAACTTGGATGAATGGAAATGTTCTTAAAGATCCGGTCATCATCTTGATAGCAGAGAAACTTGGGAAAACTCCTGCACAAGTGGCCCTGCGCTGGAATATTCAGATGGGACACAGTGTGCTACCAAAGAGTGTGAATGAAGAAAGGATAAAGCAAAACCTTGATGTTTATGATTGGTCTATTCCTGATGACTTGCTCGCAAAGTTCTCCGAGATTAAGCAGGTAAATACACATTTAATCTCTTTATAAGATGCTTGAATTGTGTTAAATTGATATTTATTGATGATAATTATTAGTATTTATAGGATAATAATGTTTAGTGTTACTCAAAGTTTCTCACAATACAATGCTTTTTCTCTGTTTCATGTATTTGACTTTACCTTGACTAACAACCCTAGTTTGAATCTCCCCCGAGAGACCTATTTTATGCTCGATTGGACCATGCTAAATTGCTAGACTTAGTGGTATTTGGAGGAGACTTTTTGTTTCTTTTTTCCACCACCTTCTCTACTTAGGGCTTGGCGCACCAGTGCCAGAGTGTGGTGTGCCGGTGCATATAAATTCATGTGCAGCAGCAGACAACATTTTGAATCTTGTGATGCTTACAGCTTACCTGACAAAATTGCTTGTGTTATTAGGTGCTGTGACAACAAAACCATGCCCCCCTATAGTATTGATTGACAACTGTTTTGTTTATTATCAGTAGCAGTAAAATCGACCTTGGGTAGAACCATATTAGCAGTCCTGGCTTTGGCTGGGGCAATAGGGGTGACGGTTAGGGATGGCAACGGGTAAAAAACCCGCGGATATCACTCTGGGTTACCCGTACCCGCTGGATAAAATCCATATCCGAATCCGTACCCGTTACCCGCAGCGGGTATAAAACATTATCCGTATCCGTTACCCGCGGATATTTTTTTATCCGCGGGTATATCCGTTATCCGAAAACCTTTAATAAAAAAATACATTGCATATAGATTTATGGAACAGTTTAACACCGAGCTGCCGAGCAAGGGAGTTGGAAAGAAAAGAAAACCAAACCCTAGAAGCTAGAACTATTATATAATGGTGTATTGGCCCACATGTCAGAACGGGTTCGGTATACGGATATGGGTATGGATTTTTTTACCCGATAAGAAATATCCGTTGGATTCAACCCGTTACCCGAACCCGTACCCGTGGATCTGAACTTATACCCGAATCCGTACCCATCGGGTCGGATATCCGCGGGTAAACGGGTAATGGGCACCTGTTGCCATCCCCAGTGACGGTCTAGGGCCTGACCAAAGAAGGGCCCCCAAGAATTTGCATACATCTATAGGCATATTGTGGAATTCGGTCCAGGTCCACTAAAGCGCCTAGCCTGCTTAGCTCAAGCACAGCATAAGCCAGTGTTTCTGTTTTTTTTTTTCACATCGACAATGTACGCTGCTTCCGGCCTATCTAGCCTCGCTTGGTTCCCTGCTGTGACGCTCACTTGTTTGGGTAAAATGAAGGCACAATCATCCTTGTTCCACAATTTTTTTATTTAATCTTTGATTTACTAGACGCCTCGTCTTCCATTAATTGAAGCTGTCGGCTTGACGCAAATGTCCTTGTTTTTCCTTGTTGGGCTGTTGTATGTTGGTAGGGGATGGATCAGGCAAAAGTTGTCATCCTATTCATATTAGCTCTATTTCCAGTAATCATATTAGCCCTATTTTTTCTTTAAAAATTTTCATTTACAATTTTTATTAGTTGTTGGGAACCAAGAACATGCTGTTCATGTTTTGGTATTTGTTTCTTTTCTATGACATATAATTTATGGACGATAGCCTTAAGGCCTCCATGGAGTTTGCTCCGGGCCACCCAAAACTATAGAATCTGCCCTGCATATTAGCACCATCACTGTTTAATGGACATCATCCTGTGTTTCATGGTCTTTCTAGGAATATCTGTTCATTAAATTTATTGTCACATTTGTTTCCTATGGATCCACATAGGCGTGATGAAGTTTTCCTGACTCCTTATTGACAACAAGTCAACAATTTCCAAGACCACTTAGTAACAGGACTGTTAATCACATACCATATTATGTATCCGGGAATATACACCTACTCGTTGCATGTAGAATTTGTTATATTTGTTCTTCACATTCGCCTTTTTCTTTGGCGAGACAATCTCATAATAGCATTCTTCGTATGCATCTGACGATCTTATTTCGTGAACTTCAGGCTAGGCTGCTCAGAGGCAACTTTATTGTTAATCCAGAGAGCGTGTACAAGACCCACGAGGAGCTTTGGGATGGTGAAATATAGGAACCGCGGGGTTTGATCCCGAACAGGGTAGAGGGATAGCACATCAGGGCCCATCTCTTATTTCGTATCTCTTGATCTTCTATGAAGAAAGGCATGTTTCAGTTCTGGAAAGCTCTGGGTTATGTCATGTCGATACTATTTTTTTTAGCGCAATGTCATGTCAATACTATTGTCACTTGAAATCTGGTTTTTCTGCTTACCGTGATCTAAGCAGCTGATCATCGCCTGATCTACTTGTTTTGTTTCTGGTCCTTGAAATTGGTACGTATTATCTCACTGTGGTAATATAAAAGGACATGTTTTGATCATAATATGCTGCCTTTATTACTCCTCAAACACGCATCAAACGGCAACACACTGAAAACTTTGTCTGCGTCGTGACTGCATCAAAGTAGTATGCAGAGGGGAACACTGAAACCGGAAACTAAAACCAGAACGCAAGCGAATCAGCAGCAGCTAGCTCCAGGCATTCGTCAGACGACGCGGGAACATTTAGGCCGGCCGTCCAGCTACGCCTACGCCGCCGGCGTGCACCGCTTCTTGCAGAAGTTGGTGATGCGGTCCCTGCACACGAAGAGGGCGGCGCCGTCGGCCAACTTGTCGCAGCTCTTGCACGCCGGGTGGCAACCGGCGGGCGACGCGTCCCCGCACCGGCACTGCGGCGGGAGCGACCTGGTGCACGCGCCGCAGTCGTCGCAACAAGGCCACGGGGTCGCCTTCGTCCTCCCGCCGCCGGTCCCGGGCGCTGCGGGCAATGCATGAACCAGTATAGCTGCTCAAGATGCATCGATCCCACCAAGTAACAATAACCTAAACAGATTCACGTGATGTTGACAGAGGAAAGGGAATATATATAAATCTCACTTAGGCCCTGGGCCAGGGGCACGGCGGCGAGGACGGCAAGGACGACCGTGAGGAGCAGCGCCTGGGTCTTCATGCTAGGCAGGCAGGCAGGCAGGGGAAATGGTCACTCGTAGTAACTCGCAAGCTCTTTCGCAGTGCTTGGCTCTGTATACTCGGATATGGAAGCCTATTTTATAGAGGGAGGGGGTGCCCCCACAAAGCTGCGTGCCCACTGCCCGTTATGAAAAGAGAGCGAATGTATATATTATCCACTGGTGTTTGGTGCACAATATATATTATCCAGACGACACACAAGGAATCTACTCAGAAGCTTTTTATTTTAAGAGAGTTTTCTCTTGAGGTAGGTTGTTGCAGTGTTGCTCTGAATCACCTAGGCTTTTTCACCTACGTAGATGTGGACTGCTTGGTGCTTTGCCTGTTCTGTTGACATGTTACTGTTGAACTCTAAGGCCGTATGTACTGGAGTACTCTAAATATACAATATTTAGAGTAGGGTACGGGTTCAAGTGACCGCAACGAGGTTACTCTGAACGGTAATCTAAAATAGAGGACGTACAATTACACTCTAAATTTAGAACGTTACCATGAATATTCTAAAACGCTCTCACCCCGGTTGACGGGTCAGTTCGTATCCTGTTTTGATAGTATAGAGTAGGATATAGCGTGGATTAGTGCGGAAAACTGTAACATAGAGTATGAAATCTTTACAAGTTACCATAAAGGATAAAGAATATGTTTTCAAAATAGTAATTAGAGTACGATAAATGTGAATACTAGTATAGAATACTCTAAATTATTACTCTAAAATAATTTTTTTGTCCTTTACAGTAACCTCTAAAGATTCCCTATTGTTGCCCCCATCAAAGAATTCTCTCTTTATTTTTAAATTATTGTCATCAAACAATAAATATAGTTTAAAATAACATAAAGTTGTTGTCCTAACAATAAGAATTTAATAACGGAGAGAATAATAAAATCTAGACAAGTTAGCCGTGCAAAGCAAGGATGAAGGATTTCATGTTATCAGCGAGCGTGAGACCCAATGAGCTGAGTTGGCAAGAAATGGTATTTATTTGACGTCAAGCAAAAAAAGAACAGAGATTATAATAAATTGCAAACTTTGCGTGCCATGTAATGTTACTTAACAATACCTCTTTGAAAAGTCATACTGCTAATTAACATTTATACGTATAGTGTATTTTGAAAATTGTGCTGCCCAAAATTGGAGTTGGAACAAAAAAAGATATTAACAATTGCTTGATGTTTGAGAAAAGCGTAAAAGGTAATACTTGTCTGAGCCCAGGTTCGAACTGGGGACCTTTAGTGTGTGAGACTAACGTGATAACCAACTACACCACCCAGACATATACGAAGTTACGATTTTAAACCCATTATTAATAATATAGTCCAAAGTGGCAAGTGGATCTCTTTGGATCCTACAGTGGTATATGCTCCTCCTGTCCTCCATCAAAAATATCAAGCGCGGATCACGGGCCCGTGTGCGTCGGGCACTGTGCTGCTAGCTCCCAAGATCCATCTGCAGCAGCTCGCATCGCGTCCTAGCTATAACCTCTCCGGCATCGTCAGGTGGTGGTGCTTGTTGATTGAATCTTGACGCTGCGGGCCGTGGCAGCTGGCGGCGCGTGGTGCATGTCAGCATGTGATACGGCTCTGATGTCTCGTGGACGATTCCCAAATTTTCCACGGCACAAGACAACACAGCCCGCCGCCCGGAGGACCCTGGGCATGCACCCCAGCAGCAGATAATATATACTTAGGTTGGATCGCTAGCTCCATGCTATACCAGCTGCAGTTAGCTAGGGCTCCTTTGTTTATGTCCGATCGATCGATCGATCGATCTGCTCTTCCATGATTTGTGGACTGCAAAGTAAGTAGCAGTACTTCAGTAAACGGTGATGGCAGTCTCGTCAGTTCGGCTCTTCCTCCGTTTCATCGTTCGTTTCGGTTTCCCACCCCCGAAGTGCGTTGTTATCCCCTCTTTTCAAGGCCTAGAACTCGAAGTAAGTTCACATGCATCAGAATGCCATACTAGAGAGAGAGAGAGAGAGAGAGAGAGAGAGCTCATGCCAACTAGTAGTATATGCCAATGGCATGAGAGTGAATTACCTTAAAATGTTAGTTAAGTATTCATCATCATATATTAAAATTCATGCTATGTGCTTAGAAATTGTGGCCCCAGACAAACACTTGTCCATATACTACACATAGCTGTAGATGAAGTGTTTTTATGACAGAGGGAGTTATTTTTTATAATCCATAGATATCACCTTCCTAATTGATAATAGTGTGTAATCGTGAACAGTCCAGTTCCATGTTTAGGCTAGTTCCAATGAGGAGTTTTATTTTATTATTTTCAAGAGTGTCATCTAATTGTATTTTGAAACCGCACATTAATTAATAATTCATTCAATACATTTTTTCTAGTGTTTATAGCATTTATTTTTTACTTTCTTTCGATGAAATGCATCTTCTCTCCTCCAATGCCTCTTGCATAGAGTTTCACATCTAGCTGAAATTAAACCCCTCTTCTATCTCTTCATGGTTTTATATTGCCTTGTCACTAAATAAAACTTACTTTTACCGAGCAATGCAATGCACCACGAGGAGTTGTGTCCGAGCTTCAATTATTGGTGTCATTGTCACGGTGTGGCAAAGGACCATGATAGATGTGTGGCGGGACGAACTAACGTGGCGTGTCGTCTCTTTTAGCAATGCACGTGTCTGTTGCACATAGAGTGGTCCCTTGTGTAAAGATAACAGACCGCGCAATGACCTGACCTCGATGAGTCAGGGTTCCATGTTTATATAGGATTGGACATCACAGAGCTTGAATGTAATACAGGAGCTGTCGGCAATCATGTAATTTAAAAATCAACTCTAAAAGGATATTTCCACCTCTTTACAACACACTCTAAAAGATTCTCTACTTTCTAGTACGTGCTACCGCACTCATCATACTCTCTAAACCTACTCTATATCAACTATCATTCATTCTCTATTATATATTTACATTCTTTTATATTCATGAATTAACACTTACATAATTAATAAGTATTATGATAAATATATGTGCTTGATATATAAATATGAAAAAAATATTTTCATTTATAGCCTAACGGCAAAGGCATAAAAAAAATGTTCGGGCACCAAATTACAACAGATGACCTTTTTTCCCTCTTTTTGTGTAATTCTATAACGAGGGAGATACCAAATATCCACTGATTTCCACAAATTTTAACCGTTGATTATCTGATTCAATATTATATGGGTGTAAATAAAATAAATCAAACATGACAACGACACCTGAATCATTCAGCATCTTGGAGAGCAATACTGATCTAAAGGGTTGCTTCTGCTGTAGTTTGAGGACAGTGCAAACAAAAATCAGAGAGAAATTTGTTCTCATCCCGCATAGCCTCCACAGATAATAAATACTACCGGCTGCCTGCTGACTCCCCATCCCGTAGGAAGAAGATGTGCCCTCACGGGCGTAGGACCGTGGTATACCGGCTCTTCCAGTACGTGACCCAGCACGCCGCTGCGAATCAATTTCGCGAGCGTTACGGTTTACGGAGCGTTCCGCACGCCCTCCAGTTGCCTGGTGCAACTGGTCTAAACTCTATCTCCACGAGAATACGAGGCCCTTGGAGCACACGCCAAGCAAGCAAAAAACATATTCCTAATACATCTCAAGGACCTGAGCTTGAACATGCACTAGCTAGATGGTCCACATTCAACGTACGTGCTGGGCATGAAATCGGTCGACGTTTAAAGTTTACAGACCCGAAGCGAGAGCTTTACCACGACTAGCGAATTACGTACGTCTTAATCACCCTGTTCTATTTTTAACCCCGTGGTGGAGTGGCACACAGGGTGCTCTCATAATGCACTGCCCCTTGTATGCTTTGCGGTATGGGATTCTAGATGCCCGACCTCCCATCGCAGCAACAGATCACGGCGCAAGGACGCCGTCCTGCTGCTGCTGCTGCTGCTGACGAGACGGGGCGTCACGCAGAGGCAGAGGCAAAGGCACCCGAGGCCGGAACCACCTACCCGAGCACGATATTTTTGGCAACGGACCGGCCTAATTCCGCAAGCCGGGTCACACGTGGCGGGCGGCTCGTGAGCGAGCCGATTGTCACGGGCCGTCCACGGGCCATGCGCGCCGCGCCGCACACGATCCCCCCAGCCGGAGCCAGGCGGCGCGCGGGCGCGGGCGCGGGGGCGGCGGAAGGGGCGACGCGACGCGGCGCTATAAAAAGGGGGCACGAGACGAGACTCCCCTCTCCCTCGCACCGCCGCAGCGACATTCCATCCGCGTAGAGCGCGCTTTCTGTTCGGCGTCGGCCCTCCGCGCCCGCCCTCTTGCCTACCTGCGCTGCTCACGCCGGCCGCGAGGAAGAGAGAGAGAGGATATGGGGAGGGGAGGGATCGGAGGAGGGGCGGTGGCGGTCGACATGGAGACCGTCGACTCCACCAGGGCGTTCGTCAGGGACGTCAAGCGCATCGTCGTCAAGGTGATCGATTCGTCCGTCTATACGCCACCCGCCGCTGCGTCTGCTTGTTCCTCTCGGCTTCTTCGTGTCTCCCTCCTCTCGCGCAGCCGTGCGTGCGTGCGTGTGTTGTGGGGGATGCGAGATCGATGGCATCTCGTCTCCTGCATGCGAATGCTGCCGTTGCTTCGGGCTCTTGACGCGCGATCCTAGGTTTGAGCGATTTGTTTACCGAGGAATAGTTAGAGCGATTCCACATCCGCGCAACGCGAGGCTGCAGGTTAGTCGGTTTCAATCTGATGCCCGCGTCACGTGATTTTTGGCGTGTTCTGAAAACGGGCCAACAATATTAAATGGCTAATCTATATTTTGAAAAAATATATTCTCTGAAGAAGCATCTTTCGGAAACGTTTTCCTGAAAAAGTATTTTTAAAAAAAAGGATAGACAATTTTTTTGACGTTAATTTTTTTCTTCAAATTTGTTATGTTCTACACCCCCAACTCAAACCGTTGTTTACTAACACGGGTTTGAATCTATTATTCTTTTTGCGGGTTTCCTGTTTTGTTGAATGGATGACGTGTGAATATGCGGATGGGTGACACTAGTCAGGGAAAAAAGATAGTGGAAAAAGTAGGATAGTGTAAATTGTTTCTGGGGAAAGGAAATTTTTATCCAAGTGATACCCTGTTATGCATGATTAAGGTAGGATGGTGTAGATTTTGATATGTTGGCGTACGTTAGAGATAGCTAAGATTCAGATTCAAGATTTCTAGGACTCCCGGCTGAATATCTATATTTAGGAAGCCTCCAATATATTATTGCCCTGTTTCCTGGCTTCATTTATTTACTTGACATCATTTGTTCACTGCACACGACTGTTGGCCGATGCAGGTCGGCACCGCCGTTGTCACCGGGCAGAATGGCCGATTGGCGATGGGCAGGCTCGGGTCTTTATGTGAACAGGTAACCGTTAATGTGCTTCGACTACTGGAATTTGTGTTTTCTGCGTCACTTTAAATGTTCACTTTCTTCCGTTTTCAGATTAAGCAACTGAATTTTCAAGGGTACGAGGTAATTCTGGTAACCTCTGGAGCTGTTGGTGTCGGGAGGCAGAGGCTCCAATACCGCAAGCTGATCCATAGCAGGTTGCAGAGAGAGTGGTTTTCAGACTGTCCTCTAGCTTAAGTATTTTGGTGCGCTTGCTGATCATTCTTATTGCTTGCAGCTTTGCTGATCTGCAGAACCCGCAGATGGACTTTGGTGGGAAGGCCTGTGCTGCTGTTGGTCAAAGTGGCTTAATGGCTATCTATGACACGTTATTTAGCCAAGTGAGCTCGCTTGCTCTATGAATTTCTGTACTAGGAGTTGAAAAGTCAATGCTACCCTTTTCCTAACAGGAAGATTATTTGATTGCAGCTTGATGTAACGTCATCTCAACTTCTTGTGACGGATCGTGATTTTAAGGACCCACATTTTGGGGAGCAGCTTCGTGAGACTGTTTTTTCCTTGTTAGATCTCAAAGTAGTACCGCTATTTAATGAGAATGACGCCATCAGTACTAGGAGGCAACAACATGAGGTGTGTCTCTTAAAACATAACCTTGAGCACCCAAATTTTACTTTTCTTTTTTGTTTGTATAATTGTTATTTCTGCACCTGGATCTTAGTCGTTGATATATATGCATCTTCCTTACACTAATAAACGTGGGCGATCCGTTCTTAGGACAATTTCCAATATATTGACTATAATATAACAACGGAACTTGCAGGATCCATCTGGACTATTCTGGGATAACGACAGTTTGGCTGCTCTTTTGGCAGCAGAACTCAATGCAGATCTTCTTGTCATTCTTAGCGATGTGGAGGGACTGTATAGTGGCCCTCCAAATGACCCTCAATCAAAGATTATCCACACATACATCAACGAAAAACATGGAAAACTAATTAATTTCGGAGCGAAGTCTAGTGGAGGAACAGGCGGAATGCAAGCTAAAGTGGCCGCCGCTGCCAGTGCTGCAGCAAAAGGCGTACCTGTTGTGATTGCAAGGTTAGTTGAACCTTTTTTTGTTCTGTTGTTACATAGAATGTAGAAATGTGGGTAATGATATTTAGATTTAATAACTGTGAATAAAATTAGATATCCAGTGGGACCCCAACTTTGGCGAGTTTATATTGTCGTATTTAATGTTGTTAGTGTTTAAAGGTCTAATCATAGAATCTGGCATCTTGAAAACACTGCATCGTTTCCTTTGTTAAAAAAAATATTATGTAGCAAAGTCTGATTCATTATTCGTATGTAAGCATGCGTAGTTATTTTAGTACTGTGAATGTAATACAAAAAAATGTAGTTATGATTGCTTTCAGCATACTTCAGAACCAACTCTGACCTTGTTCCTATCTATGAAGTGGTTTTGCAACAGATAGCATCATCAAAGTTCTCAAAGGAGAAAAAATTGGTACACTGTTTCACAATGCTGCAAATTCGTGGGAATGTTCCAAGGAAGCTACCGCCCGAGAAATGGCAGTTGCGGCAAGAGACTGTTCAAGGCGCCTACAGGTACCTTTTTCAAATAAACAACTATTGAAGATTTCAAATCACCTTATCATTTCAGGTTTTCTAAATGCTCCTTCTAACGTATTGTGTTGCATGTGCAACGTAAACAGAAACTGCCATCAGATGATCGCAAAAAGATTTTGCTAGATATCGCTGATGCTCTAGAAGCAAATGAGAATTTAATTAGGTCTGAAAATGAAGCTGATGTTGAGGCGGCACAAGCTGCAGGTTATGAAAAATCTTTGGTTGCTAGGATGAGACTAAAGCCAGGAAAGGTATCCCTCTTCTTGAATCTTTCAAAACTTCTTTTATTTGCTCATGTGAACTGTTTCCTTGTTGGATTTACTATTATTTGATTGAACATATGTATAGATAACAAACCTTGCGAGATCCATTCGTGCAATTGCTGACATGGAGGACCCTATTTCTCATACGTTGAAAAGAACAGAGGTGAGGATATCTTGAAGGGGAAGACGAGACATGATGTGATATAATTTACTTAGATAGTTGCCATGATCCCCATGCACCGGGCTGCCCTTTCTTTTTTTTTAGTTGCCATGATCCCGCAATTCTATCTTCAACCAGTCAAGAACTCCTTTTGTAGGTTGCTAAAGATCTGGTTTTTGAGAAAACATATTGTCCCTTGGGTGTTCTCCTGATTATTTTTGAGTCTCGTCCAGATGCATTGGTTCAGGTAATCCTTGTTTCAGAAATGAGATGTATAGGCAATTAGATGCAATGTCAATAATTACTTATGATTCATATTTTACTGTACAGATTGCATCGTTAGCAATACGTAGTGGGAATGGTCTTCTTTTGAAAGGAGGAAAAGAAGCTATGAGATCTAATGCAATATTACATAAGGTATTTTGCACCTGCTTATTGAACTAACGATAATGCAGCAATATTTTTTAGCTTAAATGGAAATTGGATTTTGATATTAATTTGTTGCTTTTAATTAGACCATAACTGGCGCAATTCCGGACGCTGTTGGTAAAAAGCTAATTGGCCTTGTAACCAGCAAAGATGAAATAGCTGATTTGCTAACGGTGAGGATGCAACGGGAATGTCCTTATGTCAATTATGTGCACATATATGTCTAAAATCAGAGCTTTGCAGCTTGATGATGTGATTGATCTTGTCATTCCAAGAGGCAGTAAGAATCTGGTTTCTCAAATCAAAGCATCAACCAAGATTCCTGTTCTAGGTCATGCTGGTAAGCTATTTTCTAAACATGTTAGTACAATGTTCATATTTAAGAACGAGTTGGAATATTGTATATCACTACGATTGCGGTACGAATAATGTTTTCAATTTTTCTTCAGATGGCATCTGTCATGTTTATATTGATAAATCAGCTGACATGGAAATGGCGAAACGTATAGTAATGGACGCAAAGGTTGATTATCCAGCAGCGTGTAATGCAATGGTACATCTATAATTAGTTATTTAATAATAGTCTAGTAGCATTTCTAATTTATAGATTAGTGAATGCAAAATCTTCATTAGCCCATGTTCCTCTATTATACTAATTTACTAGTTTATTATTGTCCCATAAACACTTCCTAAAATAAACTTCATAGCCTCATAGAAAGATAGTCTTGCTGAGTTGATACCATATTTTTCTATTACTTTTTTGTTTAATTTTAATATTAATTGCAAATTTGTATTTATGTTCCAACATCATTGCTGTTTAGTTGAACTAACGCAAGTGTATCTGCCTAAATGACAAGCGTTTTCCTGATGACAAATATAATTATTTGAATGATATCACTTTTCCAACATATTCTTGCTAAAGCAAACATTAGTGACCAGTTTTTGCAACATTGTTTTCAATATATTATGTAATTTCATATGCGAGGTTTGATTTGCACCGTGTATCTACCTAAATTAGCTCTTAGGTTGAATTTAGTGTATCTACCTGATAACATACTTATTAAGAAAATATTAACAATTTTAGGAAGTGTTAATTGTATTCATGATATTTTGTTTATTTTGATTTGAAATATAACACAAATTCTGTAACTTCTATGTAGGAAACGCTACTTGTTCATAAAGACCTGAACAGGAGCGGGGGCCTTGATGACCTATTGGTAGAACTTGAAAAGGAAGGTAAAATCACTCTTCAAGTGAAACACTAGAATGAATGACTGAATTATTTGCAATTACTTAATTCATTTCATATTTCAGGGGTAGTAATTTATGGTGGACCTGTTGCGCATGACAAATTGAAAGTACCAAAGGTAGATTCATTTCGCCATGAGTATAGCTCAATGGCTTGCACCCTTGAGTTTGTTGATGATGTACAGTCAGCAATTGATCATATAAATCGTTATGGAAGGTATGTGGATTTTATTTTGAGCGTACCACCTCATCAATTTTTACTTTGAATTAATTTATTTCTTTTCAGTGCACACACGGATTGCATTATTACAACTGATGAGAAGGCTGCAGAGGCTTTTTTGCAACAAGTCGATAGGTATTAACTTAATCTTTCTTTCAGAGGTTTTTATTTTTACAACTTGTTGCAGAACGTCATTTTTTATTGGTTTGTATGATAAAACTTCTATTACATGTATTTTGATGTAATGAAGTCCCATGACATTTCCTCTGAACTGAAACAGTGCTGCTGTGTTCCATAATGCAAGCACAAGGTTCTGTGATGGGACTCGCTTTGGTTTAGGCGCAGAGGTACTTCGTTTTGACTCTGCACATTATTTGTTCTTTCGAATGCTCAAGACTCATTTTGGGACATTGCTTTGTATGCCACCAAAAAAACTTCAAATACCCCATATGCCAGCGTTGTGTTAATGACAGGTGGGTCCCTTTGTGTCACTGACATGTGGAGCACAGTGGCATACAAGGGTTTTAGTTTAAGCCAAATGGCATGTATTTAAATTACTCCCTCAGTTTTCTACAACTTAAAAACATTGTAGTGAGGTTTAAAACCATCCGGCGAATTTTAATGAGGTAAAACTGAAACATGGTCTGTACTAATATGGATAGATTTTTCAGTAGACCGCGACTGTAATTTACTTCAGTGTAGTATTTTACAGGCAACATTGACTAGACATGTTACAAAAAATAAAATAAGTGTTGCACATGGCGTAAGCTAAACTAAATTATCAGATGCTAATAGATTTAAGGTCTGATATAGTCATGTTGTAACCTCGTGAATCTTTTCTGATGTCTTACCGTAGGTTGGCATAAGTACCGGGCGCATACATGCTCGTGGGCCTGTTGGTGTTGATGGGCTTCTAACTACACGCTGGTATATTTTTATCACCTGGGTGTTCCATATTTGTCATTTTCCGCTTCTTGTTTCTTCATTTTTTTATAGTGATTTGAATCCAGTACGGACGCTTTATCACAAGAGAACCGTTTTTCGCTCATTCACACTGTTAGTATGTTCATGTATAACTATGGTTTTCTTTTTCACATGTAGCATTTTAAGAGGGAGTGGTCAAGTTGTGAACGGTGACAAGGGAGTGGTATACACCCACAAGGATCTTCCTTTGCAATGAGGCAAGTATTTGTTTGCACTACTTGGATATAATACCTTAATAAGTAATTATTTTTACTAACCTTTATCTTCTGTCGTTGCAGGCAAAGAACCTCTTCTGTAGAGCAATATTTTGTAACCAATCGCTGAGACCCCTTTCAATTATCCTGTTCTCATCCAACGAAGGTAGCATCATAGTGCAATTAGAATCCAGAAATTGAGATAAATTGATCAAGGTTGTTCAGATATACCTCATATTTATATACAATGGTGACTACTATGCAAACCCTTGTGGTATGAGGCTACCTGTGGGTTGTATTTGTAGTTGTAACCAGAGAGCTTCCTTTGATACATCTGTGCTACAGATGTGAGAGAGGTGATGTACAATGGTTTTTCAAGTATGAAATCTCTCTTAAGCGTGTGGCAATAGAGTACTTCTACTTTAATGAAGATATGATGAGCGCCTGAAATCTGTGATGCTCTGTCTGACCCTAGCTGTGGCTGGGGGTCGGAGCGTGAAAAGACATGCTTAGAGCCTGCCGGAGTTTATGCACCTGTTCTGGGTGATATTCGATTCAAAATTAGTGTATAGTAAGAATGGTTACAAGAACCATTACGGGTTCACCAGTAACTGGACCAAACTTACAAAATGAACAGGTACCTAAGAGGACCCACCATTCTCATAACCCAATAGCAGATCACAAGGACACAAAACTTCTCTAAATGATCTAGGCACACAGCAGATTAGTTATGTACATGTTACATCCGTCGCCGGTGTCCATGCACGGTTGCAGATTGTGTCATGGGAACACGACTGCTACAATGTCTTTGTAGAAGTATCGTTACAAATGTGTCAAAATTTTCTGGCAGAAGTTGTAGTTCCTGAAGATACTTGGATGGCCAGAAAAGAGAATACGATGCCTAGTCTAATCAATAGGTTAGGCTGTACAATGGTCTCAAGAAAACAAATGCTCCTACTTCTTTTTGGGACTTCTTCGGTGATCATCCAGTATAATCAGTCGGGTGAAAAAGAGGAGTTCGCAATATATCTTCACCAGTAATCCCCACAGGAACAAACTCCGTCCCTGAAATGGTGAAACCGATTCACATCCCTCACAACAATCTCCCGCTCTGTAAACTTGGAGATGAACTTGGTGACTGAATGACAGTCCTCACACAGCCTCAGGTTCTTGGTGATCCTGATGACCTCTCCCCTGCCAGTGTTGATAAGCCCAAAAGCAACGGCCAACTTCTCACTGTGACCAAGCAAAATCCTCTCCTTTTCCCCTTCTTCAATGTCATACAGAACAGACCCCGTGTCAGGGACATAGCCCTCATTCTTCATCTGTGCCACGAACTCACTTATCAGAGCTTGCAGCTCCTCCACCTGTGGGTTCTTGTTGTCAACAGAGACAAATGAGTACAGCCTCTTCTTCACCTCTATCCAGCTGCAACCTGGCACCTTCTCCAGTGCATGCTCCTCAATTAGCTCCTTAAGCACACCAGCTTGGATCGGCAACTTAGCTCGAGCATAAATATCAGCTAGTAGGACATAGTTTCCGGCATTTCGAGGCTCAAGATCAAAGAGATGAGAACAAGCCATCTCTGCATACTCAACGTGGCCATGGATCCGGCATGCTCCAAGAAGCGAGCCCCATACTTGAGGGCTTGGTTCAATGTGCATGCTCTGTATCAGCTCCACTGCTTCATCCAAATGCCCAGCACGGCCAAGAAGGTCAACCATGCAAGCATAGTGCTCTGCATGAGGTGTGACGTTGTACTCCATCATGGACTCAAACAGTCTCTTTCCCTCGTCCACAAGCCCAGCATGGCTGCAAGCCCCAAGTGCACTGATAAATGTTATGATACTTGGTGAGATTCCCTCCTTGATCATTTCTTCAAACACTTTGATTGACTCTCGGCCAAAGCCATGCATTCCGTATCCAGATATAAGTGAATTCCATGACACAACATTCCTTCTGCCTCCAATCCAATCAAAGATGTACCGCCCCACTTCGAGGCATCCACATTTCATGTACATCGACATCAATGCGTTCAGCACTGACACGAGTGAGTCAAAACCCCTCCGAAGAATATATGCATGTAGTACCTTGCCCTGAGAAAGCGCATTCACCCCAGCACAAGCATGCAAGACGCTGACAATTGTGATCGAGTTCGGTACCAAGTCTGCATCAGAAGCCATCATCTCCTGGAAGAGTTCAACAGCATCACCAGGGCGCTCATTCTTGGCGTAACACCCAATCATGGCACTCCATGACACAACATTCCTCTCAGGCATTGAAGCAAACACACGCTCTGCATAGGTGACAATGCCAAGCTTTGCATAGCAGTCGATAAGAGTGGTGGCGACGTGCGTGTGCGACGAGTAGTCACGGTGGATGGCGTGCGCGTGCACCTCGCGAACACGGGCAGCCGCTAGCTCGTGCGACGATGACGCGGCGATGCAGGCCTTAAGTCCGTGCGCGTAGCTGTAGCTGTCGACAGGGACGCCGAGCCGGGCCATGTCGGCCAGCCGCGCGAGGGCCTCCTCGCCGCGGTCGGCGAGCGCGAGCGCCTTGAGCATGGCGTTCCACACGAAGATGTTCTTCACGGGCGCCTCGTCGAACACCTGGCGCGCGGCCGGGAGCGCGTTGAGCGCCGCGTAGGCGTCGATGAGGCGGGTGGACAGGAAGGGATCGGCGCGGAACGCCGGGTCGGCCTCGAGCCTCCGGTGCACGGCGGCGGCGAGCGCGGCGTCCCCGGCCCGCGCGGCGGCGAGGAGGAGCGACTCGTAGGTCCGCTGCGTGGGCGCGGGGAGGCCCTGGAGCAGCGCGGCGGCCCGCGCGAGGCGCCCGTTGGCGCAGAGCGTCTGTATGAGGTGGTTGGGGTTCTCCGGCGTGCCCTGGCCCGACGACGAGGGCGCGAGCGACGCCAGGCACCTGAGGCGGGCGTGGCCCGGCTGCCTGGGCCCGAACGGGCGGTGGTGGGGGAGGTGGAGGAGGGAGGTGTGGGCGGGCGCGGACATGGGGAGCCGGGAGGCGAGGAGGGACGTCACGGCGCGACGGAGCGGGGGATACCTCGCGGGTTGGGTTGGGCTCAGCCGGAGCTCGGACAGCGGGTGGAAAGGAGCCGAGGAGGAGGAGGAGGAGGGAAGTGGGCAGCGCCGCGCCGCGCCGAGGTTGAGAGACGCGTGCGGATTTTGCAGGAATTTTTTGTGGTTTTGATTGGTAAGCAGCTCCATGGGGGTCGCGACGCGCGGACGCGCGAGGCTTAAGACGAGCAAGGTCCGCGGAAAAATCCAGTTCGGATGATGGGCTCAAAGCATGGCCCGTGATAGAGAGCGTGCCGCTTCCCATGACCAATCCCATTCGATGTTTACTCGCACTGCTGTGCGTGTCATTTCCGAGGAAACCGAAGCAATTACTCAAATTTCTATGCAAACAGAAGAAACTTTATCTCCAGGTACTACCATTCTACGTACTCCTTCCGGTGCACAAAAAAATTTCGTTTTGGACATGTTCTCGTATATCAAGAAAATATTAAATAAATTTTCTTTTTATTACTACCGTAGTTCCTTTAATAGCTTGACTGGTACTTCACTAGTTCCTAGCCCTCTCATGCAGGTTCAATTCCTAGTCACACACAATACCACGCGTTTATTACGTTTTTTCACGTGACAAACTCCTCAGTTCTGCTTAAAAGTCACTTTTTTGTGCACTCATGACTTTTATGAAGAACGACAATTTTTTATGCACCGGAGGAAGTAGTGTATTGCAAACTCATTGTACATGTATATAAATATCATGCTGCAAAACCAAGAGCATAGTTTGCTGCGCCCGAGACAGCATGCATGGTCGCATTGTCCAAGACAAAGCAGGACCCCCATCATATCTTTGCCATTTGAGGCCCTGTGACAGTACTTTATGGAACCGATGAAAGGCTAAGCCAATCCAAAATTTGACAGCCCTGATAGACAAATCAGATTACTTTGTGTGTGACATATGGCGCCCAAATCATAGATTGTCCAGACTTTAGGATCGGAGGCCACTCCGTACAAGGATACAACATCAAGATGTAACACAAGTGCCTCCTTGCTTAGTTTAATGCACATTAGTTGGATAGTGGAGCAAAACAAGCTGAAAGGTAACGCTAAGTTGGTCATATTCTAATCCTACAAGTTAAATCTTCAGCTATAACCATCAACTGGTCGATTCTCCACTTCTATCTATCAACTAGAGCCGCCTTTTTTTTATTTGTCGTACCAAGCGGGAATACTTTCTTTTTTTTTCTTGACTTTAAACTACCAAGCCAAAAAAAAAAGAATAACTATTTCACCATCACAAGTTAAATCAAGTATGTACCTTATATGCCTTTTGATTGACGTTTTTTCGTCATTGCTCTCTATTAGACCATTCTCAAATGTATCACACCAGACCAACTGGATCTACATGAAGGGGCACCCTCCAAGTAAATCGATCGATTCAAACTGATCACGCCAACCCGCCAAGTGATCGATTTATATACCATCCTAACATACTACTAGTGCATCAGCTTACAGCAAGCTGCTGGTGGTCACCCAACGAAATCATGTACCAGATGGCTACCAACAACCGCCTTGGCGAAGCGCCGGTCGGGCCTGTCCTCCGAACGAGCCCATCACGTAGGCTGTGTCGCTGACGTCCTCGAGCCCGAAACGGTGTGCGAGGTTGGGTGGGAGAGAAGCCGGGAGCGGCTCGGCTATGCAGACCTTGTCCTGGTGAAGGCCGAGCGTAAGGGAGACGCCGCCGAAACCGCCGCCCACATGCTGCTGCGGCGACGACGCGTGGCTGTGCCGACGCGTCGTTGACAGCCCGTGGTACCCGAAGGTCACCTGTCCCTGGATGGAGGGGGGCACTTGGGAGAGCTCGTCCGGAAAGCCATGAGAAGCAGGGGCGCTGTGGTTCTGGTTCCCCGTGATGCGGCTGCTTTGCCCAGGCTGAGAATCCGAAGGGTCAGAGGGCTTCCCGCTGCATTCAGACGAATGCTGGGTGTGGTGATGCATGCCATGCTGGCTCTTGTCGAGAGCGGGATGCTTGACCACCACCTGCCTCATCTCAAGGTTGTGGATTTCTTCCACCATCGGCTTCCACAACCTAACCCTTGCATTGATGAACCAGTTTGATACCTACATGAGTGTCACCAGTCATCGGGATTTAAAGACAATACACACATAAGAGCTAGTTTAGTAAAATATAAACAGCTGACAACAAACAAAAAAATGAACTTATATCCTATCGATACCAAGATAGAACAGGGAGCATTGCTAGTACCTGGTTCCTTGTTAAACCTGTTTGTCTAGCCAGCATTTGCTTATCTCCATCAGTAGGATACCTGGATAACATCAATATGGGAATAAGACATATATAATCTTTGTTAAGTGTATAATGGTCAAGGGAAGTAGTGTCATACCCTAGCCCTAGGGTCTCCCTCCTCTAGCCTATACATATGACCCTTGACCCTGATTGTAATTATCTATTATCAATACAAGTTATACTCATAGCAATCTGGCGGATGGTTATTGAAAGGCGAAAATGCGTTGATCATAATCAATAAAGTAGCACATATATAACAACCACAATTTGGCAAGTGTCATTTCAACAAATAGCCCTGCTGTTGATTCTAAAAAATGTTTTTAGATGCAAAGCTAAGGAACGATAGAAATCTAAAGCGCTGATTGATATGGGATCTAACAAAATGGACAAAAGGTTAAGAAATTGTGAATTTGACGCCTTTTTCTACAAGAACGGGACGGTCAAAGTACTAATAATCAATAAAATGACTGAACTCCAGATACTAGCTTTAAGGTACTAAATTATCAGCAACTCAATACCTTGCACCTGTACCAATCAACATAATTTCAGCTTTTCAAGCAAACATCATGTAAAGTGATTGTACTACAAAAACGAGTAATAGTCTGAATGAAAAACTAGACAATCGTGGTGTCTAACATAAGCTGGTGCACCTTAAATTTATTTGGTTGAAAGTAAGGATCACTTTCAAGTTGTGGCACAAGCAGCACGAACGGAAAGCTACCATATTACATGAGAAACTGGGCCCCATACCAAATTAATGCAACCAAACGGTACTTCGAAGTGATGTGAATGTACCATCCAACGAGATCGCAATCAGGTTCCTAGATCCATTAAGCCACAGCCCCTCCCACATACTTTTTTATTTGTTTACAGCTCAAAATGAGGTGCGCCTACAGACGTACAGGCTGACCGTCCATCATGTAAGAAGCTCCATCGTAATGATTTAGAAGCCATGACCTCTACCACGCAATTTTTTTAACGCAATGATTCGAACACCGAGCAACGTTTGCTGTCACCAAAAACATCTAGAGTTTGACATGATCTCGCCATGCACGTCATAAATCATCGTTTCAGAATGCGCATCATAACACCAAGTCCAACAAAGTGCACCTCGTCATCATGAACGGTCAAGTCGTGCTTTTCTCTCTAAAAAATGATGAACAGACAAGGGTTGATTGCACCTCTCGCAAAACATTTGTGCTACCAATCCCAATCTCCATCGGAACAAGTAATCTATATGAACAGCCACAACTAATCGCCCTCCTGACTATTATCATCGTCTTGGTATCGGTGCCGCGCAATGTGTAGTCGAGCGCTAATGGAATTTGATTACCGGCCCAGAAAGACGGAAGGAAAGCAGTATAACGGGCAAAAGGCGACTTACGGGTGTAGGAGGAAAGAAATTCTCTGCAACAGTGCTTCATATAGAGCACCATGCAACACAGCCTAGATTTACGCCACTTGGCCTTTAGCATCAATCACGAAGCATCTGAGCTCGGCTCTCCTTCTGTTTCTATTCGGCCTTTGGCTCATTCAAACGAGCGAGCCAGCTATCAATTCAAGGCATCGCCTTCTCTCTCCGCACGCAGCGATTCTTCTAGGATTATCGTCATCTCCACGGTAGCGTCGGCGGCCATTCCAGCGGAGATCCTCTTCTACAGTAACCGCGGCCGAGCCGCAGCAGTGACCTGCTTGATCCAGCAGTTCGCATCTGTTTCTATTTGCATCTATGCATGCTATCTACATGATGATGATGTCTGGCTGATCCTGTCCTCGCTGCCATCGACGACAACCTTCAGCCGAACACGCCCCTGCTGGAACCATCTCCAGCGAGCTCCAGCTGTCTTAGCCCGCGCCGCCATCGATGGTGACCTCTGACCGTCCTTACCTCCTGCGGCAGGGCAGCGCTGCAGCTGCTTCCCACGACGACCCAAGTGCTCGCGGCCTCCTAGGTCCGGGCAAATGCGTACCAACGCAGATATTGATCGCTAATCCTCATCGCCAGCCGTCCGCCACTCTGGCCGCCGTCACAATGTTCGTCGCTCAAACCAGAGGGGCGTTTTAGTATTTCTCAGCTCAATTTGATAACTGGCTCGCTCGTTTGGATGAGCCGAAACAGAGAGAGCCGGGCTCAGATGCTTCGTGATTGATGCTAAAGGCCACGTGGCGTAAATCTGGGCAGTGTTGCACGGTGCTCTATTTGCAGCACTGTTGCAGAGAATTTCTTTCCGGTGTAGGAAGTGTTCAAAGAGCCAAGCGCGGAGCACAGACACGGCGCGCTCGGGAAGCCCCCTTTGCGGCCGCCAGGTGTTGTGCGCCTGCCCAAAAGCGGTGGTCATGGCGCCTGCTCCCTGGAGCGCGGCAGCACCGCCACCTGCGAGGCCAAACATGGCGACGTCCTTGCTCAGCCCCTCCTTGGCCGCATCGACCTTGATCGTGTTGCGCAGCTGGCTCTGTATCATGCCCTTCAAGTACTTGAAACGCTTCGACGTCGCCCTCAGGGCCATGGCCGCGAACGGGGCAGCATTGCCGAACCCCGCGACGGTCTCGAACGAGACCATCACGGCATGGACTTGCTGGTAGTGCTGCCGGTACCTCTTGCAGACCTTAGAAAATCAATCGGAATTATTGGATCACGGCTCAATAAGAGAGGCTGCGTATTAGACAGCCACTAGCCTTTTAAACAAAGAGTAATTCCAAAGTTAATTAGGAAGACGAAGCAGCACGCTTTTGTTTTGTCTGAATGACGACATGACATCAACAAAGCATCCCTGCATCCCAGTTACTGGATGCAAGATGCTAGTATTAAAGAACCCTGCCAAACGAAATCGGTTGGCCAGGGTGGATCCAAAAATAGAACTAGAGACATCTGTACGTAGATGCTCGTGTGTTGCCTTCCCGTGATGTCTGGGAACGGCACGACGAGCCAACCGAGGACGAATCATCAGGAAGACATGAGACCAAGACACCATTCTTCTATTTCAGGTGACATACGAAAGAGCTCAAAGCATCCACCATCGTCACGTTGAAGTCTCTGTTCAACTCTCCGAATTTCATGTGGGTTATTAGCTTACAAACAACTCCTAATCCTAACAGAGAATCAAAATAATAAAAAAAAACTTTATGTGAACATAGAACACGGGTACCTCTTCAATGAACAGTATGAATGTAAGCACGGAATGGATAAAAATATAGATGCAGAAACACTGGTTGATGTACTGCAAGAAGTATCATCTGCAGAGGAAATCATCATGAAATCAAAAGCACATGCAACTACAGTGAACAAAAGCAAGCCACAACGGCAGGGTGATGTGACCTCTGTAAGCAAGATTTTCGTCTCCACCCAAGAGGGGGTGATAATGCAATTCCGAAACAAGGTGAGGCAATAGAAGATGGAGGAGAGCGTGACAAACAAGGACGGAGAAATTGTGAAAGCCGCAAGCTAGGTAATTAAGCTAGCCTCAGTGACTTGCCTCTTCCATCATGGAGATGAGCTTAGTCTTCCTCCAGTGCTGCTCGGCGCCGGAGACGGGGCCGGCGTCCGAGCCCGCGCGGTCGCCACCGTCCATCATGTCTTGATCGATGGCCTCCATCGGCTCGGCGTCGAGCAGGTCCGCGTCGGAGACGCTCCGGTCGTCGGCGTGCGCTGCCGCGCCTCCGACGTCGCAGATCTCCTGTAGCAGCTTCTCGGCGGGGGCGAGGAACCGGGACCGCCCGAGCACCGTCGCGTAGCCGGTGAAGGGGCCGTAGGGCCCCGGGGAGCATCCGAGCTGCCTCCTCGGCGTCGGGGGCGGATTGGACGAGGATGAAGAGAGCGACAGCGCGAAGTTCTGCGTGAGCGGCGCGGCGAGGCCGTGCGACACGAGCTGCGCCTGCGCCAGCGCCAGCGTGGGGCGGTGCGGGTGCGGGGAGTAGGACGACGTGGAGGCGGAGGTGTAGGAGTAGAAGGCCGTGGGAGGAGGCGGAGGCGGCCACGCCCCGGGAGGGTGGTGCTGATGATGGTGGTGGTGCTGCGCGTGCGGTGGCGAGTCCGCGGCGTCCGTCGGGTAACGCAGCTTCTCGCGCCGGCTGTGCTGCGGCACGTGGTACGGCTGCCCGGCCACGTGCGGCGCATGGTGGTTCAGCAGAAACTCGCCGTGGTTGTGGCAGTGGTGGTGCTCGGCGCCGCCGTCGTATCCGCCAGCGGCGGACGACATGACGAGCGAGCGAGCGAGCGGCGATCACTCCTGCTACCTCGGGGCTCGCGCAGCACGTACGGGTGTTGCGCCCGACGCGCTAGCAAGCGGCGAGAGCGCGGCGAGAGCGAGCCCTCTCTGTCTCTCTCTCTCTCTTTGCTGCCGCCGCAGCAGCCTCGCTGCTTGTCCTTTTTATTCCGGCTCCCTTTCGATCCCTGCTTTGCCCTTGCTCCGAGACTGGACTGCTGGTGCTGTCGTTGTTCCGAGTGCTATTCTTTCGGCAAAGCCAAGAGAGCTCGAGCGAGCTGGCCGGCGGCGGAGGAGGAGGAGGTGCTACTCCTCCTGACTCGCGCCTGTGCTTCACTGCGGTCTCGCGTCGATTTAGCCGACCATTCCCGGGAGCAGGTCAAGAGCGGAAGACATTCCATGTGCAGCGCGATTAATCTCCTTAAATAAACAAACAGCGCCTCCCTCCCTCCCTTCCCGCCCATCGTCGCTTCTGTAGCTACGGCCCAGCCGTGCCGCGCGTCCGTAGTAATCGTGCAAATCAGTAGGGGGGTGGGGGAGGCGGCACCAAATCGTACGCGCGCTTCAACGCGCTGCCGCCCGCCGTCATCTCCCAACCAAGCCAAAACACTCCCATCGGGCGCGGCCACCGGGCCCACTTGACACTCATCATCTGGCCCCGCGGCAATGCAATCAACCTGCTCGGCCCCGATCGTGACGTGACCAAACATAGCACAGCCGCCTCTGGCCCAGGTGCACGGCCCGTCTCCGGTCACCCGTTCCGCCACCCAGTTACACCGACAGGCGAGCCCGTCGATACCCTCCCGCCCACCGGCGCCGCTTAACAGAGGCCCGTGGCGGCAGGTATGGCCTCAAGGAGAGAGTGATTAATCGTACATGGATACGATTAGATGAGGAGGGCATGATTGTCCTACGTGGAGACGGTTAAATGAGGAGAGAGAGAGAGAGAGGAGGCTCGAGCGGCTCCCAGAGGAAACCGCTCCGTCGACGCCCTCGTTGTACGCGCTGTTGTTGCAAGGCAACGACGGCGCCGCCCGATTTACTGGGGTGAGCCTCTCTTTACGGAAAGACGGCTGCCAAAGAAGGCTACGGAACGTGAGTGACGTGGCTGCCGGTCCCACATCAAACGCACATCTGCTCATCCATTCGTGACCATGAGAGGGGTGAGCAAAAAAGATACGAGTACCGGGGGTACGAAAGAACCACTCCTCCGAGGTTATTCTGCTTTATTGTTAATGTAGGTTTTCTGGTGCCAGCGTAGTCTTGCTAGCCATAGCACCTCTTCATATACCGGTGAGAGCGGAACCCTGGGTGCACAGTAGGAGCACAGCGGGTCCGGTCCGGCGGTGTCCCGATCGAGAGTACTGTACACTCTTCCGTGCGAGCACATGCATTTGTAAATTAATTAAAGGTGTACTACTAGCGGTACAGCGAGCAGGGGTACCTCCTACAAGCATAGGCCCGCACCGCACGCTTTCACCTCTCCTGCCTCCAGACGCCAAGGGAAACAAAGCATGCACAACTACTGCCACGCCCTCTGTTACGCGCATCGATCTCAGTCATGCGTCCATCCATCACGCAGCACGAGCGAGAGCCTGATACAGCCAGCGGCGTAGGGCTTCGTTTTGTTTTCTTGCCACGGGCCCGCAGCAGCGGTGATGTATGTCGATCGATCGATCGATCTATCTCTCGCGCCCGCGCGCGCTCCGGGAGGGAGAAGCGTCAGGCTCGGGCTCGCTGCCTGACACCTCTGGACAAAGGCTCGCACGGACACATGCGTGCGTGTGTCATGCATCAGCGTCCGGAACTAAGGATACTTCCACTCGTCCGTGGTCGGACGCTAGCGTAGCGGCGATCCGCGACTGCGCGGCCTGCAACGTGACCCTTTTTTTCCTTCGTGAGCGCAAACCGCAAGCCGAGATCACGGAGAGGCGCGCGCGGAAATGGGGACCCGCCCCGCCCCGTCTGCGCGCGCGGCGCGTGGACGGTTTGCTCGATCGACAGGGATGCTCTCGCCCCGGCGTCGTCACGTCGCTCTGTCCTCCAGGAAAGCACCGGGCTGCTAGCTTGCTTGCTTGCCTGCTTTGCTTATCACGACGCCATCGCCGATCGTCTGCGCTCGGCCGCTCGCCGCTGTGTTGTCCGCGCCCGCCATGCCCGACGACGGCGGCAGGACCGCCGTTCGCCGCCTCGCCCTCTTGCCCCCGGACGGACGGCAACGTGCGAGCAGCTTGGCGCGGCACGGCTAGATTTCTGTAGGTGCGACGAGGTTGGTCTGCGAATGGAACGGGGGACATCCTATCCAAGCTACGTGAACGGTCCCCATTCTGCAGTAAGCACGCATGCACAGGGATGACTACGGACATGCATTTTTGGATGAGTAGAGGAGGGCGAGACCGGAGGAAAGGCAGCTTCATTGCACGGTATGGGCGCGCCCGTGTATCCCACACTCGGCCGTCGGCCGCACGCTCCGATGATTTGGAGGCATTTTTTTGCATGAAGTATGAAATATCGTAAGAAAGGCCGTGCATGCATGCACCAAAAAATTGACAGCTCGAATTGAGAAACAAAATGGTCCGCTCTCTAGACCTAGAAATCTTCATATTGATCAGGGAGAAAAGTGCTCATCACAACTATTATGAAAAAAATTGGTTAAAAATCTACCTATACACGTTTTTAGAATTACTCATGCGATTGTTATTATAAAAAATAGACTAGAACACTCCTTTATACACATTACTTAAATACAAAGTTATAAATCATATGCTACTGTCACTAGGAATATCATCAATTAAAGTTAACATTACTAGTACTAATGATATGACATTATATTTATTTGTTGATTTAGTGACATTAATAATACTGATAGTAACAATGATATGACAGAATTTTCATTTGATATAGAAACCCCAGGTTTAATTTCTTACTTATACATGATAGATGAAGGGAAAAGATGCCTAAGGCTGCTCGCACTCGCGGACCTTTATATCGGACCTTTATAAGAATATTTTTAGTCTTTTACAGTCAACTCTAAAAGATTCCTATATTTACAGTCCAATTCCCTGCACTCGTTCACCTCTAAATCAATCCTCTATATATTATTTTATATTACATAACACAACTAACTCATATTTTATATTTTTTGTATAACTAAATTTATGTTAATAAGATTATATTTACAACTTATAAAAAGTCATCAACTTTTTTTTCGTTTCATCCTCTTTTCTTCTTATTTTTCTCTTTTTCACATTTCTCTTTCTTCTTCTTTTTTTCTTTTTCCCTTTCCTTTTCACTTTTCCTCCCCCTTTCTTTTTTTCCTTTCTATTTTTCCTTTTTTCAATATCTTTTTTCTTTCCTTTCTTCTTCCTCTCTTTCATTCTCTCTCTTCTCTTCCCGGCGCTACATGAGAGCATTGTATTTCGCGTAACACTGTGTGCATAGCTGTTTTACACGGTCCCCGCTGCGAGCACCCACTACCGCGGCGGCCGCTGCATTTGGCGGCGCGGCGCAGGTAGGGGGCTGCGCTGCGAGCAGCGAGTGTGCATGAAAGCAGTTAGACTCACTTCTTCAGATTCGATGCATGACCACATCATAGTATCGTAAATACCACGATACGTGTAGAAATGTAGCTAGTCAACTTTTGCATGCGATCCTGCAGGAAAAGAGGTATTGCTGTGCCCGTGTGACCGTGCATGTGAAAAGGTGTGATCTGTCAAACATAGGCTCTACTATAGTACATAGTAGTAGGTGTGTTTCTTCGTTAACTGGGAGAATATTCTCCTACAATCCGCCCTGTCGCATCTACAGCGGAGATTTAGAAATCGATCAGAGAATCCGTCTTCCTCCTGTTTTGTACTCGGAACAGGAATCATATACAGTAGAGTAGAAATCGTGTAGTTTGATCCCCTTCACATACATGAACAACGGGTACCTGACATGGTCACGTGGCTGTTTAAAGAGGGCAATTGTACGTTCTTCTGGACTAGACCTGGTACAGACGTACAGTAGCAGTAGTAGATTACGTCTCTCTGCTGAAAATTATGTACGTACTTGGTCAATCTTACTCCTATTCTGGTTAGCCACGGCACCAGCTAGTGTTCAATTCAGAGCAGCTTTCTTCCATATCTGACGAATGCATGGCAATATACTAGGGCCTGCTCGGTTCCTTCTCCTTTCGGGGGAGGAGCTTGGCCAGTCACGGTCCCGTCCGAGAGTACAGCTCCCGTGCTTTCTCAGCCAGGGCCAGCCTAGCTACGCGCAGTATAGCCGCAGTCGAGCAAAGCGTCTCTGAACCTCTGATCGAACGCTACGTACGTACACGTCATTCCCCCTTTGCCTGGATTGTTGAGGCCCAAATGCACTGGTGCGGTGGCGGTACTTGATTGACAAGAAGGCATGCAGCCCAGTCGCCCAGGCTCGGGCAGCAGGTGGCGTTGCAGCAGCAGTAGTGCGTGTGTGTGCCTACGTAGGTGACGTGAGGTGCAGCCCGATCGCTATCTTGCTTGCTGTCTTGCCTCAGCTGCCGTGTTAGTATTAGCCGTGATTTGACGCCTGACACAGCTGCTGCTCGCTCGCTCGCTCCAGTGCCTCCGTCTCTCCAAAACGAGCCCTCGATTAGATTGCGTTCGTGTTGTGCTGCGAGGTTTCATCCGCGGAATAGCGATCGTGGCGTTCGTGTTTTTGGTAGGTGTGGTTGCAGGTATGGCTGCTCCTGACGCAAACACGTGCGGTACGTACACTGTTGGTCCGTCGATCAAGCGCTGACCTGCTGCTGTCCGGATTACGTGTCGTCTTCGCCAGAGGATTGCGTGGGCAAAGCATTTACTCATTGACTTCGCCAGAGGATTGCGTGTACTACTTCTTCTTGCCCTCGCCCGGTTCATCGGGCCATGCTGAATTTTTGAGCGTGGCAGCAGCGACGACGCGCTGTTCGAGAACTGGAGTCCATTCAATGCGCGCCAGAACACCCGTGTGCATGCACTGGGCTCCTTGACTTCGCCAAAAGAAGCGAGTGCTTCTGTTATTTGGACCGAGCGAGTTACATGCTTCAGTGTATCGGTTGGCTCGTCGAATTCATCATCATGGGTGGCATCTCCCGTTCAACGTCAATGCTACAGTTCAGTTCCGCGCGTCATCAATTCAAAATCATCGAATAAACCAAGCTTCCGTTGCAATCATCCCCTTCAGCGTGGGCGTGCCACCTCGAAAACACTTTGCCTGGTTTGTTGCAGTGCTGTCGCGCAGTGATCTGTGACGGGGGTCGCAGGGGGAGCGAATCGATAGAGGTGGGGCAGGGTGGTAGGCCACGGAGCAGTTACTCAAGAACGAAGCGTGAACCGATGGAAATCGAAGAACACCTAGGAGGAAGGGTGCAGTGGACGCAGGTGGTTGCGGGGAGGGCATCAGTCGATGTGAAGTCCACCGCGGCACGTTTGGAACTTGGGACTCCGACACGGCACGAGTCAAAGAACAGAGACACAGAGGCCATGACAACGCCGTAGCGACGGCATATTTTGCAGAAAAACGCTACGGGTTCTCCAATGAAACAGAGCAGCGGACCGACACAAATGCCGTGGTGGCAACACATTCTGGAAGAGCAAACAGTTGCAGTTTGCGAAATTGTGCTAGGCTTCTAGACTTAGATCACCCGTACAACATCACGTCAGGACCCAGCAGCTTACAGTATTAGAGATTTTCAGACCCGCACAAAATCCGAGTCCCTCACTGCTCACTTGCCAAATGCTGAATCAGATATAACGAAATGATTATTGCCATCATCAGGATAAGAATGTGTTACAGAGTACAGAACATCTTTAATCCTTCCAAGTATACAGAGATAAATTAAATAGTAGATGCAAAAGGAATAAGCTCTGATTTAACAAATTACATGTATTGATGCCAGAATAGTTCCTTGTAACAAAGAATTACGAGTCAAAAGGCTCTGGTAGACATAAAATCTGAATCATCTACAACCTATGCGCGATGCGCAGCTCTGCAGGAAAGAAGGCTTCCAGGCCTATCTTTAGTTGGAAGCAGTTCTTCAGCTAGAACAGCATGAGCCTTTTGTGGCGGTGGATGATTCAGCAACGTTAATCGTAGTTCCCTGCATGGAACGACCGCCGGCAGATGCAGACTCTTGCGTGGCAAGCGCCTTCTTGCTTACTGTCTGATGAATTTCACTCAGTACAGTATGGAACGCCTTCTCAACGTTGACGGCCTCCAGCGCAGATGTCTCAAGGAAGGATAGGCCTTCCTTCTCAGAAAATGATTGGCCATCTTCTACGAGAACCGATCTTAAGTGGTTTAAGTCTGACTTGTTACCAACCATCATGACAACAATGTTCGCATCGGCGTGATCCCGGAGCTCTCGGAGCCACCTCTGAACATTGTCAAAAGTCTGCTTCTTTGTTATGTCGTAAACAAGAAGCGCTCCGACCGCACCCCTGTAATAAGCACTAGTGATGGCACGGTACCTCTCCTGACCAGCCGTGTCCCATATCTGTGCCTTGATAGTCTTTCCATTTATCTGTATTAGAACAAAATAAACTTCTTGGATAAACTGCAGAATGAACTTCTGAGATAAAGCGCAGAATAGTAGACTTCACAATGACTGAACATCAGTGAGATCGGAACTCAGACTATACAGATGATCCAGGATACATACTTTTTATGTTCGCACAAATCGATAATGCAAAAGTACAAGAAACAACAAAAACTAACAACGATCCTACCTGATCTTAGACTACCTAGTCATACAATCAGCAACAAAGAGAACGAAGCAGCATGAGAAAAATCATCCATACAAAACACGGATTGGATCAAAGACCAGACGAGCTAACAGGTTTCAATATTACTGTATATATGTACGGTGATAAAAGAAAGGTTAGTACCAACTAATATATGTTGGAAACGCACGGGCACCACTGCTAGATGTCGCAAGAGGTGCCAGAGACCAACTCTGCTTTGACCAGTAACATGTTTTACTTTCAGGCTCTAACGCAAGAATCTGGTTAATTTGTTTGGATCCGGGGTGGTAAGTCGGAACCACATCATGAAGTGCCTACGCTTTTCGGTTCGATTAAAAGTTTTCATCACATTTCCCAAAAATTCAACATTCTAAGCAGCCGTAAAATTATAAGTATTATCAATATAGCACTATTAAAAATGGAAAAGGGAACTAAAACACACACAGCCACTGCATATGTGGCACATCGAAGTACTTGCATTGCATTATCCTCGCAACAACAACAAGCTAACCATAAAGGCATCATCCCTGCCACTAGCGTCTTCCACACGACCATTCACGTATGATCCGCGTGGCCGCGTCCGAACTAAAACAGAAATAGCGCCGCGCGAGACGCAGCGCTCGCACATGACTGTCTCCTAGCACCATAATCGCCGGCCCAGACGAATCACAAACCATCAGACGGGCGCAGGGCAGGGAATGGCGCGGACGCGACATTGCACCGCCGCACAATAATCAAGCGCGATCAGGATCAGATCGCGAGCGCGCGGAGAGGGAGGGAGGAGGGTACCTGGAGGGTGCGGGTGGCGAACTCGACGCCGATGGTGGACTTGGACTCGAGGCAGAACTCGTTGCGGGTGAATCGGGAGAGGATGTTGGACTTGCCGACGCCGGAGTCGCCGATGAGCACGATCTTGAAGAGGTAGTCGTACTCGTTGTCCACCCGATGCGCCATTTCCCGGAAGAACGAACGGACTTTACCGCCGGCGGCGTCGGACGGGACGGGGATTCCGCTTGGGGATTGAGAAAAAAAAGTTGGGGAGGGCGCAGATCCGAGGAGGGAGAGGGAGAGAGATGGGTTGTGATTAGGGGAACGGGATGGGCGGGCGGCGACCGTGGTGATGTGGAGGCGGAGGAGGGGGGCCGTGCGCTGAGCTGGACGTGGTTTCGCGGTTGATTTGGTGGTGTCTTCTGGGTCCAGCCAATGAACGGCTGGCGCGGCGCTGGCTGGTTTATTGTTTTGTTCGCTTTACCGGGGCGGAGATCAAGCGAGTGGATTTTTTTGTCTTTTTATTTTTTTCTACATTTAGGCCTTTAGAAAATTTACTCTTGATATCATGTCTTTGACGTCTTAGATGAATAACGGGGGCGTGATACTTGTCACGTCAAATCAACAGTGACTTAGAGGTAGGGTGTTGGATTTTTTGGCGTTTACATACACAGCGTCAAGTAGTTCAACGACGTGGTGTTACTCATATAGAACGTTAAAAAAACGTGGTGTTGGATGAAAAGTTTATTTTGAAATATATTTTACTGAGAGTTGCAAAATAAAAAAAAAGATTTTTAGAAAGATTAAAAAGCAAAAAATTCACGATCAAGTGATCACGGAGGAATGTGATGGTCGGGTACTCGGGTAGTGGGCGATGACTTATGGCCGGTGCTTGGTTAGTGGGCTCTTTCCTGAGAGAGGCTGGTTCTCAAAAATTTCGGCTTGTGTCGTCGGCCTGATTGGTTTTCTTGTCGCGCTTCACTTCGGGCCCGGTCGGGAGGGGGCTTCCTGGGCGAGGTTGAAGAAACTTGGTTTGGGCTGAAGACGTCAGATGCTACCGCTGTGTGTGGGCAAAAGTGAATTATACACTTCTAATGTATCCAAGCGTTGATTTTATCAACAGACAGCAACACTTCGTGATGCGCTCGTAATGACTGACTTCGTTCTCAGATTTTTATTGTTAGAACCACAATTCGAGTTTATTTTAAAATTAAAATTATTATTCTAACGAGATATGATGACTAGGGCGAGCAGGGCGTTGTCAATTGGCGTACGCGGACTTCGTCGACAGTCACAGCAAGCGACGCAAGCCGTCTTCAATCTCAGCTGCAGCTGTCCATGAACGAACCCTTTCATCGAGAGGGTAGTAACTTAATAAATCACAGTCTTGCACCCGAACTTTGTTGTTGATTAAACAACGCCGTGAGGCTCTGCTGACAAAGCACCCGCTCATCTGAAACTTCATAAAGAAAAAATCACCAGGAGGGCGTTGGCGTACGGCTAGGACGGTGGGTTGCCAGCTCTCGATGGTGATTACGTCTCCCGCTCTCGATGCTAAGCGCCAAATCAAAAAAGGAGGCAATCGCTCATCACCGTGTCATTGAATCCCCTGCACTGATTGCAGTGTCTGGTGCGGGACATTCGTACGGCCTGAAGGCTTAAACGCGCGGTACCCAAACCCCATGTGTTCAGCGGAGAGTTATGATCCGTTTGGTACGGTCTGATTGAAAGAGCGGATTCTCAATTCGGTGGTTGCGTTTAACACCAGCGATTCCCACTCCCTCATCTTTTCTCTCGTGTGAATTCATCAGTATTGCTTTCAGGTTGAACATATATACTATACCCAGGTGGTTTCTGAAGAATTAAATGGTTACAAGTGCAGAGGAAAAAAAAGGTTCTGAGATCCCTACGGTGTTCCGAGAGACGACGCTGTTTCAACTATTCTATTCGCGCCGCATGTTCTTCTGCCTTGAGCCAGCAGCATCTGCGGGTCGTGGCTCTGATCGGTCACATTTCGCTTCGTGTACGATCGTTTCTACAGCGGCCGAGCTACTCTGCTAGCTCAGCTATCGATAGCCTGTTGCTACTCGGCGCGGTGCAGAAAGTAAAGTGGATTTCCTGGCTACTGCTTGAAGCAAAGTGAAGCGGCTTTACAACGGCCACGCGAGCAGTCTCGCCCAGCCAGCACCGGCCGGTGCCGGAGGCCGGCCCGGAGCAGTTCGAGATATCAACGCGCGATCACAGTTCGAGATATAACTGAGCACCTTCAATTCATACAGGCAGGTGGCGGTTGCTGTACATTTTGCAGCCATCCATACGTGCAGCGTACCAGAAATGGCTAGCTCGCCTTTTGCTTTCTCCTCGCTCCACCCCCCCCCCCCCCCCCCCCCGATGGCGCACGTTCTCGCTGGGCGAAACGGCCGTTTGGTGGCCGTATAATTTTCGGCGTAACCGGAGAGGCCAGCGAAGGCAACAACGATACGCGAACGAACTGCACGAGAGAGAAAGAAAAAAACGACGCCTGGATCGGTGGACGTCGGCTGGCGGATCGCATCATCAGACGCCGAAAGTTCAGAGCGCGCGAGAAATTCTACATGTTACGTTTCCGGAAAAGGGGCAGCCCGGTTCTCCACGTCGTCGTCTGCGGAGATCCTACATCCATCCTTCGTTCGCAGAAATCCTACGCGTCAAATCAACAAACCAAACTGCAGGCCTGTCTTACAAACGCGGCCCTGTTTTCTCTCCGTGAACATTGAAGCATTCAGTGTGTGTGTGTGTGTGTTTTATCACGATGCTTACCTGCAGATTCAGAAGCCAGCGTGGCAGATCGATCGAAGCAGAGCAAAGTAGAAAAGTATTTGCACGTGGTGCGCTGGTTGGTGCGCGGTGGCCATGGGGGGCGAGGACTGGTAACCGCATCCAGCGATACGTGTTGCCTTTCTTTCAAGCTAACTGTCGGGTGCACTCCTACCAGCAATAGTCATTTACATATGAGTAAAGAGGCTAACGCTAACGCATGCTAAGGAGCAAAAGGAACCGTAAATACAACACAACGAACCGGCAATCCCCATCGAAGACTGTCATGTTAGGACACTAAAAAAATGTCTGGCTCTTCCTACGGACAATATTGTACTTCTTCCGTCCCAAATTATAACAGAAATATCGAATCTTCCTATCTATAGTACTACACTTAGGTCTTCTACTTTTTCTTTCTAGATTACCTGTCATTCTCATTTTCCGATACATCTTTATCTCTATCTATTCCCCCCTTTACCCTCACCGTTTTGATATAAATATGGATTTGATAATATACTAGCCATGCCTCTACAAAACCGTATCACGAAAAGAAAACACAACCTCTGTATCCATCACTCTTCTTCAAGATACCACTTAAATATCGACCGTACACGTGGCATGGAGGTCCACCCTGCCTTGAACACGGCTTCCCCGCAAATTCAAAAACTTTCAAATGCCTCCGACCGAACCGACACCGTCCCACTCCCTCCCGTTGCGAGTGGGCGCTCACCACTGTCTCACCAAAATAACCCATGCACCGGCGCGCCGTCCGTCATCTGGGTCCACAGAAAAGTGACTGTGCGTACTCTCCTCAACGTACGCCTAGTCCCCGACCCCGACCGGGAACCTACTGGCTCCGCCCCCGTGCGAACCGCGAACAAACGAACGAACAAAGGTGACGCGCCGCTCCCTGACCATGTTTCGTTAACATTTTCCCACCCCCGAAAAACTATTATTGCCTTTTTATCCCCCCCCATCGTCTCTCTCTCTCCCTCTCCCCTTCCGATCCAAACTCCCGACGAGCGCCGCCACCCGAATTCGAAACCCTAGGCGGCCGCATCGGCCCGGCGTGTCGGCGACTGTAGAACTCGTGCCCTTGTCGCGTTCCATCGTTCGGCGGAGCCGGTCCGCGGCGGCTGCCGTCGGCGATGTCGACGGAGGACGAGAAGCTCCTCAAGGAGGCGAAGAAGTGGCCGTGGGACGAGCGTTTGCAGCACAAGAATTGGAAGGTGCGGAATGACGCCAACATCGACCTCGCTGCCCTGTGCGACTCCATCACCGACCCCAAGGACGCCCGCCTCCGCGAGTTTGGTGAGATACGCTCCCCTGCGCCTCCTCCCGATCCGACCCATTTCGCTGGCGGATCTGCTCTGTGCTCCATCCGTTCGGTTCCGCTTGGAGATTTTCTGAGGATTTTCTCGGGTGCTAGATCTGACGGGCAGCGTTTTATTTTTCTCTGGTGGTTGTTAGGGCCGTTGTTTAAGAAGGCGGTCTCGGACTCGAACGCGCCGGTGCAGGAGAAGGCGTTAGACGCCCTTCTCGCATTCCAGCGAGCTGCTGATGCCGACGTGTCAAGGTGTGTGCCCCTTCACCTGCTAAGACCCTTCGCGTTGTGCTTCCGATTGCTTATCATTTGAGGCATTTGTTTCTCCCAGATATGCAAAGGAGGTTTGTGATGCGATCGTGGCCAAGTGCCTCACTGGCCGACCAAAGACTGTCGAGAAGGCTCAGGCGGCATTTCTCCTGTGGGTTGAACTGGAGGCGGCTGAAGTCTTTCTTGTAAGTTGGACTGCAACCATTAATTGTTACGGTGATGAAATTTGATGAAACCAAAAAAAGAATTATGCAGTCACCTATAGTAATTCTCTTTGATGACTTCGTTTTCACAGCATTATGCAAGATATTGGGACATTTGTGTAGTTGCAGATAATGATGCTAGATTGGCAATTGCCAATGCAGTAACTATTCAACGTACCAAGCCAGTGGCAAAATATTGAGCAGTGCATTTCTATCAGCAGCTACTTTTCACTATCGCCTTGCAAATATGGGTCTTATTTGTCAATAAGGTTCAATCTATTCATTATTGCAAGAATAAGCATTAAAGCGTGAAGCATAAAACAACACTTTCTCTTCCAGCGATCTTCATTCTGTTGTGATCATAGACATCCTGCAAAAATTTGCTGCAGGTCGAAGTATATCTTTAATGAAGGACTGTTATGCTGTTCAGTCATTTGCTGTCTTATTATTGGGTTTTCCTGTAGTAATCGTTACAAACATCCGTGGTGTGTTCCTTCTGTGTCCACATTAGTGATAAATTGGTTTTGTTAGATTTATGCCAATCATTAGCTTTTCTATACTGCATTACTTCGCCATTACCTTGTTTGCACTAGGTTCTTGTTGTCCAAACCATTTCTCATGTATATCTAACTCCACAATCTTAAGAAACAACTGTCAATTCTTTTATCACATAATGCATTAAAGATGTTTCATATTTTTTAGAGCGACTAGCATGCAATCACCATACAGGTGCAATTGTGCAACCAGTAAAATCAAGACCACACAATCTCCAATCCTACGGTTATTGTATTTTTTCACTTAAGTCCCCTGCACTAGGGTCATTGCATTTTTTTTCACAAATAACCCGTTGCTGAGTCAATCATAAACTTGAAGAACGTGTGGTCTTGATGAGCTCCTTGCACGATTGCACCTGTACGGTGATAGCATGCTGGTCGTCCTCCATATTTTTCTCCACATTTTAGCTTTTGTAACCATGTGTTGTATAATATCATAATCAAACAAACATCATACTGCTGTGCTACCAGGATGCCATGGAGAAGGCTATTAAGAATAAAGTGGCTAAAGCAGTTGTACCTGCTATTGATGTGATGTTTCAAGCACTTAGGTAAGTTACTGGCTGGTTCTTTTTATTCATAACGAGATGGGGTATTTATGTAAGATCTTTCGTCCTACTAGTGAATTTGGTGCTAAGGTAGTGCCGCCCAAAAGGATCCTCAAGATGCTCCCGGAGCTATTTGATCATCCAGATCAGAATGTTCGGGCTTCTTCTAAGGGTTTAACACTTGAGCTTTGCCGGTGGATCGGCAAGGAACCTGTTAAGTCGATTTTATTTGAGAAAATGAGAGATACTATGGTGCGTTTTTCATAAAATTGTAATGCACATAATTGTTCCATACGCCGTGATGAAAATCATGAAATAATATAACCAGTATTCTGTGTTTGTAGAAAAAAGAATTGGAAGCAGAGTTGGCTAATGTTTCTGGAATAGCTAAGCCAACTCGCAGGATAAGGTAATCTTCTCCACCTCTTCTTTTATAATATTTCCGCTGGTTATTCAATTACATGAACTACTTTCTGATCCAATCTTGGTTCAGATTAGAGATGATTCTCTGCCAATCAAATGTCTAAGGAAAATAGTCATTTTTATTATTTCATCACATTTAAAATGTGTTTTTTAGTTGGCAAGTTGCCTGCAAAATTTATTTATGTGTTTTTCTTGTTTTCGTCTGAATAATGTACACCTATGTAATGTAAGATTCTTTTCAGTTGGAGCATTTTATTTATGATTTTTTCGCATTATTTCATGCCTGTTGTCTACATAATTATAAATATTCTTAAGCATATAGTTATTTGGTTTGGAAAATAATGAACTGGTTGTTCAGTTTATAAAATACATGGTTATGAATTCCCCATAGCACCCGTCCTCCTGACTGAGAGCATACTGTCATAGGATGGTGTGGTGGACACATTTTGTCGAAAAGGCATACCTTATTTAAAATCTGCTCGAGTTTTCTCTTGGAGTAGGTGCAGTACATTAGGGTGTGCTTGGATCCTTTGCCCAACCTAGCCTCACGTTGCGAAGCAAGGTTATGTGTTCGCTTACACCGTCAATCATTTCCTTACTCCCCCAGGTGAGTTGATTTGGCTCTCTTGGGCTGATGAGGCTAGTGCGCGTGGTCTGGCAGACAGGAAGTGAACGGGAAAAGCTGCCTGCTGATGTTGAGGATATGGACTTGTGCCATTTTTTGGCTAATGACGGGTCCCCTCGACGCTGTCGTAGTTTTTGAAATGGGACCATAAACCTCTTGTTTGAATGGTCAAGAGCTGCCACATTATTTTGATTGGAGTCTGCTCTGCCCAACACACTAGCATTCAGTTAGGTATTCACAGGGCAAAATAACCAACCAACTAGGTTCTGGCTTTGCTTTGTCTAGCACTTGCCTAAAAGCAGAGATTTTTAACTTTCTGCCATTCAATTCGTCAACCTTCCAGCATTTACCACTAAATAGAATGACCTTCAATAAATCAACACTGGGACTTCGAACTGTTCTATTTCGTACCGCTTGACCCTTTCTTATTCCTTTCTTCTTTTCTTCTTACCTGCCACACAAACTGACCAAACTGCCCATAACCTGGACGGATATAGCAGGAGACATCTCTCAGGAGGCCAAAGTCGTCTCTTTTCTCAGACAGGAACAACCAATACGCAAAATCGACTGGTCCTCGCCTCGCCATGTCCATGGACAGGGACTGCACCTAGAGTATGAACACACATGACCACTAGAGTATGAAACAGACAAGGCCATGTCATCGTCTGGCCAAATGTCACTGGGTCAAGCTGCATCATCAGGCCTCGCCTTCTTCGCCAGTGGAGGTGTTGTGCCACCAGTTTACCGACATCTGGTGGTATCCTGCGTCCTGCCATTGAGCACGAGGGCTGACGAGGCTGCTGTTTGGGACGTACCAATGGCAACCATGTCCCCACCTTCTGCATGAACTGTTAGACTGCATGTATAGGGGGGGGTAGGGGTATTTTAGTCTTTTGGTAATTAGGGTTGCTTAACCCTTAAGCTGTATCCCCCTATATATGTAACCCATTGACAGTCTGATTAATTGAGATACTTCTCCTAATCTAATTTGGTATCAGATTTTTTTTTCTCTCTCCTCACCCGCCGCGCCGCGCGAGCGCCTCTCCTCTTCTTTCGCCGCCGCGCGCTCCACCCCGCGGCCGCCACGCGCCCCTCCCTCGCGTCGCCGCGAGCTCCCCCTCGCGCCCGCCGCGCCCCCTCCCCTCGCGCTGCGGCGCGAGTCCTCTCTCCCGATGGCATCCACCTCGAGTTGTGACTATGGGTGTTCGAACTTGACTGAGACATCTTTGAGTGGGAGCTAAGCACGGGGGATGGGATTGGCGGCGTGGAGAAGGGCACAAGAAGATGACAGGATGAACTTGGTTCGATCCAATATTCCAGTCAAGAGTAGAGGGCATTTCTGCCACGTAACATCATCTGGGAAGGGTATGGGAAAAGAAAATGAGAAGAAAGAATTAAACAAAGGTCGAGTGGCAAGAAATAGAACAATTCGATGTTCTAGTTTTGATCCTATTTAGTGATAAAATCCTAGAAGGCTGCAGTGTTTTAAAAGGGCGCCTGGGCGCCTAGGCGACTGCCAGGTCCCTGGACGCCTAGGAGACCAGCCATGGCATCCAGGCGGGAGCGCCTGAACGCCTAGGTGACACCTTTTAAACAGTGGAAGGATGACAATTTGGATGGTAAAAAGTTAAAAATCACTCAAAAGCATGGATTGTTAAGGTCTATTCCTAGGCGCCCGGACGCGTAGGCGCCTGCCTAGGCGTTCGGCTAGGCGCGCCGGTGGCGGGCGGTATGCGGTGATGGAGGCGGCGGCGGAGGACAGCTCGGGGGCAGGGGCTGAGAGGCGGGCTCGGGCTCGGGGGCGGAGGCAAGCTCGGGCTGAGCAGCCCAAGCATCACAGACTGTCGGATCTCATGCGGCGGTCCACACGTTTTATGTGGGATATATAAAAGGGCCCTCCTTACCCTAATACACTCATTTTCCTCCCCCCTCTCTCCTCTCCAAACCAGAGGCGGCAGCGACACCAAGGGGCGGCGGCGCGAGGGCGCGGCGGTGTGAGGCGTTGGCGGTGGTAGCGCGAGGGGCTGGTGGCGTCTTGCAGCGGTGGCGGCGCCCGGCTAGGCGAGATGGCGGCGACGCCCGGCCAGGCCAGGCGAGCCGCCCTGGCGTTCCCCTGCCACCGACTGGACGCCTAGGCGACGCCTTGAAATCACTGCCTAGAAAACCACGAGACCCTTATTTTCTTGGCCCAATGAAATATGCTGTTTTGCTGTCTCTTTTATTTGTGTATACTGTATACAGGCCAAGATTATGCTCTTAAAGACTTAAACCATCATCAATTTGCAGGACTATAAATTAGTTGGTTTTATTAATTCACGCTGTAACCTTAACTATTTGTATTTGGCTTGTTTGATGACACATTTAAACTGGTGATGTTAAATTACTTATTAAATTAGATCGGAACAAGAGAAGGAGCTTGAGGAGGAGGCTGTGCCTGAGACAACAAGAGCTAACACTACTGAAGAGGCGGTGTCAGATGGTGTGTTTCTTAGATACTGTTTTGCTGTTGGTTCCACTGACATTGTGTTCTCTTTGTGATGCAAATACTTGTATATTTTTACTCTTCAGCCCCTGTGGAGATTGATGAATACGACCTTGTTGATCCTGTTGACATTTTGACTCCACTAGAAAAGTCTGGATTCTGGGATGGCGTGGTACGTGATCTGTCCTGCATACATACTGTTCTTCGCACTGTCAGATGGAAAACAGTCGTTATATCAGGTTTTGAAGTCATATTGTCAATCTCATACAGAAAGCAACTAAATGGTCTGAAAGAAGGGATGCTGTGGCGGAGCTTACTAAGCTCGCTTCAACAAAAAAAATTGCTCCTGGTGATTTTCATGAAGTTTCCCGTACACTCAAGAAGGTAATTCTTTGCGATAGTTATTCGTTCATATTGCTTTCTCTTCTAACCCCTGGTGACATGTCATAGAATTAAGACAAAACATAAGTTTCCCACCTATTTTTTAGGAAGTATTGTAATTATTGTGGCCTGTCAGATCATTATAATTATGTTCTTGCTTTGTTTTTGAGGGGAATAGTCCTTGCTTTGTTAGCATTTTGATCTGTCTAAGCTTCTGTGTTAAATTCACTTGTACCTGGCCATTATTTTGGATTTTTAATTATCGTACATCTTTGCTACTGCAGCTCATCACAGATATTAATTTAGCCGTTGCGGTGGAAGCTACTCAGGCAGTAGGGAATTTAGCTAGAGGTTTAAGGGCCCAATTTTCTGGAAATTCACGGATGCTTCTTCCTGTGTTACTTGTAAGCCTTTTCTTTCTTAGTAACAATCATCAGATTATTTTATTGCTTATGATATTGAAACTTTACATGTTTTCACTCTCCTGATTTGTTAAACAGGAAAAACTGAAAGAAAAAAAGCCAACTATGACAGAAGCACTAAGTCAAACACTTCAAGCAATGCATAAGTCTGGTTGTTTTACACTTATGGATGTGATCGAAGGTTGGTGATTCTCTGGAAGAAGCTATATTTCCCTTTTGACATCTGCAATGTCTATTTCAATAATGGCTAAATCTTGTTCTGAACTTTAATGTATATCGGGAGCAAAGTGCACCATAGGTTTCTAGACTTGTAATTTACTCCACAAACTTTGAGAATTATCCACATGATAAGACAAGTGTGTCAAGGGATTGAAATCCAAACTAATGTCCAGTATTAATCTAATGATTGTGCCGTATTTTGAACTCGTGGAAGCTACATTTCTTTGCTTAATAAGTACTATCAATGGGAAGCTAGTAAATAGTTTGGCTTGAATTATATTTGTATTTTTTTCTGTATTTAGGTGGTCCAAAATCTGAATACAAAATTTTTCTCTTTCTTTTTTCCTATTGTTGCAGATGTTCGGGTGGCTGTAAAAAACAAGGTTCCTCTTGTTCGTTCTTTGACATTGAACTGGGTTACATTTTGCATTGAAACAAGCAATAAACAAATTGTACTAAAGTTGCACAAGGATTATGTACCTATTTGCATGGAAGTGAGTAATCATTTTTTTTCGTCTACCGCTTCCCTCTTTGTGTTTACTTATTTATCTGATCTAACCTATATTTCAATTTTTAGTGTTTGAATGATGGTACACCTGAAGTTCGAGATGCTTCATTTTCTGTGTTGACTGCCATAGCAAAGGTTTTGCTTCTTGAATATTTTACCTGTCTCAATCACTATATCCAGATAAATTCCTAAATATGACCTTTCTGCTACTTTTGCTACCGTAATAGATGGTTGGCATGAAACCCCTTGAAAGATCCCTGGAGAAACTTGATGATGTGAGGAAAAAGAAACTGTCAGATATGATTGGTTCTGCCACTGACACTGTTGTGAGTTCAGGGTCAGGTTAGAGTTGTGGTTGCTTTCATTATTCCACTTGTTTAAAATGGACCATATCATTTTTGGTACTAATTTCTATGTACTTTTTCAGTGCCTATCCCAAATTCAGGAGCTGCCACATCTGCCCGTGGGGTATTTTCTTCTATCTTCTGATCTCACTATCATACTAATATATTACAATGTCTTGGACGTCCTCTCCAACTACCTCTTTGCAGTTTCATTGCCGTGTCTGTCCTGAATTCTAATAGAGTGTTTACCTTTATTATCGTTTTCCTAAACGGAGTTAAATGGCCACTTAAATGACGTCCAAACGCTAGATGGGCACACTCACCTATGTCTAAATGGCGTCTAAACAGAATCAAGTGCCCGTTGAAACTGATTAAATGCTGAATAAACGGTAAACGATGATCAACCAACTATCTGCTGTTTACCGTCTATGTTTTTACTGCCTTTTGTATTGTTTGGTTCCATTATTATGGATAAAAAAGATGTGTTAAGGTTGTTGATATGCTCAAAAGTGGAAACTCTTGACAAGCAATAGTTGGTGTCAGCCTTCTTAGTCATAGCAATATCTCTTCATGATCAGTTCTGTTGATAAGTTCGCCAAATGAACCATGATCACTTCATGTTCTACAGGTTACGGGTAGCTTGTCGATGAAAAGATCTGCTGCAAGCATGCTTAGTGGAAAGAAACCTGTCCAGGCAGTGGTTAGCTACATTATATTTTTTCTAGTTTCTTTGAATTTGTCCACCATGTTGATGACTGGGGTTATTTTTCTTGTTTTCAGGCTGCTAATAAGAAACCTGGGACAGCAAAATCTGCTGCAGCAAAAAAGACAGATGGTGGGGCACAATCTAAGGCATCTGCTCCTGAGATTGAAGATGTTGAGGTGATTTGTTCACTGAATTTAGGCCGTTTTGTTATTAGCACATCCCTTAGTGATGAGCATGATTACGCTTATGCAATGAAGTTATTGTTAGTTGTTTAACACTGCTATTTCATCGTACCTTTTTTTCTTGAGAAATTATTTTAGCTTTGTTAAGTCGACTCTTATGTGCCTAACCTATTTTGTCTAAACTGTCATTTTGAAGCCTAATATTTACCAATAGTACTAAAATGATGGATTTTAAATAGTTGTTTTCCGTTTTATGTCTTAGCAATGTATAAATGGTCATTGATTGTTTTTTTGAAGTAATGATTTAACTTGTACTTCTAGATTTTATATTCAACTCAGGCATCGTGTTTCTACCGAGTGGAAACAGCCTCTTGCAGAAATGTAGGGAAAGGCTGCGTACAGAAGACCCAAGTGGGTCAGACCCTTCCACAGACCCTGCGCAAGCAGGAGCTACATGCACTGGGCTGCCCTCTTTTTTCATGCATCGTGTTTATTATTTATTTTTTTTGCAGCCGGGGGAGATGAGTCTGGAAGAAATTGAGGAGAGATTAAGCTCTGCTGTGAAAGTGGAGACAATTTCCCAATTAAAGAGCACTGTCTGGAAAGAGCGCCTTGAAGGTTAGCTACTGCCTTTGTTGCCTATCTTTTTGTTTGTTTTGTTTGGTTTGGAAGGATAAGCTTGAATTATTTTCTTGTTAGACTCAAAAGAGAAATTGTTGTAACTCAGTTTGAGCTGTTATAATTATATTTGATTTCTCTTGCTGTAAATTTATGCTGCTTCCTTTTCTACTGTAAGATCATAACACTGCTCTTTTGGCAGCCATTGGCATGCTCAAGCAAGATGTGGAAAGTCTCTCAGAACTTGATAAGCCTGCTGAACTTCTGATTCGTTTGTTATGTGCTGTGCCTGGATGGAATGAAAAGAATGTCCAGGTACTTACTAGTTGGCAATTGTATTTTGCGGTGAAAATGTCTTTATTTTGAAACACATGTCATGCATCTGCTTTAAATAGTACAGGTGCAACAGCAAGTTATAGAGATCATCACCTATATCGCGTCAACCATGAAGAGATTTCCAAAGAAATGTGTAGTTCTATGTCTTCTCGGTACGGCCTCCTTTCATCTTGTCCATGTGATATGCATTGCGGATTGCACTTGAAAACAAAATTGAGTCTGGCATGGTCAGAGCTTGTGCTTCGTCTCATCAACTTAGAAAGCATAATACCACGTGATGTATCTACAAATATTGTAGCTCTGCACGGGACCTAGGCACTGGGTACCAGATTTGTACTAATGTTGTGCAGTATATCTGTGAATTTCTGAATAGTGAAATGAAGCTAAATGCTAACCACAGATGAAAGATGAAATCCCTTTTGTCTATGTACTGTGGATCCCTTCATTCCTACAGTTATATTGTCTTCTACTTTTGTTTTTGCTTCTTTTCACTTTCTTTCAACTTATTTTCCTCTGTTTTGCTTCGCTTTGTGTGTTCTTGAGGGTTTCATCTATAGCCTACCCAACTTTCTTGGGACTAAAAGGTTTTGTTCTTGTTTGTTAGTGTTGCTTTGTATTATGTTATGTTGCATTTTGTAGCATATATTTGAGCTCAGTTGCATTGTCCATCTTACTCATGTTGATTTAATGAAATTTAAACCTTCTTGGATTGCAATTTTCTCAGGCATAAGTGAAAGAGTTGCTGATATCAAGACTCGATCCCATGCAGTGAAATGTCTCACTGCCTTTTGTGAGGCTGTAGGTCCTGGATTCGTGTTTGACAGGGTAAGAGTCGTTGTCATGCTTTGTTTTTTTGCATTGCTTCAATGAGAATTTTAATTTATCATTAACGAATTTTGGTGTATGACTTGTCAATCATCTTTTTAATTTTAATGCAATGTTTCTACAAGTACCATGCAGTTGTTTGCATAGAATTTTCTTGTTGGATGTCCAACAACCAACATAATTATCTGTACCCCTTTTATAGCTATACAAAATAATGAAGGAGCACAAGAATCCAAAGGTTCTTAGTGAGGGTGTTCTTTGGATGGTCTCTGCTGTAGAAGACTTTGGGACCTCCAATCTAAAGCTGAAGGTGCACTTAATTCTGCATGTTTGGACTTTACTTTCTGAGTGAATACACTCTTGTTCTCAGTATTTTTTGTCGTTCCAGGATATGATTGATTTTTGCAAAGACATTGGTCTTCAATCTAGTGCTGCTGCAACAAGGAATGCAACTATAAAATTAATTGGGATGCTGCATAAGTTTGTGGGACCAGGTTATTTTCTTATTTTGTGATTCAATCATATTAATAAAGAATGTACATTGTTTTTCAAATGAACCTTCCTGCAGATATCAAAGGCTTTTTAAGTGATGTCAAACCAGCACTTCTCAGTACCCTTGACGCCGAGTATGAAAAGAATCCATTTGAGGTATGCTGCGTCTATCACTGTTTTGGAATTTTTTTCTCACTTAACTGATTCTCACAATGTCATAATGTTAATTTGGCTCAACTAAAAGGGTGCTGCGGCTGCACCAAAAAGAACAGTTAGAGTTTTGGATACCACATCTTCAACATCTGCTGGCTCGTCTGATGGGCTGCCGCGGGAAGACATTAGTGCTAAAATAACACCTACTTTGTTGAAAAACTTGGGGAGTCCAGACTGGAAGGTATTAGAAACTTATGTGGTCTCTCGTTGACTTATTTGATTTGTCTCGCAAGGTATCCAGCATCTTATTTTGATATTGCTCATCTTAATTGTCAGATACGTCTGGAGTCCATAGATGCAGTCAACAAAATTGTGGAGGAGGCCCACAAACGCATTCAGCCTACTGGAACAGGTCTGCAGTCTGTCTATGTCAAACTACTATTAAATATATATTTTTGAGTTATGTTCATAGAATGTTATCTTGGCCAGCCTACTGGAACAGTTCTGCAGTCTATGTCAAAGTACTATTACATAGGTATTTTTTATTATTCATGACTTGTTATCTTGGCTTGCCCATCTTGACGCTGCAGTTGAACTATTTACCGCGCTCAGAGGTCGTCTTTATGACAGCAACAAAAATTTAGTTATGGCAACCTTGTCAGCTATTGGTGGCCTTGCCTCTGCTATGGGCCCTTCTGTTGAAAAATCCAGCAAGGTTTGTAATGAACTGAACTGTTATCTTTATACTTTTGCATGTTATTTTTGTATGACATTACCTGACAATTGTTTGTTCTGAAGGGTATTTTGGCAGATGTGCTGAAGTGTCTTGGTGACAATAAGAAACACATGCGGGAATGCACATTGACTTCTCTAGATTCATGGGTTGCAGCTGCCCAACTCGATAAGATGGTTCCGTATATTATAGTGACTTTGGGTGATCAGAAAATGGGTTCAGAAGGGCGAAAAGATCTTTTTGATTGGTTGTCTAAGCATGTTTCGAAAATGAGTGACCCAGCTGAGGCTTTGCCTTTAATGAAGTCATCTGCATCGTCATTGATGGTATTTAGTCTAATACTGAATTGTTCTGTTTGCATTTATTTGATTTGTTGCTGGTCGCAGTTCATTTGAAGTTTAAATTGGTCATGTCTTTTTGTTTGACAGGATAAATCTTCTGAGGTCCGTAAAGCTGCTGAGACATTTATGAATGAAGTCCTCAAGATTTGTGGCCAAGAAGTGGTATGGTTATTTCACAAATTTGTTTATTCACCTGTCCATGAGTGTTGATGCTTTTCCCTTTACCTGAATATATTATTTGGTGCAGGTTGCAAAGAACTTGAAAGATTTGCCATCACCTACTTTGTCCATTGTAGCAGAGAGGTTAAAGCTTACCAATATACATGAAGGTACATTGCAGAATCTTTATTTGTGATGTAATTGATTTGTTTGCGAAAGATAAGTTTTGTGCTGACGCGCTGCTATTGCTGCTTCACGTAAACAGGATTTTCTGATTCTGTTAAGATGGTAACGACAAGCATGAGCTTGCCATCAAGAGCTGGTTTGAAGAGCAGCAAACATGGTCTTAACGACCGGGGAGCTAATTTGGGCAAAGCTGTTTCTCAAGTACATATCTATGCTTGTAGTCATTATGGAAAGTAATATCTGTTTTCTAATTGTCACACCCCTTTATCAGAGAGGACTTCCAGCTAGGGCATCTGTTACTATGGTTTCTACCCAAGACCATGTACAGTCTCAGGCGTTATTTAACATTAAGGACTCAAACAAGGTATGCTATCATCTGTTGCTGCTTCATCTTGGTTTACGTACATGGCTCATATAGCTATATATATTGTTCAGGAAGAGAGGGAGAGACGTGTTCTGGTTAGGAAATTCAAGTTTGAAGAACCACGACGGGAGCAAATTGATGAACTAAAGGTTTGTTGGACCTCCATAAAGCACCTTGGGCAAATTTGTGATATTTGTTCCTGTGGCATTTTAGCTTGGATGTAAACTTTGTAGTCTGTACAGTCTCATAGCATTTTACTCCCTCTGATCACGAATTTATGATGTTCTGACCTTAATTTTTCTGAGAGAAACTGACGAGAAATTTTGACCTGTGGACAGTACAAATTTCCTGTCAGGAATGCCATTAATTCCTGAACGGAGGGAGTAAATGTCTAATTGGACATTTACATTTGATTCTTAGATGTACCTTTTCTTCCCTTGAGCACTGATATGTTCTATCTTTGCTCTGTGTGGTATAATTTACAACTGCGTGAAATTGTAGTTAATTTCCTTTGAATTACATATTATTGGCAGATTGATTTGTTTAAGCATTTCCGGGAAGATGTAAGCTTGCGATTATGGAACTCAGACTTTAAGAGGCAGATAGATGGTATTGAATTGCTTCAGAAGGTTGGAAGTTGATCAATCCTTGAAAAACTCATCTCTGTATAGCACAAGTGATTCAATATTGTGACACCCAGTGAGTTCTTATGTTGTGCTGCTGCAATTTTGCAGGCGTTGCCTTCAAGTGGGAAAGAAGTTATCGAGCTTCTTGACATACTTTTAAGGTGGTTTGTCTTGCGCTTTTGCGAATCTAACACAACATGTTTGTTGAAGGTGAGTAGATAGTAGTCTTCATAGAAATACATGCTGGTCCTGTCTCTTTTTGTTGCTGCATGAGAACCTAACCAGTTTCTGTATCTTGTATTTTTTGACTTGTAGGTGCTTGACTTTCTTCCTGAGCTATTTGATGTTCTAAAAGAACAGTCTTACATGTTAACTGAAGCTGAAGCTGCAATTTTCCTTCCTTGCCTTATAGAAAAGGTATTGCTGATAATTTAGCTGAAAAATTGATTAGTGCAATTTTTTATAGTTGCATAAAATACATTTATGCCCAACCGATTTTTGTCTTGCAGTCCGGTCATAATATTGAGAAAGTTAGGGAAAAAATGGGGGAGTTGATAAAGCAAATGGTGACCATTTATTCTCTTCCCAAACTACTTCCCTATATTTTGGAGGGACTCCGTTCCAAGAATAATCGGACGAGGATAGAATGTGTTGATATAGTTGGATACTTCATTGATCATCATGGGACTGAGGTATGAATCCCTATCTTCCTCTCTTTGCTGCCAGATGTCTTGCCTACTTATTGGAGATGCTTGTTTGTTCTTCTTGCAGGTTAGTGGCTTGATGAAGAACTTGCCCTCTGTTGCAGCATTGACAGCAGAGCGTGATGGTGAGATCAGGAAAGCTGCTCTTAATACACTTGCTACTGCCTACAAGAACCTTGGTATGCCCCCAACATTTTTTATTTGACTTTATTGCATTGCTCATTTTTTACTTCCTTTTTGGTATGTACCTAGTCACCTGCAGCTCCTTGCAAACTCTAATTATATGATATTTCTGTTTTACTCGGTCCAAGATGAAAATGTTTGCTTAAGTACCAAATTAATGCTTGGCCACGTTAACAGGATTTTATTTATGTTGCACAATATTAGGTGCTATGTATTTGCAAGACTCATTATACTATTGTGGCCAAACAGGGGATGATGTATGGCGGTATGTTGGAAAACTTTCGGATGCCCAAAAAAGCATGCTTGATGATAGGTTTAAATGGAAGGTTTGTTTCCATCACTCAATATACCTCATTTAGTTTTTCTAGTGCAATGTTATAAATATTACTTGATTCAACTAACGGGTTTAACATCTTGTTTTTGATTGTATGCCAGGCTCGAGAAATGGATAAAAGGAGAGAAGGAAGGCCTGGTGATGCTCGAGCAGCTTTGAGGCGTTCAGTCAGAGAGAATGGGTTTCTTCTTTGTTCCCATGATACATAAAGGTTGTGGTGATTTCTATTTTATTTATTAATATTTGTCATTTTGTTGATGTAGGTCTGATATAGCAGATCAAAGTGAAGTAGTTTCTCGCTCAGTTGCTGGATCAATGATCTCTAGGTCCTCCGCTATCTTGACATGATATTCGTAAATTTTTCATATTTCATTACCTAACTCAGTTGTGTATGATCGTTTACAATAGGGACAACTATGGCTATGCTGATGCTCACATGGATAGGCATTTGGTACCTAGGCAGATGGCTTCAGCAACACCCAGTCCCGTAGATTGGCGTGAAGCTCTTGATATTATTGCTTTGGGGTTTCCTGATCAGGTCATGTTGTTGCTCCCTTGTAGAGTTCACTTTATATCGTTGAGGCTGTGCTCATTTTTCTTTTATTGTGTATATGTACCTTGATTTTGGAGCATTTTTTCTCTGTATTTGTACATGCACTGTTTAAGCACAATTGTTGTCCTGAAATATTCCGTTAGCTTATGCAGTCTGTCGAAGGCATGAAAGTCATATGCCATGAGCTTACCCAGGCTGCTGACCCTGAAAACACGATGCTTGAAGAGCTCATTAAGGAAGCTGACAGATTAGTTTCATGCTTGTCTGTTATGGTAAGTATCCATGTTTTTTCATGTTACATTTTCTCACGGTTTGTTTCTCTTTCCACTATGCTAACTCTTTCTGTTGTCATGAACCTTTCAGGTTCCAAAAACCTTCAATTTTAGCCTATCTGGGGCTTCGTCAAGATCTTGCAAATATGTCCTGAATACACTAATGCAGGTTTGTTGACTTGTTTGGTTGTTGATCTTGCAAATATGCAAACCTATTTTATCGTATAAAAAATTAAATGAAATAAAATAATCTTGGCTATTTTCCCAGACATTCCAGATCAAACGTCTTGCACATGCTGTGAAGGAGTGTACCCTGGACAACCTTATCACAGAGCTACTACTTTGGCTTTTAGATGAAAGGGTTCCTCTTATGGACGATGGCAGTCAGCTACTCAAAGCGCTGAATGTTTTAATGCTTAAAATCCTGGTGAGTATATTTTTTTTGTGCTCTGCTTTGTTTCTTGCCTATGTTTTCTTCAATGGTTTTGCTTAAAACAGGATAATGCCGAGAGAACATCCTCGTTTGTTGTTCTAATTCATTTATTGAAGCCGTTGGATCCTTCAAGATGGCCCTCACCTACACCATCAGAGTCTCTTGCTGTAAAAAACCAGAAGTTTTCAGACTTAGTGGTCAAATGCTTAATTAAATTGACTAAGGTATGTGACCTTTGATTTTTCATGAAATTTCTACAGGACATAAAGTCTGACAGTGCAATTCATCTTTCAGGTTCTCCAGAGTACAATATTTGAAGTTGAACTTGATCGAATTCTTCAGAGCATTCACATTTATTTGCAAGAACTGGGTATGGAAGAGATACGAAGAAGGTTGGTGCCTCTTCCTCTCGAAATCGACTTAGCTGTTTATTTTTGTTTTGGGATTCGAGCTCATATCTATATTTGGCATATTCCACAGAGCTGGTGCTGATGACAAGCCACTAAGAATGGTCAAAACGGTGTTGCATGAGCTTGTCAAGCTTCGTGGGACAGCAATAAAAGGTCACCTTTCAATGGTTCCTATAGATGCTGAACCTCAGCCAATAATTCTAGCATATATCGATCTAAATCTTCAGGTAAAAATTGCATTCTCACTTGGTTAACCAAAATTTTAACTGTTGGTTTTAAACTCTGAATTATTCAACATGTCACTCCCCCAATGCAAATTGTTTCGTCGTCCTAGACTCTTGCAGCAGCTAGAATGTTGACACCATCTGGTCCAATGGGTCAAACTCACTGGGGTGATGCTGCATCAAACAGTTCAAATCCGTCTACTCATTCAGCTGACGCTCAGTTAAAGGTGCAATCATCCTCTGTTATTTTTTAAACTTGAAACTTGTTCACGTTAGTGATATTTAACAGGGAAAATTTTCAGTGCAAATAGACAATTGAGTGTAATGGTGCAATCATGAAACTCTATTTGTCAGATCCTGATCTAAAGGCTGTCCTTCCTCCCACTATTAGATAGGTGCCCTTTTTTTGCACACGGCCTACACAGGCTTACAATTTTTCGAAACAATCATTTCCTCTTCCTTGCAGCCTCCAATCGCTCCGTTCCCTCGCTCCATATCCGTTAGTCACTTGTGTGCCGCCGTGCTTGCCCCATTGTCTGTGATGCAGTGGTTAAGGCGACACCTAGCTGTCCATGCATTCTGGCTTGGACGCCATGGCTGATCAACTCGCCTGGCCACCGTCGCCTCCTATGATGCTGACCTACTGGTGTCCTAACTGGTCGCCTATGCGTCCAGGCGCTCTTTTAAAACACTGCCACTACTATATTCCCCTCCTGTCCCCTCCTCCACCACTTGTTGGAAATTTGGCACTGGTTCTCATTGTCCAGCAGCCCTTCTATTCCCTTTCTTATATTGGGGTACATGTGTAGTCCTAGGACTTTACCCACAGTTCGACTAGGACTCTTTATTTCTGCTCTACTAGAACTCTTTAAACCTATTTGAAAACTGCAGAAACTATTTTTATCCCTAGGAATCTATTTCTTTCCTAGACTAGAGTCCTAGTTCAGTACGAGAGGACTCCTCAGCCGCACCTGTCAAGCCCCAATCCGACTAAGACTCATATTCCAAAAACAAAATTAACTCTAACACCCCTTTCCACCACGCCTGGACCACAACCCTCGATTAAGTTTCTCATTGTCACTCTGTCCTCAGTTCCCATAATAAGTACATAATGAGTTCCTGATTGCTCTGCCATGCGACCTCAGAAAGTGCAAGTATAGGTTGAAGTTTGACTGCGTAGGAGGTAGCGTAGAACAATGCATTATGATGGCCACCTCAGTTCTATCATTATTACATGAAATTAAAAAAACAGAGATTTGCTGACAGGGGCCTTTCCTATGTTTAAGGGTGTTCCGCACAAAAGTACAAATTGACACAGGGTTTAGGGAAGCTATATATATGGCACAGTTTGGGGAACTGTTGCCCTCTGATACGGATAAGACTGTTGAAATTTTATGTTTGTGCCATTGACTCAATTGTTTGTTTCCACTGAAAATTTCCCATATTTCACATTTATGAATTGGCTAGTTCTAATGATTACAATTACATCACATGATGTTTTTTCTTTGAACAGCAAGAGCTTGCTGCTGTCTTCAAGAAAATTGGTGACAAGCAAACATGTACAACTGGTCTTTATGAACTGTACCGAATAACCCAGCTCTACCCAAAGGTATTATTTAGTGTGCAAATGATGATTTACAACATATCAGATATGCATCTACTGCTTGGGAATAAACCATTGTCCTGTTGGGGCCTGGTGGGCCAAAGAGTTTTAATTGCCTAGTGACAGCATTTAAACCTTTTGTTCTGGAATTTAATTTCTTGGGAAAATAAATTCAAAACTTGGTAATTTGATGCTTTCGTTTTTAGTTAGTTCACTTGTCATGTATTTCATTGATAGTTTATCACGTGCTGAGCTGTCTGTTTCTGTTCTACTGCCTTATCCTAAACATTGTTCTTTTCAGGTTGATATATTTGCTCAGCTTCAGAATGCAAGCGAAGCATTTAGAACCTATATCAGAGATGGGCTAGCTCAGGTTTATACCTGTCACTTAATGGGGTTTGAGGTCTTTTTCATATTTTTAATTGAGATTGATGAAATCCATGTTTATGATGCAGGTGGAGAAAAACACAGCAGCTGGAAAGGCACTGTCTAGTCTTCCTTTATCCACGCCTCCTCCAATCGCATCAATACCCTCTCCAAAATTTGCACCTTCTCCTGTTCACACAAAATCAATAGATGGCAGAACAGATTCTAACGATGACACTAGCAGTGAGACACAACCCTTTAGAGAAGGAGAACATGATTCTAGGTTCAATTCTACCGACCCACAGACTGATAGATACCAAACATCAGGTTTCCATCCTTCAATTCCTTTGCAACTTCCCGTATTGTTGTCCATACTTGTCAATATAGTTATTTTTTTCTTCTGATGTTGGAATTATTATTTTGGTGAGAGCAGGGACATTGGATGCTCTTAGGGAAAGGATGAAAAGCATTCAAGCTGCTGCTGTAGGTCATTTTGATGGAACTCAAGCTAGGCCTCTAGCAAGTATGAACGGTAACATCCTGCATGGGGCAACACGATTAGTTGGTGAACCCCAGCAACAAAGTAATATTCCGCCTATGGATGAGAGAGCGTTGTCTGGGTTGCAAGCACGAATGGAAAGACTAAAGAGTGGCTCTATGGAACCGCTCTGAATACAGTCACAGAATGAGATACCAGCCATTGTAATTCATTGTAAATTTGACGCATAGCTAAGGTGTTTGTAGATATAGGTATGTGAGATGCACTACCTTACGCGGGGCTGACATTTCACAACCCCGGTGGGTTGGGCCCATTCTTGCAGAGTTTTGTGGTGCGGTTTTAGATAAGGTAGCCAGATGTTTGGCTTGTAGCTTGCCTTAGAAGGCCTGATTAGTACTGATATTTTCTGCCTGATGCTGTTTTCATGTGGTGTACAGTAATAGATGTTAGCATTTTAAATTAACAGCAACTGTTGTCTGTGCATATAAATAACTTTTATGAGTGCCATAGAGATTTTGTATCTAATCTTAGATACGTCATGTTGGATCAATTCAGCATGACCGCCGAGGACCGCTTAATACCATATTCTTTTTGTTTTTAATTGTATGTAATCATAGTATTATTTTGGCATGAAGTATTTTTTATATTCAATTCTGTTATCGGTTTATCATACTGTTCTCCCAGTTTCCACATGATGATAGGTAGCCTCCCAGCTTGACGAACTTTCACGTGACGTATGTTTTCTTCCCAGCTGGTGGGCGTAGTGGAAGTAATATTTGTTCAGGCCTCTTACCAGATACTCTCTGCTCGTTCTAGATATATAATGTTTAGGTCAACACATAATATTTAATATTGGTTAGTTTAATTCTAAAATAATGAAAGGGGCCTTGGCGCAGTGATGAAGCTGTTGTCTTGTGATTATAAAGTCACGAGTTCGAGTCCTGAAAACAGTCTCTTATAGAAATAAAAGGAAAGACTGCTTAAAAAACAAGTGGATCGGTCTCTTGTTCAGACAATGCGCAAGTGGCAGTTACATGTGCCAAGCTGTTCTTTCTCATTTTTTTAGTTTAATTTTAAACTAATCAGTGTTAAATATTTTAGAATGGAGAATGAAAGTAATATATACTTCATGGAGTAATATGTTGACTGTAATCATCTTGAGGTCCCTTTTAACTGCTAGAGGCGTTGTTTTCGACTAGTCAACGCGCACCCTTAGCAACAGTAATCTGTGCGTTTCAGGTGGTGTGTTTTTTCTGCAGCGCATGGCATGGGCGTGCTTGACTAACCCCGTCTTTCGAGCAAGTGCATAGCTTACCAGATGATCCGTTCTTCTACTGGACAACCTCCAAAATGTCAGTCAGTGCAGTTACCCTCCTCCTCCTCTTCCATATATTAGACTCGATGCGCGCGGGATTCCGGCGCACCGTGTAGCATCAAAAAAAAATCCAGCATGTTTACGTCGCATCTCTAACTCGGGACCTTCCTGAACGACGGCGACGGACGGCAGAATCCGCATGTTGTCCATTCACGCTAATAGGAAATTTGGGGATGGGCAACCAACGCTATTTCTCAAATCAGAGTTAGAGTTAGAATCAGGTTGTCCATTCACTTCAATTCCTCAAACCCAACACGGCAACACCAGTCTTATTATGACCCGAGTTGGTGACGCTTGTTGCAGCTATAGATTCGATAGGTACCAGGAAAAAGACAACCGCACACGGGTATGACATGTGGCCGTAAGTTGCGCACAGAAACGGAAACCATTTTCACCCACACATGCGTGTGTATCCATATCTATCATCAACATAATCTACCAAGCTGCACCTGGTTGAAAGATGTAAGTGTCCATCTCTGGCTCACACTGCAATGCCTTCATCTTATCCAAGAGATCAAACACCTGACTGGGCTCCTAACCACGTTAAGCAATGCATGGAAGGTCCTTACTGACGGAGATAGCCCCCTGCCTAACATAGCATCAAACATTTCCATAGGATGTTGAACACGATGAGCCTTGCAAAGAGGCCAAATGAGGGAGTTGAAAGTGGCTGTGTCCGGGGGCAACCCCCTTGTCCTCCATACTCTGGAGTCTGGACAAGTGCTTTCGCCTCATCCACACACCGTCCTTTGGCGAGCGCATACACAACTGCATTGTACACTTTCCTGTCTGGTACAATGCCAACCTCCTTCATGAGGTTAAAGAACTTCATGACACAGTCCGAGCTCCCAGCTTTTGAGAAGCATGAGATCATGCTCCCATACGACACGACGTCCCTCTCAATACCTTTGATCTCCATGGAGTTCCAAAACCAATTCGCCTCCCGCACGCTGCATACAATGTTGAAGCTCTTGGTCCCGACGGGGAACTGTTAGGTTCTGACTCAGTTAGGATCAATGTTAAGAACATCTAATCGGTGAAACTGAGACTTAATCAATCTGTAACCTAATCATTTGGTCTAATCTAACAATCAAACATGTGAAACAGATTATAGCACTTAGGAATAAAACACATTAAGAGGTTTAGATATGGATTACCTTCACTGGATCCACTTGAAGCCATAGGGCTCAAATGGATGGTCGTAGGAGTAGGATTTGACGCGGTGGCGGCGAGTGCCGGTACGGCCTTCCCCTCACTTCGCGGCTGATTAGATCGGGTCTAGGTTTTGGGGAGAGATTGAGCTCCTGATCGACTTGTCAAAAATGGAGCCCCGACCTCTCCCCTCTTTTTATTGTTGCACGTGTGAGAGGAGGCCGCACCGTAACAGAAACGGTTGCGCCCCCGATCAGGGCGCGTGAAGGAGAAAGACTCGGAGGGGGGATGTGGTTGTTGCCCACGTCACCCCCCTGAGATCATATCGGCTAACATTCTCCCCCTTGATCTCAGGACCTTAACTAATTGTCTTATTTTCTAAATTTAATCTTACACATATTTCCTTTGCTTTGACATAAGGGCACGACGCATCGAAACAGCTATTTAAGCACTGTTCGACTCGACGACCACGATATATCTTACAATTAGAAATAGTCTTGCACTTTGATGGCCCCTTAGAATCTAGGATATTGTCACAGGGTCTCCCTTAAACCCATGCCGGCTACATGTTCTCTGAACACGTTGGGTGGGAGGCCCTTAGTTAGCGGATCCGCAAGCATTTGCTTAGTACTAATATGCTCGAGACTGATAGTGTGATCCTAGATTTTCTCTTTCACAACATAGTATTTAATGCCGATGTGTTTGGCAGCACCACTCGACTTGTTGTTGTGAGAGTACATAACTGCTGGCTGATTATCGCAGTATAACTTAAGTGGTTCATGGATACTGTCGACCACTTTAAGACCGGGAACAAATTTCTTAAGCCAAGATGTCTGCCCGGTGGCCTCATAACAAGCAACAAATTCAGCATACATTGTGGACGATGTAGTGATTGCTTGTTTGGAGCTTTTCCACGATATAGCTCCATTCGCGAGGGTGAATATGTAACCTGATGTGAATTTCTTAGTATCCACACAACCCGCGTAATCTAAATCTGAATAGCCCACTATTTCTAGTGACTCAGTCTTGCTATATGTCAGCATGAGGTGCTTAGTGCCCTGTATATATCTTAATGCCTTCTTAACAACTTTCCAGTGATCTAATCCTGGATTACTTTGGTATCTGCCAAGCATCCGAGTCATAAAAGCTAAGTCAGGGCGTGTACAAACTTGAGCATACATCAAGCTTCCGACAGCAGAAGCATAAGGAATTCCTTTCATCTGATCCACCTCATATTGATTCTTAAGCGATTGAGTATTCGAAAATCTATCGCCTTTAACTATTGGAGCAGGCGAGGGCTTACTAGCATGCATACCGTACTTTCTAAGTACGTTTTCTAAGTATGCCTTCTGAGATAGTCCTAAAACCCCCTTAACACGATCCCGGTGTATCTCAACCTCTAAAACACATGTCGCTTCACCTAGATACTTCATATCAAAGTTCGAGGATAAAAACTTCTTAGTTTCTAAGAGTATGTTGACATCACTGCTTGGTAATAGTATGTCATCAACATAAAGAACTAAGAAAATGAACTTTCCATTCTTAAACTTAGCATAAATGCAGTTATCCTCCTCATTCTCCTTAAATCCAAACTTTCTAATGACTTTATCGAACTTGAGATACCATTGTCTTGAAGCTTGCTTAAGACCATAAATGGACTTCTTCAAGTGACATCCCATATGTTTATTATCCTTAACGACAAAACCCTTCGGTTGTGATATATAGACGTCCTCATATAAATCCCCATTAAGGAATGCCGTCTTTACATCCATTTGGTGCAATTCTAAGTCATAATGCGCTACTAATGCCATGATGATTCGAAAAGAATTCTTAGAAGACACGGGGGAGAAGGTCTCATTATAATCAATACCCTCCCGTTGAGTGAATCCCTTAGCCACAAGTCTGGCTTTATACTTTTCGATCTTCCCTTTGGAATCACGCTTAATCTTGTAGACCCACTTACAGCCTACTGTTTTTGCTCCTTTAGAAATCTCTACTAAGTCCCATACCTTGTTGGCACTCATGGAACTCATTTCATCTTCCATGGCCTTACGTCATTCAAATGACTGAGGTCTCCCCATGGCATCTTCGTAAGAGGCGAGATCATACTCCATCTTAATCTCTTCACTCAAGTAGACCTGATAATCATCCGGAATGGTCGATCATCTTACTCTTTATGATCTTCTTAATTGAGCATCATATGAGGGTGGAGTCTGTTGTTGAATCTCATCTTGTTCGACCATATGCTCAATAGGCTGAGGAGGTGGAACCTCACTCAAGTCCGTTGCGGCCGACGGAGGTGCAACAACAGGTGTTGTGTCACCAGTGGCTGGTACCGGTGGCACAACAACAGCAGGTAGAGTGAAATATGACTCTTGAGTCATTGGAGCGGGTAAACTAGTTCGTTCCTCTTCAAGGCCTATTTCTCGCTGTACCATGCTCCCCCTGATCATAGCGTCTTCTAAGAATACGGCATGTCGTGTTTTTATAAACTTAGTATGCCGATCTGGACAATAGAATCTAAAACCCTTAATTTTCTCAGGATAGCTAATGAAATGGCAACTAACTGTTCTAGATTCTAGTTTGCTAATGTTTGGGTTAAACATCTTAGCCTCAGCTGGCCAACCCCAAATATGAAAATAATTTAATGAGGGCTTACGACCTGTCCACATCTCATACGGCGTCTGAGGTGCTGACTTAGTGGGAACCCGATTAAGCACATGAATGGCGGTCTTTAACGCCTCCATCAATAGGCTAACCGGTAACGTAGAATAACTTAGCATGCTTCTTACCATGTCCATAAGCGTACGGTTTCTACGTTCTACAACACCGTTCTGCTGAGGTTCACCCGGTGTAGAACACTGAGCGACTATGCCATGTTCCTGTAGAAAACTTGCAAAGGGTCCAGGAACCTGACCATATGGGGTATGCCGACCATAGTACTCACCTCCACGATCGGATCTTACTAACTTAATCTTAACATTGGCTGATTTTCTACTTCATCCTTAAATATTTTAAATTTATCCAATGCTTCGGATCGCTCCTTGATTGGATAAATGTAACCATAACGAATGTAATCATATGTGAATGTTATGAATGAGTCATATCCGTCTACAGAGACTACGGGAAATGGACCACAAATGTCTGTGTGAATAATTTCTAAAATACCCGTGCTACGTATAGCGTTCTTCTTAATAGTCTTAACAAATTTTCCTTTAATGCAATCATTGCATTCTTCTGAATTTTAAAAGTCTAAGTGAGGTAAGATCGATTGAGATACTAAGCGTTCGATCCTCCCTCTCGAAATATGGCATAAGCGACAGTGCCATAATTTTGACGATGTTTCGAAATTAATTCTTTTGCGCTTGTTTCTTTCTAAGTCATTCTTAGCGGAAATTTGATCATTACTTAAAGTGTTCACATTATCATGGATGGATAACAAATAAAGCATGTCTTGTCTGAAGGCAAAACCCACAATCTTATTATTCAAACTAATAGAACATTTATCTTTGCTAAAATGGCATACAAATCCACAATCATTCAAACATGAGACTGATATCAAATTTTAAACTAGGAACATAAAGAGCATAATGAAGCCTAAGTACAAAACCACTACTAAGTCTTAGAGGATAAGTCCCAATGGCTTCAACCTCAGCTTCACGGACATCAGCGACTTTGATGGTCCTTTCACCCCTTCTTATAGTCCTCATCATACTTAATCCTTGTATAGAGTTACAAACGTGCACAGTTGCACCTGAGTCAATCCACCAAGTAGATCGTGAATAAGCTAAATACAGAGACTCATTTACTAAAGTGATAACATCATTACCATTCTTGGAACACCACTTGACAAAACCAAAGCAGTCCTTCTGGCGATGTCTAAAATCTTTGCAAAACTTGCACTGATCTGCCTTTAGTTTAGGACTAGAGGACTGAGGAGCTGTCCCTTTGCCCTTAGAGGAGGAGCCATGTACTTTAAATGATGGTGGTTTGGTAAAGTAGGTCTTTTCCTTCCCTTTTCACTTACCCTTACCTTTGGCTAAGTTGATGGAGTCTCCACCCTTACCTTTTATGCGCTCCTCCTCCTGAACGCACATAGCCATGACCTTTTCCAATGTCCAACTATCTTCATTAGAGTTGTAATTGATTACAAAGGCCTCAAAGTCCTTGGGAAAAGACATGAAGATGAAATGTACAAGCATCTCATCAGGCATGGCTAGGTTAAGAGTCTTGAGGTTTGCATTCAAATTATTCATTTTAAGAATGTGATCTCTCACACCTTCACCAGTGTATCTCTCATTAACAAGCCTCTTGAGAAGGGTGTTTGCCAATGTTTTAGTGGAGCCTGTATACTGGCTTTTGACCTTGGCAAGGTACTCAGTAGCCAGGTCACAGTCAGGGATAGCTCCTCTTATGAATTCAGAGATGGTGGTCTTAATGACCATGAGGCATTTTTTGTTGGATTCATCCCAAGTCTCAAGGTCCTTAGCATAATTTTCTTTAAGCTTAATGTACTCCTCTTTTCTTATTGCAAATTCCTCATCTGTTTTCTCATTATGGGCAAAAGGAACAGAAGGATCAACTGGACGATCCTTTCTAAGGCATAGATCAAGGTTTGCAATCGCTAAGTTCATTCTGAGTCTCTCATTCCATGTCCCATAGTTATGACCCGTGAGGGTCTCTATGGAGGCAATGAGACTTACCACATTGGAGGCACCTTAATAAAACAAATGTAGGGGGTTAGGAAAACAGCTAAAATAAACATTTTATGCAGCAAATGCTTAAAATAATACTCAAAATGATCAGAAATGGCATAAAATGTTTTTCACGTTAGTTACTCAACAAAACCATTTCACTTAAACAATATGAAAATATTTCACGTTGGTTACTCTAAATACCATGAACATGTCAAAACAAATTACAAATTTTTCTGAAATTAAACTTAAGCATGGCAAAATTAAATTTTCACGTTGGTTACTCATTTAATTTCCATGCAAAAATATACACACACTTAAAATTTTAGCAAATTTAAATTTTCACGTTGGCTACTTATTTAAATTTACTAAATAACAGCGGAAGCTTAATTAAATTAATTTTTTAAATTTCTTAAATTAATTGCAAAAATACTCAATAGTAATTAATTGAATTAAATAACTAAGAAAATATACTTAAAACAATAATTACCAGAAAATTACAGAAAATATTCACTCAAAAATTCACACAATCATTACACAAAATTTCTTAAATTTTCTCAGCTATTTAATTAATTTTCTAACCATTTTCTTAATTTTTGAAATTAATTTTCCATTTTAAGCATATTTTGAAAATGAAAAAAATACCTAAATAGCTAACTGGGCCTAATCCTTTTAGCCCACTGACTAAAGTGGCCCAGCCCAAAAGAAATTAAAATCTGGAAAAATGAAAAGAGCAGCCCAAGTGGCCCATAACGCCCTCCCGCATGGGCTCCGCTAGCCAACGCGGCGCGCGGCGTGCGCTAAGGGCCGTCAGATCCAGATCCGACGGCCAGTGTTATCCGGCGCTTTATAACGTAAATGAATCTCGATCGTTCTTTTGCGATCAGATGGCTCAGCGCCGAAGTCGGGGGGTATTTAAGCCGGCGAGCGGCGCGGGCGCTAACCCTAGTGCCATTTTTCCTCATCTCTTCTCTCTCTTCACTCCGAGCGGCGGCGAGCCCGAGCGAGGCGGAGCACTCCGCAGCGTGCTCCGCCGCGCCGCTCCGCTCGCCGGCGAGCGAGTCCGCCGCTAGGTGGCTCGTCACCGGCAGGGAGGTCCCGTCGGCTAGGGTTGAAACCCTAAAGTCGGCGAGACAGTTCCGATCGTGCGGGACTTCCGGCGCCGCCGCACCCTCGTCGGTGCGGTCGGTTGGCCGTTGAAGGAAACCGTCGCGCGCCGGATCTGTGCCGGATCTGACCGCCGTGGGGACTGGATTATAGAGGCATACCACATCGTCTCGTTAGACCTATGACCCTGAGACAGCGCTACCAGTTCTACAGTCAAGTGTCCTGCGAAATGTTGCCACATACAACGTAATGAAGGACGTCGGATTTGGGTCTTTATAGGCGGGTGTATGTGTCGAGTTATCCGGACAGTGTTTGATTCGAATCACCGTCCCTCGCGGTTATTGAGTACCGCTTTCTTACTTGTTGTGACGTAGTAATCAAGTTGTGTGAGAACAGTTTGCAAAGTTTTAATTGCTGCTATGATTGTTGGAATTGCATGAAAACCTTGTTTGAAGTAGAGATAGAGCAAACTAAAGTTAATTTCCACCTTGGGACACGTAACATTGGAATGAAGCGTTTCTTGTTTGATTGTGGAGTTCCAATGTTGTTGGACGCAAGACACTACTGTGATGGCTAAAAATCTAAAAGTTAAGGATGAACTTGTAGGCGAGTCTTTTTCCAAAATTACATGTTTAGGTCTTAAGTTACTTTCATGTAGAGTTGCATATTTTAGAAGAGACGGTTAAGTCTTGTTGAGCCTTTGTGCCCACTCTTGCTATATGAGTGGTTTTGTAGGATAACATCGATGCTATAAAGAAGGTTATCTAGTGAGACTCGGAAACTTCCAAGTCGGGTAACACATGGAGAACCTAGTCGCTGCCATGTCTTCGTGTTTCTAGCGAGAGGAGTCCGCGGGCTGGACCTCTTCTTGAGCGCTCCTTAGTTATTCGACGTGAGCTGTTTATAGACTTCCGCTGTAGCTAATTTATGTAAATTATTTATAAAGAACATTTGTAAGTTTCCGCTTTTAATTTATGTAATGCAGTGATCCTTATATGTGTGTTGTTGGGTGCCATATAACACGACATCACCCAATGCGATTCCCGGGCGGGTGGCTCGGCCCGGTGACACGGGTCGGGGTCCCCCACAGCGGGTCAGTGAGAAGGATACCATAGCGTACGGGTCAGGGACGTGGGTACGTACGCATGACGTATGGGTCCTCTGTGTGGGACACGGTATGGTACGTATGCTACTAACCGGATGTACGGTATGCGTACGCCAGTACTGAACGTACGAACGTGGCTAAGAGGGGACGTTTCTGTCTTGGCGTTAACCGACGAGGACATCGGTCTTCTAAGGGGGGTAGATTGTGTGATATCCTGACTCCCGGCTTAATAGAATTGATATAGTACTCATACCATCAAGGTATACCTTCTTTTCCAGAAGCCCACCTGCAAAGGACTCCGGGGTTAAGCGTGCTTGGCCCGAAGGAATTTGGGGATGGGTGGCCGACTAGCAAGTCTTCCCGAGTGCGCACGAGTGAGGACAAAGTGCGCAGAAAAGACGAGTGGTGGTATGTGGGGCCAGTCTATGATCCTAGAGAGCCGTTACAAATAGTATCAGAGCCGACCCTCGCAGTTTCACGGGTGCGTACTGGTCAGTGAGAAGGATACGATAGCGTACGGGTCAAGGACGTGGGTACGTACGCATGACGTGTGGGTTCTCTGTGTGGGACACCTTATGGTACGTATGTTGCTTTCATCTCTTCATAATATTTTGCTACCTCCTCTAGTCTCCTATTTTAGGAATAATCCGTGTATCAAAATAATGTACGCACTTTGATCAGGTCTCAGCCCATTTGCAGGCATTGCATTCCACAACTACTCCACATTTTCACGCTGCTTCCATCGACAGAATTTCCTGATCAGCATTGATGTAAGTGTCCATCTCTGGCTCGCACTACAACACCTTCATCTTATCCAAGAGTCAAACACCTCACTGGGGCTCCTAGCCACGTTAAGCAATGCATGGAAGGTCCTTATTGACGGAGATAGCCCCCTGCCTAACATAGCATCAAACATTTCCATAGGATGTTGAACACGATGAGCCTTGCAAAGAGGCCAAATGAGGGAGTTGAAAGTGGCTGTGTCCGGGGGCAACCCCCTTGTCCTCCATACTCTGGAGTCTGGACAAGTGCTTTCGCCTCATCCACACACCGTCCTTTGGCGAGCGCATACACAACTGCATTGTACACTTTCCTGTCTGGTACAATGCCAGCCTCCTTCATGAGGTTAAAGAACTTCATGACACAGTTCGAGCTCCCAGATTTTGAGAAGCATGAGATCATGCTCCCTCTCAATACCTTTGATCTCCATGGAGTTCCAAAACCACTTCGCCTCCCGCACGCTGCAGACAATGTTGCACCACCCGTCGAGCACAATGTTGAAGCTCCTGGTTCCGAAGGGGAACTCCTCCTCGCTGGACAGCACCAGGTGCTCCGCGGCCTGTACGTTCTTGTACCGGCACAGTGCGCTCAGGAGGCCGTGGAACTCGACAACGCCGGGACGGAACTCGAAGGTCGGCAGCGCGCGGAACGCGGCGACGGCTCCCGCGACGTCCCTCCGGCGCAGTGCCGCCGGACGAGGAGGATCGCCGCGGCCGGGGACGCCGTCGACGCGCGGCGCATTTCGTCGAGCAGGGCGCGGGCAGTATTGAAGCGGCGGTGCATGGCGAGGATGGTAAACATGGAGTGGCGGTCTTGTGTTATGTAGGGAGCATGTGGAGCAGAAGAATCAGCGGAAACAAAAAAAACGGTCTTGAAGTTGGACGACGCTGGAGAAGGAGAACCAAGAGCGGTCTCGAGTATCGGCACGACAGCGATTGTAACCCGAGGTATCTGTCAGGTGCCAACGGCGTATGCCTTGTTGATAGATGACGCCAGGAACAGTCATTTTCAGTAGGGTTTAGGGTTCAGATGAAGGTTTAGGAGCACGGCTTCCTCCATGACATGGCTCTCTCCCTCCCATGGGTTGATGAGGCGAAGAAGCCCACAGTTCCGTCCCGGCACCAGCCCCGACCTCCACAGCCTAGTCGCCCTCCTCCTGACGCACCAAGACAGGAGCAGGCAGCTCCTCCAAATCCACGCCCAGCTAGTCGCCCACAAGGTGTTCGACCAAAGCCCCGCGCCATGGCGCTCCCTCCTCAAGGCCTACTCCCACGGCCCATACCCCCAAGAAGCCCTGCACCTGTTCAGGCACGCGCGTCGGTACCTGGCCGATGACACCTTTGCCTTCACCTTTGCGCTCAAGGCCTGCGCAGGTCTGGGGTGGCCGCGAGCCGGCGCACAGCTACATGGGCTGGTGGTCCGGAAGGGCTTCGAGTTCCATACCTACGTGCACACCGCCCTCACCAATATGTATGTTGTGTGCCGTCGCTTGGTGGAAGCCCGGAACACATTCGATGAAATGCCTGTGAAGAATGCGGTTTCTTGGAATGCGATGATCACTGGCTTTGCCGCGTGGGGTGAGGTCAAGTATGCGAGGCTTCTATTTGAGCAAATGCCCTGCAGGAATGTTGTCTCATGGACTGGGCTGATTGATGGATACACACGTGCTTGTTATTATGGGGAGGCTGTTGTTCTTTTCTGCCACATGATGGCAGCAGGTGTTAACCCGAGCGAGATAACTGTGTTAGCTGTTGTTCCTGCGATATCTAATCTTGGAGGGATCCTTATGGGCGAGATGCTGCATGGCTATTGTGTGAAGAAGGGTCTTGTGTCGGATGTCCGGGTCGGGAATTCACTCATAGACCTGTATGCTAAGATTGGCTCTATCCGAAACTCGCTAAAGATGTTCAATGAAATGCTGGACAGAAGAAACTTGGTGTCATGGACATCAATAATTTCAGGTTTTGCAATGCACGGGCTGCCAATTGAAGCGGTCGAGCTGTTTGCAGATATGAGAAAAGCAGGGATTAGGCCCAACAGAATCACCTTCTTGAGTCTTATCAACGCTTGCAGCCATGGGGGACTTGTGGAGCAAGGGTTAGAGTTTTTTAGAAGCATGGTTTATGAGTATAATATGAATCCAGAGGTCAAGCATTTTGGGTGTATCATAGACATGCTAGGTAGGGCTGGACGTTTGTGTGAGGCTGAGCAAATAATAGAAGGGTTGCCTATGGAAGTCAATGCGGTTGTATGGCGGATACTGCTGGGTTGTTGCAGTAAGTATGGAGAAGTTGAGATGGGGGAGAGGGCGATAAAAAAGATACTAGAATTAGAAAGAGAATCTGGAGGTGATTTTGCAGTATTATCCAATATGCTCAATGAGCTTGGTAGGTTCAGTGATGCTGAACATGCACGCAAGCTAGTAGGTGAGAGGAAAGCTGTCAAGCTTCCTGGGCTTGCTTTTGTTGGTGAGAGTCGGTAGTTAAGATCAGTTCTGTTCTGTCTGATAAAGACTAATTCTTGGGAGCAAGCTGTCTCAATTTTTCAGAGTTTTGGTCCCAACATGACTACCTTGTAATTCTCTCTCCCTGTATTAATTGTGGATTAGTTGCACTCTTTTACTTTTGTCTTCCATTGGAAGTAACATAATTAAAAATCATGGCTACTGAAATTATTGTTATGGCCTCTATATTTAAACTTAATCCTCTATTTATGCAGTCTCACCCCCCTTACATCATGTTAATAATACTGACAGTTTAATGCATGTTTCTTTCTTTTCCTCCCACTTTCAGAGATGACTACTTTGCAGAACAGTTCTTTGTTGCCTCTTTACTTATCTTGTGATCCCTTGCAGGCACAGATGTATTAAATAACGTATACAGCGCATACAACTTTCTAATTGTCCCACACTTCATGGAACAGTTCAGTTCTCTTTAGACATTGTAATGATGGAAGCCAAACAAAGGCACCACGCCTGTCTAGTTGTTTCTGGCCTGCAAAACTGCCAGCATGCAATCTATAAGGTTCTCAGATCTTATGCTTTTTAACAACCAGACTTGCCCCTTGGTCATAAAGTAATTGAGCAGATTGGAGCTCCAAGAACTTCTCTTTGGAACACAATACTCAGGGGGCCTTGTCCTGAGTGATGCACCAGAAGATGCTATTGCTTTCTCAACAAGAAGGCTCTTGGACAAGGTGTGGAGCCAGACAACTTGATTTTTCCTTCCATATTGAAGTCCTGCGCAAGAACCTGTGCCATCAAGGAAGGGGAACAGATGCACAGTCATGCACTAAAACTTGGGTTTCTTCTGGACATCTTCATTTCCAATTTGCTTGTCCATCTATATGCAGCTTGCAGTGATCTGTTCTGTGCAAGATCTCTCTTTGATGGATGATATTTAAGGATGTTGTATCCTGGAATTGGTTGATCTGTGGATACAGCCAGCAGAACAGCTGAAAGAGGTTTTGTCGTTGTTCATGGTCATGCAAAATAAAGGAATTAAAGCTGACAAGATTACAATGGTCAAGGTGGTTTCATCATGCACTCGTCTAGGAGATTGGAGCCTGTCAGATTCCATGGTTAGGTACATAGAAGAACATGGTATTGAGGTTGATGTTTACCTAGGTAATACGTTGGTTGACTATTATGGTAGAAGCCGGCAGCTGCAATCAGCTGAAAAGGTGTTCAGGATAAGAACGTCGTGACACTGAATACAATGGTCACCAGTTATGCAAAGATGGAGATCTGGTCTCGGCAAGGAAAATATTCAATCAAATTCCTGACAATGATTTAATTTCATGGAGTTCTATAGTATGCTGATAGTCACAGGCTAGTCACTTCTCTGATGCTCTGAAAATCTTCAGACAGATGCACAGGGCCAGAGTGAAACCAGATGCTGTAGTGATTGCCAGTGTAGTCAGCATGCGCTTGGGTGCACTAGATCACGGTCAGTGGATTCATGACTATGTGAAGAGAAACAATATCAAAACTGACGTCATTATGGATTGACATGTATGGCGAAGTGTGGGGAGCGTACAGGAGGTGTTACAAGTGTTCACAGAAATGAAAGAGAAGGTCACCTTGTCATGGAACTCAGTCGCGGACTGGCAAACAATAGATTTGAGGATGACGCTCTGAACATCATTCATGCTATACGAGGTTACTTTCCTTGGCGTTCTGATTGCATACGCCAACAGGAATCTTGTTCAGGAAGGGCGTGACCACTTCGACAGCATGAAATCTGTTCACAACTTGAACCTCAAGTGAAACATTACGGATGTGTGGTTGATCTCCTTGGCCGTGACGGTCAGTTGGAGAATGCGCTGAGGTTCAACGTTGAGACGGCCCCAATTGTTTGGACTTTGGAGGACGCTGCTGGGAGCGTGCAAGACACATGGTGATGTGGCTGTTGCAGGTGGTCACCAAGAAGCTCGATGACCTGGAGCGAGGTAATAGCAGGAACACATACGTGAGTTCGATAGGTTTGAATAAGTCACCTGCGTGCAGCATTGCTGATCCAGCCAGTTGAAACAATACTTATGTTCCAGCCAGTTGGAACACACTTTTTTAATGTATGTTCATCTTAATCATAATTCACAAATTCATAACTATGCCAATACAAAATGGTTCGCCATAACATACATCTTTTCTGATACAAGGTATTTCATGACTGTCATCCTTAGAAGACTGATCATTATTCATCAGAAATATGAGTGTGGGACTGTTCATTAATCATAAGAACAATGGATGTGATAATTGTTCTCTTGTGGGTGTGATAAATCAATTCTACAAAACGAGGAACATTGTAATACATGCCATTTGCGACTCAAACAAAATAGCTGGAGTTGCCTTCATATAGAGCAACTGGGTCATAAATAAAAAATAGACAAAAATTGGTGCAAATGTAAATGAGCTCATGAAATAATCCAAAACATTCAGGACATGCCAATCTCATTGGAAAGGTGAAAATTCAAGGCAAGCTAACTTGACCAAGGTCTCTAAGATAGGACCACAGAGAAGGCTAAGCCAGTAGAACTATATCTCTACAATGCAATGGACACTCAACGCTTCCCACCGCCACCACCAATCTTTGGGCCCTTTGCACCCTTCGGTGCAGCACCACCCTTAGTTTGGGTCTTCTGAGATTTCGCCACCTCTGCCTTCTTTGCCTTTTTCTCGTCCTTGGTTTTCTTGATGCGCTCCTTGATCTCACTACAAATGTAAACCACCCACATAACTTAGTAGGGCCACAGAAAAAAAGAGTACAATCTACACTGAACATATTGGCTTTTGTGCTAAATAGGCAGCATGAGTTCAGCATAAGATGGCACATTAAGTTCTGCAGCATTAAGCAAGGTTACTGGAATGGAACAAAATTAAAATGATATGGACAGCATTACAACGAAATTATCAAACTTGTGCAAACTAATAGGAGCTACATCAGGCCTACCATGCAAATAATCCCAAACAAAACTATGAAAGACTTTTAAGGCAGGTATAATTTGTATGAAGATAAAAAATATGTACCGCAGAGCAGCCTCTCTAGCAGCATCACGAACTTCAGGCTTCTCACTTCTCTTCTTTTGAATAACTTCCAAAGTGGCACCAACAATTGACCTTGAGTACGGCTTCTTGGTGGTGCGACGCCTCTTCTTTACAGCTTCAGCATGAAGGTCCTGCAGTTATAAATATAATTACTACAGTTTTGTAACGAATAAACAGCAGCAAAGGTTGTTGGTCCATCATTGCAGTGGAAAAGTCACCTGAACGTTGCTGACCACAATACAAACAAGACATATGTATTATGGATCAAATGAAATCAACTATCAAAATACAATATTCAGCCTCATTTTAGGAATCTAATAATTGTGTACTGTAATCAAACTAATCATTTCAAAGCAGGGGGAAAACACCATATAATACATGCTTGAGATCACATAAATGCTGATTGCAATTCCTCCAAAGCTTAATTTTGATTTGCATGCAGAATAACTGACATCTAAACAAAACTATCATACAAATGATATTTCAAAGGTATGAAGTTGTGGAATCCATTAACTAAAAGATGTGGAAGTGTGCAAATATGTCTTAACAGCTACGAATACCTTCTTGTGCTGCTTTCGGTAGATAGCTGTCCAGGTAAGCTTCGCAGGCTTCAGGCGGTTGTGGAAGTACCGCTTGCATTTTGAGTTAGCGAAGAGGAAAGCCTGCAGAAAAAAAAATTGCATATGTTTGAAAAACGTCCCAGTTTTACTTGTATCTCTTACCTACATTACAACTCTGAAGAAGGGACCACCTGAGAATCAGCACGAATGAACCTAATACCCTTCCCTGGATAGATCTTCTGGCCACTAAAACGGCAAAGCTCAGTCCTGCAAACAGATAAATGAATTGTCTTTAGATCATCATGGTACAGTGAAAATGATGATGTTATAAACACCAAGTCAAAATAGAACTAGGTACAACAACTTAATCATAGATTATCTTACTTCAGCACCATCTTGTCAGTCTGATGGAACTTTCACAAGCTCCAGCCTGGAAGCCATAGAAAAAAAAGAGAGAAAATGAGAAGCACATCCTATTTTAAACAGAAAAGTGAAAACACAAAAACATACCCAAAAAAAGACAGAATCTACCAACTAAATGTACACTGCACTCGGCCTCCAAAGAAGGTGCCCAGTTCACACATCGTTGATTAGGTTACCACTTACCACTCAAACAACTGTGCACAAACTGTGGAAGCCCGTAAATTATACAAAGCTGACAAATTGCAGTCTGAACCACCACCATTTTCAGAAAACATGAATGGATGTTGGGTGACTACTGGCAGTAGAAACATGAGTTAAACCTCTACTGCAAAGCGGGTTCCCTTGCCTTTCTTGCACATAAAAAAATGCTACTAAGCAACAGAAACAGCTGTAGCGCATCAGTACTTGTGCTTGGATGAAAAGGAGCCTAAATGACCCCCAAAAAAGCTTACCATGATCCATAATACTATGCACAGTAAGCACCACAACGCCATAAACTGGGTGCTTATGAGGTAACCACTGACAGCAGAAACATGACAGGCACTAATGCAAACTGTGTACCCATGTCTCTTGTACGACAATGGTTAGGTCACCACACAATTAGAGCTCCATGCAGGACCTCAGCACCAGTGCGGACATCATGTCATCATACAGATAACTATGTTTCGATTACGGTCAGCAGCACATCCAGATCATAGAACACACCTTAAGCAGATGAACTGTATGAGTGTAGGGTAACTACTAACAGCAGAAACACAAAGAAGCCAATACTGCAAACTGCGTACCCATGTTTCTCTTGCACAATAATAATCAGGCCAGCACAGAATTTGAGCTCTACGTGGCGATTCAGTACTTGTGCAATAGACCATGTACAGCGTACAAGTCAGCCGTAGTTTTCGAAAGGATACTCTAGATTAAGGCCAGCAAATCACCGGACAAACAAAAGCGCCACTTGAACAGTAAGATCCACAGGCACAAACGAACGGACTCATGCAAGTTAGCATTTCGGGTTGAACAAACGCCCAGCAATCAGAGAAATGCAGCACGAACACGTTAGCTATGAGACTAGCTGAACTAAAATTCAATAAACGCCGTTGCTTCACAGGAGATTAAGCCAGCAAGAAAATCACGGAAAAAGGGAGACCCGGTCGGATAAGTACATTGCGGCAGGAAAAGATCGACCTACGGAAGAACTAATCTACGAGCTCAGGGAAGATGTGCTTTGGGCGAGGGAAGGAGAGTGAGAGGGAGATACCTTCAAGCGACGAGGCGGCGGCGGCTGGGGTGGGGAAACAAGGTTGCTGCTAGGGGTAGGGTTTTGATGACCTCGCAAGCGGGCTGGGCATGGGCTAATGGGCTGTCTGTCTACTGCTATGTAACAAGTTGAAAGCCCATGCCCATGAGTTACTCGATTGGAAAGTATAGAAAGCAACCGGTAGCATATCAGAGTATCAGACACGTTGTGCGACCTCATCCCAGAGTGCGGTCTTTTTGTTATCCGAGTCAAAAACTTTAAAACACTATAACTTTCTTATATGATATATGTTTTAAAAAAATTTACCATTATATTTTATGGGATAGAATAAACAAAATTAGATCTTATTTTTATATGTTAAGAAAAATAATTTAATAATAAAAGTTGTTACTAAACAAATAATATAAGTTGGTACATAGTATTTCACTATAACCTATATTGCTAGTAACCTTTTATTAAATCGTTGATATCAGAAATGAAAAACTAGTAGAACTTGAATCGATAACAACTTCAATTTCTATTTTGATAATAACTAAGTTTTTATATAAAATAAAACGGAAATCAAAAGAGTAACTGAAATTGTTATCAATCTAGATCATTGATATTTTCATATTAATGTTATTCTATACTTTAAAATTGTAGAATCCGCTATATAGTATATATATATATATATATATATATATATATAAAGATGGCTATCAACTACTAGAGTAAATTTGTTAGTAATCTAAGTTATTGTAAATTTGGATATGTAGTTTTTGAAGCTTCATATTTTAGTAATTTTTGTGTAGCAACTTATGTTATATACAAAATAGTAATTTATATTATCTATATATTTCTTTAAAATATATACAAGTAAAATTTAGTTTCATATCGTCTCTGTCACGTGTGTGGAACACAACAACGTAAACAGAGTAAAAGACAGACATCATAAGTAGAAGATATTGCATTTTGATGTTTGTAGATCAACCAATAAATCTGTTCACATAAAAACAGAAATGACCGACCTCTTGCTCTTTCTACACAATGAGCTCTCTCTCTGCATGTGCTGGTTGGTATGAGTTTAAAGAACGTGTCACTATATTTGTAAACTGGTCTTAACTCTGACACACGTATTTAAGGGGGGCCACGCGCTCGTGTCCCGCGCGATAATCGCGCCCTCGATGATCAGCTTGCTTTGCTCCTGTACTGTTCATGCGGCGATCCTGCTCTAGCCGCGCTGGTACTCAATTGCCTCGCTGCACCTTGACTCACCGTTCGGTGACCTCAATGCAATTAGCTAAATTTCAGGTAGGAAGTGCAAAAAAGGTTTTTTTCATTAGCTAATTTATTTGATCTTCTTTTCGCTTTACTCTTACATTATGCATTTTTTGTCAAAACGTGACCAACATAAATCGATCATTTTATGCGGACTTGCATTGCAGACTGCTTGATTTACAGTTCAAAGTACAGACCATTAAACAGTACTCTCTCCACTCCATATTACATGTGATTCTACCTCTAGACACTCCCTCCGTCTCATATTTTCTGGACACGGAAACCAAGGAGAGAGCAAGAAAAAATGTGAGGCATAAAATGGGAGATATAGATGTATTAGGAAAAAACGTATTAAAAATAACAGTTAATTTGAAAAAAAATCTGTAGAATGATATATAATTTAGAATAAAGGGGGTATGAAGTAGAACTGATACTCTGGTTCGTCCAAACAGAATGCATATAGTATGTGTGCCTGAACTAGGCAAACAGTTGTGTCGAAAGAATACAACTACATGCTGGAGATACTAATCACTTGGTGATCCGTAAACCAAAGATAAGCCAAGAAAAAATAATATGTCATGCGTACCTTCAGCATTACGCATGAGTATATTGATACATGTAACAAATGAAGTACAGCAAACCTCCCGTTCAACAAAATATTACAATACAGAAAATTGCCATGGTGGTTCTTTTTCTGACTGAACTTCCAGGTGCTGGTTTATTGTCACAATCTGGAGTCGAGAAACCCTTGTGTAAAATCGAACAGCTGCACAGCAGTGATGATTGCTTGCAGTCATGCCTCTTTTCAGCTAGCATCTTTGTCCGGTTCAGAACTTACAATTGGCAGGTGTCTTCTGTACTGTGGGGACGTTAACCTCCTCTCCAATGGTGTCTTCCTCTTGCTTACTACGAATCTGTTGACCCCCTTCCTCATTGGCATTATCTCTGGGAAGTCCTCGTCTGGAATATTGGCAAGCTCAGAGATGTCCTTGATCTGTGCTGCTCTCCTAAACCATCTCTCAGCCTTAGCTTCCTCAGACATGTCAAGAGGATCAGGATCCTTCACTGCAGATCCTTCTAAGCTTTTCCCAGTATAACCTCTATTCGAGCTTCCTCCATAACTTGAGTTGTGAATTGTCTGATTAATGGAACCACTGCTACTAGCGGCACTGCTATTGTCAGCAACTGAGCCACTCTGGTAGTTGTTGCTGCTCCATGCACCGTTGCCATTGCCCTTCCAACCATTGTTGCTATCATATGTATTACTGCCGCTCCAAGCATTATTGTTGTTGTAATTGTTATTGCCACTCCAAGCATTATTGCTGTTATTGTCGTCTCTACTCCAAGAATTATTACTGTCATTATAACCAGATGTATAAGATGGTGCGGAATAGTTGGCTCCATTGTAACTAGATTCACCTTGTCTCTCAGTAAAGGTCCCTTGAGAGTAGTCTGTGCTCCAAGTGCCAGTGCTTGAAGAACCACTGGACAAAGAGCGTCCATGAGAATGTGGTTGATGCTGATAGTTGGAACTTTCACCATAAGCATAGCTACCTGAACTGAGGTTTTGCTGAGAGTCATTTCTGTTTAAGTTTTCACTATTCATGTTGCCTTTTGGCTGAATACCAGCCACATGTGAGGCGTTTGAGCTATTACCAGATGAAATATTTGTTCCAGGGCGCTTTTCAGTTGCCGGAGAACCTTCTGACATCGTCCCTGTATCTGAAGTACTCTCCACTGGCTTATCTTTCTTGGCAAAGTAATCAGGAGGAAATGGAACAAATGGGACAAAATTAGAATCATCTGCTTGCTCCAGCAAACTTCGCCTTTTGTATTGTGGTGAAGTCAGTGAGCGGTCTTTCTTCTTACTAACAACAAATCGATTTTCACCTTTCCTCATTGGCATCATCTCGGGAAAGTCTTCGTTAGTGGGCCCTGTGCTATTTGTCACAGAACTGTTAGCTTCTGTATCATTTATGTTTCTTTGTCCATTACTACTCTTTGGTTTAGCAAAGTGGTCTGCAGATAGTGGCACAAATGGAACAGGATCAATACCACCAAGATAGTCTGTTTCCTTTGGGGTCTCAGCATTCGCACCTTCAGAACCAGATTGATTATGAGGGGTGGCCGTAGATGTTGAACGCCCAAGGATCCTGTCCAACGTTTGACTAATCTTTGAGTCAGATGATGAAGTTTGAGGGCTATTGTTACTGCCATACTGTGCATTCGCCAATCTTCTCTCTAATGGTGTCTTGCGGGTGCTAACCACAAATTTATTGACACCCTTACGCATGGGCATAATCTCAGGGAAGTCCTCATCTTCTGCTAGACTACTTAAATCAGCAGAATCGTTGAGTTGAGATACTTTGCTCAACCATCTTTCTGCCTTCTCATCATTTTCGGCAAGTTTTCTAGCTATTTCAGATTCACCAACACTGCCTACATTAAGAAGTTGTACCACACCACTTAAACCAGTACCAGCAGATTCTGGATTTGGCGGTATTGTTGCTGGTCTTTTGCAATCACATCGTAAGCATGACATGTTCCTTCCATAATTGTAAAAGTCACACCTTAGCAAAAAGAATGAAGTCAGATATGTGGATACGGCAAAAGTATAAAAAACTTAGTACAGAATCTTAGAAGTTAGCACAGCTGATCTTACTTAGGGCACTCCCACTCTCCACCGGTCAACATCTTCTTTGGCCGTTGCTCGTTGCACTCAAGGCACCTCACGTTTCTCGCGAAGTTCATGAAGCGACACCTGTAAGTTGCAAAGCAAATATCAATTACAGCTTATGCACACGGGAGAGGAAAGAACTTCTGGGTGCAGGAGAGAAACTGGAAGAAGATTAAAGTGGGAGGTATATTTCATTTCTGCAGTAAACCCAGCTATTTATAGCCTGAATACGGACAGAGACTCTCCTACTTTAAACTTCTTATAGATAGAAACATATCTAGACTCCAACCTCATCTGTTTTGGACCAAACACATCGACTTCAACTCTATCTGTACCTAAACTGGTCAACCAAACTGACTCAATCCCCTCCCCCAAGCCACACTAGCCCCTCTGGTCCGAGTCGGAATAAATCCTCTCCAGCTCCATGGATAAATCCTGTGCTCACTTGTACCCGGCTATTTATTGCCTGAATATAGATAGAGATTTTTCCTAATTTAAACTCCTTATAGATAGAAACATATCTAGACTCTAAACTGATCTGTTCTGGGCCAAACAGATTGACTCCAAGTCTATCTGTACCTAAACTGATCTGTTCTGATGTGAACAGACCCAAACTGACTCCATGTCTTCATCCCAAGCCGCGTGCACCCCTCTGGTCTGAGTCGGACCTGGGTTGGGCCGCACCTGGGTGCGCTAGGGAGAGATCATCTTTCATCTGACACATGACGGAGGTGCACAACTGAAGGGGGTTGCTCCAGGACTTTTAACTCGAACTAGAGAGTTTGGAACCTTGCCCCGTACAAAACAGGTCGCTGTATAGTGAAATAGCCTCAATGCACCCAAGCAAATACAATTTGTTCTTTAAATAACAAAACATTATGCTTACTCAAAATTTGATTAAAATTTAAATATGAAAACAAAATATTGCGGACAAATTGAACACAAGTGGCAGGGTTAGGGATGACAATCCCACCCGCGCGTCCGGGTATCCGACGGGTTTTGCACCCGACGGATGCGGGTGAGATTTCTCATCCGCAGGTCTAACCCGCACCAGACCTAACTTGTCGTGGGTGTGGGTTTTGTTTTCCACCCGCGGGTACCCGAAATAACTTATGTTTGTAACTTTAAAGTCAAATTTGATTTTTTTCAATAATTTTTTTGTGTCATCTTACTTATCGCAACATATATTTACAATCTTTATAAGCAACTTAATATTTTTTGTTGCATTGCCTTCAAAACGCATGATTTTTTCATACTTGTTTATTAAATGTTGTAATATGTTCATATAAAAGTCAAACCCGACGGGCACCTGGAACCCGCCCGAGACCCGACAAGTGCGGGTGTGGATGTGAATTCTCACCCGCGGGTGCAGTTCTAAATTTCACCCGCAACCTTTTTCGATTCGGGTGGGTTTTTGCTCCATCCGACCCAAATATGACCCATTGCCATCCCTAGGCAGGGTGTGAAAAGAAAGCGTGAATTTCTTATAAAAAGAAAAAAAGGCAGCCTGGTGCATGTAGCTACTGCTTGCGCTGTGTCCGGGGAAGGGTCCAACCCACTTGTGAATTTCTTATATGCTATTGAAAATATAATTTTTCCTTATTTGCCATCCAAATTATACATTTCCTTTCTATGTCATTGTTTTAAATTTTTTCATCCCTTCTATGCCATTTTCATTACATTGAAATGAAAATATTGTGATTGCTGATTAAACCTTTAAAATCTATTAATTTTTAATGTTATTGTCCATTATAATCCTGATTGATTAAATATATGGGTCTGAATGTATAACTTGATTGATTGATATATTCTCAGTTCTTCATCTGATTGCAAACCTTTGATCTTATGATATCAATTTGGTTTGAGTTCTTAAGGTCATAGTAAGTATGCAAGTCTACATTATAACTTAACGGATGGGTAAAATAGTCACTAAGATAAAAAAACTAATAGAATTGAAGACTCTAACAACAATTGTCTCATGATTCATGAAAGTGACTTCAGTGACATAGGAGGGATAGAAAATTAAAAATCAACAGTGGAAGGGAAGTATATATTTTGGAAGGCAAATAAGGGAAGAGTATATTATCTGATTGATCATATAGATCCAAACTTGTGCAGGCAATTTGGCAGCAATGGAAGAACGGAAATGGTGCCATGCACTTAATAAATAGATAACTAATAGGTACGTTTATGCTCTATAAAGCAAGGGAAGCACCTGGTAAATCACAATAGAAAATGCCAGGATTAGTGTACCTTGTGCAAATCCAGTCACCTCGCTTCATTTCAACATTTTGTCGTGGTGGCCTAGAAAATGGCTCATGTTGACTCGAGGAAGTTTGCCAGAGTGTTGATTCCACAGAACTGGACAATTGGGAAAAGCCGCTAAAGCTTTCTATTACAGACAAGATGTTTCTCATAGCTGTATCAGTAAGTTCCTTATCTTCTGAATAGTTGTCTGAAGAACAGTATGAATAACTTAAAAGGCATCGGACAATATCAACAGTTTCAGCTCTCTCTGAAGCAACAACCTGGCAAAATTTCCACATATTCACTTATTCAGCCTACTATAAATCTGAAAAGATTTCCACATATCAACAATTTGACCCACGCTGAAAGCTGAAAAGAAGTAACTATAAATCTCAACTGCCTTCACCTAGAAGAACAAGAAGGTGCAACAAAAGTGCATCAAAAGTATGGAAGCTGTTATGTAAACTTTTCATTCAGGTTGTTTCCAGGGTTTGCTCGGAACCCCTGAAATGAACATGCATCTCAGTGTCTCCACTGGAAAAATGGTGCAAGCGCAAACCAATACAGGCTGCAAGTCCAGTTGCACATATAGCTCCTTAAGTTCAGCGATGTCCTAATCTACATAACTAGTGACCAAGTAGATGACTGGACAAAAAAATCAGTGCACCAAACTAACCATGAGGAGATGCAACTAACTTAAGAAAGACCACCAACTCACATCGTTTTCTTCCCCAGCAAGGTACCGCCGAAGACGCTGCACTGATGCCTCCCCGTCCTTGAACAGAGCTGGGGACGCCTTGGCCACCAGGACCTCCACATCCTTTCTCGGAAGCGACCTGCAACTCCCATGCCCAATCAATCAGTAACGCATTGACCTCCCCTCCCGCCAAAATCCAAACAGCCAGCGGGCCAAGCGAACCACTTCACCTGAGCAGGTCGGGCCGCTCGCGCGCGAAGGCGAGACAGGAGAAGACCGCGGCCTCTGCCGCACCCGACAGGTCACAGCCTGAGGCATGCGCGAGCTCGTCGGCAGGGCAGGGAGGCCGCGAGGCGTAACCGGCGGCTGCGAGGCGGTCGAAGAGGCGGGACCACTCGGGGAAAGGAGCTCTCGGCGGCGGCGATGTGGAAGCGGAGCTGGAGCCGTGCGGAAGGGCGGCGGCAGCGGACGAGGCGGTGGACAGGGTACGACGGAGCGTGGAGGGCGATGAGATCAGGAGCAGGCGGCGGGAGGCAACGGCGGGCGGGCAGAGGAAGAGCGCGGCGGCGGAGGGGCGGAGGCGGAGCGGCGAGGAGGTGAGGAGGAGGGAGGAGAGCAGCTTGGATGCGCCGCCCATGGCGCCGGAAGGAGCAGAGAGAGCCGGCGGCCGTGCTCGAGAGAGAGGGTTTGGCGCCTCCGCGCCCTGCTGCCGTGCCTTAGAGATTGGGTGCCGTGCAGGTGCAGCGCGCGGGCGGGTTTAGCCGAGAGGCGGGGTGAGGCGGACGGCGGACGCAGGGTCGAAGGGAGAAATATCTCGATGTGATCGGACGGCGGTGGCAGTGCGTGCATTGGGCTCGGCCTGCAGACAGACGGCAGTGAGGTTCGAAAGGCTCCTTGATTAACTATACTGGGCTTCTACTGGACGACTCAGACCAGACATGATGCATTGTTTCTCCAGGCTTAGAGTTGCAGGCCCATCTATGATCTCAAAAAAAAAAACTAGTACAGCCCATATATCTTGGTTGTGATCCAGGGTCCTGCTACTGTTGTTCTATGGAAGTTCTTAATGAGCCAGCCACCCGTCTAGAAGCTTCCAAACGGAGACCTAAAATCTGCCCGTGCTACGACAATGGATTTTTATGGCAAGGTTGAGATGGCGGTTACTCGTGTCGATCTCATTCAACGACGAACCTGTTCACGCTGGTTCTTTCGGCGATGCAAGGGACGCCCGATCGATGTGGCAAAGTCATATCTCTGTACTATTTTAAAACAAGAGTTATTGGTGGCGAAGGTTTGTCTACTACCATCGCCATCACATTACATCTACACTTTCCTTTAAATGTCTGCCATTGTCATTTTAGCATATATATGATACAAAATGATTAGAATGCAACCAATGATCTGTAAAAATTACCTTAGGTCATATGATTTTTATCCTAGGGTCAGTATGTGTTCACTTAAATTCCTCCACCTAACAAAACAAATTGAAAACTAAAGTGTGAAAACTTGTCAGACGCAAGTGATTAAGTGGAAAAATGACCATAAGATGAAGAACATATAACTAAAAAAAATGAACGGTTTGGTCTTTCCCGAATCCCGGCCACAACGTAGTTGAGAACTCGGTTAGGTATACGACATTGCACTGCCCGAAAAGGTTGTGGAATGCCGCAGTGGATTACACTATGATCTTCTCCCGTGTCCATTCGCAAGATCTTCTGCATGCATTCTTTCCTTGCCTTTTTGCCATGATCCACGTGCACTGTTGCATCACAGCTGGTTCCCAATGCGCAGCGCGCCATACTACGTGCGAATAGGGATGGAAACGGGTAAAAAACCCGCGCATATCACTCTGGATTATCCGTACCCGCTGGATAAAATCTGTATCCGAACCCGTACCCGTTACCCGTAGCGAGTATAAAACATTATCTGTATCCGTTACCCGCGGATATTTTTTATCCGCGGGTATATCCGTTACCCGAAAACCTTTAATAAAAAAATACATTGCATATAGATTTATGGAACAGTTTAACACCGAGCAGCCGAGCAAGGGAGTTAGAAAGAAAAGAAAACCAAACCCTAGAAGTTAGAACTATTATATAATGGTGTATTGGCCCACATGTCAGAACGGGTTCGGGTATACGGATATGGGTATGGATCTTTTTTACCCGATAAGAAATATTCGTTGGATTCAACCCGTTACCCGAACCCGTACCCGTGGATCTGAACTTATACCCGAATCCGTACCCATCGGGTCGGATATCCGCGGGTAAACGGGTAATGGGCACCCGTTGTCATCCCTAGTTGCGAAACAAAACACTTAATTAGTAGCACTATATAAGCTAGTTCGGCATATCTGCATGTCCTCCGATCGAGCTTCCATTGTGGCGTTGACTAGCAGCAAATGATCACTAAGTGGGGTTTCCGCGCGGGCAGTGCTCGGATGGGGTAGGACGCGTGCCTAGAGGTGGGAGTCGGGCCGGTCCGGGCACGGCTCGGAAATTTCATGCTTCGGGTCGATTCAACCCGCGGGCTGAAAGCACGACGGGACATTTTGGATCGAGCTGGTCAGCACGAATTAATAAACCTCCGGCCCGAGCACGACAAGGCTAATTTCGGGCCGGGCCCAGCCCAAGCATGGCCCGGATATCCAAAAAAATCCAAAAAAGCAAAAAAATTAAAAATCTATAAAATAAAAGAATCCAAAAAAATCTGTAATTCGAAAAAACACCAAAAAATCCAAAAAATCTGTAAAATAAAAAAAAACAAAAACACCAAAAAATCCAAAAAAATCTGTAAAAAAAAATCAGCCCATTTTCAGTCATTTCGGACCGATGGGCCTCACCGGGCCGATGGGCTAATTTTGGGTCGGGCCAGCCCGAGCACGGCCCGAAAATCAATTTCGCATCGGGCCGCCTGAAGACCCCGAACCCAGGCACGACACGGCCCGAAATACCGTGTCGGGCCGACCCAAATCTATTTTGGATCTAATTCGTGTCTGGGCCGTGCCGGCCCGTCGGGCTTCGGCCCGCCCAGAAATGGCCCAGCCCATCTCCCGTGCCGCCGGCGCGCGCACGATCACACACCAGCTGGCCTACGCGTGCGACACATCGCCCCTCACGTGTATAACAGCAAAGGTCAGCAGTGTGTCACCGAGACCGGGCTCTCTGACGAGACAGTAATCAAAGCAAAACGAGGTGTGTCAAGTTGACTAATTTGATGAGACACGCAGAGAAAGAGGGAGCGCTCTGGCCTTATACCTAATATAAAAACCCACCACCACCCAAGGCCGCCATTAATCTCGCTGCATGCCTATCGTCAGGCATTGTGCGCGCGGTAGCCGGTGAGAGAGCCGCTCAATCGCTCGCCGGAGGACAGACGGAACTCGGAAGCAGAAGAGAGTGGTGCGCATGATGCAGTGGTGACGATGGAGCGCGCCTCTGATAAGAGCAAGCTGCCGCTTCTCGCGATCCTCGTGCTAGCTTGCCTCCTCCTTCTTCTTCTTCTTCTTCTTCCTCTGGTCTCCTCTGCGCCTCTGTCCAGTAAGCCGTCATCAAGCCCTTGAATTTGCCTTTCGAGTTTCGATCGAGTCCTTCTCTCCTCTCTTGGCTTGCAGTACTTACGTACGACCTCATGCATGTTTCGACCTTGGAGCCTTGCATTTTATCGTGATTTGTGATCACTGTTCTTCTTCTGGCACAGGAAGCCTGTCCTTGAGGAAAAACCAGCCGGTGGGCCACGGCCTGAAGGAGCCTGCACAGGTCGGTCGCTGCCTCCATTTTTATTTTCATTTTCAGCATATATATATATATATATATATATATACAACCTCTTACATGAAAAATTGAAAAGGCAGTGCACTTAGGCTCTTGCCCATTACTCACTCCGTTCTAAATTAATTGATGTTTAGGACAGGATTTTTAGTTTTAATTGAACTAAATTTTTTATCCTAAACCTCAATTAATTTAGAACGGAGGGAGTAGTTAATTAGAACAAGAAAATAGAGCAGCTCCATTGCATATTCATCGTGACCCATCTCTAAAAACCTGCCTCATATCCAAACCTCCATGATGCGCTTGCTTACTTGCACTCCCGTTCCGCCCCGCACTCACGAAACAGCTTTAGCTTCCCACCTTACAAGCAGTGCATGTGAATTGCTGCGGCCTTTGGATGCTGGGAAGAGCAGAAGGTGCGGCTGGGTGCTGGGGGGCACTATGATCACATGCGCTGCTGCCGTGCGCGCTTTAGCTAGCTAGGCTGTTCACCGTAGTGCAGTTCACATGCATGGCCACTTGTACAGTTGCATCCTTCCGTCGTCGCCCCCACTAACGGCGCCTTTCCCGCCCCCGAAGAAAAGTTTATTTACGTCGGTCCATGCGAGCACACTCCCAGTGTAGCTTTAGAGTCGTTAATTTTTACTGGCGAGCTGTCGATCACTTTCACGCGCGCGGTAACATTTTTTTTAAATACCCTGACGTGTTTATGTCCTAATACTTAGTTGACGTTTTGGCTCTAGCCACTGAAGTGAAGAAGGATGGAAAATAATGGTGCACATTAAACGAGGAGAATGAGTGGAGGAAAAAGATAAGAGATAAGGATGTATTGAAAAGCGAAACTAACAAGATTAATTTGATAAACTTAAAAAATCAAGCTAGAATGACAAGTAAAATAGAATGGATGGAGTAGTATTTAATTAACTTTGTGAGTTGATCTTATGCAGCGTGTGGTGGGAGCTGACCACCAAGGTCCGAACAACTACGGCGCCGAAGCGGTGGCGAGGATGGGCATCGAGGTCAACGACTACCCTGGTTCCGGCGCCAACAACCGTCACGAGCCTAGAAGCCCTGGGAGAGTCTGATGAAGTGTCTGCGTGTGATTATACATCTCCGAACAAAATGTCTTGATTTGTAGGAGTGTTGGTAGCTGTTGATGTAGAGACTACATATATATACTACTAGTGAGTCTTATTACTTGCCTAGTTCTGTTGAATCATAGTTTTTCCTTGTAAAACGCACCAAAAAACTAAAGCACGATTAAAAAAATGCATATATCCCATGTATGGCCGTGGCTAGGGCAAAATTATCATCGTCCGTATTTTTAGTCTTGACTTTTTCATTTTATGTTTTAAACCAAACTAAGACCATCTTCAGCATATTTTTTCATTGTATAAAAGCAGAGCATTGCTACACCTAACCCCTGAATCCTAGTACTTAAATACCGTATGCATGACTGTTGACCGATGCTGAGGCGACAGATTTGTCATCCCTAGGTATGGTATGGCACGGATCTAATCTTTCTTTTTTATTTTCTTCTCTCCATATTCTTTGTGAATTGTGATGAGAGAGGAGTGAAGAGAACTTACGGCACCGTTGAAATGACACCTGGGCATTAAGCGCGTAGCGAGGTGTTTTCTTTTTTTTTCCTCCCTCGTTATATGCTGAGGTGTAGATCGAGCTCAATCTAGTCGACGACAGTTGTCAGTGGCCCATCCATCCGCTGCTCGCTAGTCCCAGGTCCCTTGTCTTCTCTGACGGAACCATGCCGTGACGCGCCCGGTCGCTTGACGTGTTGGGCTTCGGCGGCGTTGACGTTCGCGGCTTGGGTGGGTGGGTGCGTGCGTCACCTGGTGTGGCCTGCGGGTGCCGCTCGCCGCCTCGGTTTCACTCGCCTGGCTCCCTGGTTGGTTCAGGTTCACGCGTCGAGCAGTACGCGACGAGCGACGTACTACGTCACGGGAAGGAGGCGCCGACCGAGCGAGCGAGCAGCACCACCCGGTAGGAAGCCGACCTAGGGGAGGGAATGAAACCAGCGGTCCGCACGCGTACGGCGCGGGCGCGGTGCCGTGCCGAGTCCCCGACCCCACGGATCCGATCGGCAAATCGATCGATCGATCGCCTCCTCCCCTCCGGTCCCGGTTACTTCCGTTCCCCACCCCACAGATCCCGGCGCCCCTCTCCCGTCTCGCCCGCACCAGGAATCGGTGGCGAATCACCCGTCGCTCCCATACCGCCGAGCCGCGATGGCCGAGTGCCGCAGCCTCATCGAGTTCCTCCGCGCCTTCGAGCAGCACCGCAGGGCGGCGGACAGCTCCGCCTCGGCGGCCTGCACCCGATCCAGGGCCAGGGCCAGGGCCGGACCCTGCTGCGACAGCTCCCCGATGGCCGCCGTCGACGCGGCCGTGCTCCTCGCCGCCCTCGCCGCGCTCGGGTTCCTCGTCGTCCCGTCCGCCAGGCTGCTGCTCCTCGAGGCGGGCGCGCTGCTGCACCCGGCCGCGTCCTGCGTCTCGGCCGCCGTCTTCTTCGGCGCCGCCGTCGCCGTCGCGGCCGCGGTCGTCGCGTGGGGGCTGCTGGCCCGCCACGCGCGCAAGTGCGGGAAGCCCAGGTGCAGGGGGCTCAAGAAGGCCGTCGAGTTCGACATCCAGCTCGAGACCGAGGAGTGCGTGCGCGGCCGCCCCGCGCCCGCCGCGCGATCGGCGCTGCTCGCGGCGGCCGGGGCGCGCCCCGTCGAGCTCGGGGACGCGCACCGCGAGCTCGAGGCCGAGCTCCGCAAGATGGCGCCGCCCAACGGCCGCACCGTCCTCATCTTCCGCGCGCCCTGCGGCTGCCCCAAGGGCCGCATGGAGGTCTGGGGCGCCAAGAAGGTGCGCCGGATCAAGAAGTGATCAAAGGGGACCAGAGTAGTTCCTACTCCGCTGCTCTTCCTTTCTAATAATCACATAGCGATATAATTTTCACCCGTAGCAATAAACATAGGAATTAGGAAGAGAAAATAAAAGTGGATGATACAACTAGCTGTATCACAGATAGATTATAGGCATCATATACTCTTTTGTATTATGATCCAGTGGGAATTTCAAACATAAATATATGCTGTTTACTTGTTCATTCTCTCTACTTTTCATGGTATTCTGAATAAGTGATCGATACATAGATACAATCTTATTGGATAGCTGGTTACTATTTTCGCTCGCACCTGATATTATATGACTATTTGAGGCTATAATTATTGGGGGATAAGTTTCTATGGTTCTTCTCGGTTCAGTTCATAGTCACTTCTCTTCTTAGTGTGAAGTTTTGGCTCCATGATGGCAGGATGACAACCACCATTTCTTTTGTCCTGTGGTAAGTGTTACAATTCAAATCACAAAGTTCTTATAGCCTTTGAACCTTCCAGTGTGACTGAGGTAGAATACGAATTATCACTATGAATGATTTGAATTTTGAAAAGTTACTAAATGGTGGCCCCTACTTTTGTACTGTTTCAGTGGAATCTGAAAAAAAAAGCTGTCGTACTGGAATTTAAAATAATCCTCTTGAATGAAAATTTGAATATATGTCGCGGTTCTTAGTTTCTCCCAGAGTTATTCTGATGCCTATTTACCCTATCATTCTAGTGCCCATGTCATACGACAATCTAGCAGTTCCTCTTTTTTCCTGTATAATTATCACGATTCATATTTTGTACGCTGACATATATTCCCTCTACCCTTGCCATGTTATGAGGTGCTTTCATAGGAGTTTGAATGCCGTTTCATTTTTTTCTTTCTGGTTTATGTCCCATTTTGTCCAATGCCTTTTGTGTCTAGGACAGTTAATTCCCAATCTGAAACATACTGGTCTTATCTTTCCAGTTTTATGAACAGAGTTGCAGGCCTTTACGGAAGACTTATTTTGTGTACAGCAAATACTTATAACTTTACATTCCTTTAGTTGTTGTTTTCCCAGCGTAGTCATACTTTTTGTCCCACCGGTTCACCACCAATCTTGAGTACTGATCTGTCGTCTTGAGTTCACCACCAATCTTCATGAATTGCTGTTTCAGTTTCTCCAGTCTTATGAACAAACTGCTGGGCTTCTGCACTCTATGAAAAGAACGTGGTAATTCTGTACAATGTAACCTTCTAGTAAAACTGATATGAAACCTTTTCTCGAAGAAAAAAACGCTTGCAGGAAATCGTCTTTGGATTCCTTTTTTTTTTCTTTCTCAACCTGGTCCATACATGTTAAGTGAAACAGGTTGAGAAAGAAAAAAAATCCTTATAGCATTAAATAGTATTACCGATTCTGTGATTGTTCACAAATATGCCGGAAACATACCATATTACAGTTGAAACTACTCTCCCATACCTAAACAACACAAATGTCTCGCTCCAGAGCTGGTCCTGCTGAACCAATTGCGAGACCGTCGAGTACTGAGATTGGAACACTAGCTCGTCGGTTCCGCTCTTTCCAGAGACTCCCAAGACACCAGCATGAACAAGGGAGTCCTAGCTGAAACCTCTTGTTGATTGGTCTCTCCTAGGCGTTCAACCGCGTGTTTCCTATGGTTTAGTCCTTTGCGACAGAATTCTGCTGCTTGTTTTTTTTTCTCGAAGCTTTTCCTTTTTTTCGACGCCGCCCTGTTCTCACGCTCGAGTTTCCTCGCTGGGGATTCCTAGCATGACCCACCCTCCCTGTCCCTGACTTGTGCGAGTTCATGAGATATCTCTGGAGTCTGGGTCCTCCATGTGTATATAGTTTGTGCTGTTACGTGGATTCGTCCGTAGCACTCGAGCAGCTAATCAGCCGTGCATCGATCTGTCGAGACCAGACTTGCTTTGAAACGTCTTCGTGCTCAACACGATTATCCAATGGTAGAAATTTGACAGGGCCTTCCTTATTCACCTGCAAAGTTCAGAGTTCAGACAAGGAAAGGAAATGGGCTGTCTTTCCCAGGCCCAAAAACATACCCCATGGCCTTCGTTACCTACTCTCTAATTCTCCCAGGGTGTGATTGGTAGGGTGGATGGGCTTGGGTCTAGTTCAGTGTCAGATACAAGCTCACGTGAGCCGGTATCTGTGGACGCAGACGGAGGTGATTGATTGGAGATGGCAAAATTTCGCAGCCCATTCTGACCACGGTAATCTGTCGAGGCCGAGCCTGCTTTAACCGTCTCAAACAGTCAGTCCGTTCTGCCATACGAAAAACCTCGCGATCTCCGCCACCCCTCTCTCTCTCTCTCTCTCCCGCGCGGCTACGTCGCCACCTACCAACCCCGGCCCGCCACGTCTCTAAATTCCCGCACCCTCACAGCCTCACAGGCCCCAACCGAACCCGCCCACTGACTCTGAGCCGTGTACGTGGTTTCAACGGAGGCCACGCCCATGGATTTCCTGCAGGAGCAGAGCGTCGAGATCACGGTGGCCGTCGCCGTCGTCGCCGTCGCCGCGGGTGGCGCCTTCCTTCTCCTCCGATCTAGGAAGCACAAGGGTATGTGCGCGTACACTTCCTAGTTTAGGCGTGCGTAGCGCACAAGACGAATTCGTGCTAAGATCTGGTTGCCGGCGAGTTTCGGCAGTTCTGTTGTGGTCATTCCGGTATCGAAGTGATCGGAAAAGCGGTTTCTATCTATGCTCCTGATTGCGAGTCAGATCGCTTGTTGGCGGAAGCAGACTGAAACAATTAGCTGTGATATAGAATAGATCTTATTTATTTCATTATCAAATATTTTCTTAGTACACTACCTCGTTTTCTCTGTACTATCAACTACTCATTTGCTTTACGTGCTCTCTGTAATACAAGTTCAGTAGGATATAGCTAAATTTGATCGTTGTGCTGTCGTTGTCCCCTCAGGCTGCTTGGATCCTGAGAACTTCAAGGAGTTCAAACTTGTTGAAAAGAAACAAATAAGCCATAATGTGGCCAAGTTCAAATTCGCTCTTCCGAATCCTACTTCTGTATTAGGCCTTCCGATTGGCCAACATATCAGCTGCAGGTCTTGAGTCCCTCTTTATCATATTTTACTTTTATAGTGTGTTAATTTTTTAACCATTGCTATGTTCCCTTGTATTTTTTTTCAGAGGACAAGATGCAGCTGGTGAAGAAGTAATCAAGTCTTACACCCCTACTACATTGGACTCTGATCTCGGTTACTTTGAGCTTGTTATAAAGGTAATATTCATATATGATTTTCCTAGTCTGACGTGTCATACTTTACAACTCTTCTTCTTCTTAATGAAATAGTACACAACTCTCCGGCATATTCGAGAAGAAAAATCCTGGTCTGATAATTGTAATTTGTGGACATATTATTTGACAACATTTGACTGTAACTTGTCCTTTGTGACATGTTTGGGCTGATGAGTTCTTCATTTCTTTCCATAATACAGATGTATCCTCAAGGAAGAATGTCACATCACTTCTGTGAGATGAAAGTTGGCGATTATTTGTCCGTGAAGGGACCTAAGGTGATCATCTTCTGACTTCTGATACCTTATTTAGCCCACATGTTTTCCTTTTGTGAGCTCAAAAGGCAAAGGTTTCTTTCAGTCATAACAGCACATAAGAAAAATGAAAATTAAAACTCCCCAGTCCTATGAGGACTTCATGTTTTCTTTACCATGCTTGTTTGTATTCAGTTAGGAGCCTAATATAATTCTCTGATGTAGGGTCGTTTCAAGTACCAAGTAGGCCAAGTGAGAGCATTTGGAATGCTTGCTGGTGGATCAGGTGTTACTCCAATGTTTCAAGTAAAAACTAATCCAAAGTTTTACATCACGGTTTATTAGAAGAGTTATAAATCACTTTCTTTTTACTGATCAATGGTCCTTTTCTTGTTCTGGCAGGTCGCTACAGCAATTCTTGAGAACCCTAATGACAGAACAAAAGTTCATTTAATCTACGCTAATGTCACATATGAAGACATTCTTCTGAAGGTTGATTCCGACACTGTTCTCTTATTTTAGTTTAGATACAGCCTAGCAGAAAAAAGTATGTGTAATATATGATACCTTTCTTATTAACTGATGGTCCATCAACATTACATCACACCGTACTTTCTGTGCTGCTCTTGTTTCCGTTACCTTTTGTAGGGCATGTTTACTAGCATCCAACATGATTTCATATTTATGTTACATTTATCTGCTAAGAATGTAAAAATTCTCCTATAATTTATCTTTATGCACCATCTAGGATATTTTTTCAGCATAAATATCTGATTTTTTTCTGTTGCAGCAACATAAAACTTTTATAAATTGAAACTGAAGTGAGTTGCATGCAGGAACTTGGAGCTGAAACTTATCACAGAGCTTTCTTTGTACTTCCCATGACATTTTATTTTAAAGTCGCTATAGCTGATACATAAATGTGGGTTGGCTCGAAATCTTTGCTGCCAACACATTCTTGAAAACAACACTTATTATTGCTTTTTAACAGGATAAACCACATACCATTCTGGGTTATAGTATATGTGACTTATTATAATACTTTCTTTAATCTGTCAGACTGGTTGCAAATGTTTTTTTAATGCTCTGCTGCAATTTTGAATCCTAATGATTTCTATCCAATTATGTAGGAAGAGCTGGACAAAATGGCCAAAAACTATCCCGACCGCTTTAAGGTGTACTATGTCTTGAACCAGGTATTACACACTCTTGATGTTTTGAGGATGTTTGTGTGTCAACCTCATTGCGGTGTGTTTTTTGTGGAAAGTGCAAAAGCTTTGTTGTAAAACATGGACTTTTCTGTTACAAGTTCTCCAGTTATATTTGAAATTCCTGGAAGTGATTGTAGAATGTCTGTTATCACTAAGACAAGATTTGAATGTTGAACATTTATAAATAGTATGCACAGATTAATGGCTAAATCAAATCCGTTAATATATTTTCTGTATTATTTCGTTTTTTCTCTGCTACACAGTCAGGTTCCTTATGATTCCTAGTCTACAGAGTTAGAATGAGTAACCTGACTTGCACTGTACCACTTGCACATTATTTCCATGTATATCCGTGACAGACTCTCATATTCATTGTCACATGTACAGCCTCCTGAAATCTGGAATGGTGGTGTTGGCTTTGTGTCCAAGGAAATGATTAAAGATCATTGTCCAGCGCCTGCTGAGGATATTCAGGTAAGCTCAAGTCTTAGTTGCTTATATTCTGTGATTGTCTCTTGTAAATTATTTCCTGTATTCTTACATCCAACCTTGAGAGTTGCAGTAATATGCATTTGCTTATTTCAGATCCTAAGATGTGGCCCTCCCCCGATGAACAAGGCCATGGCGGCACACCTTGAGGAACTCGGGTACACAAATGAGATGCAATTCCAGTTCTAAGTTATCGTAATGATGGAGTATCAGAATAAAGCCCTGCGGCCCACATAATTCTTTGGTCACGGTAGTGGTGTCTGACCCTGTCTGTTAGATAGACAGGAGTTCAAGATGAAATGATCGAGTAGCCAAAAATTCTTGTGATTTTTTTTTGGGGGGGGGCATAAGTTACCCCCATCGAAGAAGGTTTCCTGTAAGCCCATTGTTATTGACTTTGGAATGTGTTTACAATGGTCAATGGCTCGACAATCAGTAATATTATTACGGTGTCACTACATACCAATGCATGGAATCTTGTGTTTTCCATTTCCAGAACATATATACAGAGTTGATAACTAAATTGGATGATACAATTTTGTGCTGCAATCACCTTAAACAACCATATTATGGAGTTTGTTGGATTGATGTTGCTAACAAGTCAATTTTGTTTCATAATTTCTTTCAAAAATGTTGTGACATTCAAAACTGGGAGCCGGGTCTGGATAAACCGCAGCCCGGGAACCCAATCCCCGCTGCTCTTATCCGGAGACCAACTGTCCCTTTCACCTCCCTAGACCCCACCGGCAGAGAGAGCGCAAGCACACACCGGGTTAGCTTCGCAGCCAAAGAGACGCGACCATGGCGATAGCGCCGCTGCCGCCGCCTGCCTGCTCGCTCCTCCGGGTTGCCGCTGCTGCGCCCATTTCCGCTGCCTCCACCTCCATCTCCGTTCCGCGCTTCTTCGGCTTCCCCCTCTCCCCGCGCTCTGCTTCCGCCCGCCTCCCCCTCACCGCAACGTCGTCATCGCAGGCCGCGGCCTCCGCTTCCATCGACGTCACAGATGAGTACGTGGACGAGATGGACGCTGTGAACATTGCACAGGACGTGACCCAGGTGCGTATGGTGATGTGGGTTTTGGGACCTCAAAATGAGCTTCCAATTAGTAAATATAAGATTTCGTGGGCCTAATTTTTCTTATCTTTTGTATGCTTAATCGCATTCTGATAAAAAATGTTGTCCATCTTAACCAGCTCATTGGAAAAACACCAATGGTGTATCTCAATAGTGTTGTTGAAGGTTGTGTAGCCAATATCGCTGCAAAGCTAGAGTACATGGGACCTTGCCGGAGTGTTAAAGATAGGTACACAATTGTGATTTCAGCGTCATTTTATGCCCATATTTCTATTGTCGGTGTCACCTCTCATGTAAGTTGTCAGGATCGGATTAAGCATGATCAATGATGCTGAAGAGAAGGGATTAATTTCTCCAGACAGTGTGAGCAGTCACTCTTATATTCTTTGCCATAGTTTTATCATGAATATTTAACATATGCAGATATTTTTTTACCTGTGCAGACCATTTTGGTTGAACCAACTACTGGGAATACTGGTATAGGCATCGCTTCTGTGGCTGCAGCTAGAGGATACAAGCTGATAGTTACTATGCCTTCATCAATAGATGTCGAGAGACGCATGCTTCTACGTGCATTTGGAGCAGAGATTGTTTTAACTGATCCTAGCAAAGGACTAAAAGGAGCTTTTGATAAAGCTGAACAAATAGTTTTGAGGACACCAAATGCATATATGTTTCAGCAGTTTGACAATTCAGCAAATAGTGAGGTTGATACTTCAAACTTTATCATTTAATCATGCGTTATCTGTACTGCAAACATATGGATTCATTTCACCAACCATTTCTTTAAATAGTTATTGAGCAGCCATTTGGGTAATTACAGATCCACTTTCAAACCACAGGCCCAGAAATATGGGAAGACACATTGGGTACTATTGACATACTTGTTGCAAGCATAGGGACAGGCGGTACTATTACTGGCACTGGGCGTTACTTGAAAAGAATGAAAACAGATATTAAGGTTTGTACTCTTTCCACAATCCTTTTAAGGAAAGATGTGCATTGTGTCTGTTTAATAGCTTTTGTAAGTATCCTGTTCAATGCTGTTCTTAAAATCGACAATTCTTTTTAAGTGCCTTTACCCTTCTTCCCGAGTGTAAGAAGCACAATTTCTGACAAAATTGAGGCTGCCAGACATACAACTTTAAGAGGTGTGTAGATTTATCTATCATAGAGGCACTATTTTCCTCGAAAAAGGGGGTTGATATCAATATGTCTGCTATTTATCTGACCAGAAAGCTGGCCTAATATTTGATACAACTGAAACTGATCATGTTGATATATTTTTCTTTGGATCATTTCAGGTCATTGGGGTTGAACCTGCAGAAACTAGTGTAATATCTGGTGACAACCCAGGCAAGTGCAGTGGCCCTTCATAATAAGCAATCCAAAGTATTTTTAAAACGAGCTTCTGGAATGTTTTTTCCATGTCACTGACAACTGTTGGTCCATGCTTTAAACAACAGGTTACATTCCGAGCATATTAGATGTTCAGTTGATTGATGAGGTTGTGAAGGTCTGTCCTCTATAGTGCTAACTTTAGTACTTTGTCTGCTAGCAGATCTTGTTGACAGTTCCTTTCAACCTGCTGAGTTGATTATGATTGGTTTTTTATTCCTAGTTGATTATGATTGTTGAGTTCGCAGGTTAGCACATCAGAAGCTGTCAATGCTGCAAGAGAACTTGCGGTAAAAGAGGGCTTGTTGGTGAGCAATTGCACCGTAATATGAATTAATTACATTGGCATGTGCTTGTTTCTCCATCATGAGGTCTATGATCCATTTCATGAGTTTGTTTTGCAGGTTGGTATTTCTTCAGGTGCTGCAGCAGTAGCTGCTATTAATGTTGCCAAAAGACCTGAAAACGCTGGAAAGCTGATTGCGGTGAGTGCATGTTACACATACCATGACTCAAGGATTTTCCTTTTACTAAAACAAGTGGTCCTTTTCAACTGAACGTTCTTCAAACCAACACAAACAGAAACAGTTAAACAGTCACATGGATCTGCAGGTTATCTTCCCCAGCTTTGGAGAGAGATATCTCACAAGCATTCTGTTCCGTCCGATATACGAGTCAGTTCGAAGAATGAGGAAGAAATAGCCAGCATTTACAACTCAAGCAGAATGAATCTCCCGTATCTAACCCTGGCAGGCTCTGACTCCAGAACAACCATGAAACAAAAGGGAAGGACCCTGGTAGATTGCAACAAGCAGGGTCCAAAGTTTTGCAACGCACTTCCACAGAAACTGCTGACCATAAAACTCTGAAACAGTGTGCTCTGAAACTGCACTCGGTTGCTATCGAGTGAATTGCAAAGCAGCAGACCGGTTCCAGGATAGACGGTCTCACGTATTTAGAACTTATACACATCCGGTGAAGCTAGCAGATCTAGGTGTTATTAGGCTTCCAGTACTCTAGGACAGGCGATGAACACGGCTTGTAACCTGATACGTATTTGAGCTTTGATTAGTAACAACTTTCTGCTCATTCTTTGGGCATGTAACCCGGCTTGCATACAACTTTCTGCTCATTCTTTTTGTGTTTTCACTAGGACGTTTGAGTCTGCAAAAGTTCAGAATCTGCCGCAAAAGCTTCAGAATTTACACGGTAGTTATTGTTTATAACTGAACAAGATCAGAACTCGAATTTGGCAAGTCCTGGGAGTGGTTTACACAGGTCGTCAGGCCATAGGGTGTCTGTCGAACCAAATTTCCATCATCTGCAGGTGGAGAGGCGGGAAGCTCTCAGGGACGACCGTCGTCAAAGCGGCCTCGTGGCAGGGACCGACTCGGCCGCGCGCCTTCCTGATTCCTCTGGACTCCAGCCGCCGACGAAGGCTGAGCCCCCCATCCTCCTCCCACGGCCGACGGGAGAAATCGGCGCCGCGCCTGACCAACCTCGTACCTCTCTCTCTCTCTCTCTCTCTCTGCCGGCCACCTTGGCGTCGGAGCATCACCTCGTGCCGTCGCGCCTCCAGATCCAATCGCGACCCAACCAAACCCGACGCGAGCCGGCATGTCGGCGTCGGATCTCCCCGACGAGATTTGGGCGCGCATCCTGGAGCTGGGCGCGGCGTCGTCCACGCTGGGGTTCCGCGACCTCTGCTGCCTCGCCATCTCCTCCCGCCGCCTCGGCCGCCTCTCCCTTCACCCACACCTCTGGTCGGCGCTCCTCTCCCGCGACTTCCCCGTCCAGTCGCAACCCACCTGCTCCTCCTCCTCTCAGCGGCAGCTTCACCCCAAATCCCAGTACAAAACCAAGTAATTCCCCCCTCCCCTTTCTCCATGCTCCCACGGCCTTACATGTTCGTGCGAAGCGTCCATCGCGTGCAACTGATGCTCTGATTCAGGTTCGAGAGGCACAAGCTGCGGATGGCGGAGGCCAGTCGGCGGGCCGTGTTCGAGGCCGAGTCCCGGGTGCTGGCGTGCAAGAGGCGGCTGGCAGAGCTGGAGGAGTCGATGCGAAAGGAGGGGGAGAGGATGAAGGCCGCCTCGCAGGAGCTGGTCAACCTCGAGAGGATCAGGTCGGTTTGCTAGGTTTCGTGCCAAACACTAACGCTGTCACTGAATTCTCTGCTTCTCAATCCTAGTATTCCTTCCCTGTGTGGTATGTGTTATCAATGCCATAAATTGTAGTGACACTAGTATAAAGTGGAAATATCAATTAAACGACCCATAAGGGGAAAGAGCAGTAAATCAATTATGTGTTGATTCGCTCTAGACTCACAAACAGCCGGGTCTTGCTGCTCAGCCATTTAATTGGCATTACGGAAGCAGATAACATTGCTCGAAACAGTTGTTTTCATGATAAGTTGAGCTGCTTATATATGCAAGATGGCAAGAGCTAGGCTAAGATTATTCTTTCAGATCTGATATACAGCTGGTTAGATCATGTAAATGATTTTCTGCTGTTTGTGCAATCGATCCATTTTATTTATTGAAAGACCTCTATCATGCACGACATTACAAAAAAGCTTATTCCACCAGTGTCCAGCAGCTGGGAGTATTGCTGAATAGTCATTAAAATGGCAAAACATTGCAGCAAACAACTGCTTCATGATTTGCTCTGGGTTCTCTTGGCTCAAATGTTCAGGGAAATAAGAGCCATACCTTGTAGCTTCCAGAATGTAGTAGTCAAAGTGTGATTTAGTCATTTACGATTTATAGCCATATAATTATTTTATCGAAGGTTGAATAGTGCACAAAGGAGACTATAACTTCTCTGGCAACATTTTTAGGATTGTTCTCTGCGTTCATTAACAGAAAAGCAAAAGCGGCCAGAATGGTCTTATGATTAGACAACCAAAAAAGAAAAGATGCATATTTTGATTATTTTCTAAACTAGTAGATAGAAAGATCAGATATTCTTCAGCCAAACAGAGCCATAAAAACATTGTTGGTTGCAATTCTAACCTCTTCACCACCTCGTAGATTTGTTGAGGTTCTTTTTTCTCTTTTGTCTATTAATCTTTCTTATACAAAGCCACAAAGGAATAAAACAGCCTAGAGCTGCAGCATACTTCATAGAGCATCCAATAGGTCATGGAAGATGATTAGGCAGATTTGAGACGTTATATTTCACATTAAATCTTCTTCCGTTCCATAGTCAATGTTTAGTTCTATCATTAGTGTATTGACTGACTTATGTCTAAGCTTTATGCTGTGAAGGCAGAAGTTAAAACAGGCTAGGCTGCTGTAATTCTCATGCCTTTATCATTTCTATATGTTGATTGACTAAGTGTTGTCGGAAATGTCTGCAGGAAAGCTTCTGTTGCACTAAATGTATGGCAACCACAGGTTGTTCGTGGGCGTCAAAAGCAGTTGGTTCAGCAATGCACAGTTCCTGTTGACTCTCGTCTTAGTGATCTAAACATGGAACTGAAAGTTTGTAAACAACAAATAGCAACTTATAAGAATGTTTATGTATGTGATCATGGTCCTTCCTAGAATTAGGAGAGATGAATATGCTAGCCTTACTATAATTGCGATTGTATTCTGTTGTAGAACAAGGAGAAGGAGAAGTTGAATGAGTATGAGGAATCACTGAACCGAGCAAAATATCATCCGCTGCAGGATAGCCATACAAGTCCAATTGCCAAAAAACAACATACGAAGAAGAGGAAACTGAAGTAAGGCTACCGTTTTCCTTCAGGCCCTCCTTTGCCTCAAGGTATCAGCACATAACCCTTTTATTATTTTTGTTACGAGGAGATGGCTGCTTGCATATTGTGCTGCCTAAATTTTATCAACCCATTTTACTTTCATGAGTGTATTTGTGCCTGACACACACACACACACACTTCTAGTTCGATGACTGATAATGATGAATACTACCTCCGTTCCAATATGTAAGCATTTCTGGTCATGTATTATGTGCATGCAAGATGATATGAACCTGGACAAGTTGTCTGGATGCATAAAAGATGCTATGAATCTAGACACCTATTAACATAGCTAGAAATGCTTATATTTTAGAACAGAGAGTATATAATACCTACTCTTTTGAAATTTGTTGTGCAATACTGTCAGCTTGTTTAATCTGTTTTACAAAGAGAAATTTGCAATGCACCCAAGGAGGAGGGTTGTGATAGGTGTGGCGAGTCAGCATCAAAACAAGCCATTCTTATGGATATGAAATTCAGTTTGGGTTTCATATCTTGCCTACCTCAACGTGCTTGAGACAAAGACTTTGTTGTTGTTGTACCCGATGCTAATGCAATCGTCTCGGTGAAAAAGGTGCAGAATGGACATCAAGGCAAAAGTTCTTCATGTGTTGTATTGTGACCTTGTCCGTGTGTGCACATGCTGTATTGACGAAGGCCGGACGGCCGTGGCATGCTTCTTCCATGTGAAGCACCGGGTATTGCCATGTATTTCTATTAGTGATGAAAGAAGAATCTATTCACACATGTTGACATGTACATGTTGTACACCGTCCACCGGCCAGCTGATTCGATAGCAGGAAGGTGCCCTGTTATTGGCCTTAGTATACTGTTGTAAACATATATGGCTGCCATCATACCAGAGATAGAATAGTATAGATGTTACGCTCAGCAATGAGAAAATGCTGATCAGATATCACAAATCTAGAGCCAAAGCTGTATGTAATGGTGTGGCATTCCATCATCATTGGATTTGCAGGGGACATGCATTCTAACCACTGTGCAATCAATAAACAACCAGTGCAGGGGGGTGTGTATTTGGCCAGATAACAGTAAATTGATTCCAAAGTACCAGAATCCAGAGCAAGGATGATTAAATGTCATTGACCTAGTGCTAGGCATCAAAGGCCATAACTGACAGCAATGCCCAGGGCCAGCAAGGTGACCGCCCGTTCACCTTCGAGGAGGAGGGCCCGGGTGGGCAAAGCCACAGCCTGACAGTCTCTTCACCACCCAGTAGATTGTGTCCCTCCTCGCGAAGCCGAATGACCAAAGTGGCGAAGGAGACCGCCATGGATCCATCCCCACCGTGTCCCCCATCTGGAACTTCCACTCCCATCATGCAACATCTTTCACAACACCACCAAACTTTGAAGAAGGCCCATGGATTTGCTGAAGCAACCCGAACCCAACAACTGCTTTAGAGAATTGAGCATAAGAAGCAGGAGCCAAGCAACCTGATCGAACTCGCACTCCCTAGCATCAATGCTAACATCGAGCTCAAGCAGAAACTAACCGAAACGAAAGCAGACCCAATTAGAGAGGGTTCCACTTTAGCAGATCGGACCTGGCAGGATTGAAGCAAGTACTCATGGAGGGAAGGCGCCATAGAGCGGAAGTCATCCATGGAGAGTTCCGGGTTGAGGACAGCAATGGCGACGGCTCTACTGATGTGGTGCACCGGGCCCACGAAAGCACGCAGACGGTGATGAGGACGACCCAAAGCATCGAGGGGGAGGCCAAGCCTCTAGGAGGAAGCCACGAGGCATCTCTTGGTGTTCTCAGCAGTGATGTTTTTCGTCATTGTTCACGGGTTCAACAGTGGCCGGCTGGCAGTGCAGCTTCTGCTAGAGAGGTATTTGATGAACAGCTTCTGGCCTGTTGGGAGCCAATAAGAAGGGGAAATAACGTACAACAATTCAACCTATGAACCAATCACCAAAAGTCCATACGAAGGATAAATACTCTACAACAGTTCAATCCATTAACCGATCACCAAAAGTCTTTGCAAGAACAACATCCACCTGTAAATCTATGGAAACGAACACGATCCCTAACGATTATTTCTCGATCGTAAGACTTGCTTACTATTTTTGCCACTTCGTGGCAATCCGGACAAAATCTCAAGTTCTTTACCACCCGAATGACACGAGGGGCATCCGTTTTTAACAATCCATATGCGATTGCTAACCTTTCACTATGCTCACAGAGTGCCACTTCTTTTTCCTCTTCGCCAACATCATGCAGCACGGCCGCAGTCCAAGGTTTATGGCCAGCTCGTCGCACCCGGTCAGCTATCTCTCTCAGTACCAGTCTTATCTCCTTGATTTCAGGGTGTGAATCATCACCCACCACAAACTTATGCAGATAGCCATTTATTTCAATCGAGCTACAACCAGCAACGACAGTAACATTATTTTCCTTCATCTTTTTCCTCATGTAGCTGACTTGATCCCAATGGGAGCTTGAGGCGTACAAATTGGAGAGCAGGACATAGTTCTCTGGATTGAGAGGTTCTAACTCAAGGAGCCTCTTTGATGCTGATTCCACTATATCGATCCTGTTCGAGCTTTTACTAGCCACAAGAAGAGTCCTCCAAATTACCGAATTTGGTGAAATAGGCATGTCAGTAACAAAGGAGTAGGCATCATCCAAGAGTCCGGATCGACACAGGAGGTCAACCATGCAGCCGTAGTTCTCCATCGAAGGTTTGATTCCTAAGTTTTGCATAGTAGACCAATATCCTCGTCCATCATCCACTAGTCCACTGTGAGCACATGCTGACAGAACACCAATAAAGGTGACGTTGTTAGGCCTCACCTGGAAGATACAATATATAAAAGAACCTGGTAAGATTTCTGATAATCGTAATGAATATATTGTGAAGAGGATATGTGCTAATTCCAATTAACTAAGCTGAACATGTGACCTACCAATGCTTTCTCAAGAAATACAAGTTGAGGATGCCAGCTAAGATTGATGACAAGTAGGAAAACATCCCCAAAATTAGATAGAACTGGTCATTCGTACTAAGCTACGTGTAAAAATTCATGTGTATGTATATGAACTTAGTATCACCAAACCAACAAATTCACCCCATTGCTAGAAACATATCATTGCAGCATTCGTTTACCTTAAGGGCTAGCATTCTTGAGAACAGCCCCAATGCATCCTCCGCAAGGCCATGTATCGCCAGTCCGACGATCATCGCGCTCCATGCCTTTGTATCCCTCTCCATCATCGCATCAAACACCTCTCTCGCCCGCTCTATCAACCCACACTTTGCATACATATCAATCAACGCGGTGCTCAGCTCCAGGTCGACAGTGATCCCCTTCCTATCTATAAAAGCATGCACCCACCTCCCCAAGTCAAGCGCCCCTGCCTTGGCGCACGCAGAGATGACGCTGACCATGGTGACCTCGTCGGGCTCCACCCCCGCAGCCTGCATCTCCCGGAACAAATCCAAGGCCTCATTCACCATGCCCACCCTCGAGTAGCCGCCGATCATCGCGCTCCAAGCGACCAAGTTTCTGTCCCCGGGCATGCCGTCAAAGACGGTTCTGGCGAGCGCGGCCTCCTCGCACTTGGCGTAGAGGTTGAGCAGCGCTGTCTGGACGTAGGGGCTGGGCTCCAGCCCGTGGAGGAACGCCTGCGCGTGCAGCTGACGCCCCTCGCCGAGCGCGGGCGCGGCCGCGCACGCCTTGAGCGTGAACGCGAGCGTGAAGCTGTTGGGGCGCGGCGACCCCGCGCGCAGCATGCGGCGGTAGACCCGGAACGGGCCCGCGGCGCCCGTGGGCGCGGAGAGCGCGCGGATGAGGCAGTTGTAGCAGAAGGCGGTCGGGTCGGGGATTCGGTCGAACAGGCTGCGCGCGTAGGACGCCTCGGCGGCCGCGGGAGCGCAGGATGCGAGGAGCTTGGAGAGCGCGAAGGCGGCGGTGAGGCGCGGGAGGCGGAGCCTGAGGAGGCGCGCGTGCGCGGCGCGGAGCGCGGGGAGGCCGCGGCACCGGCGCAGCAGCGAGACGACGTGGGCCTCCAAGGCCTCGCGCGGGAGGGCGGCGGCCTCGCGCGGCGTGAGGCGGCGCATGCGGTGCCAGTCTCCTCCTCCTCCTCCTCGTGAAAGGAAGGGCTTGGGCTTGGTTCGTGTCGTGTGCCGTGCCCGTGCCGCCGCCGGCCTCGAGGTGACACGTAATTCCCGCGTCAACTCAAACTCGGTGTCCCCGCGTGGCGTCACATGCCGACGCGGACGGGATGCCGCCAGCTCATCTCCGAATTTCCTTCCCTCTTCCAATCGATCGAACCTATAAACATCAACTCGCCGCTGCTACTGCACAGCATCTGCTATACCTTGTGTTGCCGATCGTGAACTCGTCACCCCACACGTACAAATCAGTCGCACAGCAGATGAACAGTAGGCATGATCAGGTTTCTAACTCCTGTGTGCGCTCATTTGCGAGCGACAACCGACAGAAGACACATCATCATCATCATCATCTGTGAGATGAATGCAGCAAACGTTTTCTCGTTCGTTTGTTCATGAAAGAAGATACAAGATGTGCACGCACCAGCAAAAAAAAAAGTAGATTAGTTTGTCAGGAGAAAAAAAACAACACGGTTGCACTAAATGAGGATTCTACAAACATGGGAAAATGTGTGAAGCTACAAAATATTTTGATTTTCTCAGAACTCAGCTTCACGCACACAGTTGCACCTTGGCTGTTGGATGTGGCCAATTTAGTCGGATTTTCAGGAGGCGTCGTCTTCAGATACATCACACTGCTCGGACTTGTTCCCATCCTCATCGCTGCTTTCAGCATTAGCACCGTCCTCACTTTCCTCTTCTTCATTATGATCCACGCTATCAGTTTCTCCGTCTATGGCGGTCAAATCTTTCCCATCACCAATCTCTTTTAAATTAAGACCCCTGTCCTTGATCATCTCAACGTTTTGCAGGTCATCCAAGTCGTCTTCGGGGATATTATTGTCTATTTCAACCTGGTTCACCTTAACGCTAGGAAACTCCAAGGGCTTATTAGGCCAGTCCTTGAAGAAATTGTTCATGACCATGAATTTGAACGTGTGCAGAAGCCTATGCCGGTCTCTCTTGATGTCAGAGCTAAGAAGCTTCTGCAGGAGGGTTGGTTCCCTGCTTTTGGGCATTGCACCATCACCACGAGGACCATTGTTCCACACCTTGGGCCTTTTAGATCGAGAATCCCCACGGTCAAACCTTTGCCTTTTAGTATTACTGTTACGGTTTCCAAAACGAGAACCCCTGCGTTGAGTATTCCATTTACTTTTCCTTTCATCACCTCGATCTTCAGTCTCAGATAGATAGCCAGGTGGTAGTTCAGGGAGTTCAAAACCCAGCTCTTGTTGCTTTGCTAAGATTTCCTTAAGTTCCTGCACATTAACAGCTGCATCTAAGAAACAGGCCAACATATATTCGAAAAGGGAAATATAAAATCTGCCATCCATGGACATGCCCCTGCAAAATATGTAGCGCAAACCACATACCAGGTGGAAACATGCAAACATCTCAACAGATTCATTTCAAAGTTTCAAAAAATTCTGAAACTTTGCAGGTGTGTAGATGAGATGGAGAGAAACATGCATACAAAATTGCAAGTCTAAAAACATCTTCATTTAACAGATACAAAAATGAAAAAAAATCATGGTGCAAGGGGGGAGGATAAAACAATGCATAATGTTGTATTTTTGTCCTTTTGCATCATTTTTTTCATTCTTGTATCTTCTGAACGAAAATGTTTTTGTACCTACAATTTTGTAGGCATGTGGTGTCTGTATCTCACCTACTCATGCAAATTTTGAGAAATTTTTAACACAAAATTTGTATGGAATTTCCTTGTTTCCACCTAGTACATCGTTTACACTACATACTTTCACACATATCCCCAAGACTTGAATACTGTTGGCAAAAGCTTCTACTTCGATAACCATTTAAAGCTAAATCAGTTCTACTTGCCTTTAACGCCAAAAAAGTACAAGACTGGATTACCTGACGCCGCATTTGAGCCTCTTCATCCTTATTTTGCTCATCTGACTGACTCTGAGACAACTTCTGCATTATTTGGGTTTGGGTATAAGCTATCAATTAGTAAATTCTCCTTTCATGCCGACATTTTACTCAGGCCTAGTAAAAAGATATGCATGAATAGTTTTGACCTTGTTTACATTGACTCTTGTAGGGTAGTTCTTCTTTCGAGCCTCTAACCACTGTTTAACTTCATTTGCATCATAAATGATAGGAGGGCGCCTACATAAGTACATATACATTCAATATCATGTATAGGAACAAAATGGACAACTTAAGGATTAATTACTATCTGTAAAGTAACACAGACTCACGTAGTAGGAAAATTAAAGGAGATGATTTTTAAAGGCATAAAAATCACAAAGTACCAATAATAAGGTGTATAACCACCAACAGGTCAAACATAGTGTGTTTCATTTTGTTAGACCTAGTTTGCTTGCTAGCATAAAGAGTCTTGATGGTTAGACAGCAAAATAAGCATACGAGCTCAGTAATGGAGATTATAAACAAGCTACTTAAGCAGTAAGCACATAATATAAATGTGCACAATGGCACAATAAATCTGTAGGTTACTTTAACAGCAAAGAGGCTAGATGATATGCGAGCATCACTCATGCATACTATACCTCCATACTTTTCTTAATTACATGACAACAGTTGATTTAGCTAGTTGGTTTAGTTCATTCTGAGCTAAACAAACTGTGCTAATGTCATCCAAAAAATCTCAAGAGGGGGTAATAAATTTAATTTCAGTAGGCATCAGACACATACTAGGATCCTTAATAATAGCAAACCAACAAAAATCACCATTTAGTAATGCATACTTTCGGTGTCCTCCCGATGCCGGAGCTGGAATGTTGTGGCAACGTCCTGATGGTGTACCTTCATGGCTGATGAAGTTGGAGTTCGTTTCTCTCCAGTTATTGCTTCCTGGTAAAGTAATGAAATAATATATCATAATTTGTTATAGTGGTATCGATCAATAAGATAGAATGATGAAACAATTGTGGCAGAGACAAAACAGTATGATTACAGTGAAGCTAATATATATATATATATATATATATATATATGAAATACTATATCATAATATGGGTTTTGAGACAGTAGGGTGCCAGTGTGCCACAAAAGCTAAAAGGCAAATTCTACAGGACTGCGATCTGACCTGTCATGTTATATGGACCAGAATGTTGGCCTACTAAAAGGAGACAACATGTCCAACAGCTAAACGTAGCTGAGACGCATGTTATGATGAATTTATGGCCACACAAGAAGGTATCATGTTCGGAATGATGGCATATGAGAGACATTAAAAGTGGAACCAGTTGAGGAGAAGCTTGTGTAACACCATTTGAGATGATTTAAACATATCCAACAGAGGCCTCAAGTGGAACCGGTACGTAGAGGGATAATAAGACATCCTGATAATGTGAAGAGAGGTAGAGGAAGACCAAACTTGACATGGGATTGAAATATTGCTAAGGGGTTAGCCATAGATGGGAGAATATCGCTAAGGGGTTTTGTGCATATTTGCATACACATGTACCTATATATATTTGGACCTAGTGTGCCTCTAAAATGAGTAGAAGTGTTATTCATAACATCAAGGTGAACGAGCAAGCTAGGTTTACATTGTTCAAAGAAGAATGCATTGGTGCATGCAGCTATGAAAGCCAATCCAGCTTGATGATGAACATGATCAGTGGTGGAGCCACATGAGAGCGCCGGTGTCTGCTGACAGGACTACTCTTGGCAAAACTACAAATAAATTACTGTTTCCTATACTTAGTGACCCTGGCAATTTTGTCGGCTGGTTCTGCCCCTGGACATGACCCCAACTCTAGGTGTAGACATGGTTTAACTTGGCAAGAGTATGCAAATTCAAGAACAAGAGGTGACAAAAACAGCTTGTATGGTTAGCACATCATAGATCACACTACCTCTTCCTCGACCTGGATTGAAGTTCCTTCCTCGTCCCCTCCCCCTAGATGAACCAAATTGCCTGTCATCCCTACCATCTCTTCCAGCATTAAATCGGCCTTTCTGATCTGATATTTTATTCCTCCCACCAGATTCAGAGGAGAAATCAGATATACCATCTGCCTTGTTCTCGGAGTGCTTTACCTATTGTAGATTAAGTTGCAAGGCATAAATGAGTCAGCACATTTTTAATCAACAGATAAATAATCAATAGACAACGTAATAACAGAAAACAGGAGGAGATAACTCATGATATGGAAATTATCTTCACAATTCCTAGCAGGTAATGGTGAGTGAAATGATATATTCCTAGAGAATTAAGGAACCATTAGCATGTATGCACATTGCAACCTATGGAAGCAAAACGAGGGCAAGGAAGTTAGAGCTCGAGCACAGAAGATAAGTTCACTAATATATTGTTCAACTGAAGAAAAGGGTACTAAGAATATACAGTTAATGCTTATAGAAACGGTAAGCAGGAATAGTGATGTGATCATCAGATAGGTCAGTAACGTGTAGCGTTGAACATTTACTCCTCAGTCACAGTTTGGTGTGATTTATCTACTCAAGAACATGTCAGGTAACCCCACAAGAAGATCAGAATGTTCTAAATTCAGTGTACGACAACAAAAGCCTTTGTCCCAAGCACATTGGGATAGACATAATTCAGTGTTCTAAACTAAGTGTACCCATCTTAATACTAACTGGATCTGCTAAGGTCCATCACAATGCATAAATATGCAAACCTATGCCAAAGCAAATGCAACGAACTGCTGTTACGTCTATTCCAGCAAAGACCTGTGTTGGATTGATAACCACAAACCTAAAAGCCTAATGTTAGTACATACCCTATTGATCAATTCCAACAAATAGCGGCAAACGATTCAATCACCTCGCCGGCGCTGCCACCACTACTGCTATTCCGGTCCTTCGACCCTGCGTTGAGCATCGGCCTTGGCACAGGTGGTGCGCCACCGGTGTTGCAGCAGCCGTTCCCCGCAGGGTTCATCATCGGCCGGGGGCCACAAACCCCAGAGCCACCGGGCTGAAACGCCCCGCCGCCGTTGAAACCGGTGTGCTGGCCCGGGTAGGGCGCGAACTGGTTGGGGTTCGGCGGCGGGAACCCACCCGGGAAGAACGGCTGCTGCTGCTGCTGCTGTTGGAGGGCGGCGGCGGCGAGGAAACCGAGGTTCTGGAGCTGCTGCGCCTGGCCCAGGAGCTGTAGCGCGAGGAAAGGGTTTGCTGCCGCCGCGGCGGCGGCGGCCATGGGGTTGGGGACCGGCGGCGGGAAGCCGGGGTGCATAGGGACGGCGGGGAAGGGAGGCGGCCCCGGGTCGCCGCCGGGCCGAGCGCGGTGGGGCTGGTTGCGATTGGGACGTGGAGGGTGGGTGAACGGGCGCATCGCTGCACCGGTATCCTTTCTTTTCCCTCGGGGAGGAGGCGGACGCCCGGCGCCGGCGGTGACGACGGACGGTGGGTGGGGGAGGGAGATCTTGGGTTTAGGGTTTTAGGAGTCGGCAAACACGTTCGGCGGATGGATCGAGGTCGTCTGTCTAACCTTCCACCTCACGGGGACGCAACGCAGTCGCTCGACATCAGCCGTCCATGGAATCGTGCGGCTGTGCGCGCGCGCGCGCGCCCGCTCCGGAGCCTATCGACCACGGGCGCAACAGTGTGTTCCCCCCGACCTGCTGCTTGAGCTTGACCGCTCTCTCGTCGTCACACAGCTTTAGCTTCCCGCCTGAGAAGAAACCTTGCGCTGCACTCCAGCCAGCCGACGTCGACGGCCAACCGTACGCCGGCGGCGAGGGCGAGGACTGGCTGAGTATCCATTTCTGCACCGGTCTGCTGCTCTGCTGCTGTTTCTACTCGTCTAGCCGCAGAGCAGTTTCAGAAAAACTGTCGAAGCTTTGAAAGCCGAGGTTGCGGTGTTGTGTCGTACTGTCTACATCGACCCATCAGCAAACTACAGAATCCGCATTTTTTGCTTTATTATCAGTTGAAAATGGAAGGCAGGGACAAAAATCACCTGAGTCTCTCTTTGCTTGAACACACAAATTCATGAGCCTAACAGTTTGGGCTTCTTCGATTCTTGCGCCAAATCAAATACTGGAACCTGGAGCAGTGTTACTTTTGTCAATCGACATGATACCTTGACCTGGCTGTGTGACATACATCCAGGAGACTAGCTCGTGAGAATGTGCTGGAGATGTTCCTTTGATTCGAGGCAACGTCCAGTCAATAGCTTAGTGGATTAGTTTTGCTGAATGTGTTGTATATTTGCAACACACTTGAATATCCACTACAGGCGTGTTATATAGCTGATTTTCCGAAGGAAAACACGTTTTGGAGCATTTCAATGCCCTATATAGTCGCTTTTCAGAAATAATTTGATGAACAAACGTATTTTTACCGGCTATAAAGGACCATATAAGGATGCAGGGTAATGATAGTCTCATAGTCAGTCATATGATGGACATGCCGTTCCTTTCTGATAGACAACATGACTTAACAAGAACAAGAGAACACGACACCTTGAACAAGCCGGCGAATGAAAAGATGGATGTTTGACCACCACAGCCTGCCAAAAAAGACACGTTACCCGAGAGGACACTTGCTTTGGGCAACATTTCCAGCACGCCCTCCCACGTCTGGTATAATTAATGCTGGCCGAGGCAATGAAATCCAAGGTACATTTCTGCTCCAGGGCACAGCACATATTCCAGGCACATTCGTATACTTCAACGCATATTGTACATCCGAGTGTCCGTTTCTGAGTTTCAAGCACTGCAACGCCTTCCTCTTCTGTCGACTACCAGTAAAACTCGTTCTCTAGCACAAGTTACTCGAATGGATTTCTGGGTGGGAAAGGTCCTTGATGTATTGAGTTCCTGCAACAAGGGATCATTTAGAAACAAATGAATATGACCAACTGTAAGTGCAGGTTTCAAGAAGCTTACAACATGTGAGAGTCTTGTCCTGCCACATAGGGTAACCCTCCTGCATTGAAAGGGGAATCAAAATAATGTTTTGACAATGAGAGTCAGCGTTTCTATGCTTGTGTACTTGTGCACGAGGATTAATTTGGTGCAAAGAGGTTTCTACCTTGAGGCCCAGGAGGAATATATGGCATAGTGGAATTTTGAGATATCCATGGCTCTGTTAAGCTCCCAGAATTATCTTTCGAAGCATGAGGATCTGGTAATGCCGCTTGTAGCGAGGTCAAATCCATGAACTGAAAAGGAACAAAAAGAGGGCTTGGTGAATAAGGAGATAACAAAAAAAGTGATGATATTTTTGCAACATGGAGACAACTGCACTCTGCTTAGCATGTAAAAAAGGGTGTACTCGGTGCTGAAAGCTCCCACACATTGTGGGTCTGGGGAAGGGAATTTCTGCTTAGCATGTAATGAACAAAAGAATGTAAACGGACTCTAGTCATGGGACTTTACATGGGCTAGTAATTAGAGACTACTGAACAAAAAGAACATAAGATCTGAGACTTGGTGAAGTTAATCAGAGCTAGTAATCAGAGACTAGTACTGGGTGATGTCTCATGTTTCTGCAAAGGAACAAACGTAGATGAAAGGAATGTCTTCAAGTGAAGTAGTGGACACAAACAAGACTTCATGCCACTGGTTGCCCAGACCCCAGAAACAGTTAATGTTCAGAATTAGACCTTGTTTTGGAAGGAATTTTAGTAAAGGAAGCATCAATGTCAGTTTTGCGGTTCTTATTTTCTAGTTCAGCTTGGGGTGTCCTAAGCTGACTTAACCCAGTACTATGCAATTCTTTAATCTGTATAAGAAGGCTTCTTTCCATGTTCCGTGTTCTATGTGATCTTTTATACCCTGATCCCTATAAATGTATGTTCAGCGTGGCACCAAACTATTTCAAATAAGATCTTATAAGTAGAAGGAACAGAACTACTAGCCCATTTTATAATCAATATGACTAAAAGAAAAAAAATAATAAATACCATGTCGTTAGCCTCAACATCAGAATCAAATGCCAAGTCAAATGGATTTGTTGACTTCACAGGATTGGACACCATGCTACCCTGAAATAGAATTCAATGTAACTGTTAGAAAGAAAAATTGATCCTTTTTTACATTTGGGTATAACTGGCTCCAGTAGTCCAGTCATCCAGTAGTTATATGACAGGCACATAACTACAACAATGTGCGGGAGCCTTCGGCACTGGGTACGCCCTTTAGTCATCCAGTAGTTCCATGACAGGCACATAACTACAACAATGTCAAAAGGATGGTGTGTGCATTGTGGATGACTCAGAATATGTACTCAACTTGAAAGTACCCTAGTAGTTGTTTCCTTATTTTTATGATGAGCAAATACTGCACCAAATAGACCTCAAGGAACCAAAGAAAATGAACGCATTATATGTCAAACACATTACTGCATAGGTCCATGCATATTTACTCCCAACAAAATTGCAGTAATAGCAAACAAGTGAGAAAGCTAGCACATGAAAGAAATTTAAGTTATGGACAATACATACCAAATGAGGTTGAAAGGAAGCAGGAAATGGTGGCGCAGCAATGTTATCAGGCGAAGTGTTGAAGCCAGAAAACATATCCACAGGAGATGGCCTTTCAGGTGCACCGCTAGCCAAATCCTAAGGAATCAAAATGTCCATTCAATCTATCCTTCTTTGAGAAATATACTTTTTTCAGTCGTTTAAGAAAATTATATACCTGCGTGGTTATGGGTCCAACGTATGGTGCACCAGGTGTAGCGGACTGATGAGGCGCTAGTTGAGACATTGCGTTAAATGCAAACAGACTATTTGGTGTGCTCTGAGTAGATTCACCAAAGGCATTCCAAGACTATAAAACAACCAGGAAAATCTCATTAAACACATAAAGCTATGAACAAACACCATCAGCTCCATATGTAAATGGTTACCTGAGAAATTTCCTTGGAGACAGGAATATTCACCGTTTCTGCATTTAAGCTCCAGTTATCCATCACAGCTGGAGTAGTTTGTGACTCAACCACATTTTGTGGCGTGGTTGGCAACGTAGACTGATTAATTCCTTTAGCAATACCAACAGTTGGAGGGAAAGCACCGGGCACCTGAGCTTGCAAATGTGATACAGGGGTCAAAGATCCATGCTGTTGTTTGTCAAAGAAAGCCCATCCTTCACTAGCAGGTAATGGAGCGGGTGAAGGAATTTGCTGAGCACTAGATGGATGTGGAAGTTGTTGATCAAAGCCAGCAAACAGATCTATTTGTGGAGCAGATAAAGATGTCACTGGTTCCTGCAACATTGACAGACTGAAGAGATCTTGGTGCACAGGCTGAGACGTGGTGGGTGCTTCAGCTGGAACAGATGAAGATGTCACTTCCTTCTGAAGAACAGTATGGGTGTGTTCTTTGGCAACATCAGGCTGACTTCCTAAATCAATTGTGTTATGAGAAACTGATAATGACTGTTCATCAAATCCAGCAAACAAGTCTATTGTTCCAGCAGCAGCTACAGGCTGTTGCATTGTTGATTGATCAAAGAGGTCAAGACTTGTGAAAGCCGTTGGTTGTGCTGGAACAGGAGGTTTGGTGGGCGCTGTTTGGCTACCTGAATCAACAGGTTTCTTTGATGCGAAGTTTTGATCTGATGAATTCTGAATGCTCATATTGGGTGGCAAGGCATGTGATTGTGTTGAATGGGACATAGAAGATCGCACAGCTTGATGGTTTACAGAAGAATGCACCGGTTTTTCTGTAAGTGCATTAGGCGGGTAACTGGATTCAATTGATTTGTTAGAAATTAAGTCACCGTCAAATGATCCAAAACTTCCAGAAGAAGCCGTTCGCTGCACATGGAAAGAAAGCATAATTACATATGGGTTCTCTATACTTAAATCAAGCAGGCATTTGCTGGAAAGAGAATATATGGACTGAAGGATTAAAAACCTGTGAATGTCGAACTCCATTGAAATCTACTTGTGAAGCAGCACTAGGATATTTCTGGGATTGAGGATTTTCTGCAGAGACATTTCTTGAATGGTGGACAGAAGGACTGCTGTAGCCTGTGTCCTGAGAGCTAGGAGAAAGCACATCATTTCTAAAGTCACCAGTGCTTGAGGCTGAAAAGTCGGAAAACCTTGATCCTGAACTCTCGTTGGCGAACCGATCTTCATGCATCTGATCCCGCAATCGACCTGGACTGAATAGTAAGTTGCCGAGCTTCCCATCAAAGAGCGCCCTATCTGAAGGCCTTCTAGCAAGTGTGTTCACTTGCTTACCATATCGTCTATCTTCATACTGAAAATCGTAAGGTGGGCTTTGGGAGTATGAATGATAAGAACTAGGTCTCCTCGTGTCATTCTCATTGCTCTTCATACTCTGTATAAGAAATTTGAAGATCTATAGTTAACATGTATTTATGGGGAAAACCAAAAATAAGAGTGCAGAGGTATTCAGAAAGTTCATGGGTTGGACAAGTTGACAGTTACTTATATATTCATATCAGTGCTCAGTAGATAAAGGATAGTACAGCTGTACAGGACTCCCTAGACAGTTCAGGTCATTACCTCACTATCTGTGGCAGGTTTGATAGAGGATCCACCAGCATACTTCTTGTCCACATAAACAGCCCTTATAAATTCCCTTATCCTGTCCGGATTGCTGAAGTAAAAATACATAGGCATAAGAATGTATGGTTCTTCAGAGCACGTAAAACAGATGCACAGAAAAGGATCAATAATGCAATGGAACTCACGTATTAACAGGCAACCTCATTCTTTGCCAATCCCAGTCCTTTAGGTAGATGTCACGTGTTCGCTGCAGTCATTACTTCAGTTTTGAGCCCTAAAAGTTGAAATGAATGCTCTAGAGGAAACAATATACAACAGTTCAAGGTGCATTTTCACCTGGTTACCACCCTGTTCAAGAGCTCGTACTTCTTGAGTAGTAAATTTGGACATTGACACTGACTTCACACGGTGGGTGAACTCACGGCTGTGCATCACAACATAATTAGTCAAAATAGTAATACTTAGTAAAGTCTAGTGGACTACAAAGTGCAGTAAACAAAAATAGCCTAACAATGCAATATAGCTCGATTATTTGTTTCTACAAGGAAAACTGATTTTGTGTGCAAGCAAAAAATAGATTTCTAGAATGACAAGATGAAAAATTCTATTAGGAGTAACATTAGCTAGAAAACTGATGTGATATCCATTTAAAAACTATATTGACATAGGAGGAAATAGGTGCTATTGTAAATAAAATAAAATAGGCACCCGAATTCACACCAGAGAGCTCTCAAACTTGTCTGTTCTAGGTGTATATATTGACACCCTTAACCGAGAAAGGCCCAGTTCCTATGTGGTAGCTCTTAGATGCAGGTTTTTAACTATGCACTGATATGTGTGCAACTGATACTACCATTTCATTGGTCTTCTTCATATTATATGCCTAGTTTGAGGCATCAAAATACCACATCACTCGTTGCAAAAAGTAAATTATGTGAATTACAGAATAAAAAATAGAAGAAGGAAAGCCACAGAAAAGCGGTAGGGTGCAAGATGCTTACTGAATTCCACTGCATGATAGGCATACGAAGGTCCAGAAATTCGTACATACATATTGTGGGCCCTAAAACAAAGCAAAAGGCACTTTTGTGATTCGAAACAACCAAGTGAATGGTATCTTATATCACTTACAAAGGTAACTGGAACAGAACATGGAGTGCCACAGGTAGGGATCTAACAAAAAGCAATCAGTTGAGTTAACAAACAAATTCTACTGCCTTACCTTACCAAATGACATCGGACAGATATAAAGCGACAGAAATTGCGCCTAGGAACATTTAAAATGCTAAAAGTTCAGTAATTCATTCAGCCAACAAAGCAACCTCGTCATCAAATGCAAGCAGCAGCTTCAGATAGAGATATCGAAACAGTATAGAGCTCCAAAGAACTATCTATCTGCACAGCAATCTACCAATGATATATCACAAAAGGGAAGTAGCATTCATGACTTTCCCCGTCCAGAGTAACATAGGGCAAACCTCCCTATTGACAAACACAAGCGATCAAAAGCAATGGCAACGAACTCATCATGATCAAATAACGAAAATAAAGCAGCAGTCATAAGCAGAAGCAACCGACAGCTGAGCCTGAATACATGTACAAGCCAGAAGTTGATACAAGAGTCGTTGGCGAATCGTAGCTAACTGCCTAGCATTCCGCTCAACCTTCTATACATATGACGAAGATCCTCGATGTGGAACGGACCAGGCGCAGAAATAAGCCCAGCGACGACGAAGCAGGGGGGAGGCGACGGGAGGTTACCACGCTGTTGCAGTTGATGCACTTGCGGTTGGGCGGAAGCTTCATGAGGCCGCGGATGATCTTCTCGTTCCTCTCCTCCTCCCTGCGGCTCCCCATCGCCACCGGATTAATGAATCGAACGATCCCCTCTAGAGGAAAACCCGAAGGGTTCACCCGGAACGCCGCCCGAGATTTCAGCGGGGCGCGGTCCGGAATCGGCGAGCCCTAGCTCGATTGGGGCCGCGGTCCGGGCGCTGGTGGTGGGAGGGGAAGGATTCGACGTCTAGGGTTTAGCGGGAGGGAGGTGGAGGAGGAGGAAGAGGCGAACGGGAACGGAGGTGGAGGAGGAGGGTTTAGCGGGAGGGATTGGGGCCGCGGTCCGGGCGCTGGTGGTGAGATGCAGGAAGGGAAGGGCGAAGCGAGCGAAAAAAAGAAGGCTTTGGGGATTAGTTAGTGGCTGCAAGCCGACGGGTCCGGGAGTTTTGTTTTCCTAAATTTTTTCGATGTTTTTTTCTGTTTGGGAGAAAGAAGCAGGGTGCATTTAACGGCGTCGCGAGTCGTGACGTCAACTGGATTTCATGCGAGGAACGGAACGGGGGCGAGTGAAAGTACTACCTGCGGCGGCGGCGCCGGCGCTCGCGCTCCGTGCGATTCCGTGAGCATCACCGTCAAACGGACCATCTGTCTATTCCTCCCCCCCCCCCCCCCCCCCCGAATCAATCACGAGATGCTGCTGCATGCACGCTGCCGCGCGTGTCGGGCTGTCGCCATGTCATCCTTGCTTCCGCCGCGTTAGCCATCTTCCTACGTACTACTAAAGGTGGCTTTAAGCACGGTGTTTAGCAGAACAAATTTTGGCTCTCTCTCTCTCTGTTTTTTTTCTGGTTGGTGACCTGATGTGCAATCTGATCCGCGTCGTGTACAAGACAAATCACCGTCTGTCTCACTGACAGCCAACCTTTACAGGTGGTACGAGGAGCCCCTTTTTTTCCACCGATCAGTGTAAGTGGATCAAACGATTACTTAAATTAACTTAGGTGTTTAGCAGAACAAATTTGGCTCTCCTTTTTTTTATGGAGTTGGTTGTAGTCTACCGAGTGCACGATGAAGCTCTGCGATCGTCGTGTTTTCCACGTGAATCACAGCGCCCTTCTTTTTCCGCGGACCCGTGACGCGGTGCGCGGTAGCAGGCAAAGCAGTGCGAAGCCAAGGCAAGGCAAAGCGGCCGCGGTTGCGGTGCGACTGCGACCTGCTGCTGGGCCTCCTCCTCCAAGGGTCGACGCCGACGGCGACGGCGGGTGAAAGGGCGGGCTGCTCCGTTATCCGCAGGGAAATGCCACGCCACACAGCAAGCATGCGCACGGACAAATCGGCACCGTCTTAGGTTATCTCCTCCTCCTCCTCCTCTCCTGTCGCCAGTAGCTTCGACTTGGCGCCTTGCTTCAGCAGTGGGGGTGGGTAGACATGGCCGCCTTCTTGGTCGTCCTGGTGCTCGTCGCCGCCCACGGCGCGGCTCCCGCTCTCGGCTTCACGAGGAGCGACTTCCCCGAGGACTTTGTCTTCGGATCAGCGACCTCGGCATATCAGGTAATCGCCTTTGGTGCGGGAGGCGACGCACGGGGTTCATTTCACTTCTTTCAATTATGTCCAAGTCCGCATAAACACCTAAACTATTAAACCATTTAGATTACCCTTATAGTCTTCAAAACTGTCTGAAACTGTCAGTACCAGTTATGCTAATGTGATGACAGTTTTACAATCCATACGGCGAGGTCAAGTTGGCCGGCTGGTTACTGACCTGACTGTCGGGAACAAAAGGTGGAGGGGTGTACGGGCTCTGTGTGTGTAGAGGGGGGGTGGGGGGGGGGGGGGGCAATGCTTGCTCATTGCGTTGCTCATCTTAGTGAAGGCTGGAGAGACAATGCAAGCTACGAAATTGAGATCGTGGGGGAGAAGAAGGCTTACAAGGGTAACATATATAGCAGCACATGGCAATACCAATATCATCGCAGACAAAACTTGTCTAAGCTAGTGGCTAAAGGTGAAAAGTGAGTCGGTTTTGAAAATGTTAGGATTAAGTAAACGGTTTAGTAGTTAGAAGGAGTAAAATAGACTTTCTCCTTTTAGTTTTTAGCGTATTGACGTGATTTTTCATGTGTAGTACGAAGGTGCCGTCGCTGAGGATGGCAGGAGCCCAAGCATCTGGGACACCTTCACTCACGCAGGTTGTTTTAGTCGCAGTTTGGTAAAACTGAAGAAAAGCAGAGCTAGATATTATTACCCATTATTCATGGCTCATGTTTGCTGCATTCATTCAAGTTAACCATCCAGCCTGATGTTGATGTTCATGCTTTCTTCCCTGGTAACAGGGAAAATGCCGGATAAAAGCAATGGCGACATCGCCGCCGATGGGTACCACAAGTACAAGGTGAAAAGAATGGCTTAGATCTCTCTTCAATTTAAACAGTTCTTCACTCTCGCGCCTGATGTTCAGAGCATGATCCGGTCTCCCTGTAATTTTCTATCTGTGGAGATTTTGTCGACTTGTTACCGTGTCCGTGTACATGACATGCTAATCTTATGTATGATCGCCAAAGTTTTTTAAAAAAATTCTGATGCGTAAATGTGCTAAAGAAGCAATCCATTTTGCGTAGCAAGAAAGTTGTATTGAAGTACTGTTACTACTGTATTCTGTAGGTTGGATATATCAGCACCACGAAAGAGAAAGCTCTGAATTGCTGATTCATCTGAACTAAGCCGTTTGACATTTCAGGATGATGTCAAGCTCATTGCTGAAACCAGCCTGGAAGCTTATAGATTCTCCATCTCCTGGTCCAGGCTTATACCAAGTACGAATTTTTTTTCGTGAAAGTAAAAATGTAGTGATGCAAGCAAGAAATATCTAGGATATTTATTTAAACTTTATAAAACTGAAATATGCAGATGGAAGGGGAGCAGTCAATCCAAAAGGGCTACAGTACTACAATAATCTTATAGATGATCTAGTGAGACATGGTGCATCTATTGCAAACAATCTTCAGATAGTATTGTTCTTTGGGAGTATCAATCAATTTATTTCAAAACAGTAACGTAGATCATTATCAGTATGAGTAACTGTTTGGTTCTTCAGGTGTGCAAATCCATGTTATGCTTTATCAGCTGGATCTCCCTCAGGTACTGGAAGAAGAGTACGGTGGATGGTTAAGTCCTAGAATCGTGTAAGATTAGTAAAATCCAGTTGTTAGTGACATTTCCCTAAAACATATTTCTCCAAAGTTCTGATCCATATTGGTACTGCAAAACACAGGGAGGATTTCACAGCTTATGCAGATGTGTGCTTCAGGGAGTTCGGCGACAGGGTTTTTTACTGGACTACTCTTGATGAAGCCAATATCGCTGCATTTGGGTCCTACGATACTGGGCAAATCCTACCTGCGCGATGTTCGGATCCATTTGGAGTAACAAAATGTACAGCGGGTAACTCAACTGTGGAACCATATATAGCAGCTCATAACATGTTACTGTCACATGCATCAGCTACCAAACTGTACAGAGGAAAATATCAAGTAAGCAATCTTTTAGCCGAAAAAAAAGCAGTAGTGCCTTACCATAAGCTTTGTGTTGACATCTTAAATTGACCCTCCAAGAAAAAACTTACAAGTTTTGCTCACATTCCCCTAATTACTCCAATAAAATTCCCTTATCTTTTACACTGTATTTTCTCATACTTCTGATGCAAAGCTCTATAGATCCCTAAAACAAGTTCTGGTTGTAGGAAAAGCAAAAGGGAGTTGTTGGCATAAACATTTACACATTTTGGCCTTACCCGTTAACGAACACCACTGCAGATTTAGAAGCAACCAAAAGATTCCAAGACTTCTATTTCGGCTGGTATATTTTTGACTCTTGTTGCGTTAAAAATGTGAAGCATTTACAGAGCTAATGATAATAAGCAAAGCGCGGACTTCAGGATACTAGAACCATTGGTGTTGGGAGATTACCCGCCGGTAATGAAGAAGATTGTTGGTCCTCGCCTACCACGGTTCACGAAAGTCCAATCTGAAGCTGTTAGGGGTGCTCTAGATTTCGTCGGAGTCAACTATTATTATTCTCTCTACGTGAATGATCGTCCATTACAAAAGGGCGTTCGCGACTTCACAGCGGATATGTCTATTTACATGAGAGGTAAGATTTTTTCCCCTGTTCATACAGTGTTCTCGTTGTAGTGCTCATAGATTTATTGATGTAGCCATCGAATGTATTTATTTTATTAAGTGCCAACATATGGCAAAAGGAAATTATATATTGTTATTTTAGATATAAAGGGGAAAACTCTATATTGTAATGTACAGACCAATAACATGCTGACGTTTCTGAAATTATGTACAATTTTATGAAATCTGGAACCCAAATGCTGCATCTAATTGAGTCAATTTCTGAAACAGGTTCAAAAACAGATCCCCCATTCGGCCCGGTAAAAAACAGGTTCCTCGGCTGCATTTTTCTTCACATAGCTGATGATGCCTTGAGCTGTGTAACTACAAGCCGCACCTAACACTAGAGATTAGCACACATGAAAATTATTCAAATAATCAATCTATTGATTTTTTTTCAAAAAAAAAAGATGTGACAGATACAGCTTTGTTGGGTTGACTGCAGTCTGCTCCGACATCTGTTCCCGTCGATCCCAAGGGGTTGCAACTGCTGGCGGAGTACCTGAATGAAGTCTACGGGGACTTTCCCGTTTATATCCAGGAGACCGGCAAGTCTATTTCTGGACCATAATATACCTCGAGGATCTTGCTCTCGAAAAATGCCTCCCGCCGGTAAACTGACACCAGTGCATCTTGCTCACGCTTGTTGATGATATCTCCTCCTCCCCTCTCCAGGTTTCGCGTCCGGCGACGGCGGCCTGATCAACGATACTGACAGGGTCGATTACTTGAAGAAACACATCGGGAGCACGCTGAGGTGAGATGCCAGACCACAGAAGCAGCTCAGCAGTGTCGTGTTAGGGCGGCGGTCGGGTCGCATTGAACAGCCCCGCGCGCGCCCCAGCCCAGGGAAAACCATGGTTCAGGTTCAGGTGGACTTACGCGCTGACGCTGTCTCGCTCTCGCTCGGCAGGAACGGGGCCAACGTGAGGGGCTACTTCGCCTGGTCCTTCCTGGACGTCTTCGAGTTCCTGTCAGGGTTCAGGGCGCAGTACGGCCTCTACCGCGTCGACTTCGGCGACGAGGCGCTGCCAAGGCGAGCCAGGCTCTCTGCTCGCTGGTACTCCGGGTTCCTCAGGAGAAACGATGGGCTCCGTGTGGAGGGGGACGAGGTCGACGGCGCGGGCTCACACGCCCAGCGATGAGTTATGTCCACTTCGACGCGCTGATCGGATGAAGCTTTTGGCTTTCTCTTAGAAAAACATAGAAGAAAAACTTCTACTCTTGGTTTAGAAAGTCACAAGTGTAATGTTTGTGTCGCCTCAAATTTTTTTTTCAGTTGACATTGTAGCACGCGCGCACACACAAAAAAAAACCTCAGATCACCAGCAGCACCATGTCCGCAACCGACTGGCTGCCGTCCGCGGCCGTGACGGCGTCCGGCCGCCCGGTGCTTTCCGCCGGCGAGGTGGAGCGGAACCTCCTGCCGCTCGTGGACCTCGAGCCCGAGGAGGACCCGCGCCGCGCGCCCCTCCGCGGCCGTCTCCTGGCGCTCACCTCCCACCGCCTCGTCTTCCTCCACGAGCCCTCCCGCTCCGCGCGCGCTCTTCCGCTCGCCTCCGTCGTCCACGCCTACCCTCCCCGCCGCAGGAACGGCCACAACCCGCTCCGGTCCATCTTCTCCTCCTCCTCCTCATCGTCGTCGTCGTCGTCGCACCACCACCGCATCCGCCTCCAGATCTCCCTGCCCCCCGCGCGGTCGGAGGTCGTCGCCATCGTCGTCACCTGCAAGGCCGACGTGGATGTCTTCTTCGGGAGGCTGCTCGAGGCGATCCGCGCGAGGACCTGGGACGCGGCCCCCGCGGCATCGCCAGCGAGCGGCGCCCCGGCGGCGGAAGGGGCCGCGGAGGATACCGCGATTCGGATGCCCGTTGTTGGGGTCTCGGGGATATTGCGGATGGAGCAGGAGGTGTGGGAGAGCGCCGGGCAGAACCTGCAGGATGCGTTCCAGGATCTCAACGCACTCATGGTCCGAGTCACATACATTCGCTGCAATCGTGTGAGATTGATCACCATACTCTTATCTGGACTCAGTTGTTTGTTTTTTTCTCCAGAGCAAAGCTAAGGAGATGATGCAGTTAGCAGAGAAGATGAGGATAAAGCTTCTAACAAACTCGTCTACCCAATCGAATTCCGGTGATGAAGAGATGGGTTCTAAGCAAGACATGCAGGATTGGTTGTTGAGTGTTGGTATTGTGTCTCCTGTGACAAAAGAAACTGCTGGTGCCTTGTACCATCAACAGTTGTCACTGCAGGTAGAGTTGCATGTTCATAGTTTTACTGCTTTTGTAGTGGACAATTTCACTATTTAGTGACCTAAATGGGATGGCTGTGAGAATGCACGGATTTGAAATATCAGATGCATGCTATAGTTTAACCAATGATTTCATCACCATAGGGCAAATACATAGTAGTAGTCTTTCGAACAAATTGCTCTTTTACAGCGACAGTTATTTCCTTCTCTACCAGCCAGGAACTAACTTCAAATTGAGCAGTGATTGCTATTCACTTTTATGACCCTTCCACACTGCTGGCATGTGAGTTAGACCATGGAGTATATTTTTATAATTTTGTCAGCAGCTCTGGCTCTATCTCTCTCAGTTAACATATGAATATATAGAGAGGGGATGGGGTGGGTTGCTGGAAGTAATCTTTGGTTTATATATATTCATCAACAACCAACAGATTCACACTGGTGCCTTACTAATGGTTATTTCATCTGTTCACTGCCAGCTGGCTGATTTTGTAAGAATACCACTCGAGAAAGCGGGTGGAATGATAGCACTAGTTGATGTATATTGTCTCTTCAACCGGGCTAGGGGAACAGGTCTGTATTTTCGCTGCTGAATATCTTTAGGCATTCCATTGTCACTCGTGGTCTGAAATTTAGTCTTCTGTTTGTATCTAGAGTTGATCTCACCAGAGGATCTTTTGCAAGCGTGTTCACTCTGGGAAAAAGTTGATGTGTATGTATATCATGCTTTTGATAAGTACCCAAGTTGCTAAACACAATCCTGGATGATTGGAAGTGCAGAGAGTAGTTTGAATATCTTTCCAGCTGGCTCATCACCAGCAATTAATCATTGTTTTGATGTTTTGCTTATAGATATTGATTTGTAATGAGCAGCCCAGTCATGTTAAGGAAATTTGATAGTGGAGTGAAAGTGATCCAGACGAAGACACATAGTGATGAAGAGGTAAGTCATCTAGTGTTGGTTCTATTAGTGGATTATGCATCACCACTGTTCCTGCAGTTGTCTACATATGCCCATAGCAATGTTTTTGGCACTAGCACACTGAGCATTTCTTTATAACCATAGGTGTTTGCAAGAATTTCATCGCTTGCACAAAAGCCGGATGTTCTTCAGAAGGGCATTAGTCCCAGCGATGCTGCGTTTACTCTTGGAATCGCACCAGCTTTAGCAAAGGAGCATCTTCAAAATGCAGAAAATAAAGGTCTGACTGTCGCTATTCTTTTTGCAAGCTATGTATTTCATTCGGAAATGAAATGAAACTGAAGAACTACTTTTTTGTCCTCTTTCAGGACTGTTGTGCAGGGATGACAGTCCAGATGGACTCCGCTTCTTTATCAATTTGTTTAATGATATTGATCCCCAAAATATTTATTCGTAAGTACATCACTACCGTCTCCCAGCATGATTCTTTTGAGAAATGTGTACTCTATTCATTGTGATCTTTCCAGGCAAAAATCTCATGGATTATACCATGGCTGGATCTCTGTTGCGATGGCATGATACTGACAGGTTGGATCAGTGAGGAATATTGGGAATCCAGCTGATATAGCTAGTCATCGGTGCAACCATGGTGTATCCTTGAAAAACGTTTTGTTCAGATTTTTGTTTGAATATCCCTCCAGTGTATCATGTAAAATAGCCAAAGACACAATGTGACATAACAGGTACATTTGTTGAACGAACGAGGATTTAAATAGCATTATACAGCTGGTTTTTGAAAGTTGAATCAGCCTCCTTGCAAAATAAGCAAGGGGAAGACTGCCTAGAAATTCCCTTCCTCAGACCCCACAACGTGTGGCAGCTTTCAGCACTGGGTATGCTCTTTTTTGGAAGTTGAATGCAGATTGGAATTACTTATGTGCATCATTCTATTTTTCTTTGGCTGCCACTACAGTCTGTAGGGTGAGTCTATCTCGATACCAACAGAAGGTGATACGTGGCACATCACTCAATTGGTAGTATATAAGGCAAAGTTTGCCATATTCACCATTTCAAAAAGGATAGAAATGAATACCACATAATAAATTGCAATTGGTATCTATGTATGGCAAAAGATGCCAATTCTGGAGTAATAATCTGTCACGCCTGGTTTCTGTATGGTAATACATGCTACACATATATATCAGGATTGGTTATACCATATATGTTTTAACAGAAATGATGTATCATATATATAAAAGCTAAGTTTATTACAATCTCATAATAAACTTATAGTCTAAAAAGAAAAGATACATAGCAGCAGATAATCTATGCGTAGAGCTCTATCACAGGCGTTGTCCGGCGGCACGTCCGCCTAGTACTGCGCACCGGGGTTGAAGCCATCGTCTTTATCGTACTTCACTCCTCCATATCCTGAGCAACAATTATTTCCAAAGAGAAGTAACAAAAACACATGAGTACTTAGAGTACTCAGTAAGTGAGGGAATGATATGACATGTAGGCAAGGTCGAGGGAGGCCAACTCAGCTAAAGCACTATGCATCATCCTATCCCTAGGTTGTAATAGCACCCTATTTACTAAGTAATTCTTCCACCAGGTGCCACCTCAAAAAAAATCCATTTCCACTGCCAACCAAGTACACCCAACCTCCCCATACCCAACTAATCATGAAGGAATTACTAGCCCGCTCTTGACCGTGAGCACGGTTGTCTAGACAGTTTTAACTCTACAGAGTTTGTATCCTTTACCCACAAGTCGTGATTTCGTCCTTTGTCACCAAGTGGACTAAATTCTCCCTGATTGCTCGTGATCGCGAATCACATCTCACACTTCCTATGGTGTGTGGCCAGAGGATCACTATGAGGTCTTTACATTGCACTACCAAATCCCTGTACACCCGCTAAGGTTTCACCGCTAACAGCATACATGGAGTCTATTGTACCTCCGCTGCAGAAGTCCCCTCTTGCGCCACAAACATCTCAATGGTGTACACAAGATAAGGTAGAAATCAACTTAATTGGCCAAATCGTTCCATACCGGTCTTGTGATGGCACGATATAGCTAGATCACAGGATATCACGAACCGGTCCTTAGAATCTACACAAACAGTAACCTCTAACCCGATTCTCGTGCATACGCACCAACCGTATACCAACCAGCCTGCTAGACTCCTATCACTACTAACCATGTATATATCATACATAGCACTACACAATACTTCAAAGATGATGATACTAGCATTAATGTAAAGTTTTCCCCATCCCATTTATCTAAACAGGGCTAAGAAATGAGTAAAGGGCATACCCAGTGCTGAAAGCTCCCACACGTTGTGGGGTCTGGGGAAGGGAATTTCTAGGCAGCCTTCCCCTTGCTTATTTTGCAAGGAGGCTGATTCGAACCCAGGACCTCCAGGACACAAGTGGAGAGACTCCAGGGCCTCCAGGGCTAAGAAATGAGTAAACGACATAAAGTAACTCCCAACCAAATCCCTTTTTCCAGGCTACAATGAATAATATAGAAATTTTCTAGTAAACACCATATCATAGGAATTCATATTAAGACATGCATGCAAATTCTAACTAAATGCCTAGAACGGGAACAATGTGTCAAGAACACTCGCCTCCGGAAAGTACTGCTGCTCTACAACGTCAAAGTCTTGATCTTGCAAATTAAAGGCCTTCTCCGGGACTCCTTCTAACCAATTCATCATACACACAGACAAATAACAAGAAACAATTAGATAGGGTATTAAAGTGTTCAATCTACATAAATACATAAGCACTACCCCTAAAATTAAGCCTTTACTTTGTTAAAAATATATTTCTGATGTTAAAATCAACATTGAAAGTCAATATAACATTTATGAAGTTGTTTTAAGTAAAATGAACAATTACTTTGGGCCTAGATGTAAAATCAACATGTGATGAAGGTCAATTTAGTGAAAATTGCATTATGCAAAGGTTGATAAATAATTTTAGCCACTTTAAGGGGGTTTTGGGTAATTACTAGCATGGGCAGGGGCTATTTTGTTATATACCAGCAAGGGTCATGGCTTAAAATGCTAAAACAACATTTTAAAGGGTTAATTTGCAAATACATAAGTACCAGGGGTGTTTCTGCTTATAATACAGAGGCTAAAACCTAATAAAAGTTAATTGTAGGGGTAAATTTGCATAAACAGTTTCCCAGGGGCATTCTAGTAATTTCCCAGAGCCTAAAATGTTATAACAGAGGGTCCTAAGGTCATTTTGCTAAAATACAGAGTGTCTTAAAAATAGAAATACCCAGGGGCCTAAAATGATTTTACAGCAAGTATAGAGGGTTTAGTTGCTAAAAGCCTAAAAGAGGAAGTTCTAGGGGCTTTTGTGTGCAATCAAGGGCTTCAGGGGCCTTTTGTTAATTATTCAGACCACTCTAGGGTAAAAAGTGTAAAAACAGAGTGTTAGGGGGCCTAGAAGTCATTCTGCCACTAATTCACTAATTTCTAGAGAGCATAAGGTCGTTTCTGTAAAAGCCAGGGACTTATTTGGGCAATCCCAAAAAGTCTAGGGGGCAAGTGTAAAGTAGCCGGCGGGAAAAGGTCTTTGAATCTGAGCCGTTGGATCGGCCCTCAACGGCTGAGATTTAAAAACCCCAAAGGGGATCAAACGGCCGCCGACGACGCCAGCACGCGGCCCGGGCTCGCCGGAATTCCATCGGGATAACGTTTTAACGCCTAAAACTTGAATCTAAGCGCATAAATCGGAGAAGGGGGACACGGTGAGCTCACCTAGGGTGGTTTTGGAGGCTCGGAGGCGGCGCAAAAGGTCTCGCGACGGAGGAGTGCAACGGGGACTCTCGGATCTTCGTCGGCAACGGCGACGATTCCCTCGCGTCCTTCACGTCGTTGACGTGTTCTAAGATACGGCGAAGATGATGGTGCGATCAATAGGGGGAATTAGTCATCCGAGGCTTCGGAACGCGAGGAAAATCGAGAGGACTCACTGGAGCTCGCCGAAGCTAGGGTTTGAGGCGTCGGCGCGACTCGGAGCGAGGGAAGGAGAAACACCAGCGTCCCTGCGGCCGTGTGAGCACAGAAAACGGTGATGAATTGGGCCCTAATCGATGGCAATGGCGGCTCACCGAGTGATGGCGGCGGCGGCGGCGAGTTCTTGCCGAAAGGGGGGCAACTCCAGAGACGTGCAACGCGTTTATAGGACGGGGCGGCAGCTGCTGAGATCGTGGCAAGCGAATTGAAGACCCAATTAACCCGGTGGTTTCCCGTTTCCTCGGATTGATGGCGCTCGGACTTGAAGATCGGGGAGGGAATCGGGGGAGGAAAGGGGGAAGACGAAGATGGCGCTGACAGTCCGGCCCCACCGAGCAGAGAGAGAGAGGGAGGGGAGCAGCTGGGCTGCAAGGTTCGGCCCAGGAAAGAGAAAATTGGGGTTTTAGCCCGATCCAGTGTTTGCATTTGTAAATTTTTGGATGAATTATCTCTTTTGAATTTTTCAAATTAAAACTAGGGTGTTACATAATCTTTTCTTTTTGACGAAAAAGTAATTCATCTCATGCAGACTGAACCGATAAACATGTCCTGCAGAACATGTCAATTTGATTTACCACACCATCTTAGAAAATACAAGTACGTTACACTCAGTAAATTTTGTAATACAGACCCAAACAAAGAAAAAAATCTGGTACTAGCTCCTCAAAAGAGGGCTCGGAGCTCTCTTCACAAGCACCCACACTATCAGTTGTATGTAGAGTTTATAATATGTAAAAGGCAGCAGTAAGTTTTTCAGACATCTTGTTGGGAACCCTGCCCGAAAAACTTTTAAGCCTGTGCAAATAGATGAAATGGAAATATTGTCAGTTGCTGAAATAATCTTTTTGGAATTTAAGTGGAGTTGCTGACGAGCAGATCATAACTTAGAGGGTCATGCTATGCAACAATGCAAGGCAGGTAGCACAAATAGAAGGGCAATGCTCGTCTCGGATGTTCAAATTTGTTCTATGCCAAATGAAGAGCGCAAGTTCCACACATACTCAGTAGGTACAATAGGGCTTATTGTGCTCCTTATTTCAACCCGGGTCGTTAATATTATCAAAACAAGTTGTAGTGCAATAAAAAAACATGCAGCACATTACCTTGTTGGCGATGTTGTTGGAAAGCCAGTCAAGCCCCTCGTACAACCCTTCACCAGATGTAGCACAAGTACTCTGAATGTACCTACAACCCAGGAGAATAATTTGATATCAGCGTTAGCTTGCATATACCTGTTCAACGACTAAACTTGGAAGTGGTGTGAACTGAAACTGATGCAACATTGATGATAAGCAATGACTATTGCATAGCATTCATATATTCTCACATCCTATGAAAATGATTACAGAAACAAGTTCACTTCAAGACACACAATGCATACATGCAAATATGTCCAACTTAGGCACCCTTATTGATTTACCGGAGCAGCATTGACCAAGCTTTGGGATACTGGATTATTTGTATGAAAATGAAACTCCTTACCAGTGCCGCTGGCGAAGCGAATGCAGACCAAGCTTGTCGGTAATTTCAGCAGCATTCATGGCATTAGGAAGATCTTGTTTGTTTGCAAACACAAGCAGCACAGCATCACGCAGCTCATCCTAAAATGATCTCCAATTAATTAAGCATAATGTAAAACACATCATGTAGAGGAGCTGTAATGCCTTAGTAAGCAGTTTTAACCCAAAAGGTGAGTAAGACACAAAAGAATGTTGTCAATGCTTTCAGCTATAGTCTCTTAGTGTTTATATGCTCAACGCATAAGCTAATCAGAGAGCTATCAAAACCTCTGTTTTTTGCAAACCACCTTACAATCTCCAGTTGAAGATACAGACGGGGCATTTACAATTTCCATTATGTTACCTCATTCAGCATCCTATGGAGCTCATCTCTGGCCTCAACAACACGCTCCCTGTCATTGCTATCCACAACAAAAATGAGTCCCTGGGTGTTCTGAAAGTAGTGCCTCCACAGGGGCCTGATCTGTTTTGACATAAAAAATTATAAAGTCATGCTATAGTAAAAAATTATACAGCAGGGGATATGGATTTTGGTTACACAAAAATATTCATAAAAGGGTTGATATTAGGGCTGTAATTTGGGGAACCTAAGGGTCACCTCCAACCCTCTTTAGTTCAATCAAACGAACTAATTTTTCAAAACGAGCCCTAGTTTTCTTTTTTTTTAAAAAAAAAAGCCGTTTTAACCCCAACCTTCATTGGAGGCATATGAGACCAAGGGATCAAACCCAGGTGGCAGAGTTCCCAACCGAGCCCTTGCTTGGCCCCAAAATGAGGCCCACTTGAGATAATGGTGCTCCATCTAAGGCATTTGTAAGCAGATTTCAAGCTGAATTCCTCACCTTGTCCTGGCCACCGACATCCCAAACAGTGAAGCTAATATTCTTGTACTCAACGGTTTCGACGTTGAATCCTGCAAGTTTTCAAAATAAATCAACTGTACCAATGAAGTGAAGTAAAACCAGAAGGCAACATGTATTTCATATTTACTGACGGCAGAAAAATCTGAAGCATACACGTTCTATGTGTGTAAGTATTAATAACAACGTTCCAAAAAAGTTCAAAATCAGTGCCATATCATCCAGACGGCCTTACTGTTTCGCCAGATTACTGTTCTAACAATACTTCTTTACACAAAAATGAAAGAATTAATGCGGAAGACCAATTTCAGCAACCAGGGCAAAGTTTGTTCAGCTTTTGCATGGCTCAAACAATCACGATTAAAGGCTATCGACTACGGGTGAGCTTGCATTCAGGGAATAAAGGTGATGTACGACATCTGCATCTTCACACGTATACACGTGATGTGGAGCGGAAACATAGGGCGGATGTTTTAAAGGACTCACCGATAGTGGGGATGGTGGTGACGATCTCTCCGAGCTTGAGCTTGTAGAGGATGGTGGTCTTACCGGCGGCGTCGAGCCCAACCATCAGAATCCTCATCTCCTTCTTGGCGAAGAGGCGGCTGAACAGCTTCGTGAACGTGAGCCCCATCTCTCCCTCTTGCCAACAGAATCGAAGCCAAACAAGGGTCAGCCGGACGCCGGCGGGTCCGCAGAGACCCGCTTCGATCCCAATCACAGATCCCCACGCACCTGTGGAGATCCCGCAGAAACGGGTTCAAGTCCCGGATCCAAACCAAGGCGCGGGAACGAATCGGGATCGCGGGGAAAACAGAGACGAACGAACGAACGAACGAACGAACGAACATGCTCGCCGATACTAGCGTGCGATCCGAGCTAAACCATGCCACGGCGGAACGAACAGGAAACAACTCGACAGCCACCGACGGGGTTCGAGTCCGCGGGCCAAAGAGCTAGGGTCCCAGGGAACTCACCGAGACGGCCGCCGCCGCTGCGAGCTTCCCTGCCTCTCCCCTTCTTCTTCTCTCTGCACCCCGCCGGGCTCGCGATCCTCCACGCACGGAACGGCGCGCGGTGAAGCAACGCCCGCGAACGCGATGCGATGCTGCTGTGGCCGCCGCGGTGCGGAGACGGTTGGCCCGAGCCCGAGGCGGGATATGATACGGCTAAGGTGGGCCCGTCTTTTACTTTTGTAAGCCAGTTGCGGCCCAACGGACAGCGCCCCCCCCCCCCCCCCACGCGCGCGGTCCGAGACTTGGTGAATGGGACCCGGATTAGCGAGAAGTGGGCCAGTTGCAGAGAGCGGACCCGATCTTACCCGCGCTTTATTCCGCGAGCTGATGTGAGAGCTTTGCAGGTTCGGTTCGGTTTGGTTTGGGCTAGTGGGACTCGTTCCCGCCGGCCCACATAGTGCGTCTGCTGGCCGGTCGTGTCAAACTTAAGATTCGTCATCACGCTCCTTTGGCATCAAATTTTCTGAACCCACTCGTGCTCGAAAAAAAAAAAGAACATGTCTACCCGTCCTGCTCAAGCATCCATGTTCTCAAATTTCCTCCATTTCGAAGATGCATTGTTCTTTATCGATCGGGCGAATCTAGCTGTCTAGGGGACTAAACGTATGGATCAAAATTGCTCTTGCTTTATAATACTCCCCCCATTTTAAAATATTTGATGTTGTTTAGTATAATTTTGAACTAAACAGCATCAAATATTTTTTAACGAAAGGAGTGATACTCTATATTTTGAATCTATTATTCTTTCTGAAGATGTTGATAGAGTCATTTGGTAGTATAACTCAAATAGCTTATATTAAATAACAGTAATGATAATTTTGAATCACCTTAAATTAACATCTTCTTTCGTTTTAGATCTGTTTAAAAATTTGTGCGCCTGTTATCAATTATTTTTATGTTTTTGTATAATTATGTATTTAGATCTATATAACTAATGACTAAGTGTGTAGAATGGAAAAAATAATAATTTCACGCTTATATTAAATAACAGTACGAAGCATTAAAGCATCCTGCATCCACAAGTTGCTCTCGTCAAATCCGAGTCAATTACATGCACTAGGAGACTCGAACCGTTTCAATCATTTTCCCCTCAAATTAACAGTGTACGAGCGGCACGACAGCAGACGTCGTCCAACGTGGCATGTTGTCGATGAACAGCAGTCCAGGTAGTGCGTCGTTACCCGACAAGTTACAAGTACCATGGCGAGGCTTCTTAGCTCCCCTGCAAAGTTTGCATTGTGCCCCGTCGCCTCCCACTTCCATTCCACGTGAGGCCGCCGCGCAGGTCGTCGTCGGACTGCAAGCAGCCGCCGGCCAGTGCGCGGCCCTCGAAGTCGGCCGTCGGCGGGGTCCATGCATGCAGAGCGCCGGCGGCGGCAGGATCTCGGCGATGGCGCGCGTGGTCCACGTCGTCCGCGCCGGTCCCAGCGGCAGCTAGCGCCACCGCCACGGCGGGGTCGTGCTCGTCATCTCCGGGCTCAGCTATGCTCGGGCAGCAGAAGCGGCGTCGGATGGGCCCTGGAGAGCGGTGCGAGCTGCAGAACTGGTATTCGCTGTGCCCAGCTGGATCCCGGTGGTGGCTGGAGGTAGCTGCTGCTCATGTCGAAGAAGTCGGTGACTGCCGTTTGACCCCGGAATTCTAGAGCTGCGAGGTCGGAGGCCCGGGCTGCCTCTTCCTGGCTACCTGCAGGCAAAGATCGACGAGGACCCACCGTTCAGATCAAATCCTGTGGGCCTTCACAGCAGCGGCAGTATCTTGCTTAGCGCTTTGATCACCTGCTCCTATTGGGTTGGTACTGCAGAAAAAAAGCAGGGCCGGCTTTAAGATTCCTAAAGGTGCAGTGCAGTGCAGTGCAGTGCAGTGCAGGCTGGCCGGCACGCCTGTAGCTACTTTTTGTGTCGCAGGTGCTTCCGCGTTACCCTTCCGGCTAAGTAGTCCTCTGTTTTTTGTTTTTGTTTTTGTTTTTTTTTTGTTTTTGAGGAGGAGCACCTGCAGGCTTGCCTGTCTGGACAGAAGAGCGAGCCTTTTGAATTTAGTTCAAATCTGTATTAAATCCCGAGGGATCAGTTAGGAACGCGAAACTTCCTCCCCCAAACAGTCCGTAGTAAAGAAAGACTCGCCGGTTTGCAACCAGAATCTTTTTGTTCGTTTGGAATGGATGGTCGCCATGATCCTTCGGTCGTCACGGCGGCGTCACGCTAACCAAGGCACCACGATTGTGTCGTGTTGGGTTCCTTTTTTTTTCTTCATTTTTTTTAATATACGTAGTACTCAAACTATATCACTGTCATGACTCTGCTATCGCGTTGCTATAGGTTTTATTGCCAGCGTGATATATATATATATAGATAATGGGAGAAATATTGTATAATGTCCACGACTGACTCGCTTGCCGCGGCTTGCCAAGTGTAGCACCCACGAAAAAAAAAGTTCCCGCGTGTACCGCGCGGTTCGCGGTGCCCAGGTCCAGATCAAGCGGCGCCGATTGCTGATTTTTTCTTGCTGATTTTTAGTAAAAAAACTAAAAACAACATGCCTTTAATGTACTACTAAATAGGTCAGACAGTGACAGACCTAAATTTTTTACCTCGAGTAGACACGCTTTATATTTGATAGTAAATTTAATATGTAAGTAAAATATTGTTAAAAGTGCCATACAAATATATTAGGGTGGCGTGCAACTAATGCGTGGGCTGCGTTCAATGGTCTATATCAACTTTTTTTTCTTTTTAGTACTTATCATTTCCTCTAGCCTAAATACTAAATCGAATTTGGCCAAATTTGAGGGTACGTAGTCCTGGGCCTATCATGACTACCCTCCAGGTCCGCTCATAGCTTGAAGTGGTATTTAATAACACATAACGACTACTAAAAGATTATTGTTAGGGCAAAACTACATTTTTTAATTAAAATTGTTGTTGTTCTAATAATAATAATAATTTAAAAATAGAGTGAGTAAATTTGTTGGTTCATGATGAAAAGGGATTAACAGGTTAAAGTAACAACTTGCGTCTCGAAAGTCCGAATTGAATACTCCGGTGATGGTGCGCTTGTTTTTTTTTTGTTGTTGTATAGTTTAAGTAATCCCGAGTGTGTGGGAAGTCTCTTCTCGAGATAGACTAAGCGGGAGTATGGAAAAGAAGCTTCTAGAAGTATAGAGATAGCTCTCCGACGATTATCAAGCCTCACGCGTAAGTGTATTTGTCTTGCAGGACAATCAAGAACAGTTTTATCTTACCATTTTACTGATACCTTAAGATCTAGAAATCAAGCCTTTCTAAGAGAACAATTTTATCTCCAGCTTAGTTTTAAAATTACTGATAAATCTTTGACCACATAAGTATTTTGTTATGGAAACGAATATGACATTTTGCGTTAGAACTATTTTCATATGAATTTATATTTTCAATCATTCATCAATTGATCAAAACGTAGAGACAATTTTTAGACAGTGGTAATTTCAGAAATGATTAAAAAAACGAGTAGAGTGGACATGGCAGCCAAAACGTAGCATCTATAGCCTAGCTCGGCTCGCTAGTTTGGAGAAGGCAAAATCCGAACAGCACGAACCACATCCTCAAGTCTGGTGGTGGGGCCCATCCCTCAGTTCTTAATTCCCCACCACGTCAGTTACAAGCCTAGTACAGATTAGTGCCTACTTATATTACTTATTACTAACACCAAGCAGGATCACGCTGGCCATTTCCCAGGCTCCAGATGGTTTCTTCCCCCATGGTTTCGTCACGCACCAGCACCAGCCACATGGCCGCCTCCTCTTCCTCCGTCTCCACCCCCAATGGCGGGTGCTAGGCGGCGGCGCCCCCCACCCCTCTGAGAAGCAAAGAGGAAAATTTCCCGCGCGCACGACTGGTGGTCGCGTTGGGTGCAGTCGCACCAGCTAGCTCCCTCGTCTGACCCGCGCCTGGTCCGCTCGAAGCTGCCCCGGGCCGGCGCACCAGCCGCCAGGCAAGTGCTTGACGCCGGCGGTGAACTGAGTGGGGCTCCTTTTTTTCATCGACTCTGGCGCCGCCGAGGGCGGGACGCGTCTCTCAGGCAGGCAAGCGCATCTTCCCTCCTTTGAATCCCTAGACGGATTCGTATTAATCCTGCCCTCTTTTCATTTTTACCTGTGTTGGGCTCATTGGCAGCTGCCTCATGATTCCTCCTGTATTATGGATCTGTAGGCTGTGATCTTGGAGTCCGTTGGTGTTAGATTTCTCGTGCCTGGACTAGGTGAAACTGAAACGGAGAACTACCGGTTAGCGTTGTTCCTGAATTTTTTTGGTTCATGGGCAGTCAGACAATGGCATCGCAGGCTGGAGGAGGAGGAGGAGGAGGCAGGGGCGGCAGTGGCGGTTCTGCAGCGCAACACGAGCAGATGCAGAGCTTGGTGCGACAAGGGTCTTTGTATAACCTTACCCTTGACGAGGTGCAGAGCCATCTGGGAGAACCTTTGCACAGCATGAACCTTGATGAGCTGCTCAAGTCTGTCTTTCCTGACGGCCTGGACCTTGATGGCGCCACTACCAGTCAGCATGAGCAGATTTCTGGTCTCTTGCGACAGGCCAGCATCACGATGCCGCCTGAGCTCAGCAAGAAGACTGTGGATGAGGTGTGGAAGGGCATCCAGGATGGACCAAAGAGAAATGCTGAGCAGGGTGGTTGCCGAAAGCAGGAGAGGCAGCCGACACTTGGGGAGATGACGCTCGAGGATTTCTTGGTCAAAGCTGGTGTTGTCACCGAAGGATATTTGAAGGACTTAAACGATGTTAGCAATGTGGATCAGATTGGGATTGCTGGTGCTGCTGGTTTGACACGGGGGGCCCAGTGGTTAGATCAGTATCAACAGCAGTTTACAGTTATTGACCCCCATCAGCATGGTCAACAGAGCATGCCTGGTGCTTATATGCCGAGTCGGTTAGCCCTACAGCCACTAAATGTTGGGCTGGGTGCTATTTCGGAATCAGCCTACTCGGATGGCAACATTACTTCACCAATGATGGGTGCCCTTTCTGATTCTCCAACACCTGGTAGGAAGCGTGGTGCGACAGGAGATGTAGCAGACAAGCTGATGGAGAGAAGGCAGAAGAGGATGATCAAGAATAGGGAGTCAGCTGCTCGTTCAAGGGCTAGGAAGCAGGTTGCGATATATGTTTTCTGTATTTCTGTATTTTAATATTCTTTTGCTCAGCAATTCTCTAGGTATAGACTGACAGTAGAAAATATTACAACATGATGGATTTCTTTTCTTCTTTAGCTTATGTTGCTTACATTGTATTTGCGACAGGCATATACTAATGAACTTGAAAACAAGGTGACTCGTCTAGAAGAAGAGAACGAGAAGCTAAAAAGACAAAAGGTATTTATCTTTCCCTTACATTTTTATCAGTGTGTCATCCCAAATTTTTAGTAAGGGCTGTTGTTACCCGCCACACTTGTTTGGTGCACATACCAATCAGTTTTCTTCCTTTTATCATCACTCTCTACTTATGAATAGGAGTCATACTATCTGACAACAGTGAGAAGTGATAGGAAATAGACTTGAATACTCTTGCTTCCAGCAGCATCGAACATGAAGGTCATATTGCGAAGCTACTTTTGAGACCTGTATCTATCAAACATCACTAAACCTTAGATTAGGAATTCCATATAGACCTGTATTTATAGATTAGAATTTCCAAAGTTGCTGCATTTTCTAGCCTACCCCAACATGCTTTGGACAAAGGCTTTATTGTTGTTGCTACATTTTCTAGCCTACCCCAACATGCTTGGGACAAAGGCTTTGTTGCTTCCACTTTGGGAGATAACCATATTTGGGCAGGTATAACCTGATGTACTGCAAGTCATTCACCCTGTTGTTTGGTCTAATTATGTGTTTTGTCCCAAATATTTATTGAAGTTGGTGAAGAACCTGGGGAAAAAATATTCTTATTTGTGATTGTAGGGGAGGCAAAAAATTCTTCGGAACATTAAGTGTTACCTTGTATTTATTTTAGTTATCTTCCATATGCACTTAAATTATGTCATTGTATGGTGAATTGTGTGATTAAAAGTAGAGTTACATGCTTTGTATAATTTTCCTTTGACTTCATGTTTTGTTTAAAAAGTTCTGAGAGCCATTTTTATGTTTCTTTCTCGGGTTGCTAATGTCACCAGATCAGTCTGATTTAATGTTATGCACTAGGAGGGGTATGATCGAAATCTTCCGTTTCGAGTTCTAACTTCTTACAATGGAAGTGTACACCATACAATGAACTAACCAACGTCAAATAAAAAGGAACGTAGGCAGTATATCATAAGTATTAGTAGAAAGGTCTTGTAATTTTTTGTTTGTTCTAAAAGCTGGTTGCTTCAATTTCTGGATGACTAAAAAGTCCTACAGTTTGAAGTGTTTATTTTTACTACGATTTGAAGTTTGTTCCTAGGTTCTATATTTTTGGGATGTGGGTTTATCATTTACTTAACTGTACTAGTAACACTGTAATTGCTGATCTTATATTTATATGCTTTTGTTAATGGGTGATATGAAACGTTGCAAGTGGAATTGATAGTTGATACTTCAGTTCCTAAAATCACTGGCACTGTACCTTATGATTTATGACCCATTCATTTAGTAAGTTGTTTTACGGTGTCACCTGTTACCTGAATAATTTCCATCTCCTAACCTATATTCACGTTTCACAGCTAAACTTAATTTTTTTGGTGAAATGATTCTTTCAGCCCCTGAGATTTATTTAGCTACTTGCAGATAATTGTTGTGCTGATTTCTTGCTTGTTTTATTCAACTTAATACAGGTTCCACAGTATGTTATCATATCCTGTACTAGACGAAATTGTTGTTGCAACTTTGGCCAATCTCCTTGCATATCATTGACTTATACACCCTATTTTTTTGTTTATCTTCAGGAGTTGGAGAAAATGTTTTTCTCTGCACCTCTCCCTGAACCCAAGTATCAACTCAGGAGAACAGGCTCGGCGGCTTTCTGATTATGTCCAGAACATGGTGTTTGTTTTGTAGATCTTGAAAGTGCTGTGGCTTGTAAGTTTTACCTCTTTGGTTTAGAATCTTTTGCAAGCTTGGGAGTTTTTGGCAGATCCTAGCTCGATGATTTGCGCTCTCTCTCTTAGATTAGCAGGAGCCTAGTATATGCTGTGTGCGCATCGCTGTCTTCAGATGCCTTGCTACTCATGTAAATCCGCAGAACACATTTTAAGCGCCCGTAGGTTTCTTTAGATGTTGACTTACCCTGCTCATCGATGTGTGATGTTCTGTGCTTGTAAGGACTCGCTCTCTGCCAGATGGATACATATAAGTATGAGCAGTATGGAACTTTAGTTTCTTGACTTAGCTAAATCAGTTGACTCTGGTGCCTTTAATTCCCAGTAATGAAGGGCGTATTAAGAGGCGGTTCACCTTCTGATCTTTATATATGGTACTGATTAGTTTAATTTTGAACTAAATCAATATCATATATAAAAACCTGGAGGGAGCACTTAATTTGTTGGAATATTTTTACCATTTGGGGGACAAGGAATCACTTGATGATATGCCGCTGGATCCTCGTTACCACGTATCTGAAACGTTATGCTGCCTAACGTCACCTGCCGGGTTCTTTGTTTTATCTGAGGTCTTTTAGTTTGTCAGGGATGCCCAAGTTGCAGGGTGCACGCTACCGCATCGGCATCGCATCCGAAGCCTCTTGTTTGTACCATAATTTGGCAATTTGGCTTATTTAATAAGCCAGATTAGTTTAATCATGAAAATTGGCGAGTGATTTGTATTCCGCAGAAGTTCTTTCATCTCTGCAAGTTTTGCTGGTTTAATGGGTGACTGAATTATCGATATATGCTTATTTGTAATTACGATCGGCTGATCAGATTTTACAATCACACATGGCAGGACAGCGCAGGTCGTAGTTGATATGAGGCAACTCCGCTACGCTGTAACAGAGAGGAACTACGCTTTGATTCGCAGAAAGCGTAAAGCCGTAGTTAGTGGAGCAGCGAGCCGTCAGCGGAGGGTGAGAGCCGGTGGGATGAGCCGGAGCGGCGGTGCCGGCGCCCAACCTCCGCCGCCGCCGGCGAGCAGTAGCGGCGGCCGGCTCGCGGTCCTCGCGTCTCATTTGTCCCGCTCTTCGCCCGGCAGCCCAGCCACCATGGCCGGCGAGAAGGAAGCCGCCCTCGCCGCGGAACCCATTGCCGGCCCCACCATGTCAGCCTCTCTCTCTCAGTCTGCTCTCTTCCAATGTTGTTACCGTCTCTTCAGATTGATAACATTATGAGCAAGCGTTCATCTTTGGCGAGCAGTAGTTTCGCGACAAGAAATCGTTCTAGTAAAACATAAGCGCGAGGAGAGAACCGATCCTGTATTTCTGGATCGTAGATGTTACCGTGGTGTCTGGACTTACGCTTGGGAGCGAAACAGCCTGTACTGAATCCCAACACGAGCGAGGGTTCGTGCAGTCAGGAATAAGTATTCTTTTATACCACATGAAATCAATTTTAATTCGACAGATTTATTAGGAGACTTCGATGTGTTAAGATCGACCATTTTAATTAGATTTTCGCTGAATTGGATGAATCAAGGGAGATTGAGATGGCAGTGTGCCCTTGTGCAGATTCTTGGTTTATGGGTACGCAATTGCAACTACCTCATGTTGGAGCATAATCGCACAACTCCCATCAGCAGGAGCTCATTCGTCATAAAAAACATGCTTAAGAGTTGGGCAGGGTTACTGTTAGATTATCTTACATCTTATTGAAAAAAAAATAAGAACACAAGTTATGACATCTATTGTTAGTCTGGCAACATTTGGTTTTCATTGTGGTGTACTGAACCTACGGCCAGAGAAATTTGCTGAAATCTTGCTCAAATAACATATGTACAGTACTCCTAGTCAACTAATCGGGTTACCGGTGATCTGCAAGCTGGAAGTGAATATGAGGAAAAGCAACAGGAACGAATGCTGTGCATTCGTAGTTTGTTTAGTATCACACTTGCTGCCAAGATATGCCTATTAGCTAGCATTTGCTGAATTTTTAAATCCATCTTTATATTTGTTTCCTGAATATAAGTTGGCCGCGGTTTTCTGGTCATGTCTTTGACTTCTGTTCCGCCCCACCTGCAGACAACTCGCATACATGTGTTGTATATTCTTTATTCAGAATGCTAGTTCTCCGCTTTTTTGCAGTTTCGACAAAATTATCAGGAAGGAGATCCCATCTCAGGTGGTTTATGAGGACCAAAAGGTATATATATTATCTGTGCTATTGGGTTAAAGTTCTTAATCAGCTGAATCTATGCAGTTTACCTATTGCCGGTTTTACTATATGCCTCCATCAGCCTTGGTGCCATGTCAGCATAGTGGGTGCTCTTCCTTGACATGCTATTGACAAAAATTGAGAGCTACTTATCCTCAGATGTCCGTCCTTGACATGATGGGTCAGAAGCCTGGTGAAATTTTCCATCCCTGCAAGCCAGCTAACTTTCAGAAGAAAAGCACATTCACATATATCAAATAATCACTGTGAAATACTAAGGCTTTCAACCATTTTCTGTATCACACCAAAAAGCTACAGCACAAGCAGTTCTAAGAGCGCCATGTTTATCACCACTATCCACCATTAATGTATAGTACATGAGTTGAACTTTATATTATTGCATTTAAATGTTCAATTGCTTGTTACTTCAGGTCCTTGCATTCAGAGACATATCACCCCAAGCTCCCACACATATTGTAATCATACCCAAGGTTAGAGATGGGTTATCAAGGCTGTCAAAGGTACTTATATTTATCTCTTTTTTTCCCATCACAATGGATTTTATTGCACCAATTTGATATTGTGAGTTCTGTTCTAAGGTATTCAATTGAAGCTATTATATATGTACCCTGTATACTAATGACTGCCCTGGGTAAGGGTAGCTTGAAAATAGTATAATTTTACCTGATGCCTTGGATGATGATTGATAAATGATTATTTTTAAAAAATTATTTAGGATGGCATATTAGACATAAGCAGAATTGCAGGATGTTGCTGATGTTTCTTAACCAACGGTTGAAACACAAATTGAGCCTAGAAATACATTTGAAGGTTCATGTATTTTCTGCCGTGTTCTATTTGCTGTTTTAGGTATGAGGATAATTTCTTTCTTTTTTCCATAGACTTCCATTGCACTCACTTTTCTAGATGCTCAAGTGCTTATTGAAACGAGTAACTTTTTGCTGGGGTACCACTAATTTTTGTGAAACAAAACAAATACTGAAGGCTACACCATAATCAGGTGCGCTTGTATTGTATGTGTAGGCGGTAGGTCATCTAGTATGTTCGTATTTGGACGATATGCTTGGTATCATCCTCAGTAAACTCTAGCGCCTGCACGTGTTTGTTCCCAGGCAGAAGAAAGGCACGTCGAGGTTTTGGGAAGCCTCCTATATGCTGCGAAGGTTGTAGCAAAGCAGGAAGGGCTGGACGATGGCTTCAGGATTGTCATCAACGATGGGCCCAAAGGATGTGAGCATCGTCGACTGAACATGATTAAATCTATCTTTCTTTTTTTTTGGGGGGGGGGGGTGATTTCACTGATTCCTGCGTCTTCCGCCTCGCAGGCCAATCTGTGTACCATCTCCATGTCCATCTTCTTGGGGGACGGCAGATGGACTGGCCACCCGGGTGAGTTGGTGTTGCAGCTCCCGCGACGCGTTTGCAACTTTGTGACTGTTGTAAAAGTGGGGGGAGGGGGGAGATAAAAAGTCACCGGTAGAAACACTCGCTGTATTTCTGTACAACAAAAGAGCTCATCCGTCGCCTCTCTTTGTTTCTCATTTTCCTTGTCCATGGAAAATGAGAAAAAATGATACCCCCCGTTTTATATTATTTAACGCTGGTTAGTTTAATTTGAACTAACCAACGATAAATAATTTAAAATGAAGGGATTAAAAAGTTCATTATCGTCAGTTTCAGTGCGTACCTTATCTCACTGCATTCGTGTCACTGGAAACATATTTCTTGCTCGATCATTATTTTCTAACCATTCGACGGGTCTTGTAGCCTCAGTTCTGACAAACTGAGATATCCTCGCCCTTTTCGAATGGAACAGAGGAACGAAACCAGCAAGCCAACATGCTCCGAACCAACGCCACGCCAGCTTTCAACAGCCTCGGTCTCGCCGCCGCGGAAGGTGGCCGTCTGGCCGAGCCGAGCCGAGCCGATCCGAGACAAGCCGATCCGAGCCCTCCACCCAGTCCCATCCCACCACCAACCCCCACGCCCCACACCAAACAATACTCCACAGCTACACCAACCCGCCGGGCCACCAAAACCCTTGCCCATCATCAGAGACCACCTCGCCCGCTCGCTCGCTTCTCTCTCTCGTAGCTGCCGCAGCGGTCCCGCACGACGCGCGATCCGGCCCCCACCCACCCGACCCGATCGCCATGGCCTCCACGGCCTTCGCCGCCGCCAAGTTCCTCCCCGGCCTTCACCTCGACTCCTCCCCGCGCGTCGCGCCACACCGCGCCGCCCCCACGGGGAACCTCCGCTTCTCCCCGCTGTCGGCGGCGTCCCTGCTCCGCCTCCGGTCCCCGTCTCCTTCCGGCCCGGGAGGTAGGCTACCCCCGCCCCCGCCCCTGCCGCCGCGCTCGTACGGCGGCGGATCTGGCGACTCCGGCGGCGGTGACGGCCGAAAAGGAGGCGTCCTCGGCCTCTTCCTCGCGGGCTGGGCCGCCCGCGTCGCCGCGGACCCGCAGTTCCCGTTCAAGGTGCTCATGGAGGAGCTCGTCGGCGTCACGGCCTGCGTGCTCGGCGACATGGCCAGCCGCCCCAACTTCGGCCTCGACGAGCTCGACTTCGTCTTCTCCACCCTCGTCGTCGGATCCATCCTCAACTTCGTCCTCATGTACCTCCTCGCGCCCACCGCCGGCGTCGCCGCCGCCGCCGCTTCGTCCGCGCTCCCCAGCAGCATGTTCGAGCCCGGCGCGTACACGCTCGGCTCCCGCGCCGCCACGCTCCTCTCCAAGGGCGCGACGTTCGCGGCGGTCGGCTTCGCAGCCGGCCTCATCTCGCTCCTCTCCAAGTACACTTCATGTTTGCACGAGTGCATTGCTGTACAATCGTCTGCCTTGATGCAGACCAATTACAGAAGATGGAATCTTTATTTTGTCACTATGCACGTCTAACATTGGCTGTTTGTTCTTTGCCTTTCCCATGTCTACGCGATTCCTAAATCATGATCTAAAATTGCCTGGAGTTGTTTCAGATGCAACGAGGCTTCGTGGACCAAGCCAACCAAAATTGAGCTGTTCCTCTGGGTTGTTGTTTCCTCTTTGCTTGGTCCACTTGAGGAATAATAAGATTTGTCGAGTCACCGGTGTGATGCGTTTGTTGGCAGACAGCAAGGATCCAAATCCCCTCTACCTTTGTTGTTGATGGACGGTGACCTCCACGGCGAGTGCTGGTCCAACGTACATTTCGATCCTTGACGGGTTGCACTTGTCGCTAGCGCAGCAGTCGTCCCGAACCAGATTTGAGACGTGAGGTGATCCCAGGAGAAAATGGAACAAGGCACCACCACCCTTGTCTGCTCGGCTCGCCGGTCTTGCCAGAAGCCGCAGCCGCAGCCGCAGCGTGCGCCGGTGGCCTCTTCGCGATCCCGGCGGCGGCATCACCACCACACATGCCGCCGGAGACCGGCACGTCGAAGCAGACGTGGTACCACGTACGGCGCCGTCTGACGGAGCTCCGAAGGTCGTCGCGCGTCGAACCGCCGGCCCAAAGGAGATGCTAGCTACTAGTAGCAATTCTCGCAGGGAGAACAAGCAAAAGGGTCCCTCCTGAGCTAGGTCTTGGAAAACAATCTGCCCGTCATGTGCGTACTTGCATGCACGTGCTGCTCGTCTGTTCGTTCCAAGTTACGCCAGATCTCATGCCACTAATCACGTCTTGGGAGGAACAGTTCCAAGTTACACCAGATCTGGTACAAGATCACACTGTCTTACCGTTACCGCCTTAACTAAATTCAAATTAAAAGCAGGTGAAAATCATCAGAGCGAACTCATGCTCCACTCTACTTCCAACGTCTCTTCCCCCCCCCCCCCCGACCTAAAACAATACTTTAAATATATCGATAAAAAATTTATAGAAAAGGACATCCAGGCATTGAAAGTGGACGCGATCTTTGGCTCCATGTGCCGTCCACAACTGCAAAGGCACGCGCCCTCACAAAAAGATGACTGCAAGTTGACGGGTGCCTACTTCCTCTGCGCCTTGCTACTTTTGTGCATCGATTTTTCTTGAACTGTGCATTCGGGAAGTTATTAGGGCCTCAAACGAGGTGATTAATTCGATCAAGGAAGCTCTTGCAGAACGTGTCAGTCCCATCCCATGCGCAAGCAACGGCATGCAGTAGCGGCAAACGAGACTACTGCTGCATGCTGCAGGTGCAGGCGGCGAGGTGTCGTCTGAGAACCGGAAGAAGCAGGTACCACCGAGCAAGTCCGATCCGATACAGAATTAGCAGGACAGTTATTTTGATTTGTGGAAAACAGAGGATGCATTAGCTGCATCTGTGAAGTATTCGAAATGAGTTGTTCTCTTCCTTTAACTTCCTTTTTGCGGTTTTGCTAGATAAGAGTAAGATAAGAGCCTCAGATTCACCACGGCAGTGCTACCTCGTAGCCACAGAGAGGACGGTGTTTTGTCACCTCGGCAGACTCTCTCGCCTTTGGGCCTACCCGGGCCAGCTCGTGAAATGGGCTACCCACTGTGCAGCCGTCTCTCGGTCAGGGCCATCAAATCCTCTAATCGGCCCGTCCCTTGTTGGAATTTAGGGCTAGGCCTAATAGAAATTCTGAATAATTCCAAATAAATCTCAAAGGCCCATTAGTGCCAAAGTGAGTGGTGTTGTGTGTTTAGTCCCACATGAGAAGTTGGAGGGAAGCAACTCATTCATATAAGGGAGGTTGTTCTGCCACTACCTGAGTGAGTGAGAACATGAGATGAGAGGGGTGGCCCACGCGCGCTCCTCCTCCTCGCTCGTCTCGCCCCACCCCGCCCCGCCCCGCGCGCATGTGTGTGTTCGTGTGAATTCGAGCCTCGAGCCGAGCCCAATTGCAACCGAACCGCCTCTCGAGGATTCTATAAATAGCGGGCGTGCGCGACAGGGAAGGGTATCCACGATCCAGCGATCCCACGTTCGAGTTCCTTGCGCCGCCATTGTAGTCTCCGGAACCTCTCGCCCTTGCGATCCTGCACCGGAAAAGGGCGAATAAGGTTTTTGGGAAGCGCTTCATGCGACTGCTCGCGTTCTTCATCACGGGTCGTTTACCGCCGAGATCGGGTGCTGCTGCCCAACGACGCTACCAACGCCTCCAGCGACAAGTCGCCGTCAGAGTTACAGCGATTTCTCTGGCTTCCAATCGGTACGCAAATATTCTCGTTCCGATTATCGAGCGGTGTAGCACCAATTCACCATCCCTACGCATCTGGCATCTCTATCTCCTGTACTCCGTTCGTTTTTAAAAATAAAATTTCTAACCATAGCAACAGATGCGACACCTCGAATTGCGAGACGTATTCGCTGCATACACGATGTTGTCAACGTTACTCGATCAAACCACACATGATCAGCACAGAAAAACGGTAGAGGTGGTATCGCTTGCTCAGCTCCACCAGAACAGGAGCCGCAGCTTGACGCTGCACGACTCGGACAGCACCACCTTGGCATCGGCATCGAGCCTGTCCACCGCCACGGTGCACCGCGCCCTCACCGGCACGGTCCACGTCTTGAGCTTGCCAAGCTGCAGCCGCACGGGCACCTCGATGTCCACGTCGAACGGCACCGACCGGAGCCGCTCTGCCGCGGCCATCCGCCCGCGCACGCTAGGAGAGAGCCGTAGCCCCGCGCCCTCCGCCCTCGCCACGAACACCGTCACGTTCCGCGGCTCCTGGTAGAACGCCGCCGGCCACGCGCCCTCGGCGAGGAGCACGCCGTCGTACGACACGGAGACGTGGCTCCCGTCGCCGTCGTAGTGCACGCCGACCCTGCCGTTCGGGTTGTCGGCGCGCACGGTCGCCTCGAACGCCGGCGAGAACGCGCCCGGCGCGGAGGCGTCGCCGACCTCGCCGAGGCCGGACGCGGCCAGCGCCCGGACGGCGTACGCCGGGCGCCTCGGCCCGAGGGCGAGGTACGCGGCGCCGCCCACCGCGGCGAGGGCCAGGACCGTGGCGAGCGTCCACGTGCAGACGCGGACGCAGGAGCAGCGGCGGCGGCGGCGGCGGCGCGTGGCGCGGCGGGTGTAGTGCTCGAAGAGGCGCGCGTTCTCGGGCGGCGGGACGCGGAAGACCTTGTCCTTGGGCACCTGCAGGACGTGCGCGCCGGGCTTCTCGAGGTGGAAGCTGCAGAGCGAGCTGGAGGACGGGTCCGAGGCGGAGGTGGCGGACACGGACTGGCTCATCTCGCCGGAGAAGTCGGGCTCCGACGGGTGGACGCGGCCCTGCCCCTGCATCATGGGCCGCTCCTCGAGGTGCTCGTTGGAACCAATCTGCACGAACCCGCTTAGGATTAGTGGCCCACATCGAACGGCGCGGACACACGGTGCGAAGCGACGAGCAATCCAAATGTACAGCGGCGCCGCCATTGGAAGCTCTTTCCATTTCTCGGAAGGAGCAAAGCCCGTCAAAATCCCTCGATTCGCTAAACAATAACTGCGAAAAGGCATGCCGGACAAGATTGGCCTACGTACTGGCAGTACTAGCGCTCAGGTAGGGAAAAAAAAAGGCCCAAGCACCGCAACGAAGCAATCGGAGGACCGAAACGATGGTGATGGCGTACCTTGGCTGGCTCCTGGAGCTCGCCGGCGTCGTCGTTCCTTCTGAGTTGTCAGCTCGATCCGCTCTCTCGGCGGCGTGGAAGCAAGCGGCAGACGTGCGAGGGAGTAAGATCAGAGATTGTGACGCTGAGGTGAGCCCGAGGACGGGACAGGCGGCAAGGCTGATGACTGCAGGCGTGCTATATAACCAGGCCTGCAGGCTGGGCGGAGGTCCTTTTGTGGCTGGCAGGTGGGCCCTGGTCAACGCGAATCGGGTGGCATCCCCGGAAAGACGAGTTGAAACCGTGTTGCGGGTTTACCGGTGACAGGGTGCCCCAGCCCCAGGACTGTTTGTCTGCTACCGAGTCATCATGCGCGCCACGCTCGCGCGTCGCCGGCGAAGCACGTCTCGTCGTGCGCCCGTGCTAGCTTGTCCAGAACACCACCAACCCCAGAGATTTTTTTTTAAAAAAAAAGAACAGCTCGTTCTGTCAAGGTAACGCAACGCCCGAACAAACACTGGGCGTCTGAACATCAATCCGGTAAACATATGAATACTAGTAGTGCAAGTAAACAAGAAAACCAGTAGTTCAATGGTAGGCATGAATACTTGCGCAGGCAACCTTTGCTGACGCCGCGCCTCCGCGAGGACCAGAAGCCGAGGAAACCCACGAACCCGTGCGAGCGTGTGTACACGGCGACGATAGCGTGCGCGCTGGTGGCGTGCGTGAGTGCGGCCGTGGCCACGCGGCCTCTCGATCGCGCTCATGCCGAAGCCATGCCCCGCACATCGTGCGAAGCATGGTGGAGTCGTGGCACGGCATCGGGCATCCGGGGGCAGCGCACACGTCGCGCGCGCCGCGGGCAAAAGTGGCTGGAGTGGAGAACACACGGTGGGCGGGACGGGAGATGAGATGGTCTTGTTGTTCTTGCAGGCTGCTGCTAGTGCCGGCCGGCAATTGAATCAAAGACCAGTCGACTTTTCTGGGCCGTGCCTCACGTTCGAGTCAAGAGTGTTCATTTTTGGACGCACCTGATCTGGTATTAGAGAAGTTAGGTACGCAGCGTCGTCTGCGATCGTGTAATGTCGCAACGTCGGTCCTCGTACCGTAGAGGTGATAGAACACCTTTTGGGTTCCAACTATGAAGCCACAATGCTGCAACCCTAATCATTCATAGCCTAACATCTCATCTTCGCCTTTATCTCCGGCCACCGGCTAAAGCAAAGAAGAGCATGTTTCAGAGGCACCAAACAGCCAAAACTGGAGGTGCCGTGCAAGGCTGATGTTCTCCCTGAATTCGGAGTCTTGATATGATACAGGTATAATTTTTCGATTTCTTGGTGCCTCTGATTGCACATCTCAGAAAATCATCAATCTTGCAGCATGCAGAAAGTTCTTTTAAATATGTTAGCGAGATATTCTTTTTACATTTGCTTCAACAAGTTGGCGGCATGCTTCAACGAATCGCGACCACTTGCAAATGTAGAATGTTCGAATAGATAGTAAAAAAAAAACAGTATCAACATTCGAGCTTAAACTCGTTCAAATTAACAAAAAGCATGATGCATTTGCAATAGAATCCTGGTCACAGAGATGACAAAAACGGTTTTCTAATACAGAGCAACAAGAATAAATAACCAGCTTCTCTTAATGCGCTTTATTGGAGAAGAGGACTGGCCGCATGAAGAGCACAAAACGGCATGCCCTCAAGGAAAGTCAGTAACGCAGCATTCCAATCAATTAGACTTCTCCGACATTGACTTCAATAGAATCACTACGAATGACCGGCGAGAATCTCATTCATAGTCACAAGCATGTGGCATGTCGCTCCAGGTGGAAGAAATGTCATCGCCAAGGAGCATTGCTATAGCATCGTTGAAAATAGACACGTCAGCAGTATTCCCAGAGAATAGCGCGTCTGGCCTGAAGTTTTCAGGAGGAGGTGAACCTCCCGAGTCGACTTTGCGCTCTGTCACCTGATCACCAGAACCCATTGAAGGGCTTTGCACTGCAAGCGAATAAGCAACATGTAACTTGCATAAAATAAAGAATAAGCAATATGTAACACAACTAACTATTTGGATGAAAGGGTTAGATAATTTAAATGTACCCACCAGGAGAAAATTTGGAGAGCTGAAAGATGTCAGGTGATGCAGCACTAACGAGAGGAGTGGATTTAGTGAATGAATTTCCACTAAAAGGAGCGTATTCATGGAGGAAAGTACTGGGACGCTCTTCACAATATTCTTGACAGATATCGAACTCTGGGCTAACCGCTGTAGTAGTCTCGCATGGTGTACCAGCAGAGGAACTTGAACTTCTGACAGACGGCTGTTGGTTCTTCCCAGATCTTAGTACCTGAGCTTCATGAAGCAGCTCTTCCAAAAGGCCACTGTTTCTCGGCGATGCACACTCAGATTTCACCGACAGTGTCGCTGTTGGAGACTGCAGGTAAGGATCAACTAACTCAGTAGGCTGCATTGAAGGAGCCACAGTATACTTGAGCCAGCTATTTGGATAAGATTCAGTATCTTGGAGTGAAGGGAGCTCCATCTTCAAAGGACCATTTATGGGCCTCGAAGCAGAGAAGGTGCCATCTAAAAAGGCATGGCTGCCAGAAAGTGCAACAACACCGAAAGGTGCAACACCCTTGCTGCAAGCACTAGCTTCATTGGGATACTCAAAACCTAAAGCTTGCTTGATCTGCTCAGAATCATTTGGAAATTGGTTCACTGATGAAAGCACACCATCAATGGTATCGCTCAATGCAGGAAGCACACTGCCAGATTGCTTCAGAAGCCCTGCTTGGTCTACCTGATCCATGAAACTACAACTTCTTGATGCAAAACTCTGGCCTAGTAGGTTGCTTATCGAAGCAGCTGAAAGTTGTGGTGCATAAGATAAAGCATCTGGATTTGCAATGAAGTTGTCACAGGTAAAATCTTGTAGCAGAATACCGTTTCCATTCAGAAAGTCACTAGCCAGATTCTCGCCACAGTTTAAATCATCAGAGACTTGCTCATCTTCGTTTGACGATTGATTGCATACACTAGCAGGGTAGATAGGAAGGCCAGCTCGCTGACATCTCTTTATTCGAGTATTCCAGTAGTTCTTTATTTCATTGTCAGTACGCCCTGGCAACTGAGAAGAGGTGCTCAGGTTAAAAATGTCCAAATATATCAGTGTAGACAAAAAAGAGCTACTAGAGACATAAGCAACGCAGGTAAGGTATCTGAAGTATTTCAAAACATAATATTTACCAACCGAAAACATCAGTCAAACAGAATTTGTTTTATCAAACCAACATATTAGTGATTATGCTAGAGCTGAAGTACCAGTTTTACGTGTTTTCTAAAAATTGCAAACAAAAATGAAGCTATTACTAGGTCATACCAAAATATGTCAAGTTCTCAGTGACCGCCACCTTGTCACCAAGTAATTTGTATGTCAGACAACACACAGCCAAACTAGATCGGCAGACTGTTTGCTAATATGGAAACACGAATTGTTTAAGCCTGAAACGGCAGTGGTTAAAAAACACAATTACCGTGCAGAGTGTCCTTTCCCGTAGATTGTTGAAAGTCTAGTGAAAAAATAGTAAAAAATCAGCTTGCTTTTGGTGACTATTTTGTGGTTCCTATGAAGTATTCCTACCTTTGCATATGACCATCGGCTATGTCTATATCCATAAAAGGGTAACAATGACAAATCATATGAAGTTGCTTTGTGGATCAGGATTTTGGTTTAAGCTGGTTGCTACACGTGGGTTCCTTTAAAAGTCACCAAACCTCTCATTTTTGGAAGTCTGAACCAAACTGGAATTCATTGCAAGAATGCGTGAAACAAAACATTTCACGCGATAGAGAAAACATGAGTACATGTCTCACGAAAGAGGTAACTCCTAAACTAACCGTACGCATCTTAAATCAAAAGCTGCACGTACGAGAAGATCCGATGAACGCATCGGTTCTCCCTGAAAACTCGGGAGACAGATGAACAGCCTGGTGATACGGAACACCTACTGCGTGCAGTCAGAGCAGGGAGCCAGGAAATCGGCATGGCACTTACATGAGCAGCCATCCTCGCCCACTTATTCCCCATCTTGGCGTGAAGCTGGATGATGAGGCGCTCCTCCTCGGGGGTGAAGGCGCCCTTCTTGAGGTTGGGCCTCAGGTGGTTCGCCCACCGGAGGCGGCAGCTCTTGCCGCAGCGTGACAGCCCCGTGTTCTTCTGCACCGCGTTCCAGTTCCCCTCGCCGTGCTTCTTGACGTAGTCCACCAGGATGGCGTCCTCCGCCGCCGTCCAGGGCCCTTTCTTCAGGGGCAGGCCCATGCGAGGCGAGCCGCCGTCGTCGGCCGCCGGCGAGTCCATCTGGTCGTGCAGGACCATCTCGCAGTCGCCATCGCTCTTGACCCGGTACATCGCGCGGTGTCAGGCCCCCTGAATTACCGTCACACGAAACAAGGTGATAATAATAATAATATTAGATTAACTCTGGAATTATGCAAAAAAAAAATGGTACCAGCAGAGCAGTATTACTAGTAGATGAAAACTGCCTAGTAACTCCAAAATTCAGATGGGATAAAAGCGACCGAGGACTTAACTAACGACTAAACAGAGACTTCTCCGCTCAAGAACTCGGAGCAGTGGTTGGCTGGCTGTACCACGAGGATTTCAAGGAGAGGAGGGAGAGGAGACCGCGGCGTTTCTCCTCATAAAGAATCAACAGATCAAAGCGCCTTGCTACTAGATACTGCTCGTTTGCCAAGAATGGAAAACTCCCATTCGGCAGAATTCGGCGAAACAGACGAGGAAACCAGAATTCGACCACTTGTCCTCTCAGATCACGGTTCCGTCACCCAGAACAAACCATAATTCAGCGAGAACGGGAGGTACCTGGCCGAATCCTGCCGCTGCCGGAGCCGATCGAGCCGGGGATGGGCTGTGTTAAGAAGCTCCTCCTCCAATGGCTCCCCTGCTCTCGTGAGCTCACCAGCGGATTGCTGAAAGGAAGCGGGGGAGCAGAGGAGTGGAGAACGGAGGAGGATCTCGCCTAAGCGAGATGCCGCCGCCTCCCTTGGCACCTGAGTCTGTGGAGAATTTTCAGGGGATGGAGAGAGAGAGAAAGAGAGTTTTGATGAGAGAGAGAGAGTGGGGGATTTGCCCGGGGCTGGATTATAAAGCTGAAAGGTACAGCGCCAGAGAAGACATGCAATTGGGCGTGGGAGCATGGGCTCTCTCTCTCTCTCGCTCTCGCTCTCGCTCTCTACACCCCACTATTTTCCCAAATTTTCTTTTGCCTTTTATCCTCCGGTAGTCCGGTTCACGATTTTTTATGTGTAGTAGAACCTGTATAGATGAAATATTGATAAATATACCGTGCGAATGAACGGGTACCCTTCAGTCGAGACTCGTGAGCTCCGAAACCGTGCTCGACTTGCTTTAAAGCGAAGGGAGGCCTTTACGCCAGATCTATAGAAGTTTTCCGCTCCCGGCAACGCCTGTACTACCTCGCTTTACTGTTTACGGTTTCGGATTTCTTTTTATTTTTTCCCCATCAGGGTAGCGTTCGACGGTCGTGGTTGTGCCGTGTACAATATAGCGGCGGAGCACCGCCACTTTTGACTGCACGCTGATGTCTACGCGACCGTTTTTTTTTTTGTTCACGCCTTTCGTATCCGTTCTCCCAAACACCGTATTTGTCTTTTGAGGAGATCCAGCTCAGTACCTCGAAAATTTCCAAACGAGTAGTACCTAACTGACTTGTTTTCGTTCAAAGCGCGCGGAATGGAATTAGCAGCGGCTAAAAGAGGAAAAAGAAAAAAAACTGAACTCCCCTCCTCCTGTATACACGCATGCATTGCATTGCTAAGCATGCGGTTGTTAAACTAATTGCCATGGTGGCCTGATCAGGTCATCGATCCCGGTACGCCGGTGCCCTTTCCCGCTCCAGAAAAAAAAACGAAATCACAGTCTCGGCTCCCACCACTACCATGCTTCGTTGAACCTTTGAACGCTCCGGTTCTCGTGGACAAGTCAAGGCAACATGCATGCTGCTGCCGCCGCGGCACAAAGACAAAAAAAAAACGACGGCTGCGAGAGCCAGACCGCGAGCTGTTCACCCCCACGATCTCCACCGGTCACCGAGGCCACAGAGGAACGCGTCCCGGACCCCCGGTGGCTTCCGGGGGCAAAAATACCCGAACTCGCAGCTCCATCCAATCCGGCCCTGCGCGGAAGGTAGCAGGTGGTGGTGGAGTGAGGAGAAGAGAAGCCGTTGCCGGTTCGGGGGCGCACGTGGTGAGCCGGCCAGGTGCTCATCCCGGCGTGTCAGGCCGGGAGCGGAAACTGCCACATGCCGCCACCGTGCGGCTACTACCTTTTTTTCTTTCTTTCAAAAAAAAATAAAATAAGCGAAGACGCTTCTCTTCATGAACCACGGGGGTTATAATCATGTTGCAAACACTGCAGTCGGAGATTAGGGGGTGCTGGTCCTATCAAATCACGGATAATCCCTGTCCCTATCGTCCACAGGCTTGATTAGCTCACACAGAAGAACGAGCGTGTGCAGACCTACACCAGCAGGCCGGCGACCCGTACGTGTGCACGCAGAGGCAGAGCCCGCCGTGTTTACGGCTTCGGGGTAGTTACGTTGCGCGGGATCAAGACTTACCGAACTAGTAGTACGTGGCGGCGTTAGAGTTGAAAGCCAAAAGCTTGCCGATGCCGTCGAGGACCACAGCACAAAACAATAAAGCGTGTGGCAGTGTTAGCTCTAGCTAGGAAAGGGGAAGGAGGCGAACAAGATCACCGGACCGGACCGGAACGTACCGTACGTAGGGACGTCGAGTACTCATCCGATCGACGTAATTTCTTGTACGATTACATTGGTGGGCCTACATAGCCACTCTTTTTTTCCAGCAGATCTCCAGGCAATCTACCAGTACAGTACTGCAGTTATTACATTGCGGTGGTGCTCGATATTTTTCTTAACCAGCTATAGGAGTACTGTAGTACTTACGGCAGTACGTTTCGTATAAGCTGAATTAGGATTTCAACGGATTAAATCTTTGCAAATTACAAGACACCTTTTTGTGTGTTTTTGTAAAAGAACAACTAGTCATATGATATGCGTGTGTGGCGTGCACGTCCTTTGGTTAAGGCAGTAGAAATCTATGCTGTACTTGTTGAATCTAATGGATGGTCGATCAATAATATATTGATGCTCCAGGTTCAAACTATATAGTTGTCCTGACGAGCTCTCGATCGTGCTGATCGCGGATTCTCCACCGTCCCTGCCGGTCGAACTCGACCCGACGGATAAACTGGGGGCAACGCCGGCGGCGGCCATCGCCCGTACGTCGTAGATGGCACGCACGGTCAGAGGAGGAGCCGTGCAGCTCGCGGGACAGGACCGACCTCGATGATCCATCGACGCAAGTTGTTTTGAACGAGCGGGGAAAGGAAGAGAACGCTGCGTCGTCGTCATCGGCCAGCCCGTCCATCGACGGGATTCCCCGTGATCAAAAGGCTCGAGAGAGAGAGAGAGAGAGAGAGAGAGAGAGGGAGAGAGAGAGTCTGAACCGCTCCGGTCTCCGCCCGCGCCGATCGATCCGAGGTCGTCGCAGAAGCAGGGCGCGGACGGCGGCGGATTTGGGCGAGGAAAAGCAAGCCTCCGGGGAAGAGGGGCGGACCCACGAGAGCGCGATGATGCGGGTGACGCGCGGGGGGGTCGATCGGGCCCCCTTGCTCTTTCCGGGCAAACCAACCCCTGCGGCGTGGGGCGTGGCGTGGGGCGCCTACCATGAAACCGGGCCCCACTTGGGCCTGACCCGAGTGAGGAGGGAGGGAGGGAGGGAGGGCAGCAGCGGCAGGCAGGGCGAGGCGAGGCGAGCAAGCAACCGGGCAGGGACGGCACGAACATGCAAGCCTCGTGGGCGGGTGCGAGCGGGCCCCCGAGGTGGAGTGGAGGGAGGGAGGCGATGGCGGTGGCGGAGCCCTCGGCCGGTCGACACACACACACCACTCTCTCGTACGTCTTGGTTGGGCAAACGCCTCGACGCCTTTCTCGGCTCATGATGCCTACGGAAAAGCCCACCGCTCCTCCTGCGAACAACGACGGGCGGCCTGTCCCAGATCTCACGAATTCACGCCGTTTTCATGGTCAATTCGTCAGGAGAGAGAGAGAGAGAGAGAGAGAGAGAGAGAGCGAGAGGGAGAGGGAGAGAGAGAGAGACGGTACTGCTGTGCGTCAGGTCAATTCGTTCATGGTGCGCCCGGCGGCCGTTAATTAGCTGATAATGTGCTGCCAAACCTAAACCAGCGTCACAACAGCCCTGCGTTCTCGTGCGGCCATCGAACGCGTCAACCAAGCTTGTGGTCAGGTCCGTGTTCTGTCCAAGTCATGCACCGGGTGACCCGATGCTACTAGCAGTATTGCTATTTTCGGGGTCGTGTAATGTACGCGTTTTCAGTGGTCACGGATCAGTCTCTATAGCTAGGATTTTTCTTTACAGAGATCTTCGTTTCGGGGCGGTGCTGCTGAAAAGTCCAGCAGGTTCCTTCGTTCACGCATCATCATGCATGCATGCATGCATGCATGGAGCTCGCCCTCGAGGTGAACGAAGCCGCCAGTCGTCCATGTATTATGCAGCATGCACCTTCATGCAGTTCAGCCCGTTAATCTTAATTTTTCCTGCATCGCGTACGTACGAAGCGCGCGCGCGCGCCCGCCCGCCCTGTGTCCGACCTGCACGCACGTACAGCTGTGTCCAATTTGCCGGTGGTGAGCTCAGCGCGCGCACGCGGGGCGCCGGACCCGGTCGACCGGACCGTCCGGCGGCCAAAAACGCCCGAGACGGACGACGCGCGGAAGTGATGGTTCGGGCGGACAGGACGGCGTGGATTGGTTGCTTGCACAGCACGTCGCGCGCGCGTGCGGCGGCCGGCATTCCGGCGGCCGAGGCACCTGCTGCTTGCATGTACGCGCACACGTCGGCGACCGGCGGGCAACTAGGCCTTGCAGGTCAGATATATAGATCGCGTCGTCCCTTTGGCTGCGTGTGTTCCCAGAACTCTCTATCTCGTCTACTCCTTCGAGCAAGATAACGTGTCATATGTCTCTGCCTACATATGTACGCGCATGCCATGCACATCACACCTCAATTTGAGATATCCCGGAACTGCAAAGGAAAAGGCAGCAGAGCACGCAAATCATTAACATCGTCATCGCGCGTACACAGCAGCTCATCGACCACGCAGCTAGCTGATGGACCGAAACAAGCAGACCACGCATCCGTCGTGCACTGCCAGGCTGTCGAGGTGAGCAAGCAACGCCAAAAGGGTTCGCGATCCTGACCGCCGCTGCTCCCGTCCTTAATTGCCTCATCCGCTGCCTTCTCCATAATGCACTGATCGGTTGGCCTGCTGCTACCGTACGTATTCAGTTCGGATCAAAGTGAGTGAGCCCTTGATTCTAATCGAACTGATCACTCGATCGATCGATCAGTGTGCCTGAAACACGGGCAATAAATGCTGTTGGAGCTGGATGGCCTTCCTTGATGCGCAGACGCAACGATGCCACCATGCACGCACGCACGCGCCTCTCTGATTGGCCCGTGCGCTGCGCCCGTCGACGGCGGGCGCATTCGTTCATCGGTTTGGTCGTTCGTACGCAAGCAGGACGGCATTCCTTTCCCCGGCTGGGGCATGCTGCTCTGCCAATCCAATCCATAATTTCTCTGGCGGCAATGGCAACCTCACCGGCTTCGTCACGCATGCCAGTTGCCAAGTGGGGTTGCTCTGTACACAGATTTCCATCAGATATGTCGTGAGCGAACAATAGTACTAGTTCTTAGATAGTAAGAGAAAAGGTAGCATTCGCCTTTCCCAGATCTACTAGATGAACTATCTTCGCTTGATGAATAAATTATAATTATATACATAATAAATGTCAAAAATCGTATGTCAAAAACGGGAAGCGTAAGATGTTAGTGGGCTGTCTAAGCCCAAAGGCTCACCGGATGTCCATTGGGCCAACGACGCTGAGGCTATCTCCCCACATCCCTTGCTGAGGCCCACACAAGGCTTCCTCCCCCATCAGATTCAGAACGCGGCAGCACGCGACGATACTTTGCTCCGATCTCCAATCTGCAGTGAGCCACCACCATGGCGGGGAAGCAGTTCGCCTCCCTCCGCCTCCTCTTGCCGTCGCCGCTCTCCTCTTCCTGATCGCCGCCTCCTACTTCCTCCTCTCTCCCTCCCGGCTCGGCCGGGCCCCCGCCGTCCTCACGAGCCCTATATATAGGCAGCACCGTATAGTCTACAAAATTGTTGTTGCAAGACCTACATTAACAACAACAGAACTTTTGTTTGCTTGGACAATCTTGACATCAATTTAATTTGCTAGTTCCATCGGTGGAGTCATGAGGTAAGACATCTGAAACAGTCATGCTTCGTCGTATTGCAACAGAATTAACTTCAGGTGCCACCAAAAAGGATCTGCAAGAAAGCAACATCAGAAGTATGAGATTGTTCTAAGATTCAATAGATATAGTTGGGCTGAAGTAATTTGAGAAAATGGAAAATTAACACGACCGTGCTGATGTTGGAAGTTGAATTAGGAGATCAAGTGGAAGTTGACGAAGTCAACATCGTAAAGAATTTGCTAACAGCTAAATCATAAGCTGGACATGGAACTAGCTTCGGATGTAAGATGCATTGACAAATAGCCAAAATTGTAAAATAAATAGAAAGTTAAAACTAAGTAGCAGATGGCAAAAAAGCTACAACAGGAACCAAAAAGACAGGATTTTCAATACCGGTAAAGTACAAAATCAGAAGTTCTTTTCTTACCTAGGCCCATCTTCCATGGTCGTCACATAAAAGACCCCGGACAATTTGAGGATCCACAAAGGCACTCACTTCTTAGCGCTAGGAGAATGTAAAGCACTGGATGACTGGAACCAGCTCCAATATAATGTTACCACAGTCATAAGTCAACTCTGTCATGTGAGGAATCCGCGGCGGTCCGACACAGAACGGCCAGGGTTTGGGGGACAGAGGAGGAGCGAGAGCCCCGCCGTTGGCGACGCGGCGGTCGGTGCGCGTCGGATATGGATTGGATGCCTGTCGGGCTGGGCTTGTCTTGGATGGGCTCCGCGTCGGCTTTGTTGGGCTGGCTCGGGTGTTGCTTTGAGAACCACTGACACGTGTGACCGGATCTACGTGGCCGTGAGATGGCGGTAACGCCAGACGATTTCAACGCGAATTTCAAACGCTCGTTCAATACAGGCATAGTACAATACAGCCGCCTTCCACTTTCACCAACGGAACACAGGACTCGAAGTGTAGTTAACTTTCTTTGATCCTCTCCATTGCTACTGGCACACACACACCATGGATCATCATCTGATTGAGTACGTTACACATCAACCACACTCACGTACGTGAAGCATGTCCACCAGCTGCAACGCAGCCGATCGACAAACACAGCACGCAGCTGAAAACATCTGATGAAATGTGAGCACGCTCGCACGCACGCACACGTACTGGACCGCCACCACTCACAGGATGACGCACTTCTGGGGACGCTTATTGCCGGCGTCGGACGGCGCCGGCGCCGGCGCCTTCTTCTTGCCCCGCACCGTCTTCTCCTCCGTCCGCGCCTGCCTCCTCCGTCTGCACACGGCGGAGAGGGTCATGCATGATGCGTAACAATCCAAGTTTCATCATCCAACTACTCTTTATTCCTCGTGATCGATCGAGCATTTGAAATCATTCAGCAGGGTGTTTAATTAATTAATAATCAATCAGTTTGCTCACTCACTTGGCCATCATGACCTTGGCGAACTCCTGGTAGTTGATCTGGCCGTCGCCGTCGGCGTCGGCCTCGCGGACCATCTCGCCCACCTCCTCGTCGCTCAGCTTCTCCCCGAGGTTGGCCATCACGTCCCGAAGCTCCGCCGCGGAGATGAACCCGTTCTGGTCCTTGTCGAACACGCGGAACGCCTCCACGAGCTCCTCCTCCGAGTCCTTGTTCTTCGTCTTCCGGACCATCAGGCACAGGAACTCCGGGAAGTCGATGGTGCCGCTCCCGTCTGCGTCCACCTCGTTGATCATGTCCTGCAGGTCCCTCTCCGTGGGGTTCTGCCCCAGGGACCGCATCACCGTCCCCAGCTCCTTGGTCGTGATGTAACCTGTATTATGTATGTATGTATGTATAGACAGATGGAAATGAAGCATATCGATCGATCATACTGATCAGGGTTTTCACTCTCAATGACTGCGTTGTATTTAGTCGCACATCGGATGTGTTGTGCTTGCGCAATGTTACGTTAATGATGAAGTGTTTTATAATAACGCTGCTAGTTTTAGTAGCTTGGTCCTTGTGCGATGCTCGAGTAGGCGTCCCAACGTGTATCAGTAGTTGCTAATATCGTTGATGTCACTATATAGGTCTTGGTCGGCAACTAATAAGCTGCTGCAATGGTTGAGTCTAGACTCTAGCAGGTGAGTAGCTGTCCAGTTGTGCACCGGTTGTGGCCTTGTGGGTCGCGTCGGGGCTCGTTCTCAGACGAGCTCCGATGATTTTTATATCTCATCTATTTCTCCTTCTTGATGCGAAACATGCAACGCATAATCTTGAGAAAAAAAACACACACCCCGTCACCACTTTATTCCAGGGGTTCTATTATATATAAGCCAACAGGGCTCAGCGGTTCAGATCAGGTCCAGATTCTTCTCTATCGCTGCTTTATTCTTCTACTTTTTTTCTTTACAATCAATCTGCGATGTGAGGGGAATTCGAATATGATTCTGTGGATCGAGCAACCGAACATATACACCGAGTTACTTCCATACAACTCTGTAATTTCACGTGGCTGCTGTCGCTACGAGCGATGTTTCTGGGTCTTATTTTAAGTGGAGGCAGGTAAGTCTAATGAATCTGATTCCCGTAAGATAAGACATGGTACGCACCCTCGTTTTCAAAATCTGTACTAGAAGTGAAACTAATTAATCAACGAAGAATTGATATTGCGTCGTGTCTAAGAGGCTTGATGTACCAAGCTCCATGCCAAACACCTTCATCCGAAGCCACTGAATTTCACGACATGCTAGTAATTTTTGTTCTGAAAATCTAAGAATCAACAGCGTAAACTACTCTGTTCTGCCCATTTCTGTTATCTCAGGTTGTTCCTAAAATCATTTCAGAGCATGATCAAACAATAAGATGGGTAAAACGCGTGTTCTGAATCTCTGATCATCAGAAGCTTCAAACAGATTAACCCCACGGACAAGCCCGACCTGAATGACCGCTGAGCTAGATGGAGCAGGAGGAGCTCGATCGGCGTGTCCGCCAGAGATCAGTAGTCGAAGGAAGCAGAAGAAAGGGGGAGGGGGCAGAGACGGAAAGTTGGTACCGTCGCCGTCCTTGTCGAAGAGGCTGAAGGCCTCCTTGAATTCAGCAACCTGCTCGTCGCTTAGCTGGACGGCCATGGCGATGGTAGCTTCGTGAAGGCGAGCAAAGCTGGAGCTCGCTTCAATGGCGGACTGGCGTGCGTGGTTCAGTTTCAGCGTTTGCGCGCAAGATTGGGGCGGCGATGCTACGAGCTGGGCTTTTATATGGAGAAGAAGGGCCCTCAGACGGACGTTTGGGTCATGGACTTGCTCCGTTTTAAAAATATTGTCATTAGAGTAATAACTCTTATTTGTCTTTAAAATATATTTTATATCGTAACGATAATAATTTAAAAAATAAGGGAGCATTTTATTATTTTAAAGTTATATACATCCAATCACCCCCTCAAGAGAAAGCTGGTTTATTTTTACATATAATGCTAGGGAATATTTGCGTCCTAACAGTTGTGTAGGGATGAGACTCTGGAAGGTGCGTTGCAGGTACAATAATCATATGTGAAAGGTAACGCATTGCCTCGTGGTGTGCTGTTTGCGTGGCATTTTTTGTTTTTGTTTTTATGCTTCCCACCTCTATATTCCATTAATTGCCTTCGTTTGTGCATGATTATCACAAAGCACTTCGATGTGTGCATTCTTCCACCAGGACACCGCCATATTTTTCTGGTTTATTTTTCCTGAATAAACTAAAGAGTCTATGTGACTATTATTTTCAATATATTAATAACAACATCAAACGTGGCAAAAGAATCACGTACAACAGTGAGAATTTCTGACAATTTAGATAAGCAACACCATAAATACCAGATGCAGCAGAGGAAGTTTATCCTATATTTCACAGAATGAAGACGCAAATGAAGCTGCAATTTTTTTTCTCGTTCAATTTGTCCCATTCATTCTCAACGTTTCTTGTTGAAAATCGGCCCAGGAAGGTCTCAGGAAAAATTTACATGCAAAAGGATGAGGCTTATAGATGACAGATAATAATATAGAAAGATAATTTACATAACAAGCCTCTGACAAGCGGCTTTCCACCCGAAACAGAACTACCAAAAAGAAACATGCACCCGGATTTTTTTCTGTTTCATCTGTCCTACCAGTGCATAATGACTTGTCCCAACAATTTTCTGCTGCAGCTATGACTTCTCAGCGTTATTTTTATTAAAAATTTTACTTGCATTTTATCTATCTTTTTTTACAGATCTTGATTTATTCGTGTCACCTCCCCAAATTCCATTTTTGGAATGTGAACCATTTTTTTAAAAAACACCAAATTTCTTGAGATTTAAAGGCCTATATTATTCACCAAGCTAAAGTTAATTAATTTCGTTTTAATAGGTGTGATATTTTAAAATAGACTTTTATAAAAATGTTTTCCCTGAAATAATTATTTATTACTGTTCGTGTACTTAAAATAATATTTTTTGTTTGAGAAACGTTAGTATTTGGTTTTCAAATCAAAACAAACAAAATGTATCTTATTTTGATTTTAGAGCAAACAGATCTCTAAAATAAAAAATTTATTTAGCTTCAAATATACCTTGAACATTTTGCTTGATTTATGAAATTATTTAAATAGAAATCAAGAAAGCTTCCATTTAAATAATTAATTTCATAAATCAACAGTAGCACTTTTACTCACCCGGGACCGGTAGTAGCATTTCTGGAACCTAGGACCGGGATCGTCGCCAGCGCAGGAGATCCATTTCGCCGCCTTCTTCCTACATTTGCAGAACACTGAACACAAGGAGACGGGGGAATGTCGCTTCTCACCTTCCTCTCCCCAAGCAAAAAAAAAAACGGGAGGAACTCGAGCTCGGAATGGCTGCTGCGAGACCTACGGTTCTGTCGGACTAGGGTTCAATAAGGCGAGGCGAGGAAGACATGGTGAACCGATAGGTCAGAGGATGAGTTACTGCTTGTCGGGTTCGAGAAGAAAACCCGGACAAGAGTTGGACGGGTCAAATAAGACTTGTCTCTGTAGAAAATACCTCGGCGAGCAACTCACGAGTGGGCCAGGGACCTCCCCTGCCGTTTCCCCTTTTCTCTTAAAAAAAACCTCACGCGTGGGCCGCTTATGGGCTGGCTCGGGCCGAACGAGCAGACAACACCCGCCACAGGCCACACGCTGCGACGTCACGCCCAGACCCAAACCCCTGAACCCTAGCTCGGCTGATCTCCCCGCTCCGTGTGTCCCCTTCGTCTCCGCTCTCCACGCAGCCCCTCCCTCCCTCCCTCTCGTCCCAGATCCGCATGAGCGAAGAGGAGAACCCACTCCATCGCCGATCCGCTTGCTCCGTCGCGAGGAATCAGTGAAAAGCAGCGGTGGAAGATGTCGTCGCTGCGGAACGCGATCCGGCGGCGCGCTCACAAGGAGCGTGCCCAGCCGTACGTTCTCCGCCCGCCCACCCGCCCACGTTCGAGTTTGAGTGCCGCTGGCGGTGCCGCGTTCGGAAATTTAGGGACTAACCTGGGGTCCGGTTGGGTGTTGTGTTGCAGGGAGGCGAGGAAGAAGTTTGGGCATCTGGAGAAGCACAAGGACTATATCGTCAGGGCGAAGGCTTACCACCACAAGGAAGAAACCATCAGGGTACTAGCTCGTGTCCTGTGCTTGTGCTTGCCGTCGTACAAGTCCGAAAATCGGCTGTGTTGTATCGAAGTTTGGAATAGTTGTTCGTGGTTCTGCTTCTGCATATTATTATCTGTTTGCAACTATCTTGGTCTAAGCTCCCTGATGTTAGTTCGCCTGTAACCATCATAATATAAACTCCGTTATATGCTTGTTTAATTACAGAAATTGAAGGAGAAGGCAGCATTCAAAAACCCTGATGAGTTTTACTTTAAGATGATCAAGACTAGGACTGTCCATGGAGTTCACAAGCCCAAGTATGCACAATGTTGCTACTCTGCTTCTTTTTTTTGTGCAATTTTGACTTTGCCCTGCGTTTTGACCTGGACTAAGTCTGTCAGGCCTGAAGCTAATAAGTATACCGAGGAGGAACTTATGCTGTTAAAAAATAAAGATATGGGATATATCCTTCAGAGTATTCAGAGTGAAAAAAAGGTTTGCAATGATGTTCCAGAGTATCTGCAAGTAGTCTTTTATTTCTCATGTTTATTCCATTATTATTTGAATGTAAACCCTTTGTAGAAAGTTGAAAAATTAAGTTCAGTGCTTCATGAACTGGATAGCAAGCGTCCGAACAAGCATGTTTACTTTGCTGAAGATAGGTATAGACCACAAAGATTACCCACTTTCTTCCTTTCTTTTTCTATTTGATATTTAAGGCTCATTATAAAATGGTTGGTTGTCACAACATTGAGATTGTTTAATGGTTCATTTCAGAGAAGAAGCCAAAGAAATACAATCCAGGATAGAAGAAAGCAGCAAATCACCACCTGTGTTTGGCAACATCCCTTCCTGCATAAAGAAGTAATACATGATTCACTACGGAATTTTTAATATTTTCTTTATGCTTCAGAGAATCGATTTCACTGTTTAGCACATCACTTTATGTGCATTTACATAGGAAACTTATCAGCAGTCATATATAATATATGTTTATGTTCCCCAGCTCAAAGTATTATCTTTTGCAGTTTAGCGCATCCAGTACTACCTGGTAAACTTATCTCGTCATGCTTATTCCTTTCCAGGAAGACTGCTTCTTCATACAGGGAGTTAGAGGAGAGGAAACAGAGACTTCAAAAGCTTGAGAAGCTGTATGCAGACATGGCATTGCAAAAGGAATTGAAGGTATCATATCTCTGATGTTTCAAATGTATTTTGCTTGGTTGACGCTTTCTGGATGGAACTTGTTCAGCGGTCACCGCTACAACTGTCAGAAAAAAAGTTGGTCTGTTGCGTGCTGAGCCTGACTCTTACAGGAATAGACAAAATGGAAGAATCTGGCTGAACGGTAGTATTTGACTTAACACTCAAGTATGGTTCTGAACGCGCTAAGTATATGAAAACATTATATTTGAGTCTTGTATCCTCAGCTTTCCAGGATGGAATCCAAACCTGTGCTCTAGGTCAAATCAATCGTAGAAATTATGCACATAATCTCATTTGGAAATTGGCTACTTTCCAGCTTAACTTGGCAATGACTGTTGTGTGCACTTATGCTTTTTATTGAAAACATTTATGAAGGTATGTTAATGAGCACAGAAATTGCGAAATCCAGCCAAATCAGCAAACTTGCCTGGATCGGCCTATAGCTTGGAATCTGTAAACCAACTAAATCTATTGAAGTTGTTTTTGCTACCATTTAGTATTTGACAAAAAATGCATTGTTTAGCTCTTCAGTCACTGACTTATTTAATACCTGGGTAGAAACCTGGACGCAAGAGGAAACTCCGCGAAGAGGAGATGGAGAATCCAACATCACAACCTGTTTATAAGTGGCGAGCGCAAAGGAAGCGGTAAGGTAGTACATTTCTGCTTTTACTCCTTTTTCTTTCATCTTGAACTATCATTTTTCACTTACAGTGATTTTTTCAAACTTCAGATGATTTGAATGGCTGAAAAGAGAAAGAAAAACATGAAGTATTACCAGCAGAAATCTGATTGTACCAGCAAATGTATGTTGGCACTTGAAGAGTTCTCTATGAATCCTAAAGCAGTTCCCAGTAAAAATTGCCCCTCCCAAGTATTAGAACTACTTTATCTGTTATCTGCCAAATTGCTGGGTGAGCAGAATCAAAAATAGCTGTAAGAGCGGCTTTGATGTATAATGACAAATTGTAACTCATCTGGTTCAATTCAGTGGTCGTGCTTACGTTTCTTGCTTTGTATCCTGCAAAATCTTTTACCTGATTTACTGTAGTTTTCTGCTTACATTCCAAGACCGGCACCGAAAGTGAGATGCAATATAATGAGCTATGCCCAACAATGATGGGTTTCAACACTATTGTTGAGCAGCAAGAAGTTGAACTATCATGTTTATCAGGGAAGTTGGTATAAACCTGAGGTCGAAATAACAGGATGTTACAGTATTTTCACAACACCCTAACCCTCTCTCTAAAGAAAGGAAAAAAATCTTTGCGTTGGATATTTGAATGCTACTATCATTCTAGAAGGTTCTCTGTATGTTTTTCAAGTTCATTAGAACTTTGTGCAAGCTATCCAGGTTGCGCTGGGTTTCAAATCCGAAAAGTCCTGCGGATCTTGAATAGGAGCCAACATCAACTCAATTTCATTTTCTTTGAAACCTTCAATATTTCAACTCCAAACAACACTGAATAGCAACAGGAGCCCAACGATGTGCCAATTTTGGAAATCCCATCACAAGTATCTCGAAACGATGTGTTCAGCAATTGCCAAGCTTGAGGTCAAACCAGGGGATTCTATTCCAAACAAGTTAACTAGCCCAGGAATACTATGGATATCCTCCCCCTGCAATTGATCAATTTAATTGGTCATGAATGTACATGACAAATAAAATGCTGAAGCTAGTATAGTCCAGGATGCAGTATCAAACAAAAGCACCTGAATAACGAAGTCTGAAGGAGGCTGTCCAGGACCAGACAGCTTTGGTCGTATCCCAGAATAACCAAGTTCCAAACACCCATCCTTGAGATTTGGAAAATACTTCCTTATAACTGGGTAAAATCTAGAGCATCTGGTGGGGTTAACGGAGTAATCAAACCTGATAAGATAGATCCTAAAGTTATAAAGAGCTTAACGTTTTCTAAAAAAGGAACTATTTTTCATAAATTCTTGAAACCATTGGAAGCAGCAAACAGTAATTTGATTTGCAAATGGGAAACCTTGGTATTCATGAACTCCACTGATTTTAATGAGGCATATAGCATGAAAAGGTTTCAACCTCTACTCACGAGAACGACAGTGTCACACCCATTTCAAACTGTCATGCAAAGACATTGGTTAAATTATGTGTCATTCAGATAACTAAGATTTACCATACTCCTCCCTGGTTTATTGTTGAACATTTATATCTAGCATAATGATTATTACCAAATACACTGGCCTTCTAGATATGCCAATCAAATGCGCATAACTCATTCAGGGTTCAATGATCATGGACCAAGAGGCCTGAATGTGTGTATCTGGACAGGGTAAGGAACTCACTCCCCTATAAGAAGTAACAGGAACCTCGTTCAACTGCGTTGGTTAATTTTGCTTTAGAAACCCTTGCTTGGTTAAATAGTGGAACATACAATGGCTTACCTATTCAGGAAACATGACACAGGGTCCATCCCATCATTTATCCATTCAACATCTGGACCAAATCTGACAAGGCCATTCATGTCTAGTGTGACATGGACCCCTATGCCACCATCCTCTGGTAGAGGGTATATTAAGCGGCTGAAAGGACTCTTGGATTGAGAGAGGGTGAAGTAACATCCACGAGCATAATAAGCAGTGGGCACACATGCTTGGTTGAGACCATGAAATCTTTTGGCAAGTGGAACTGCACTCAAGCCAGCTGAGTTTATTAGAAGTTTCGGAAGCAAAATAAGCTGTGGGGACACATGAGACTCTAGAGAATGGTTTTGGAGCTCTTTGCTTTCAGAAATATGGAGTTCAAGGCCATCATATCCGACATTCCCGCCAACAACTGCTGTGTTATACGATATAGTTGCTCCTAAGTTTTCAGCATCAGCCTGCATCAACATAAACAATGAAAATAAAATGACAGAATAAGCTAATTTATATTACACATTGAAAATAAAATGGATGGCACCGGTCTATATTTCTGATAATTAATCGGTAGAGGAAAGATCCATAAAGACATGCTTTCTGATTCATGAAAACCACTCTCCAAAAATGAATGGGACTCTTTTAAGTTTTGATTATGTAACAATTAACAAATAATTAATAGTACTTCATGTTGAAATATAAGTGAATTGTCCATACTTCCCCATCAGCTTAAACTTTTGGATGTAACCGGTCGGCGCATAGTAGCTTAACATGGTATCAAAGCCAGAGGTCTCGAGTTCGAATCCTGGCAGGCGCGATTTATTAAAATAAATTGCAGCCGACTCCTATTCCACGTTCACGGCCCAAGAGAGCCTGCACGTGAGGGGAAGTGTTGAAATATAAGTGAATTGTCCACCCTTCCCCATCAGCTTAAACTTTTAGTTGTAACCGGTCGGCACATAGTAGCTTAACACTTCAGCTGTGCAAACACCATCTACATAAAACAGAGCCCAACTATGTATTACATTCATTCTTCTTGGAAAGCAAACTTGTAAAACCCTTAACATCTCTATAAGGATTGTAATGGGTTGGAAGGAAACAAATGACAGAAAGCTAATCAGAAACTGATTTGTGTTATTGCATATACCAAAAGGGAGAGCATGAATGAATGAGAGTCAACTATCCCGGTACTAGGTGATAGTAAAGCTTTAAGACATCGGAGCTCAGGCTCCATTTCCATAGCTTGAGAATGTTCCATCATCCGAAGATCATTGACCCCATTTTCTTTAGCGTTCCTGAGGAGTATGTCGAGCTTAGCAGCCTCTGCAACACCAGTGGCAACAATGAGTTTACCGAGCCGTTTGTGCGGGATCCCTCTTTCTGCACAGTACTTGTAGAGCATTTCCTTTCCCCTTACACAAAGATTAGCCTACAAAAAACGTCACAGGTTCAATCAGTGACAAATCTTAGTGACATCTCCACAAAAACTTCCACTTATCATGTGCATAAGGATTTTACTGGAAAATAATATGAGAGGTTGTTCTCTAGTATTCACAGGAAAGCTCGTTTCATGAATTTCAGGTAGCATATGCCGATCTTAGTGACTTATCATGTGCATATTCTGTACAGCAGATGCATAATTTCTCATAGTGACATTTGAGAAACAATCTAAAACCCTGAGCACACTGGCTGTTAAGAGACGGAAATGATCCAACCAATGTCAACTATCCGACAGCGTGAGAGCTGATCTGCAAATATTTTTGTAGGAATGGTCCTAGCACTTGACTAACACAAAATAAGATTTTCTACTACAGCTATGTGTCTGTCCATTCCCTTTGTCCACAAAAGGTGGAACCAACATGTAACACACAAATCACAATGTGTTATTCGCGAAATTAAAACAGAGAATACAATGTGTCATCTGGAACAGACCCATAAATACCACCATAATTTTTTATCCAGGAAACGTACATCAGCTCTGAGGATTTATCACGAGTCACCCAAAAGGTCACAATTGGATGATACAGTACATCAGTACCACTGAACAAAACTCTGCTACCTGAGTGTAGCGCCACTAGAAGTCTAGAACGAATAATCACTACGTTTGCAATCACCCACGAAGCATCAAATCTCTGCAAATTCAGTATCCCCGTGCATTGAGCGCCTGGTACAAAATTAAAGCGTAAGCCTTTGCCTGCGGAGGGAGCAAAGGGCGCACGCACCTTGAGGCTGCCGGGAGGATAGTAGATGCCGGCGTGGATGACCTCACTGTTGCGGGAGCTGGTGCCGGTGCCGAAGCTGGGGGCCGCCTCGACCACGAGCACCTCGCGCCCGGCCATCGCCAGAGCGCGCGCCACCGCGAGGCCGACGACGCCCGCGCCGACCACAACGGCGTCCGCCGCCTCCCGGGGGATCCCGGAGGCTAGCCCGGCGAGGCCCCGCCGGCGACCAGCCCCGGCTAGGCGCTGCAGCGAGAGCATGCCCGTCTGGCCAGCGTTCACCGGTCCCTACGGGGGGAGGATTGGTTGCTGGGTTGGACAGAGGCAGCGGCGGAACCAGTTCTAGAAATTGAAAGAGCTGAAACTGGGATTCATATGTTCGCCTATTCATAATTTGATGAATTTTTTTGTTCAACTACAAGAATCAATATTCTTTTTGCTACTTGCATAGTCTAATTCTAGTATTACATGCATTCAAAAACTAAAACTGTCATGCATTAATTTGACTTCAGTAACTGTAAACACTATCACTAATAAAAAAACATTAGAGCTTAGCCTCCCCCAGTTCCGCCATTGGATGGAGGTGGCTAGCCTGGGCCTGCCGCCCAAGGCGTCTGGCTCGCCCGTACTTGGGCACCCGTGCTGATTCCGGGTTGCCAGTGTGCCTCGGGCTAGAGCGGCACGACGCATCAGCTGTGTAGCGCGCGTGCACGACACGGGGAAAGAACGACGTGATAGTGGATGGACGGGACTAGTCATGAGGCGCAGTGCCAAGATGAAAAGTGCCGAAAACGGCATGATAGTTCCCCATCAAGGATGACATCGCCGGTAACGAGCCAATCGCTCTGGTATCGCCGGCGGTTGGCCGCCGGCTGACCACGTAGGTGCTATCTCTTAGCACGGTGAGAAGGTGAGTCTCCATCACGCATTACATTAAAGCTGTATATATTTGTAAATGTGGGATGAGTGTAGAAGTGTATTAAATCATATGTTGTGAGATATTATAAACAGTTTGCATATGAGGTGAAAATGAGATAAAATTGAAAATTTCACGAAAAATAATACTTAGCGGTCTTCAAAAAAATTAAAAATTTCAGTTGCACCAGTACTAACTCCGCCTATGTTGTAATGACATAGCCGGTCCCAAGCCCGGGTAAAGGAGGAGGGGGTTGTGATAGGCTTGGCGAGCCAACAACTACACTTAGCCATTCTCATGGAAATGAAACCCAATAGAAATTCGTTGGGGCGTAACCCTCTTAGCGACGCGCCATATCGGAACCCGGGTATGGTGTTAAGTGGGCAAGGGTCGGGTCGCCACCGCCTTAGTGGCGCGCCATATCGGAACCCGGATATGGTGTTAAATGAGCAAGGGCCGGATCGCCATCACCTTAGTGACGCGCTACATTATCGCCCGGATATAGTGATAAGTGAGCAAGGGTCTCTGCATCTTACTCGACGGGTGCAAAGCGTAAGGAAGCTAGCCGAGGAACATAGATTTCGGGTGGGTAGTTGGAATGTAAGATCCTTGACGGGTAAGCTACGTGAGTTAGTAGATGTTGCCATTAGGAGATGAGTAAATATCCTTTGTGTACAAGAGACTAGATGGGCGGGTCAAAAGGCGAGAGAACTCGAGAATACCGGTTTCAAGCTTTGGTATTCTGGTTCGGCTGAGACTAGGAATGGCGTAGGTGTTCTAATAGATAAGAGTCTTAAGGATGGAGTAATGGATGTTCGAAGACGAGGGGATAGGATCATCTTAATCAAGATAGTAATTGGGGACATTGTCTTGAACATCATTAGTGCTTATGCCCCACAAGTTGGGCTCAACATGAGTGCTAAGAGGCAATTTTGGGAGGACTTGGAGGATATGGTTAGTAGTGTACCGATAACCGAGAAACTCCTCATAGGGGGAGATCTCAATGGTCATGTGGGTGCAACTAACCTAGGATTTGAGGGAGTACATGGAGGTTTTGGATGCGGCGATAGAAATCAAGAGGGTAAGGACATCCTAGACTTTGCCGTAGCCTATGATCTGTTGATAGCTAACACCCTCTTTAGGAAGAGGCAATCTCACCTAGTGACCTTTAGTAGTGCTCAACACTCTAGCCAGATTGACTTTGTCCTCACTAGGAGAAAGGATAGACGGGAGTGTCTAGATTGTAAGGTGATCCCGGGGGAGTGTGTTGTGACACAACATAAGCTTGTGGTAGCTGACTTTCGCTTCCATACATGTTCTTTGCGGGACAAAGGTGTCAAAATCACAAGAACAAAGTGGTGGAAGTTGAAGGGAGAATCACAAGAATCCTTTAAAAATAGGGTGATCACAGAAGGACCCTGGGCAGAAAATGGAGATGCAGATAGTATGTGGATGAAGATGGCAACTTGCATTAGGAAGGTAGCTAGTGAGGTGTTCGGTGTGACAAAGGGAAAGAAACTTATAGATAAAGACACTTGGTGGTGGAATGAGGATGTACAAAAGGCTATTAAGAAGAAGAAGGAGTGTTACAAGAGTTGGCATAATGATAGAAGCGCAAGCAACATGCTTAAGTACAAAGAGGCTAAGAAGAATGCAAGGCGGGTTGTGAGTAAGGCAAGAGGACAAACCTATGATAAGTTATATGAGAGACTAGGGACAAAAGAAGGTGAAAAGGACATATACAAGGTAGCAAAAATCCGCGAGAGAAAGATGAGGGATCTCAATCAAGTTAAATGCACCAAAAATGAGACTGACCGCATTCTAGTGAAGGATGAAGAGATTAAGAATAGATGGCGTGATTACTTTAATGGACTATTCAATGATGGGAATGAGAGCACTATGGTTGAGTTGGATGACTCCTTTGATGACTCCAACAGGCGGTTCGTGCGGAGGATACAAGAGTTTGAGGTTAAGGAGGCCTTAAAAAGGATGAAAGGAGGAAAGGCCCTCGGCCCTGACGATGTCCCTATTGAGGTGTGGAGATGTCTTGGGGACGTCGCAATAGTATGGCTCACAAAGCTATTCAACCACATTTTTCGGTCAAACAAGATGCCTGAAGAATGGAGGAAAAGTATATTAGTGCCTATCTTCAAAAATAAAGGAGATATTCAAAGTTGTACTAATTATCGAGGTATTAAGCTTATGAGTTATACTATGAAGCTTTGGGAGAGAGTGATTGAACACCGCCTGAGGAAAGTGACCAATGTCACTAAAAACCAGTTTGGTTTTATGCCTGGGAGGTCTACAATGGAGGCGATTTTCTTGCTTCGTCAGCTTATGGAGAGATATAGGGAGCAGAAGAAGGACTTGCATATGGTGTTCATCGACTTAGAGAAGGCGTACGACAAGATACCAAGGTCAGTCATGTGGTGGGCACTAGAGAAACATAAAGTGACAACAAAGTACATTACCCTTATCAAGGATATGTACAATAATCTTAGGACAAGTGTGCGCGTAAGTGATAGTGAGACTGATGCATTCCCTATCACGGTAGGACTACATCAAGGATCAGCTTTGAGCCCATACATCTTTTCCTTGGTCATGGATGAGGTGTCGAAGGATATACAAGGGGATATCCCTTGGTGCATGCTCTTTGCTGATGATGTAGTGCTAGTAGATGAAACTAGAGATGGTGTTGATAAGAAATTAGAGTTATGGAGACAAACCTTAGAGTCCAAGGGGTTTAGACTTAGTAGGACCAAAACCGAGTATATGAGGTGCGACTTTAGTGGTGTTGGTCGTGAAGAGGGAAATGTTAGTCTACAAGGACAAATAGTACCTAGAAGGGACTCTTTCCGATACTTAGGATCAATGTTACAAAGCAATGGCGATATTGATGAGGATGTTTGCCACAGGATCAAGGTAGGGTGGATGAAATGGCGACAAGCCTCTGGAATCCTATGTGATAGGAAAGTCCCACAAAAGCTAAAAGGGAAGTTCTATAGGACGGTGATCAGACCCGCGATGCTCTATGGGGCGGAATGTTGGCCAACTAAACGACAACATGTCCAACAAATGAGTGTCGCAGAGATGCGCATGCTACGGTGGATGTGTGGGCACACGAGAAGAGAGCGAATAAGGAATGGGGCGATTCGTGATAAGGTAGGGGTGGCGCCGATTGAAGAGAAGTTAGTCCAACATCGGCTTAGGTGGTTTGGACATATCCAACGTAGACCTCCAGATGCACCGGTTAACAGTGGGATTTTAAGAGGTAGAGAAAATATTAGGAGGGATAGAGGACGACCAAGATTGACCTGGGAGGAGGCGGTAAAACGAGATTTGAGAGATTGGAATGTATCCAGAGACTTAGCTCATGATAGGACCGCATGGAAAGTAGCAATTCATGTGCCAGAATCGTAGTCTTGTTTTTTTCTTTTTTTTTTCTTTTCTCTTTTTCTTTTCCTTTTTTTATTTCTTTTCTCTTTTTCCTTTTTCTTTTTTCCTTTTTTTCTTTTTCCTTTTTTTTTCTTTTTTCCTTGTTCTCATATCTCTTCCTCTGTTTTACTTCATTGATATTGGGTTTCATGTCTAGCCGACTCCAACAGGCTTGGGATAAAGGCTTGGTTGTTGTTGTTGTTGTTGTAGTTGCACCAGTACTATGCATGCACATAAATTTACTCTTAAATTCCACACCATTTGCGAGATGTAGAAATGATAAATAGTTATCATCTTTTATCTCAGAAACAGTATGGAATTTGAGCGGGACGAAATATTCAAAAATTTTGAAGACCTCTAGGCATGTTCTTTTTTTTTATGAAGTTTCCAAGTTTCAACTTTTAACCTGTTTTCACCTGATAAACAATCCCTAGCCCGGTGCTCGTCGCCGGCGGCTGGCTTTTCTCACCGATGACGCCAGTCAGAGCGTAAAATTTTACTCCCTCCTTTTTTCGAATTAGACACTGGTTAATTCGGAAGGAGTACATCATAGCCGTGCTTGAGCAACAGATCAACTTTCTTCTAATGTTTTTCTCATTTCCTGCACTGCATGGAAAGAAAATTGTTACGACTCCAACTCAGAAAAACAAATTTGTTCTGGGCAATCCTTTTGAACGGCGGTTTCTTGCTTGCCAGGATCGATCCTCAGATCGACAAGTTCGTTCCTTCAGCTTGTGCCATTGGACGAATGATAGAGGGCCAATTATATTGCAGGGTCTGATCTGATCTAGAACCATAAAATATACTCCCTCCAGTCTAATTCAGACAATCAAAAGAGAAGATAACCCTTTATCTTGACTGAGACTTCTGGGAGATTAGGGATATTTAATTATTTTGGGGATCTGAATTAGCTGACAGCGCTTTTCCTAGTTTTACCAGACTAATACCCTGATCACCCACCTAAAACATAATGGAAAATAACCGGGCTGGCAGGTGAGCTTTGGCGCCAGCAGTGAAAACATTCGTCGTGGATTTACCACAAATAACAATGCTAAATTAGATCCACAATTAACTACACTATCAACATAAGGATTCGAGGAAGGATACAAAAGCTGCATAGAATATGACAATATCATTCCAGTCATAACAAGCAGTTTCGAATTTAACTTTCACGGAGACAAAGCATTCTGCTAAAACGTACAGCAACTTTCTTGCAGACAGCAAGACACAAATAAGAGCTATGCAGCGAGGATTACAGCGTGGAAGGACTAGACCTAACACAATCTATATCACAGTGGTTTCCAGTAACCTTGCACGCCCATTACTTTCTAGTCATCTTTTTATTCATGTTGTCCTCTAGCAATTGGTATCATATACAGCCAGGCCTTGCAGTTCTGGACCTTCCAAGCGCGGGTTATTCTCAAAGCTGTAAGAAAAATATAACACATAGTTGATATCAGAGGCCCAATCCTACAATAATGCACCAGAAAGACCTTCAGATAAGATTCTAGGCACATGGTTTCAAACAAACAATGAGGGTAATCCACTTTGTTGCAACTTTGCAAGTAATGAAGCATACAACAAAAACTTACAGGGCCCTAATTCCAAGTACTAAAAAATTCCAATATATGTTAGCAACTTGCGAACAACCTATAAACTTGTAAGTACTAAGGCTTGGGACAAAGGCTTTGTTGTTGTAAAAATGCAGGGTAATGATGCTGAACTGATGGGAGCTGATAAAAAATCTAGCTTGCCTCGAATTTGTTTTAGTTCTTGTATTGATAGACAATGCCAAAATTTTTAGAGTTGTATACCTTTACCAATTATGGTCAAAATGAAAAGAGAACAGGCAGTAAACATACTTGCTCAGAGGAATGTGCTCAAATGGTCCAGATGTGGGAATCGTTCCGCACAAATCATTGCTTGAAACATCACTAAAGGAACAAAGTAGATAAATTATCGCATGGAAGATTCATGTTGAGCAAAGTGAAGACTCAATTTTAGAATTTGTGTACTTACACAACTTTGAGACTAGATATGCCAGACAGTTCCCTTGGGATTGGACCAGTTAAACGATTGCCATTGAGCCGCCTGTCACGCAAAGCACCGTGTAAGAAAGGCAGAAGTGAAAATAGTAGAAACTTACTGGACTACGAACCATAAAGGTTAATGCCATAACTGTAGCTCAACATATATGCAACTATTTCTAGGTATTAGCCTTATCTATCACAGCCCAGCCACATTTGAAAGAAACAAAAAGAATGCCTTAATCGGAAAATTTGATATCAAATCCACATTTAATTGCTAATTTATGAGAGCTATTTAACAAGTGTAGAACAAACAATCGAAGAGACAAACTTACAAGAATACAAGGGACTTCAAGTTCCCAAGGGAAGGAGGAATAGTCCCTGAAATGTTGTTCTTGTACAAGTCCAAGCTTATCAGATTCTTCAAGTTACTAAGCTCAGATGGGATTGTTCCTTGAATATCATTTTTATAAAGCTCCCTGTTTCAATGGTAATGTTCAATACTTGTGCAGTAGATAGATAAGGACAAGACAAAACATGCATCAATCAAAACAAGGAACTTAAAATACATCGAGCACAATATCATAACTCTAAGCATATGGAACATGTACAAATTTGCAGATTAAAGAGAATGAACCTTACTAACCTTTTGTTTTTTTTTTAAAAAAACAATGGCACTGAAAGAATAGACCGTCAACAGATCTCACATCTCAGGAGGATACCAACTAATAACCTGCTACAGAAGTATCGAAGATGGGATCCTACCTCCTACCTACCTGATGAATGATATGAGTGCTGTTATACAAGTACAACTGAAGAAATGTTACATCTTTAAATATATCAAGGTTTGTTGCTAATCAGAAAGACTAAAGACAAGACCATGTGACTCCTTTTGTCTTATAAAAGTTCATATCTGCCAGCTAGAGAGAAGTATTAGATAAAATGCAATTATTCATCAGCTTTATTAATGTACGTTGGGGTACTATAGTACTAGTGTATTACTACAAATAAACTCCAAATTCCCAAATTCAAAATGTACTAGAGTTTATAATAAAGATTCTGAAATGCCACCAGCATTTCCAAAGAATAAAAAAAAGATCCTATCAGGGTAAAGATGTCGTAGTAACTCTAACAAAGTCCATACAAGCTGCATCCATGCAAGCATCTATTGATATATTATATAAAATAACCCCTCTGATCCAAAATATAACTCCCTTTGGACATCAACACAGCCTCCAACAACCAATAATAACTATAAAAATATATTATTTCAAACCGGAAAAGCTATACATTATAGAGGTATTCTTAATAAATAATCTAATACTATCAACCTTATGTTGTCATTCCATATGTTTTTTAGCTATTGATGGTCAATGTTAAAAATAGATGACTTAGAGAACCCCAAAAGGGCTTAAATTTGGGATCAGAGGGAGTAGTGAGTTGTATGTATGGCCCAGAGGCGGAGAACTACAAAAGATTTGACGAATACCTCTCTATATCGGTCATAGTCAAACTAAACTTTATCATGTGTCGTGCAAATATAGTTTTGCCATGAAGTCTAGTGTCTAGGCGTGCATAAGGCGGGGCAAGGCGAGGCAACGTCATAAAAAGGAAAGGAAAGGGCAGCCTGGTGCATGTAGCTCCCGCTTGCGCAGGGTCCGGGGAAGGGTCTGACCTACTTGGGTCTTTTGTACGCAGCATTTCCCCACATTTCTGTAAGAGGCTGTTTCCAGGACTTGAACCCTTGACATCATGGTCACAAGACGTCATGCCAGTGAACAAATAACAACATAGCAGCATAGAGAAGGAAAGAAAAAGGAAAAGGCTCCCTCTCGGCTGCTGCTGCTCCTTGTGTCTCTGCTGCTCACCGCTACAATTCCCCCCGGTTACTTCCCAGTACAACATCACCCGGCTTCTACCTTGCGCCCTCAGATCCGCCGCCACCACCACTCGTTGAAGATAGACTGCTATTCGCTGCTAACTGGCGCTTGAACCGGCAAAAATGATGGCGACTTCTACTGTTTGGCCTTGCTGAGTGGTTCCCCTCCCGATCCCCCTCCCTCCCCTCTCTTTCACTATCTTTGGTAAGGCGGCCAGGGCATCCCAGCTCGTCTCGTTGCCTAGGGGATGCCTTGAAAACATAGATTGTTAATGTTGCAACAGATATGGATCCATGTACCATTTAAGGCGTGTAACAGTAAAGGGGTGTAACAGTATTTATAAATGACACAACAGTTGAACATAAATTAGATAAGGACACAACATCATATATGGATAACTAGCAAGAAATCATATGGGTAAGAAGAGCTTACAGATACTGCAGATGCTCCAATTTCCCTAACTCGGGCACCAGATGACCAGATAAGTTCAAATTACCAAGATCTCTGTTAGAAGAGGCATTGCAAGCAAACAATCAGAAAAAATAGTATTACTCTGAAATTTGAGCATACATCCACTAAGAGAACAAGGGATCCTAACTGATGCGTTATCTAGAGAGACGAGAGTCTTCCATTGAACTAAGTCATCACAGTAATAGTAGGGGGGAACAGCTGAAGGACATGTCAAAAGCGTGTAGAACCGCAATCGAACTGTAGTCTCGTAAGAAAGAACAAAAGCAATTGAAATTAATGGTGAATTGAAACGGTAGCAGTTATATTTGGAACCCAGGACCGGATTGAGCAATTCAAGACAAAACAAAGCTCGACGGAGCTCAAAACTGTCATCAAAACATACGGAAGTCGGGAAAACAACACGGCAGACGTGGAACGAGTTCGGTTTGCTCCTGCAGACCCAAGCTCAGAGTCTCAGACTATCCAACTCCCAACTCAAAAGGCACTGCACTGACTCGAACAGACCGCGTCGGGGAGCAGGAGGAGGAGGAGGAGGGAGAGGAGTAGCCCTCACAGGCGAGTGACGCGGTTGTCGCGGTCGCAGGTGACGTGGAACCAGGTGCAGGGGTTGACGAGCGTGGGGTCCCAGCTCTGCAGCACGCCGCCGGGGTCACGCAGGCTGCTGCGCAGCGCCGAGAGCGCGTCGCCCTCGGAGTTGGCCCCCGCGAGCGCGAGGAGGAGCGCCAGCGCCAGGGCACCCGCCGCCCTCGCGGCCATGCCTGGTCCGGTGGGGCGGCCGGATCTGAGCGCGCGGGGCGGGATGGAAGGCAGCGGCGCGCGGGAGGGGAGCAGCCAAGCAAGGCCTTGCTCTTTTGGCTCGCGTCGCTCGCTGTCGCTGGTGGAGGCGGCCGCGGCCGGTGGAACCGGTCCACTTTTGTACTGCTCCTCCGCGTCTCGCGTCGCGTGATCGTGTGTCGCGCTCGCGTGGGGTAGAGAGAATGGTTTGGGGGGGCGCAGTGGTGGATGGGGCCGGGCCGACGACCCCACGTGGTGGTGGGTTGGGGTACTTGGGACACGCGTGCCTGCTTGTACCGTGGAAACTGCTGTGCCGCCCGCCTGCTACCCAGTAGTCCCTGTGGCATTAACTACTGTGTCTGCGAGTCTGTCAAACTGCAGAAGAAAAAAAAACAGATACAGATGCCTCGAATTTTAGATAAAGAATTTTAGATAAAGAGGCATCAACAAACAATGGAGATATTCCGCTTCACTTTAGCGCACACAACAAAACGCTGCAAAATTTTGTTTATTATAAAAAAGCTTGCAGAATAAAAAACAACTGATTATTCGACCTAACTTAGGAACCTTCGTCTGGCTCCTGTCAACTTTTCTAAAGAAAAAGAAATACATAGACGCCAACGCATTGCCCAGGGTCAAAAGTGCTGAACTGCTAATGGTTCTCACGAGATTCCTTAGGTGATCTGATGGTATCAAAAGGAAATATGAAGGGGAAAAGAAAACGGGAGGTGGCATGGGCTCCAACCTCCAGGCCTCCGGCCCAGGCACAAGCAGAGAAGACAAAAGCCTACTAGCTCTATTGGATTCTGGCAGAAACCAACCGGCCGCGTGCTCGATGCCACAGCCCAAGGAGCGGCAAACAGGCCGCCCAGGGCTGGGAAACGAAAGGGAGAGGCGCCGCGAAAGCGACCGGCATGCTGACCCGAACGTACTTTCTGAATATTTCCTTAGACTAAACGAAGCCACCCCGAGTCGAGTCAAGGTAAGGAGGAGGAATTCGGCATTGGTGAATGGAAAATCGGCGGCAACGGCAAAACAGACGTTCCATCTCCAGGCTTTGTTTGGGTAACAAGAAATAGAGTGGAATAGAGTGAAAAATGAATTAATTTTGACTTTCATCCTCCTCAATCCATCTCAAATGAAGAATATTTAGTTATATCCAAACAAATCCACGGAGTTCACCTCACACCGTTTCTAGTCTACTTTCTCCGTTTGATATCATTTGTTGTTCTTACACGAGAATAAAAAAAAGTAGTGAAAAAGTTGCGATACACGAGAATCGAGATGGGATGAGAGAGGAGAGATTATAGAGATAGAGATATATTGGAAAGCGAGAATGGTATGTATTGTAACAAAAAATTTGAAACCTAAAACGACAAGTATTCTGAAATAAAAGGATTACCTCACAAGAACTGCCACTCTTGAGCAATACAGCTACATGTATGCTCCCAAATTCACAGCAAACATATGTACACGCGAACCCGTCTAACGTTTGGAAAAGAACAGTAACAGCAACACAGAAGTAACTGTTACTTTCCTTCAACGAAGAGTCCTCATGTCTTGACGGATATATCCTTTTCTTGTCAGTTATCAAATTCACAAATTGACAAATCTAGTTCATACTTAGGGCTTGGCTTATCAGCCAAACACCAGCAAGGTTTCTAATATCCTACACTTCCGCGGTTCACACAACCAGCACCAATATAACATTAACCGATTGCAAACCAGACCTGTTGGCTATTCACATTCTTTGCAAAGATTCTGGAGCCAACCACCATCTACGTACTCGTGGCTTCGTTCCAGCTTCAATGCTTCATGTACCAGTTATAAAGACTCCCCGGTCGGGCCATGTTCGCTTCTATGATTAATCAAATGGAAACTGCAAATGTAAAACGAGAATTGTTAGTACAGTTTCTAGCAAACGATGGTGTGATCCAATCCAATGAACCTACACAAGCCAGTGATACTCAGTCGGTTTAGCTTTAGCCTTTAGAAGTTGGTAAGTACCACGACGAAGAGCTCATATCTAGCATTAGAAGTTGGTATAGTAATGCCGATCTGAAAAGATCGAATACGTGGACCATTATGGCTGCTATCACGGTGAAACAGAAAATAAGTCTTTTTAATCCCTTTGTGTTATTGAAAAAATGTCCAGTTGATTTCACTAAGAACAAATCCAGTTTGTGGACACTTGATGTTAGCATAAATAAAATCAGTCCTACTAGGAAGCACCAAATGGCATTAAATGTTGCCCTTTAAATCAAAACCTGATAAAAAATAGCTCATATAAAGATTTCAAATTTCTACACCAAAAAAGAACGCCACAGTAACACCAGGCAAGATACTGCCATGATATACACTGGGCGTTCTTTGTAACAAGCCATTTACCAGAAATCGTAGTTTACAGCAAAATTTTCTAAGTCTTAATTTCCTTCCGATCAATATCATGCAAAAAAAAAGAGAAGATAGCGTTAAACAAAATATGACAATGCAGTCAGCTAGTATTCGAGTAAAGTCATGTGCACGTAGATGATATGCATCATATAGCGAGCTACTCCTTCAAAAGTGGCAAAAAATGTCAGGGAAACAACCGATAAGATAAGACAAACGAAAATTGTTCAGATTTCTTACAGAAGCACAAATGTACCTTCACGACTTCAGAGAAAATTGAACCAACAACATACATGCTATACCTTTACTAGTTATATCATAAGTTACCTTTTAGATGTGCATACTCTCAGCCAATCTGTTTTCAAAAGCTGTCTATTGATATTAAATTAAACCGCATCCAACATATGTCATACAATTAAATAGACTACTTGAATCTTAAATTTAAACTTCTCCATAATATTCTAAGATGTCCATTCAAACCTTAGATACATGCATTTTGCGTCTCTTGACATGTTCCTTTATAAAGCCTCCATACTTTGGTTTCAGCTTAAGCTAAAAAAACTTAGTTATGATGCTACGATTTTTCATCTCAAAGTCATTTCAAAGTGGGATTCAGATTCTAAACGAGTGCGAGTGGGGGGTAATTGAAAGATATGTTAAGAGTCGATTCAGTTACTTGGCTCCAATCTCACTGCCTGATCATTACTGGTGAACACTGAAAATTCTTGTTCTTATACGCTGATAAGGTTATGTCACATACTCTATGCACACTAATTTCTGAACCCGCGTTTGCTCAGTAGCATAATACGCCAGATGCCCAGCTCCCTAGTCCACCCAGTATGTTAGACACCAAGTGCTGATAAACACAGATGTGATCCGGCAACTGCCAGCTTACCATGCCAATGTGAGCGCCACAAAGAAAAAGGTGTCCTTCCAAATCCCAAACCGACCATATGCAATCACTCACTATAAAATCAGGGAGCATTTTGAAATAAATCAGATAAAAAGGGACAATCTCCAGATATGCTATGCACACCTGCCGGTCAATTGATGGCGACGATATGAACACATCGCGCAAATCACTTACAAGTTTCAAAGCAGTGAAGTCACAACACCCACACCCATCAAACTGTAATCAGCAATAATTTAGGAGAAGGATCAAAATACAGAGAAACTCGGACAAATAAACCAGGCTATTGACGATTGGCGTGCGCACAGTACCATACACACCCGTCCAGTTTTCCCTTTTTCTCGGCCCATCAAACGGTATGCAGCAGATTACTAATTAGGAGCAGGATTGGAGCTAGCAATTTACTAACAGGAACGAAAGGAACTAGGAATTTAGAGACAAGAACGAAAGCGCAGATATTGGAGGCAACACACGGCACATTCAATACAACAATATGTTGAGCGAGTCATGCAAAAAGGGGGCACGCGTCAAGCAGCAAACGGCATGCAATGGGGGGCGGGAGATGCATCGATCAGATCACACACCTAGCTGTGCGGGTGGTGGCCGTAGTCGTAGAGCAGCGTCGGCGAGAACACTGCGTAGTTGTTCTCCAGCAGCTCCGACCTGAAGCCGTTGCCGTCGCCGTCCTCGTCGTAGTACCCGCCGTGCGGCGCGGCGTCGGTGGCTTCGGGCTGGCGGTCCACTGCGGCGCCGCTGGGGCTGGCGACAACTGTGCCGGGAGACGCGACGACCGCGTCCCGAGGACTGGGCCCCTGCGCGGCGCCGTCGGTGTCGACGACAGCGGCGGCCGCGTCGTCCGCGCCGGCGCCACCCACGGCGACGAGGTCGTCGGGGCTGTACTTGGAGGGGTCGGCGTGGCGGCCAGTGAGCTCCTGCACGAGGGCGCGAAAGCGCGCGGCGCTGGTCTTGACGCGCATGGGGTTGGAGATGTACACCACCTTGATCGACTTCTTGCCCCCGCCTTTGCCGTCGCCGCCACCCTTGTGCCTCCCCGACGACGCGCCGCCACTCCCGGAACCGGGAGCATTGCCCCGGGGACTGCCTTGCCGCTGCCGCTGCCGCGGCTGGTGATGATCCATCGATCAGATGCTCTAGTGGAGAAGCGGCGGTCTGTGGATGAGGGGTGCGAAGCGGGAGCGAGACCTGCTACTTCTGGCCTCGGCCATGTAAGGACAAACAAGTGTCGAGGGAAGGGAGGATTATAGCGGGGCGGTGGACGCTGCCGCCGTGGGGTATGGGAGCTTGGTGGGAGGGAAGGGGCTCCCCGAAACGGGGAGAGGGGCTACACCTACACGCATGTGGTCTGTGCCTGTGGATGGAGAAGACGGTTTCAGACTTTCAGCTATGTCCACCAAAAAAAACACTCGTGAGCAATTTTTTTCTCGAAACAAAAAAATACTTCTTTATAATAGCAATCATGTATAGGCACGTGTACTTGTAGTTATGAATACATATATATGCATACACTTGCCCTACGAGGGTTCACAAGAGATCAGGATGGTTGATTTTGAAATTCACACGCTACAAATGTTTGATATTATTGACTATACCACTAGAAACATCAATTGGGCTGAGTCGAAAACTGATAACCAAATGAACATTCTAGTGTTATGGATGGATTTTAATGTTCTCCTGATTACCATTTTGTGATGTCCATTACTTCTAACATATGCACAAAGTAGTGTACAAGTAGAAGTTAGTCTAAACTTTAGCGGTGACGTCTTTCTTTTTACGTGTTTGATATCATCTACTATTACTAAAATAATAATTAGCTACAGTGTCAAGTCTAGAATATTCTTTGGATAAAAAATATCAACGGTGTGAATTAAACAAATAATCTCATGTGTACCTATCATACCAAGACAAAAATTATATGTTTAGAGCAAACCGGGAAATAGTTTGTGCATGCGCTAAAAAGGTGGTTGCCAGTTTTTTTGAGATGCTATGAGCACTATGGCATCCTCCAAAAAATAATATAATCACTAATACGGTTCATGTCCATAAAAAAATCATTTCCATTACTGGCATCCAGGAATTTGTAAGGACACTTGGAACGTGGGTCCACACAAATGATAAAATACAGTGACCTAAGTAAACAAATGTCAAGTCTACCTTTTAATCGTCAACATCCTAATGATATCGCGTACTATAGGATAATACCACTAAATGCAACATTGTCATAAATTTCCACTTCTCCTTCTAATTAAGTTATATGCTTGTTCAGATTTACTGTAGTAAACCTTGGTAAACAAAAGGCAGAGGTAAGTATTGGCTTTTATTTTTGTTCGATACATGTATATTATACATCAAAACACTTTTGATCAAAAGGAAAAGATTCAAGACAAATGAAAATAAAAGAAGATAATTGATACGTATTAGAATTGTCTTCATCCAGTTAGGCTGAATTTGTCATGATCGTTATAGAAAAAGAGGAAAATTGTCACATTAATCATCCTGTAAATGCAAATAGTTGACTGTTGTAACAAAGTGTTCAGTTTCTTAACATCACCTTCTTCATGTTAATCACACTGTTATCTTGAAATATAAATATCCATATCAATCATCTAGTATTTTCCCTCGCGTGACTTCATTCCTCCAGCTACTGTCTGCCTGGTTCTGTCACAGAAGTAGATCAAAGCTTTGAGCGGGCCTATCGGGTGAGCCTAGCAATTTGGAGGTTGGTAAGCGGGGAGAGCGGGTGCTGCTCTCGAGGTTAATGCACACGTTCACGACGTGGCGGTGCTGCAGAGGGTGGGCCTCTATTATATCCCGGAAACCCTTTCTCACCGCCCGCCACGGCTTACCCGCTCCCGCGTACCTCCGCGCCTCTTCACCGACACGCGGGGCCTGCTTCCAGCCTCGTAGCCAATCAGGACGCAGGGCAGCGTTTCTTCCCCGTGCGACTGGGAGGAGGCTACGTATTGGCAGGGAGATGTGGCAAAAGAAATGGCGGTGTCAGGTACTGCCGTGCGGGCCCACCCCTTGGAAGCGGGGGGGGGGGCGTGGGGAAGCAGCAGTACAGTACAGTACGTAGGGCCCCCAAGAAGTGTAATGAAGAGTTGAACCACGGGACCAGCTCAATAAGGGAAGGCGCATTCAGAATAGATGACATAATTTTTTGCGGTTTTATGTGTGCATCGTCGACAGCGATGTCAGTATTTCACTTATCACCAACTTGCCCTCGTAATAATGGAAAAGGGCAGGCCACCGCTGTAGTTGAGCTGTGTGCCTCTATTAGAGGTTCCCTATGCAAGTTGCGTGTCCTGTTTGCTTTTTTAGACCGGCACAATTTTAAAGTAAGTTTAAACATTAGAAATATCGTGTGATTAAAAATTATATTTCATATGTTTACAAGAGACGTGGAAGCTGCAGAACCACAAGTGTAAAAGGTAAAGGCATGTTGTGTGGACGAGGTGAAGGTAAGGTCTTATTACAACCATTTACATCATTGCTATATTTGTGCAAATCTATCTTTGTTTTTTGGATGATACTTTGTTAAGAGCTTGCTTCCTACTATTATGTGATATTACAACTATTTACGCATATTGACTAGTTTTAGATGTATATAAGATTTTTAAATTGTAACATTCCATATTTTTAATGCCACACATATTTTTTTACCTCTAGTTAGATACAGATTTTAAGCTACAACATTACAGATACTCTGTATGACTTGTATGTTTTGAGACTATAATATGTGTGTATATGCTGTTTTAAAGGCAAAAAAATCATTTTATAAGGGGTTTATGAGATTGTAGTCACTAAAATACTTTTTTTCATTCTAAAATAAATGACGTGTAGGATAAAAAAATAGTTCAATTTAAACTAAATTAGTTATGCTAAACATCATCTAATTTAGAACAGAGCGAGTAGCCATTATTCGGGTAAAAGTGGCGGCCCACAGAGGCTCGCCGGGTCTGATAATGATAAGTATATAGAGCAAATGAAGAGATTAGCTTCAGTGATGCACAGCGACTCGGACACTGCTGCGGATCCGCGCCAAAAGTTTCCTCGCGGCTGTCTTTCCGGACAAGGACGACAGGTCGACCCGATGGATCGGGCCTACGCAGATCTCCATCGAGACAGCGTCATTTTGTCCGTGCCTCCCGAATCCTGCGCGTCTTGTTGCTGCTGCTATGCATCCGTCGTCGTTTCCGAGGTATATACGGTGTAACAAGAACTAGAGAGATGTGGCGTGGCTGGATGGCGCTGGCTACGCTCGTGGGGGCCAGGCCTTTCCGAGGCATGGTGTTCATCTCGGCATCCCCGGCCTCCCAACGAGACGAGCGGTCGGGCTCGGGCGGTGGCGATGGCTGTTCGGGCGCTCGCGCGCGCGCGGTGTTTGACCTGATCGAAACCAGCAGGACGTCGACGTGTGCGCAGGGAAAGCGGCAGGCTTTTCATTCTCCTCGTTTCGTTCTTGAATGGAAGGAAAGCTACAGAGGGCCTTGAAGACGACGACCTCACCGGAGTAAACCTCGACTACGACGACTATAGCTAGCCACGTGGGACGGTGGGGCCACGCTCTAAGCTACATCGACACTGTGGTAGCTAACCTCACCCTTGTTCTTGTGGTTGACATGCCACTGGCTGCTGCTTTTAGTCTCTTAAACTCTGAATTTGAGCAGGAAATACTGTCGGTTTGTACAGCCACATGATCCACGGTTAGTCCTTGCAAGTTTATTAGTAAGCCAAAATTGCCGAGACTCTTCTCCCTCTTCATTTCACCCCATTTCTTTCACGTTTTCCGAAGGCTCCAATTGTGTCTGGGATGGGTGCTTTTTGCTCCGGCCATACCTGCTCCTGCCCCTGTGGTTCTTGTTGTTTTCCCTTTCTCTCGCGCATTCATGAGTCCCTTCTTGAAGCAGGAGCGACAGATTAGTTCAGACTTCTTTAATTTTTTTGAGCCGGACAAATTAAAATTTAGACTTCAGAGTAAGGAGCTGCCATCGTGACTCGAGTCATTTGACAACACTTGCTAGTGTTTTTACATGCCTGCAGCAAACTGCAACAGGAAAGTAATCGTCCATGCTTTGTACATGGTCGTGGTCACTAGAATCAAAACGAAGCTGCAATTTCGTACTGGTCGCACTCAGGCAGAGGGTCAAAACTGTGCCCAGGCATTTCTAACAGTAACACGAGCTGAACATTCAGTTTTTCGGGCACGCTATTAGTTCTCGTCTCTTACAGTACACATCTGAACTGAAGAGACACTCTCATTCCGCACGTCGAGAGGCCAGCTGGCCAGACCACTGACACACAAAGACGACGCATGGGCCGGTACAGAGTCGCGAACCATTTCTAACACGAGCTGCTGCTGCTGCTGCTGTTGCTGCATGGGGTCAGTGAGTCTGTACTCAGTACAAAACAAAGCATGGATCAGAGCCATCTCTTATGTCATTCGCATAGTTACATAGTGATCGAAGCTCCCGCGTTCCAAACTCGTATACAGAGCAGATGCACCGCCATCAACGACGCTCCGCGCTGGAACATCACCTCTCGATCTGCTCGAGCGTGCCCATCAACTAATAGCTGCTCGTTCAACGCTGGGACCACCAGATCCGTCGCCCTACAGCACGACGTCGCGCCGCTTCTTGGGGTTGGGGTCGGGGTTCCCTTTCCTCATCATCGCCACGAACTCGCTGTAGTCGATCCTCCCGTCCTGCAGTACGTTCGTTTTTCACGACGGCACGGTTCGATCCAGCCCATCAGCCACGCATGTACTGTGCGCAGCAGCAGCGACAGAACGAAATGGAACTGCCGGCGGCCGGCCGGGATCGAGAAAGACGACTTACGTTGTCGGCGTCGACCTCGGAGATGATGTCCTTGATGTCCCGGCCGTCGAGGAGGCCCTTCTCCCGGAGCGCCTGCTCCAGCTCCTCCTTGGAGATGCACCCGCTGCCGTCCTTGTCGAAGTACTGGAACGCGGCGTAGAGGTGCTCGTCCCTGTCCATCCGGTTCATGTGCATCGTCGCGGTGATGAACTCCTCGTAGTCGATCGTCCCGTTCCCGTCCGCGTCGGCCTGTGCATATAATATTGTGTTCCAGCGTGCAGTCACCGATTAATATGTAACAAGAGTTCAGAGCATCTCGGTCGTGGCAAGGCATGCGTGCTGGAAGTTCATCGTCTGAATGAGACGATGCCAATGCGAGCGTGCATGGATATACTCACGGCCTCCATGAGCTGCTCCACTTCGGCCTCCGAGAGCTTGGTGCCCTGCTTGGCCAGCCCTCGACGCAGCTCGTCCACGGTAATCGTGCCGCTGTTGTCGGCGTCCATGCCCTTGAACATCTCCTTGAGCCCTCTGATCTCTTCCTCGGACAGGCACCCGGCAATGACCTGCCACGTACGGATCGTATTCCAGATTCAGCTAGAGACAGACAGCACCGTCGTCCTTAGATGTTGTTGGATTTTAGAATGACTGAAGACTAGGTACCCTGAGCGCGGCTTTCTTGAACTGGTTCATCGCCCTGAACTGCTTGAGTCTGTTCATGACAGCGTTGTCCAGCGGCGTGTCAGGCGCTTCACCGTCTTCCTTGATCCAAGGATGGTCTGCACGGCGGCACAAAAAGACCGTCGTTTTCATTTAGATTCAGCTAGCGATTAGAGAACTGAAGTTGTGAGTGCAGTTCCAACACGGCAACTGCGCAATCCGAGGAGGGGAAACCATACTGAGGACGTCGTAGGCAGAGATCCTCTTCTTGGGGTCAGAGGTGAGCATCTTCCTGACGAGGTCCTTGGCACCGGAGGAAATGCGCGGCCACGGGTCGCTGGAGAAGTCGATCTGCCCCCGCAGGATGGCGTTGAAGATGCCGTGCTCCGATTCTGAAACACCATGGACGGACACGGATTCGTCTCGTCAAGCTTCCACACGTCAAGAGCAGGAGCAGAACGGCAGGGAAGAACAGATGACTCGCCGGCCCAGAACGGCGGCACTCCGCAGAGGAGGATGTAGAGGATGACGCCGACGCTCCAGATGTCCGCCTCGGGACCGTAGCTCCTCTTGAGCACCTCCGGCGCGATGTAGTAGGCGCTGCCGACGATGTCCTTGAACACCTCCCCTTGCTTGAAGAAGACGGAGAGCCCGAAGTCGGTGGCCTTGAGCGGCGCCTGCTCGTCCTTGCTGAGGAGGAGGAAGTTCTCCGGCTTGAGGTCGCGGTGGATGACGCCGAGGGAGTGGCAGGTGTGCACGATCTCGACGATGGTGCGGAGCAGCGCGGCGGCGGCGCGCTCGGTGTACTTCCCCTTGGCGATGATCCGGTCGAAGAGCTCCCCGCCGGCGCAGAGCTCCATGACGAGGTGCACGGACTGCTTGTCCTCGTACGCGCCCTTGAGCTCCACGATGTTGGGCTGGCCGGCGAGGTGGTACATGATCTGCACCTCGCGCCGCACGTCCTCCACGTCCTCCTTGGTGGAGAGCTTCCGCTTGGCGATGGTCTTGCAGGCGAAGCGCTCGCCGGTGGCCTTGTGCGTGCAGAGGCTGGTGACGCCGAACTGGCCCCGGCCCAGCTCCTTGCCGATGGTGTAGATGCTGCGGACGTCCTCCATGGGGCGGCCGAGGACGGGGCCGATCGGCGCCGGCGGCTTGCTGGGCGTGGGCGCGGAGGTCGGCGAGGCTTCTCCGCCGGCGGGGAGGCGGGAGGAGGCGTCGCCCGCGGCTCCGGCGGGCTCCGCGTCCCCGGAGCCCGGGCAGCAGTTGCCCATGGCGCTCGGGGCGGCGGAGAGGCAGGGTGGTGGTGGGGCCGGAGGAGAAGGCCGCCGGGAATTCTATAGCGTCATGCGATCGGGTGGTGCGGGAAGGGTGGGTGGGGAGGAAATGGCGGGAAGGCAAACCGCCTCGTCTCTCTCCCTCTCTCCCCTGTTTCCTTGCTCGTTTTGGAATGCCATTGCTTTGCCTTTCAGGCATTTGCGTGACTGCTGCCACCCTCATCAAGCCGCAGGAAGGATAGAAGGCCCATGGGCCTTCGCTTTTGGTTTCGCTAGCTGCTGTTGATCTGATTAGTCAAAATATTTCCTCTCAAACGAAAAGATTAGTCAAACTATTAGGTGGCGACATGAAATGAAATTCAGATTTGTTCTGACGCGAAGGATATGATAGAGAATTGGAAGACGGCGGTGCTCCCGAGAGGGGGTTAGTTGAAGAGATAACAAATCGTTGGGAACGGTGCAGCGGTTAATACAATAGAGGATTATCAAAGCCGGGTGAGGAAATCCGCATCCGAAAGCTCCTGATCGTTTGTGGCGCAGCTAGCTACACGACCCTCTTGGTAGCGTTTTGTAAATTTCTCAAAATCGGATTCCCCGATAGCCACACCATGCACTGCTCTTGGTCGCGAGCCGTTTCGCAAAATTGGAGTGGAGCTTTTATGAGTTGTGATGAGCGGTTATTTGGTCGTAATCCAGTGATGCATTTATACTAACACAGATATGACATTATTATTTGTGATGATAAGATAAATTTTAGCCTCTCTCAATTAAGCCCGAGGACAAACGAAGTAACAAAGTTCCAGTAAACATACGTGTTTTACCGTCGTTTACCAGAGGGAAAAATTAAAGACTAATTCATCGTACATCCTCGTTCCACCATGAGCATGAGCAGGAGCAGGGTGACAAATTATGGACCTCCAGTTGTGTGCTGCTGGACCGGGGGCATGAGCCTCAGTGCTGGCCACCGCGGCCGTGAATGCAGCCGATGGCTCCCGCCTAGAGATTGGCATGGTCCAAACGTCACTCCTCCTCCGGTGGCAGTGCGGGGACTCACAAGCCCAAGAAATCATTGTAAAATGCCCGCAGCTCGAGGCATTGACAACCTCTGCTGCGCCCTGCCGCCGGTGGAGTGCACGGACCCTCCTCCATTTCCTCCTCTTCCCTTCTCCCCCCAAACACAACCGGTTGCGTCCTCGACCCACCGCCGCTTCTCCCTCCTCCCCACACCTCACTGCCCTGTCGAATCGCCGAACTGTGATCAGGCAAAATTCCAAAATTCCAGACCTTTTCCGCAGGACCGGACGAGCCTGCTCCTGTTGTTGTCGCTGCTGCTGCTGCTGGTGCAGTGTGGAGAGAGAGAGAGAGAGAGAGAGAGAGAGAGAGAATCTTCTTTGCTTCTTGTTGAACTGGCTGGCCTGGGTGGGTGAGCCTGTGAGGTGGGCGATGGTGGCGCTGGGGTTGCATGGTGATTGACGGCGGCGGATGGAGAGTAGACGAGGAGTTGCGGCGGCGGCGGAAGATGCAGGCGGGGCGATGCCGAGCTTCGGGACTCCTCGGCACGCCATGTACGTTCCCGCGCCACCGCTTCTCTTGTCTCCTTGGACGACCCGTCCTCTATTTCCTGATGGTTCTTCTTCCTTCTACTTGTCCATTCCTGCATGAGCCGTGTGTCTCACCCCCCCCCCCCCCTCTGCATGATACGAGTCCTGATTGGTGATTATCACTTGTTATTTGATCATGGTACCAGGCAGAGAGCATCTGGTCATCTATTGCGGTAGTGGAATGATTGCAGTCGTGATTGCCCCTGCTTTCCGAGGAAAAAAGTTTATCCCTTTTTCTGATTACCCCTACTCAATTTGGAGGGGAGACTACCTTTAGCTCATGTGCCGTGATCATTAGATGGCAACTTCACTACTAGCAATAGCAGATTTTCGTAGCTGTTAAGCTCCATATGATTAGGACTCATGAGCAATAATAATTAGCCATTCCGCCTCACTCACTGGCCTAACAGTTTGGCATCTTGCCCCTGGTCAATTACAAACTGTAGATTGCTTTATTGTCTGTTGCTGAATGGACATTGCGCGGCCGCATTGGATGCGAATATGACATCAAGACAGAAAAAATGAAGTGCTTTCTGTAAATACATTTTATATGACCAGTATCTAAACTGATGAACATACTTTTTCAGCCATACAGATGTGAACAGCATGCAACCTTCTCAAGTTCCTGACTTTGGGGCGTTTGTACAGTCTGCTGGATTCAGAATAGAAGATCTTGCCAATCTTAATACGAGTATGCATTTCAATTCTTGATCAAATGCGACAGAAATTACTGATAAGTATCGTTTTGTTGATCAAATGTGTATATTCCTTTTCTGCTCTCTGAAAATTTAATATGCTGCATTTGGTCTCCCATTCCTGGATCCTATCTAGTTGTACTTTATAGCTTATATTTTGGTATTTTTACTTACTATAGTCTCAGAAGATATGATTGCAGTTTAATTTGCTATCCATGTAAGCTTAAACACTAGGGGCTACAAGTTGTATCTGTTGCAATTTCGGTGTTAATCATACCAAAACTGCTCTATTCCAGTAGCAGTTCAGCACCCCACCTGGGTGCTGTTATTGCTGACTTAGGAAAAACAGACAAGGAACAAGAGAGATCGGTTCTGTTCTTGGAGAACAGAACAGGGAGCCGTCTGTTTGGTTCTGCCTCTGGTCAGGACAGAACAGGGGAGAAAAAAGAAAGCTTTCGGTCTGTTCTGATCTCGGCGCAGAACAGGGGAGAGGCGGCTAGGGTTTCCTGGCAGGAAACTGGCGGCTCCCTGTTCTGTTCTCCCAAGAACAGAACCGATCTCTCTTGTTCCTTTTCTGTTTTTCCTAAGTCAGCAAGAACAGCACCCAGGTGGGGTGCTGAACTGCTACTAGAACAGGGCAGTTTTGGTGTGACTAACAGTTTAACACCGGAATTGCAACACCCTACTCCTGGTGGGTGTACCACACCATGTGGCGGGCCTCAACCATGTCCACTCAAGGTGCATGGTCGGAGACCCTATTCCTTCGGGGGATTCTTTGTCCAAATGTCCGGCCCAGCGGATCCGGAACCCCTATTTACCTGGTCCGATTTGTTCGAATACGAGCCTGTAAAAGGCCCCTCGGAGCATAATGTCCTGAGGTTAGCTGGGGTAAATGGAGCCCCATTTCCCATGTCATTGACAGTCACCTAACTTCATGTGTGTAACATCATGATTTTTAGATGAATTTTTGAAACATTTCATCATGCTGCATTCTTTATCGGGGACACCTAACTTCATTTGTGTAACATCATGTTTTTTGATGAATTTTTTAAACATTGCGACATGCTGATACTAGATACAAAATTCACCCTCTTTTTCTGAGCGAATGGGCTTGGGCATAATGTGTTTTGGCTGTACATAGTTGCAGATATTTTCATAGAGACAGCGGAGTAGTTCTATGCATCTCCATGAGCTACTATATTTTTTGTTTGACTGCCCATGGTTTGGCTTATTCTCCTTTATCTTCTGATATCCAGACACTTTGTTCAATCTGAGACCAAGTATTCATACAAATAACAACAATCCTCTCCAATTTGGAAGTTATGGAAAGGTATTCAGACCACACTCTTACAATACCTGGTCTCAAATCAATTGTCTTTAATCAAGTAATGTTCCATTAACATCAGAGTTCACATAGATTTGCATTTGCCTTTTGTAGCCTATTTCTTCGTTGCATACAAATACTACAGCAGAAGCAACAGTTGCAGCAAGAATTGACCCTTCATCACTAGCACAGCAAACAGGAACAAAACCAAATCTTGTAGCTTCAACCACTGGTAACATAGAGAACTGGGGAGAGTCAGCTATGGCTGATGCAAGTCCTATGACTGACACATCAACGGATCCAGATACTGATGAGGGGGATCAGATGGTACTTACTATTCTCAGCTGTCAATCTAACATACTTTATGATGACATAACTGCTCGTATTAAGGTTTAGGGGGTGTTAATAAAAAATATTTTCATTTGTAAAGTTCATGTTTCTCGAAAAGTAAACCCCGTTTCGATATTGCGATACCATACATATGCATAAATGTCTTGGACGATATCTTTGGCATTAATGTTCCCGTGCACAATTATTGGGTGGTACAGATACCCCTTTATTGTATTATGCTACTCTTTTAGTAACATCGGTGAGCTTATACCAAAGCATATTATTTTACTATTATCTGCATAGCAGTTTGAACAAGGACAGCTTGCTGGCCCCACAGCATCTGATTCGAGTGACAAACCAAAGGACAAGCTAGATCAGAAGGTACTGTTACACATACACTAAATATTTGATGATTCTCTGATCATGTGACAATTTCTGAAAGTAAAAGTATCTTTTTACAAACACAGATGCTTCGCCGTCTTGCCCAAAATCGTGAAGCTGCCAGGAAAAGCCGTTTACGAAAGAAGGTGAGAGTACGTAACTGAAGCATTCCTGTCAGATGCCATTTTATGTTGTGCTCTCATTATCTGGTACAGTATCACTTTTGATGTTACACCACTTTTGGGATATATTTTCATTTTAATAAGAAATCACAACTAATATATCATTTTACACAGGGTTTCTATTAGTAGACCATGTGTCTGTTTTGCTTACATAATTGCGTGCCTAGCTTGTTATGATCCTTGCTGTTTTAGATTCTATTATTATCTCTTTGGCTATGGCTATTTTTCTGCCTTTTCTTCTATGTATCCTTTATAAAATCATTTTAGTAGAATTTGTCTGCACTGTGTCACCTTATTTTTTCATCAGGCATACATACAAAACCTTGAAAGTAGCAGGCTGAAACTTACTCAGTTAGAGCAAGAGCTTCAGCGGGCTCGTCAACAGGTGTTATGTCTACATTCAGGTTTTGAAAAAGTTACTGGAGATTAACATTCTGTCCATATTTTGACATATTCATAATTTTTAGGGTATTTTTATTTCGTCATCTGGAGATCAACCTCAATCAACGAGTGGAAATGGTAACAGCACACTTTCAAGACTCTCCTCTAAAAGTTTTTGTTTCATATACACTACTGTGTGCTATATTTTATTATGGGACTCAGTCTAGCCCTTTGCATAGGTTCTCTATAGCGCTATGGAGTAAAATAAGTTAGACAAAGCTAACAACTGATGCTACCATAACATATGACACATGCTTGTGCTAGCCCTTTCCGTTGGGTTTCCACAGCACTTGGAGTAAAATAAGGTAGACAAATCTAACAACTGAAACAAGATACCATAACATTTTTCACATGCTTGTGCTTCTAGGGAATTATTATTGGTTGTTTAAGATTATAAGATTACAACCAGGGTCACCCTTTGAAGAGCCTTTCGAATTCATATTCTCTTATTTTTAGGAGCTTTGGCATTTGATATGGAGTATGCACGGTGGTTGGAGGAGCACAACAAACATATAAATGAGTTGAGGGCTGCAGTCAGTGCACACGCCGGCGATAATGATCTTAGGAGTATTATCGATAACATCATGGCACAGTATGATGAAATTTTCAAGCTCAAGGGTGTAGCAGCCAAAGCAGATGCTTTTCATGTCCTGTCTGGAATGTGGAAGACCCCTGCTGAGAGGTGTTTCATGTGGCTTGGTGGCTTCCGGTCATCTGAGCTTCTCAAGGTACAAATCTAATTGTTTTATTTTGCATGCATATTTAAATTCCTCAACCAGGCTCTTGCCTGTAAATCTAGAACCCTTATAAGGCGACTTTTCCGATTGTCACAAGATGCATTGCGTGCTGCATGCTGTTAAATAAGGAAAAAAGGGGGGCATTTTTGTCACTCTTGATACCCTTAATTAAGGAAATGCCTGACTGCAACACCTTGTAATGGTAGCTATTTTTTATACCCCGTACAAAATTCATGAGGTAAACTTTTTTCCCTACTTTTTCTTGTACGAACTTCTGACCGATGCCCATGTGCTCAACCAGTCCTCTTAAAAATTGCATCAACATTGCTGTTGCAGTTACTGATGGGTCAGCTAGAGCCTCTTACTGATCAGCAGCTTGTTGGTATATCCAACCTGCAACAGTCCTCCCAACAAGCTGAAGATGCTCTTTCTCAAGGAATGGAAGCGCTACAACAGTCACTTGCAGAGACTCTAGCATCTGGATCCCTGGGCCCTGATGGATCTTCTGGCAATGTTGCAAATTACATGGGACAGATGGCAATGGCGATGGGAAAACTCGGCACCCTAGAAAACTTCCTACGTCAGGTCTATTATGCAGATCATGGACTTGTTCATTTCATAACACAGTATTATCTTTCTTTTTTGATATGTTGGATACTGTTTAAGACCCTTTGTGCAAACCATATCAGTTATATATTATAATTGAATCCATATTTTGAAGAGTAGAATTGCCAACCATCTTTCACAAGCTTACTATGAAATGAAATGTCTCAATGTCAGTTGCATTATTAGGAAGGGTAATGAAATGTTGTTCTTTTGAAAATGGTGTTGATAGGTAATGGCATAACAGAACAATGTCAGATATTGGATTTTAACTCATCTACTTTAGCAATTGTAGAAAGTTGCTATACAGACAATGTTTAACAATGTCATACCTGCAGGCTGATAATCTGCGGCTGCAAACACTTCAACAGATGCAACGCATATTAACCACTCGCCAGTCTGCACGAGCTCTACTTGCAATAAGCGACTACTTCTCCCGGCTACGTGCTTTGAGTTCTCTTTGGCTTGCCCGTCCACGAGAATAAATTCTATTAATTCATAAATAGGATTAAGTTTTACCTACCGCGTCCTTAATGTCATATTTGTTCATTAGCTTCTTCATATTGCTCATGTGTACATATTTGTGGGATAGTTTGAAACCTTATCAATGGATGATATTGACCAGGGATATATCATTACAAGCTCACTGCTAGCTGAAGAGTACTACATCGGATTGAAAGGGTAATCCATTTACTGATTACCGATCTTCCCGAGAAAAACACAATACTGCATAGATGGTCTATCATGAATCAATCAATAATCAATTTCTTTGTTCTGGATGGTTTATGATGAACACGATTAGTAATTTAATAGATCGACAAATGAGAGTGATAGCTCTGATTTGATTGTCATTGCATTGAACAGAAATGTGGTTGGTCACGCCAGATTTCTATTTATTGGAGTATCATGTTGCAAATTGAGTACATACGGATTGTAATTAGTAAGAATTTTTTAGTCACAAGTGTGTTCAATGTACACATGCAAGTTAGAGCCTTGGAGTTGTGTGCTCAGTAACTCACTCAATCTTGGTTGACGTGGTGCATTTTGAATTTGTCGTTGGGGTTGTTGCAAATTGGCCACCACTTAGTGTCAAGTTTTGTATGAGTTGATTTTGCATGTTCATTATTTGCTGTATCACTTCTCCACCAGCTCTTCGTACAACTCTTGGCTGTCATTCAGGTAGAGAAAACCTTGCAGCCTCATTGTTGTTGTTCTTTTCATTGCGTCTTCTTCTTTCTGCCATCTATTGTGGAAGACTATGTTTAGATTCATTTTATACATACCTTTCTAGTTTGTATCATATTATGTATATATCCTTATTAGTTTCATATAAAAGTTATAACAATCTTTAATTTGTTCATTTAGCAATCACTTTTGAAACAAACCTAGCATTCATATTCATTAGTAGTTATGTACATACACTAACGAGGTTGTGAACATAAGCCTATGGCTTTGACAACTCACGTTTACACACTAACAGTTCATTACATTACCAAAACTAAACACTAATCTAAACATCTATTACACATTAAGTATTACAATACAATACCATACGTACTACACGAGTTATTATATAAGTAGGGACACCTATCCTAGTTATCCTCTGGACCATGTGCATTCTCCTGTGGGTCCTCGTCATCACCATCAGGGGAGCTAGCCTCTGACTCAGCTGTGGAGGCCTCAGGTGGTGGTGAAGCATGAGGGCGTTTGGCTGCCTTACAGTCTGGAGAGTTCACAGTCCAAGTGTCTCCATCTGAAACATAGAGATCACTCACCTCTCCATTCCTCATCCTTATCAGCCCACACATTATGGCCTCCGTCTTCTTCAGGAGGTCACATACATCTTGAAGCTCCTGCTGGCAGTTCTGTAGCCTGGTGCTGACGTCAACTCCTACCTCGAGGCTCACGTCCATCTGTACTATGTTGCAACCTTCATGGATTGGTTCGTAGTTGAATATTGCACTTCCACTTTGTCGCCGAGGGGTGTACGTGTATTGAGTCCCCTCAAGGCGTCCACGATTGATGTAGCTCTAGCACGTGATCGCCTCCCAAGTGGCATCCTTCTCAGCTTCTGCCATGGTGGATCTCCATGCTGGTGAGTTGTGGATCTTGAGCAGCTTATTCTCATGGTAGATCTTTGCCTGTGACTTCCATTCCTCGCGTTCTGCGCGAGAAACTCGTGTGGTGTCGTATTGCACCACTAGCTTACCGGTGTACTCGACACAACGAAGTAGGTGTCTAAAATGCTCCACCATGCCCTCAGTGGACTCCCCATGAGTCTGGTATGTGGCGGGGTTGTCCACATCCTCAACGATGCGTGCAGCTAGCTGGTACCGAGGAACCCGTCCTCCGGTGGACTTACGAGCCGTGAGACGTGTATGTGCCATCTGTTTAATGAAAAATTTAAAATGAATTAGAAAAATAAACAATAATATACTTTTGAGTGTAGATGAGGTTAGACAACATATATATAATTTAAATGATCCTTCTCCTACCAAAATCTTTGGTAAAATAGTTTTTACTAAAATAATGATGCGCATCCCGTCCATTTCTAACTAGGTTTGCGTCCTACAGGCAACCTTGGCTCTGATACCACTTTGTCACACCCGGTTTTTCATAAGGAACACCCGAGCGTATTCTCACATGTATGCCAGGATCAGTTGACTCATACATGTGCCGACAAGAGTGTAATATCATTATATTATAAGCCGAATTCAACGTACAACATAATATTACATCATAAGACATGAAATACCAAATAAGAGTACTACTACACTATAACATAACAGCGGAAGACTATAGCGTGGATGCTCCAGTTTCACAGGCGCTGCCCGTAGGGATGGCAATCGCACCCGCGGGTGCAGGTACCCGACGGGTTTTGCACCCGACGGGTCCAGGTGCGGGTGAGATTTTCCACCTGCGGGTATAACCCGCACTCGACCTGACTTGTCATGGGTGCGGATTTTATTTTGCACCCGCGGGTACCCGACGGGCACCCGAAATGATTTATGTTTATAATTTTAAAGTTAAATTTAATTATGTTATATTATCTAATTGTTTCATATTACTTATCAAGACCTATATTTATAATCTTTATAACTAACTTAATATTTTTTGTTGCACTGTCATTCAAAATGGATGATTTTTTAGATTTATTTTATTAAATATTCTAGTATATTTATAAAAAAGTCAAACCCGACGGGCACCCGAAATCCGCCCGAAACCCGACGGGTGCAGGTGCGAATTTTCACCCGTGGGTGCGGGTCTCAAATTCCACCCACAACCTTTTTTGTTTCGGGCGGGTTTTTGCTCCACCCGACCCGAACCCGACCCATTGCCATCCCTAGTTGCCCGGGGGTTTCGCCAACCTAGAACAACTTTTCGGGATCAAAGTCCTCCTCATCAAAGTCTATATCTTCATTTGCACCTGAGCAACATATGATATCCAACAAAAGCAAGTTTGAGTACCAAAGATACTCAACAAGTGTAGAAAAGAATGTTATGAAGGCTAGTAGAAGGAAATGCTAACATGGTAATGCACTATTGCATTAATCCTAAGTCTTAGCTTTGATTAGCAACCTATCTTACTAAGTGATAATCCCACCAAATTCATAATTAAGTCATTAGTGTTAGGTTACACCACCCAACAATCTCTTTCAACCCATATCCATGTTTCTCTAATCATGGACAAGTCCAAGCCGCTCTTGACCGTGAGCACGGCTGTCATGACAGTTTGGTTCTCTGCAGAGATTGTACCACTTTACCCACAAGTAGTGATTTCATCCCCTGTTGCCAGGTGGACTAAGAAACGTCTCTGATATCCGTGGTTGCAAGCCACATTACACACTTTCTTTGGTGTGCGATCAGGAGATCACTACATGGCCTTTACAAAGGGTCTACCGGCAAGTACAAGCCCACTGAGATTTCACCGCTGTAGTTCCTGAGAGTAAACCCTCCCCTGCAGAAGCCCCCTCTTGAGACTTGCAGTTCCCAGGGTAGTCAAAAATGGACTCCCATTCCTCGCACCATCCAAAAACTCATACTATACCGGCAGACTCCTAATTAATTGGCCAAGCTGCCCCATCTCACTCTTGTGGTGGCACTGTAAAGCCGGGTTAACTGTTCCATGAACCGGTCCTTAGAATCTAAGACAGGCACCAACACATTCCCGAGTCTCGTGCATGAAGCACCAACCAAAACAACCAGCCCGTTTAGATTCCTAACACCATGACACACACTTGTGTCTTTCATATAACCCACAAGACTAGCAACATCTAGTTTCATTCATTTTCTACTTTCCAAGTATGGCTAAGCACATAAAATGATAACCAACAATTCCTATCTAAATCCCTCCATGGTTTTACAAGGAATGATAAAGAAATGAAACTAGGGAAACATCCTACACTGGATTTCATATTGAAAACATCATGCAAATAATCTAACTAATCATCCTAGAATAGAAACAAAGTGGTCAAGGAACACTTGCCTTTGAATGGATGTTGATTCACTTCGAAATCTTGCTCTTGAAGATTAGAAAGTAGTTCTTGGATTGGTTCTATCCATGTATATGCACACAAAACAAAGCCAATCATGCCATAAGAAACTTAACAATGCATTTCAATCATATAGATGTTTCATTACACACATATAATACTTATTTTCTCTATATACTATTGATTTCATGTCATTTCATGTGGTTTGAAATGAAAATAAGTTTCAAATGGACATCTACATCTTTTACTTTATCTTTGTTATAGAAAAATGCTCATTTTTAAATTGTGTGGTGATTTTGAATAATTTCTATAGTTTTTTATATGTATATATGTTAATTTTATAATTAATTCAATACTAAAAATTATTTTAAATTATTACTATAATCATTTTCAGAACACATATTACTATTTTCTACATTTCAGAACCTATTTATGTATTTGGGACAGTTTCCATAATTTTTCTTTATTATATAATATTTTATCTATATTTCAGTATTTATTTAACACTTAAAAATACATTTTCAGCCATTTATATAATTATTCTAGACTACAGAAATTTTAAATGTATAAAAATATAGGAACAGAATAAATCTTATAATTTCTAAAAATTTTCTGAAACCTATATTGTTTTTATTTTAACTTTCAAAATTAATTTGTCACTATAAATGATTTCAGCCTCTAAAAATTATTATTCCAATTTCAGAATTGATATACTGATCAAAATGTTTAAATAGATTTTTTGATAAGTTTCTACAATTTTTCAGAAGTTATTTAGGCTATTTTCATCATTTACAGAATTAAAATTAAACTTTTAAACTGATCTGGACCAATTTGCAATACTTTCAGTTTTTCTAAGGTTCAAATTGCATTTACAGAATGATTTTATCAATTTACGAAACACACAGGGGTTAATTGGCTATTTTATAGTGAATTTCCTTATTTCCATTAAGCCTAGGGTTGATTTTGTAAATCACAGGGGCTATTTACTAGTTATTTAAATCTTGAGGGATCCTTCTGTAAAAATCCCAACGGTTATGACCTGTTTTAAATGTGGGCCGTTGGATCTGAGATCAACGGCCCGGATTTAATTTAATTTAACTGAACTGGTATCTCCCTTCTAATCTAAACTGTTGGCTCAAATACGACGCACCAGAAGCGGCCACGTCGCCCTAAGCCCGTCTCCCTCGCGTCCGGCGGCCGCGCAAGCGCCGGAGAGCAGTGGCGGTGGCCGGAAACTTTCGGTTTCTTTGATTTCTATGCCATTTCTTGATCCATTTGCACCAGAAGAAAGAGGAGACGATGGGGAACTCACCTAGGGGGTTTTCAGGGACCAGAACTGGCCGGAGAGGGCTGTCGACGGCGAGCAGTAAAGAACTCCGACGATCTTCGTCGGAAATGCTCTCCAGACGCTGACCTTCGATGATTTTTGTCGGAAATTCGTCCTTGAGGCTGAGGGAGGGTGTAGGGGTTGTTAGAACCGAAGATCTACGGGTGTTTTTGAAGAATTGAGATTGGGGGCGGTTTTTCGATCGGGGGGGATGAGGGTGACTTCGGTGGGGCAAAATGGCGGGGGTTGGGTGATATTTGTAGAGGGGAAGGAGGCGGCGGTTGTGGGAGCGACTGTTGCTGAAGAGGCGCGTAAATTCGTCCATGTGCCGATTGTTTTTCTCACATGTGATAATAGCGGGGAGAGAGAGGGAGGAGGAGGGCTACGGCGGTTTTTGGGGGGAAAGCAACTGCCTCCTGGCTCCACTAGGCGGGGAGAGATGAGTGTTACAATAGTCTTTATCCCTAGTTTCGCAGAGAGGCTGAGTTAAACTCAAGCTCTTAGGACAAAAGTAGAGACACTCTAATATTGTGCTAGGTCTGCCCTTCCATTTTATGCTAACAACTACACTACAGTTTCAGTGAATCAAGGCTGGAAAAACAAAATGTATCAGCATGTGACCCAAGTGTGTTACCTGTAAAATCCCTGACGAAAGAGCAGCTTGGAGTGCTTTACCATGCCCTGCTTCCCGGATTGTAGGACTCATCACATACCTAGAAGCACCATATGAGATAAAAGAAAGGACATATAATCATATAAAACACATTACTGAGCTTGTTTTCCCATTTACTTGAAGCGGTCGTGAAGTCAGAATCCCAAAGCAACGAATCATCAAGTATGAGTCCAGAAACCACAGGTTCACCAATGACTTTCTGCCCTGCAGAGATTTCAGTTTACATTAGCCTAGTACGGTTACCAAATGTCGCTGATCTTTTTTAAACGAACAAATGTTGCTGAATTTAAATCAATCAAGATATTCAGGACATGACCAACATAGAGGGTTATCCTGTTCCCAGGGCCTACAGGGTCATCAGGAAACAGACAACCAAAACATCTGGGAACCAACCCCATTTGAGAGCAGAAGCTCTGATATGACGTCAGGCAAATTAGTTGAAGAAAAAATGACGTCAGGCAGCTTACCTTCTTTTTTAGACTTAGTGATATCTTCCATTGCATCAATGCTCATCACGTGAACAACGTACAGTGGAGTATTGATGAACTTTTCCAAGCGGATCGCTCGAGCAGTTGCTTCTCCTTCCAACTGAAATGACATGAAGCCAGATGAGAACACTGAAAATTTGAACTATGGTGATCCAAAGTAACTCAAAAACGTTCAGGAATCCCAAGTAATCCAGGATTGTGGGTGGGAGTGGACCGAATCGAACGCTGGCTGGGATACATAGATTCGAAAACCAATCCGGTGAAGGACCGGCGGCGAAGCGAGCAATCACCGGGATGTTGGGCCGGACGGCGAGGATGACGCCGTCCTCGACGTACACGTCGGCCGCCTCCGCCCGGTGCGCGTTTACCACCGTCCCGCCGTTGATCAGGATCCTCGTGCCGTCCCCGCCCCCGCCGCAGCCGGCAGCACCCCCCGCCTGCCGCGGCGCAGAACTTGACGCGCGCCAAAACCGAGCCCGATTAGTTCAAAATCACAAACCGCTAGACCTGCGACCCGTTCCGAGTCACGGCGCACCCCGTCGCCCCGGGTGGGACGCCGCGACGGCGAGCAGAAACGACAGCGGCAGGAGGACGAGCGGGCAGGGCGTCGCCATGGCCCCTCGCGCAGGCGGAAGCAGAGGGAAGGCCGATGGCCGGATCCCGCGTCGCGTGCGGCGCCAGTACGCGAGCGAGCATCTTAACGATCGGAACGAGGCGCGCTATTGGTGAGGATCCTGGGACGGCGGCGGACAACGGCACGAGCCTTGCCCCGATCCTCTTCCTCTTGGACTCTATTATCTAGACTCCTCTCCTTGTCATGTCCTAATCTCCATCTTGTCACGGAAGGCAAGAAGCTCGATCCGTCTAATAGACCAGTGGGGAGACGGGGGCTCCAGTCAAAATCGCTCACCGATTCAGCCAGCAGGGATATCGATTGAAGCAGTTGGAGGATCGATTGCTGGGTCTGGTTGAATCGAGCAATCGACTGCTTGTCCCTGCAATCGAGTTAGCAGGAACTGACGGGAACCAGCCAGCAGGTGCGGAGCCGCGTGTCATCACAACGTCGACCAGAACGGTCGGCGGCGTTGCGTAAGGCCACGCCGGCGACGTCCGGCCCACGCGCGGGACGGCGATCGATTTGACGGAGATATGCGCTCGACCGACACGGCGCGCCTGTCCCCGCCGCCCCGGGAAGAATGCTCTTCCGTTGCCATCAACGCAGGCACGGTTTCTCCACGCACTCTAGCTTGGATTGGACCTGTGTCTTGGCTGCTTACCCACCCTCACGACAGAATTTTCAGCATTTGCCATCCTTGTAAATGGCTAATAGTCATTTACCCTCCTTACAAGTGACATTCATAATTTATCACTCTTACGAAATTCTGTTTATAATTTTATCATCTTAGTGCCACGTAGGCGTACCAGATTAGTTTTTCTATTTTAATGATGTGGCACACATATAGTATATTGACACTTCTGCTCTTGAATCCAAATTTCGGTAACTAATTGTGTTTTAAACTCTTTCCCAACTAACAATCGATCTGTCAGTTAGTTTTAGGTAAAAAAATATATCTAATTATTATTCATTACAAAATAATTATTATTATTTTAGGTAACTAATCATAGTTTCCTTACTAACGATTTATGTTTCCTTCAATTTCCAGCTGTAGCAATCGTGAGGCTAACTTTTCCTCATCAAAAAGAGATGAAGCTCTGGTTAGTCTAAAGAAAGGAAGGAACACGTTCTTCAAGAACTAAATTGCTTTTTGGGTATTCTGCAACTACAAGGTGATAGGTTAATTATTTTCATCCACCATCGTTCTATTCTAATCTCTAGTTAAAATCGTTTTCTTGTCTGACCAATTTAGTCATTGATCCACTGATAGCTACCTTGTGTTTACCCGTGTCGCATACTGATGGATACTTGCTTAATTACTTGATCAATGTTTATGTTTCAATAGCTTTGTATGTAAATCCTATTTACCAATTGATCTAGTGCTTGGATCATATGGATAGTATTTTTATTCTCTCTAATTAGTACTTACACTACAATCTGGGAAAAGACAAAATATACAGATTCAGATATATATTAGAAGAAGTTTGACGAGAAGTATCATTTCTCTTGTCAGTTCACTGCTGATATAGTCGCTATAAACAGTGTTGATTTTATTATCACCAACACATACCAAGAAGTTGCCAGAAGATTTTCTTCTCTTGTGCCTTGTTGTCTGTTGCAATTTCTTTTCTTACTTCAGCATTCACCAATGAATTAGTTTACACCTAGACGTATATTAAATCATGTTATTTTGGCACGAATGCAACCATTTTGCTATCGTTGAGATATTATTGTATTGACTATTAATTGTTACCAGGCTAACATCATCATCCATGTTTTTATGCCACTTATATTTATAAAAATGGTTCTTGTGTCCGAAATACGCTATTTCATATTCAATAAATACTTTCACCTCTATCCACATCAGTTAGAATGTCATTTAATATAAATTATAGCTAGTTGCTTATTTGTTTTGTTCTACTAAATACACTGGTAGACAACCAAGTCTCATGTCCACTTTAAAATTTTTTATTTTCTTTGAAGTCACTCTTCAACTTCTTTTGCTTCTTGGATATCATGTCTGACATATTTCTCCTTTTTTATTTATTTATTTCAGGGGAGTAAAGTTGCAATATGTCACCTCAAAGCAATGCCAAAGTACAGCAACACCAACAGCACCATCTGAACCTAATGCTAATGCAACACCTTTAGTTCGGCGAGTATTCTCTAGCATACTTCACTCATTGTCAACAATAGCTAAACCTCCACCAACACCGTCAACACAATCAGAAAATATGAATCAATTCCAATAGCTCCCGGTGATCGACCTTCACCAAGTGCTGACCCTATATTGATGTCTGACAAAGGTGTAGATTGGAGTGATCTCATAGTAGATCCATTGTTATATGAAGATGATGACGATGCACCTATGGCTGCTGATGAGAACAAGGTGTATGAAGGGCTTGGGTTAAAGGATGAGGATCTAAGAGCAGAGATTGCAGGTGCACATAGAGCTGAAGCAAAAGCAGCTAGGAGCCCAGCTGCTCCTACTCGTGTCATACCTCCTGATCTTGAAAAATAAATGGAAGATGCATCTATTCCCGTGGATGACAAAATTCCGCATGAGCCAACTGACAACTAGGACAGAGATAATCCAAATATGAAAGTAGGCACATATTACCCTACTATGTCAGATTTTAGAACAGATGTCCGACAACATGCTATTGTCGGAGAATTTGAATTGGGCACTGAAAAATCAGATAAAAGCAGGTTCAGAGGGTTTTGTCGTGCAAAAGGATGCCCTTGAAGGATTGTTGGAAGAACTCAACATGACAAGACGGTCAGGGTACATGCCAAAGGTCTATGTTGATGAAGATGACCAAGAAGGACAGGCTCCAGTAGCACCCAAGAGATGGAGAAGGCCTATCCATGTTGTAGAAAATGATGTCGAAGAAAGACAGGAAACTCCATCAGCAAGTAATGCACTACATGACTTTCAATCATGGGAGCAAGTTCAGTGTTCACAAGTGTCGAAGTGTTCGGTCGACACTTCCCCCGGACCTGCACTGGGCAGCCCGTGGAGGTTCTTTTTCGGAGGGGCTAGTCACTTGCGGAGAGCTTGAGCGTATGGACGAGTTAGTAAGAGCTTGACACGGCGGGTTTTACGTGGTTCGGGCCGCCGGAGCGTAAAACCCTACGTCCACGGTGAGTTGAGGTGCTCGCTGTATTGCTTGCTGCTCAGAACCGGAGTCCTGAGCTTGAGCTTGGGGATGACTGATGTCTAGCGTATGAGTTGTTGGAGTGCGAACCCTTGCTAACGTCGCCTACCTGAGCCTTTTAGTCCAAGACTCGGGTGGCTTACAAGGGGGGCCCGGGACCCGACAGGTGGTCCCGGGGAGATTGACTGTTATCTATCGTATCTATAGTTATGCCGGTAGTTGTCTCTAGCGAAGGCTTCTGAGTCTTCGTCTTGCAGCCCTTTCTATGCCGCATGCTAGTCGTAGTGGTTGATGACGGCGGGGGCGGCATGGGATGTCTTGTCGCTGTGTTTATTGGCTGGCAGGCTCTGACACTGCGCGCCAGTCTATGATGCGACTGGGCGCAACGGCACCTGACAGAGGCATGCTCCGCGTCTCCGCGTCTTGGGAAGACGCGGGCCTTGAATACCTTGTACAGGCAAGGTATGGGGCGTCTTTACGCCCGCTGCCTACCGCTCGGGGGCAGGCAGCGCCGTTCTGCTGGCCACGTGGCGGGCCCGGAGCCCTCCTCAGAGGAGAGGGGGGGTCCGGCCCCGTAGGACACGTGGAGCCCTCGGACCTCTCCCCGCGTAGGGGGAGGTTTGGCTTCTGTCGGCCACGCAGCGAGCCCGGAGCTCCTCTCTGAGGAGAGGGAGGTCCGGCCCCGCTGGACACGGAGAACCTTCGGACCTCTCTCCCGCGGAGGGGGAGGTCCGGCTTCTGCAGGCCACGTGGCGAGCCCGGAGCTCTCCTTTGAGGAGAGGGAGGTCTGGCTCCGCCGGACGCGTGGCGCCTTCGGAGATCTTCCTGCGGAGAAGGGCGAGATCCTTAGGCATTTTCCCCTGTGCGCGGGGGTACCCCATATCGCGGGTAGCCGGGTACTGACAGTGGCCCCCGGGCCCACCTCGGGGGAGATCGCGAGCCCGAGGTGGGACCTCCGTCTCTTCTGATCCGCGCACTCTTTCTAAGTCCTGCATTGACCGCTGCCGGAGCACGAACAGTCGCGGGATCGTGGGAGCGTGCGCCCACTTGATGGTTGCTTTTACTGCGGCGGTTCCCAAGACTGCCACTTCTGCTCGTTGCGGCGCTTTCTTCGGGAACCGCCGGAGTGCCTTGTCGGCTCGTCTTCTTAGGAGACTGACTCCTTGACCCACCGCTTCAGCTGGGCGGCTTGGGTCCACCTGTCATCGGCGCTTAGTCTTGGAGCCGAAGCGGTTGCCGATGCGGCGTATTTAAAGAGTTTCGAATCGCTTGGAATTGCACCTGGGAAGTTTTAAGAGGGGATCTTACCCACATTGTGGCTTCCCTTCGCACTTCCCAGTGCTTTTTCTTGGACTCTTGTGCCTTTGTCTTCTTGCCTTTGAGTCCTCCCTCGTCATGGCCTCCAACCCGCCACTAGAGAAGAAGCGCGCTCGATCTCCTCCAGTTGCGGCGTCTGTGCCAAGTCGGGGACCTGGGGTGCCTGCGTCTCCTGTTTCTGGAGATGGCACTCCTTTCGGTGACGACTCAAAGAGGCCCCGGGCTGATGCGTTGAGGGGAGCTTCTAGGGCGTCCCCTGTTCCGCCAGTTCAAGCGACTGTGGAGCGGCCGTTGGTGACGGCGGCGGGCTCTGGGAGTCCTACCCCGGCTCGGAAGTCGGGGTTCAGAGCCCGCTGGAGTGTTAGCGCTTCCCGGCCATCCCCGACTGGTGGGTAGTCTGTGCCGTTGCGCTCGGAAATCGGGACAGCTGCCGCGGCCCCCAAGTCAGCGCGAGCTTCTCCTGTTCCGGTGTGCCCGGACTCCGCGACATCGTCATCTCTTCCTGCCGAGACGGCCGCCGCGACCCCCAGGCCAGCTCAGGTCGACCCTGCACCAGGCGGCCCGACCTCTATTCCAGCGCCGCCTTCCCCGACTCGTCCCTCTCCACAGGTCAAAAAGCCAGAAGCTAGAGAGAGTCCGGCAGGTCCGGCTGCCGGAGCCCCGGCGCCAGCTTCTCCTGACCGACGTCTCGTCTCGATCGCTGGTGCATCGACTCCTCTTGAGGATGAGGTGATGGAGGAGGTCGGGGGAGCTGCCCCGGCCTCTGCTGCTCCATTGCCCCTGGCGGATGCCTTCGCGATTGCCGAAACGAGCGTCCGGCAGGTCCTGGCCGCACTTGGTCGCGAGCGGGAGGAGCATACGGTTGAACGGGATCGCCTCCTCACCTGGGGGAACCTTTTGCGGGAGCGGACCGCGAAGGTCAAGAGCGAGCTCGACTCCAGGCAGGAGTTGCTTGACTTCAGGGAGGTGCTCCTCGACCGGCTGAAGCGGTCCGTCGACCGCATGGACGCCGAATCGCGGCGGATCAACAGGGAGGCCTTGGAGGCACACGCCCGGGCCGAGGAGAGCCTCTCTGCCGCGGAGGAGATACGGCAGCTGTTGGAGCGCCGTAAACTCGTCGTTGAGGAACGGGAGCGTTCCACGGCAGCCGAGGCGGAGAGGGTCGCTGCACAGCTGGCGGCGGGCGAGGATGACCTGCGAGCTCGGACCGAGGAGCTAGAGGTTCAGAAGGCAGACCACGACATGAGGGAGGAACAGGTCTCCCGCCAATGTCGGGCGGTCCTGGATCGGGAGTTGGCCGTCGACTTCAAGGCTTCTGAGTTGGAGCGGCTCGCCAAGACTCTCCACCTTCGGGAAAGCTCCCTGGCGGCCAAGGAGAAGGAATTCTCCGAGAGAAACCAAGAGGCCCTGCAGGCAGCCCGCCGCGAGGTGGAGGAGCTCTCGGCCTTGCGGTCCTCCGAGGCGCATGCGGTCTCAAGCTTTGTTAATCGAGCTGGGTCCGCCCTGATCCCTCTTGGCTTCAGTCCGGTGAGGGCAGCGACTCCTGCGTTGAAGGTGGCGGAGGTGATCCCCGCGCTGGAGTCGATCGGCGCCAAGCTGGACAGGCTAGACTCGGTGGTCGCCAGCGAGCTTGAGGCCGAGGGACGCGGCCTGGCCTTAGAGGTCGCCTCACATGTGGTGGCATGCTTCAAGAGCCGCGACCCTTCTTTCTCCCTGGAGCCAGCGAGAGAGGGCCCAACCACGGAGCGGGAGGAAGTTGCCAGGGCTGAAGTCGAGGACGTGGCCGCCCTTGTTGCCGCTAGGTTCCGGCGTGAGCCGGGAGGACCCTAGGACTTGTTTCTCCCTTTTTATCGAGTCTGTAGTCTAGCTCATGGAGCCTCGCATAAATAGACTCTCTTGAATGTTTGTGTCTGTGATGCCTTTTCTCTCCTTCTTGGCTTTGTCTGACCGGGTCCTTAGCTCCGCAAGGTACTGAGAGGCCTTCACCAATCTCGGAGCTCTGCACAGACACCCTCCCCGGGTCCTAACGGTATTAGGGGCCCCCGGGGGTCTTCGGATCTCGCCCTATGGGGAGGTCCAGATCTGTCGGCCATGTGGCGGGAGCTCTGGCCCTGCTGGACACGTGGAGCTTTCGGAGCCCCCCCCCCCCCCCCCGCCGAGGGGGAGGTCCGGTTTCCGCCTGCCACGTGGCGAGTCCGGAGCCCCCCTCAGGGGAGGCGGGTGCTCCGGGCCCGTTGGACACATGGGGCCTTCGGGCCTCGCCCCTGCTGAAGGGGCGGGACCCGGTCCTTCTAGTCCTATGCCGGAGTAGTTGGTAGCTCCTTTTCCCCCGCTTCGTGCAGTCCCCGTTGCTGTAACCTGGAGGTCCTCCACACAGGCAGAGGAAACGTAATTCTCCTCGGTGGGTCCTCCCCTCCCGTCTCCTAGTCTTATTCGGCTTACGATCCTGATACGTTATACGGGACTTGGGCAATTCTGTGCGCGAGGCGCCGGAGCTCCGGCTCCCTCCGAGGTCCGGGTATGGCCGTCCGATCCCTAGTACCGGGCCGTGCACCAGGGAAGCAGAGTGCACATGCTTTGGGTTCATGACCAGGCAAAGCGGTTGTACTCCCCTGTACCTCCGGAGGGCAGGATGCGCACGCTTTGGGCACGGAGCCGGCTAAGCGAGATATGCACCCTGGACCCCCCATGCACAACGTAGACCTTTCCTGGAGGTGACCAACTGGCACCGCAACACCTGACTGGGGGAGGCCCGAGAGACTCACTTGGCCATCGGCACGTGCCTCAAGCGCAACAACCCTCGGTAGGATAGCAAATGCTGACTATGGATGAGCGCGGGAGAGAGGGAGCTAGATGTATGATGAACATACATAGATAGTGCGATCATAAAAATTAATGCATAATTTAAATGAGCACATGAGAGAGAGCGAAGTAGAACAAGTTTCTGTGTTCATGCCCATAGGTGGAAGTCTGGCTGTACATGGAGGCAATGACCCGCCTCGTCTACAAGGGAAGCAAGACTCTACGCGCTTAGGGTCGGAACCAGACTAAGCTGGACGTAGTCCTGGACCGTCCCTTGAGACTTAGCTGCCCCAAGCGCTGTTCCTAAACTCTATGGGATTTATTACAGAAGGGAACGACCCTGTTCTACTAATGCTCGAGGGGTAGGACTTACAGTGTTGTTCCACGCCAAAGGGTTTTGGGAACGGATCCCACACTCGGTTGAAAGGCATGTGTACCTGGGACGGCAACTTTCATGAATCGGAAGGGACCTTCCCGACTGGGGGAGAGTTTACAGGTCCTTCTCGGGAAAGTGCGTGTCGCGGCACCAGGTTGCCTTTCTGCCGGTCCCTGACGCGTTTGGTTCTTTGGCGGTAGTGCTAGAGCAGCAGCCAAGACCATTCGTTGTGGGGTGTTACCTGCAGCCGAGCCTCGTCGACGAGGTTGTCATCTTCACGCTGGATCAGGTCCGGCGCGACTTCTCCCGGGCGACCTCGGGGAGTTCTCCCCTTCTAGCTAAGGCCTTCAAGGGGTAGGTGGACCCGGGCTCGTCTTGGGAGACCCAAGGCGTCTTCCCCTTCTGGCAAGGCCTTCAAGGGGTTGACAGACCTTGGGCGGCCCCCAGGAGGTATGACCGAGGCACGGAGGCGTGCTCTCGGGTGGGGCTGGCCCGATCTTGCACCATTGTGATTGGTGCTTGGGATGCTGCAACTACTTGGAGCTTCTCCACGGTTGATGCCATAGCAGTGCAGCCTCCACTGACCCGGGACGGCAGCCACAGTCGGCTACCGCCCCGGCCCATCACCATCGGAGTTGGAGTCCTCACCGTTATACACTGTCTTCATGACGCGCTGAGGCTCCTGAAACCCCACCTGGTGGTCGGCTCCCCAGGTTGTTGCTTGATGGCGTGGAGACCCAAGGCGTCTCCGGGTAGGTGGACCCGGGCTCGTCTTGGGAGACCCAAGGCGTCTTCCCCTTCTGGCAAGGCCTTCAAGGGGTTGACAGACCTTGGGCGGCCCCCAGGAGGTATGACCGAGGCACGGAGGCGTGCTCTCGGGTGGGGCTGGCCCGATCTTGCACCATTGTGATTGGTGCTTGGGATGCTGCAACTACTTGGAGCCTCTCCACGGTTGATGCCACAGCAGTGCAGCCTCCACTGACCCGGGACGGCAGCCACAGTCGGCTACCGCCCCGGCCCATCACCATCAGAGCTGGAGTCCTCACCGTTATACACTGTCTTCATGACGCGCTGAGGCTCCTGAAACCCCACCTGGTGGCCGACACTGACTGAAGCGTCGACTTTTTGCTTGCCCTCCCTCTGAGTGAGGGGCGGTGTCTCAGCTCTCTGCTGCCTCCCTTTGCGGAAGCGCTCTGCGAGCCTCTGGATATCCCAGCACTCGGCAGCAGTATGGTTGCCGGCGCCATGCAGGGGGCATAGCCCGCCCTGGTCACTATCTAGGGCTGGCGACTGCCGCTGCCTTTTGTCGGGGCGTGGCCCCCGAGCTCCACTAGCCGTCGTTGCTGCAGCGACGGGAGCCGTGGACGATGACTTCATCTTGCCACTTCCCCGGTTCTTGGCCTTCTTGCCACCTCCATAGGAAGCAGCGCCGGACCCGGGCTGTCCTCCTGACTCGGAGGTCGGCAGAGAGTGCCAGTTCCGCCCTTCAGCTGCTCTAGCGCATTTGTCCGCCAGGCTAAAGAGCTCAGAGACATCGCGGACCTCTCTGGTCGTGAGCTTCTCAAGCATTTTCTCGTCCCGGACACCCTGCTGAAACGCCACCACCACAGAAGCACTTTGAATATGCGGGATGGTGTTGCGTACTTGGGAGAACCGCTGGATGAAAGAGCGCAGCGACTCCCCAGGTTGTTGCTTGATGGCGTGGAGGTCAAGCTCCGTGCCGAGACGGGTGTAGGAGCTGCCGAAGTTGGCGATGAACTGTCGGCAGAGCTCTCCCCAGGGTAAGCGAATGTGGGGTGCAAGGGCCGCACATCCTACTCCTGTTGCCGCGGGTATTGGTGTTGCGAACGCTTGGTTCACACTTGGCACCGTGTACCCCGGCATGGGCAAGGCTGCACCATAGACCGGGGGCGCCGCTTGCAGTGCATATGGTTGTGGCATATGTTGCGCGGCGTATGCCTCGGGCAGGGCTCGCGTGGCGAAGATTTGCCCTCCAGGCTGGGTCGAGGCCGACGTCATGCTGTCGCCAGCCTCTTGATTGCGACGCCTTTCTCGACGTCGCTCGAGGTACACCCGGGCATCCTGGCCCAAGTGGCACCGTTCCAGCTCCTTTCTCAGATCCGTCGACGGGAGCCTGGAGGGGCTGGAATCCGCCGTCTGCCCGTCAACCATTGGCGTGCGCGTCAGCGACACAGCCGGTTGGCCGAGGCGTCGCCCTCGCCGAAACCGAGGGTTTGCGGCGGCGACGACGAGGCGGTCCACCTCACGGACCCACTGCTGGGTCGCTGAATGGGGCGCATCCCCAGCAGGTGGGTTGCGCAGTAGTGCTCTTGCTGCAGCTAGCGCACCCCCATGGTGTACGCTCAGCGCTGCAGAAGATCTCACGCTGGTCGGAGCCTGCATTGCCGGAGTCGGCGTTGCCAGAGTCGGCTGCTGCCTACCAGCTTGTGCCGACACACTACGTCCTGAGTGCGTCGACATGTACTCCCCGCTGGTCACGGTTCGCCGTGAACGCGGAGGAGGAGAGTTTGCCGCTGAAGGAAGCTTGGTCATCTTCGTCGGCGGAAACTCGTCGCGCAAGGGAAAAGGCCCCTTCCTGGCGCGCCAAATGTCGAAGTGTTCGGTCGACACTTCCCCCGGACCTGCACTGGGCAGCCCGCGGAGGTTCTTTTTCGGAGGGGCTAGTCACTTGCGGAGAGCTTGAGCATATGGACGAGTTAGTAAGAGCTTGACACGGCGGGTTTTACGTGGTTCGGGCCGCCGGAGCGTAAAATCCTACGTCCACGGTGAGCTGAGGTGCTCGCTGTATTGCTTGCTGCTCAGAACCGGAGTCCTGAGCTTGAGCTTGGGGATGACTGATGTCTAGCGTATGAGTTGCTGGAGTGCGAACCCTTGCTAACGTCGCCTACCCGAGCCTTTTATAGTCCAAGACTCGGGTGGCTTATAAGGGGGGCCCGGGACCCGACAGGTGGTCCCGGACTGTTATCTACCGTATCTGCAGTTATGCCGGTAGTTGTCTCTGGCGAAGACTTCTGAGTCTCCGTCTTGCAGCCCTGCCCATGTCGCATGCTAGTCGTAGTGGTTGATGACGGCGGGGGCGGCATGGGATGTCTTGTCGCTGCGTTTATTGGCTGACAGGCTCTGACACTACGCGCCAGTCTGTGATGTGACTGGGCGCAACGGCACCTGACAGAGGCATGCTCCGCGTCTCCGCGTCTTGGGAAGACGCGGGCCTTGAATACCTTGTACGGGCAAGGTATGGGGCGTCTTTACGCCCGCTGCCTACCGCTCGGGGGCAGGCAGCGCCGTTGTGCTGGCCACGTGGCAGGCCCAGACCCCTCCTCAGAGGAGAGGGGGGGGTCCGGCCTCGCAGGACACGTGGAGCCCTCGGACCTCTCCCCGCGGAGGGGGAGGTTCGGCTTCTGTCTGCCACGCAGCGAGCCCGGAGCTCCTCTCTGAGGAGAGGGAGGTCCGGCCCCGCTGGACACGTGGCACCTTCGGACCTCTCTCCCGCGGAGGGGGAGGTCCGGCTTCTGCAGGCCACGTGGCGAGCCCGGAGCTCTCCTCTGAGGAGAGGGAGGTCCGGCCCCGCCGGACGCGTGGCGCCTTCGGAGCTCTCCCTGCGGAGAAGGGCGAGATCCTTAGGCATTTTCCCTTGTGCGTGGGGTACCCCATATCGCGGGTACCGACAACAAGCATGCTCACAGTTTGCTACATCCATGAAAAAACTTACACCTAGGAAGAAAAAGGATCCACGAGGTATATATCTATTTTATTCCTTGAATATATTATAATCAAATTGTTACACAAAATTTTATTGGTTGCTAACACTCCTTTTTGCAACTTCAATTGGTTACGTAGAATTAACAATTGTTGTCTGATTGGATGTTTTATGAAGCATATAATGATTTTCTTTTGGCTGCATGGCTCCAAACCCAACAAGAGTTTCCTCTCAACCTATGAGATTGCACAATAAGTGTCACACTTCTACTGCCACAAAATTATGCCAGTTGTTTTTCATTGGATTTATAATTTTAGTTATAATTAAGCTGTAGACGAATAGTTCTAAATATTTGATGATCGAACTAGATATGCATAATTGTTATTTGATATATGAATAGTAATAAAACAACAAGAAGTTTCTACAATTTTCTAAAGCCAAGATTTTGTAGGACTGTGTTCCAAGTTTTTTTAAGCTGAGCTCAGTCTATGCTGCTGAAAATGATAATGACGGCCTTGGCTCTCATGCGGCAGAGCGAATGTCAATGCGATATGAGTGGTACCAATGAGTCCTTTTTTCTTACGGACCCATACCTCCACGTCCATGTCTGCATTATCAATGTGCTATTGGTGACCTTCAAATTAGGTGTTTGAGACTGCTAATGTGTACCTGCTCGAATTGTAAATAGATAAATAAATAAAATAATAACAATTATTTTGTAATGAATAATGATTAGATAGGTTTTTTATTTGACACTAATAGACAGATTGATTGCTAGCTAGGAAAAAGTTTGAAACGCGATTAGTTACTAGAATTTGAATTTAAAAGCAGAAGTGTGGATATACTATATGTGCGTCACATAATTAAAATGAGATAACTGATTTGTCACGTCTACGTGGTACTAGGATGTCAAAATGCCGCAGCATCCGTCTGAATGTCTCTGAAACCATTCTCTGGCCCCACAAGAATTTTAACTTTTTTTGCTGGAGATCTATGGTTCTGGAGACTTGCTCGACCCAAGATCGTTCGAACGAACGAGTATAGACTACGAATGGCGTACAGGTTTATCCGTTTTCCCGTTTTGCTTTGTGCTGCCGCTGTGTCCTGGTCTGTATGACTGTGTTTCTGTGCAGTATGCGCAACCTGATTCATCAGAATGCCATCTGCGCTAAATCGCAATCCAGCCTTCGAGTGACGGTGCCAATCTCCCGGTCATGTTAGCTGCCGATGACAGCTCCGTCTCCGTGGAAAGAGTGCTGAAACTTCCGGGTGAACTGAACCTAACCAGGTGCCTGATATTTGGCTGGGCCAAATCCTGACCAAGTATCGTGTGGGCTGGTTGCCTGCTGGGCTCGAGAGCCCAAGTCCAACCAAACCTCCTTCGCGCAGGCGCCGCCAGGTGGCATCGACGGTCGGTGCCAGGCTCTCACTACTGACGACTCCGTCGTCGCTTCGGGAAATTGCTTGCTCCCGTGGCACGCACGACCGGACCAGGGCGCCGGTTGGCTGCACTGCCGCCGGCGATGAACGGCGGGCTCCCGGGATTCCGTACGGCACCTCCTCTCGTTCGCCGTCTTCCTTCACCTCACCCGTGTGGGCGAACCGGCTGCGCCTGTCGCTTCGGCTTTGCCTGTCCTCTGCTGTCACAGCTTGCGATCTTAGCGCGATTCGATCTGGTGCCCCGCAGATAATGCGCCGGCGTCGAGGGCCGTGGTCGTCTCCGCAGCGCTCTTCTCCGTCACGCTCGGCTTCCGTGGCCGATTCCTCGACCTCGGCCTGTCCTACCAGGCAAGTTCCCCCCGCCCTCCCGTAGGCACTCGTCGTATTTCCGATACCAATGCGTGGGAACTGTACGGCGGAGTCCCATTTTTGGGTTGTCAGAGAGTGTCGCTTTGAAGCTGCACAAGTCGTTGAGTTATTACTGCCTATGCATATCTCGTTTGGTCCCAACTTCCAAGTGCGTATGGCGACTTTGTGAAATTTGGCTGATTGGGTTTGCCCACCCTTCTCAATGCAGAGTGTTTATGAGAAGTCGTTGAGTTATTACTGCCTATGCATATCTCGTTTGGTCCCAACTTCCAAGTGCGTATGGCGACTTTGTGAAATTTGGCTGATTGGGTTTGCCCACCCTTCTCAATGCAGAGTGTTTATGAGAAGTTGCAGATATGGAGGTTGGTTACCTCGCTGTTTGCTTTCTCGTCGACCCCTGAGCTGATCTTCGGAGCGGCCCTGCTGTACTACTTTAGGGTGTTCGAGCGACAGATAGGTTCCAACAAGTATGCTGTAAGTCTTTTTGCGCTTAAGGTGGTGGACATACTGATTTTCTAAGACCAGTTGATCATTCTGATGTAGTTATTTGAATATGTAGGTCTTCATTGTCTTCTCCACCATAGTGTCTGTACTACTTCAGATCCTTGCTTTAGGTTACCTGAAAGGTATATTTCTGCTTTGTAATGCACAATAATTTTGAATCCCAAACTACTGTTGTGTTCCAACTATTCTTCATACCATATGGAAATATAGCAAACATGGACACTGATCTGCATTAGGCATGAACACTGGGACCAAAAGTGAAGCCACACTTCCATACCATTTAAACTGCTTACGCATATGCTAACCTCTCGTACTAAACTATTCATCAAGAAAAATTTATCAGAACCAAATTCGCTTATATGGTTCCAGGGATTACATAAGTCTGATAAACCCCAATGAAAATATGAAAGCATATTTCCATATAAGATATCTAGAGGTCTCAACTCGTCCGATGGGTAGATTTCATATACAAATACCATAGAGGTCTGCGTTGCACATGTGTGCATAAATAATCTAGAGTTCAGTTTACTGCTTCTAAAAATAATGCTGGTTAGATTACTATTGACTAAAAGGAAGGACACTAATCAAGCAGTACTGATTCCTGTTAAAAAGAATTTGGACTGTTTGTGTATCCTCAATTATGTTTTGATGTATTTAACCTTGAATAACTTCAAAGACTAGTGTATACCTCTCTTGGGCACTGCCCAGAATGAGCTTCCTGTAAAGCATGGTAGTCAAGGGACAAGATAGCTAAGAAACTGACTAGTTTTTGCTATGTTAGGTTGATTTCTTTCTCTATTATTTGGTAGCTATTGTGTTAATTCTTCTCTCCTTTCTTTCTTTTCTTGGGTTCTTGTTCCTTTTTCATGCTTAATTGTGCTAGGCATTTTGCTTTTTCTGTTTATTGTATACTGTGTTCGTTTCTAACATCAGAAGTGCAGATCCTTCTTTGAATCCGTTGACATCAGGACCATATGGCCTCATTTTCGCGTCTTATGTGCCATTTTTCTTTGACATTCCTATCTCAATGAAGTTTCGTATATTCGGACTGAGCTTAAGTGACAAGTCATTTGTATATTTGGCAGGACTCCAGGTTCAGTTCTGAGATATTTTTTCCTCCCCTTGTTTCAAACATTCTGCTATATAACGGCTTACATATTTTATTTATGTTGTCAGCTACTTTTCTCATCTGGAAGACGTTCTGTTGTACCTGGACTTTCTGGCATATTGGCTGGGCTATTCTATCGTCTCAATACATTTGGCATCCGCAGGTTGAAGGTAACTCTATTGAGATCCTTCCAGAAATGTGAACTAATAGCCGTGCTAGTAAATGCGTTTTCATTTTTTAGATTTTTTAATAATGGTTGCTGATGTGCTTGATGCCAGGATTGTCTAATATGAATGATTAAATCTTGGTACCTGTGTTTGATGCTAACGCTTGCTCTTCTAGTGTACTTATTATTGTGGTACTAAAATTACCTGCTGCTGCGATGTAAAAGAAACCTCTATCATTGCAGTTCCCAGAATTCGCCATTTCGCTCTTCTCGCGGGTACCATGGTCCTTTCCTAGTAATCCGTATCAAGGGTTACCAACTACAGAAACTGATGGAAGTATTCCTTCCCGCCCGGTTCATCAAACTGAGGCATGTATTGCGTAACTTCTCTTATATCTACATTGTTTTGCATATATATTCATTATATAGAGATGCCAGAAGATTTTGGGTCATTCATAGGTCTACATGTCGAGTTTCACTAATTTCTTTTGAAAGTGCATGGTTCACACTTCACAGCACTAAAATGAAATCTCGATCAAGTATTTACCTATGCTTGTTACAGCTAGTTATAAATTGAATAATTGGAAATAAACTTTATAGCTTAGAAATGAGAACCGTAGCTTAATAAGATGTTAATTTTAAATCTCTCATTTGTTACTCCTCTTTCATCCTCGTAGGTAGATTGCGTGCACATTATTTTAGAACTAGCAATCAATTAGAATGTTTGTTTAAATCCTAAAAATCCTGCCCTTCTGGTTCCAAGTGATGCAAAGTGCTATCAAACGCCTATAGAGGTATAATTAATCCTTGGCAGAGGAATGGTTGAAAGTTGTTGGTATCTTGTACTGCCAGCAAATTTATCCTCCTTGGTTGCTCACATGATGCTGTTATTGATCCTTTTACCTGAATGATACAAAATAAGGATTATTTAGTCTACGCCATTGTTCTTTGTGCTTAGTTGTGATACTATGCATGAACGTTGAACATAATGAAATGTTCCGCTTCACCATTTATGCCTGTTTTCTCGGCTGAGTTTTGCTTCTGATCACTTATCTCATTCAGGGCACCCGCTCAGCTACTCAAGACTCCACTGAGCCCTCCGCCATTGCTACGCTAGTCTCGATGGGATTTGATCGTACTTCTGCAATACAGGCACTTGTATTGACAAACAATGATGTCAATTTGGCCTCCAACATTCTGCTTGAAGCCCAAGCTCCGCAGTCATGATGCAGTACCCTGCAGTTGAAAGATCTCAAGATGTTCTATAAATTAATGGATGTGAAGCATTTCATTTATTCCTGTGTTCCAGATTTGCGTCTCATGATCTGTTGTTAAAACAAGCCAGTGTATATCACAAGCTTAGAACAGAGAACGTGGACATTCCTGCTGTGCGGAGCCCATGTCAACGGTCCGCAATATGGACTTGGCAAAGGCGATCGGCTATATACGGGCAGCCACGGACAGCAGATGTGAAAATACGAAGTTTAAGATATCTACTAAGATGGGTTTGGAAGCCTAGTCATAGAATATAGATGAGCCTAAAGTGATCGTTTGTCATAGAAGCGCTTAATTCTAGAACTGCCGATCGCCTCAGCTTCCCAGGGAAAGAGTCCCTGTGAGTGATGCTGATTTCGTCAGCACAAGTCAATGTACAAAATAAAGAAAAAAAGTTGAACAAAAATCCTCAAATTCATCAGAAGCCTCAAACCCAGATAATACGAACAGCATCAAGTAATGCGGTACCATAAGCAAAGTCTCATAACATACGGAAATTACAGAAATGGACAGCGAAGGGCAGGGGAAAGGACGGTGGCACGCAGCAGTACTGTGGCAACAAACAAAGAAGGAAACACACGACTCATCGAAGTTCCGCCCTAGAACCACCAAGCTCAGTCATAGACCGCCTTACATGTCCTCTTCCTGCTCCTCCAACTCGTCCTCGTACTCGCCTTCATCATCCGCAGTCGCGTCCTGGTACTGCTGGTACTCCGACACGAGGTCGTTCATGTTGCTCTCGGCCTCAGTGAACTCCATCTCGTCCATGCCCTCGCCCGTGTACCAGTGCAAGAAAGCCTTCCTCCTAAACATGGCTGTGAACTGCTCGCTCACCCTCCGGAACATCTCCTGGATGGATGTCGAGTTGCCGATGAAGGTGGAAGCCATGGACAGGCCCCTTGGCGGGATGTCACAGACACTGGACTTCACGTTGTTAGGGATCCACTCAACGAAGTAAGATGAGTTCTTGTTCTGGACGTTGATCATCTGCTCATCAACCTCCTTGGTGCTCATCTTCCCACGGAACATGGCGGAGGCAGTGAGATAGCGACCATGGCGAGGATCAGCAGCACACATCATGTTCTTCGCATCCCACATCTGCTGCGTGAGCTCAGGGACAGTGAGGGCACGGTACTGCTGGGAGCCACGGGATGTCAGCGGAGCAAACCCAACCATGAAGAAGTGTAGACGGGGGAAGGGGATAAGGTTCACTGCCAGCTTCCGGAGGTCGGAATTCAGCTGACCAGGGAACCTGAGGCAGCATGTGACACCACTCATGGTGGCAGAGATCAAATGGTTCAAATCCCCAACTGCAGAAACATAAAGAATGTGTTATGGTACAGAGAAATACTAACAAAAAAGCATGTGGAAGACATCAATATATCCATACTGAAGCTTTTGAAAAGAACAACTTGTTTCCAAGTGTCCAATTTGATTTTCTCTGAATCTGACCAACATCATGTCCTAATAATTTGTAGTTTAGGTTGAACCAAAAAAGCAAAAGCTAATATTCAACAGGTAACAGAAAAGGCACAATCAGTTATCAATATAGAATATACACATGATCAACTAGTCCATGGCTAAGTGACAAAATGATGCTAGAACAAGCAGAGTTGCATTCTTAAATAGATAAACTAACAAATATCAACATCCAATTGAGCACTAGTTTATGTCCGCTCGAAACTAGAACTGAGGTATATTGAAGATGCTTACAGCTAGGTGTGGTCAGTTTGAGAGTCCTGAAGCAGATGTCATAGAGGGCTTCATTATCAAGGACCATGCACTCATCAGCATTCTCGACCAACTGATGGACTGAGAGAGTGGCATTGTATGGCTCAACCACGGTATCAGATACCTTTGGCGAGGGGAAAACTGAGAACGTCAGCATCATTCGATCGGGATACTCCTCCCTGATCTTTGATATCAGCAGCGTACCCATACCAGATCCAGTACCACCACCAAGGGAGTGGCATACTTGGAATCCTGAACATACAAGCAGATGGTGTTAATGTTTGTTGCAACATGATAAATTTAGTCACTTGGCCGTTCACACAGAGCAGAGTTATTCCAACCAAAATACAAGGCAAACAAAGGAAATACTATAAACGATGTTAACGTTGGAAAACTTCACAAGAATGTTTGCAGTAATAACCGCTTGTGACAGTAGCATCATTTGTCTGAGCAACAAGAGTAAGACCTGACCTTACTGGTAAAAAGTTTGAATAAAAATATAGGTGGTTATGACATAAAATGTGCCCACGGTACAAGATATAACCGCTTATCTGCTTCAAGAATCCCAATATGTTCTGAATATAAAGATATATGTAATTTCTAAACAATAAGCAAGAGTTATCAGTGGGATTTTGGGATAATGAAGAATGTAGGCTGTGAACAAATAGAAACTAAAAGGACCCATGTGCAAGTGTAGCAGCTGTTTCATCATAACAAAATATAACAGTGTCTGACAGCATCAGTCATATGTTGTGCACATCACTAAGCCATGTTATAGGATCAGTCATATGGTGTACACATTCACAGCAAGAATTCAAAACAGTAAAGGAGAGACTTTCACACATCTATTCGATTCAACAGAAACTGATCAAGCAACTAGCAGCTCTCAGTTTGATGATCAATAAACTCGGATACCTTGCAAGCAGTCACAGTTTTCAGCTTCCTTCCTCACAACATCCAAGACAGAATCGATGAGCTCAGCACCCTCAGTGTAGTGTCCCTTGGCCCAGTTGTTACCGGCACCGGATTGACCGAAAACAAAGTTGTCGGGGCGGAAGATCTGCCCATAGGGCCCAGTGCGGACACTGTCCATTGTCCCTGGCTCAAGGTCCATGAGGACAGCACGGGGCACAAATCGTCCACAGGAGGCCTCATTGTAGTAGACATTGACACGCTCCAACTGTAAATCAGATGTGCCAGTGTACCGTCCGGTAGGGTCAATGCCATGCTCATCACATACCACCTCCCAGAACTTGGCACCGATCTGGTTGCCACATTGCCCGCCCTGAATGTGCAAGATCTCTCTCATCTTCGCCCTGGAAATGGAAAAGAACCACATAGAAGAATTAGTTACAGACAGTGCAGTGAGTACTGACTCCAGGATACAGTGTAAACATATAGGGATCTGATATAAACCTCGAATTGCTTAGACTAATCATGTCCAGATTTAGGTAACACTACAGGGCAATCATGAGATAGTTGTTCGAAATAGAACCCAAGCTGGCTCAAGCAAACGAACATCTAAATTATGTGCCATGTTGAGAAACTAACAATCCATTTCAGATCCAAAATGCCACGACGTTCCTACACAGGTCGCGCAGAAGACATCTAGATCTGGAGTTTCAAAACTAGTACAGCCAAAGCGCCGTCACGGGAAGATTACCTACTAAACGCGCCGACATTCACGGCAGATCTACCAGGGAATACCTGCCCAAGTGTCTCAAATGGAGGCCTAGATTTCAGATCTCACATCAAACAACCTCAAATACCATCACGCCGGGCTCCACGAAGAATCGGGAACCAACGGCACAGTCTACAGCAACTGAACTGGGTCATCCACGAGATCTAGAGATTAACACCGGGAGTACACCGAAAACTCTACAGATCCAGCAAGACAACGCACTTCTAATCCAATCGACTTCAGAAATGGAGACAAAAGAAAAAGGAAACGCTACAGGGACACTCCCTCAGTGTAAATCAGAGGAAATCCCGGTCAGATCCAAGCGCGTTACCCACCACCTCTCGAAAATGAACCGAAAACCTCACCAAAATCCTATGCAACAAAAATGCTGAAACCGCCACGACGCACCAGGCCTAACCAGAGCACCAAACCAGCAGCTGCACAGAGGTAGGGTACACTCGGGAGCGGTTCAGAGGACTCTTACGAGGAACGAGATGGACCGAACGGGGAGGCGGGCGACGGGCGGCGGGAGAGACGAGATCGGGGGGAGGTGGGAGGGGGCCGGGGCGAGTGCGGCGCCGGCAGCGGGGGTTATTATAAACATCCGTAAGCGGCGGTGGCCGTTGCCGTGGCCGCGGCCGGGCATCTGACGGCCCGCGCCCCCGCTACCTCGAGCCCCTCCCGGACACGGACGGTCCAGATCCTTCCGCCTTGCTTGATTTTCAAACTCCCTGCCCTGCGGCGGCGAAGTGCCCCTAGAAATATCGCCCGTCTCGGGCCTGGGCCCCACTTGAGGATTGGGTCGCGTGCGGCCCCGTCTGGGTCTGGCCTCTTCCCAAACTACCCCTCGGGTAATTTCGCCTTGCTGGTCCCGCATGTCGGCGAGCGGCTCGCCGTTTCATCTTTTGTTGCGGCGGCGAGAGCGGTGGGTCCCAGGAGCGGCTGGCCCTCGTTTATTGGTCGGTGGTGGGTGCGAGGGTCCAGCCCCCGCCCCTCACGCGTCCGCTCTACGGCTCGACTGGGGGTGGCATGTGAGCCCTCAGATTTGCCGTGGGACGCACGTGTGGGGCACGTGCGCCGCGGCACGCTTTCCTGCTCTGAGCTGGCGTCGAGAAACAGTGGCGTGAACCAAGGTTCTGGATCTGGAAGGAGTGGTGAGAGCGTGAAAAACCGCTTGCCTGCACTGCTTTTGTTTCCTGTTTCCACGGACAGGGTGGCGTTCGGATGAATCCCTGGCTGCCTCTGCCTCCGCGTTTGCTGATCTCTCGTCGTGGACCGGCGGCTCCTCGCTCGATGCCAATCCGTAGCTCTGCTCTTGCTCGATCTGTCGGCGATCGGGAACGGACGTTAGCGGCAGGCCAATTGTGCCCTCCTCTGTCCGAGATCCGGTCTGCTGTGCAGCCAGTGAGGATTGGAAGTGCCATCACTGATGAGCTGCGATCGAGCTTGCCGGCCGCTAACGATTCCGACTGTGCGGAACTGCCGATTTTGAATTCTCTTAACTTGTGTACTCCGTAACTGAATTGGTTATTCCAAACAATCTCTTATCTCTCTGCTCTTCCTCCGATCCAACCACTCCAATTTCCCCTTCCTGCTGTTCATTCTATCGATTCTGTATATCATCGCTAACAATCTGACCCCAAGTTCACATAGCGAGACTAGTATTTTATCATCAGGGAGGCTTAAGCAGGCTTGTAATCGTAACGAATTACTCCTTATAATGATGCTCTGTGCCAGACCCTAAAGCAGACATGAACTGAACATGCATCGCACTAACTGCTTATCGGGCCAAGTTCAGATACCACTACTGCCATTTTGTCAGCAACCACACCTTGATAAACGTTCTTCAGTACTTACAGCTGCACCTGGTAGTCTTTTCCTTGTGTTCTGTCTGTTGAATCACATATACGTTTTCTTCCCCCAACGACGATAAGATGGGGGTGAAGCACATCAAGAGAGGTACGTCGAAATGATGAAAACTGAAAACGTCTCCAGAGCCGTGCTGGTTCTTCAGCAGAACCTCACTCCGTTTGCGAAGTCGTCTCTTATAGTGTTAGAGCCGAAGATCCACTTGGAAGTGAAGCTGTTATCTGGAAGACATTACCTGAGTTATCACAAAGTGTACAGACAACCACTTTGTACGGTGTGTAAACAAACTGTATCCTGAAGTCATTGGATTTACCTGAACTGAATTGTGCAAGAGTGGCAGCCCTTGTGTTATTTACGTCTGATCTTACATTGCAAACGTCAACGAGCCAACGGTATCTGTTCAAACGATTCGGTATAAACCGTCCCAATGGATCATACTTAAAACACACAAAGTAACCATACATAAATTGTTAAATTTGTAGTCACGTAAAAATACTGTTTCACGTTTTCACCGGAGAGGGATTATTACTCCCGATTTCCAAGACGCTGATTCTTATCGGCGGCCGTTTATGCCCTGATTATTTATCCAAAAAAAACTGCATTTTAATTTTACTGGCAGAAAAATCAAGTGCGGAGCTAATCTGGATGCCATTGCTACATTGAATGAATTGATTGTGAATCAAGGTTCAGCCAGACGCCTGGTTTTGAACTGAGGTGGAAAAGTTCGTCATGTTCACAAACGCAAACCGAGCTAGCCTGGGCACGCAAAATCCCTCAAAAATCCCAAATAGTAATTTCACTTGCCATGTTTAAGGCAAGGAAGAACCCAAACCCAGAAAAAAGCAAAGGCTAGACGGCGTCCGTCCAGCTCAACGAATCCCACAACTAACACAACCAACGGCGGGCGCCCCCAGGAGATCTCAGCCGTCCGATCTGCTCCTGCTGACCGTTGCGATACGAGTACTTCCCGACCGTTGGAACCCTTACGCTCCCGACCCGCTCCACGCCGCGCCGCCCGACCAGCGCACGGCTCGTTTATATCCTCTGCCCCCCTCCATTGTCCCATCTCCTCGTCTTCCCCCAGAACTGTACAACCGCCACCGCACGTCGCCGTTGATTGACCACCCAAAAGAAGGAATCGTCTCCTTCTCGCCGCCTAGCTTGACGGGTACGAGGTGGCTGCTCTCACCGGCAGGGAACAGGAGACGCGGGCGGCGCGCCTCCAGTCTTTCTTTGCCTCCGTTCTCTCCGGGCTCTTTGGCCAGGGCGAGGGCGAGGAGAAGGAAGAGATGGCCACGCACAAACAAAATGCCGCTGCCGCTGCCGCTCCGCAGCTTCAGCAGAACAGAGGTGAGACACTGGCGGTTCTTGGGTTCTTGCTTGGTTTGTCCGCCTTCGTCTTGTCTTGTGGGGATTCTTCGGTTCTTGGCTGTTCTTTCTTGGTCGGGTTTTTGGGCCTGTTCCGGCTCTCAGGATTAGTTTCTAGGTCTGCCAGGCTTCTGGATTGATGTTCTTTTGCTCACTGCCAGGCTTCTTGCCTCACTACGCAAGATACCGGAAACTAATCTCTTCGGTAGCAAGTTCTTTTGCTCGATTGATGAAAAGATTGAGTTTTGTCCTCATTCCTAAGATCTCGTTCTTGTTTCTGTGCCACACCCGAATTCTTGCTTGTTAGGACAATATTTCATCTTGCCTACCTGATCTCGTGTCTCCTGTGCAATCGTCAGGCGGTGTTGCCGCTGGGAAGCAGAAGGTCGTCGTGGCCGGCAGAGCTGACGCCAAGAACAGCCGAAACCCCTTGGGCGACATCGGCAACTATGTCAGCGTTCGCGCAACTGAAGGGTACGAACGAAACCAAGCACTTGTCACTGTTTCATTGTCCACTTCTCTTTCTATGAACGCCTATTACTTCGTTTCAGCAAGCCGCAGCCGCAGGAGCAAATTAACCGCCTTGTTACTAGAAGTTTTGGTGCTCAGCTGGTAAAGAACGCAACCAAGGTACACCCAAATTACACTCTCCCTTCCGTTCCAATCTTCCTGCCTCAGGAGAACTTTGTTCGCGATTCGATTGGATCTGATTCAAACTGGGCCGTTTATTTTTGCAGCAGAATGCTGCAATTGCTCCTGCAGCAGCAGCAGCCAGGCCTGCGCCGAGGCTGCCCAGGAAGGCTCCTGCCAAGCCTCCGCCTCCCTCCGAACACGTTATTGAGATCAGCTCTGACTCAGACGAGAGCAGGGTGCAGTCGGAAAGCAGCGCCAGCTCTGTCCGCAAGGTGTCACGGAAGAAGGTGATCAACACCTTTACTTCTGTGCTCTCAGCACGCTCTAAGGTGCGCGATCTGTTCAAAGAACTTCTCCAGCTAGTAATTACATTCGCAATTGGTCTTATTCTTATGCATCTGAGTGTCAGGCTGCGGGTGGGATAACTGATAAGGCTCAACTGTTGATCAAAGACATTGACAAGTCAGATGGTGATAATGAGCTTGCGGTCGTTGACTACATCGAGGATATCTACAAATTCTACAAGGCCTCTGAGGTAACTGCAGAGACCTCTTCCTTCCAATTTTTTGATCTGCTAGCTGAGTCTCTGAAAGTAATCTTCCTGGTTTGTTGTAGCACGAGAGCCGGCCACTTGACTACATTGAAGCCCAGGTGGAGATCAACTCTAAAATGAGGGCTATACTTGCCGATTGGATCATAGAAGTGCACCACAAGTTCGAGCTGATGCCAGAAACGCTTTACTTGACTATGTACATCATCGACCAGTTTCTCTCGCTCCAGCCCGTCCTGCGAAGGGAGCTGCAGCTGGTTGGCGTTTCCGCCATGCTGATTGCGTGCAAGTACGAAGAGATTTGGGCCCCGGAGGTACACAACACGGAGGCTTTATATTTCTGCCCTTTACTTTTCAGTGCTTAGTTTCAATTTCTACTTAACTGTTCTTACTGAATGATCGTGCACTTTCAGGTCAATGACTTCATTCTGATATCAGACAGTGCCTACAGTAGGGAACAAATTCTTTCAATGGAGAAGGGGATTCTGAATAGGCTGGAGTGGAATCTTACTGTTCCTACTCAATATGTCTTCCTTGTCCGCTTTTTGAAGGCGGCCTCTCCAGATATAAAAAACGACAAGGAGGTAAGGAAGCTAGACATTGTGATTCTTGATGAGGTTTTGCCATTGTTGTACTCGTGTGGACTTAAATTTCTTTTGCATCAATGCAGATGGAGAACATGGTCTTCTTCTTCGCAGAGTTGTCGCTGATGCAGTATGGCATGGTGACGTGCGTTCCTTCAATGGTTGCTGCATCCGCCGTCTATGCGGCCAGGCTCACTCTGAAGAGGACTCCTCTGTGGACCGACACGCTCAAACACCACACGGGCTTCAGCGAGTCGCAGCTAATGTAAGACTGCATCGCCAATCGACCATTTCTGCCTAAATGATGTACCTTGATAGCTTGAATAATGGCGTTTATCATGATGGTTTCAGGGAGAACGCGAGGATGCTTGTGAGCTCGCACATGATTGCCCCCGAGAGCAAGCTAAGGGCCGTTTACAAGAAGTATTCGGGCGAGCACTTCGGCGGAGTCGCGCTACGTCCACCGGCAGTAGAGATCTGCCAATAGATGTAGAGAAATTGGTTGGTCCCAGGATTCGTTTGCTTGCTTAGACAGTGTGTAGTGGAAAGGCGAGCTTGACATTCGCTAGCCGCTAGGTGTGTTTGCTTGTTTTGAATTCAAGAAAGTTTGGACACTTGAGGCAGTCGTTTTTTTTTTCTCTACGCTGTTCTCACATGAGTCAGAAGTGTTATCTGGCTTAAGGTGCCCAAATCGTTAGGATTTAGATGTTCTGGTATTATACAACTTGGTGTATAATCCTTGTCTTGGTGTATGAATGATGAATTGAAAACGTTGCAGTTTGGTATATCATGTTAATCGTCTGTGAAGACTGAATAGTAAATGTTACGGAAAAAAAAGAGTTACGTTAGTCAGCATGACGATTTTCATCCACCCGTTGCGACGCCATTACCGCCGGCGCTCTCTCCAGAGCAGCCCTACTCAGACGTTTTCTACACTGTGTTTTCTCGACTTGATGTACTACCAAAATCGACAAAAACGCACTCACTGGGGCTCGACGGGTGTCGGGAAGGCTCGGAGACTGGTTATCTACTGTGGGTGGCGGGCGAGGTCATCGGAGTTCGTCGGGGACGGCGTTCCAGTCGCGGATCCTCGACTTGTTCTGGTCCGAGAGTCTCCCTGCATCACTGCGACACCGTGAGAGTGGGACGAGTCAGAGGGATGAAGTATGGGTTTCAACGACGGGGCGACGAAGAAGGGCAACGGCTGCTCATCGTGGTTCGTCGGAGTCACGGGTTCCGGAGCAAGAACATGACATGGACTGCCCTGGAGTGTTGGTAATGATCCTGCGAAGATCAGAGTGAAGTTAGCGAGGCTTAACGACGGATGGAACAGAGGTGTTGCACGCGGTGGCGGCTTACCGAAAGGCGGGGCGCGACGGCGGCTGACTCGGCGATTTAGGCGAGTGGGGGAGAGGGAGACAGGTCACGGTCGGTCTGGGGTTTATAGGGGAGCGGGCTCGAGTGATTCCTAGGGAGAAATGTGTGCTCAGGGCCCGATTTCGTCGGGGTGGTGGACGGCGAGGCGCGGCGGCAGTTGTGCGCGAGGAAGACAGAGCTGATAGGCGGGCTCCACGCGACAGAGAGAGAAGGAGAGAAGAGAAGGGCGCGGGTGAGCTGGGCCGGCCGGTTACGGCCCGATAAAAAGAAGTCGGACCACGCTGCTGGAAATGTTGGGTTTCCGTCCGATCACCGTTTCACATTCTTATTTTCTTTTTCTAATTCTATTTTGAATTCAAATGAATTTCTACCAAATTTAAGAATTCAGTTTCTCCACACATATGCACGCAATATGATGCAACTTACAATTTTAGGAAATTCACTTTCATCAATATTGAAATATTCTACGTATATATAATCCTTTTCTTTTCTTAAAATTACGGGTGTTACATAGTGCGTCCGCGCGGCTCGGCAGCGTCGTCTTGTCAGGTGGCTGCGGATAAGATAAAGGAGCGGCACGCGCGGAGGGGAGGGGGGGGGGGGGGGGGGGGGGGCGTGCGGCCGATCGGCGGTACAAGCATGGCTCCGGCAGCAATGGCCGCCCCCGTCGCTTCCGTCTCCACGCGGTCGGCCGGAATGGCCCCGGCGGCAGCTGCCTTCTTCCGCGGCGGCGACGTCTGCTCTGGTGCGAGGACCTGCTGCCTGCCCGCTCGCGGCTCCGGTACGAACGATTCATCCACTTGTTTTGGAGCAAGTGGCTAAGGTAATCTTCTTGCTTAACCCCCTCTGTTCTTCTCTCAGCCAAAATTATGCTGTCACCTAGAGAGCTGCGCGGATCGGTGAGGCAGCGGAGGCGTTTGGTGCCACGAAGCAGCACTTCAGATTCCCAAGTTACAAAACAGGAGAAGGTGAATCGCCCGATTGCTCAAACCTCAAATGATGCTATGAAATTGAAATAGTAAAAAACCCATGCCCGCTTTCGTTCGTTCACTGCAGGCGCCGTTCGGGTACACGAGGAAAGACGTGCTGCTCATCGGCGTCGGCGTGACGGTCTTCGGCGTCGGCCTCAAATCCGGGCTCGAGGTGAGGCGCCTCTGCTTCCTCCCGTGGCCACATCCTCCTCGTGGCTGTGGCTGACTTAACAAGCTAGTAGTACTCTTGTAAACGCTCGCTCACCTCGTCGAGGCCTCGCCAAACCCAAAACGACGCGTGTGCAGCTGCTGGGCGTTGACCCGCTGCAGGCCGGCAACGTGGTGCAGCTGCTGGTGGTGCTCGGGATGACGGTGGGGTGGATCTCCACCTACATGTTCCGGGTGGCCAACAAGGACATGACCTACGCGCATCAGCTCAGGGACTACGAGAAGCAAGTCATGGAGGTGAGTGAGTGAGTGAAAGCTCTCCCCGCCCAGACGGGTCTGTTGCTGGTTGCGGCTTTTGAGCTTGCACATCTGATCGGCCTCGTGTCTTTTGGTTGCAGAAACGCTTGGAGAGCCTCTCAGAGGCTGAGCTGCAGGCCCTGCTGGAGCAGGTGGAGGAAGAGAAGCAGCGCATGCCGGCGGTCCCGGATGAGCCTAATGCTATTACCTTCAACAAGAAATGAGGAGGAACGGTCTGCCAGCTCGATTTGTTAAGCTCCCAACTAGACACTAGTGCCGTCAAAAACATGAAGTCATCATCCACTAATGTCATCCTGTGGGAGATGTAAAGAAAAGCAATGCGTACTAATTACGGATTCTGATGCAGTTATATATTATGCCTCTGGATATAAACAACGGTGTTGTTACTGTCGGTGTGCTAGCATTTTGGCGGACTTAAGGATAACTTATTTTGATGCTCTATGGGGTCTATTTGCTCGCGTTGTGATCGAGATGGCTCTACCAGTATCAAGGAAGATATGTCAGTTTTTAACTAACCAACGTAATATAAAAACAAACAAACAGAGTAATTTTTATGCCGTGGCAGCGTACAGGTTTCATACGAACGAATATAATACCGAGTACCGGTTCATACATCACCATGACTGTTGCAAAACTAGTAGTACATAGTTGATCCATTCAGAATCATCCAAGTCTTTCCCTGGGAGAGATTTGTCCAAAGAACGAGTTCATCAATTGGGCCTAGTGAGTGACGCCCCAAACCAAGCCCAATAAGGCCCATCTCATCCAGTCGTGGATAAGATAAAAGAAGCGCCAGGGGGAGGGGCTAGTCCGCAGCACCCGTGACTGCTCCGACCATGGCGCTCGCGCTGGCCTCTCCAATGGCGTCCCTCTCCCTCCACTCCGGGAGGATCTCGGCGGCGGCTATCAGCGGCGCAGCCCGATCTTGCAGGGCGGTGCCGATGGGAGCCTCCGCCTCCCCGTTCCTCCGCAGCTCCTTCGTCTCGTCCTCCTCCACCTCGTCCGCCGCCTCCACCTCCCCCGCCTCGCTCGCGGCTGCGGTCTCGGCGTCGCTGGCATTCACGTCCTCGTCGTCGTTCGGCGGTGAGAACAAAATTTACCTCTCGTGCCTGGTTTCCTGATGTTCCCTACAGTAGCGTGTCTATTTTGAGCCGCTTTTATGTTGGGGGAATGGACGGGGGCGTTGAGGGGCAGTTGCTTGCTCATACTCACATGGGAAATTAGCGGATTTGGAGTTCACACTTTGGTGCACTGTTTGGTGGTACTATTTTTGCGTAATAGTCTAATTTGTGTTTTCCTAAGCTTCCAGTCCAAGTTGTGATTCAAAATTCAGTGGTCGTACCATGAAGGTGGAATGTATGTGACAGAGTTGATTAATCTAAAATGGTGAACGGAAGAAAGAATTAGGGACGTTTTTTTACGTGGGAAAAACAAAAATATACGGTATTCTAGTCTATCGTATAATAATATTGAAATCGGCTAGATGGTTTACACAGATGGTTTTGTGAAATATGAAATTCTGTATCCTGGAGTTACAGGCTCTGTGCAATCTTGTGACCACTCACGGATCGACAAATTTTGCTGAAGTAGTTTGAATGTGAGAGAAAGTTAACTTGTGCGAGTAGAGCTAGTAGTATGTCGTTTTCTGAATTGAAATGGACCATAATCACATTTGATTATATCACTGATCAGATTGGGTGTTGTAAAGTTATGCAACGGAGCTCATATAGAAGTTAATATTTGTATTCATCTTCCAGTAGCATCTTGTAAACTGTAGACTGAACTATGTGTATCTTCTGACCTGAATCATATGGACATGGTAAAAATCTTAGAAAACAGCTGTGTAAAACTGTTATTCTGCTTTGCTTGAGTAAGAATCTGCTTTTAAGAAGCAGCTGCACAGGACTGAACTATTAACTAACATAACAGAATAAATCATATAACGCTGTTGAACAAACACTATCAAGAAACTTGACCCCAAGAATCATGCTCAAATAACACTTTAATCAAATCAAATTCTCCACACCTAAAACAAGCACAACAGTGTTGGGATATGAACCACTTGACATCAAAGTGATTATTCATTCTTATTTGAACATTGTGTATGCCAGGTTCATCTTTGGGGATTCAGTTCAGCTACAGCAGAGTAACAACTCGAAGATCTCGTGGTCTGCAGATCAGGGCTGGGAAGGCTGCTCTGTGCTTGACCAAGAGGTCAAGATCTAGGAAGTCACTTGCCCGTACACATGGTTTTCGCAGGAGGATGCGTACTACTTCAGGGAGAAGGGTCCTAAAGCGTAGGCGTGACAAAGGCAGGAAGGTTCTCTGTACAAAGACAAATTCAAACAGTGGGAAGAAGCGAATGTTCTGATTGCACCGCAATTTGAGGTGCTTCCAACTGTAAGTGTACTTTCTACATCCGATGTTCTGAGCAGTCATCTTTCTGTAACAATCATGTAGCATCCCCATTATGTTATTTTGGTTAATACATCTGAGTCACCTTCTCAGCACAGATTTAAGTTACCTATTTTTCGGTTGTTGTGGTCATTAGTCCCTGTTTTGTGAGAATACATATTGTACTTGATCTGTATCCAAGGTTTCCTTTGGTGCGTGAATGAGATTTCAGTATTTAATGGCTCACTATGTTGAAGGGACTGAACTCATGTCCGGTAGAATAGAGCTGGTACCTTGCTAATTTAAATTTATCACCATTGTTGTTTTATTTAGCCCATTGAATTCTACTTGCTACGACATGCACTAAATGCGTCTCTTCTGTGCCATATGATTAGTATAGCCTTCTTTGCAAGACAATAACTTCCCAAATCCGGCGATTCGGACATCCATGAGGTAGCTGCTGCTGCTGCTCCTCCTCCTACTGGCGATTGGGCAGTCCATGAGTCGGTTGCTGGTTTGCTGCTTCTCCTTCCTGCGAATCTCCCTTTGACGGCAGGTTTTCTCTCCGCATCATCCACCGGAACGCCCCCCACGAGTTTACTTGGATATCCCACTGGCACCACTGTGGACTTGTTTAGAGATGAGATCAGAATGGCCTCGTCACCTGAGCTGGCCGGGGCCTCATCCAGCGAGAAGATGCTCGTGCCATACTTGTACCGTTGACCGCACGGCGCGGGCAGCTCTGAGCCCATCCACCTGACGTACCCGTAGCTGTATCCACCGGCTGCCGCGCGTCCTGCGATCTGATAGGCTCTCTTGGAGATGCTATAACAGCACAAATGAGATTTGTCTGGCGCCAGTCTCCAGAGACCAAAGCCCAACGCTAAAACGGCAGCCGGTTTGTTTTGGGAGATCAGAGAATCCTATCTTTTCCTCGGGGGATTACTTGAAGAGCACACCCACCTCGATCTATATGAGATCCCTACGGCTCACAATGCTATTACTCGTTCGCTATCCAAATGTCACTTCGAGTTAGTTGGGCTCAGGTATGTCGTCCTCTAAGCTTTGGTGGGCTCGGTGTCTCCGACCTTGAGCGATTCAGTAGAGCGTTGAGACTGCGATAGCTATGGTTGGAGTGGCGGCGGCCTGAGCGTGCTTGTCAAGGCATGGAGCTACCGGTTGATGCATCTGACCAAAATTTGTTTGTCGTCGCCACTTCTGTTACTGTGAGAGATGGCCAGCGTGCCAAATTCTGGCTCTCAAGTTGGTTGCAGGGGCAGGCTCCGGCCCTATTATTTCCGGAACTATACAAAGTCAGCCAAGTTAAACAAAGGTCAATCGTACAAGCAATACGAAACTCAAACTGGATGCATGACGTCGCCACAGGGATCTCGGTGGAGCATCTGGTGCCATTTCTAAGACTATGGACATTGGTTGAAGAAGCGAGGGCATCCTTCGATCCACATAGGCCTGATGCGATCCATTGGCGATTAACGTCAAATGGAGAATACTCATCACACTCTGCGTACCATATCCAGTTTGAAGGAGGTACACAATCCTTGTTTCCGATAAAGGTATGGAAGGTTTGGGCACTGGTGAGGTATAAGTCCTTCATGTGGTTGCTGTTACAAAATCGCATTTGGACGTCAGGCAGGTTGCAACTCAGGGGGTGGCCCAACAATTACTTTTGGCCAATGTGTTACCGTAATCTTGAGACTGCTCTACACCTATATTGTGAATGTGCGATGGCGAGGGAGATCTAGAAGAGGGTGAGCACTTGGGTGGCGGTGGATCGGCTTCACCCATCCAATTGGGAACCAGCTCCATCACTCATGGACTGGTTCACTAACATGGCTCTACATCAACTGTAGCAAGGAATAAAGGTATACGATCGTTGATTATTGCGGTTATATGGGCCATCTGGCGGGAAAGGAATAATCGAATTTTCTAAAACGAAGAGCTCTCCCTTGAAATCATCTTGTTGCGATTGAGAGATGAACTGAAGATGTGATGTCTAGCTGGTTGTAAGCATTTAGCTGTAGTGTTGGCAGAATGTAATGTCGCGTTGTAACCTCGTTGTCTTTTGGTTTCACATCCTGTATGGCCTGTAAAAACCTTCTTTTCGGCTTAATTTAAAGTGCCAATTCTGGCTTTCGAAAAAAAAGATTGTGCATATTCCGTCAAGAAAGTGAAATTAGCACCGCAACGCCTGTTCATCTAAGTTCGGATCTCAATCTCATATACTGCTCTACACCTATATTGTGAATGTGCGATGGCGAGGAAGATCTAGAAGAGGGTGAGCACTTAGGTGGCGGTGGATCGGCTTCACCCATCCAATTGGGAACCAGCTCCATCACTCATGGACTGGTTCACTAACATTGGCTCTACATCGACTGTAGCAAGGAATAAAAGTATCCGATCGTTGATTATTGCTGTTATATGGGCCATCTGGTGGGAAAGGAATAATCGAATTTTCTAAAACGAAGAGCTCTCCCTTGAAGTCATCTTGTTGCGGTTGAGAGATGAACTGAAGATGTGATGCCTAGCTGGTTGTAAGCATTTAGCTGTAGTGTTGGTAGAATGTAATGTCGTATTGTAACCTCGTTGTCTTTTGGTTTCGCATCCTGTATGGCCTGTAAAAGCCTTCTTTTCGGCTTAATTTAAAGTGCCAATTCTGGCTTTCGAAAAAAAAGATTGTGCATATTCCGTCAAGAAAGTGAAATTAGCACCGCAACGCCTGTTCATCTAAGTTCGAATGTCAATCTCATAAACTGCTCTACACCTATATTGTGAATGTGCGATGGCGAGGAAGATCTAGAAGAGGGTGAGCACTTAGGTGGCGGTGGATCGGCTTCACCCATCCAATTGGGAACCAGCTCCATCACTCATGGACTGGTTCACTAACATTGGCTCTACATCGACTGTAGCAAGGAATAAAAGTATCCGATCGTTGATTATTGCTGTTATATGGGCCATCTGGTGGGAAAGGAATAATCGAATTTTCTAAAACGAAGAGCTCTCCCTTGAAGTCATCTTGTTGCGGTTGAGAGATGAACTGAAGATGTGATGCCTAGCTGGTTGTAAGCATTTAGCTGTAGTGTTGGTAGAATGTAATGTCGTATTGTAACCTCGTTGTCTTTTGGTTTCGCATCCTGTATGGCCTGTAAAAGCCTTCTTTTCGGCTTAATTTAAAGTGCCAATTCTGGCTTTCGAAAAAAAAGATTGTGCATATTCCGTCAAGAAAGTGAAATTAGCACCGCAACGCCTGTTCATCTAAGTTCGAATGTCAATCTCATAAACTGCTCTACACCTATATTGTGAATGTGCGATGGCGAGGGAGATCTAGAAGAGGGTGAGCACTTAGGTGGCGGTGGATCGGCTTCACCCATCCAATTGGGAACCAGCTCCATCACTCATGGACTGGTTCACTAACATTGGCTCTACATCGACTGTAGCAAGGAATAAAGGTATACGATTGTTGATTATTGCGGTTATATGGGCCATCTGGCGGGAAAGGAATAATCGAATTTTGTAAAACTAAGAGCTCTCACTTGAAGTCATCTTGTTGCGGTTGAGAGATGAACTGAAGATGTGATGTCTAGCTGGTTGTAAGCATTTAGCTGTAGTGTTGGCAGAATGTAATGTCGCGTTGTAACCTCGTTGTCTTTTGATTTCGCATCCTGTATGGCTTGTAAAAACCTTCTTTTCGGCTTAATTTAAAGTGCCAATTCTGGCTTTCGAAAAAAAAGATTGTGCATATTCCGTCAAGAAAGTGAAATTAGCACCGCAACGCATGTTCATCTAAGTTCGGATCTCAATCTCATATATTAGATCGGCCGGAAACTCTCAGTGCCCCTGCCATGGAGGGTGAACAACAACACGAATCGATGCTGGTAACAGCTAACGAAATGGCAACGTTTTAGCCCCCACGCTGCCTACTCCGTCCTCCTGTTCACTTGCATCGGCAGGCCGCCTTTCATCCGCAGCGTCAGCGAGAGAACGAGCCCGGGCCTCTCCTCGCCGCCGAGGAATCGCAAGCTGAACTTCTCGAACACGCACGCGACGATGGACTTCATCTGGGTGTAGGCCATTTCCTTGCCCAGGCACATCCTGGGCCCGGCGTGGAAGACCGGGTACTTGAACGGGTTCTCCGGCCGGAACGCGCCGTCCTCTCCGAGCCACCGCTCCGGCCTGAACTCCTCGCAGTCCTTGCCCCATACGTCCTCCACCCGCGCCATGGCGTACGCGGAGTAGGTCGTCAGCCACCCTCTCCCGACGAACGTGCTGTCCGGCAGGAAGTCGTCCTCCTTGCAGCTGTGCGTGTCCATGGCCACCGGCGGGTACAGCCTCATGGACTCCGTGATGGCTGCGTGGAGGTAGTGCATGTCGCGCAGCTCGTCGAAGCTGAACGTCGACGACGCGGAGCGCGTGCTTCCCCGATCCCGGCCAGACGCGCGCACCGAGCGGACCTCGCGAACGATCCTGTCCTCCACGTCGGGCCGGGTGGAGACGAGCCAGAGGAACCAGGTCAGCGCCGACGACGTCGTGTCGCGCCCGGCGAGGAGGAAGTTGGTGACCACGTCGCGGAGGCCCTCGTCGCTGTGCTCGCCGGCCGCGGCGAAGCGCGACAGGAAGTCGTCCCTGCAAGCCAGGCCGGCCTCGCCCCTCTCCCTGCGCTCGCGGACGATCCTGTCGGCGTAGCCGTGGATGGTGCCGAGCGCCTCGCGCATCCGCCGCTCGGGCTCCAAGCCGAGCAGCCTCTTGAGGCGCCACAGCGACTTGACCGGCGACATGAACCGGGCCATGATGGCGTTCTGTGCGTCGTTGAAGGCGCGCATAAACTCGGCGCTCTCCGCCGCGGCCATGCTCTCCTCAGCGAGGCACGCCGGGTCCTCGTCGAAGGCCACGCGGCAGATGTTGTCGAAGGCGAAGCGCTCGAGCACGTCCTGCACGTCCAGCGTCCGTCCGTCGCGCTCCGCCCGGTCCAGCAGCGGCAGCAGCCGCTCGACGACCTCGAACCGGACGGCGTTGACGACGAATTCCCTGAGCGAGCGCTTGCTGAACTCGTAGCTGGCGGCCTTACGCTGCCACAGCCACTGTTCCCCGTCGGAGTTGAAGATGCCATGTCCAAGAAAGTCCTCGATCATGGACACCGTGGGCTGGCCCTTGGGGTAGTTCAAGAAGTTGGTCTTGAGGATGTGCTCGACGTTGGCCGGGTAGGCGGTGATGGCGCCGCCGGTGAGGCCGGGCGCCTTGAAGGAGATGGTGTGCGTGGGGTCGCGCTTGATGATGTCCGTGGACCAGTCGAGGAAGCGGTCCTGGTTCTTGATGAAGTGCGGGAGCGTGCCGAGGAGCGGGTAGTGCTTGAGGCCATGGGCGCGAGGCTGCTTGTTGGGGTCCTGGCGCAGGTAGAGCAAGCAGTAGAGCAAAGGGAGAAGAGGAAGGAGCAGGACGAGCTGGAGAGCAGAGGATGCGGTCAGGGAGAGTTCCATGGCGATTTGGATGTGGCTGGCAAGTGGCTGGTGAGTGGAGCATGTGATCCGTGTCGATGCGCTTGAGGAACAAGAGGCCAAGTTCTCATTTTATACGGGGTGAGGTGGAGTCGTCCTGTTGCGCTGGGTTGACGGGTTTCGAAAAAACAGCTTGTGATAAAATTCGTGACTATTGGCTGTCTTAATAAAACGCGGGCTGATCTGGAGTCGAGTTTAGAATTCATTTGGTCCTATATGTAACCTCGATCGAGTCCGGCTTTGTTAAAACTCCTATAAGCTTGAGATCGAAGTCGGTAAAGCTCGTTTAAACAGTTCGGTTTGGTTAAACCTTGTAAAAACTCGAGTTCAGACTTTGACAGATTTATCTAAACAACAACAACAACAATATTCAGAAAAAAAAACAATAATAAGCAATGTGCATAATATTTTAACAAGACGAAAGTAACTGAGATAGTCATCGGTTTAAGTTCGTGAGTAGTGGTAGAAGTAGAAAGATGAAACAATTTAAAAAAATGACGGATCAAGGATAAACGAGCCTTGTCGAGCTATTCGAGTTTGAACTCATCAGACTCACGAGCTTTGAATTAAGTTCGAGTTTGACTTGTTTATCTTTTGAAGCGAGCTTGAATCAAGTTTTTAATAAATGGAACTTAAGTAGATCAGAACCCCAAGCTTCATTGACAATGCTACTATGACCTCAAGCCAAACCCCACAAATTTCTATGATTGTAAATGTATATTCGCACCGGCAACTGTTGGAGACCAGAGATCCAACGGTTGTCTGTCGTGTCCAACTATTTATTTCAAAATATTTTCATATTTCAACATCTTTGTGATTATATTAACAATTCAAGGCTAATGATACGTGCGGTAGGAAGATAATTATAGTAAATAGTTCTAAGTTTAAAATATAAATATTGAGCCTAATACTTGGATATAAATTTAATAGAAACAAGCACGAATAGTTAATTTTCCTTTAAGTTATTACATATTGGATCCCAACGGGTACCTACGAGTGAAATGTAAAACTCACACCCGACCTATTCTTATTGCAGGCACCTGACTTGGTAGACACGCGAATAGAATTTTGCACCGGTATCCATCGCGTGTAAGATCCATTGGGACCCGACCCAATGGGATATAGTATAGTGTAATGCGTGTGAAGATGTACTAGAGCAAAAAAAGTCAAAATTAATAAATTACTGGAACTTGTTGGATACTTAGTGAGACTTGAGTTGTTGCCAGATCTGACCTGGATGGATTTAATAATTGACGAAATTATTGGCGACAAGAGGACGAATGCTATTAGAATATGCTTGGTTCGGTTCAGACTTGTCTTGCGGATCAAGGCCCATAGCAAGTTTCTGATCAAGGTCTCCATGTCGATCGAGCGAGTCATCAAATTGCCCTGAAGTTTTGACATAGTATATAGCTTCTGCCTTCTTGTTTTCTTTCGGAGGCCGGCTGACCATGCCAATCCGAGTACGACCTATGCATGATAATCTCAGGAATGCATGGTCCAGCACCGATGGATGAAGGTGCACTGGTCTCGATACGGCTATCGATCGACCTTGCTGTGGAGAGCTTGTTGCATGCATGAAATATAATGCTGGCGTCCAAGGTCATAAATGAGGATTATGCAGAGGACACCGACCTCAACAGCCCCACAGGTATATCTGTCTCCGTAGGTGTCTCCATGCAAAGCACAGTTGACACTACCGCTACTCTGTTGGTGGTGATCGACGATGGGCCGGGGTTGTTTGGAGTCAAGACGACCCGACGATCCGATCGAGGATCACGGTGAGGCGGCAACTGACCCTCCACTTGGCCTCATTCCTGAAGTCAATGGAGTGGCGGCGGGCGACGAGCCCGCCCCCGCTCGGCCCGAGGCCGTGGAGTCGGCAACAGTCGAGTCGTCCAAGGGTAGTAGCGCTTCAGTTGGCGGTCATTTGCTTCTGATCCCGGCGAATGGTTCCCCGGCCTATCATGGCGCGCCTTACAACCGCGAGCGCGCTGCTTGGGGTGCAGGACACCGTGCCTGCCTGTCGGTAGAAAATTGAAGTTCATTGGGCTAGAGTTATTCACCTCTCACGTATTGAAATATAACAATAAATTTTATCAATGCATAATATTTACATCTTTTGTTTCCCTGTATCATCAACGATGTAGCTGAAACTATATAAAATGTCAACGTTACGTGCGGGCATGCATACGTGAAAAGTTTATTCCATTTTCTAAAAAAGTATAAAAGCCTGTAAATTCTTATATTGAGAAAAGTATATATAACAACAAATTTTATCATGCATAATTCTAGTATCTTTTATTTTTCTATATCATCGGTGATGTAGCTGAAACTATATAATAATGTTAATGTTGTGTACAGACATAGAATATAAAGATGGGAAGTTTTATTCTATTTTCTTTAAAAATTTAAAAAAACCCTGCAAAGTCTTCTGTTGAGAACGAATCGTGTCATCACAAGTAAGCAGCGATTGGATGGGCCGAGCTAAAGTAGACGTAGCACCTCTGGCGTTCACATCCTCTGCATGGTAGTACAAAATCAGAGAGTTGTACTGTAGCTTGAATTAACTCCATTTTCAACCTTCGGATCAGATTTTAACAGAGCTGATTAAATGCTATAGTACACATGAACAGTAGGAAATGAAAACCAGATTACTGTCGCTATAAATTAATTGCTACTGTTTACAATACTTACAGCAGACTACTGTTTATCCTCTCTCATTTTACTGTACCAGCTGCTGCAGTTTTCTGCATTGGTTGAACCAATGCAGAGGATTTGCATCCAGCACCTCTGAAGCTAATAAAAAAAGAGCATAGCGAAATGGGTTTGAGAATTATCTCCGAACCCAGAGCAGGCATTAATTTTGTGGTCCAAACCGTCATCTTAATGAAGCCCAGGTAATTGGCTTCTCCGCTATGCTACGCCGTTATCCGAATGAAGCCCATGTAATGCAAAGAGGTGCTTCGCGTACGATGGACTCTTCCCCAAATTCTGAACGTGAAACAAAAACCGCCCCCTCTCCTCCCCCTCACTGCCAGGAGAACCCCACACGTCGGTTCCCTCTACCCTAACCGCAGCCCCCCTTCTCTCTCTTCTCCCGGTCGCCGTTATCACATGTGAGGAAAACAAACGGCACATGGCCGAATTCCCGCGCCTCCTCCGCAACCGGCGCCCTCACAACCGCCGCCGCTTCCTCCTCTATAAAACCAGCCCAACCCCGGCCGAAACCCCCGCAGAAACCGCCCCATTCCCTCCCGATTAGAAAAACCACCCCAAACTCGAATTCTTCGAAAACACTCAGAAATCCTTGGTTCTAGCGGTCCCTACACCCTCCCACGGCCTCCAGAACAAGTTCCCGACGAAATTCTCTGAAGGAGCACGGCTGGTAAGCGCTGCCGACGAAGATCGCCGGAGTTTCTCACTGTCGCCGTCGATCACGCATCTCCGGCCAATCCCGGTCTCCAAAAACCCTCTAGGTGAGTTTCTCATCCTCCTCTCTTTCTTCTGGTACCGAGAGATCAAAGATTGGTAGAGAATTCGATGAAAACAGAGAATTCCGGCCACCGCCGCCGCTAGCCGGCGATCGCGCGGCCGCCGGACGCGAGGGAGACGAATATAAGGCGACGTGGCCGCTTCTGTCGCGTCAGATCTGAGCCAACGGCTCAGACTAGAACATGCATACCAGTTCGGTATAATTAAATCTGGACCGTCGATCTCAGATCCAACGGCCCACGTTCAATATAGTTATAACCGTTGGGATTTTCACATAAGGGCCCCTGGAGATTTAAATAACTAGGAAATAGCCCATGTGATTTACAGAATCAACCCTAGGCTTATAGAAAATTAGAAATTTAATATGAATTAACCAATTAGCCCCTGTGCATTTTAGAAATTGGTAAAATAGTTATGTATATGCAGTTTAAACCCTAGAAAGTTGGTAAATATTACAAATTGGCCCAAATCAGTTTAAAAGTTGTTTTTAATTCTGTAATTAATCAAAATAGACTAAATGATTTCTGAAAAATGTTAGAAATTTATTAAAAGCACTGTTAAAACATTCTGAACAGGATAAAAATTCTGAAATTAAAAATAATAGTTTACAAAGGCTGAAATTTTTTATATAGTGACAAATTAATTCTGAAAATCAAAATAAAAATCACATATATTCCAGAAAATTGTAGAAATTTATTAAAAGGTGTAAGATTATTCTGTTATCATATTTTTGTACATGTATAATTTCTGTATCCCAGAATAATTATTTAAATGGCTGAAAATGCATTTTTAGGTATTAAATAAATGCTGAAATATAGATACAAATATTATATAATGAAGGAAAATTATGAAAACTGTTCCAAATACATAAATAAGTTCTGAAATGTAGAAAATAGTAATGTGCGTTCTGAAAATGATTATAGTAATAATTTAAATGACTTTTAGGATTTAATTAATTATAAAAAGTAAAATATATACACATAAAATGCTAGAAATTAGTAATATCACTATAAAATTAGAAAATGTGTATTTTAGCTATAACAAAGATAAAGTAGAAAGATATAGATGCCCATTTGAAACTATTTTTATTTCAAACCACATGAAATGACATGAAATCAATAGGTGCACGTGTGTAATCAAACATATATGATTGAAATGCATTGCTAAGATTCTTATGGCATGTTTGGCATTGTTTTGTGTGCATATTGTATGGATAGAACCAACCCAAGAACTATTTCATAATCTTCAAGAGCAAGAGTTTGAAGTGAATCACCCTTCATTTAAAGGCAAGTGTTCCTTGACCACTTTGTTCCTATTCTAGGATGAATGGTTAGATTATTTGCATGATGTCTTGAATATTAAACCCAGTGTAGGATGTTTTCCTAGTTTCATTCATTTATCATTTCTTGCAAAACCATGAAGGGAATTAGATAGGATTTGAGGATTATCATTTTATGTGCTTAGCTATGCTTAGAACTTTAGAAATCAATGAAACATAGATGTTGTTAGTCTTGTGGATTATATGAAAGACACAAGTATGTGTCATGAGAACACGCTGCTCAAGATCCACAATTCACCAGCATGGAGGTCTACCATGGCAGAGGCTGAGAAGGATGCCACTTGGGAGGCGATCACTTGCTAGAGCTACACCAACCGTGACCGCCTTGAGAGGACTCAATACATGTACACCCCTCGGCGGCAAAGTGGAAGTGTCGTATTCAACTACGAGCCGATCCGTGAAGATTGCAACATAGTGCAGATGGATGTGAGCCTCGAGGTAGGAGTGGACGTCAGCACCAGGCTATAGAACTGTCAGTAGGAACTTCAGGACGTGCGTGACGTTCTGAAGAAGACGGAGGCCCTAATGCATGGACTAATAAGGATGAGGGATGGAGAGATCAGTGATCTCTATATTTTAGATGGAGACACTTGGACCCCGGACTCTCCAGACCGTAGGGCAGCTAAACACCCTCATGCTTCACCACCACCTGAGGCCTCCACAGCTGAGTCAGAGGCTAGCACACCCGATGGTGATGGCGAGGACCCACAGGAGAATGCACAGAACCCAGGGGACAACTAGGATAGGTGTCCTTGCTCATGTAATGTCTCGTGTAGTACGTATGTATGGTATTGTATTGACTAGTGTGTAATGGTTGATTATTGTACTTGTTTAGGTTGATGATACAATGTGTTGTTAGTGTATGAACGTGAGTTGTGAAAGCCATAGGCTTATGTTCACAACCTCGTTAGTGTATGTACATACCTATTAATGAATATAAACGCTTAGTTTGCCTCAACCATGATCATTTAATGAACGAAGTAAAAACTTTTGTAACTCTTGTGTAGAACTGATGGAGTATATACACAACATAATATACTTAAGAGAGCATATATATACATTAAGTTTAAACATAGTCTTTCACAATAGATGGCAGGAAGAAGGAGACGCAACGAAGGGAACAACAACAATGAGGCCGCAGAGTTTCCTTTATCTGGATGGCAGCCAAGAGTTGCACGCAGAGCTAATGGAGAGATGATCCAACAAATGATGAACATGCAGAACCAACTCATTCAAAACTTGACACAAGTGGTGGCCAACATGCAACAACCTCAACCACAAATTCAAAATGCACCACGTCAATCCAAGTTGAGTGAGTTCCTGAGCACCCAACCACCAAGGTTTGACAATGCTATAGAGCCATTAGAAGCTGATGATTGGCTCAAGAATGTTGAGAACAAGTTGCAGATCATACGATGCCAAGGGCGTGAGAAGGTACTCTTTGCTTCTCACCAACTATATGGATCTGCAGCACATTGGTGGACGGCATATAAGAGAGCTCATGAGGATCCAGAGAGTATTTCATAGAATGAGTTCAAACTTGTCTTCCGTAACCACTAAGTACCAACAGGGGAAATAAAGAATAAACGAAAGGAATTTCTCAATCTAAAACAAGGAGGCATGTCCGTACGTGAGTATCTTACCAAGTTCACTCAGCTCTCCCGCTATGCTCCAGGGGATATTGACACTGATGAAAAGAAGCAAGACTGCTTTATAGAAGATTTGAACTCAGAAATACAATAAGCCATGTCCTCTAGTGACTATGAAAGTTTTCAGAAACTTATCAACAATGCTTTCATAGTGGAAAGAAAGAGACAGGAGTTAGTTGAAGAGCGAAAGAGGAAAATGAATTGGCAAGGACAATCTTCTAGCAGCAATAGTCGGCCTCGTTTCTCATCACCGCCAATGGGAGCAATGAACCGACCTATAGCTCCCGATGAGTTCCAAAGGAACTACAACCCCGCTGCTAGGAATCCAACTTTTCAACCACAACAACAGCGACAACAAGTGCAGCAACAACGTCCTGCCTTTCAACCTCGTCCTGCAAGGTCAAGCCCTCCAATTGCACAACAAGGCAATAAGGCTCAACTAAATAAGGTCACAGAACAATGCTACAACTGTGGAGAAACAGGACACTATGCCAACCGGTGTCCAAACAAGAAGCCACCACAACAACAGAATCTTGTACGTGGCAAGGTGAACCATGTGACCATGGAGGAAGCACAAGAGGCACGAGATGTGGTTATTGGTATGTTCTCTGCCAATACTTATCCTGCTACGATTTTGTTTGACTCTAGTGCAACACACTCATTCATAGACAAGGAATTTATAACCAAGCACAAATTACCAATTATATCTATGAATCGAGTGTTAGTAGTGAATTCTCCTGGAGGAGAAATAAAGACAAAAAAATATGTCCCAAGGTAAAGCTAGGAGTTAATGGAGTAGAATTCCTTGCAAATCTCATTGTAATAGAATCACAAGGGATAGATATCATCTTGGGAATGGACTGGTTAACCAAGTACAAAGGAGTTATAAATTGTTCAACGAGAACGGTGGAACTAACGCATACGGATGGAATAAAGGTTGAGTTCACATCTATTCAAGTACCCTCTGGAAATGTTCAACTCAACAAGACCGAAGTAGTTATTGAAGATATAAAAGTTGTCAATGAATTTCCAGATGTGTTTCTCGAGGAGTTACCAGGTATGCCACCGGATCGAGAAGTAGAATTCATTATAGAATTAGTACCTGGTACTGCTCCCATATATAAAAGACCATATCGGATGGATACCCAACAGCTAGCAGAACTCAAGGATCATATCCGAGAGTTATCGGAGAAAGGGTATATCCGTCCTAGTTCCTCACCATGGGGAGCTCCGGTGATATTTGTACCAAAGAAAGATGGGACCAAGAGGTTGTGTGTAGATTACCGTGCCCTCAATGAGGTGACGATAAAAACAAGTACCCTTTACCTCGTATTGAGGACTTATTTGATCAATTAAAAAGTGCATGTGTATTCTCCAAGATTCACTTCCGTTCCGGATATCATCAACTAAAGATAAGAGAATCGGATATTCCGAAGACAACATTTGTTTCTAGATATGGACTGTATGAATATACAGTTATTCCTTCTGGACTAACAAATGCTCCGGCATATTTCATGTACCTTATGAATAAGGTATTCATGAAATACTTGGACAAGTTTGTAGTAGTGTTCATTGATGATATCCTCACATACTCAAAGAATGAGAAAGAACATGAAGAACACCTGAGAATAGTATTACAAAAGCTAAGAGAAAATCAACTTTATGCCAAATTTAGTAAGTGTGAATTTTGGCTTAAGAAAGTTGCTTTTCTGGGACATATTATCTCCGAAGGAGGAATATCTGTAGACCTAGAAAAGATATCTGGTGTTCAAAAGTGGAAAACACTGGAGAATGTCGGAGAAATCCGAAGCTTCCTAGGATTGGCAGGCTATTGTCGAAGGTTTATTGAAGTATTTTCAAAAATGGCCAAGCCACTCACAAAGATGTTGGAAAAAGGAGTTACATTTATATGGTCTCAAGAATGTGAATCAAGCTTTCAAGAATTAAAGAAGAAGTTAACAATTGCCCCAGTTTTGGTTATGCTAGATATGGAGAAATCATTCTCTGTCTATTGTGATGCTTCAGGACAAGGGTTAGGATGTGTGCTTATGCAAGAAGGGCATGTTATTGCCTATGCTTCCCGAAAACTTCGAAAGCATGAGAAGAACTATTCTACCCATGATCTAGAGTTGGCAACAGTTGTACATGTATTGAAGTTGTGGAGACATTATCTAATGGGTAAAAGAACCGAAATCTATACCGATCATAAGAGTTTGAAATATATTTTCACTCAACCAGATCTCAACCTTCGGCAAAGAAGATGGTTGGAGTTCATTAACGATTTTGATGTGGGAATCAATTACCATTCTGGAAAAGCTAATTTGGTTGCAGATGCCTTGAGCAGAAAGACACATGTTAACAATGAGAGATCTACAACCCCAACTTTGTGAAGAGTTCGCAAGACTCAACTTATGCTTGGTGAATCACACAGAAGCCATAGCAATGGAAGTTGACTCAACTCTAGAACAGGATATACGAGATGGTCAAAAAATGATGAAAATATCAAAGAAATTAAGAAGTTGATCAAAGAAAACAAAGCCCCGGGATTTAGAGAAGATGAGCATGGTGTATGGCATGGTAAAAGAATATGTGTGCGAGATATAAAAGACATAAAGATGTTAGTTCTAAAAGAGGCTCATGATTCAGATTATTCTATCCATCCCGGAAGTACAAAGATGTATCATGATCTTAAGACAAGGTATTGGTGGTACAGAATAAAAAGAGATGTTGCAGAGCATGTGGCATTGTGTGACACATGTCAACTAGTCAAAGCAGAACACCAAAGGCCTGCAGGGCTATTACAACCACTAAAGATACGTGAATGGAAGTGGGAAGAAATTGGGATGGACTTTATAGTGGGTTTGCCCAGGACAGAAACAGGGTATGACTCAATATGGGTGATAGTGGATAGACTGACCAAAGTTGCTCCCTTCATTCCACTGAAAGAAAATTATAACGGTTCCAAATTAGCAGAACTGTATATGTCAAGAATAGTCTGTGTACATGGGGTACCCAAAAAGATAGTATCAGATAGAGGTACACAGTTCACTTCAAGATTTTGCCAGAAATTACATGAGTCCAGGGAACTCGATTAAATTTCAGTTCTGCATATCATCCACAAACTAAAGGGCAGACCGAGAGAACCAACCAAATTCTTGATGATATGCTCAGAGCTTGTGCACTCAAAAATAGTAGGAGTTGGGATAAGAATTTACCATATGTAGAATTCTCCTACAATAACAGTTACCAAGCTAGTATGAAGATGTCCCCATTTGAGACTTTATATGGAAGAAGATGTAGAACTCCACTATTTTGGGATCAAATAGGTGAAAATAAGGTGTTTGGACCTAAAGTACTAAAAGATGCAAAAAAGAATGTAAGAGAAATCCGTAATAATTTAAAGATAGCTTAAACAAGACAAAAGAGTTATGTGGACACAAGACGAAGAGAACTAGTCTTCAAGGTGGGAGACTACGTGTATCTCAAAGTGTCACCAATGCGTGGACTTAAGAGATTTAAATTAAGAGGGAAGCTAGCACCTTGGTATATCGGACCATTCAAGATACTGGAACTCAAAGGAGAGGTAGCTTATCAGTTAGAGTTACCCTCTCGGTTGTCGGATGTACATGATGTGTTCCATGATCGCAACTCAAGAAGTGTTTAAGAACACTAGAGGAACAACTACCAATGGATGAGTTGGATGTACAAGAAGATCTTTCATATACCGAATACCCTATCAAAATCCTTGACACAATAGAAAAGGTTACGAGAAATAAAAGAGTTCGTATGTGTAAGGTTCAGTGGAAACATCATTCAGAAGCAGAAGTTACATGGGAAAGAGAAGACAAACTCAAATAACAATTTCCTAATCTATTTTCTTTGTAAGATTCCAATCTCGAGGACGAGATTTTTCTTAAGGGGGTAGAATTGTAACGTCCCCAAATTCTGAACGTGAAACAAAAAACGCCCCCTCTCCTCCCCCTCATTGCCAGGAGAACCCCACACGTCGGTTCCCTCTACCCTAACCGCAGCCTCCCCCTTCTCTCTCTTCTCCCCGTCGCCGTTATCACATGTGAGGAAAACAAACGGCACATGGCCGAATTCCCACGCCTCCTCTGCAACCGGCACCCTCACAACCGCCGCCGCTTCCTCCTCTATAAAACCAGCCCAACCCCGGCCGAAACCCCCGCAGAAACCGCCCCATTCCCTCCCGATTGGAAAAACCACCCCAAACTCGAATTCTTCGAAAACACTCGGAAATCCTCGGTTCTAGCGGTCCCTACACCCTCCCACGGCCTCCAGAACAAGTTCCCGACGAAATTCTCTAAAGGAGCACGGCTGGGAAGCGCTGCCGACGAAGATCGCCGGATTTTCTCATTGTCATCGTCGATCACGCATCTCCGGCCAATCCCTGTCTCCAAAAACCCCCTAGGTGAGTTCCCCATCCTCCTCTCTTTCTTCTGGTACCGAGAGATCAAAGATTGAATTCGATAAAAACAGAGAATTCCGGCCACTGCCGCCGCTCGCGGGCGATCGCGCGGCCGCCGGACGCGAGGGAGACGAGTATAAGGCGACGTGGCCGCTTCTAGCGCGTCAAATCTGAGCTAACGGCTTAGATTAGAACATGCATACCGGTTCGGTATAATTAAATCTGCGCCGTCGATCTCAGATCCAACGGCCGACGTTCAATATAGTTATAACCGTTGGGATTTTCACAAAAGGGCTCCTGGAGATTTAAATAACTAGGAAACACCCCTGTGATTTACAAAATCAACCCTAGTCTTATAGAAAATTGGAAATTTAATATGAATTAACCAATTAGCCCTTGTGCATTTTAGAAATTGGTAAAATAGTTATGTATATGCAGTTTGAACCCTAGAAAGTTGGTAAATATTATAAATTCGCCCAAATCAGTTTAAAAGTTGTTTTTAATTCTGTAATTAATAAAAATAGACTAAATAATTTCTGAAAAATGTTAGAAATTTATTAAAAGCACTGTTAAAACATTCTGAACAGGATAAAAATTCTGAAATTAAAAATAATAGTTTACAAAGGCTGAAATTATTTATATAGTGACAAATTAATTATGAAAATCAAAATAAAAATCACATATATTCTAGAAAAATTGTAGAAATTTATTAAAAGGTGTAAGATTATTCTGTTATCATATTTTTGTACACGTATAATTTCTGTAGCCCAGAATAATTATTTAAATGGCTGAAAATGCATTTTTAGGTATTAAATAAATGCTGAAATATAGATAAAAATATTATATAATAAAGGAAAATTATAGAAATTGTTCCAAATACATAAATAGGTTCTGAAATGTAGAAAATAGTAATGTGAGTTCTGAAAATGATTATAGTAATAATTTAAATGACTTTTAGGATTTAATTAATTATAAAAATTAACATATATACACATAAAGTGCTAGAAATTAGTAATATCACTATAAAATTAGAAAATGAGTATTTTAGCTATAACAAAGATAAAGTAGAAAGATATAGATGCCCATTTGAAACTATTTTTATTTCAAACCACATGAAATGACATGAAATCAATAGGTGCATGTGTGTAACCAAACATATATGATTGAAATGCATTGCTAAGATTCTTATGGCATGTTTGGCATTCTTTTGTGTGCATATGTATGGATAGAACCAACCCAAGAACTATTTCATAATCTTCAAGAGCAAGAGTTTGAAGTGAATCACCCTTCATTCAAAGGCAAGTGTTCCTTGACCACTTTGTTCCTATTCTAGAATGAATAGTTAGATTATTTGCATGATGTCTTCAATATTAAACCCAGTGTAGGATGTTTCCCTAGTTTCATTCATTTATCATTCCTTGCAAAACCATGAAGGGAATTAGATAGGATTTGAGGGTTATCATTTTATGTGCTTAGCTATGCTTAGAACTTTAGAAATCAATGAAACATAGATGTTGTTAGTCTTGTGGATTATATGAAAGACACAAGTATGTGTCATGTTGTTATAAATCTAGACAGACTGGTTGTTTTGGTTGGTGCTTCGTGCACGAGACTCGGGTTAGTGATAGTGCCTGTCTTAGATTCTAAGGACCGGTTCATGGAACAGTTAACCCGACTTTACAGTGCCGCCACAAGACTGAGATGAGGCAGCTTGGCCAATTAATTAGGAGTTTGCCGGTATAGTATGAGTGTTTGGATGGTGCGGAGAATGGGAGTCCATTTTTGACTGCCCTGGGAACTGCAAGGCTCAAGAGGGGGCTTCTGCAGGGGAGGGTTTACTCCCAGGAACTGCAGCGGTGAAACCTCAGTGGGCTTGTACTTGCCGGTAGACCCTTTGTAAAGGCCATGTAGTGATCTCATGATTGCACACCAAAGGAAGTGTGTAATGTGGCTTGCAACTACGGATATCAAGGAGGTTTCTTAGTCCACCTGGCAACAGGGGATGAAATCACTACTTGTGGATAAAGTGGTACAATCTCTGCAGAGAACCAAACTATCATGATAGTCGTGCTCACGGTCAAGAGCGGCTTGGACTTGTCCATGATTAGAGAAACATGGATATGGGTTGAAAGAGGTTGTTGGGTGGTGTAACCTAACACTAATGATTTAATTATGAAGTTGGTTGGATTATCACTTAGTAAGATAGGTTGCTATTCAAAGCTAAGACTTAGGATTAATGCATAGTGCGTAACCATGTTAGCCTTCCCTTGCTATTAGCCTTCATAACATTCTTTTCTACACTTGCTGAGTACCTTTGGTACTCAAACTTGCTTTTGTTGGACATCATATTGCTGCTCAGGTGCAAATGAAGATGTAGACTTCGATGAGGAGGACTTCGATCCTGAGGAGTTGTTCTAGGTTGGCGAAACCCCCGGGCAATGCCTGTGGAACTGGAGCATCCACGCTATAGTCTTTCGCTGATATGTTATAGTGTAGTAGAACTTTTATTTGGTATTTCATGTACTATGACGTAATATACGTTGAACTTGAATTATAATATAATGATATTACACTCTTGTCGGCACATGTATGAGTCAATTGATCCTGGCATACATGTGAGAATACGCTCGGGTGTTCCCTATGGAAAACCAGGTGTGACAGTGTCTGTGCGACTGGAGTGCAACCAGAGTTGCCGCCGCCGCTGCCTCTTTGTTCTGAGCTAATGCATCATGAGCTGGTAAGATAACTCAAGTCTTACTCGAGTATACCACTGAACTCGTACGTAAGGCAGCTCTGTAACGCAAAGAGAGTGCGCCTGCCATCGCATTTCAAAAAAATGGGGAAAAAGACCTGGCCGTATCCTGACCCAAGAGACAAAAGGTAATCATCTCACGCGGATATATATATCTCCCAGCATTGGTTTGTCAGACATTGAGGGAGAGGAGATGCATGCTTGCTGCACCGCCAGCATCTTCAATCCTGTGCTGCCTCATGTAGTGCTTTCATCACAAAGGTAGTAGCATGCCTGCACGATTAGACGCCCTAACGCATTACTCTGATATCGTTTTCTTTGGGTGCGCGGATGCATGGAGCATTACATCTAGACGATCGACGAGATAGGAACGGCGAAGGTGATGGCAATTGGCACTTGCCTTTCACTTGTGCACAGAGGATCGGGACAAGGGGTTTAAGTGAGTTGCCATCCATTAGGTGCATGATCCTTTGATATCCTGGTCCGGCCGGACTGATTTAAGTCTGAATTGGAGAGCGTCTTGCTAGGGCCGCATTCGTCACTTGTCGTTGTGCGTTCCTATCCACAACCGATTACAGGCTCTCTTGCTACGATGAGAGAGAGAGAGACACACAGAGAGAGAGAGAGACGCGAGCAGGTGCTTCTTTACTGGTACTGGTTTTGCTTGTGCACTGATGAGATCGATAAGATATGCTAACCATCATCTCTGTGGTGTCGGATAAAAAATATTCGGGGATTTTCATCTATCGTTACCCTCAATACCGGGAACCCCGCGCGCAGGAGAAAACCGTCTAAGGACCTCACCCCCTCCGCACGGGAGAGCTCCGAGGGCGCCACGTGTCCAGCAGGGCCGGGCTTCACCTCTCCTCCGAGGCGAGCCCTGGGCCTGCCGCGTGGCCAGCAATGCCGCGCTGCACACCCCGGCTCAGTAGGCAGCAGGAGTAAAGGTACGTCGTGCCCTGTCAGACCAAGGCATTCAAGACCCGCGCCTTCCTAAGACGTGGAGGCGCGGCGCACGCCTGTCAAGAGGCACTATGACCAGTCACGTCACAGTCAAGACAGACGTACCATGTTAGAAGCTGGTGACTAATAAATACAGCGACAAGACAATGCCCTGCCGTCCCTGCCATCATCAACCACACGGCTAGCTTGCGGCACGGGTAGGACGGCAGGACGACGACCAAGAAGTCATCGCCAGGACACAGCTACCAGCATCCACTGCAAGACATGGTAGATGGCAGAAAATCACCCCGGGGCCCACCTTGTAAGCCGCCCGAGCCTTGAAGTATAAAAGGCTCGGGTAGAAAACGTTGTAAAGAGTTCGACCATCCCAGGGTTCGAATCCCTCAACATTCGGCTCCTAGGCTAGACATTTTCCAGAACACCAAGCTTAGAACTCCGGTTCTAAGCTCCGAGCAATACAACTCCCGTGGACGTAGGGTTTTACGCTCCGGCTGCCCGAACCACGTAAAAATCCTTGTGTCAATCCTCTCACAACCAACGTGACCTCTCGAGAGGACTAGCCCCTCCGAAAAAAGAACCTCCGCGGGCTGCTCCTGAAGCAGGCCCGGGAGAAGTGTCGACAGAACACTTCGACATTTGGCGCGCCAAGAAGCGGGCTTTTCTCTCTCGAGACGGGTCTGCGCCAACAAAGATGATCAAGCTTCCGCCAGCGGTAAGCTCTTCGCGCCCTCGTTCCTAGCGAACGATGACCAGTGAGCGTCGGACTCCAACAACGCGGACTCCTATAGCCTCAAGATCCGCTGCGACGCAGAGTGCAACTCAAGCAAGTGCACTAGCTGCTGCACGAGCGCTCCTGCGCAATCCGCCCGCTGCGGACGCTCCCCAGGGGGCCACCAAGCAGTGGATCCACGACGTCGACCACCTCGTCACTGCTGCCTTCAACCCCCCGCTGCGACGGAGAGGATGCCTCGGTCAACCAGATATGTCGCTGTCGCGCACGCCAATGGTTGACAGACAGACTCCCGTTCTACGAGGCTCTCAACGGCAGACCTGAGGATAGAGCTGGAGCGACGTCGCTTGGGAGAAGATGCTCGTGTGACCATCGAGCGGCAGCGGCAAAGGCGTCGCAACCACGAGGCCGACTACAGCGTGTCGATTGCCTCAACTCAACCTGTGCCTCAGACGTTTGCCATGCGACCTCCACCCCAGACGTACGCCCACGCAGCATATGCAGCAGCCATATGCCCTGCAGTCGGCGCCCCGGTATATGTGCACCATTGCCCATGTCGGAGTACATCGTGCCAGCAGCGGACCAGGGGTTCGTGACACCAAGATCCGCAGCAGCAGGGACGTGGTGTGCGGCCGTGGCGCCACACCTCCACTTCGCAGTGTGGCCACGCAAGTTCCGGCCACACCTGCCTGAGAAGTACGACGGAAGCGTCAACCCCGCAGAGTTCCTGCAGATTTATTCCACTGTCGTCCTCGTGGCAGGAGGGGATGAGGTCATCATGGCCAACTACTTCCCCGTCGCCTTGACCGCCCCAGCACGGTCATGGCTCATGAACCTATCCCAAGGTTCCATAACTTCCTGGGGGGAGCTATGCCGACAGTTCACGACGAACTTCAGCAGCTCCTACACACGTCCGACACGGAGCTGGATCTCCACGCTGTGCGACAACAACTGGGGGGAATCACTGCGCTCCTTCATCCAGCGATTCTCCCAAGTGTGGAACACCATCTTTCACATCCAGAACGCATCAGTCGTGGTCGCATTTCGATAGGGTGTGAGGGACAAGAAGATGCTCGAGAAGTTGGCCACCAGGGAGGTGCGAGACGTATCAAAGCTCTTCAGCCTTGCGAACAAGTGCGTCAGAGCAGCAGAAGGGCATAACTGGCACTCTCGGCCAGACTCCGAAGCAGGAGGGCAGTCCGGAGCTCCTGTTGCTGCAGCCGCAACACCCGACGGAGCTCGGGGGTCGCGCCCTGACAAGATACCACTACATTCTCCCGAGTCACGCAGTCCAGAGCCAAGCACTAGCTGACTTCGTGGCCGACTAGACGCCATCCAACCGGTTAAGAGATGCAAGGCGTGCCAGATCCATGCCGAGCATATCCACACACCGGTGCACACGCACATCCTGGGGCCCTGCCCTAGAGCCGTCGGGGGATACCGACTTCTCTACGTCGGGGGCCAGCCGGACATCCCCGAGCTGGGTGACGGGAATCACCCTTCTTCATGGTATGCGGGGCCAAAGCCGTGCTTCCCCTCGAGATTACCATGCCCCCCCCCCCCCCCCGTGTTCGAGCGTACGACGAAGCCACGCAGGACCAGCTCCTGCGTGAGGACATCTACCTCGTCGACGAGGCAAGATAGCAAGCAACGCTTCGAAGCGCACGATACCGGAAGACGCTCTGGCGCTACCACGAGAGGCTCGTGCGTGGGAGCTCAAGACAGGCGCTCCTGCGCTACCTCCGTAAGTTCTACCCCTAGAGCAGTGGTAGGACAGGTTTATTCTTTCTGTAGCAGATCCCATAGAGCCCAGGAGCAATGCTCGGAGCAACCAAGCCCAAGGGTGGTCCAGGACTGCGTCCGGTTTAGTTTGGTCCTGTACCCTAAGCGCGTAGGCCCTGCCCCCCTTCACAGTGGGGCGGGTCGTTGCCTCCATGTACGACCTGTCTTCCTCCTATGGACTTACATGAATGAAAAGAACCCTGTCCTACCACGCCTACCTATATGTTCATTTAAATTACACATTAATTTTTATGATCACCTCCCCGTGCTCTAGACAGTGTACGCCCATCGTACACTCGGCTCTCCTTTCCCACTCTCATGCCTAGTCAGCATTTGCCATCCTGCCGAAGGCAGTCGTGCTTGAAGTACCTGCCAAAGGCCCGGGGGCCTCTCGGACCTCCCTCTGTTAGGGTCCTGTGACGCCAATTGGTATCCTACAAGAAAGACCTACGCCAGAGTGGGAGGTCCAGGGTGTGCAGCCTGCTTTGTCTGGTCCTGTACCTAAAGCGTGCGCACTCTGCCCCCGAAAGGTCCAGGGTGTGCAGCTTGCTTTGCCTGGTCCTGTACCCAAAGCATGCGCACTCTGCCTCCCCAGCGCTACGGTCTAGTACTAGGGGCCGGACGGGTACACCCTGACCAAGGAGGGAGCCGGACCTCCGGTACCGAGTGCACTGAATTACCTAAGCCCCGTATACCGGCCCAGGACAGTAAGCCAAATAGGACTAAGAGACAGGGAAGGAAAGACCTCTAGGCAGGATTACCGTTTCCTACTCAGTACCGGACCTCATCCCCTCAGCAGGGGTGACCTAAGATGTCGGACCTCTCCCTCTCCTCAGAGGCGAGCTCCGAAGCCGGACCAGTCCCTCTCCTCAGAGGCGAGCTCCGATAACGAACCACACCCCCTCCACAGGGGTGAGCTCCGAAGCCGGTCGTCACCCCCTCCGCAGGGGTGAGCACCGAAGCCGGACCTCTCCCTCTCCTCAGAGGCGAGCTCCGATCCCGGACCTCACCCCCCGCAGGGGTGAGCACCGAAGCCAGACCTTGCGCCCTACACTGGGCTGAGGTTCGAAGCCGAACAACACCCCCTCCGCAGGGGTGAGCTCCGAAGCCGGTCGTCACCCCTTCCACAGGGCTGAGCACCGAAGCCGGACCTTGCGCCCTCCACTGGGATGAGGTCCGAAGCCGGACAACACCCCCTCCGCAGGCGTGAGCTCCGAAGCCGGACAACACCCCCTCCGTAGGGGTGAGCTCCGAAGCCAGTCGTCACCCCCTCCGCAGGGGTGAGCACTGAAGCCGGACCTTGCGCCCTCCATTGGGCTGAGGTCCGAAGCCGGACAACACCCCCTCCGCACGGGTGAGCTCCGAAGCCGGTCATCACCCCCTCCACAGGGGTGAGCATGTGTGTTGATTGTAGAGCCATCAATAACATTACTATTTGTTATCGCTATCCTATTCCTAGATTGGATGACATGCTTGATGAGTTGAGTAGTTCTGTTATTTTCTCCAAGATTGATTTGCGTAGTGGGTATCATCAGATTCGTATGGCTTTAGGTGATGAATGGAAATCTGCTTTTAAAACTAAATTCGGACTTTATGAATGGTTAGTCATGCTATTTGGTTTAACTAATGCGCCCATCACTTTCATGAGGTTGATAAATGAGGTTTTACGTGCTTTCATTGGTAAATTTGTGGTGGTTTACTTTGATGATATCCTTATTTACAGCAAGTCATATGATGAGCATCTTGAACATTTGTGTGCTGTTTTTAATGTCTTACGCGATGCACGTTTATATGGTAACCTTGAGAAGTGCACCTTTTGCACCGATTGTGTGTATTTTCTTGGGTATGTTGTTACTTCGCAGGGCATTGAGGTGGACGAGGCAAAGATTGTTGCCATCACGAGCTGGCCACTTCCGACTACGGTCAAACAAGTTCGGAGTTTTCTTGGTCTCGCATGTTTCTACCGGCGTTTCGTGCGGGATTTCAACATCATTGCGGCACCTCTCCATGAGTTGACAAAGCATGGAGTGTCGTTTTGATGGGGACCAGCACAACAACAAGCTTTTGATGTTCTCAAGTCGAAGCTCACACAAGCACCATTGCTGCAGCTTCCTGATTTTGAGAAGACATTCGAGCTTGAATGTGACGCGAGCAGCATTGGCATTGGAGGAGTGCTAATTCAAGGAGGTAAACATGTTGCCTTCTTTAGTGAAAAATTGCATGGGCCTTCGCTGAATTATTCTACATATGACAAAGAACTTTATGCTTTAGTGCGTGTCTTGCAAACTTGGCAACATTACCTATGGTCTAAAGAATTTGTCATACATTCAGATCATGAGTCTTTGAAGTATCTTAAAGGACAAGCTAATTTGAACAAACGTCATGCTAAATGGATTGAGTTCATAGAATCATTTCCTTACATCATTAAACATAAGAAAGGGAAAGACAATGTGATTGTCGATGCTTTATCTAGACGTTATACCATACTATCCCAACTTTCTCATAAAATCTTTGGTTTGGAAACCATAAAGAGGTTATATGCTACTGATTTGGACTTCAAAGATGCCTTTCAAAATTGTGGAGAGGGAAGAACGTGGCAAAAATTCCTGCTGCGTGAAGGCCTTCTCTACCGTGCTAACAAGCTGTGTGTTCCAGCTAGCTCCGTTCGTCTTTTTTTGTTGCAGGAAGCGCATGGAGGTGGTTTGATGGGACATTTTGGTGTTAAAAAGACAAAGGATGTGTTGGCCGCTCACTTCTTTTGGCCACGAATGAGGCGTGATGTGGAGCGCTACGTTTCACGTTGCACGACATGCAACAAAGCAAAGTCTCAACTTAACCACATGGTCTTTATATGCCTCTTCCGGTTCCTAGTGCACCTTGGGAGGATATTTCTATTGACTTTGTTTTAGGATTGCCTAGAACAAAGAGGAGGAGGGATAGTGTCTTTGTGGTTGTTGATCGTTTCTCTAAAATGGCTTATTTTATACCCTACCATAAAATTGATAATGCTTCACATGTTGCTGATTTGTTCTTTAATGAGGTTGTGTGTTTGCATGGTGTTCCCAATACTATTGTTTCTGATAGGGATGCTAAGTTTTTAAGCTACTTTTGGAGAACTTTATGGTATAAATTGGGAACAAAGTTGTTGTTTTCTACTATTTGTCATCCACAGACTGATGGGTAAATGGAGGTAGTTAATCGTACCTTATCTACTATGTTACGGGTTGTTTTGAAAGACAATTTGAGGTTGTGGGAGGAGTGTTTGCCACATATTGAGTTTGTTTATAACAGGTTTATTCACTCCATAACCAAGTTAAGTCCGTTTATGGTACTCTATGGTTTCAATCCTCGTGCTCCAATTGATTTGCTACCTTTACCACATACTGAAATTGTGAACTTAGATGCTACACAACGTTCTAAATTTATTCTTAAGTTGTATGAAACTACTAAGTTACAAATTGAAAAAATGAATGAGAAGTATCACATTGGTGCTAGTAAAGGTAGAAAGGAGGTAAAATTGGAACCCGGTGATTTGGTGTGGGTTCATTTGAGAAAAGATAGGTTCCTGGATTTGAGAAAGTCCAAACTCATGTCACATGCTGCTGGAATTTTAAGGTTCTTGGGAAGATAAATGACAATGCATATAAACTTGAGATTTAAGGAAGGCGTGTGAAGTTGTACTAGAGCAAAAAAAAGTCAAAATTAATAAATTACTAGAACTTGTTGGATACTTAATGTGACATGAGTTGTTGCCAGATCTGGCCTGGATGGATTTAACAATTGACAAAATTATTGGCGACAAGAGGACGAATGCTATTAGAATATGCTTGGTTTGGTTCAGACTTGTCTTGCGGATCAAGGCTAATTAATAGAAACTTTCTGATCAAGGTCTCCATGTCGATCGAGCGAGTCATCAAATTGCCCCGAAGTTTTGACATATATAGCTTCTGCCTTCTTGTTTTCTTTTGGAAGCCGGCTGACCATGCATGCCAATCTGAGTACGACCTCAGTATGCATGATAATATCAAGAATGCATGGTCCAGCACCAATGGATGAAGGTGCACTGGTCGATACGGCTACGATCGACCTTGCTGTGGAGAGCTTGTTGCATGAAATATAATGCTGGCGTCCAAGGTCATAAATGAGGATGATGCAGAGGACACCGACGTCAACAGCCCCACAGGTATATCTGTTTCCGTAGGTGTCTCCATGCAAAGCACAGTTGACACTACCGTTACTCTGTTGGTGGTGATCGACGACGGGGGTTGTGTTTGGAGTCAAGATGACCCGACGATCCGATCGAGGATGACGGTGAGGCGGCAACCGACCCTCCACTTGGGCTCATTCCTGAAGTCAATGGCGGAGTGGCGGCGGGCGACGAGCCCGCCCCCGCTCGGCCGGAGGCCGTGGAGTCGGCAACAGTCGAGTCGTCCAAGGGTAGTAGCGGGCCTGTCATGGCGCTTCTTCAACCGCGAGCGCGCTGCTTGGCGTGGCACCGTGACTGTGGGTAGAAAATCGAACTCCATTTACAGTTATTCACCTCTCACGTATTGAAATATAACAATAAATTTTATGAATGCATAATATTTACATCTTTTGTTTTCCTGTATCATCAACGATGTATCTGTAACTATATAAAATGTTAACGTTACGTGCGGACATGCATACGTGGAAAGTTTATTCTATTTTCTAAAAAAAATATAAAAACCCTGTAAATTCTTATGTTGAGAACAAGTATATATAACAACAAATTTTATCATGCATAATTCTAGTATCTTTTGTTTTTTCTATATCATCGGTGATGTAGCTGAAACTATATAATAATGTTAATGTTGTGTACAGACATAGAATACAAAGACGGGAAGTTTTATTCTATTTTCTTTAACAAAAATTAAAGAACCCTGCAAACTCTTCTGTTGAGAACGAATCGTGTCATCACAAGTAAGCAACGGTTGGATGGGCCGAGCTAAAGTAGACGTAGCACCTCTGAAGCTAATGAAAAAAAAGAAGAGCATAGCGAAGTGGATCTGAGCATTATCTCAGAACCCAGAGCAGGCATTAATTTTGTGGTCCAAACCGTCATCTTAATGAAGCCCAGGTAACTGGCTTCTCTGCTATGCTAGGACGTTCTCCGAATGAAGCCCAAGTAATGAGAAGAGGTGCTTCGCGTACACGATGGACTCGTGTGTCTCGGTGTCTGTGCGACTGGAGTGCAACCAGAGTTGCCGCCGCCGCTGCCTCTTTGTTCAGAGCTAGCGCATCATGAGCTGGTGAGATAACTCGAGTCTACCACTGAATTCGTACGTATAGCCAGCTCTGTAACGCAAAGACAGTGCGCCTGCCATCTCATTTCAAAAAAAAACGGGGAAAAAGACCTGGCCGTATCCTGACCCAAGAGACAAAAGGTATAATCATGTCACGCGGATATATATATCTTCCAGTATTGGTTTGTCAGACATCGAGGGAGAGGAGATGGAAAACCCTGCATGCTTGCTGCATCGCCAGCATCTTCAATCCCCCGCTGCCTCCTCTGATGCTTTCATCACAAAGGTAGTAGCATGCCTGCACGATTAGACATGGGGTTTAAGTGAGTTGCCATCCATTAGGTACATGATCCTTTGATATCCTGGTCCGGGCGGATTGATTTAAGTCCGAATCAGAGCGTCTGGCTAGTAGGGCCGCATTCGTCACTTGCCGCTGTGCGTTCCTATCCACAACCGATTGCAAGCTCTCTTGCCACGATGAGAGAGATAGAGAGAGAGAGAGAGAGAGAGAGAGAGAGAGAGAGAGAGACTGCTTTCGTGACGCGAGCAGGTTCAATTGCTCGTTGCCGTCCATGCCAACCGCATTCAAGACCTGCTTGGCATAGTTGCTCACCGTATCTTTCTTAAAATATTGGCAGTGTTCTTGCCTATGGCATCCGCAGGTCCACTTATTTTATTTTTTCATAAACGAGTTTCAAGTCAAATCTAGCTTCTCCTTCTATGTGTCCCTATAGAAATAGAAAGTAGAAAAAAAAAACTAAAAAGCGCGAGATCGAGCTCGGAAACGCGCGCAGCAAAAGCGAAAGCGAAAGCGATACCACAACCTAACCTCGACGGAAGTGTGTGCACTGTATCTGAACATGGATGCACCTCTGTCCATGGCTTCAAGCATGCAGTTCTCTCTCCATTATGGTTTCGAGAGTGCAAAAGCCAAGAAGAGAATTGCTGTAGAACAGCTAGTACCTACGCATGGGCTCAAATCGAACTCGAGATCATCGACCTGTTTACAGACTCCACCCATGCAGAGAACCATCATCAGATCCGGTACTAAAATATATATGGGCCACCATAGATCGCCGTCAAGCCTGCTAGCTCCTGCTTCTAGGTCGTTTCTGTTTGGAGGATGGTGAATGGGGATGCAGCTGCCCGCAGCCGTTTTGTGCGCGTGTTTTCCTTCTTCGTCGCGACGGTTGGGTTCGTAAACAAAAGCATATTAGTGCATGATACCTACCAGTGAAGTCCACGCATTCAGCATATATATTTCACTCCTTTGGAATGCAATGCTTTCCCCTTTAGATGTTGCCATGGAAATGTCTACATCTAGCTTTATGTTACTATATTGTTGACAACCAAACTTGGTCGATAGTGAGATGTATGAGACTAAGAATTAAATGTTTAATTTATATATAACATTTAGCATCAGGCATATTCTTGTGTATCTACATGTCTCTGCAGGTGTTATAAGCATGTTAAACCCATGTTTGAAGACTTTGGTATGATTTAGTTAAAGGCTTAAGGAGTCTATTGGAACAACATCAAGATGAAGTCAAATTACCTATTTAATTTTACCGTGATGAAGCCCTCATAGAAACGGTCAAAACGGATCTGCGTATTTCCTAATTTTAGAGTCTACATGCGAGATTTATTGCCACCGAAAGATGACTAGGTAAATCGGTCTGACCAATTTTTTGTAAATTGGTCAGGCTAGTTTGAGAAGAGTTATCAAAAGAAAAATCTAACACCAGCAATATGTAGCTTTCGTCGAGATGATTGAAATACGTAAGTGGTGGATCATTCAGTTTGGACTCCATATGTAAAAGTTATGGCCTTCGGAAGGTTCCAATCACTTTTTTTTTAGAAAAGAGGTTCCAATCACTTGAAAAAACCAATCATACCGATTTTGAGTTACGAGTTCTATTTTGACACGAAAGTTATAAGAGTTTTGACTCCTAACAGAGTAATTGTACCCCACTCCTATATATAATTATAAGGTTCACGACCGATTGTGATGAATACTAAATGAACAAAAACCAATCTACTTTACTTTTATCATGTTTTCTCTTTGCCCTACTTTTCCAACCTCTTCTTGTTGTCCACACGTCTTGATCTCCATGACCCGTGTGGCGTCCAAGGCTTGCTAGCCGACCTAAGTAAAATCAGCGACGCTCTCGCTCTGATAGGGTCCCTCCTAGACGAGAGATTGAAGCTAGTTGTTCTTGGTCATGTAAGTATGTTGCTTATCTTTCATCGGTTTGCTTCTAAACATGAAAGCTCATCAACAAATGCATAATATTTACCACCTTCCTAGACGACTCACCATAAAACCCATCTAGTCGATTTATCCAAATCGATTAAGTCAATCTCCCTAAACCGGTCAGACCCGAGAGGCTTGCATGCGATTAATCTGTTTTGCAAACCGAAGCTGTCGGCGTCTTTTTGTTTCTCCAGGTACAGTGCTCAGATGATTCAGCCCACAACCAGATCAAAAACTCAACGGAAGTCTAATGATCTCTTCTCACTGACAGCTGGGCCCGCACAGCCACCAACGAGGCACAGTCGCGGCAACTGGCCGACGTCTGCGCACAAACGGATCCAGCGTGGATGGGGGCCTGTGGCTTACTCGGAAGAATTAATATGATGAAATGCCCGAAATGCCCCTGCCACGAGCACATAAATAGAGCACGCACCCAGCACATTCTCTTCAGCTCAAGGCTTTGCCATTGCTCTTTGAGTTCTCTAGCTCTAGCTCGTATCGTAGCTATAGCTAGCTTACCCGGCCGGCCACTAATTTGCCGATCACCAAGCTAATTGCAGCTTTTTCTATCCGGAACTGATCATTCACCATGGGCTGCTGGGGTGATTTCTTCGAGAAGGCCAAGCCTTACATCGCCATGATCTGCCTGCAGTTCGGCTACGCCGGCATGAACGTGATCACCAAGGTCTCCCTCAACCATGGCATGAGCCACTACGTGCTCGTCGTCTACCGCCACGCCTTTGCCACCATCTCCATCGCGCCATTCGCCCTGGTCCTCGAGAGGTATAGCTCTCGATCTGCTGGTAATAAATTATAAATATGGAAGCACGATAAGCTAAATTTCTCTGTTACATGTGTGTGAGTAATTCGTCTGAAACTAATCATATATCGTGTCCCTTTTGAATGAAAAATGGCAGGAAGGTGAGACCCAAGATGACATGGTCTGTCTTCCTCCAGATCTTCGTACTGGCATTGCTCGGGTTAGTGCACGCTACGCAAAAATAAATTGTGTTGTCTCACACGTTATTTTTGCAGCTTAACAGAAAAACAGATCAGTGGGGACACTTTAATTAGTAGCTAGCTCGTACTGGCTAGCAGTGCCTCTAGTGGTAGTACGTCACGAAATATTTTGAGCTTTTTCTGAAGTATTGTGGATTTTACAGGCCTGTGATTGATCAGAACTTCTATTATGCCGGTCTGAAGTTCACCGGCCCAACCTTCGCGTGTGCCATGAGCAACATCCTGCCCGCCATGACATTCGTGATGGCAGTGATTTTCAGGTACGTACACAGCATGTAGAAATTGCGATGGACACTAGAGAGGAAAAAAAGAGAGACCTTTTTGGAACGCACACATTCAACGTGTTGTTTTGATACGCGTATTACAGGATGGAAAAGTTGGACCTGAAGAAGGTGAGGTGTCAGGCGAAGGTGGCCGGGACGCTGGTGACGGTGGCCGGCGCGATGATGATGACCCTGTACAAGGGCCCCCTCATGCAGATGGCGTGGACGAGCCACGTGCAGCCGCACGGCCACGGCTCGGACGAGGCGCCGGCGGTCGCCGCCATCGACCCCAGCGGCAGGGAGTGGTTCCTGGGCTCGCTCTTCGTCATCATCGCGACCCTGGCCTGGGCCTCGCTCTTCATCCTGCAGACGCACACCCTGAAGCAGTACTCGGCACCGCTCTCCCTCACCACCCTCATCTGCTTCGTCGGCACCCTGCAGGCCATCGTTGTCACCTTCGCCATGGAGCACCGCCCCTCCGCCTGGACCATCGGCTTCGACATGAACCTTCTCGCCGCCGCGTACGCCGTGAGTCTCGGACCGGCTGATCGACCTACCTATAGCTCCTTCAGTATGTTGTTCATGCATGCTAACAGAACATGCATGCATGCATCCGCAGGGCATTGTGACGTCGAGCATAGCTTACTACGTGCAAGGCCTGGTGATCCAGAAGACGGGGCCGGTGTTCGCGTCGGCGTTCAGCCCACTGATGATGATCATCGTGGCCGTCATGGGCTCCTTCATCCTCGCCGAGAGGCTATACCTCGGCGGCGTCCTCGGCGCCGTCCTTATCGTGATGGGGCTCTACTCGGTGCTCTGGGGCAAGTACAAGGAGACCCAGGAGAAGGACGAGGAGGCCATGGATCTGCCCGTGGCGTCCAAGACGAACGGAGTTTATGACGATGCCATTATCAAGGAGATCGCCGCTGCAGCTGCTGCTGTTGGAGGTGACTCGGACTGCAAGAAGTCAAATGGGGTGAAGTCATCCTCCAATGGGCACGGAGTTAGTGCAGTTTGATGCAATCTGCAAAATTACAGGTGTTCAGCAGCTGAGCGCTGCTGCTCGCTGGATGGAAGAGATGTTGTCCAAGTGCTAACTGTCTTGTCATATGCGTGTGCGTGTGCGTGTGTCCCTGAAATACGATTTGTATTACTGACGTGTCATGCATTAGGGTCAGATGATCGAGAGAATCTGCACCAGCTAGTAGCACTGCAGACTGCAGAGTGCCGAGTTGGAGGGGTGGAATAATTTTGTTCAGTACCCAAAATTTTGTTATTCCTTTATGTAACCTGATGAGTCTACAAGTATATTATCTTGTATTTTCGGCTTTTAAATAAAGCATTTCCTTATCTAAAAAAACATTCCTATTTCCTGGCTTTTCTTCTTTTGCTGTGCCCCGCAAGAGCATGAATCCATACATACGGACATTTTTTAAGGTAAATGAAGCTTCTATCTGAGGTGAAATATGCCCCGGCCTTTGCGTCTTGTTGGCGCAAACTTGGATGGTCTCTCGTGAAAGCTTTCGAGAATTAACTAGCTAAACTGTCCACTAGTTATGCAACTGGGCATTACCATACGAGAGTGCGGCTTCTATGAGATGTGAATTCCAGGTCCACTTGACTACACAACTCTAATAATTAAAATCAAAATTCAGTCACATTATGACCTTATATTTATAGTCTCTAACATGATTAAAAGGAGCTATAAAAATAGTCATATATGATGTCGATTGAATTGCAAACAGTTCAGTCGGCGTCATACAGAGGGAGTATATGTTTGCAGCAAATATCACACGGATTTTTTTTAACCGTCCTAGTGCTCACACAGGTTCGCGCATGAATGATATGCGAACAGTGTTCTGTTCCATTCCCCTGACGAGCCGAGTGTCCCTTTCGACATACACTGGTGGTGTACTTACGAAATGCATTGTGCAGAAAGCATGTGTATCGCGTACGTCACCCGAATTGAGTGGGGTTCATGGACGTGGATTCAGAATCCACTAGCTATATATATAGCTAGCAAGCACTAGCTACGATAGTATGGTGCACCTTGATTGCTCGCCGGCAAGTCGTAGCAAGAATTAAATATCGCTTTATTGCGTGAGAATTGAACCATAACTTTGCCTGTGTTTGCCATTCGGGCCGGAGTGGAATGATAGGACATGTGTCGTGCGCGCGTAGTTACATCTGATGGCTAATTCTGAGATGGAGTCCTTGAACGTTCGTTGGGATACTTGTCGCAAAGGCTGAAGCTCTCTCGAGACTTCGTGTGGTAGGATTTTGTGGCTGGCGCTTCATTGCCATTTTCATCAGAGAGCAATGGTACGACGGTTTTTACTGTTTATAAGCATTGCTCACTACAGGAAAACCTAATATTTTCGTCGGCTACAACTATTTTCGTGGGCTCTCACGAAAATAAAAACAATTTCGTGAGCTGGCCATGTGATATGAGTTGCTTTGACAAAATGATTGTATGAATAATGTGACATATGTTCGTTTATGTTATATTGTATGTGTACAATGTAATAATGGACAATATTGTTTCGACGACGTGATGCATTTCATAATATTGAGTTTGTTGCATTTGTTATTACGTGTTATGTGTGTTTGATTTGTTATTTTATGTGCTTGGAACTAAATAATATGTACCATTTTATTCTGTGTCAAATGTATTTTCGTGAGCTAGAAGTGGCCCACGAAAACAATGCAATATTATTTTCGTGGGCCACAGAAAGGCCCACGAAAATAGGGCAACATTATTTTCGTGGGCCAAGAAGAAGGCCCATGAAAATAACCAGACATTATTTTCGTGTGCCAAGAAGAAGGCCCACGAAAATAACCAGGCAGTATTTTCGTGGGCCACACTTTAGCCCACAAAAATAACATGACTTTATTTTCGTGGGCCGTACCCTGGCCCACGAAAATAACAGGACTATATTTTCGTGGGCCAGAAGGAGGCCCATGAAAATAGTAGATTATATTTTCGTGGGCCAGAAGGTGGCCCACGAAAATAACAGTACTTTATTTTTTATAGGCTATTTTTGGCCCACGAAAATAAATATCTTATTTTCGTGAGCCGTCGACAAAATTAAATTTATTTTCGACGGGTTATTTTCGTGGGCCACGTGCCCACGAAAATAAGTAAAAAACCCACGAAAATAATTATTTTCATGGGTTTTTGGTTATTTTCATGGGCCACCGGCCCACGAAAATATATCGTTTTCCTGTAGTGGCTTTACTATCATTTTTAGCCAAGGTAGATCTGCTACTCATCATATTCCAATATCTTGAAATAGTTATGAAAGTTGAAGCGTCTGCTAACTTTTAATTTGACAGGAAATTGAATCTTTGTGTGTGCACTTCGGTTTGTTAGAAAATATAATGCATAGTGGACTCGATTGTCCAACTCCACCCTGTCGTTGCTAATAATTGATTAGTGCACATGCGGATGGTTCGTATTGTTAATAATTTAACTACTGTGTGCCGCTTGGCCAAGTATAATTGCATGCAGAGATGCATGGATTTTTAGAATGGCAAATCACCTGCTGTTTCAGATAAGCGTGCGAAGTGATATGTCGTCAGACTGAGTTTCATCTCTTTACACACGGAACGAAAACCGAAGAAAAGATTTGGTGCCGCCCACATTTCTTAACGCTACACATACCTTATACCATCGGCTTTATTACCTTTATGATCGATCACTAATAACCATCTCGATTGTTACTAACTTTATTATCTTTGAGTGGAAGTACCATTACCAGAGAGTTAATCACCTGCATGCACGGAGACCACTTACTCCACACTTGCAGAGATGAGTATGGCCATAATGACCCTTGCGCCGACGTTTCTCCACATAACCCTGCCCGTTGCAGGGAGAAAAATCATAGTCTCACCCCTTTTATTTGTTGGCCAAAACAGATCGAGCTTCTTTCCACCGAACCTGAACTCCTTTGCGATGCTTACACACACATTTGTGCTTTACGCGTACAGTGCCTTGACGTGAACGTAAGCCTGGCCTGTGTGACCACTCCATGACGACGAGCTGCTCTAGCAGATTCCTACAAGGAGCCAACACACAGGCGTAGGCGTCGCTCTCTTGGGAGGAGGAAAATCATGAAAGCCACATTATATGGGACTCGTCAGAACGAAAAAAAAAAGCAGTGGGAACGAGTGCTTTCGTGCTTGTTTATTACATGCATGAGGCACAATAGGGCGCTAGTGGTTTGCTTAAGGTTTCCCTACTCAGATAGCACTGATGAACGACTGAAACGATCGAGGACGCAAGTTTAAAGCATATGGGTTTCTTTTCTGTTCCTTTTGATACATGCATAGAGAATAATCTGGTGGTGTTGGTTGTCTGGCGACGGAACTGAGTTGCGAGTTTCAGATGCAACAAGGAAAGATCCGGAGGTCATCAGGCTAAGCAACCCAAATTCATATTCTTTTCTTAACTTTTGTTGGGTCTCGATTTTTTATATCTACTGAAGGAGGATAGGCCTGCATGCGTTTTCTTTCTGTCAACTGTAGCTAGATCTAGTTTGCAAATGCTAGTTGTCTTAGTAAGGACCGGTACGATTAGGATATGTGTACCGGTGACTAATCTCGTCAAAATCAAAAGGTTTACAGTTCCTAATTAGCATATGGAACCCGGACGCGCGTGGCCCAGGCAGAGCCAACGTGAGTCAGTAAGAGAAGGTTTGCGTTGAGACTTTCTGTGTTTGGCCCATCAAGAACCCGGCCGGTATCATCGCATCAGACTTTTGAGTACGCTTCATCAAGACTACGGCATGGCTCCGATCGAAGAGGCACGCCGGACCTAGGAGAGTATATCATCGTCATCTACTACTACTACTACTGTAGTAGAGTGGCATAACGAACAAATTAAAATCCTCGTGGATTCGAGCGGACGGTGTCGTTGTTCCAGAAGTGATTCCTCCTTGCACCGCGACTGACTACTGGAGTAGTAGTAGTAGTAGGTGGTCGAAGCAGCCGTCCATCGTGATGCGACGGGGAGCAGTCTAATCTAAATTAACTCCGATCCCGACGCGCGGCATCGCGGCGACCCAATAGTGCGCCGCGCGCGGCCGGGGACGGGGGGAGCCAGGCAAATTAAAACGTACGTACTACGACACCACGTCCAGCCTCCCGTCGAAACCCCGTCAGATTTGCTGCGCCGCGCTAGTTTTGTAGCCGGGCCGCGAGGGAAGGCCGAACGGCGACCGCGGGCTCAAACAAACTGATGAATGATGGTGCACGCGCGCGCGCCACCCCACAGCAGTCAGCAGGCGTATAGAGGAAGCAATGACTTGGGACAGTAGATGTGCGCATCGTAGCAAGGGCACTTGATGCCCTTAAGGTCTGCGCACCACGGGAGGTCCCAAACGAGGACGGAGACGAAGGCGGGAGGAGGAGGAGGAGGCAATCTGGATAAGAAATCATCAGAGAGAGATGAGTTTTCCCCTTTCTTAAAGGGTTTTCCCTAGTCGGCCCATGAAGTTGGGCGGGCACAGAGGCCCATGAATCATTGGCGTCCTGGCGTACCTGGGCTGTTTTCTGCTTCCAGCTTGCGCCGTCGTCATGTCATCCAAAACCCACGCACCGCGTCGTCGAACGCAACCGAGCGCCCTCACGTCACGCCTCAGACCAAAGACCACGTTTCAAGTAATCAAAGTTGCTCCTTGTGTAGAGGACAGCAAGCGGTGTGTGTGAGGTCTGAACTCACAAAGACGGAAGACACCGAGCACTCAGTCAGTGTAGTCGTCGTCGTCGTCATCATTATCCCTAACCCGAAAGATTCCCACAGTCTCCACTTTAAAATGCCAGCCCGACCGCCACTAGTCCCCCCCCCCTTCTTGACTCTCTTTTCGCCCAAACAAACCGCTGCCATCCCTGGTAAGCCGAGCCACAAACTGGCCTCGCCCTGAACACTTCAGAGCACCAGGAACACTCACGGCCAGTCCCCGTCACGTCTCCACCCCGGAATCCGCATCCCCCGACGAACACCGATGAGCATCTCCGTCATTCTACGCTGTCCTGCGTCTCCAAGCCGTTCCCCCCCTCTCTAACTCGTTTCTCGGTGTCGTAGAGGCACTGGGAAACTCGCAGACGACCCCTTCGCTCCGTCGATCCGCGACCAAGACGCCGTCCCCGACGACCTCGCCCGCGCTTCACCATCGCGAGCACGACTCCGAACCATCCTTGCCTTCGTTGAGTCCTCTGGTGAGTGTGCCGTGTTTCATTCTCTTAATTTTGCCAGTTCAAGTTGGGTTTGGTAGTCCTTAGCGCCGGCTACAGAGACTCCGGCGAGCTCGCCGCCGTGTTCCGTCTTCAGCGGTGACCAGTAACGGTTAGATAAGATGTCAGGTCAGCCATTGGATCTGCTAGGTACGACCGAGATTAGATCAGGATAAGATGTCAACCATTGTTTGTATGTCTGCCCGTGACATGCGAACATGTCACATTCAAGGAGATAATGTGATCATGGACGAACATAATTGATGGTTCCAAAGTTCAAACAAACCATTAGGAGGACATAATTGATGCTGCAATACGAGAAATTTCATTATGAAAGTTGTAGGTCATACACCCCTTTTAAGAAGCATACTAGCACTGTTATTCGTGATATTACACAAAGCGAGCATGCTATGTCAGCTATACCCATACCAGCTCCTTATTCTGCAACTCATCGCACGCACAGGCACAACTGCACATCAAAGATAGATAATGAGATGTTCCTGCAAGAGTAATGTTATTTGTATATCGATATTCTGTATAGAAATTAAAAATGGTGATGGATGCTCTAGAATGAATGATGAGCACGCATCCCAGCAAGAAAAAGTACTGGCGGCTATGGAGAATAAGAAAAGCAAAAGGGCTAGCAAGCATCCCAGCAACAAAAAGTACTAGCTGCTACGGAGAATAACAGAAAAGCAAAAGGACAACGGAAACAAAGGGATTCCTTTCAGGACAATTTTTTGCAGATTTAGAATGGGAGCACTCGATCCCCATAAGGCTATTTATGAGTGACCACTAGGGAGGACAAGTTGAATTTTAAGATAATTATCTACAGCCTTTGTGCTTTAACCGAGGAGTAGGTACCACGCTGACTGAAATAGATGAAATTCGCCACAGGATAAAGCAGGAACATATCTTACCTTAAGCACTGGCACCTTCAGCAGGCTTGAATTCCTGCAGCTCCTTGAAGCCCTGCCATGGCTTCTCCCAGACCTTAGCTTCATAGAGCTTCTTGGCTTCCCCATCCTTCGCCTCAATTGTGAGGTAGTACATCGTGCCGGCAACGACTTGCTGCTTCACCTTTACAACCTTCTCAAACTGCAGCAGAGCATTCTGCACAGAGGAACGCTAAGGTTACCAATTCCTCATTCGTCGAGACATGACTAGTAGCTGAAGAGCAGCGATGGTTGACTAAAGCCTATCATGGTGCTCTTGATAGGGATCATCATCCAAAGCAAATTAGACGTCCCTCTACACATAACACGTGACTCACACGCCATCTGATTAGTGCATGGTCAAGAACCATTTGTAAGGTATGAATACACTTCGGTACTACAATCAAGACCACTGATCCATGGCAAACATAATACTTGCTTGTACACACACAGGGCAGTGAAAGTTCTAGATGAGTAGCGGAGATGTCTATTCGGTTGAAATTGAATATAAATCCAAACAGTCATATCAAATTATACGTCGCCAGACGGTTGACCCAAAGAAGAGGAAAGTTCAAACTGGATCTCTACCTCAACAACTAAACCTCCTTCCTCCTGAACCTGTGCACACAATTCAGGGAATCGACCTACATACTTTTCACGAAAAAAAAGTCTAGTTCAACAAAAACGAGCCCGCTACCATCCAGGGATCAAGTATGTGCCCTCGGCAGTAGGGCTGCAGAACGCAGATCCGACCGGGCCTTGCCGGTCGCAAAGGGGGGCGGGATCGGGGACTTACGGCCTTGTTGTTGTGCTCCTCGACGGCGAAGCGCGCGAGGTCGTCGACGTGGAGGTCGTTGTCGGTCCCGGCCGGCGCGTCCTTGACGCCGCCCACCATTGGCCCGCCGTCCGCCATGGCCGCCGCCGCCTCCTCCTGTCCTGCGCTCCGTGTGGACGACGCGACTAGGGCGAGCAGCGCGAGCAGGGCAGGCAGCAGACCGACGACTCGGTATTTCTGCTGCATCTGGGTGGGATGGATCGGGGCCGGATTTTATAGCGGTGGAGATGTTGGAGGAGGATATGGTCCGTCGAACCGAGAAGGGGAAAGGAGCGGAAGGGAAGCAGTTGAGGGGTTGGATATAGAGTAGTAGTTTTTTATCCGTTCCCACTTGCGCGTACCGCGTGTGACGTGCAGGGCCAATCTTGTCCAAGAAATTCCTTTGCAATCAAATATGATCCACGTCCAGGCCCGCGCCATCATCCGTGACACTCCACCACAGCTACCCTACTCTGCTTCTCCCATGGCATTGACTCCACCTTACCGGTCATACCAGAAGACAGACGCGGCCATCGTGATCGGCTCGGAGGATGTCGCGGCCTTTTGAGCTGGAGTTCGCGGTGGATATGCTCTATGAGACGCCGGCGCGCGGAGGGGCTGGATGCGTTGGCCAACCTGGTAGTGGTAGCAGAGCATACTGAAGATGGCTCCGACTCGCTTGCAAGTTGGGCCACAGCTAGCGTCGCGAGGACGTGACCTCCAAGGCCTCTTGTGTCAAGGGCCAAGACAATAAGCTGGACATCTCCTGGTGCTTCTGCTCATCTCTCGGCTACTCTCTATAGCTCTAACCTCCTCTCTGGTCCCGATTCACCTGCAGATTCCATGGGACGAGGCAATGCAGCTCAACTTAGGCACGCGGTGCAGTGCAGTTGACAACGAGCTGTCTCCTCTGCGCATGGCGCGGGTGCCCGCTGCGCCCCATGAACCATGAGTCCTCAGTATCCAACTTCACCGGAAGCTGGGGGCATCTGCTACAGCGCTTTGCTGCCCCGCGCCTTCTCAGTGATCATGCTACCCCAAGCTTCTTCTCAAGTCGTATCCTTTTTGCACACCTCACATTGATGGATGCCTACCTGTCACTGTAGTAGCTATTTTTGTCCTAACTCTGTTTCGTGACCGTGGTCATGTTTTTTTTTTGTTGCCTTGCAATGTAACGCGAAAACATCAATGGAGCAGTACTAAGTTTGGTTATGGATAGAGCATTAAGAATTTGCTCCTGGAGTGTTGAGGCTTAAATGGTGTGCACAAATGTGGCCTCGTCATGACGAATCTGCTCTCCTCCTGGGCCGACATTGTATTGTATTGCTCCTGGAAACCAATCTGTCTAACCAGTATTAAAATCTACACCTTCCTTCAATGTAACCTCTCGACATGTATATATAACTCCATTCCTTCCATGGGCGCCTCCATGTTTTGTTTCAATGGTATAGAGTATGATTGCAAACAATCTGATAGCTTGGTAGAATGCTTTCAGTAGATGAGTCGCTGGTCCTAGGTTCGAACTTACGATTTTCACCTAGCGGTCGAGATTGTCGGGGTCTGACACTCGCATTGTGAGTTTGGGTGGAAACCACAAAAGAGAGCCGCAACCATCACTGTGCCGACGATAAAATATACATTAAAAATATATGCCGACGATACTACACAGCAACCATCTTTATTCAATCTTGCATGCACACAAAAAAGAGAGCCTGTAACCACAAAAGAGCAACTACATCCCTTCAACGATTAGTCTCTATAAGCACCGACAAGTTCAATAAGAACTTGATTGGCAGTATAAAACGTAGAGAGAGAGGTCATCTAAATTTCACAAAGACAATCATGCTTGTTGAAATCTAGCCTGCTACGGAGCATATTTATGGTTCTCTTGGAGCGGAATCTATCATGTATGCCCGCAGGATCGTCGTCCTCGTATTCCGGGCATGCCGCTTCACCATCGGCGACCGTGAGCTTCAAGTCCGTCGCTTCCACGCTCTGGCGCTGTCCTACGGGCGGCATGAAGTACCACATGGGAGTCGAGAGGCCTCCGGTCGCCGCCGGCCACCGTGCAGAGGACCCTGTTACCATGCTGTACACCACGGGTTCGTAATCTCCCCCGCCAAGACGGTCCCAGTAGTACACGCTGTTCGGCTGCACGCCGTCGCCGCGCACCACCGCCGCGTCGTTCATCCCGACGAACACCGCTCCGCCGCCGAGATCCTTCCCCTCGGCCACGGCCCAGCACGGCCAGCTCGTCGGTTCGTACCTCAGAACGAAGACGTCGCCCTCGCGGACGGGAACCTTCCGCCGCCGCCCTCCTCCGGGACCCGGCGGCGAGTCGACGGCAGCGCAGCCAGCGCCAGCCGGCCGCCTCCATATCTGGTACAGTACGCCGTCGCAGAGCGCCAGGTTCTTGGCGTCCGTCAACTCGGAGATGGTATCGTACGGTGGCGGGAAGGCGCCGTCTCCGAGGCGCGTTCTCAGCAGCGGCCGCACCTCGACAACTGACGTGGAGCGGCAGCCACGGCGCCGGCGTTCGAAGCGGAGAACGTACACCTGGGCGTCCTTAGCTAGGCAGTAGACGCTGCCGTCGTCGCCGTACGCCACGTCGACCAGGACGGCCCCGTCCATGAACCCGTCCGTGTCCTCGATGGTGGTGAACCAGCCGCTGCCGCACGCCCTCTGCAGCGCGAGCCTTTTGGGCCGGCAGATGCTCACCGCGACGAAGTCCTTCGGCGTGGGGTTCGGAGAGAAGACGATCTTCGGCGCCAGGTCGTGCGCGGGCTCGTACAGGGACTTGTCCAGCCTGATCTGCTCGCCGGTGAAGGGGTTGAACAGCACGGGGCCCCTGGCCCTCTTGGCGTCGTCGCTGCCGGCGACGAGGGCGACCCAGCCGTCGCGCGCACCGACGCAGCGGCAGTCGGTGGCCTTGAGCCATGTCGGCCGGTGCGGGGCGGGGAGGCGGTACCAGCGCCACGTGTGGGGGAAGCAGACCGCGAGCGACACGGGGTGGTCCGCGGTGCCGTCCGCGGGGAGCACGGCGAGGGGCCCCGAGGGCGGCGGCGGGAGCGCGGAGCGCCACGAGGTGCAGACAGCGCGGCAGGAGGCGTAGTCCTCGAGCGTGCAGAGGCCGACGACGAGCGAGAGGAGGTTGGCGTCGAGGTCGGCCCACGGCGGCTGGACAGGAGAAGCCATGTCGACCATGTCGAGCGCGTTGGACGAGATGATGGTCGTCTCGTCGCACGTGTGCCCCCCGATTTGGTGTCGACAGTAACTTGAAGGATCGCATCAAAGCTAGGAGGAGTACGTCGCCAATAAAAGGCGCACGGGTCAGTATTGTACTCGGACTGACGGTTTTGTTCCAAATTCTACTCGGACACATAAGCTAACGGGTCTGCTCCGAATCGTACTCGGACACATAACCTAACGGGTCTGTTCAGGAAAAAATATTTTTTACTAGAGGAGATGCATGAGTACCTATTGAGCAAATATTTTACTAGAGATGCATGAGTACCCATGTCCATGCCCGCTACCTATGGTTGACTTGCCCAGCTCGTCGAACCGCACGAAACTGCTCTCGGCTGGGCTTGGCGCCTCACCAACAACTTCGGGCGTCGCCTTCTCGCTCAGCAGCCCACCTCGTCGGGTTCGGCACGGTTCCTGTCCGAGTTCGGTGCGCAACGCATTCTCAGCCACCTTTCACTTTCAGATCAGATGCGTTACTGCGGCAGATCTGTTAGAATCAGACGGCGTGTAAATGCGGCTTTTGAACGTGGTTATGAGCCTCACTCCCTGGACGAAACCTCATGGTCCTTTTGTGATGATATATCAGGTCAGAACAAGCCAGAGAAAAAAAAGGGTATTTGGACGCTAGTTCCGAGTAGATCAGATTATGTGGCCTCATGCGGTTTCCATGATTTTGAGGGCGTCTTGTCCTGGGAGCGGTGGACCTTTCCCCAGAAGTGAAGTCCGGTACAGTACAGTACAGTACACGCGTGAGTGATGCCGTTTTACGCGAACAAAACTCTCTTGGATGTTGTCTTTCGATGGCCGCTCAACCGGAAGATTTACGATTTCCGGAGATGGGATGGGAACTTTAAACATGACACTGCTGTTGATTCAGACGAGTCCCAACCTGCAACTGTAAAGGCAGCTAACTTTTCTTTTTCTGTGCTGGAAAAACGTCGATGCATGTTCATGCCACTGACAAGCGAATCCTGTAAAGCGCTCTTTGCAGATTTACTCTGTGTAGTAACTGTTATATAGTAGTACGTCGTACTAGTAGTAACCAGGAATCTGAATGCCACATTGAGAGTTTGGCATCGCGTAACTACACCACGGCCGTTGCGATCGAGTAACAGTAGATCAAGGATCTAACGTGCTACTGTCTGGAGCGCAACGGTGAGCTGTACGTATAATTTGCCTGCTTAATGAGACAGTAAAATATCCATCCGCTGATCAACGGCTCAGTGTGCTACTGAGCAGTACAGATGACAGCTGAGCACTCACAGCTTTATATCGTAAGAAAAAAAATAAAAAACAAAATCCACCGACATCATGTCGTGTGTTAGGCCGGTTACCTCCTATACGCCGTTTGTCACTTCCGTTACCATTCATGGGGGAGAAAAAAACATAATTTAACTTTTGCAGTAAGGGGCTGTACGCAAAAGGATCGTAAACGTGCGCTTTATTTTTTCGTGAACACACCATGTAAGTTGATGTAGCATGACACAGAGCACAGCTCCGTTCCGTTCCGTTGCGACGCCGCGTCGGTCATGTGACGGCGCTAGTCCAGCTCGCATCCCCGTGACCGACCGAACCGAAACGGCATCGATTCAGAAGGATCCGAGCCCAACAAGACGCAAGACGGCGGGGCCCTAAAACAAGTCAAAGCACCGCCCAAGCTCCTATAAAATGGCCCTCGAAGTCGAAGCTGCTGCAGCAGCAGCAGCCCTAGTTATCCACGTGGCCTTGCAACAGCCCACCCCCACCCCACCGGCTCCAAATCACCCCAACACCTACCTCCCTCCCAGTCCCAGACCCAGATCCGCCCTTCCCTCCCAAGAGGCCACACTCCCTTCCAGATCCACGTCCCCTCACTGGGAGGAAGGCGGCCATGGCCAAGGAGGCGGGCAGCGGCGAGGTGGGGGGCATGTCGGAGTCGGTGATCCGCAAGGTGCTGGTGTCCTACATGTACGTGGCGGTGTGGATCTTCCTCTCCTTCGCCGTCATCGTCTACAACAAGTACATCCTCGACCCCAAGATGTACAACTGGCCCTTCCCGATCTCCCTCACCATGGTGCACATGGCCTTCTGCTCCTCGCTCGCCGTCGCGCTCGTCCGCGTCCTCCGCGTCGTCGACCTCCCCTCCTCGCCCGCCATGACGCCGCAGCTCTACGTCGCGTCCGTCCTCCCCATCGGCGCGCTCTACTCGCTCTCCCTCTGGTTCTCCAACTCGGCGTACATCTACCTCTCCGTCTCCTTCATCCAGATGCTCAAGGCGCTCATGCCCGTCGCCGTCTACTCCATCGGGGTGCTCTTCAAGAAGGAGACCTTCAAGTCCTCCTCCATGCTCAACATGCTCTCCATCTCCTTCGGCGTCGCCATCGCCGCCTACGGGGAGGCGCGATTCGACGTCCGCGGCGTCGCGCTCCAGCTCGCCGCCGTCGCCTTCGAGGCCACGCGACTCGTCCTCATCCAGATCCTCCTCACCTCCAAGGGCATCTCGCTCAACCCCATCACCTCCCTCTACTACGTCGCGCCCTGCTGCCTCTGCTTCCTCGTCGTGCCGTGGGCCTTCGTCGAGCTGCCCAGGCTGCGCGACGTCGGCAACTTCCAGCCGGACTTCTTCATCTTCGGCACCAACTCGCTCTGCGCCTTCGCCCTCAACCTCGCCGTCTTTCTCCTCGTCGGCAAGACCTCCGCGCTCACCATGAACGTCGCCGGCGTCGTCAAGGACTGGCTGCTCATCGCCTTCTCCTGGTCCGTCATCCGCGACACCGTCACCCCCATCAACCTCTTCGGCTACGGGATCGCCTTCCTCGGCGTCGGGTACTACAACCACGTCAAGCTGCAGGCGCTCAAGGCCAAGGAGGCGCAGAAGAAGGCGGCGCAGGCCGACGAGGAGGCCGGATCGCTGCTGCAGGAGCGAGACTCCCGCGGCGGCGACCGCAAGAGTGATAACCAGAACTAGAGGTGTCGCACGGATCTCTGATACTACTACCGAGCAGGCGATTTGGTCTCTTCTGCTAGATCCAGCCTAGTGTATTAACACCAGATGTGTGATGATGATCGTTACATGTTTGATGCAAAAAAATTGTTCATTTCTTGTCTTCATTTGGTGGTAGAAAGGCAAATAAACACGGGAAAGATGCAAGGATTTGTGTCCAACACGTGAAAGAAAAAAAGGATGTTTATTCTTCATTTTATTTATTGTTAGTTTTGAATTTATTGTTGTTTTGACCCCCCCCCCCCACACACAAAATCATTTGTCTCTTACATACCCCAGTATGTTTCGGTACAAGAATTTGTTTCATCTAAGTCGGAAAACATAAGTTTTAGGACTGGCCCAAAGCCATGATTCTGTTGTGACTTTTGACCAGTCGTAGAAGTTGAGTCAGTAGTAAACAAGCAGTAGTACCGGATTTTTTTTCCTTCCTGGAGACGGAAATCATGGATGCTTTACTGAACACTCATTTTAAGGGATCAGATTGTCTTATGAACAGGGTAAAATACTGTAATTCCATTTCTTCCTAGCACAAATAAACGCTCACCTGCATGACCCAAAAATTGAGATAAAATGCAGTGGACCCAAGTCAATCAGTTGCAACCGAGGCTGGAAGGCCATCTTTGCCAAGAGCAGCTTTGGATGAGATCGGTTCCTTGTACCACTCGTTCTCCTCACGAGTGAGGAAGCAAGCCTCTGCACAGAAAGACATTAAGCTTTAAAAATGACGGTTCCAGTTGGTTGACACTTGCAACTACTCATTGACAGCTTTGTTGTGTGTTCAGCGATTCAGTAATCCTTCTTGATCGTACAGAAGTCAGGTATTTATACATTTAGCAGAGTAGGACAAGCATACCAGACACAAAAACATCCTTGTAGTCTTCATCATCGTATACAAATGCAGGTGGATCTGGGGAACCAATTCCAACAATTGTGCTTCCACTGGAACATTCAAACGAGCTATGGTGTTAGACAATGTTGATGCATGTACAGTACTAAACACATGGAACCACGCAGAGGGATCTTTTCTTCATGATTCCTTATGGTAGCTACATGGCACATCATATCACAGTACCACACATCAAATATGGCACACACTAAATTGGGGTGCAGAACGACTCGAGTTTTGGTAGTTCCTACATCCAAAACTTTAACAGAAAAATACAGAACTGGCTCTCCAGATGCTCCTGCAGTGCTAACAAGATACCAGGTGCCACAATACGACAATGCTATACATTTGTTAACATGTGTTCCTCTGACAAACATATTCATCAAAGAAATTAATAGAGATAATCCTTCGTACCTCCCAGACATAAAAACAGCACTGTAATCTCCCTGGCTAGCTGCAATAATTCGTTTCTTCAACCTCTTAAGTGATGGTAGCACCTCAAATGCAGGAGGTTCTGGAGAAAAAGAAAAATGAAGCACATGTACCGCTGTAACTATAGTTATTAAACAAAAGATATTGGAACAAAACAATTTATTTTGGGATATGCATACCAAGGTCATTTACACAGACATCTTGTGATATCCCGTTTTGAGTTATGTCCTCGAGCAAAGTCAGGGGATCCACTCGACTAGCTTGTTCCAACATGAATCTCTGCAGTACATAAAGCTTGTTAGGGAAACACATGTATTTTGACTTGAAAATAAGTATGCACTAGTTACCTTGTAAACTTCAGCAGTTGAGCATGCTTCAGGCGGCTTTATGAGAACCACTGGTAAATTTTCCGGCAAAGGATTTGGGATATCTTGGACAATCTGCATTTAAATTCAAAGTTGAACATTATGATCAACCACTTCACAGAATGGTAAACATGATTCATATATATACAAATCCATGCCATGTTCTAATTAACAGAAATACTATAACTAATATATGTAGTTTTGCAAGTTGCGGACAAGTCAGTTTACTATGAACTTGTTGAGACTTTAGAGTTTATTAAGGTTTAGGATAACCAAAACTAGAGGAGCACAATCAGCAAAATGATCTCATTCTGTGGCAATTAATGATAAATTATTATAGGTGTAAACACTACATATTTTGGGGACCCAATGTCCTATATATCCTGATGATTTTTTTTTCTGATTTGACGTACAGTCCAAGGAACTTGTAGATATAATTGATAGACTCTTCTGATTCTGTTACTATAGATCAGATCAAGTAGGATCCTTAGCGAATCTTGCATGGTAGTTGTACCACCTATAAATATGCAATCATACCCTCTACGAGGGGCACCTGGTGCACATTACAAACCTAGCAACTGGCACACCACCTCACAAAGTACAATCACGGCTGAGCATAGGTTGTCATCCTACGAGAGGCCCGAACCAGTCTAAAACTCGCCGTCTTTCAGAGCGATCTCGATCAGTCTGCTTCTCCCAAATCTAAGTACATGCCAATCATCTGAACATCGACAATAGGTGTATGTAGAAACCATCTGAAGTTTACAAATAAGAACAAGTCGCAAACTAGAATTAAAAAAGAGTAGAAGATACAGCTAGAACCAGATTGTATGGCTCAATTTGTTGAGGAGCTGACAGAATAATAAATTTGTGTAACTGAGGCCATTAAAAGCCTTAGTGAAGCGCAAATGATTCACTGGACATAGATAACAAACTTGGAGGGCCTAACGTAATATGTATTGCCAAAACATATTTCTTTTTGGAAACTAATTAGGATCAGTATGCTATTACCTCTCCTCTACCAGTACAATATGCCGCTCCCCGCGAAAAGAAAAAGGGGATATCTGATCCGATCTCACCAGACCAGTCTTGAAGATCCTTTTCTGATGCAATGCAGCCACTAAATTGGTTCGCAGCCCATAGTGCAGTTGCAGCATTACTGCTTCCACCACCAAGACCCGCCCCAGTTGGTACCTTCTTATCGAGATGTATCTACATTCGAATGGAGATCAAGTAAAATTAATACCCACTTAACACTTCAATAACAATGAAAAGATAAAAAAACCAATTGCATAATGTCAAAAGAATGTGCAATCCCTAAAGAAAAATGGTTGATCAAATTGACATTACCCAAAAGAAGTTATCAGTCCCCGTTTTCTTTCTGTAAAGGTTGAGCGCCTTAATTATCTGCAGATTCATACAGTGGAATGGTGAATTTAGGGAAGCTGGACATAAAGCATGCATTCGTCAGTAAGATATCAAAGTCTATAGCCAACGTACCAAATTGCTTTCATCAACTGGGACACCTGCAACATTAGTTGACAGCCGATCTTTGCTCTTACTTGGTGACAGTGAGAATTTGATTGTATCGCCCAAACTTATCACCTACAAGTCATTTATAGAACTAGTGAGTTAAGATTTATGTCTTTGCTGCCTAAAGCATGCATCATTTCTTAAGTAAATGATGATCTTGGTCAAAACACAAAAGTCTATTTGCAAACGTAGTTTACAATTTGGACCTGTAATTTAAATATATACAGATTTAATTTGGCCACAAAATCAAAACATGCTGATCTTGGTCCAAACATAAAAAATAAAGAAGATGGAATAGTGCATTTTCCTAGCAGCAATTTTGCAAAGAGAATATTTAAGCTTCATGAAAGTTGAGTGGTTTGAACATGCACAAGTACAAATGTAACAACTTATTTGGAAAAACAATACATAAGAAGATGATATAATAATCATATCCCAGCCTCAACAACACCGTTATAATGTGACCAGCTGACCGAAACAGATAAAAGAGCTCACATGAAATAGAGAAGCCAGGTCATGGAAGCCATCTGGTCTCTTCCCGGTAATCCTCAAGAACACATTGATCTGCAACGTAAGCACATATAATAGCATCGATCAGAACGGAAAAGGCAACCGATGGCGTCTTCAATACTAATAACAAACAAAACAGCCACATACTTTGCAAGGGGAAAAGAGGTTGAGCCTTGTCATCCCAGCATTCTTGTCAATTTGGTCAGCTAGTTGATTAAACTTTGCTTGCGGGTCATATGTGACCTAAAACATACAGCCGTAATAAATAGTAAGAAACTTTTGATAGATTTTCTTGATTCCGTTTCGTAATTCACTAAAACAACAATTATGCGAGTGATTCTGACTGAGCAATCATACCAGTACAGAAAAGATGTAGCAACACAAGAGAGTCAAAAATCAATCAAGCCATTTACGACCTAAGAGAAGAAAAATGTAGAAGCAGTGGCAGAGAAATACGGCATAATAACATTCATGCGGGACTCGATGAATTTAAGTCTTCGTTGTATACGATTATGGAACTTCCATTAATGAACTTCCAGATTATCTCGGGTTTACGCTTCATGGTGGAAAGAGCGGCACAATAGAAGACGTCCCCAAGCGGAAGTACTTGCTTCCCGTTCAACGGTTTATTCAAGCGCTCTAGCTCCCTTCTGGAGTAATACGGAAATCCTTTGCTGCGAGGGACGCGACGGAATACGGCGAAAGAGGCAGAGAGCAGAAATCCGCCTCGGTAACAGGCAGCAGCGGCATCGCCGCGCAAGCCCGGCGTCAGTAACGGAAAGCGAGAGGAGGAACAGGTGTAGATGGAATCATGGGAAGAGGAATCCTCCCGCAGTGCATTTGTACAAACAGAAACAGACGAATAGCAGCGCTAATCCACATTCCCCCCCTCCATTTCTCCCGCGAACCCTCATCAAATTACCCAGTTCCCCGCACCTCCGTTAGATGGTTTAGCTCGTCCCGCGTACCTCCACTTGCTTCTGCCGTGGCTCGAACGACGCTGCGGCTCTGAGACCGAGACCCCGGCGGCCCCTGGCGCTCCAGCCGGGCCTCGCAGCGGGAGAAGCCGGCGCCGACGGCAGGGCCTGGAACCGGAGGCTTCTGGGCGCCGCCGGGCTGGCGTGGTGGGACGAGTAGAGGCTCTGCGACAGGAGGTGCGCGGAGCAAGCCATGGTTGGGCAGCTGCTTGGAGCCGGAGCGGATATCGCAGCGGGGATGACGGGATTGGGCGGCCGCTCTGGTCAAGAGGCCGCGCTCCTCGTCAGCGCCATGTGTTTGGAAATTTGCGGCTGGTTTAGGTGGTTTCGCTCGTCTCTGGTGAGTGCTCCTGACTCGGGTTCAGGTTCTTCACCTCGTGTCAAGACTCGTGCCTAGAAGTGGAACACGCCGCGTACGGAATCTATCCGTTTCCCGGTTCTCCGATCCAGCCCAACAGCACGAGCGTTGTTTCGCGACAGGGGAATTGGGAATGTTAAGTATGGGCGAAATGGCGAGCAATAGACAAGCTTATCGAGTAGTCACTTGTATGCAAGTTGGTGGGAAAAGAAATCCATGCACCAATTTAGTTTGGAGTGACTTCATTTCCAGGAGTTCGAACTCTAGCTGCAGGCTGGAAAGAAAATAATAATAATAATAATAATAATACAAGGGTAGCAGAAAAGATGGATTCTTTCTATCTAAATCTAACATATATAACTTGCAAATTTTTCTATAGTCAATACGTAAATAGTTTTTTTCTACAATCAATAACTGATCTTACAAAAACATAAAAAACAACAATAAGAGCGTCAATCTTAAAATAAATTGGACATCTCGCCTGTTGAGTGAAATGGTCCTAAATTTCGGTCAATTATAAATTAACACCACTGAATAAAAAATGTATGTAGATTGTCTGGAGTAGCAGCAGCAACGGAAGCATAGCCAATCGGGCTGATTCGGCTCCAGGTTTTCCGTAGAATTGCAGAGCTGGGTATAAAATTCAAGATGTATGTTCGCCTAAAACGGCATCAATGGAATCAGGGCAATATAGAAGTCTGTGATTGGATTAGGATCAGAGGCAACTGCTCAGACGGCATACATCCAAAAGGATCATCCAGGCGGTACAACAGAGTTCATTGCGCCCAATACTTTCTATACACACTTCGCAGTCTGACATGTCGAGAAAAGCAAACACTAAACACACGATCACAGGCGAGAAGCACCTGGTTTTTACCCAGAAAGCAAGCATCACAAGTTGGTTTTTGCTACATGTAGTCGGGGCTCATCCCCGTTAAAGCAACCATCATAATTGGTACCGCATCCCATATGGAATCATTGTGCGCCTGACGAAGGCTGAAAGTTCAGGGTACGCGTTGTACCAATTGCTCGGAAAATGCAGCACGAGTTCCCTCAGTGGTCATAGTGCCACTCAGAATATATTAACTGGCTGGGATCGTCATATACTGCAGGGGCCGGCTCACCCACGGTTCCCTCGTACTGATAAGAACTGGAGCTCGAGTTCGACGGGCCAAATGGCCAGAGGAACTGGAAGGAGCTGTGCATGTCCTGATTTCTGTTGTCATAATTTCTTGGGGCAGACTCAGGATCTGCTCTTGTGACACCAGGATCAGGGGCTTCATAGTGGTAGGCAGAAGGCACACGGGAGCTGTTGCCCGATCGCTGTGATGGCAGCGGATGACGGCAAACAGGGCAAGAGTTATGCTGAACAAGCCAGGGAATGATGCAGTCGGCATGGTACAGGTGCTTGCATGGCATCTCCCGTGCATCTGATCCAATCTTAAATTTGTCTTTGCAAACTGGGCAATGTGGATCATCAATAAGATGCCTACGGCTTATCTTCACCACAGGCATAGAGTCAATAGATGACTGTGGAGCAGGAGCTGGGCCTTGACTGCTGTTTTGGAGTAGCAGCTGCTCAAATAGAGCTTCAAGACCGGGATGGAAAAGCAAACCACTGAAGTTCGGGCGGTCACTGCCAATTCTGCGGCCTCTTCTAAAAGTAACATCAATATTAGTACTCTCGCCTCCAGAAGCAGGCATGTTGCTGCCAAATATCAGCCTAGGACCAGCATTTGGCTGCCGTACATATTCATCACCTGTCCCTTGTCTACCATCAGACACACGAACTCTGCTCATACCTGCCATTCTTTGTCGCATAAGCGAAGACATGGCCTCCATCATTCCAAACCTTCTACTTCTAAATTCTTCAAAGTCTGATTCGATTAGTCCGAAAGTGTTCAACATGCCACTTGTCTCACTGATTTCCTGTATAAAACCATCGTTGCAGTTGGGGCAGACTGTGTCCTGTCCACGGACACGAATTGGCCGTCGGCAGGCATAACACCAATGTGTGGCCCTAGTCGGCATCTTGTTCCTGTGAAAACAATTAAGCGCTCAGCATATCAGGAAATAAATGAAGAGTTAAGGACAACAATTATGAATGATATTCTGGAAGGTGACTAGAGTTAACAAAACTATACTTGGCAACTAGCCCAATGCCACACATCGACACACGTAGCTAATGAAACGTACAACATGCTCATACAGATTATGCATCTTGTAAAGTGAAGTCAGTGTGTTTGCTGCAAATGTTACACCGAAATTCCAATCCATTAGCTTTTCTAGTTACATCTGCGTACAAACTACACTAGTCTTGGAACAGAACACGTCATAACATGAAAGTTTTGTCAAAAGTTTCAGCTGCTACTAAAACAACCATCTCATATTCAGCCACGCGAAATAGACTTCAAAAACTCAGCCGTCCAGAACTCAGACACAAATCCCAACCGATTCGCACAGCTCCTCAAGCCATCCGTCGTTAATCCCCCCTTTCGTAATAAAAAGTGGAGGAAACAAGTAGCAAGAGACGCGATGTGCCAGGTGTGGATCTACTACTAAGACAACCAATCCAGACATCCTCCCTCCACGACCCAATTCCCCCGCCAAACCGCACGGAACCGGACACGGAAGCGCAATCGATCCAACGCGCACAGCAACCCAGTAAAGAGGATGAAGGAAGCGAGAGCACTTGGTGGGGGGTCGGTGCAATACCTTGCTCCCGGGAGCGAGGATGAGGAGACGGAGGGCGAAGCGGAAGTGGCGGGGAGGAGGAGCGCCACCGGACGCGCCTGATCGGGCGCGGGCAGTGGGAGTGGTAACGGCCGCTGATCTCGTCCCGTCATATAACCCGGCCGTTTTGGCGTCTGCTGATCCGACGGAGTGGGCAGCGCGCCGCTGGTTCTGCGGCGCGCGTGCGGCGAGGCGGCGTGGCGCCTCCCCCCACCACACGTCCGCCGTCATGGGCTCGGTCGGGTGACGTGGGCGGTCCAACCGTGTGGACTGGCAGTCGGCGCGTTTGCTGGGCCAGAAACTGCAAGTTACCGGGCCAGGCTTGCGTGGATCGAGCCTGCGCTGGGCCAGAAAACGGACGGTCATATCAATTCCGTTTTTTTGTATGGATCGAGCCTCCGAGAAGGCGAGAACCCTTCCGATACGGGCCAAATTTAATGGGCTCTCATGCTTAACCCAGGGCCTGCCTGCCAGCCACCTCCATTGAAACCATGGAAGCGCAGCAGCCCACTCAAACCAGCGGAACCACGAAATGCTCGCTCTTCGCAAAACCCTCCTCCACGGCCGCCTCCCTCTGCCGCCGGCCGCCGCCGCCGCCACTCGGATCTCCTCCCTTCTCCGCCTCCTCTCTTTCTCCTCCTCTACCGGAGACAGCGGAGGTGGGGACGAATGGGGCGCCTCCTCGGTCCCCGGCGGGGGCGGGGACGAATGGGGCTCCACCTGGTCCACGGGCCTCACCAAGGACCACTTCGACGGGTCCTCGCCCCCCGTCGGCCGGCCGGTCCCCTCCCCTTCCGATCCCGTGTCCAATAAACTGGCCGCCGTGCGCGCCATGGACGAGGAGGAAGAACTGATGCGGGACCTGGAGCGCGACAACCGCGAGTCGAAGGCGTACGTCGATTCCTGGAACGACCGGATGCGGGAGACCTGCGCGCTCCTGAAGCAGGTGAGGGAGCCGGGCGCCCGGGGCTCGTACCTCAAGGACTCGGAGAAGCAGGAGATGTACCGGTTGCACAAGGAGGACCCCGCGACGTACACCGTGGAGCGGCTCGCCAAGGACTTCCGCGTCATGCGGCAGCGCGTGCACGCCATTCTGTGGCTCAAGGAGATGGAGGAGGAGGAGGAGCGCAAGAGGGGCGAGCCGCTCGACGACTCCATCGAGATCCTGCTCGACAGCTGCCCAGAGTATGTGAAAGCGTCTTATGCTCTAGGTTTCTGTCGATATTTTCAGATCAAGCTCTCATGGGTCAACTTTTGGTACAACTGAAACTGTCAAATGAGATAAGAAAAGTACATAGATGATTTAAGTCATGAGGATATTGAGCATGGCGTAAATTTGTTAGGAATGCAAAGAGATTAAGAATCATTAGTTGTTGCATCAAACAAAATCTCCCTGAACCACTGAATGGAATCTCCATCACAAGGTGTAGGTTTGAACTATATGATTTAGGATCTAGCCAACGAAAAGCCATGTCTGTTTCTGTATGGGCGTTGTAATTTGGAGCTCACACCGTGAAATGGATGTGTTAGGAAATATACAACCAAAGGGATGAAATGGAAACTTCTTGTGAAGGGTAGGAGGATGCATTTGTTTAATATCTCGCATTAAAGAAACTTGTGTTCATCTTGTGAGACTGGACCAAAAAATGTCTTTATACACTGTTAATTATTATGTCAGTGTTATGCATTACATGACTAGTCATCTTCAGAAATGGTTACTGGAGGTATCTTTTTTTTGCATCATTTCATGTTTTATATGGTATACATGCAAATTTTGTCATTAATTCCTTGTAAGCATTGAATCTACAGTTCAAATTATACTATTCTGCATTTCTTCCATTGGAAAGTCATGGCCAATTTATATTTTGGAATGATAATTTTGTAATTAGAACCCAGATATAGTTGAAATTTTAATCTTGTATTGAGATCACTGCATGCAATTGACGTGTCCTGTAGTTTCCCATATAACTATTTTGTCGAGCGATCAGTGATATGCAACATTTAAGTCTTTTGTTTTCTCTTGCAGGTTCTTTGATTCTCATGACAGGGAATTTCATGTAGCGTCCCTTCCATACAAACCTGACTTCAAAGTGATGCCTGAGGGCTGGGATGGCACAACAAGAGATCCTGATGAGGTTCTATATGAAATTTCAATGAAGGAAGACCAGATGTTGTATGAAGAATTTGTTCAACGCTTGGAGTTCAACAAAAAGAAGGTATTGACTTTCATTTGCCTCCATCATGTGTTGGACATGCCTTATGTTTCCATTGAGCAATCTGTTTTATCTAGGAATTCAGTCCTACGAAATTGTTATTTGTGCTTTCATGGTTATAATTGCATGTAGAGCTTATGGTTATAATTGCATGCATGTGTTTTTGTTGAATTTTTATAGTAAACTGAGACATCATATTTTGCAATGCAGGTGGCTGGGGAAGTTAAGTGCCACAAGTACAGCAGACGTAAACCAGATGATGGATGGAGCTACATGGTGGAGAAGATGGGGCCACATGGAAAGCGTGGTGCAGGAGGGGGCTGGAAGTTTATCAGCTTACCAGACGGTTCTAGCCGTCCACTAAATGATATGGAGAAGATGTATGTTAAGAGGGAGACTCCAAAACGGCGAAGGAGGATCATTGCACCGTACAAGTGACAGAAATAACTCCAATCAGTCATAATGCAAGCCTTGTCAACTTTTATCTTTGGACATTGTGTGAGGGAAGCTGAAACTGTGAAATAGGCCAGAACCGCCAGCAGTGATTATTCTCTTTTGCAGCACAAGAGGCGGTCTGATGTATTTGTCTTTTGTAACAAAGATCCATTTCCACATTTAGGCAGCTGAATAAGCATATTTGAACAGTTGTTGTGCTCCATCCATATATTTGCCAAGCAGCTTATTCCAGGAAATACTTTGGTACTGACCGGCAACAACATTTGTAGCAGTGGTGTGCGTGTTGCATGGTTGTTACTGTGCAAGGGCACTTGTTTCTTTGCAGTTTGATTCCAAGAAAGTATCTGTGAGACAAGATAGAAATTCTTAGTATATCCCATGTGTCCTCAGTTCCTCAACTGCAGCATATGTTTGTTGTTTCATGTTTTGTTAAGGACTTATTATCACTGGAATCCGTGCTTGTGATTCAGTGAGTTGGAAGCAAATTGGACAGACACCCAATTGGGAACAGCTTTAGTTAAGTGAAATGCTACTTCCAGCTTCTCATTTGAACCCGTTCTAGTTTTTCAGTGCATCAGGTCCGGTCACCTGCCTGCATGTCAACTACTCCTAGGACTTGGTCGTTGAGTTCCTCAGCAAATCTGGTCTTGGCGAAGCATGGTAGATAGCCTCATCTACATTCTTTTTTTTTTTTGAGAAGATCTACAAAATTGTTTGGATCATGTCACCATAGCCGGGTTCGGATCACAACGGATCGTGCTGCACTAGTTCATGCTGTGCGTGGCCCTGAACATATTATTGCTCCCATATTCCAACTTGTACCTTTGCAGGCTGCAGTTGAGTGCAAGCTTCTCCTTTATCGTATCGATTGTTTATTCGCTGCATTTTGTGCAGGTTAACACTCTGTTGCGGCGGTAGACCCCGTTTTCCTTAACGCGACTACGCGAGTGGACCAGTTCTTGCGTTTGCAGTTATGAACACTTCTTTCCATGGAAAAAGAGAGAAGGAAATGGCTGAGACGCTTTCTTCTCCAAATCCTTGAACCGGTCTTCACTGCTCCACCCGCCCCCGCCGCCCGCCCACCCGCGCTCACCTACCTGGCTGCCTGCCACCTCCCTCCGCACCGCGCCGTTAACGCGAGCCGCACCACCCCCCACCTCGCTTTCCGTCGGTCGCTGTTCCGCCTCGTGTGCGGGCCGATCCGCGCGAGAGACGACGTGCACTCGAGCACCAACCGGCACCCGCTCCAGAGCGCTGAGCGCGGCAACAGGGCCGGCAGCCACCAGCCAGCCCTCCTCCTCCTCGGTCCTTCCGGCAGCCGGTTTGTCGTCACCTTGCGACGATTCGGCGGCCAAACCCCACACGAACTCGCCTCCCGTCCACGCCCGATCCGAGGTGGACTCCTTTCCCCTCTCTCTCTCTCTCTCTCTCTCTCTCTCTCTCTCTCTCTCTCTCTCTCTCTCTCCGGGTTAGTTATAGCTCGCGTCGCGTAATCCAGTCCCGCCCGTCTCTTCCTCGGGGCATGTAGCTTGCGGACCTGCGCTGGCTTTTGCTCGCGGCGGCAGGCGATAGCGGAGGAGGCAGAGGCAGGCAATGGGCGGAACGGAGGCGGCGGCGGGCCACCCCAACGGCCAAGCCAACGGGGGCGTGGAGGAGAAGCTGGACGAGCTGCGGCGGCAGCTAGGGAAGGCGGACGGCGACCCGCTCCGGATCGCCGGCGTCGGGGCGGGCGCCTGGGGCAGCGTCTTCTGCGCGCTGCTGCAGGACGCCTACGGCCACCTCCGCGACAAAGTGCAGGTCCGCATCTGGCGCCGCCCCGGCCGCGCCGTAGACCGCGCCACCGCGGAGCACCTCTTCGAGGTCATCAACGCGCGCGAGGACGTCCTGCGTCGCCTGATCCGCCGATGCGCCTACCTCAAGTACGTCGAGGCCCGCCTCGGCGACCGCACGCTCTACGCCGACGAGATCCTCCGGGACGGCTTCTGCCTCAACATGGTCGACACGCCGCTCTGCCCGTTCAAGGTCGTCACCAACCTGCAGGAGGCCGTCTGGGACGCCGACATTGTCGTCAACGGCCTGCCCTCCACCGACACCAGGGAGGTGTTTGGGGAGATTGGCAGGTACTGGAAGGAGAGGATCACTGCCCCGATCATCATCTCGCTGGCTAAGGGTATAGAGGCCTCCCTGGATCCAGTGCCGCGGATCATCACCCCCACGCAGATGATTAGCAATGCAAGTGAGGTTCCTTTCATCTACCTAATCGTACAATCGTGCAAATTCCTTGCTGAACTTAGGCTTGGTGGTTCTATTGCTAGTTTGTTACTGGTGATTCTCCTTGGCCATAACTAACTTGGGGATCTGGCCTTGACCTTCTTCAGTCTGCAACCTGCAATTGCAATATCGATGTTTGGTTCAACTTTCCATCAGAACTTGTTGAAATCAACATGAAGAAGTTGTATGTTTTAGATGAATTTTTTCTGTTCAATCAGAGCTGGAGGAAGATGTTGTAATACAAGTCCTAAGATGGTCTGTGCTATTGTGCACTTCTTTTACTAGAATAATATTGACTCACTTAAGATACCAGTCATATCTTCTATTGCTTAGTACGTGCCATATAGTAATTTACATGGTTCTGGCTGAATCAGAAGCACATCTCACACTCCTGTTTCTTCTGCACGGAGAACAGTGGATTATGATTTTACACAGGCTTAATTTAGGATGCTTCAGCTTTGTATAGTCAAACCTCATTCTTCTTTTACTTCTTTTACAAAGCCTTTATCTCAAGCATGTTGAGGTAGGCTAGAAATGAAACCCAAACTGGGTTTCATATCCATAGTAATGGCTGATAATCAAATCTCATTCCTCGTCACAAATCTTGTGGTTTCTGAATAATTTACTTCATGCAGCTGGAGTTCCATTTGAGAACATTCTATATCTTGGTGGCCCAAACATTGCTTCTGAAATTTACAATAAAGAGTACGCAAATGCTCGTATTTGTGGAGCTGACAAATGGAGGAAACCTCTCGCGAAGTTTTTGAGGCAGCCTCATTTTATTGTATGGGACAACAGTGACCTCATCACTCATGAAGTCATGGGAGGTTTAAAAAATGTATACGCGATCGGTGCTGGTAATTTTGTATTCTCTTATCTCACTGTCTTTCTTATGTTCTGTTGCCACCCAAAGAATATGTTTTATGACCTTCAGCACAAAACTTGCTTCCTTATGTGGGAGACGTTGCCCCATCCTGAACTGATCTTCTCTATAGTTAGTACAACGTCAAGGGAAAATAAATTGTTATAATATAATAACCGTTATTATTGCCCCCAAGAAAGATATTGTGGGTAAGAAATGCCGAGAAATTCATGATGCAGTAAGCTTTCTCTACGCACATAGATAGGTTCTCAGTCACGCATGTATTTGTTTCTTAATTGTGTATTGTTCAATTAATTTGCTGACATTCTGCTGTCTTGTAGGTATGGTAGCGGCGCTAACCAATGAGAGTGCGACCAGCAAGTCTGTTTACTTTGCACTTTGTACATCTGAGATGATCTACATCACACATCTTCTGGAAGAAGAACCTGAAAAACTTGCTGGGCCGTTATTAGCTGACACTTATGTCACATTGTTAAAAGGTCGTAATGCCTGGTATGGCCATAAGTTAGCTAAAGGGGAACTGACGTTGGAAATGGGTGACAGCATAAAAGGAAAAGGGACCATTCAGGTTTGACCATCCATTTCGATTGTCTTCTTAACTCCCAAGAACTGTGGGAATATGCCTAAGATTATATAATGAATTCGTGTGCTGTCATTTCATTTCAGGGTGTCTCCGCAGTTGATGCGTTCTATGAGCTTCTGAGTCAAGATAGCTTAAGTGTGATGCATCCAGAAGGCGACCGGTCTGTTGCACCTGTCGAGATGTGCCCAATACTAAAAGCACTCTATAAAATTTTGATCAAGAGGTTAGAAGACTCCTTGTTTCTTGATGATAGTCCATGGTTTGTTGAGTAGTTCTGGGTATTAGGCCACGTGATCTAGAGTCTATACTAGGTGTTTTTTTTGGTGGCCTGTACTGATTGCCTTTGTTTATTGTATCCTCAGGGAGCTACCCGCTGATTCAATTCTTCAGGCTATAAGAGACGAGACAATGTATGATCCACGTGAAAGAATTGAGATGGCACAAGGCCACTCACTTTACCGACCATCTCTTCTTGGTCAACCAAAAGGAGTTGCAAAAGCTTAGGCCTTTTTGTCGTATTTTCCTTCCCTTGTTGGATAGAACTGAACTGATCTGTGTGGCTATGCGCTCTTATGCATGCTGTTGCTGTTGTTGTAACATTAGTTAGTCTGAGAAGGGATTTGTTGAGCTTGCTAAGTAGCCTGATGTGCCTTATGCAGCTATGCCTCTCTTTTGCATATCATCTGTTTGTTGGTGATTTAGTGGCTCAATGATGTTTGTGTTTCGTAATAAGGGAGGAAAATGATGGAATTAAACTTTGTTTGGTCCGATGTGTCTAGCTGTTGTGACGATCTGTCCTCTCGCCCAACCTTTGAACACGGTGGGTGCGCACTCGACCTAAACAGGGACACTAAGTTGCTGGATTTTAATTTTGACAATGCCAGATGTGACTGATACGAGATGAGTGGTTTTCGGCGACCTATGGTCTGATACCCTTCCAGATAATGCATGACTATGCCGGTATATGAATGGCATACACAAAAACTGAATTTAGTGACAGAATGTCAGCTCACGTCTGCACGCCCAATCAAATGACAAACAGTACTGGATACCATATAAATTTATACATTATTTCAAGTAGGAACTAAAGGATGATGGAATGAAATGATTCTGAAATCATATGTCACATTACCAAGACTACGAGCAAAAGATATCATAACATTATCACGCACGTTCAGTACAGAAATGCTTATTATCCCCAAGATCTCTCTAAGAAAGCAACGAACTCGATCTAGATTCGCTACGACGCCGTATACGTTAATCCCAGAGATACTAACTCGTGGGTTTCTGTTGAAATGATGGCAACAAAATTGGATGGAAGTAGCAAGCCAGCTCGACCGCACCGCACTAGCAACAGTGAAGAACCCTGTCGTGCCACATGCGGCTGCTTGCATCAGAACCCTGGGGAATTTCATTTCGCGGTCCGTGAAATGGCATGGTCAAAGCAATCTTTGGATAAGGGCAGGCGAACCGCGACTCCGTCTCCGTGGGCGGCGCACGCGTGGTTCTCTTATTACCGGAAAAAAAATGTCGAACGCACGATAAAAAATCCATGCTTTTTTTTTCTTTACCACCTCCTCCCCCTTCCTCACCTCGGCGCTGGCTGCGGGCGAGACCAACAACGCCCCCGAAACTGGCAAACCTCTCCTCTCCCCTCCTCTCCTCGCCCGCCGCCCCGCCTCCCTCGCCCGCGTGACCGCGTCGCTTTCGCCGCTGAACCGGCTCGTTCCCACTCCCACGCACCCGACCCAACGCCTGAGTTACCGGACGCGCCGTTTCGAGGGGTGGCGACCTGTGCCTTTTGAATCGCCCTGCCGGGGCGCATCCTGGGAGCGGGCAGCGCGCGCCTTTCCCGCGAGTTCTTCTGGAGGGCGGGGTTGAGGTGGGAGAGCTTCTCGGCCGGCCGTCCATGGCGGAGAGGCGGCCGAAATACAGGGAGCCCGGCAAGGCCCGGCGGCCGCCGCGCTCACGCGGTGGTGCGTTCCTTGATCCTGCACTCCCTGTTTTTTTCTGAACATTACCGTCCACACTTTGCTCGGTCGCTTTCGGTTTGGATGGGTTGCGCGCCGTTGTTATGTTCCAGTTGTTTTCACTTTTCAGACGGAAATAAGCGCCGTGGTTTCACCGTCTTGGGATCTTTTTCATGTCGAAACGTGTCCGGATTGGGTAGCGAATCCCCACCCTCTTGTTGATCCATGTGCCCCCGGCAATGTGGCATGCGGTGACATTTCGCGTAAAAAAGTTGGCTGCGGTGGTGAGTCCTGCCACTAGGTGATGCCGTTTCTGGTGATGTGCTTGGTACTGCGCTGATGGGGTAGATACATACTCCTTGGGCTTGGAGGATGCAAATATGAGACCGTTTTAGTTACAGCTTATGGAAGTGAGCACTCCTGCCCAAATCTCTGTGAAATCTACTCAACTTACCCTGATCTGTTTGACCGGCCTAAACTGAACCTGCATTAGCACTCTGAACCGGTGTGTAAAGATACCACTTTTTCTCTCAAGTTTGCTAGTTCAGCACTCCTTAGTCTAAGTTATAGCTAAGAACTGATAAACTAGCAAGCTTGAAAGAAAAAAGTGGTATGTTTGCAAACCAGTTCTAGAAGAGTACCATTGTGGCAATTCGCTCATTTGTTTTTCTAGGGAACCTGTAATAACTACTCAATTTTCGGAATACTATAAGCACTTAACATTCTTTGTGTGACCCCCCCCCCTTTACTTCTGTTGTATCAAATTTTGGTGTAGTCATGATGTTTTGCCATCTAATTTAAGCAAAAGAGTCCCTAGCTTTGCCTTTCATCCGCTCAAAATTCTGCATGCTATATTACCTGTGTGCTACTTATTTTTCTTTGTTACTTGTATTCTCACCCTTCTGTGTTTCTTGGTTAATATTCTTAAATACCAGTCCCAGATTGTGGTTTTATAGTCTACGATTGAGCATTTTTTCTTTTCTGAATAGAATTTTGTTTTGCTAATTTCTTGCATAGTATAACACTGTTTCATAGATCATGGTGTATGTGTGATTTTCAGGAGGTGGGAATTTGTCGGTCCCGTTGTGGGAGAAGAAATTTTGCACTGATGCTTGTGCTATCCCCTGGGGTAAACTTTGTGAGACCAAGAGGTTAATGTCACTGTACAAAAGTGTGGTTGAATGGGATGATTCAGCTGCGCTAGAGGCTTTTGAGAATGCAAAGGCCCGCTTCTGTGCTGAATATCATGGTCAAGCTTGTGATATCCCTTTGCCTGATCCAAACTTGTATATTGACATGGTCAACCCAGATGAACGTCTTGATCCTGAATTGGTGGCTGATCTGGAGAGGTCACGCCAAGCTGATCCCGAAAGGGACAATGCTGCTCCTGATGGCTGGGACTCCTTTATTTTCACAGACAAGCCAGTTCCTGTCACGGGATGGGGTGATGTGGAAACATGCAACACTTTCGACCTGCAATGCTCAGTAAAATGGGATAATCGTCTGCAACAGTCTACAAAATCGAACTGTAAGCAGAGTTCATTAAACTGGGATTGTCATGTCAAGCAGCCTGCTCAAACAGCAGTTCAGCAAAGCTCAGCAAATTGGGACATGTATGTGGAACAGCAAGGCCAAACAAACAGCTGGGGGGAGCAGACAAATCCCTGCATCGTCAACTGGAACATGAAGGATGACTCCCAGGATGCTTGGAAACATGTTCATGGTTGGGTTTCTGCAGCTATTCAGACAGATTCGTGGGATCACCATAGATGTGGCTATGATGTGCCTGAAAGCCAGGGCATGTTAGATGGACACTGGAGAAGGCGAAACAATTATTCAGGCAGAAGGAACAGCAGGAATAGAGGAGGTCCCATTAGTGCAAAACCCATGAAATCAAAGTACCACTCGGATGAGCACAATGGTGCAAATAATGGGTGGAGACACTGCCGAGTAAGAAATGGCATGCATTACTCCTATGAGCAGGCTGGTTATGCCAAGCAGTCACTAGCTATGTAGAGTGAGTTGTAATGGACTTGCCACATTGACTGATGTCAAGGTAGTCTGTGTCGTCCACTTCGCTCTGGAGGTGTCGTTTACGCTTATCAGCAACGGTGGACATCTTCAGATAGTAGAATAGAGCTAGCAGAGAATCTGGTAGATAATGCTTCCTCCTAGATTTTGCAGTAGATAGTACTAACTACCAACATAATGACGGTTTTGTTGAGCCATGGCGCCCTTTGTGTATATATGGTAATTTATATCTGTAGCCTGTAGCTTAGTAGCTTCGGTTTCGCAGCTGTATTGCACCTGCTATATTATATTTAGTGAGAAGATGGAACCGTACGTGCGTGACGTAAATTTCTGAAGCCGCGGAAATGCATTCACCAGGTATCTGAAGAATACATAAACTAAAAGCGACTGACGCGCCTAAATTTGAACAATTTCAGCCTAGAGTAGCAAACGGAATCTTCTACAAGTTCTTTTTCGATGATAACTTTACGTACCTTTGGTTTTCAAGCTTACGAGTCTCATCAATTGCTACAGATTCAGTACAAGGCCAATCGGGACTATGATCGCTGAAGGACCTTATCTGCAACACTCTGATACAAGAAAGTAGTCTAATCTCCAACCTGTTAAAGGAAGAACAAAAGGTAAATACACGTAATTTACATTTCCAAAAATAAAGCTTTTGTTGCCTTTAAAGTTTGTAAACGAAGCTTAAGGTAGTAAAGAGCTATAGTAGTGGTTTACTACAATAAATTAAACTAAGCAGCTCTCCAATCACAAAATAACGATTCAGTGCCATACCTTTGTTAGTAATACGCTGGTTTTCACCCCAGAAGGTGTAGGCAACAGCATTAGGATGCTGCTTTCGGAAAGTATCAGTGAGGCCTTTACTAGAAAAGTTCCTCTCAAATGACTCCCTCTCTTCAACTGTGAAACCTGCAGACTGTGTTTTTGCCTGGATTTTTTTTTAAAAAAGAAATGAGTTCCTTACAGGCTACAGACAGACTATAAAAAGGCAGCTCGCACTAATTCACAGACAGCCTGGTATGAAAACCTTTTCCAACATTAATTCAGTATACCAACCCAAAGTTTTCACATTTGTCCAGGGTTTAAAAATGTGAACGGGTGTTGTGGATGCATTTGTGGGCCGCCAATATGGTCGGCGTGGGGCCCACAAAGCCCACAACTAGGCCGGCCAGGCACTGCAGCCGCACCAGGAAGATATTTAGAAGAATTAATTAGATAATGTTTAGGAATGAAAGGGAGTTATAGATTGAATCAGTTTAGATAGAAAGAAATAGACTAAAAAAGGGGAAGAAAAGAATCCTAGTCAGTTTGGGGGATTATCCCCAAACAGACTAGGAGTAGGCTGTGGCCAAAAGGGGGGGGTCCTGTCCCCCCTTTATAAGCAGCCCCCCTCCCTCATGTTTTGAGCATCCAGGAAAAAATAAGAATCCCCGTTGAGGGCTGTTCTTCTCCTTGGATCACGGTGGCTTCGAACGCTAACCCTAGCCGCCGTGACCAGCTACTTTGTCCCCCACGTTACGTACTGCGCAGCTGCCCCCACGCCTCCTCGCTGCTGGTTTCTCCCCTGCGCAGCCCTAAGCGCAGCCAAGGGGTCTCCCCCCTCCCTGTTTCTCAGCATACCAAAAGACTCCGGGGCAGCGACCATGTCCGGCCCCGTGGACGATTCTGGGACTTTCACCCTCCAAGATCTCGGCAACATGATGAGCAAGATGATGGGGCAAATAGACACCATCAACAAGCGCTTGGACCGCCACGATATGCGCCTTGCGCGCGTTGAGAAGGCACCGGAGCGGGAGCTCTCCGGTGACGAGGACTTGCAACAAAACTCACCGCAGGGCAGCAACCTTCCCCGCAGCTGCAGCAGCGGCAAGGGCGGCGGCGGTGGCAGCGGCGGCCATGGCGGCAACGACGATCACTACAGTACCAGGCGCTCACCGGGACGCCCGACCTTCGACGACAGCGGGCTGCGTCGTCACAAGGTCAATTTCCCCAAGTTCGACGGGGAAACAGATCCGCTGCCCTGGCTCACCAAGTGTGAGACATACTTCTGAGGGACACGTACGATGCCAGAAGAAAAGGTGTGGCTCGCGTCTCTCCACCTGGAGGGTGTCGCGGCCGAGTGGTACACTGCTCTAGAACGTGACTGTGGCATCGTGTCCTGGGAGCGGTTCGCGGACTTCGTCAACATGCGCTTCGGGCCTCCGCTCCGCTCCAACGACCTGGCGGAAATTAAAGATCTCCGCCGTACTGGCACGGTTGAGGAATATCAGCGTCAATTCCTGGTCCTTCTTTGTCGTTGCGAGGACCTCAGCCAGCGCCAGCAGATCAACCTCTTCACAGCTGGCCTCGGCGAGCCACTTAGAACGGATGTGGAGCTGCAGTTTCCCACTAATCTACAAACCGCCATGAGTCTGGCCAGAGCCTTTGAACGTCGACTTGCGGCAATAACAGATAGCGGAATATAGAAGGGCGCCGCCTCTCAACGCTCCACGCGCTCTTCTATTGTGTCCCGCGCCTCTACTACGGCCTCAAGTGGCAGTTCTACAGCACCCGCCCCGACATCGTCAACAACGGCATCTTCTCGCCCGCGCTTCAAACGCCTTACACCCGATGAGATGGCTGCTAAGCGGGCAAGCGGCGAGTGCTATCACTGCCCTGAGCGGTACACACCGGACCATAAGTGTGCCGGCAAAGGAATCTTCCTTCTGGAGCTTGACGACGATGATGATGTTGACACGACCGTAGCTGATATGGGCATCTCCTTACACGCCTTGACCGGCATCGACTTCGCCAACACAATGAAGCTCCAGGTCTACGTCCACGGCAACCTACTGACAGCATTGGTCGACACAGGGTCCACTCACACCTTCATTAGGGAACCACTCATCAAGGAGCTCGGCCTGATGATGTTGCCACGATGAGGCGTCGGCGTCCGAGTCGCCAACGGCGACTCTATCTCCTGTACAGGCATCTGTCCACGTGTGCCCTTGATGATTGCAGGGGATCGCTTCGACGTCACATGCTACGCACTCCCACTGGACGGCTTGGACTTTGTTCTAGGAGTCCAGTGGCTGCGATCTTTGGGACCCATTCCCTGGAACCTTGAGGACCTCACGATGAAATTGTGGCGCGGGGACCGTGAGGTGATCTGGACGGGGCTACGAAGTTCAGCCGCGGTATGTGTCTCTCTAGCACCACCTACTGATATGATGGGCGCCCTCCTAGATGGCTTCCAGGACCTCTTCGACGATCCACGCGGGCTTCCTCCTGCACGACGCCACGACCACCAAATCAGGCTCCTGCCGGGCACAACTCCAGTAGTTGTCCGGCCGTACCGCTACCCCCAGCTTCTTAAAGACGAGATTGAGAAGCAATGCGCCGAGATGCTTTGCCAAGGCATCATCCGAGAATGCACATCTGCATTTTCCTCGCCAGTACCGTTGGTCCGAAAAGCCGACGGCACGTGGCGCTTCTGCATCGACTACCGCGAGCTCAACGCCAGAACTTTGAAAGACAAGTTCCCGATCCTGGTGGTTGACGAGCTACTGGACGAGCTTCGCGGCGCAAGGTTCTTCACCAAGCTTGACCTTCGCAGCGGCTACTTTCAAGTGCGCATGCACTCGGACGACATTGAAAAGACAGCATTCCGAACTCATCGAGGCCACTATGAGTTCTTGGTGATGCCATTCGGCCTCACCAATGCGCCGTCCACGTTCCAGTCGTTGATGAACGACGTCCTCGACCCCTACATCAGAAAATTTGTGCTTGTCTTCTTTGATGACATATTGGTGTATAGCAGGTCCTGGGTCGAACACCTTCAGCATGTCAAGCAGGTGTTCCAGACACTACGAACAAACAAGCTGTTCCTGAAGAAATCTAAGTGCTTCTTCGGCCAGGAGACTGTGTCCTACTTAGGACACATCATATCCGCTCACGGCGTGGCAATGGATCCGACCAAGGTGGAGGCCGTGGAACGTTGGCCTACACCTCGGTCCTTACGAGCCTTGCGAGGTTTCCTCGGGCTCACCGGCTACTACCGCAAGTTCATTGCGGGGTATGGTGCGGTGGCCGCACCCCTCACCGCCCTCTTAAAGGGGGAAGCATTCCGCTGGACTGATAATGCCCAGGACGCTTTCTCCCAACTCAAGCAGGCGCTGATGACAGCGCCTCTACTTCAAATGCCGGACTTCGACAAGCGCTTCATCGTCGACTGCGACGCGTCCGGTGCTGTCTTTGGGGCGGTTCTACACCAGGGCGACGGCGCTATAGCATTCTTCAGCCGCGCTGTAGCGATTCACCATCATAAGCTACCGGCATACGAGCGTGAGCTAATCGGTCTTGTGAAGGTCGTACGTCACTGGCGGCCTTACTTGTGGAGTCGTCCCTTCACTGTTCGGACCGATCACTTCAGCCTGAAATATATCCTGGATCAGCGACTCACGACGATTCCCCAACATGTTTGGGTGAGCAAACTTTTTGGTTATGATCTGCAGGTTGAGTACCGACCGGGGCGCTTGAATGGGGCAGCTGACGCCCTGTCCCGCCGCGACGAGGAAGACATAGCTATTCACGCCATATCCGCGCCAGTCTTTCCACTCTTCGACTCGCTCCGCGCGGAGATCGCTACAGACCAGCAGGCGCAACAGCTATGTGCCCAACTCCGGGAGGGAGTCGCACCTGCTGACTGGGCCGAACGCGACGGCCTTCTACTTCACAAGGGGAAGCTCTTCGTTCCCGACAAGTCCTCCTTGTGGCCCTCTCTCCTAGCTGAGGCGCATGATGGGGGCCACGAAGGCATCCAGAAGACAGTGCATCGGCTACGCCTCTCCTTCTACAACCCGTCCTTGCTACGGCGGGTGCGTGAGTATGTCCGCGGGTGTGTTACGTGCCAACGCAACAAGACTGATCATCTTCATCCAGCCGGCCTGCTACAACCGCTTCCTATACCGTCGGAGTCTGGAGTGATATCTCCATGGACTTCATTGAAGGTTTTCCGAAAGTTGGTGGGAAATCAGTGATCTTGACAGTGGTAGATCGCTTCTCCAAGTATGCCCACTTCATTCCCCTAAGCCACCCTTACAGTGCTGCATCAGTGGCACGGGCATTCTTCGACGACATTGTACGACTACACGACTTTCCCTGCTCCATCTTCAGTGATCGTCAACTCCGCCTATGTTGTAATGACATAGCCGGTCCCAAGCCCGGGTAAAGGAGGAGGGGGTTGTGATAGGCTTGGCGAGCCAACAACTTACACTTAGTCATTCTCATGGAAATGAAACCCAATAGAAATTCGTTGGGGCGTAACCCTCTTAGCGACGCGCCATATCGGAACCCGGGTATGGTGTTAAGTGGGCAAGGGTCGGGTCGCCACCGCCTTAGTGGCGCGCCATATCGGAACCTGGATATGGTGTTAAGTGAGCAAGGGCCGGATCGCCACCACCTTAGTAGCGCGCTACATCATCGCCCGGATGTAGTGATAAGTGAGCAAGGGTCTTTGCATCTTACTCGACGGGTGCAAAGCGTAAGGAAGCTAGTCGAGGAACATAGATTTCGGGTGGGTAGTTGGAATGTAGGATCCTTGACGGGGAAGCTACGTGAGTTAGTAGATGTTGCCATTAGGAGACGAGTAAATATCCTTTGTGTACAAGAGATTAGATGGGCGGGTCAAAAGGCGAGAGAAGTTGAGAATACCGGTTTCAAGCTTTGGTATTCTGGTTCGGCTGGGACTAGGAATGGCGTAGGTGTTCTAATAGATAAGAGTCTTAAGGATGGAGTAGTGGATGTTCGAAGACGAGGGGATAGGATCATCTTAATCAAGATAGTAATTAGGGACATTGTCTTGAACGTCATTAGTGCTTATGCCCCACAAGTTGGGCTCAACATGAGTGCTAAGAGGCAATTTTGGGAGGACTTGGAGGATATGGTTAGTAGTGTACCGATAACCGAGAAACTCCTCATAGGGGGAGATCTCAATGGTCATGTGGGTGCAACTAGCCTAGGATTTGAGGGAGTACATGGAGGTTTTGGATGCGGCGATAGAAATCAAGAGGGTAAGGACATCCTAGACTTTGCCGTAGCCTATGATCTGTTGATAGCAAACACCCTCTTTAGGAAGAGGCAATCTCACCTAGTGACCTTTAGTAGTGCCCAACACTCTAGCCAGATTGACTTTGTCCTCACTAGGAGAAAGGATAGACGGGAGTGTCTAGATTGTAAGGTGATCCCGGGGGAGTGTTGTGACACAACATAAGCTTGTGGTAGCTGACTTTCGCTTCCATACATGCTCTTTGCGGGACAAAGGTGTCAAAATCACAAGAACAAAGTGGTGGAAGTTGAAGGGAGAATCACAAGAATCCTTTAAAAATAGGGTGATCACAGAAGGACCCTGGGCAGAAAATGGAGATGCAGATAGTATGTGGATGAAGATGGCAACTTGCATTAGGAAGGTAGCTAGTGAGGTGTTCGGTGTGACAAAGGGAAAGAAACCTGTAGATAAAGACACTTGGTGGTGGAATGAGGATGTACAAAAGTCCATTAAGGAGAAGAAGGAGTGTTACAAGAGTTGGCATAATGATAGAAGCGCAAGCAACATGCTTAAGTACAAAGAGGCTAAGAAGAATGCAAAGCGGGCTGTGAGTAAGGCAAGAGGACAGGCCTATGATAAGTTATATGAGAGACTAGAGACAAAAGAAGGTGAAAAGGACATATACAAGGTAGCAAAAATCCGCGAGAGAAAGATGAGGGATCTCAATCAAGTTAAATGCATCAAAGATGAGACTGACCGCATTCTAGTGAAGGATGAAGAGATTAAGAATCGATGGCGTGATTACTTTAATGGGCTATTCAATGATGGGAATGGGAGCACTACGGTTGAGTTGGATGACTCCTTTGATGACTCTAACAGGTGGTTCGTGCGAAGGATACAAGAGTTTGAGGTTAAAGAGGCCTTAAAAAGGATGAAAGGAGGAAAGACCCTCGGCCCTGACGATGTCCCTATTGAGGTGTGGAGATGTCTTGCGGACGTGGCAATAGTATGGCTCACAAAGCTATTCAACCACATTTTTCGGTCAAACAAGATGCCTGAAGAATGGAGGAAAAGTATATTAGTACCTATCTTCAAAAATAAAGGAGATATTCAAAGTTGTACTAATTATCGAGGCATTAAGCTTATGAGTCATACTATGAAGCTTTGGGAGAGAGTGATTGAACACCGTCTGAGGAAAGTGACCAATGTCACTAAAAACCAGTTTGGTTTTATGCCTGGGAGGTCTACAATGGAGGCGATTTTCTTGCTTCGTCAGCTTATGGAGAGATATAGGGAGCAGAAGGACTTGCATATAGTGTTCATCGACTTGGAGAAGGCGTACGACAAGATACCAAGGTCAGTCATGTGGTGGGCACTAGAGAAACATAAAGTGCCAACAAAGTACATTACCCTTATCAAGGATATGTACAATAATGTTAGGACAAGTGTGCGCGTAAGTGATAGTGAGACTGATGCATTTCCTATCACGGTAGGACTACATCAAGGATCAGCTTTGAGCCCATACATCTTTTCCTTGGTGATGGATGAGGTGTCGAAGGATATACAAGGGGATATCCCTTGGTGCATGCTCTTTGCTGATGATGTAGTGCTGGTAGATGGAACTAGAGATGGTGTTGATAAGAAATTAGAGTTATGGAGACAAACCTTAGAGTCCAAGGGGTTTAGACTTAGTAGGACCAAAACCGAGTATATGAGGTGTGACTTTAGTGGTGTTGGTCGTGAAGAGGAAAATGTTAGTCTACAAGGACAAATAGTACCTAGAAGGGACTCTTTCCGATACTTAGGATCAATGTTACAAAGCAATGGCGATATTGATGAGGATGTTTGCCACAGGATCAAGGTAGGGTGGATGAAATGGCGACAAGCCTCTGGAATCATATGTGATAGGAAAGTCCCACAAAAGATAAAAGGGAAGTTCTATAGGACGGTGATCAGACCCGCGATGCTCTATGGGGCGGAATGTTGGCCAACTAAACGGCAACATGTCCAACAAATGAGTGTCGCAGAGATGCGCATGCTATGGTGGATGTGCGGGCACACGAGAAGAGACCGAATAAGGAATGAGGCGATTCGAGATAAGGTAGGGGTGGCGCCGATTGAAGAGAAGTTAGTCCAACATCGACTTAGGTGGTTTGGACATATCCAACGGAGACCTCCAGAAGCACCGGTTAACAGTGGGATCTTAAGAGGTAGAGAAAATATTAGGAGGGGTAGAGGACGACCAAGGTTGACCTGGGAGGAGGCGGTAAAACGAGATTTGAGAGATTGGAATGTATCCAGAGACTTAGCTCATGATAGGACCGCATGGAAAGTAGCAATCCATGTGCCAGAATCGTAGTCTTGTTTTTTTTCTTTTTTCTTTTCTTTTTATTTTTTTTCTTTTTTTTCTTTTTTCTTTTCTCTTTTCTCTTTTTCTTTTTTCTTCTTTTTCTCTTTTTTTCTTTTCTTTTTTCCTTTCTTTTTCTTTTTTCCTTGTTCTTATAACTCTTCCTCTCTTTTACTTCATTGATATTGGGTTTCATGTCTAGCCGACCCCAACAGGCTTGGGATAAAGGCTTAGTTGTTGTTGTTGTTGTTGTTGCATCTTCAGTGATCGTGATACCGTCTTCACCAGCCTCTTCTGGTCAGATTTGTTCCGGCTAGCCGGTGTCCAACTTCAGCTCGGCCTTCCACCCGCAGTCTGACGGCCAATCTGAGGTCGTCAACAAGATCATCACTGTGTACCTCCACTGCTTGGCTGGTGACCGACCAAAGACTTGGTTGCAGTGGCTTCCTTGGGCTGAGTATTGCTACAACACTTCCTACCAGACAGCCCTCAAATGCTCGCCCTTCAGAGTGGTCTATGGCAGGGACCCTCCGGCTCTTGTTGGTTACCAACCGGGCGTATCTAGAGTAGCAGTAGTGGATAAACAGCTAAAGAATAGAGATGAATTCTTAGCTGAAATCAAGAACAGGCTGGTACAAGCACAAGTCACCATGAAAAGCTATGAAGATAAGTTCCGCCAAGAGGTGGAATTTCAGATCGGTGATTGGGTTTGGCTGCGGCTTCATCAGAGGACAGCTGTGGGAGTAATGACGACGCCTTCTTCAAAGATTGGACCAAAATATTTTGGACCATATCAGATCATTCAACGCATTGGGACTGTATCATATAAACTTCAGCTGCCTCCTCAAGCAAGGATACATGATGTCTTCCATGTGTCCCTGTTAAAGAAATTTAAAGGTCCTACTCCCATACAGGTGGTGCCTTTACCACCACTTCTGCATGGACGTGTTGTACCTACGTCTGAAAAAGTACAAAGGGCGCGTTTGAACAGAGGTGTCTGGGAGCTAGTCGTCAAATGGGCAGGACATTCTGAAGCTGATTCATCATGGGAGCAACTAGAAGATTTCAGGATGAAGCACCCCTCCTTTAAGCTCGAGGACGAGCTCTTTGTCGGGAAGGGGGGAAATGTTGTGGATGCATTTGTGGGCCGCCAATATGGTCGGCGTGGGGCCCACAAAGCCCACAACTAGGCCGGTCAGGCCCTGCAGCCGCACCAGGAAGATATTTAGAAGAATTAATTAGATAATGTTTAGGAATAAAAGGGAGTTATAGATTGAATCAGTTTAGATAGAAAGAAATAGACTAAAAAAGGGGAAGAAAAGAATCCTAGTCAGTTTGGGGGATTATCCCCAAACAGACTAGGAGTAGGCTGCGGCCAAAGGGGGGGGTCCTGTCCCCCCTTTATAAGCAGCCTCACTCCCTCATGTTTTGAGCATCCAGGAAAAAATAAGAATCCCCGTTGAGGGTTGTTCTTCTCCTTGGATCACGGTGGCTTCGAACCCTAACCCTAGCCGCCGTGACCAGCTACTTTGTCCCCCACGTTACGTACTGCGCAGCTGCCCCCACGCCTCCTCGCTGCTGGTTTCTCCCCTGCGCAGCCCTAAGCGCAGCCAAGGGGTCTCCCCCCTCCCTGTTTCTTAGCAACGGGCAACATCTATAGTCGATAAAGACCATGCCATAATTTCCAAGAAAAGAAAGGATCCATCACCTTTTGATGATATTGATGGAGATCATGACATAATCAACAAAATTAATTTCAGGTAGAGAGACTTACTGGAGGATTATGAATGTCCATACTTTGGCGTGCACAGTTAAGATCACCAGCAATAATTACTGGTTTGGAACCTTCAAGTTTCTGCAGACCAAAAATCAAATCTCAGTTTTGCATTGCACAACAAACACATTGTGAATTTGTTTTGGGGATATGATTCAATATGATTCTTTAGGCCATAAACAGAGAATGGCACTAGAGAGCTAAATATAGCGAACACACCTTTATATAGCTGCTAAAGCATGGATCCCAGTTGTTGACCCTGTAATTCTGAAAAGCAAAATGCAAACGAAAAAATTAGATCTAATATAGTGGTAGCAATCAGCAAATAATATACATTATTAAGGAGGGTCAACTTTTACCAGTCTCCGTAAAGCGCGACCAGAATTTGGGACATAAGCGTTTATCAAGTAAAACCCATCAAACTCCAGAGTGATAATCATGTCCTCCTGATCATGTGCTGGTATGCCAAGTCCGTATTGGACAGATTGGTTTTACCTACAAAGGTAATGGCAAAATGAAAGAAAAAGCAAAGTGAGATCAGATCTGCTTCAAACCAACTTATGTCGAAATTCATATTTTTTCTGCGCTACACTCCAGACTAATTCTGTGGTCTCAGTAAAAAGGAGGTACCAGGCATTATCAACAACATGAACCTACCGTGAAATTACAGCAGTTCCTGAATAATCAAGCCTTGATACACTGCATGACCAATAGCTGCTATCATAGTCTTCTATCAGGTTCTTAAAATGTTTAACTTCTCCCTCCTGAACAATCATGACCTGTTCATGAAACAGTGACATAAATCATCATAACCAAAGATTACCATCTGCCATACATGACATATCTGGTCACGGAAGTGGTTTGAATAAAACCACCCCTAACACACTGAAGCAACCCACGACTCATCAGGAAAAAGGAGTGAGGGAGTCGTGTACTATTGTATACAAAGGTGGGAACACCAAAACTTGCCTCCAGATGTGTCTCTTGGAGACATAATACGTCAAAATTCTCCCTGCGAGCGAACTCAAGTGCAGAAAATCCAGACTGTACAACAGTTTGCAATCCATTAATATTCCAGGACACGATCTTCATAGAATTGGTGTCACTGCTAAGTGGTGGAGGCCTCATGGTCCTTGGATTGTATGCGACCCATTCTGGTAATCTCTCTCTGTGGGTAAGTCGGGTCCAGGGCTCAGCAGACCTCCCGGCAGGATACCCATGCTGAAAACGTCTTATGTTCATCATTCTTGTCAATGTCACGATTTGCTTGTTCCAGAAATCAGGCAGCCAAGACTGCAATAACAAAGATTTCATCAGGGGAAAAAGGTACAAATCTCAATAACTTGTCATATGAAGGTAGGACTAACCTGAACTTGGTTTGTAAAAGGAAGGATTATTTTCCATCAAGGGAGAGTTTCAAACTGTCAAGCATACAGACAGAAGCTCAAGGAATTTTGGTGATTGATGACTCGTTTCTGTATATATTGACCAGATGACTTCTAGTTGTGAATGTTGGTAGGGCCTGACCATTGCATACTTACACTACTAGTGACATGATGGCGTGGAGGTTCAATGAAGAAAATTCCAGTGCTGCGAACATAATAAGCACACACGCCTGCATAATTCATGCGAAGATTACACAGTGTATAAAAGACATTTCACACAGAACATCCTACGGTGATGGTAAATCCAAACAAAAGAAGCAATCAGACACATAGACTCCGCCCTGCGTACGGAATTATTCAGGATCTGTCATTACGCATCTGCTACGCGAGAACTTAGCTCCCGAACAAGAACACGACATCGTTCAAGTACGGCTCTGATCGGCGATAAGCGAAGGGGTTTCATCACTGCTTCTTCCTAAGCAGGAATCTAAGCGATTATTACCACTCTTATACAGCAAAAAAAAACACATCACGCGAGAGAGAAATCGCTTCTATTTTAAGGAAAACTCAGCACAGACTGGATAAGTAAAGGCGGTAAAGAAAATCCGGCGGCGTCATCCCCTTCCAAAATTCACAAACACATATAGATAGATAGAGAGAGGGGGGGCGTACGGCCTAAGAAACACCGTCGTCTCGATCGCCGACAGTGAGAATGCCGCCGCTAATCAAGGTCTTGCTTGCGCTTCCGTCTTGTTTCCGTCTGCGACAACGATTTTTCCGCTTTCCGGGCTCGGGTCGGGGGGCCGAACATATGCCGCGGCGGATGGAGGAGAGGGTCACGTGCGCCGCGTCCACTCCACGGCCGGGCCTTCGTTAGGTGGGCTGGGAATCTGGCCTTAGGTAGGTGGATTGGGATTCTTATGTCGGAAGTCGGTTTCGTTGGTGGGCTCAGCCCGTCTATATGGGTAAAACGGGCCCAAATCTATCTCAAAAAAAAAGAGTTGGTAGGCACGCACATCACAGAATGGACCTTCGTGTGCGTCCTGTTTAATACGTAATTCAGTCCTACGTTCCCGATAGACTATTGTCAGAAGCTGAAAAGTTGCAACAAATCCAGTTGTGTCCATAATACCCGGTACAAAACACAAGACTATTGTCAGAGACATGCACTAAAGGCCAAGCAGCACTCCTGACAAATGACGAACCCCAGCTTCAGACTGAATGTTACGCATAACCTTCGCCTCGCCGCAGCCTAGAGCTTCAGTATGAGGCCAAGTGGGCTGTGATCACTGGCAGAGATGTCAGGAAGGATATATGAATCGTGAACCTTTTCCAATATTGATTGTGACACGAGAAAGTAGTCCAGGCGCCAACCTTCAGTTCCAAAAAACACAAAATAACAAGTGAAACAATGAGCATGACCTTTAGTTAAAAACAACGAGCACGATCTTCAGCTATGTTGAGGCAATAGATATAATTGTTTTGATATAGAGCATGAGCATGTGCGTGGGTGTCAGCTATGTTGAGGCAATATACCTTTGTTCGTCTTCCGGCCATTATGCCTATACCCCCAGTAACTGTATGCAACGACATTAGGATGCTGTTTCCGAAATGTATCAACAAACCCTTTGGACAGAAAATTAGTCTCGAATGATTCTCTTTCTTCATTTGTGAAGCCTGCGCTTCTACGATTCCCCTGAACAAAGGTATCAAACATAAGACATTACCGGTTACCACCTAGAAAAGAAAATTGGACAAGCTAAGTGAAACTGATGTAGTTTATCACAAACTAACAATCTGATCTAGACGAGCAGGCACATTTAAGAGCTAAGGTGTGTAAGAACCACTCAAAAACAAGCGTGATAATAATGCTGCATAGTCTATCTATTTCCCAGCTTGAACAAGTTTTTTCCCTTAACTCTTTAAGCTTCCAAAAAAAATGATCACAACTCACAAGTCTATTGCCTACCAAAGATAATCTACAACCAAGGCTATTTCTTCGTTATAATTTGAACATGGATTTCTCTATAGTGAATACAGCTAAAACAATAAGATAGTAGATCTACAATACTTATGCATGAAACAATTCAAACATGGTTACTCACAGCAGGATCATAGATATCAATCTCCTCATGGGCACAGTTAAGATCACCAGTTAGTATGACAGGCTTAGATTTTTCAAGTTCCTACAAAATCATAAGAAACATGTTAGATTATGCTAGAACTTAAAACTCATAAGTAAAAACTTATAAGCATGACACTCAAGAGTAAATTTGGCACTGCCTGTGCAATGATGCCTACTGAAATCTGTAAATACAGGAGGTGAACTCATGTTTGAAAAATTATGCATTTCTAACCAGCGATGTAATTTTGCAAAGTAGAAAAGGAGTACAAGTCTAGAATTTAGAACTAGGAGCACAAACATTGTACACAACAAATTAAAGATGTCAGTATGCCTGCTGACTGGTAAAGGCAAAAGAACAGATTGGTGATTGGTCAATGAAGGAAAGAAGATAGGCATTGAAAGATGCCTGAATGTATTGGATTTGATTCACTACTTTGATAAAATTTGAACACGTCGGTCATTTGGTACATATATTTTGGGCCAGGCCTTTAGTTTGACCATGTACCATTCAAAGTTTTAGCAACGGTCTTTTTATTTCTAATCTTACTTTTTACTAAGTTTTGGCATGTAAAATGCATGTCAGAGAAACTCTGGTGCATGGATAAGGCGAAATGATCGAGTAACATGTAATACAAAGGTAAGAGCCAAGTAGTAAGGGGGGAATCAGTAGAGTGACCAATTGAAATATAGGTTAAAGAAGGGGAAAAGGTTTTGTTTCAGTAAAAACTTTCTTCACAAAAGAAGATGAAGATAAACTTTTTTTAGAATAGCGACTTAAGAAAAGTCATACTTTCATGTAGTTACCGAGGGATGGATCCCACTCTGTGACCCTGTAAGTCTGCACAGGGATATATGATCATGAATAATTTAGCCTCAAGTGATTTATACTAAAAGGAAAATTAATAATAATTTACCAATCTTCTTAGACCATCACCAGAATTTGGTACATATGCAGTGAGCAAGTAGAAGTTATCAAACTCCACTGTCACAACTCTCCCTTCAGTATCATGATCTGGTATACCAAGCCCATACTTGATAGAGAGTGGTTTCACCTATATGCAATGCAGGAAAGATAGTGAATCAAAAGAAAAAAAATATAACAAGATGTCCACCATAGTCTTGTAGCACTGCATTCTTTGAGGAGATAAATTTTATGGTCAATGTACCATATATGAAACAGTATTGAAAAAAATAAACTGCCGAACATGACAGTGTCATGATACGGTAAGTCTCCTTCTATCATTTACAGAAAAATCCAAAACTATCGCTCAGTGATTAATCAGATAGCTAGCTTTAGATTCATAAAAGGTAGGATCCAGAAGAATGATTTTTAATGAAGCTTTAGAGCAAGATACAAGAATACTTATCATAACCACGGATAGTCAGTTATATTTCCTTTGCAGTTGGTTGGTTGGCAGAAAATAAAACAGAACAAATCAATAAGGCTTCACCCATGTTCTGTTTCTACTAGGTATACTCAAAAAGCATTTGGCAGGTAATGTGCATGAATGACAGTACATACTCGTGAAATAATTGCTGTTCCTGAATAGCCAAGCTTTGACACACTGCATGTCCAGAAACTACTTGTATACCCATCAAGTAGACTCTCCTTAATAACTTCGACATCCTTCTCCTGTTCAACATAAGGAAATTGTAGTGAATATACTAATAAAAATCAATTGGAAGTCGCTAAAAGTTGTCATACGACAACAAATAATCTTTTTGACCTATTTTGACACTATTGTTTTGACAGCATAATTGGGAGTGAATTAGACAGAAAGAAACTCGTTCCTTGCCTGCATTTTTGTCTCTTGTAGGCATAATACATCAAAATCCTCCCTCTTTGCTAACTCATGTACAGAGAAACCTCTTGATTTGAGTAATGCTTTCAATCCATTGACATTCCAGGATAGAATCTTCAAAGCCTTTGTACCCTTGCTAAGAGGTGGAGGCCTCATAGTTTTAGGATTGTATGGAATCCAGCCATCTTGTGGTTTCTTATGTACAAGTACCGTCCAAGGTTCTGTGCCATCATTAACACCCAATCCTGCCTTAGAACCAGCACCCTGAACTGTGATAGCGCGGCCAACACTTAGCCAAAATGAAAGTAATTTGAAACTAAAAATACAGTTTAGGAATCAGTGAACAGAGCATACCAATAAGTATTTCCTTCTGGACTGAAGTCTTACTTAGCTTCACAGCAGTGACAGAATTCTCCCCTACGGTGGTGCTCTTGACTGACTTCTGATTCGGTTTAGTTCTTTTCTTGTTAGGAGTTTCAGAAATAACCTCTGAGTTTTCTATTTTTTGTTCAACTACAATTGAAGTGCCACCTTTCCGTTTTGATGGTACTTCTGACGGGCCGACCTTCTCAACTAGTGATTTTTCCTCTTTACCTGTAGGAAGTGACAATCCAGTTAAAATGTTTTTTTAGAAGAGGCCAATCTATGAAAGCAAGGGGTCTCAACGGTGCATCCATTCCACTGCCCTGTTCTTGTCCATCCAAACTCTTGGCTGTGGCTGTGGATGCGCAATGCCAATGGGAGCTTCGAAAGCACTCATGGAAGCAACAGAATCAGAGAACTACATATCTGGTTCATTATTTCTATGATTTCCATGAGCAAATTCTCTTACTCTATTTTAAAGATTTGCTAGCATAAAAAGGAATGGAAATGGATATAGTTCAAAGATACTGCTATTGAGCACCATAGTTATTAAGGCAGTAAGGCAACATAAGACGACCTGCCCCCTTTTTACCTTTTAAGTGATAAGGCGTAAGATGAGGTGACACATTAGTAATATATAAATATAGAAAAATGTAGGAATACAATATCAAATTCCAAATAGATGAGGATAAAAGTAGCAATTAGCAAATAGAAGTGGTTTAACATAAACCAACATAATAAACTAAAAGTCCAACATAAGTAATAGATAGTAGTACTAGTGTACTAGATAAAACTCATGATCTCATCTCTCAAGTTTGTCTGAAACTCTCAATATCCATCGTCGAACTCATCGGGAATTGTAGGATTACTTTCTTTTCCACCATCATCTCCACGCGAACCTTCATCACTATCAGTCACGTCCATGTCATCATGTGGATCCTTCTCCAAGTCTGAATCATTAGCATCTTCTTCACGTTCCTCAACATCTTGTGCCCTCATTCTTGCACGCCTTTGGTAGGTTTTCATCTTGCTAGCTTCCCTTGGAAGGTTGCGACCTTGAAGCGAGTTTGATGCTCCAACGTCTTCATCAACATGATCCCATGTTAGATCAAGAAGATCATCATTATCTCTATCGATGTTAACAACCGATGAGTCTATCCATTCATTGTCCCAATCAAAATCTTCAATGACCAATGGGTCATAACTTAGGCCAGCTTTCTCCCTCCTCTTTTGAAACCTACTTTGCATATTCCGGTTGTATGAAACAAAAAGTAAATCATTTAACCTCTTGTATAGCAACCGGTTCCTTCTTTTGTGTGCATCTACAAATTCAGCAATGAGAAGCTAAATGAGTATATGGATTATGCAACTCTAATATTTAAAGTATATGGATTGTGGATTCTAATACTTACAAATTCAAACGTACTCCAATTGCGCCTCACAACAAGATGATGAAGCACAAAGACTAACTAGACGCTTCGCAAATCTTTGCAATTCAAAGGCTCGACCACCATATGAACGCCACCAACCAACTAGAATGATAAATGCAAGCGCATATTAGTTACCAACTAGGAATAGAATTAACATAGATGAATTAGCAAGCAAAGCACCAATACTTACGAGGGTTTTTTAGATGAATATGTTGTAGTGCCATCATGTTTGAGAAGATAGTCCCTCGTTGGTCCTCATAAAGCATTGCATACTCATCAATCTTGGCCCGAACTTCTTCATCGGGTTCCATTCTTACAAGCACATCATTGAAGCAACTTCTTAGCTCACCAACATATCTATCATCTCTCTTCTTTTGTATTGCAAAGAATTTTCCCGGGTTCAAAAAAAGTGCAGCTCCATACAATGGATGGTCCATTAGTGAGACCCATCTAAGCTCAATAATGTCCAAGAATTTTTTCAGTAAAGCTTGTTTGTTTTGAGTAGAAAAACTAGCATTTATCTTCTCTTTTGCAACATCCATTAAAGTTGCAACCTCAGGCATGGCTGGTCTCTCATCAGCATCAACCGCCCTAAGCACAAAAGAAGAGGTGTCGAAGCTCTAAGACAATCTTCAACTGAGGACCAAAACACCTTAGCAAGAATAATGTCACAAACATTCTTTCTAGACTCAGTCTTTGCTAATTTGTTTTGATTCCATGCTTCACTCACAAATAGATCCCTCAAGGCATCGCAATGCTTGTGTAGGCTTTTCAAAGTAAAGAAGCAAGTGGCAAATCGAGTGGCTGCGGGTCATACCAAGTCCATCCCACCTGTCTTCTCCCTCATTGCTGCAAGAATCCTCCCATGGCTATATATAAAAGTGGTGACCCATTTGGCTTGTGTAATTGGTTTCTTAAAATCTTTCAGGTTTCCAATATCTTCCAACATGAGGTCCAAACAATGAGCTGCACAAGGAGTCCAAAACAATGTTGGAATCCGCTGCATTAGAATTCTACCCGCTGCCTTATAGTTAGCACCATTATCTGTGACTACTTGAACCACTTTTTCTTTACCAATGTGGGCAATTCTCTTCTCTAACAAATCAGCTAGCATAGTTGCATCATGTAACTCATTTGATGCATCAACAGACTCTAGGAAGTATGTTCCAGCTGGGCTATTGACAAGAAAATTAATCAAGTGATGTCCTCTTCTATTAGTCCATCTGTTAGACATAAGTGTGCAGCCATAAGTATTCCATGCTAACTCATGATCAGCCCTCATGTTGCTTGTATCATTTACACACTCATGAAGTAAAGGCTCACTGATCTCATCCATACTAGGAGGCACATACCCTGAACCATATTGTGTTGTAGCCTCACAAGCAATATGAAATTGCCGGGAGTTTACGGCATTAAAGGGTACACCACACTCATAGAACAACAAAGCCCATTGTTTGTTCACATAATTCATGTCAGCCTTAAACTTTGTGCTAGCTTCAATGGTGGTTTGGTGTGAACCTGAAGAGCACCTATCATCCACAACTTGTTCAAGTGTTTTTTGGAGCATGCTTGCAACTTGTTTAGATGCATATTGTGTTGTTGCATCTTGTGTACTCTTTAAGGTGTTCACCTCAAACATGGCTCTCCTCCTTTTAGCAGTTGTCCCCAAACTTGGCTGAACAACAAACTGAGAGTTGTCCCCAACCTGCCCCTGCTCCTGTTGCTGCCCATCATCATCTAGGAAAATTGGTCTACTTCTTTTATTCTTTTCCAAGTAAGCTGTCATTTCTTTCCTAATCTCAGTGTTAGTCTTGGAGCACATAACAGTATCAACATATCCACCTGCAAGATGCTCTTTCAACCTTTTGATTCCCCCTGTTGTCACAGTCTTGCAAAGGTTGCATGTCACCCTGTCTCGGTTCCCAATTTCCGTCCAATAACCGTACTTACATCCTGGATCATTGGACTTTGCTCTTCGTTTAGGATCAGCCATTGGATCATAAGCATCTACATTTATAGAGGCATCAGCAGAACCGGCACTCTCAATTGGATTCATTGTGAATGACTCAATGTTTAATCCTTGTATGTTGTTTCCTGTAGCACAATTGTAGCAGCCAAATCGGTGACTTGGTGAGAGGAGCAAGGCATTGCATAGCACAGAGCCACATACTCTAACAAAGAGAGAGGAAGAACTGGGGGAGGACAGGGGCAGTCCGGCAGCGGGCACAAACTAGAAAACAGAGCCTTCGCCTAGCCGCCTCCGCCGAGCGCGGCCGCCGCCGCTGCCGCCTTACCCTGAGCGCGGGCGCCACCGCCGTGAGCAGAGCCGCCGCCAACCCTAATCGAGCCGCGTCCAAGTGTACAAACCGTGCAGGCGCTGGGCTAACCTGGTTAAGACTTAACCGAACCCTAGTCTAGGGCGTCGCCTTGAGCTCGCCTCACGAACACCTTAAGGACGCCTTAGGCTCGGAACCAAGGCGACGGGGACGCCTTGGATCCCCTGGCGCCTTAGCGCTTAAGCGTCACTTAAGCGACACCTTAACAGCTATGGTGAGCACAGAAATTCTTACCGTTTTCTTTCCCAGCCAGAGAGTCCATCAGGGCTGATACTAAATCTTTCTTGTTACCTTTGACAGAAACTCCCATCCTCCTTCAAGTTCATTGCAACAATAATATTAGTAATAGAGGGAATACTAGTCACCAATGGACAATATGGGCAGACCAGATGAAGTTTGAACCTAGTGAGGTCCCGGAGCTCCTTCACCGTCATTGATTGGAGCTGGCTAGGGTCACTCCTGAATCTCTCTATCTCCATTTCGCTTTCAGCAGCATCTTCCTAGAGTCCAAATGCAAAGTCATGACATGGCAAACGGGAAATATGAGCACAAATGGCAGTACAAACCTTTTCTACGACAGATTGGTCATCTTTCTTCATCTCATTGCTCTTCGAGGTAGCTCTGCGTGAATATGTTGCGCGGACACGGTCGGTCATGACGTTCAGCTTTAGAAACACGAGGTTTCTGGGACTGAAATTCGCGCTTGGGAGCCCACAGGTACACCTATTATTTTAGAAAAGAAAAGAAAAGAATACTTCATTATCTGTTGATGAAGAAACCTTCAAGTTATTCTAGTGACAACGGATCCAGGCTCGAATTAAGTTCCCGGGGGGAGGGGGGCATCATTCAGCAATGAGTCTAAATTGAAGCAAAATCCCTAGAGAAATATTGAAGTCCTATCCGCGCTGTGACAGGAACCATGCATTTCTTAATCGATGTCAACTACGCTGTCGACACTCATGAGAGTATACACAAGAAAGAACTAGGGATTTGTATTAGCGACCAAACCCTTGACGCACTCCCCCTATGGAGCACGATCAACAGCTGCTCCTTGGCCGGCGGAAGAACGAATCGACGCGGACCAGACGGGCTAAATCGACACGGGAATATAAAATGCTCATGGGAGAAGTGAGCGGGGGAGAGGAGGGACGGGAACCGTACTGGTAGAGGCGGGGGAGGGAGGCGCCGCGCAGCAGCAGCTGCATCCGTGGGCGAGCAAGTGCGCGCAGGCGCCGCGACCTGAAGCGCTGAAAGGGTCGCGGGCTGCCTCGGTGCGGAGTGGGCAGGCACCCGAAACGGGGAAACGATGGTGCGGCCCGTTTCGGCGGTGCACGCTCTCTTGGTGGTGGGCCTGTCCCCCTGAAGTTTGGCCCATTCTACACAATCGTTCTGAGACGGTTCTTCCCTTGATTTGAGATAGGGAAAATTTGGTTATATTCTTATTTTGTTGGTATTTACTCTACAACACTACTCAATGTTGTATGTATTATAAGACACTGTTAAATTATGTAAATAGCTAATAGACATTTCAGATATTAAAATATTGATTATCTTGTATGGAGGGGAGAGAACTTTAAACGATCATTTTATTTTTTAGCCAGTTTTAACATATTCTATGATATAACCATGTTTCTTATATATGATTAACCATAACAATGTAATAAGTTATACTATATCTTATAAGAATTTTAATTTTCTCATTGTAATTTTTTTATTTCTCATGTCCCAAATCTGAGTAAAAGAGTCCCGAGTCTGAGTAAAGAGGAGAGTTATGACAGGGTTAGCGATACCAGAAAAACGTTAGCCTACCTCAAAATGCTTGATCAAGAACTTGAAACTAATACTTTATTGTTGTCGTACAATTTTTTTATAAAAAATATTATTTAAAGGTATATGATCAACGCAGCCACCCGTTGTCATTGCAATAAGCAACGTTGGAAGCTGTAAATGTGGAATTTCTATAGTTTCTTTTCTCCCGAACTTAACACGGTACAGTTTGTTACAGGCTTGAATCGGAACTTTGCTCGATCATACTACTCCGATCCTCTCACGTACATGTTACAAGAGGAAATGCTGCAAGTACCTGAGCCCCTCGTCGACGCTCACGTACCTACACTCGCACATCACCCCAAGCCTCACCTTCTCCACTAGCCTCTCGTCCCCGGCCAGCTCGACGACCACCTCCGCTTCCAGCCTCGCGGCGCCGCAGCCCGGTGCGGGCAGCCTCTCCGTGACCCCTGCATCACCTCTCCGGCTAAATCTGATGGCGCCCGCCGCTCTGGCCGCCGGCACCTTGGCGTCGATCATCATGACCGCCGCCGGCGCGACGTCGTGGCGCGCCGTCCGCACCGCCGTCCACCGGACGCGCCACTCCCCCGGCCCGATCACAGCGTTCCGACCGCTCAGGTCGACCCCGAACAGGAACAGGCCGGACGCGTTCCTGACATCGCCGGCCTTGTCGGCGGCGACCGCAAAGGACAGCGTGTTCTTGCCGTTGGCCGCGAAGATGTCGACGGCGAAGGCGACGTCCGCGAGGGCGAGCCGCGGGGCGGGGAGGGCGCGGGAGCGGGCGGACGCGGAGCGGAACAGCGCGAAGAGGCGGCGGTGCGGGGACGACGACGACGACGACGGGCGGTGCGTCTCGACGGCGCGGTGCCTGTCGGGGAGCTGGGGGACGAGGAGGCCGAGCGCGGATGGGTAGTGCTGCACGCAGAGCCGCGCCCAGAGGTGGTCGGCGGCGAAGGCGGCGTGCCACGAGGTGGAGACGCAGGAGGCCGCCGCGAGCGACGCGGCGTCGAGGAACGGCGACACGAGGGACAGCACCATCCACGAGGGAGGCGCCGGCCGCGCCGGCATTGGTATCGCCTCGCCGTCGCGCATCTCGGATTGGCGCCCGAGTGATTGGGTCCCCAATGAAAGCTTCGTGTAGTGTCTCGGCCTCGTGATTGATCCGTACGCGCCTGCGCGGGTGCTACCGGGGTGCTATATCGACGGAGCCGGCTCGCGTGTACGCTTGCATGTGTGCTGCAGCCTGCCATGGGACACGGGGAAGGAACGCGATGGGAGGAGGCTGGGCGGGGGGCGGCGTGTGCTCGCGGGATGGCGCACACGTGGGCTCGGAGGGAATACGGTGTCGCGGCGCGTGGCGCGAAGTGCCGCTTTCGAAGGGGGAGCGTGCCTGCTGGATGGGTGGGCCACGACGGTGCCATGCCATCTTCGAGGCCACGACGGAGAGGGACGTACAGCCCACGCAGGTCTACTTGGTTGGACCAACACAGGCCTTTCTAATTGGCAATGGACAGACTTGTGCATGTAGTCTAAGGTTCTGTTTATTTTCACTTAGAATTACTGGTGCAAGCCCAGACGAAGACGACGATCATGAATGGGCGCAGCCACCTGCGCACCGTCGTCTCCGATGGCTCGCATTGCCTTCCCGTCGACGTGTTACAAATTTCAATTGAACTATTACAAGCTAACAGCAAAAGGATTTTGTGGGAGTGTTTCCGTGGGAGTTTGTATTCGTCTTGCTGATGTCCTCCTTGGATTACAGAACAAGTAGACTTATCATCTGAATCGACAAGATTTGCTCTTTTAGATTAGAGAACAAGTAGACCCATACTCTAAATTTACATCAAGATTAATCAAAATTTTCAAAGGTATTAACCCAAGCCAAGAATCGACTGAATACAGCAGATGATATATCCTGAGGTTCATCCACTTTTTCGGTTTTTGCAACTGAAGGTTCATCCACTTTAATAGAGCCAAACCTCTGTTCTTCTTCACACTACGCTCTTCTATCAACTTCCTAACCTTTATAACATCATCCCAACCATAGCATAAAGGTCAGATATGAACATATACAAACCAGCATTTTCATCAGATATCTCCAATGCCAATGCTCTCTCCATCCCCTCCACTGCAACGTAAAAAGTTTTGAAAGTCTTGCATGCCACTAACAATGATGTCCAAATTATGACACTCGGTTCCACTTTCATGATTTTGAAAACTTCATAAGCATCCTCCAACTGCCCAGCCTTTGCATAGAGATCAACCATGCACCCATGGTGATGTATATTTGGCTCAAGGTCATACCTGTCGACCATAAGGTGAAAGAATTCACTCCCTTTCCCCACCAAGCAAGCCTGCACACATGCACTAAGAACAGCAGCGAACGTCACCTCATTTGGCTGCACTCTTCTTTGACACGTTTCTTCGAACAGCTAAACAGTTTCGTCATCGCGCAGATGTGCCGCCAGACCACAGATCATGGCAGTCAAGTGCATTACATTCCTCGAAGGAAACCGAGCAAACACACGGGAAGCATAGTCAAGGCGGCCAGCCTTGGGACTGCAGAACGTTGGCAGCAAGGCAGATGATGTGCAGGCCTTGAGGAGGGTGACGAGCATAACGTAATCCACGGCGCCTTCGGTGGTGAAAGTCATTGTGCGGAAGAAGTGAAGCCCGTCAGCGAGGCGGCCATGCGAGAAATAGCAAGCAAGCATGGTGGACAAGACACGTCGTCCTTGTCGGGTATGTCATCGAAGAATGCACGGGCAGAATCAATGTCGGAGAAGCAGCACAGGGATGAGAGTATAACAGTTGGAGGGCGGCGGGCGGGGAGACGAGCGAGTAAGAGCTGAGCAGCGATGAGGCGACGTGGGTGTAGGCGAGGAGGTTGGACCTAAGGAGGTGTCCGTGGAAATGGGAGAGAGGCGGCCGTCCGAGAGGGGCTTCAGCACGAGCACGGCGGCGCGCCACGCCGGAGGGGTCCGAGGGGCAGAGCCGAAGGCTGAGAGGGGGTAGAGGTGGAGCGCCGAGAAGGGGCTAGGTGGACCCGCGGAGGGCGTTGAGAAGTTCGCCGGCGCCGCCGTGGCGGGTTCGGATTGGAATCGGGGCTGGAGACCGGCCGGGCCGTGGCGGTGGCCGGTGCGCGACTAGGCGATGGCTCGGCATCACGTGGGCCGCCTATCTTTTCAAGCCACGCTGCAGGCCCGTTTATAACCTGGTTCCTCAGTTGTTCATCACCGCCGATCAGGAGTTGGGCATCGCCGTATACAGTGCCGATTCTACCGTCAATTCTGGTTGACCAAATTTTGTCCTCCTAAATATATGAAAATCAGTTTTCTTCCTTCACGTGATTTTCTATCATATAGGTTTCGTTTGAATTACAGTCCATTAAGATCTAATATGTGCATCAACATCTAGTCCAGATGTCATGACAATGTATTGTGTGTAACTAAAATATAGTCCAAATGTCATCAACATCTGAAATAAATGACGTTTAGGATAAAAGTATAGTTCAATTTAAATTAAATTAGCTGTCCTAAACGTTATTTATTTCGGAACAGAAGGAGTACATATATACGATTAAAAAAATCAATATATAAAGAGATAGGTTGTTTAAGTTTGGATAGTCTAATATATGCGTAACTAAAAATATACATATATGTGATTATAAAATCAGAACAAATTGTATCTTATAGCTGAAAATAGAAAAAATAGCTATGCAAGTATTGCACGAGTTTGTGGACTAGTATTTATAATGTTAACTGGTTGACGCACGAGTTCATCTGTTCATCCATCAGTGTCCATCTTGCTCTCATGATATGAATTATAAAACCAATATACTCCCTCTGTTTAAGAATATAGGTATTTCTAAGTTTAATTAAGTTAAAAAAATTTAATTTAATTATTAATAACACATAATTCACGATGTATAACTGTATACAAATAATATCATTAAATTCATTGTGAAACCAACTTGCATAATATACAATTTTTATGTTTAAAATATTTCTATAGTTAATCATAATAAAATATAGTTTCTTTTACTTTCACTAAACCTATAAATACTTGTATTCTTGCATCAAGGGTATATATATAAAGGGTATGAATGGGGACGAACAGCTGATTTTGACAGTGATACGTTTCTGGTGGACTGCACCGGGTTCGATGGATCCACACCTTACCTCCATTGGCATGTCAACGTGACAACGTCCGTTGTTTCTCAGTCCACATAGTATGTCGTAGCTGGACACTCAACGCTAATAGCTTTCGGATCCTACTCCAGCGAGAGATACAGAGCTTGCAGTTTATGCGCTCCTTCTAGCACCAACAATTAGGCAACGGATTAGTTAGCTAGCTTGTTGGATGCAACAACCTTAGGTGGCCTGTCACAGAGAATCCTATCCTGGTCAGAGGGGTGCAGGCAGGCGGTCAAAGTGGAGGCGATCGGCGATTAGTTTAAGCAGGGCGTGTCACGGCCAGAGCAGGCACCTCCCCCGCGATCCGTGCGCGCCAACGTATACATCTGCATTCTCTAACCATGATTCGCTGCGCCCCCGGGCAAGTTGCAAGCTGCAAATCGTAGTGGTCGTACACTTTTAGCACGTAGCTTGCCCAGCTCCCCATGCACGAGCATGTGTAAAGAAGTTTTCAGGCTTTCCAACGTGCATGGGCTCCTCATTGCTTGTCTACTCTGGATCGAATAGGGCCTGGATCTTCCTAGTTAGATGGGTGCATCATGGAATATTATGGCGTGCAAAATGCTATGAAACTGCGAATAGAACACAGTCCAAAAAAAAGGAATACTCACTCCACGAGTAAGACGAAGCCATGATGCACAAAAACTAGATGCAACCATACTCTTTTCAGCTCTATTTTCTTGACGTTAAGACAAAATGTTGGTTCAAAAGAGAACTACCCTCTCTTGTCTTACCGACAAGATGTTAAACTTTCGGTAAGACCTCTGTTCCGATGCCACTGAGCAATTGTTTACGGGTGACGACTGACGAGGCACCGGCTCTCTGCCATGCACGTGCGCGCACGTAGCACCCCTGTCCTCAAAGGCCTAACCAAAGCCATATAGCCTAAGATGACCTTCCTTCATAATTACCAGTCTCCACGAGGAGCTGACTAGACAGTAACAATGAAAGCAGGTGTTAAAAGAAGAAAGTTTACCAGAGGGCTAATCAACATGGCCAGCACTACCTTATAAGACGCCTGCAGTTTCTCCTAGCTCAAAAGTGTCAACCACAGGTGTGTACGCGCCACTTGACGTATACAACCTATAGTTATATACACAAGTTAATTTATATACTGCGCCGACATTATTAGTTACCTGGTGTCCTGGTGTGAGCATAAGGTATGTTGATTCTAGCTAGTTTCAGTACTTTCCAGGAAAAAAACACACTCAGGATTACTAAATGAATGAGCACTATAAATGGTGGGCGGATGGGAAGCTTGTAACGGAGGCAAGAAATTTGAGTACATGCAGTGCAGGCCATATACATAGTTATCCACTGTATGGACACACATCGGACTAAGCGTCCAAGAGGTCTTGTCACAGATCACGACACAACATCGAATCGATATGTAGGTATCCGATCCACTGTAGTTGCATCTCCAGTTCCAAGAAAAAGAGGGCCTCAGGCCCTCAGCTGTTCTCTCATGATCACCTGTTTTTTGATAATTTCTTTCTTCCCTAACTGACATATGAAGAGAAACTTCGTTTTGCTAGCTTGGCATGATTAGACAAGCACGAATATAAATAGAGGAGGTCCGCCCGACATGTTTAGCTAGGAAAAATCAAGCGCATCTCGAGGTCCTCGACGAGGACCCTGCGAACCACAAATTTTCTGTGGGTGTAGGGCGGGCACTTGAGCCCAGCTGGGTGTAGGACCTCAGCCGTATAAGTAATCCTTCCGTTTTGAAATAAATAATATTTAGAAAAAAAAATTTGTTACATTTAAATTAATTAACTATTCTAAACGTCAATTAATTCGGAATAGAGAGAGAGTAAGTATTTTGATTTTAATTTATTTGTACACTGATTGTTCAACAATGTGAGTAGTTCAATATTGAACTCAGCTCCATGTCCTACCATCAATAATATCCAACCGCAAGAAGTAAATAGGAAAGCAAATAAATAAAACTCATATACCACTTGAGCAGACAAGGAATACACTCTCATTTTGGAAAGATAAGTGGTTGAGGAACTTTAGTTTTAAGGGGGAATACACGACCTTATACAATATTGTATAAAGAATGAGGTGGTAGCTTCTGTTCTTAATACCGTGCCACTCAATATCTCATTTAGAAAGGCCTTATTGTGCCAAAGCTACTATGGCAAAATCTTGTTTCTAGAATAGTCATTATACATATGGATTCAAACAAAGATATGTTTCATCGGGACTTAACGAATACGAGTATTTTTAATATTCAGTCAATGCATAAGGCTATTATAAACAATGGTAACAGTTCTAATAACATGGTCATCTTGAAAATAAAAGTGAAAATCAAAATCAAGATATTCATGTGATACCTAATAGAGGTTTAGTTCTCACCAGGACATCCTTAGCTAGGCGAAATCGGCCAGCAATACGACGTGTTGTAATGTAAAGATCAAATGATTCAACACTTATTATAGATTGTCATTATGCTGGATTCCTCAGGAGATTAGCCCATATAGCTTTTGGTTTACATCCACCATGTAGCATCATAAATTTATTTAGACAATGGTTTTATTTAGTGGGTAACGAACTAAATGGACATTTGTTAAGGGGTGCTTTAGCTTTATGTTTGGCTCTATTTTTAGCAGAAATGGTATTTCTTATAATTCTCCAATGAAAATTTATATGTGGATACTTTACATGAGCACTTATTGGCTTCGCTTCTGGGCACAGCTCCACAAAAGTGAAAAAGATCAATTCTTAATAAAGAATGCATGCCATAGCTTGGAGGTGTTGGCATTGCAAATACGCTCGCACTGTGGATGGTTATTTAGCAATAGGATTAGTCCTTTATAATTCTTTTTATCCGTGCCGTTTTGGTGTGTCTGTCTTTTATTTCGAGCATCCTGATGGAAGTGGCATAATGATTGTAATACTTAGGTTGTGACCTACTTGAAGACAATGGCTGAAACCTTTATTCTATCATCTAAAAAAAGTCAAAGAAGTCCCGCGAGAAATGGTTCTTCCGGTGCTAATTTTACGGTTACACATGTTGCAACATTGCATATCCTATATTCATATGGCTTAGTAATCCTCCGGTTTTTGCACTATCTTTAAGGACAAAATTCCCTTGAACTAAGAAATTGCAGAAAACGGTTCCTACAGGACGTTCAGGGTTTATTGCAAGGGGTGACGCTCCTTTGCCACGCCAAACACCGAAGCTGCCGCGAGTGCAAGGGGGCTGCAGCGCGTGGCATGGGTAAGCAGGCAGGGAGGGAAATAAAGCCGTCCGTAGAAGGGGATGGGGGACCCGGGCGGGCCGCTTTTACTTTTGGTGCTGCCAATTTCTGGGCCGCCAATTCTGCAGAGGGAGAGAAGCGGAGAGAGAGATACACTGTACATGGGACGCCGTGAGCGACCGCAGTAGAGAGAGAAGCAGAGGCCGTCGCCTTTCGGTTTACCTCCCCCCTGACCAAGTTAAAAACAGCACACAGCACTGAGAGAGACGGAGAGAAGAGAGGAAGGTAGCCTAAGGTAAGCTAGCCCTCTCTCTCTCTCTCGTCCCGAGTAGGCGAAAGACCAAGAAGCGATCAAAAAGAGACCGGCCGGGCAGCAGCTAAAAAGCCTAGCTATAGCCGCCAACCAAGCCCCGAGAGCGTCCGCAGGCAGACAGGGTAGAAGAAGAAGGAGAATAGTTTTTACCAGCACCAGCGGCAAGCTTGCGAGGAAGAGGGGAAGGAAATGGTGGGCTCGGGCGCGGCAGGAGGCGGAGGGGATCACGCGCGGAGCAAAGAGGCCGCGGGGATGATGGCGCTGCACGAGGCGCTCCGCAACGTCTGCCTCAGCTCGGACTGGACGTACTCCGTCTTCTGGACCATCCGTCCTCGCCCGTATGTGTACTTAGCTTGCTCTCTCCTTCCTTCCCTCGCTTCTCTCTTATCCCCGGCCAACCTCTACCTCTCTCTATCTCTGCGCCGTGAACGTATTATCAGAGCAAGTTACAGCGCGTGCATGGTTTTTTGTTGACCCTCCAGGCGGTGCCGCGGCGGCAACGGGTGCAAGGTTGGCGACGACAACGGCAGCCTGTGAGTGCGGGTTAATTATCTGCCGGCCTGCTGTTTTTGCTTAATTACTGCCCGTGCGGATCAATCAACCCTCAATCTATCTGCCTCACTGTTAATTAGGATGCTGATGTGGGAGGACGGGTTCTGCCGGCCGCGGGTGGCGGAGTGCCTCGAGGACATCGACGGCGAGGACCAGGTGCGGAAGGCCTTCAGCAAGATGTCCATCCAGCTCTACAACTACGGAGAAGGGTGGGTACTGGGTAGGTGCAGTCGTGTGCAAATTTTTCCCCCCGCCGTAGCGTAGCTGAGCTGAGCTGAGCTTAGCTTGGTTAGGCTCCATTGCCGCGTGGCCAGGTGCATGACAGGACCACCGGCTGGCCGGCCGGCCAGCCTCCTCTAATTAGCTAGCCCGGCAAATTCGCGCGCGGCCGCGTCCCCGCTGTTCCCTGTTCTCCGATTAGGACTTAACCCTGTGTGTGTCTCTCGACTCCGATTGACGCTAAGAGTCGGGCTCCTTCATTAGCGGCGTAGTCGTAGCTTGACGATTTGGACGGAGGAGAGAGAGAGAGAGAGGAAAGGGATGCCCCGATGGGATGGGTGCGTGCGCTTTCATCTTTTCACTTTGTTCTACCTTACCACGGTCCACAGACAGAGCTTTTCGGTTTAATTAATCTGTCGCGGTAATTCCTGTTTTTTTAACGAGGGCTAGCTTAGCACGCGTGGAGTAGACGGTAATTATGCTGTGGTAGGCGAGAGCGCTGACGGGCTAGGCGAACAGCCATTTTTTGAAGTCGTGGCCTCTGCTTTTGGCGAGGACTAATAAGGGCGGGCGCTGTCACGTGCGCACGTTCGTTGGGTGTGGGGCGGTGCCTCGTGAGGCATAAACAAATCGCCGCTCGTCAGTGGGTTAACTGGTGGATCAGCTCCCGATTAACAAAATTCACGATTAGCTAGGTTACGCTACGCTCACCACTGGATGCTACACACGAACACACGACTGCAGGAGCGACATGATGGGTGCTGTTGCTGCTGCTGCTACTGATACGTGTTGCAGATCTTCGTCACGCTCGTGCTGTTTCTAGCATACTGAGACAAATAAACTGTAATTGCTTTTTGAGCATGCGTGACGGATGATGTGCTAAGCCGATGTGATTTGGACCCCCTGCAGGCTGATGGGAAAGGTGGCCTCTGATAAATGTCACAAATGGGTCTTCAAGGAACCTTCTGAATGCGAGCCCAACATCTCCAACTACTGGCAGAGCTCTTTTGATGCCGTATGTACTGTACTGCTACCATCATCAGACTGTGCCCCTCTTCTTTCTCTTTCTGCAGTCCCCCTCCCCCTAGGTTACTCCTGCATGCTCTACGGTTATCGCTTCGTTCCAAGGAGCAGCTCCATCCCGGCTCATCAATACTCCACTCTGTTACCATGGCGTGCTGGGCCACTGGACGGGCATGGTTTACGGCCCGCAGCGCGGTAGGTTTAGGGTTTCTACACTGCGCATGCCGCAAAAATGACAGGATAGAGACAGACACCACCTACATCCCTGGGGAGCTCTCAGGCTTTGCATCAGATCTGCTGCGGCCCCAAAAGAAGAGAAGAATTGGATGCTCGACATCAGTAGCTATTTAACGCCACGGGCACAGTAACCTTTATTCCTGTGAACTCACCCAATTCCCTCTCGGCTTTTTTTGCTTTTGCAGCTTCCACCGGAATGGACTGATCAGTTTGCTTCAGGCATCCAGGCATGCTCCATTCCACCACCGAGTTCCTATTTTTCTTCTTTTTATTTTTCGTTTTGGTATTGCTAATAATTAATCTACTGGATCCTCTAAACATCGCCATGAATTATCTTTTTCCCCACCTGCAGACCATAGCTGTGATCCAAGCCGGCCATGGCCTCCTGCAGCTGGGCTCTTGCAAGATTGTGAGTGCCAGTTCAAAACCCTCCTGTCTCTTTACTTAATTTTTTGTTTGTCGTTTTGGTCGAGGACGTCGACGTGGACGTTTCAGCGTCTCACGCGGAAGCGCAGGCAGGACGTACCGGGACCTAATGCAGCAGCGTGTGACACTGTGCGTGCACAGATACCCGAGGACCTGCACTTCGTCCTGCGGATGCGACACATGTTCGAGTCACTGGGCTACCAGTCGGGCTTCTTCCTCTCCCAGCTCTTCTCATCCTCGCGGGGCACCTCGCCCTCGCCGTCGTTTCCGCTCAAGCAGCCGCCGCCGCCCGCGCGCCCGCCGCCGCAGCTCTTCAACTGGCCGGGCCAGCCGCAGCTCCCGCCCACGGCCGCGTCGCCGCTCTTCCCGCCCGGACCGGCCGCGTTCCACCCGCCCGGGAGGCCGATGCAGCCGTTCCCCGGCGGCGGCAAGGACGAGGACCACATGTTCTACCTCCCGCCGGCTCACCATGCCAAGCCGCGACAAATGGACGAGCACCAACAGATGGAGCCTGGTGGGGAACAAGCGCCGGACGGGGACCTTAAGTGGCCTAATGGGCTGTCGTTCTTCACCGCGCTCACTGGCCGCGCGGATGACGCGAAGCTGCTGTTCGGTGGAAACGGCACCGATGGAGGAGGAGGAGGAGGAGCGGATGATGGCAAGACAACGCCGGACGTGCATACGACCGAGCACGGTGGAGCCGACAACGTGGAGGAGTATCTGAGTCTGGAGAGCCATTCGAACAAGGCGAGAAAGGTGGTGGAGAACGCCCAGAGCACCAAGTTCAAGAGGAGCTTCACGTTGCCCGCACGGATGAGCTCGTCGACGTCCCCGTCCGTGTCGGCCTCGACGGTGCCGCAGCAGCAGCAGCAAGGGATGGAGTACGCCCGAGGGTCGCACGAGGGCGGCATCTACTCGGACCTCATGGAGACGTTCTTGGAGTAGTCCGGTCCGTCGCATGCACCGTTGTCCACCACTGGTCGGTGCGAGACCGCGGTACGTGCAAGGTCGATCGGCACTGCTACGTACGATAAGCTAGTATACGGACCTTCTTCATGTTTCTTGTCCCCTATTTTGTTCCCTTTCTTATTCTCCCAAGCTATATGTTTATTATGGTTTGGAGTTTGCACCTGTTTAATTAGATCTCTTTGTACTACTTTTGTTTCCTTGGTTCCTAGCTTCTAGTTGTAGTAGCCCGACGACCGTAGTGTAAAAACTCTATGGAGACTTACATGCATGCATGCAAAGAAGGGCATGAGTTTGCTTCCATGATGGTTGGCAAGATACATGGTGCCATGATGATGATGTACAATGATATGGAAACACCTAATAATATGCTCTTTTGGGACCAAAAGTTATCTTGGCCACAAGGCCCAGAACAGTGTTGGCTAGTTTTGCCCTCGCTGAAATTTTGCTCCTGTATTTCTGTATTACGCACAGGAGTAACACTGTGATATGAGACCTTCCATCCAAATCGAACTCGTTTATATTGACTATATATACGTGTATAACTCCATACATTACTTGGATAATGATCTACTCCCTTTTTTCCCTTTTTATTGACGTTGGGAGAAGGGAACAAATCGAGGGAGTATAGTGTGTAGCATCTTTAGTTGCATGAATTAATCAGGCAAATCTCAGTTTTCTGTGTACGGATAATCATAATTTGTTACAAAAGGAATGGTATATGCGTACGTACATCATAATTTGTTACAAAAGGAATGGTATATGCGTACGTACATGACAGGGGGCCTACCATCCATGAAATGATTAGAAGCTTGGAGTGTGCAAAGAACTGGACATGCGTCGCTGCTGGACGGGACACGGAGAGGGGTAGCGACCAAGAGGGGGGCGAAACACTCGATTGCATACCTCGTTTCGGTGTGTGCATGGCAGTCCGCGGTCGGGTTGGCCGCGTACAGCTTAATTGCGTATCGGTGTGGCCAAGAGCAGTTAATTTTATTACAAACACACGCGCATGCATGCGTGTAATACACTAATACCCTGTGCAAATACCGCAATGATATAGGTTGTCTATAGATCAGATCTGGTTGCATTAGTTTAGTTACGGATATGTCAACTCATCGTCGATGGTGCTCTGCTATCTCTCAATCTTGTCCTCCAATTGTGTTAGCGCATCACGCATTCGTAAGAGAGATAATTGGTACCTCCTTGGTTCTTGATGTTCATTTATATACCAGTTTAAAAACTTCAGAGTAGACAGAAACATACTAATACGTTCTTTAGATTTGGATGGGACCGGTCAAAGCCTATAGTTAGACTTCAGCTGCATAAAAATACTTTCAAAATTTTTAGATTGATGAATACGCCTACTTATTTGTAAAAGTTACAAATTTGGAGTTATGGACTTCTGAATTTTGAAAGAAACGACACAAGGTGGTCGGCTAGCGAATTAATGGGCTCTCAAGTCCCACCCAACCTGGCCCATAGGATTGCACTTTGTTGGTTTGGGCTGGGCTTATTGTCAAGCGGCGATCCTATTTTGTTGGCCCACGGCTCGTGTTGTTCGGTCCGACTCTGTTGACCGGGCCCGCACGGTGTCAACACCGCCACCAGTCAACCGTGCGGCCGCGGGCCGAAATGCCGTTAACCCGAAAAGATAAGCCGCCACCGCCGCTGGCCGGAGCAGAATGGCGCTGCTCTCGCCACCGCTCCCTCCTCTGCTCTCGCCAGCTCGCCAACGCGCCGCCCGACTCGTCCCCGCTCCTCGCCGCCGCGGCATCAAATACCGCCATCCTTCCTTTCTCCTCCCACTGTCACCGCCGCCACGATTCCCTCTTTCGCTCAGGCCCCAACGGCCGGCCGCTTCGCCGGCGCCGCCTGGGCGTCGCCGCTTCCGTTGAACAGGAGGTAGCTGGAGGCACTGAGACCACCATAGCGCCCAAGGAAGAACCAGGACCACCGGTTTCATCCGATGCGGCGGATGCGGGCGCCGACGCTCCTTCCGCCGGGCGGGCCGAGGCGAGCCCCGAGGACCTGGAGAGCATTCGCGAAATCAAAAGGGTCTGTTACTTCTAGGATTCCCTGGCAAGTTTCGCATTTTTTCATGAGTTCGTACTGACCTGGTTTCGGTATGGATGCGCTGCTAGGTACTGGAGTTGCTACAGAAGAACAGGGATATGACATTTGGCGAGGTAAGCGAGCTGCTCTGTTGCTTGATTCGTGGCCTCACTAGCACACACCTTTATGGTTGTAGATACATACAAATAGGGGTGTGGAGTAATTCAGGATACAAGATCAGAATAGTCAGTTCTTTTTAAGGGAATATATCAGAATGGGCGGTTATCTTAGCCTCATATAAGATCAAAATAGGTGGTTAGCTTAGCCACATTCAGAGTGCCTAAACAAGGCTTGTATACTGCGCTTTTGCAGAGAAGCTGTCATTTTTGTACACCTGCACTCCTTTTCTGTAACTTCTGAGCTATGCCTGTTCCTTATTGCTTATGAAATATTGCAGACATTTTTTCTTTGTTTCATTTGCTGTTGCTTGACAGGTTAAGTTGACTATAATGATTGAGGATCCTAGAGATATTGAAAGGAAAAGAACACTTGGAATAGAGGATCCTGATGAAATTACCAGGGATGACTTAGCTGATGCTTTGGTTGAGGTACATCAATTTTCCCAGGAATGTAATGAGACTCTTGAAAGTGAATATTATCGTTCTTGTGGTTAGTGGACGTAGTGGCTTGGTTACTGCCATCATCATCCATCAACCTGTCAAACCCATGCTATGCTCTAGTAAAACGAGAACATATGCCACTTGCATACTGTAGTTTTGCCAGATTCAAATGTTAGTGCAAAGTTAGAACGTATACTATGCCCTTTCCTTGTGTCATAATGCAATATTGTCTCCCTTCTCATGCATCATATTTCGTATGGTTGTGAAAACCTAATGATGGTTTACAACCAACCTGGCTCCATATTTACAATTTTTTACCATGTAGGACTATTGATTCACCCCCTCCATGTTATGTTTTCATAAATAAAAGTAGAGAGAATCAACTGCTTGATACATGTTGCACCATGATTCTACTTGCATTTTCACATATGAAAATAAACAAAGTTATTCACCTTCATGCTGTTGTCATACAGTAGTGGGAAGTTCACTCATGAATTTCATTTGTGTCCACTGCTAACCGATCATATTATGACTGATTGGATAAACTTTTTTCTTGCAAATATACAAGTCACTAAATCCCTGCCTGCTTATAGGTTAATGAAGGACGGATTCCAGAAAACCGTGTTGTTCTTCAGTTACTTGCCAAGGAGATGGCAGAATGGCCGGATATTGAGGTAAAACTAAAAACTCGGTTTTTCTACTTCCTCATCGCTCCATTATCAATGCAAGTTCGTGACTGTAGTTTTCGCTGTCTGAATAACCATTGTGTCACCCTAAAACTTCATGTTCTATTCATTCCTTTTTCAGTAATCATCATTCTCTGGGGTGCTGCGTTCTTTTCTCGTTTTGTCAATGACGAACCCGTTTAATAGAGCTGCATTTTGCGATTAAGATTCTTTCAAATCCATTGTGAAGGTAGAAGCCCCTAAAAATAAAGGCAAACCTGGGAAATCTGTCTATGCAAAGGCCACCGATACTGGAATTGATCCTGAGGTAGCTGCTAAAAGACTTAACATTGATTGGGATTCTGCTGTGGACAATTGATGGTGAAGAGGATGAAGATGAAGCAGAAGTGCCATCGGCAGTGGTAAATTGTTGTCTTTTATATTTAGAACTTTCAACAAAAATGCGTATGGCCTTATGCCTTGGTGTTCTCTATCGTTCGTTTCAATAGTGTGTAATTTTCTTCTTGTCCTGCAGGGATATGGTGCTCTGTATCTGTTGACGGCTTTTCCTGTTATCATTGGAATCTCGGTTGTGCTAATACTTTTCTACAATTCTCTACAGTATTTTCTGAACCCCCTTGTCTGCTTCCCTTCTTGGGTGGCATCCTGCCATTTTGTAAATCTGTATAATTAGGCCAATTAATCAGTATCTGTCAATCTCATTTACTGCAAATTTTCTCTTCGCTGTTGCAAAGATTTTGATATAGTTTGTAGAGCTATGAAGTTGCAAATTCTAAGAGACCTTAAACGACAGTCTTTTCTCCTTGGAAAAACTAAATTTCATCGTTCTGCTTATTTTCCGCCATTTGAATAGTTTCTTCTCATACTGTTAAGCTATATAATACTTTTTTGGGGTGATAAAGTATGTCTTTTTTACGTTGTATTACATTGCTGATAATATTTGAACCAGGAAAAGTACTTTTGCTCACAGAATGACAGTACTTGATGTCGTTTTGAGGACATTTTTTGCAATTTTCTTTTCTTCACAAACCTGGGTTTCATTGGTAAAATACATTCAACTTAGTGGCAGGCACGACCAATAATTTTCCGAAGTAACACAGCTGGCAACAGAGGCGCGGAGAGAATTTCAGACTTGTTGGACCATGGCCCAAAGCTTGCAGATTTGATAAAGTACAGGAGGTCAACCCAGCTCTCCACCATAGCATGACTTGGAAATGGCGACGACGACACGATGCTGATGTGCGCTACACCAATTCGTGAAGTCAATTCTATATCGTGCTTTTGTTCTCGTGAAGGAGCGCCTCCTGCAAGTTCACTTTTCAGGTGCCATGAGTTTTTGCCAAGAAGACGCGTCGTCCTTCAAGAAAGAAGCACGTGTAGCAGACGATGAAGGAGAGGAACAAGTGGCGAGAGCCCCGATCGCGATCGGCCAGACACCCCGCGCCGCCTCCACCATCACCGACATCTCGAGCAACGGGTCGATCAACTACCGGAAGCCGCGGCATGACAAGATCGGCGGCGACGGCTTCTGGTGCGGCGCTCTGCGGTGTATGCACCTGCCGCTGCCGGGCCTATCCAGGAGGCGGCCGATGCAGCAGCAGCAGTCCATGGTCCTGAGCGAGGCGGACACCGGGGCAAGCACGGCGGGGCCAGGCGACGCTAGGACGAGCACAGTGTCCAAGGTGGCCTCCATGGAGAGATTCAAGTACAGCTCGTCGTCCTCCGGCATCGCGTTCGAGCGCGCGGACGCGGAGGAGGAAGAAGAGGAGGAGGCGGAGGTGTCGGCGTACTTCGACCTGCCGCTGGAGCTGCTGAGGATCAGCAGCGTCGACACGGAGTCGCCGGTCACGACAGCGTTCGTCTTCGACGGCAACCGTGGTTGGGGCGCCAAGAAGTTGGTCCCTGAGGTGATAGACGTCGACTTCAGCTTCCCCGCACCGCCGGCTTTCTCGAGCCTGCCATCGCCAGGGTCTCAAGAAGGCGGTGCTCGATAATGAGCGCGAAGCAACACGAGTATCTCTGTGGTTCCAAATACATTGATGTACGGTTCATTTGGTTTTTTCTTCCATGTTCTGTCGTTTTGAATCTGATAGTGTCATAATAGAGTACTCTCTCCATCTCAAAATATTTGATGTTGATTAGTTCAATTTTAAACTATACAACGTTAAATGTTTCGAAACAGAGGGAGTAAATTACATGGCCGGTTCTTAAACTTGTCCAAATTTGTCAGTTGGATCTTTGAACATTTAGTTTGCACATTCGGATCCTTAAACTTACTAAGCAATTTATTTGAGATCCAAATCTCTTTAATTAGTATTAATTCATTTAGCTGTTATATATATATGAGCGACATTCATGTTATCCAAATTAACAACTTCGCCACTTGTGTTACTATTTGTCCCATATCAAAATAGAGAATAAAAGATCAAAAAGATTTCTTATGATTTCTAAACAAGTCTCAAATTTTCTATATATTTTGACTTGGTTTGTTACCTTAGGGTGGGATCGCAAGTGATGAATTGGTACGTTTGAGTGACATCCATGCACTAAAAATAGGCGGGTCTGGGTCTTGTACAGGGCTTCGGTGCTCATTTTGCTGCCATCGCCCGCCGTCCAGTAAGTGCAATACACCGTCCAGGCATCCATGTCGCGGTACGCCGCACCGGCAATTCCCCCCAGGATGTGCAGTGTCACGGTGAATCCGAGGTTCCATGGAGCCCCTCATCACCCGCCATGAAAAACTCCAGACATGGACCAGCCTAGCCTAGCCGAGGTAGAGAACTCTAACACCCAACATTTAAAAGATAGGGAAATTTAAAATTTTTCAAACACACTAGAACAAGCCACTTAAATCCGAAATTTAATAGATAAAATGAAAACAAAAGGACAAGTAAAAAAAATGAATGCAAAGAAAATAGAAACAGTACGGGTCGAAAGCCCACCCCTTTTTCCCGAGCCCACTTCTTTCCCTCCCCCAGCTAGCCCAGCCCCGTAGCGCCCCCCCCTCTATCTGTTTCTGTTCCTCACCGACCGGCGGACCCCACCTGTCAGCGCGCCACCCACCTTCTTCCCGTTGCTTCTTCCTCCCGCGGTCCCCCCTCTCTCTCTCTCTCTCTGCTTTTCCGCCAGGTTGCCGACAGCCCCCGACCGACCCTAACCGAAAGCAAAGCCCCGTTGCTTTTCCCCCCTCGGATCCTCCGCCCTTGTCGCACTATATATTGCGCCCCAAAAACCCTAGCGTGTTTTGCTCCGCCCTCCCGCCGCGAACGGAGCCGAGCTCCCGGCGTCTACCCCCTCGGTGAGCGCTGCACCACCGATCCTCCTCCACCCCTCCCCTCTCCGACGAGCTGACCGTTCCGGCACCTTGTAAGTGCGCCGGCGATCCTTCCTCAGCCTTCCCCGACGCAGCCCGACACCGAACACCACGAACCAACGACCGATGAGCTCTCCCCTACGTCTACCCCGGCGCCACTCCAGTTCCTTTCGATTATCCCGCGAGTTAACCTCACTTACGGCCTCGCCGGGCTCGGGGACACGTCAAGGACACGGAAGACACGAGGGATAACGCTCCTACACCGGTCGCTCCAAGGAACCGAAGCTCTCCCCACGTCTAACCGCCGCGAGGGCTCCCCGATGACTCTCCGGTCCTCAAACCCCTTTTGGTAAGCCCTGCGCACTCCTCTCTCTCGTATTCGGTAGTGGCTTTGGGTAGGACGACGTGTAGTTGGCGATTAGCCAAACGCCGGCGAGCTCCAGCTCGGTTGCATGGCGCGCCGCCGCGCGCTAACGCCTCGAGCGACCGGAATCGGCCAAGCGGCCCCGAGGTGTTCTGATAGGAGGATGAGTCCCGATCTTCCGAGAGGTAGGGTAAACTTGATTGGATGGAGATCTCGACGTTGATGATCCAACGCTCCGAACGAACGAAACCCCGCAATCACTACACCACCGCTCCGTTGGTTATCAACCGTGTCACACGAATGACCTCGCCACGAAGGCTTATCCCTGCAAGCGTAATCAAGAACACAAGCAAGAACAGAGAAGTTGCAATCAAAACTGAATTGATCACGAATTTGGGGTCTCACAACCGATGATCGGCGAATTGTTCAATGACAGATTATAACTAAGCAAAACCCAGCTGTTTGTGATGGCGGCTAGGGTATAAAGGAGGTGGAGGACAACCAGGGGGGTGCTGGGGTCGTGACCTAACCCTAAGACACGTACATAATGGACTTGGACTCGATACAAGGACCAATGGCCCAACTAGGTGATGCAACACCCTGACAGACTCTAAACTTTATATTGTTTCAAAGTTTCCCGTCGACTCCGAGTTAATTTTGACATGGGGCAAGTTCCATTGGAAAGTTTATCCTATCAGCTTTCCGTGCATATGTAGAACGTCAAAAACGGAGTCCGTATGCCTCCTATGCATCCGTTTTAAGGTGGACTGCTCCTGGGCCCGAGTTGGACTCGAGTTTGAGTTGGGCTCGGTCTCTAACTTCTTATTGGTGTATTTTCTGGCCCTCCACGCCTCCAAACCCCTCTCCATGTATCTCCATGTACTCTCTATGGTTCCTAATCATAATTAATCCATTAGGTAGCAACATACTCTCAAAATTCACATATAAAGAATTGTTCAGGAACGAGCTCACCTCTAAATTCAATTTTCGTGCTCGAGCTCTAGTAATTGTACCTTGCATGTCTACCATGTGAGTGTTGTGTATATCTGCAGGAGTGATGTCCACATCATCCTCCCCCTCTTGCATTGGAGTCGTCCTCGACTCAAGCTCATTTTCTTCTCCCAAGTATTGCTTCAAATCTGAAATGTTAAATGTGGGGCTAACCCCAAACTCGGGAGGCAACTCAAGTTTATATGCATTGTCATTTATCTTCTTAAGAACCTTAAAAGGTCCAGCAGCACGTGGCATGAGTTTGGACTTTCTCAAATCCGGGAACCTATCTTTTCTCAAATGAACCCACACCAAATCACCGGGTTCCAATTTTACCTCCTTCCTACCTTTACTAGCAGCAATGCGATACTTTTCATTCATTTTTTTAATTTGTAACTTAGTAGTTTCGTGCAACTTAAGAATAAATTCAGAACATTGTGTAGCATCTAAGTTCACAATTTCAGTATGTGGCAAAGGTAGCAAATCAATTGGAGCACGAGTATTGAAACCATACACTACCATAAACGGACTTACTTGGTTGTGGAGTGAATAGACCTGTTATAAGCAAACTCAATATGTGGCAAACACTCCTCCCACAACCTCAAATTGTCCGATTAACTACCTCCATTTGCCCATCAGTTTGTGGATGACAAGTAGTAGAAAATAACAACTTTGTTCTCAATTTATACCATAAAGTTCTCCAAAAGTGACTCAAAAACTTAGCATCCCTATCAGAAACAATAGTATTGGGAACACCATGCAAACGCACAACCTCATTAAAGAACAAATCAGCAACATGCGAAGCATTATCGGCCTTGTGGCAGGGTATAAAATGAGCCATTTTAGAGAAACGATCAACAACCACAAAGATATTATCCCTCCCCCTCTTTGTTCTAGGCAATCCTAAAACAAAGTCAATAGAAATATCCTCTCAAGGTGCACTAGGAACCGGAAGAGGCATATAAAGACCATGTGGGTTAAGTCGAGACTTAGCTTTGTTGCATGTCGTGCAACGTGAAACGTAGCGCTCCACATTACGCCTCATTCGTGGCCAAAACAAGTGAGCGGCCAGCACATCCTCTGTCTTTTTAACACCAAAATGTCCCATCAAACCACCTCCATGCGCTTCCTGCAACAATAAAAGACGAACGGAGCTAGCTGGAACACACAGCTTGTTAGCACGGTAGAGAAGGCCTTCACGCAGCAGGAATTTTTACCATGTTCTTCCCTCTCTACAATTTTCAAAGGCATCTTTAAAGTCCAAATCAGTAGCATATAACCTCTTTATGGTTTCCAAACCAAAGATTTTATTAGAAAGTTGAGATAGTATGGTATAACGTCTAGATAAAGCATCGGCAATCACATTGTCTTTCCCTTTCTTATGTTTAATGATGTAAGGAAATGATTCAATGAACTCAATCCATTTAGTATGACGTTTGTTAAGATTAGCTTGTCCTTTAAGATACTTCAAAGACTCATGATCTGAATGTATGATAAATTCTTTAGACCATAGGTAATGTTGCCAAATTTGCAAGACACGCACTAAAGCATAAAGTTCTTTGTCATATGTAGAATAATTCAGCGAAGGCCCATGCAATTTTTCACTAAAGAAGGCAACAGGTTTACCTCCTTGAATTAGCACTCCTCCAATGCCAATGCCGCTCGCGTCACATTCAAGCTCGAAGGTCTTCTCAAAAGTAGGAAGTTGCAGCAATGGTGCTTGTGTGAGCTTCGACTTGAGAATATCAAAAGCTTGCTGTTGTGATGGTCCCCATTGAAACGGCACTCCATGCTTTGTCAACTCGTGGAGAGGTGCCGCAATGGTGCTGAAATCCCGCACGAAACGCCGGTAGAAACCTACGAGACCAAGAAAACTCCGAACCTGCGTGACCGTAGTCGGAAGTGGCCAGCTCGTGATGGCAATAATCTTTGCCTCGTCCACCTCAATGCCCTGCGAAGTAACAACATACCCAAGAAAAGACACATGATCGGTGCAAAAGGTGCACTTCTCAAGGTTACCATATAAACGTGCATCGCGCAAGACATTAAAAACAGCACGCAAATGTTCAAGATGCTCATCATATGACTTGCTGTAAATAAGTATATCATCAAAGTAAACCACCACAAATTTACCAATGAAAGCACGCAAAACCTCATTCATCAACCTCATGAAAGTGTTGGGCGCATTAGTTAAACCAAATGACATGACTAACCATTCATAAAGTACGAATTTAGTTTTAAAAGCAGTTTTCCATTCATCACCTAAAGCCATACGAATCTGATGATACCCACTACGCAAATCAATCTTGGAGAAAATAACAGAACCACTCAACTCATTAAGCATGTCATCCAATCTAGGAATAGGATAGCGATAACGAATGGTAATGTTATTGATGGCTCTACAATCAACACACATGCGCCAAGTGCCATCTTTTTTTGGAACCAAAAGAACAGGAACAGAACAAGGTCTAAGACTCACGAATATACCCGCGGTCCAGAAGATCTTGGACTTGTCGCTGAATTTCCTTAGTCTTGTCGGGGTTTGTCCTGTAGGCAGCACGGTTTGGCAAGCTCGCCCCTGGAACCAAATCAATCTTGTGCTCAATGCCTCGCACAGGTGATAATCCAGGGGGTATCTGTGATGGAAAAACATCCATATATTCCTGCAAAAGGTTAGCAACAGCAGGTGGCAATACAATGGATGTATCCTCAATGGAATATAAAGCATGTTTGCACACTAAAGCATAGCAAGTTCCATTAGAGGCATATAAATCATCAAGATCAGATTTAGTTGCAAGCAAAATAGGATTTTTCAACTTAATAGGTTGCTGAATTTCAGAATTGAAAACACCCTTTTGCTTAGCATTATTCTTTTTCTCTTGCTCAAATTGTACAATTTCAGTGGGACTCATAGGAAGCAACACAATTTTCTTGCCCTTATGCATGAGAGTATACTTATTAGATCGACCATGGTGAATAGCATCAGTATCAAACTCCCAAGGACGTCCCAACAAAATAGAACAAACATCCATAGGTACCACATCAAAATCAGCAAAATCATGATAAGAACCAATGGAAAAATGTATCCGTACTGTTTGTGTTACCTTAACCTTACCATTGTTGTTAAACCATTGAATGTGATAAGGGTGGGGATGATCCCGTGTGGTCAAGCCAAGCTTCTTGACCACCTCAACATTCACCAAATTGTTGCAGCTACCACCATCAATGATGGTATGTACACGGCAGTCCTTGACGACGAGAAACATGTTGAAAAGGTTGTGACGTTGGCGGTTGTCGTCCTCTCGAACCGTGGCACTCAAAGCTCGCTGCACAATCAAAGTCCTATAGTTGTTTGTCACAGATGTACTGAGAACCTCCTCAGCACCATCATCCGAACCTAAAATGTTAGTTGCAATAATATTTTTATCTTCAATATCAGAAGCACTAACATACCCACCATCAGCAGTGGCAATGATCGCCCGTTTGCTGGGGCAATCTCGTTGCATATGGCCAAGTCCCTGGCAGCGGTGACACTTGATGTCGGAGCTGCGACTTGTCGAAGTGTTGGGTGCAGCCACCTTTGCTGCAACATATGGAGGCATCTAGGACTTGCTGTTATCTTGTCCTTGTGATGTAGAAGGTGCGATGCTGCTGCGTACAACACCCGTGTAAGGTGGTGTAGAAGCACGTACGCTCGAGGAGGGCGCTGCTTTGGATGACATCAAAAATTGTCGTGGCGTGAAGGTGTTGTTCCGCCGCTGCTGTTGGCGACCCTGCACTTCTTTTTCTGCTAACATAGCAAGTTGAAATAAACGTTGAATAGAATGATATTCCTTGTAGTCAACTATGTCCTGGATCTCACGCCGCAAGCCCCCATAAAACCTAACAATTTGGTCTTCCTGATCCTCAACTACCCCACAACGAAGCATACCTTTCTGCAACTCTTGGTAGTACTCTTGGACAGTCATGTCACCCTGATCAAAGCGTTGCAATTTCTTAAGAAGATCACGTCTATATGAAGGAGGAACAAACCTAGCGCACATCTCTTCTTTTAACGCAACCCATGTCTGTGGTGCATTACGTGTATTGACAAGTTCATTCTACCAAATTATAACAAAATCTTTAAACTCACTAGTGGCTTGTCTAACTCTATGTCGCTCAGGAACAAGATGAGAGCTAAATTTTTGTTCTACCATCATCTCCCAATCCAAGTAAGTCTCAGCATCATAAGATCCATAAAATGTTGGAATAGAAAACTTAATCTTAGCATAAGGATCATTATCTTGTTCAGGAGCATGAGGACGAGGTCTACCTCCCATACCTTGACGATTTCGTCGAGGGCGACGGCGCTGCTGTGCATCAACCTCATCGTTATTGAAGTCATCCTCTGTGTCGTAGTGAGCATGTGCATCAACATCAAGGATGATAGAGGGTGTAGCTTGTTGGGGAAGACGAGCCTCCATCTCGTCCAACCGTGTGGTCAGACCAGCAACACTTGTATGGAGCCTCTGAAAGGTGGCTGTTGTAGTGGTCTAGTAATTGTTGAAAGCTTCGGTCATTGCCCGCATCATGTCATTTACTTCCATATGGGACACGCACTCATCATCATCCAGAGGTGTAGAACCAGTGGTCTTATCCATAGGCTTCTTTCCTGTCATTGTTAGTACAAAACAGAAACGAAGATAAAAAGATCATGAAAAACCCTATTACTACGCTCTCCGAAGTGGGTGGAAAATCGATCAGTAAGATGCGTCTTACCCCGCTCTTACAAGTTTCTTACCAGCACTACAGGTGGCCAACGGTGACCGGTGTGAAGCAAGCAGTGAGTGGGTGTGATTGCAAAGGTTACCTGTTCTGCTCGAGAGAAGGTGGAGCTTGGAAGGCTCAAATGCAGTATATGTATGTGGCACACAAGTTAGTAACAGATAGCAATGCTGAATAAGTGTCCAAAGAATTTCACCTAGTTGCTGGTCTAAGAATGTATTAGAACAGTTGTGGCAACAAGCAAAGGCAAGGATGAATGATGATGAACAACAAGGATAATATCAGCAAGTATCCAGCACTCACACAGAAATAGCACAACTAGAAAACCCCTTAGCCTCCTGTCTTTAATTTTTTGATATTTTTTCTCAACCAGGGGCACAAGAATAGAAACATCACCCAGTATTAGCTCAAACCGATGAAAGATGAGATCGGCACAAATTCAGGAGCGATTGGAAAAACTAGTGCTGGAACTTCGGAGTTCGAAATGAGGGCCTTCTTAATTTTTTTGAAAACTCTGTATGTGGACTTTTTCGAGACCTTTCTGGGAAAAAATGCGCCTCAATCGGAGTTACGAGCAAAAAGTTATGCCCGTTTTAAGGAGGATACCCCGAATCAGTTTTTGGTGGTGGTGGAAACTGCAACAGAAACGAATCGGTGGATGAAATTTTTTTATAGATGGCAGCAGATTGAAGAAACAAAACCAAACCAAAACAAATCTAAACCAGCAACCAGACTCAACCTAGGACACGAACTCAGAACTACAGACTCCGAAACTAAATTGTGCAAAAGGTTGAGCGGGGGTTGTAGGTTAGGGAAACTAAATTTTTTTGTGGCTTTTTGTGGACGATAGGACTTAAACAAAATAAATCTAAAGAGCACACAAGTATAGCGCACGGTGAACTTGGAAATCTGATACCAATTGATAGGAGGATGAGTCCCGATCTTCTGAGAGGTAGGGTAAACTTGATTGGGTGGAGATCTCGACGTTAATGATCCAAGCCTCCGAACGAACGAAACCCCGCAATCACTACACCACTGCTCCGTTGGTTATCACCCGTGTCACATGAATGACCTCGCCACGAAGTCTTATCCCTGCAAGCGAAATCAAGAACACAAGCAAGAAAAGAGAAGTTGCAATCAAAACTGAATTGATCACGAATTTGGAGTCTCACAACCGATGATCGGCGAACTGTTCAATGACAGATTGTAACTAAGCAAAACCCAGCTGTTTGTGATGGCGACTAGGGGGTATAAAGGAGGTGGAGGACTACCAGGGGGGTGCTGGGGTCGTGACCTAACCCTAAGACACGTACATAATAGACTTGGACTCGATACAAGGCCCAATGGCCCAACTAGGTGATGCAACACCCTGACAGACTCTAAACTTTATATTGTTTCAAAGTTTCTCGTCGACTTCGAGTGAATTTTGACATGGGGCCAGTTCCATTGGAAAGTTTATCCTCTCAGCTTTCCGTGCATATGTAGAACGTCAAAAACGGAGTCCGTATGCCTCCTGTGCATCCATTTTAAGGTGGATTGCTCCTTGGCCTGAGTTGGACTCGAGTTTGAGTTGGGCTCGATCTCTAACTTCTTGTTGGTGTATTTTCTGGCCCTCCACGCCTCCAAACCCCTCTCCATGTATCTCCATGTCCTCTCCATGGTTCCTAATCATAATTAATCCATTAGATAGCAACATACTCTCAAAATTCACATATAAAGAATTGTTCAGGAACGAGCTCACGTCTAAATTCAATTTTCGTGCTCGAGCTCTAGTAATTGGACCTTGCATGTCTACCATGTGAGTGTTGTGTATATCTGCAGGAGTGATGTCCACATCATGTTCGATCTCAGCCAACGGCTGAGATTAGAACGGGGATACCCCTTCGTTACATTAAACCCCGGCCATCCAGATTTGATCTAATGGCCCACGTTGAATCTGGGCAATTCCCGCGGCCCAAATAGCAGCGAGCCCCCTAGGGTTTTAAATTCACCCACAGAGACCCCCAGTTTTTGCAGAAAAGACCCCAGGCTTGTCAAAAATCAATGTTTCACTGGAAACTTGCCCCCCAAGGCCCCTGTGACCCTCTGTTTTTGCGCAAACCACCTCAGAAGCCCTTTATTTTAGCACTTTTACTCCTGAGGTTTACTGTTTTCATGATCTAACCCCTGGAACACCCCTGTTATAGCAAACTAGTCCTGGATAATTTCTGAAAAGCCCCGTGGATTGCTCTGTTTAGGCAATTAGGCCCCCCAAATGGTCCAATTTTCACATTTTAGCCCCAGGAGGTTCTGAAAAACTCACAAAACACCCCTCTAAACCTGCTGTAATTGAACAAATACCCCTTAGAAGGAATCTGAATTGATATTTTGACCCCCTGCCCTGCTGCCATATAACAAATAAGCCCCTATATGTGCTGAAATGACATTTTAGACCCTGTTGTAGGCTGCAACTTTATTGTAAAAATCATGTGTAGCTGCTGAAATGAAAAATACACCCCCTACAGTTTTAAACATTGCATTTTGACCCTTGAATAGGTTCTGATTTGACAGAAACACCCTCATACTTGCTAAGAATCACACATAGGACCCAAATAAATCCCTAGCTTTTGCAAAACACACTCACATGAATATATACACATGATGATATGGGAAGTACGTTTTACTTTTGTGCTTTGATGATTATTATGTTAGAATATGGGGTAGCTCTTGCTTACTTGTTTCCCGTTATTTTCATTACGTCTGTTATGTCATGGATCAAATCAGCCCCCGAGCCGACGCTGGACCTGCAAGCCCAAGACTTCGACGACCCCCGAGCCGCAGCACTTCTCGAGAGGCAAGTGCCCTTGACCACTTTGCACCCCTTTTTAGGATATTTAGTTAGAAATGCATGCATTAGGTCCTAATTCGATTCCCATATATTGGTTGTTTACTAGAACTTTCCTAGCCGGGATTGGGGTAGCATAGGTTTACATTTTATGTCATTATTTCATGCTTAGCCCTGCTTAGATGTTGGGAGGCGAGACATTACATTAAATTTCCATATATCATGATGTTTTGAGATGATGTGGTGATGTACGTGGTGTATGACGAGGGTACTTGTCACACCCGGTATTTCATACAAAATACCCGAGCGTATACTCACATGTATGCCAGGATCAGTTAAGTCATACATGTGCCAACAAGAGTGAAATATATCATTATATTACACGCCAAAGTCAACGGTAACATTATATTACATCATATGTCATAATAGAATAATAAAAGTGTTATCACTATAATATTTACAACCAGCGGAAGTCTAAATAGGGGTCCTCCAATCCACAGGCGTTGCCCGGGGGTTACGCCAACCTAGAACAACTCCTCGGGATCGAAGTCCTCCTCATCAAAGTCTACATCTTCATTTGCACCTGAGCCAACATATGATATCCAATAAAAGCAAGTTTGAGTACCGAAGGTACTCAGCAAGTGTAGGAAAGTATGTTATGAAGGTCAATAGCAAGGGAAGGCTAACATGGTTAAGCACTATGCATTAATGCTAAGCCTTAGCTTTGATTAGCAACCTGTCTTACTAAGTGATAATCCCACCATCATCATAATTAAGTCATTAATGTTATGTTACACCACCCAACAACCCCTTTCGACTCACATCCATGTTTCTCTAATCATGGACAAGTCCAAGCCGCTCTTGATCGTGAGCACGGCCGTCATGACAGTTTGGTTCTCTGCAGAGATTGTACCACTTTACCCACAAGTAGTGATTTCATCCCCTATTGCCAGGTGGACTAAGAAACCTCCCTGATTTTCGTGGTTGCAAGCCACATTACACACTTCCTTTGGTGTGCGATCAGGAGATCACTACATTGGCCTTTACAAATGATTTACCGGCAAGTACAAGCCCACTGAGGTTTCACCGTTGTAGTTCCTCGGAGTAACCCTCCCCTACACAAGCCCCCTCTTGAGCCTTTCAGTTCCCATGGCAGTCAAAAATGGACTCCCATTCCCCGCACCATCTAAACACTCATACTATACCGGCAAACTCCTAATTAATTGGCCAAGCTGCCCCATCTCAGTCTTGTGGTGGCACTGTAAAGCCGGATTAACTGTTCCATGAACCGGGCCTTAGAATCTAAGACAGGCACTAACTCATTCCCGAGTCTCGTGCACGAAGCACCAACCAAACAACCAACCTGCCTAGATTCCTAACACCATGACACACTCTCGTGTCCTTCATATAATTCCACAAGACTATCCACATAATGTTTCATTCATTTTCTAAGTACTAAGCATGGCTAAGCACATAAAATGATAACCAACAAACATCAACTAAGTCCCTCCATGGTTCAACAAGGAATGATAAAGGAATATAACTAGGGAAACAACCTAAATTAGGTTTCATGTTAATGACATCATGCAAATAATCTAACTATTCATCCTAGAATAGGAACAAAGTGGTCAAGGAACACTTGCCTTTGAATGAAGAGGGATTTACTTCAAACTCTTGCTCTTGAAGATTATGAAATAGTTCTTGGTTTGGTTCTATCCATACACATGCACACAAAACAATAACAAACATGTCATAAGAATGCTAGCAATGTATTACAATCATATATGTTTGAATACACACATGCACCTATTGTTTTTATATCATTTCATGTGGGTTAGAATGAAAATAAATTTCAATTGGGGTACCTATATCCTTCTACTTTACTATTGCCACACCCAAACACTCATTTTCAGTTTGTGAGATGATTTGAATAGATTTTAGAATTTTATAGGTATATATGTTAATTTTTATAATTAATTAAATCCTAAAAATCATTTAAATTATTACTATAATGATTTTCAGAACTCATATTTCTATTTTCTGTATTTAAGAACCTATTTAAGTATTTAGAACAGTTTCCAAAATTTTTCTTTAATATATACTATTTTTATCTATATTTCAGTATTTATTTAATACCTAAAAATTCATTTTCAGTCATTTAAATAATTATTCTGGACTACAGAAACTTAAAACACATAAAAGTATAAAACAGAATAATCTTATGCTATTAAATAAATTTCTACAATTTTCTAATACCTATATTGTTTTTATTTTGATTTTTCAGAATTAATTTAATACCAAATAAATATTTTCAGTCTCTGAAAGTTATTATTTTTAACTTCAGAATTTTTTTCCTGTTCAAAATGTTTTAACAATGCTGTTAATAAATTTCCCACATTTTTCAGAGATCATTAACCTATTTTGATTATTTTCAGAATTAAAAACTGACTTTCAATCTGATTTGGACTAATTTGTAATACTTTCAGTTTTTATAGGGTTCAAAATGCATTTACAAAATGTTTTTGTAAATTCTCAAACTACACAGTGGCTATTTAGTTAGTTTACAGTGAATTCTCTAAATTCTATAAAGCCTAAGGTTTATTGTGTAAAATACAGGGACTGTTTCATACTAATTTAAATCTCGAGGGGCTAAAGCGTTAAAATCTCAACGGTTATAACTAAATTGAATGTGGGCCGTCGGATCTGAGATCAACGGCCCAGATTTAAAATAACCGAACCGGTACGCTCCTTCTAATCTTAACCGTTCACGCGAGATGGACGCTCCCGATTGCGCCACGTCGCCCTAACTGCTTCTCCCTCGCGTCCGGCGGTCGCGCGATCGCCGGCGAGCGGCGGCGGTGGCCGGAAAGTCTCGGGTTTTGCCGTTTCTTTACCATTTCTTAATCTACTTGCACCAGAAGAGAGAGGAGAGTGTGGGGAACTCACCTAGGGGGTCTTCGGGGATGAGAAACGGCCGGAAAGCGGTGATCGACGGCGACAGTGGAGGATTTCCGGCGATCTTCGTCGGCAACGATCTCCTGACTTGTTTCTTCAGGGAATTCGATCGGGAGTTCGCTCTGGAGGTCTATGGAGTGTGTAGGAGTTGCTAGAACCGAAGATCGGGGTGTATTCGCGGAGAATTGGAATTAGGGTGGTTTTTCCGATCGGGAGGGAACGGGGCGGTTTTCTGCGGGGAAAATGACCGGGCTTGGGGTTATTTATATAGAGGGGGAGGAGGCGGTGGCGGTTGCCACAGAGGCGCGGAATTCGGCCATGTGCCACATATTTCTCTCACATGCGATAATAACGGGGAGAGGGAGAGAGAGGAGGGCCGGTGGTTGCTCTGGGGGGGAAGAAGGCTGACGGCTGGGCCCTGGTGGCAGTGGGGGAAGAGAGGGGAAAGGGTTTGGCGCATGCTTTTTGTAAAATTTCGGTTGTTACAGTACTATAGGGATCTAGCAGGGGGGTTTGTACACGGTGGGTTTCGTGTGCACGAGACTTGGGTTTGCGGTTAGTTAGCCTGCGTAGATCCTAAGGACCAGTTCGTGAGACCCGTCAACTAGCTTATACCGTGCCGCCACAAAAATTATTATGGGACAATGTGGCCAATTAAGTTGTTCCTACCTTTCCTTGTGTACACCATAGAGATGTGTGAGTGGCGCAAGAGGGGGCTTCTGCGGCAGAGGTTTCAGAGTGCCGCAGTGGTGAAAGCTTAGCGGGTGTGCACGGGTTGGGTAGTGCAATGTAAAGGGCTTGTCGTGTACTTCTGGCCACACACCATAGGGAGTGTGAGATGGCGGGAAGGAGTTTCTTGTGTCACCGACGGGTGATGAAAACACGACTTGTGGGTAAAGGGTACAAACTCTGCAGAGTCAAAACTGTCTAGACAGTCGTGCTCACGGTCAGGAGCAGGCTGGTAACTCTCTCACATTAGCGTGGGTCGGATTGGTTTGGTTTGGGATGGTGGTTTGGGTTGAGACTACAAAGGTAGTGGAGGTACTCGGAGATATGGTTGGGTTGGGTGGGAATTTCACTAAACAAATAGGATTCTTAATAAAACTAAGGAATAGGTTGCATAGTGCAAGAGCCGTGTCTAGCTTTCCTTGAACTTGCCCTATCATGCATAACTTTCCCACATTTTCTGAATACTCTTTGTACTCAGACGTTTGCCTCTCTTTTCTTTTCCATGCTGCTCAGGACACGAGGAGGCTGCCGAGGATGACGTGGAGGACGGCTTCGATCCCGATACGCAGTACTAGTCTGGCGTACCACCGGACGGCATCTGTGGAGCCCTTCTTAGTTTTCCGCTGTTATAATGTATTCTCTTTTTGAGCCCATGGGACGTTCATGTACTCAGATGATGTATTCGTCGCATTTGGCTTAATTAATGATGATACATTTGCTCTATTTACATCTCATGTGTGATATATATCGATCCTGACACACACGGGAGTGCGTTTGGCGTATACCGGGCGTGACAAGAACGTTGATGCCTCGCCGTCGCTCCGGCGCCCTGCACCAGCAGCCGCTCAAGTTCTAGGGACTGCACGCCCTGCACCAGCAGCCGCTCAAGTTCTAGGGACTGTGCAGTCCACCAACCTGGCATGCTGCATGCATACGCACCCACCCATCCATCCATCCATCGGTTAAGTTCATCCTCCACGCGGCAGGCACGACGGCCGGCTTCCCGGACGGGCTACCCCTCTCAACTGCTTACCGCTGTATAAGTTGACGCATCAGCATTCCGCACCCTCTCCAACCCAACACCCAGCCAGCAGCCATTGACCCCAGCCCAACCTGCAGGGGCGGGTGACGCCTCATGTGCCTGGCCGCTGCCGGCCAGCCGGCCCCTCTCCTTCTCATGGTCACTAAGCTCGGCAAGTGGGGCTCCAGGCGGGCGCTTTCCTGGGAGATTGGCATCGAAATAACGCGCGCGCTCGGGCTGCCTGCACATGCCGTGTCTCCCACACCCTAGCTCGCTCATCGCCCAGTCTCCGCCAAACCAAGTGAATTAGTCGCGGGGATTAACGCGATCGTGCCGGGTTTCCCGTTTCATTCCTCTTTCCCCACCTGTGTACATTTTGTGTAGGGGCTGCTTGCCATCTGGTCGCTGAATCGAGCGGGTTCTTCTTGTGCGGTGCAGGACGAGCGCACGACGATGCATGTCGTCCAACGGAACCGTCGCTCGCGCGTGGCCGTGCTCCTCCGTGCGCTAAGCTCCCATCCGATGCATGTAGGGGGCGCGAAGATCTGTCACGCGGTCGTTTTGCAGTGCGGCCAGCCGGTCGGTCATGAATGTTGCTTCGTGCCATCCAAGGACCAGAGCTTTGTTGCGCGCATGAAAATGATCGGTAAAGGCCGATCGGTCCCTCGTGCTCTCCCTCGGCCTCGGCTCATCGACCGGTGCCAATGCAATGCTAGGAACGGGGTGGATGGAATACAACGCCGCCAGCGTACTACGTACAGATCGGTGCTCACGTTGTCATGCCAACAGTGCTGTGTGGCCCTTGTTCCTGCCGTTTAATAAGTGCATGCAGCAGCATTGCTCGGTACCCAAACAACAGTGCAAATGTTTGAGGACCTTGATGCAGTCCGAATATTCCTGGCATGACCTTCTCCATATATTCCTGGCAAGTGGCCAAGGAAACCACGGCTGGCCTTCAAGTTCGGATCATACTGAATCGTGGTCGCGCGCGTAGGTCCGGACCTTACGATCGGGTGATCAGGATCGGGGGTGTGATGGCAGCGCTATTTGCATTCAGGTCTATGTCAAGGTCATGAAACGCCATGGCCGTTGACTTGTTATGGGTATACAGAAACGTGGGATGGCTGCCCTTATTGCAGCATGGAAAAGAGACGCATGGCGCCGTGCCATAAGGTTCATGCATGGCCCCCCTGTTGTTCGAGTGGATAACTCCAAGCTGGGAACGAAATCCCTCCGACACCAGAGATCAGCGGCGTTTGCTGCTCCGGGATCACCGCAAACAACACGCATTCAAGTTTGTACCAGTGCCCAGCACCTGCGCAGTGCAGCCGAGAACACATGGCATTGTTTATCCGGTTGCCGAGAACAGTACATATCCTATTGTGAGAACGTGTAGGTAACCGGCAAAAAAAAAGAGGGAGAGAAAGTTCGCTCACCCAACCAACGGATATGGTGCATCGGTGCCGATTCACCACCGCAAATCTTCTAAAAAAAAAGATTCACCGTCGTACCATGACAGACGAAGCGATCACGTAGTCCCTACCTACCTACACGAGCGAGGGATGGTAAAGCTCGGATTATGATTTGGAAACGATGATGATGACGTGTCGGTTACCTCTGGATCGGCTCCAATTAATCAGCGCGTAACTGAACTGTACGCCCCCCCCCCCCCCCCCCCCCCCCCGCGGGGCGCGCAATGATCTGTCCCGATCATGACCGCTGCGATGGAGAGGCAACGGCAGCGACGCGGAGATTGATTAGGAGTGATGATGATGGATCGCGACGGCGGCCGTCGTACGCCTCCATAACACTTGAGTTATGCGAGACGCCGGGAACCGACGGGGCCGCCGTGCGTTTAATAGAGAGTACATCTACATGATGGTGCGTCTTCGAACGAATGAATGAATCATCGGCCGCTCGACGGCGGAAACGTTCTGGAAAGCAGCAAGGCGCGTGCGGGTTTGGATTGGACGTACGGAGGAGCGCAGGATTCCTTCGCCAGCTCGAAAGAGGGGCGGGAGAACGTGGGCAGGCAGGGCCGGCATCTGCGCGCTCGCGATCCATCCAACCTTTTCTCCTCCCCGACGGACGAATCCAAACGGAACCGGCTGCCGGGCAGCGCGTGTGCCGAGGGCTCTGGCCCCTTGTCAGACCAGACACGGTTCTGGGCTACGCCTACGCGCGCGCACGCGGGCATCATACGGGCGGCAGGCACGAGCTCGTGGATGGCAGGCTGCTTCCTCCCAAATCCGATGCCTGGCGGCCTGGCCGCTCGTGAACCAAGTACGGACCGGACCGGTCCGTAGTGACCATGTGTCAGGGTCGAAAATTTCTACACCGTGTACGACGTAGTGTCAGTGCCAGACATTTTTTTTGTTCTTACACCAACTTGTGCGTGGCTTTTTGGGGTCGATTAGCCGAGTATGCCATGCCCCGTGCGTGTTGGCGTGTCTTGTTCTCCACGCCCTGTACGTCGTCCGTCGAGGTGTGATCTGGCTGCTGGAATGGTCGGCCGTCTTGGGTAGGAGAGTTTCTGGACGTAAGTTTGTCGTGAGCCCAAAAACCACCGAAAAGCGCCTTCCTCATCATTTCTCGCGCCCCTGCTAGTTACTTCAACCCACATTTCTCCTGTCAGAGTTCGCGAACGCCCTCGGCGATTTGCCAGAGTCTCGTTACCGTTCTCGAGATAACTCCACCAGAGTCGCTGTCCTTTGAGATGCCATATTGATTCTGGTTTCCATACGCCGCATCGTGCACTTTCAAGGGGCCAGCGTCTCGCTCGCTGTCTGTCCGTTGGTTAGCATCATGTGTAGTGCTGCGTCCTATGCGCCTCGCCATTAAACGTTCCCAGCCAAGGCTCTGCCAACCGACCGTCCCTTACCCGTTGGGTACAACAGGAAATCAAAAGATGAACAGACACGCACAGTCCAGCCGCTGCTGCAGGAGCTTGGCTCCTCCGACCTCCAAGAGCTCCAAGCAAGTGCAGATGCATACGCATGGGAACAGACAGCGTCTTCACCTGTGACCTGTCCCTACCTACCGACCCCACCACCTTCCTCTCCCTTTCCCACCCCCGCGCTAGCTTGTTATATATACCACCACGCGTCACTGACCTGCTTCCCACCTCATCCTCGCCCATCGCACAGCCCACAACCCCTACAAAAACAGCATCACATTCCACCCGAGCACCAACCAGCTAACCGCTGCAGGGACCAGACCAGGCAGGCAGGATGTGCAACTCCAGCGTCAAGTCCGCGGGCGTCGCTCAGATCGACGGCCGCCCGGTGCTCCAGCCGGCCGGCAACCGCGTGGCGGCGCCGGACGGTGCGCGCTCGCTCAAGAAGTCCTTCTCCATGCCGGCTTCGTATCACAATGCCGCGGCGACGGCCTTCGCGGCGCAGAGGCCCACGCCGGACAACGCCCGCGCGGCAGCTGCTTCTCTCCTGCCACCTACGCTGGCCTCGGTCGCCGCGCGGACGACAAACGCGGCGGCCGCGGGGAAGAGCCGGACGAAGGCGGCCAAGAAGAAGGCCGGCGCCGTGCTGCCGGTGGTGACGTTCGCGGCGCTCGACGCGTTCGAGCCCGCTGGGAGCATCGCGGCGGCGCAGCGCGAGCACGCCGCGCTGGCGCAGGCGCAGCGCAAGCAGCGGATCGCGCACTACGGCCGCACCGCGTCCTTCTCCCGTGTCGAGGGGAGGTTCGGTGCATCAGGCGCCCCCGATCCCCTCGCCGCCTCCCCTGCCGTGCAGGACGAGAAGCGTTGCAGCTTCATCACGCCCTACTCAGGTAAGCCACAAGCTCGTAAACCATACATACCGACTTGACGAAACCTGTTGCCCCCGGGACTGACGTGCTCTGTGCCGCGGCGTGCAGACCCCCTGTATGTCGCGTATCACGACGAGGAATGGGGGCTGCCCGTGCACGACGACGAGTAAGCTGCCGTTCCTGCTTGCCAACAGCGCCAATCCATTGTTCCCACATCATGTGTCTCGTAGTTACAGCCCTTTCTCACATTTTGTGGCTCTGAAATGACAGGTTGCTATTCGAGATGCTCACGTTGTCCGGCGTGCAAGTGGGGGCAGATTGGACTTCCATCCTCAAGAAGAGACACGTCTACAGGTTCGGGACGACAGAGCATTCCCCCTACTTTATAAGAGCTTATTACTGCTGTGTTCCTCAAAACATTTGCCCTGATTTTTGCCTGGATTTCTTGTCACAAACAGAGAAGCTTTCTCCGGCTTCAACGTAGACGCAGTCGCCAAGTACACGGAGAAGCAGATGGCGTCGCTCAGCGCGGACTTTGGACTGGATTTGGGCACCGTCAGAGGGGTCGTCAACAACGCCTGCCGAATTCTCGAGGTATCTTGAGCTTCCGCGCTCAATTGACAACGAAACAGTTAGTAGTTCCAAATTAGAATGCCCAAGCTAAAACTGAACTTTAATAAACCTCCCTACGTGTTGTTGTTTGGTAGCAGTTGGTTAGGTAGTCCTTTGGATCAGTTAGACCTGATAAGATAGTTCATTCCAGACTTCAGCAGTACCACCATCTCACGGCCGAAACTTAACTGAATGCTAATAATGGGTGGCGGTCAATCAATGGAGATGGCCTACAAATGAAGGTCGGTTAAGTGAAAGCGAAGCCTAACGGAACCCCTCACCAGCTTACACTCCCTGATTGGTTGGCAGCTCGATGTGCAGAAGCAGCTCCCTTTACACGTGACCGCGCCCATTTGCAAGTGCGTCGTCGTAAAGCCTGGCACACAGCCAAAAGGAGATGAGAACCCTTCTTAACGCACGTTTTGGGAACTAGGAAAGATGTTTATTGTACTTGTTATCATCACCCCCTTTCGATTGAATTTAAGCTTGCCTCGTATCCACAGTGTATATACTAGTAGTAGTAGTGGTTGTGCAGTCTGCAAGTGTCACACGCGTGCCGCGGAAGAACGAATCATCTGACGGTGAGGTTGCTTGTTGCAGGTGCGACGTGACTTCGGTTCGCTGGGCAGGTACGTGTGGGCGTTCGTGAACAACAAGCCGCTGTCGCCGAGCTACAAGCACAGCCGCAAGATCCCGGTGAAGACGTCCAAGTCGGAGTCCGTCAGCAAGGACATGGTCCGGCGAGGGTTCCGCTTCGTCGGCCCCACCGTCGTCCACTCCTTCATGCAGGCCGTCGGCCTCACCAACGACCACCTCGTCTCCTGCCCGCGCCACCGCGTCTGCTCCGCCGCCGGCCGCGGAAACTGATGAATCGCTGACCATCGCCAGCGACGACCCGGACCAGCCGCGCGAATTAGGCAGGGACAGGGGAAACATTCTCGCCCGAAGGAGAAGAAAAAAATAAGAAAGCCTCGACTTCTAATAGTATACGGTCGAAAGAAAACAGAGCACGTACGTGTTGGTTTGCCCGTACGGTGTCGTGTGTGTGCGCTTGTGTAGAATAGTTACCGTCCCGGATTATTAGCCGGAGCATCGAGGTTGCTCGTTAAATATTGCCTACTTGCATGGGTAGGCCGTAGTCGTGGGTAGCATCACTAAAGCAGCATGTGGTTAGTGTATGTGCGTATAGTCATTTGTTTGTGATGAGGTGTTAGGTGCATGCATGTGGTTTGCTACAGCTTTGCAGTTGCAGTTGCACTCCTTTAATTTTTTTCTTTGAGACTCTGAACGAGAGACAGGGGTAGATCATTAGGAGGGAACCCCGGCCGTGTGGGCTACCTGCTTGCATGTGGCCTGATTAAAGTGGGATAGCAGCACACTCACGCGGACAGGGGGGCAACAGGCCATGTGGTGCTGCAAGCAAAGCGCATGTGCGAGACGAGGCAGAGAAGCGCGTGTGACCCTGCAGCTGCAGCTCCCTCCCCGCTTCAACCCATCGTCGCGCTCGCGCTGTGCGCAGATGCGAGGCGAGGACGGACCCATGCCACTGCAGCACAGCGCACCCCTCTCCATCCAGCCATCGATCGCCTCTTGCTCTGCCGCATCATGGCAGAGGAGCGGGAACGGCAACGGCACGTTGAAACGTGATGCCCGTTCCCGCCCACGTCGGTAACATGATCATCACGCACGCCTATCTATTCGAGCTGTGTTGGTTCGGTGCGCACACGTCTTTGCAGCACAGCGCCCGCCTTTTCCCCTGCTCGGTTCTTCGCGTGTCTGGCCGCGGCCGGCTAGGTGCAGGTGCAGCTCTGTTTGTCTCCGCGGTTCCCGTGTCGATGCCGTCGTCAGTTGGTGCCGGTTCTATTCTGGTTGGTGGCTTGCATGTTGATGTTGAACGGCCTGCGGATGACGCTTGGTAACCGGCCAAGAACTGAACTGCAATGAGTCACCCGGAATGCCGTCGTTGTCTTCCTCTTTGCAGGATTAATGTCCCGCTTTTCAAGTAAGGACCACCGATCGGTTCGGCTCATCGTCAGCTCGTTCTTTGCTTGGATTGGCATATGGAGATGCCGTTGGACTGCCACTGCGCCACATGCCTGGTACTCGTTTCATCCATATATGTGGCAGCTTCTTTAATCTGCTGGATGTATCGTAACTACCAGAGTTGGCGCTGTCTCTGCTCTGTATTTTCGGTATGGGGAAATATGTAAGCGATGGATTGGGGATAACTGGATATGGCTACAGTCATTAGCATCTACAAATTTCAGTCCAGTTAGGTTTGGATGTTCGGTTCGGTTAAATAGGCCAGTTGATATTTCGGTTTTGAGAAATTTCTTTTGCCCCTGTTCAAATGGAGAATGAAGAAAGTATCATTTTAGAACATGACATGATAAATCAAGCTATGAGCTCCAATCCTACCGACAAGTTTTGAGTTACTCTCTCCATTCTGAAATAATTGACATTTAAGAAAAAAATAGTTCAATTTGATCTAAGTTAGTACACCATATGGTCATCACTCATCAGGTAGAAAAATACCCGCGTCGACGTGCTGACGGGAGCCACGTCGCCGACCATGGAATGGACGCGGCGAATTATTTCGACACCCTGCACGCTCCCACCAATCCCGAGCCCCCGGCACTAAGATCCAGAACGGGAAGGGCCAATCGACAGAGACGCGACGCGCCATCAAAGACGCTCGCCCCCTTTCCCCGACCACCGCCGACGAATCCTCCCCCCGTCCTTCTCCCGCCGGCGACGCACCGAGCCAGGCGGGATCCACGCCGGGCGCGATGGGCCGCAAGCGCGCGCTCCTGGTGGGCATCAACTACCCGGGCACCAAGGCCGAGCTCAAGGGCTGCCACAACGACGTGGACCGCATGCGCCGCTGCCTCGTCGACCGCTTCGGCTTCGACGAGGGCGACGTCCGCGTCCTCGTCGACGCCGACCCCTCCGCGCCGCAGCCCACTGGCGCCAACATCCGCCGCGCGCTGGCACGGCTCGTCGACGACGCGCGCCCCGGGGACTTCCTCTTCTTCCACTACAGCGGCCACGGCACGCGTCTCCCCGCCGAGACCGGCCAGAACGACGACACCGGGTACGATGAGTGCATCGTGCCCTGCGACATGAACCTTATCACAGGTGCGGTCGCCAATTGACCTCGTGCCGCGCCTCCGATTTCCCTTTCTGACTCAAGTGATCTGGAAATGGTAGAATGGTAGGAGTAAACAAGTAAGCTGGTGCCTTGAGGTGTGAATCCCAGCGTGAGAATAGGGGTCAACGCCTTAGTGATCTAGATCTGGACGAGTTCATCCTTGAAATTTTGACGGGCGAGTTCATCCACTTCTGTTCGACGTTTCTGCTCACCTTCGGCGTTCCCGTATAGATCGATTTTATCGGCCCTATAACTTAATTTGACGTTTTTTAGTTAATCTGAACTTCACCGTTTTCTTGCGAAATGTTGCTGAATTGCAGTTCAGCTGATGATTCTCTGATCAATTTTCCTTGGACAAACATTTTTGCAATTTTCTTTTTAACACTTACGTTCGTGAATCACTATTTCGATTTAAAATCCCATGTATCGTATGTAGAGATAGAAACTCTAACGCGACAAGTAATATTAGTAGTTCAAGAAAAGACTTTCTTATGTAAAGATCCTACTTATTTTTATCTGTAGACCAGGATTTCAAGGAACTTGTGCAGAAGGTCCCGGACGGCTGCCTATTCACCATCGTTTCTGACTCATGCCACAGTGGTGGCCTACTGGACAGTGCTAAGGAGCAGATAGGTAACAGTACCAAGCAGAATATGACCCAGTCCCGTGAATTTGAAGAGCGACCTGGTTCTGGTTCTGGCTCTGGCTTCCGGTCCTTTCTCAAAGAGACCGTCCGAGACGTGTTTGAATCTGAAGGAATACACATTCCTAGTCGCCATGGCCACGGTCACCACGGAGGTGAGGACCAGGACGAGGCATACGCACAGCCAACTGGGCCTGGCCACATCAAAAACCGCGCCCTACCACTCTCGACATTCATAGAGATGCTCAAGGAACAGACCGGAAAGGATGATATTGATGTGGGTTCACTCCGGATGACACTGTTCAATGTCTTTGGCGACGATGCCAGTCCAAAGATCAAGAAGTTCATGAAAGTCATGCTGGGTAAGTTCAATAAGGGCCAGTCAGGCGAGCAAGGAGGTGGCGGTGTCATGGGCATGTTTGGCGCCCTTGCTCAGGAGTTTCTGAAGGCTAAGCTTGAAGGAAACGAGGAAGAAGCTTTCAAGCCAGCGTTACAGCAAGAGGTTCACAGTGTTGACGAGGTGTATGCCGGGACCAAGGCATGGGCACCTAACAATGGCGTTCTGATCAGCGGGTGCCAGACAAACCAAACATCAGCCGATGCAACCACAGCACAGGGTGTTTCATTTGGCGCCCTCAGCAACGCTATCCAAACCATTCTTGCAGACAAGCACGGGAAGGTGACAAACAAGGATCTTGTGATGAAAGCACGTGAGATGTTGGCCAAGCAAGGGTATAGCCAGCAGCCTGGGCTTTACTGCAGCGATGACCATGTTCATGTGGCTTTCATATGCTGAAACATTTTGTATTGTTGAAAATGTTGATACCCTTCCCTCGATTTGCTTTGATCTGTTCACGATGGACGTTGAAGTTTCCTTGCTTAGCTGGGGTATGTTATAATTATGTATGCATTTCAATGTTGAACTATGTCTAGACTGGAATAACTATGTACGAGTTATTCCCGCCTTTGAAAAACCACTGTGTATGAATACACATACTCATCATTACATAATATATATACTTGTGTTATGAGTTTTATACCAGGAGTTGATTCACGTTTGTTTGCCTTGCCTAATTTAGTCATGTTTCTGCTTTTCCTAGTCAGAATCGATGATGTAGATATTCCTCTAAAGAATCATTGATTTAGGCTTCTGAATGTTGTAAACCATGTTTGCAGAGATCAACTTGATGTTCATTGGTACGAAATTCAAAAACTTGAAACCAATGTAGTGCGTTTCCTGGTTGTAACCTGCAAGCAACTGCAAATCGTTCATTTGGAGTCTGGAGGTCATGAGGAATGAATACGGGAAAACGTCGGTCACGTATTTCGGTTTCCAACTTGCATAACAGAGCAGCATAACATTGCATTGGACATTGTCATCAGTTACAACACGTGTATTGTCATCAGTTACAACACGTGTAGGTTCCACTGCATCTTTGTGTTAACCTACTATGCACTGATCGGTTAATCCAAAACCTTAAGTTGATGGGAAAACTGAGCAATTCACCGGGTTGTAAACGTGGAATAAGTTGATGGGAAAACTGAGCAATTCACCGGGTTGTAAACGTGGAATAAGAGTCAGCTGCAATTTATTTAATATATCGCGCCCATCCTAATACCTATTATGCAACGACCGGTTGACAAAAACTTAAACTGATAGAAAAAACTATACAATTCACTTATATTTCAACACTTTCAAAACTTTCAGAACTACCCTTTCCGAACAAAATCTTCAGAACTGTAGTTCGTATCTTGTGCGGTCACCCATTATTCGTTCCAGGCAACAAAACAAGCTGGTAAATAAATAAGATAAACGAAAGCACTTACGCACATAAGTCCGGCCTGAAATCAAACTCGTCCCTCACATTTTATTGAACAAGCAGTCAGTACAATGACAGGGGCCAGAAGCCCAGAACACATCAGAACCACATCGAAACCACAAGGCCGGCCCGCGAATCACGATACTGATCAGGCTGGATCACCCACCGGGAGGGGACGGACGCCGCGGGTCATGGCTTGGCGACGGCCCCAGCCCCGAAGCCGGCCTGGCAGCAGTCGGGGTGGTAGAGGCAACATGCCGGCGTCGACTCGACGTTCAGAGGACCAGACCTGCTGCCCTGCACGACCGACGCTGATATCGCCACGAGCAGGCAGACCTGCGCGACGAGGAGAAGAAGGAACGTGCGGAGGTCGCCGGTCGCCATCGCCGTGATCTCGAGCTAGCGTAGCGCCACCGAAGTACCAACAGCCTACGCCTTCCGCGGTTTCACGCGTAATTTTTGTCTGGATCACCTGACATATGTGCGCTTGTATATATATGACGCCCCATTAAGACGGTGAGTTACAAATGGTAAGTGAACTGACGCTCATAAAGACGGTGAGTGACAAATGGTAAGTGAACTGACGCCCATGAAGCGGGTGAGCAACAAATGGCAAGTGAACTGACGCCCCATGAAGACAGATAAATGACAAATGGCGAGTGAACTGGACAGCTGGTGCGCATGCGGGAATTGAAGCACAAATGTGCTGGTGCACATGCGGGAATTGAAGCACGAAAGAGACGGGCGCCGCCAGCCCGCCACCGGCATTGAGATGATCGCTTGCCTGTTATAGACCCGGTTTCAATAGAAAGGTGGGGGCCCATGGGTTTAACATGCTCGTACAAAGCAAAGCTGACACCCATCCACACCCTACTTGCAAAGGCAAAAGAGAAGGGTGTCTCCATTATGTTGCTAACTGATGTGGTCATTGCTGATAAGTTTGCTGCTGATGCAAGTACTCAGGTTAGTTATATATGAATAACTCATAATTATCGAGATGTGCCTGAATCTTTGAAAGGAACCAGCTGCTCTGGTTCGGGATACAGTGGTAGTCTGACAATGAGATTGTTCTTCAGGTTGTTCCGGCATCTTCAATTCCTGGTGAATGGATGGATGGGACTGGATATAGGTCCAAACTCAATTGCAGCATTCAGTTTTGCCTTGGAAACTATTCAGACAGTCATTTGGAATGGACCCATGGGAGTTTTTGAATTTGACAAGTTCGCAGTTGGAACTGAGGTAATGCTCAGTTAAACTCTTTCCTCTATGCAGGACATTGCATGAAAAAAAACTTGGCCTTGAACATTCTTCTGTAGGCAATTGCAAAGAAAATGGCCGACCTTAGTGGCAAGGGTGTCACTGCGAAAATTGGGGGTGGAGACTCTGTTGCAGCTGTTAAGAAGGTGGGAGTAGTCAATGTTATGTAACACATTTCAACTGGAGGTAGTGCCAGTCTGGAGTTACTAAAACGGAAGGAGCTCCCGGGAGTAGATGCATTGGACGAAGCTTAGTGACTGTATTCCTTGGGATCGTTTCGACGTTTCTTCCGGTTTGTGTACATTTGTTCAATTGCCTGAGATCAAGAGAGCGGAAATTGGGCTTCTATAGGAATTGCTCCAATAATTTTTGAGATCATGGCTGCCCCATCTCACCTTGGTATAGAGTATTCAGACAGAACAACATTTTCTTCTGTTGATGGCCTAGAAACCTTCCTGTGTTCGCTCAGTGAGTAGGGATTCAGCTCATGGATACTCGTTTCCAAAGCCCTAATATCTGAAATTGGGCGGTTGAATACTTGAAAGTTCTGCGCTACCAAGGAAGGCGACTCCAGGTGCGGATGCCCATCAAAAAGAAAACTTGAAATCAGTGAATCTAACAAGAACAAAAACAAAGACTTTGTCTCAACCACATTGGAGTAGGCTAGACATGAAATATGTGAATGTAAGCACAAAAAAATTCAAAATCAATCATCAACACAACAACCTTAATCAACATAGAAGAAACATGAGTACATCCGATTTCATCAATTCTGTGGTCACAATTGGAACGTCGTTGACGACATCATTTTCGTTCGATGAATTTGATACAAAAGTTTAATTTTAGCCGTCACCACGCAGCTTCTGCCAATTTCCAAGAGGTGTTGCTTGGCAACGACTCGTCGAGGTCGAACGGCAGGCTGCCACGCCTCTGGCCTGTACCGAGCCCCAGCACCGTTGACGGCGGCGCGCCTGCAGCCTGGTGAAACGGTGCCGCGGCCACTGCCGGGGCCTGCTGGAAGAAGACGAAATGCCAAGGTGCGGAACGGCAGTTGAGGTCGACGCCGCCTAACGGAACGGGCCGCGGTGAGCCCTGAAGATGGAACGGCGGCAGCAGATGACGAAGGTGGTGGTCGCGGTCGGAGAAGTTGGTCCTTGCTTTTTGTGAGCGGGGCAAGGCCAATGCTCTGTCCGGCGTCGAGAAACGGTACAGCCCGTAACCGTATGGGAACTCCGTGTATGACAACTGTAGCTCATGCACAGGCGTTCACGCGGACAGAAGACGATGTTGTCCCTCCGTGTCGGCAACACGGCCACGGATTCATGGGCCGCCGCGGATGACAACCCACGAACGCGAACAACGCCGACGGGGACGACGTGCCAGCGATCAGTTGGGCGCGGGTTGACGTCGCGGAAGCGTGTCGTGGGGTGGGGGACAGTAAACAGTTGGGTCGTGGCATCGCGGGGGCCGGCCGACGTGGAGCGCCGCACGTCAACACGAAACGGGGCCCAGCTGCGATGACAAGGGCCGGCAGGCGCGGGTGCGGTACTACTCTCTCAGTGCGCGGTTTTGGCGTCCTCGGCAATATCCACGGCCGCGTCCAATCAATAGAGAAGTACTACAAAGCCGGGTGTGCCGGCAAGGGCGGGCTAGAGGGCCGAGTGCATTCTCTGTAATCCAGAGCATAGCCGGTTTGGCTAAGTCTATTCGCACTCGTGTACCTCTATATCGGACCTCTAAAAGAATATTTTTATCTATTTACAGTCAATTCTAAAAGATTCCTACTTTTACAGTTTATTTATCTACACTCGTTCACTTTTAAATCGGACCTCTATATCAACTCTCATCAATTTTTCTATTATATAATATAACTAACTCATATTTTATATTATTACATATAACTATTTTATGTTAATAATATTATATCTATAACTTATAAAAATCACCAAATTTTTTCTTACTTTTCTCTCAATTCTTTTAATTTTTTTCCTTTTTCTTTCTTTTCTCCCTTTTCCCTTCCTTCTTTTTTTACTTTTCCCTTTTCTTCTCTTCTTTCTTTCCTTTCTTTCTCCTCTTTTTCTTTCTTTCTCTCTTTTATTCCTTTTCTACCGGCGCGCTACAAGGGCCTCTTCATTTGGCGCTGTCCTGTAGCACCGTGGAATTTACAGGAGATTTTTCAGTCCCCGCTGCGGATGAAGTTTCACCAGCACCCGCTATAATCAGCGGGCCGGTCCCTTTACAGACCGCTAGTGCGGTCAGTCTAAGCAGGTTTATGGTTTCCGGGCACTGGAATGGGCCTACGCACAGTCAGTGGCAAAGTACCAAATTCTAGGTGTAGAGAGCAGGTGGACCTTTAAACGGGGAAAAGGGAAGGAAAGGGATCAAGTGCAGCATAGGTTATTGCAAGGTAATGCCAATCTTTACATAAGACAACTAACACAACTCCCCAAATAAGTTCAGAGCGTAATCTCCGTCTTTTTTTTTGTCGCAACCCAACACACAGTTTTGCATCGTGAAAATGGCATACCCATGGCGGACCATGACAGGCATTCAGAGTAAACGAATTTTGGGCAAACTTCATGATTAAAAACAATTTTGATCATGAGACATATGTACAGTGGAGTTTAAAACTCTTGCTAGATGGAATACTTTGATTCGTATCTTTCTGTCCACAAACATGTACCGTTTGATTAAATTTTCATAACGATATTTGGGCGAACTTCATGAACTAAAATTAATTTTGATCATATGACATATATGCACTGGAATTTAAAACGCTTACTAGATGGAATACTTTGTTTTGCAACTTTTTTGTCCTCAAACGTGTACCATCTGTTTAAATTTTCATGGTTTATGCATTATAGACACACCACACATTAGCTGGTTTTCTCCAGATTTTGGGCATCCAGCGGAATGCCCGCCAACTGATTGAGCTCCGACCCTACGACTAAACTCTAGTTGCACGGCAACAATCCCAAAACCCCAGAAAGGCGAGGTCCGGTCTTATCTGCTGACGCCCCGTGCGTACGAACATCAAGGCAATGCCATATCTCCTCACGGGCGAAGGCGACTAGCCACTCCCGCCGTATCTCCTCATTTTCCGCCGGCCGTAGGCGTCCGTCCGTCCAGCAGACACCCGACATGACCCAGCGCCGCTGGCACAAACTGACCTAGTCCGTGGCCCGTAGACGACCTGTCCAAATCCACTGCAGTACGACCTACCGGCCATTGTACCGCGTCGCTGTGCCGCACCGTGCGCTGCAGAGAAGGCATTTTATTTCAAGCGAACGGCTACGCCTCTTTGTTCTTCACGTTCTCACCTCAAAAGCTAACTCGGCGTACATAAGGACGAACTTGAGTTGTACGAATTTTCGCCTTGATTTCGAGGAATGTCCGATTGGATGAGATGGATGTACGCTCGGTTCAGCCTTGATCGGAAGAAGGCATCCTCCAGAACACTGTTGCGTGGCGAACGTGGTAGCGAGCTCCGGTAGTAAAACCATCCTCCGGGTCCATGCTACCTCGCACTGCTTCGGGGGCGACCGGGCGAGCAAGGAAGAAGGCCAGGCAATCGAACCCTTTTGCGCTGTACACGGCATTCCCGCGCTACTCACCCATTCCATGGCGCGCGCTAAATCCGGTGACCGTACAAGCGGATGAGCAAGCGGCGCCCGACGGTCCGACGCGTGCTGGCGCGGTGAGCGTCACACCAATCGCATCGCATCGCATCGGAGGGAGCAAGCGGCGAGGTGTGCGCGGCGGACGCGTGATGTCGTGCGTCGATCCGCAACCTTGTGGAATCGGCATCGGACATCGGAGAAGAAAGCGGGGGAGTTTCCATCGGGAGAGGAACAACAAGTGTCGGCCTTGCGATTTTTTTTAGTTGAACAGTTACGAGTTACCATTGCCTCTGATCGGATTATGATCGGTTCAGATGCCGCCTAATGCATAAAATGAGTTCTCGATACCGGGAGTCGCGAACGCGACGTCATATGATCGCAAAAGCCTTCTACGCTCTCCACAGGGCCTGGCGGCGCCGTGCCAGTCCAACCACCCGTGCACCCACCACCACCACTGTTAAAAGCGACCAAATCCTGCGCGGAGCGGCGCCTGCAGAATCCTGCCACGCGCCGTGCGGCCTTTGCCCGCCGCCTGCACGACGAAAGAAATCGCGGAAATAACGCAGTACCCGGGCGGAGCGGGACGGGAGCGCGGTCCATCCGGTGCATCGGCTGTGGGTGCTGCATCGCGACCCCGCCCTGGAGTGCTAATCTAATTATCTAATCAAACTGTCCGTGTCAAGCGAAGCGAGCGGCGCGGCGACGCCACGGCCTGGACGGACGCATGCTGCCCCGCAAGCGACGGATGGGACGACGTGCTGCCAGGGCGGTGGGATCAAAGACGCCCTGTCGCGGTGATGGGAGCAGCTCGGCCCGTCCGCCCGTGCCGCACGTGGTTGGAGATTTTTTGGTGGACAGCAGGACGTCGCCTACAGTTTTTGACCGGACGCGTGGCCGAAGCGGTGTCGGGCCAGCGAGCTGAGCCCAAGGCCTACGCTGCTTCGTGTCGACGGCGACGGCTACTAAATGCAGTTTAGCTCAACACGAACGGCTATGCTGAGCTTCGCTGCCTAATCTCGTTGCCACCCCGTCATGCAGCAGAGGATGCCGCCTGTCAGTTCACCTTCCACGCCTTGGCGAAGGCCTCATCGGCCTGCGTACCCGCCAAGGTGGTAACCATGAGGTCAACACCGGCGAGGCGACGCCCGCCCTCGAGCTTGTACCATTGCATGGCGAGCGGCCCGTCGGGTAGGTCCCGCGCGTTGCGTTTCTCGGCGGCGCAGGATCAGCTGCTGACAGCCAGTCACATTCCGCGAAGGGTGCCGGGCCGGGCCGCAGCCGCAGGGCAGCAGGTGGGTCCTAGTAGGCTGGTAGGGGTTGTTTAATCTTGCGGCCGCCCGCGACGTGGTCGATTGCTCCTCGAGACGAGAACGCGGTGTGCTCTGACTGTTTACTAAAAGTCTGTCGTCACTGTAGTGAAACCGCACTGGATCGGGGAGCGTCGGTGACATCTCGCCGCCAAAAACCCGGCGGCCTATCGTGCAGCACAGTATGTTGGACCCGTCGAGGCTCGAGCCCGCTGAAATCTGGTCGCATAGTCAAATGATTCGCTCGTGAAACAGGGCACGGTAACATCGTGTGGACTTTGGACACTGCACAACTTCAAGGAAGCATCGATCTGCGTTCGTGGCCACGGACGAAAAGACGGGGGTAGGCTATTAGACGACGTCGCGGGGACGGATCCGGCCGCGACAAAGAGGAATCGTTGGAAGAATGGCGCCCCGCGTAAAGCGTGTCGGTAGCGGCGGGCGGCCAGCCGGCCCTTCTTTGCTTTACCCTGCATGCGCGGGCACCAATAAATCTTTTCCCCCTTCTCCCCGTCCGGCCGTCCCGAGCAGCTTGGACAGATCAAGTATGAAGCCAGCGTCGCAGACTTCTCGCATCAACCCAGCATCCATCACCTTCTTGATTTCTTCGCAGATGAAGTTTCGCCGCTCGATGGACTGCTTGTGGGGCTTCTGTTGGACTGGCCGGGCGTCGGGGAAAACCTTTAGGTTGTGCTCGATCACCTCCCTAGGGATCCCCGACATCTGCGACGGCTGCCATGCAAACACGTCGACGTTGTGCCGGAGAAAGGTGACGAGTATGCATTTCTATTTGCTATCCAGGCCCACGGCTACCCGGGTGGTCTGGGTGGCATCGGCGCCGATCTGGATCAGCCTCAGGGGGACATCGCCCTCGTCGAGGGGTTGCACACGGGGTGCTGTGGTAGAGGCACGGTGGCGTGCACTCGGGTGGAGCCGGTTTGGTTCTGCACTGCCGGGGGTTGGTGCCCTAGCTGTTGTGAGCGCTTGGAGCTTTTCCAAGGCTGACACTGCGGCAGTGCGGTCTCCACGAATCCTGAGGACGCATGTTGGTGTAGGCATCTTCAAGACGATGTAGCCGTAGTGGGCTAGTGCCATGAATCGGTACAGGACTGGCCTGCCAATTATGGCGTTGAAGGGGAGGTCGATCTCCGCAACGTCGAATAGAATGTACTCTGTCCGATAGTTGTGCGGTGCCCCAAAGGTCACCGGGAGGCTGATGTGGCCGTAGGGAACGACCTGTCGCGGCGCTACCCCTCAGAACGGGCTCGATAAGGTGAGCTTGGCCATCGGAATCTACAGCTTCTAGAAAGCTGTGCGACTGATGAGGTTCAGTCCAGCCCCGCCATCCACCAAAACGTGGTACATCCTCACGTTGGCGATGGTGGGGGCCACCAAGAGCGGTAGTTGGCCGGCCCCAGCCATGTTCCTGGGGCAGTCAGTGGCATCGAAGCTGATGGGGGTTCTCATCCACCTGAGGTGCGGTGCGGCACTCGGGAGGGGAGCCATCGACGCTACCGCTCGGCGCAAGGTCTTAACCGCGCTTCGGAACGAGGGGTCAGCGGACCCACCGTAGATGACGTAGAGCATCTTCCGGCGCTCGTCATCACTGGAGTTGGAGCACTCATGATTGCGCACCGCCTTCACGGCGCGCTGAGGCTCCTCGAACTCCACCTGGTGGTCGACGTCGTCTGGGGCGTCGACCTTCTGCTTGCCCTCCCTTTGGCGATAGGGTGGGGCATCATTTAGAAGCTCCTTCCCTTTCCGGAAGCGCTCCGCGAGCTTCTCGATTTCCCAACACTCGGAAGCAGTATGGTAACTGGTGCCGTGCACGGGGCATAGCTCGCCCTGGCCCCCATCTGGAGCCGGTGACTGTCGCGGGCTTTAGTCGGGGCGCGGCCCCCGAGCTCCACTGGGTTCCGCTGCTGCGGCAACGGGGGTCGCGGCCGACGGTTTCATCTTGCCACCGCCCCTGTTCTTGATCTTCCTGCCGCTTCCATAGGAAGCGGCGCCAGATCCTGGCTGCCCTCCTGACCCGGAGGCTGGCAGTGAGTGCCAATTCCGCCATTCGGCTGCTCTGGCGCACTTGTCCGCCAGGCTGAAGAGCTCTCAGACGTCGCGGACCTCCCTAGTCGCGAGCTTCTCGAGCATCTTCTTGTCCCGAACGCCTTACCGGAACGCCACCACCACAGAAACGTTTTGGATGTGTGGGATGGTGTTCCGCACCTGGGAGAACCGCTGGATGAAGGAGCGCAGTGACTCCCCAGGTTGTTGCCGGATGGCGTGGAGGTCGAGCTCCGTGCCAGGCCGGGTGTAGGAACTGCCGAAGTTGGCGGTGAACTGCCGGCAGAGCTCTCCCTAGGAAGTTATGGAACCCTGGGGCAGGTTCATGAGCCAAGACCGGGTTGGGCCGGTCAAGGCGACGAGGAAGTAGTTGGCCATGACGGCCTCATCCCCTCCTGCGGCAAGTACGGCGGTGGAGTAGATCTCGAGAAACTCCGCCGGGTTGACGCTGCCGTCGTACTTCTCGGGCAGGTGCGGCCGAAACTTGCGCGTCCACCTCGCGAAGTGAAGGTGGGGCGCCAGGGCCGCACACCCTGCCCCTGTTGCTGCAGGCGTCGGTGCCGCGAACGCTTGGTTCGCCGCTGGCACAGTGTACCCCAGTATGGGCAAGACTACGCCATAGACCGGGGACGCCGTTTGCAGGGCATATGGATGTGGCATATGCTGCATGGCGTATGTTTGGGGCAGAGATGGCGCAGCGAAGGTCTGCGCCTCAGACTGGGTCGAGACTGACGTCATGCTGTCGTCGGCCTCTTGGTTGCAACGTCTTTCTCAACGTCGCTCGAGGTACACCCGGGCATCTTGGCCCAAGTGGCACCATTCCAGCTCTGCCCTAAGATCCGTCGACTGAAGCCTGGTGGAGCTGGAATCCGCCGTCTGCCCGTCAACCGTTGGCGTGCGTGACAGCAACACAACCGGTTGGTCGGAGCGTCGTCCCAGCCGAAGTCAAGGGTTTGCGGCGGCGACGACGAGACGGTCTACCTCGCGGATCCACTGCTGGGTCGCTGCCCGAGGCGCGTCCCCAGCGGGCGGATTGCGCAGTAGCGCCCTTGCCGCAGCTAGCGCACCCCCGTGGGGTACGCTCAGCACTTTAGAAGATCTCACGCTAGTTGGAGCCTGCATTGCCGGAGTCGGCTGCTGTCTTCCAGCTTGCGTCGACACACTCCGTCTTGAGTGTGTCGACATGTATTCCCCGCTAGTCACGGTCCGTCGTGAACGCGGGGGAGGAGAGCTTGCCGCTGAAGGAAGCGTGGTCATCTTCGTCGGCAGAAACTCGTCGCACAAGGGAAAAGCCCCCTACCTGGCGCGCTAAATGTCGAAGTGTGTGGTTGACACTTCCCCCGGACCTGCTCTGGGCAGCCCGCGGAGGTTCTTTTTCGGAGGGGCTAGTCTCTTGCGGAGAGCTTAAGCGTAGGGACGAGTTAGGGAGGAGCTTGACACGGCGGGTTTTACGCGGTTCGGGCCGCTGGAGCATAAAACCCTACGTCCACGGTGAGCTGAGGTGCTCGCTGTATTGCTTGTTGCTCAGAACCGGAGTCCTGAGCTTGAGGATGAGTTATGCCTAGGGTATGAGTTGCTGGAGTGCGAACCCTTGCTAACGTCGCCTACCCGAGCCTTTTATAGTCCAAGGCTCGTGTGGCTTACAAGGGGGGCCCGGGACCCGATAGGTGGTCCCGGGGAGATTGCTTGCCGACTATCGTATATGTAGTTATGTCGGTAGTTCTCTGTGGCGAAGGCTTCTGAGTCTTCGTCTTGCCGCCTTGCCCATGCCACATGCTAGTCGTAGTGGTTGATGACAGCGGGGGCAGCACGGGATGTCTTGTCGCTGCGTTTATTGGCTGGCAGGTTCTGACACCGCGCGCGAGTCTGTGATGCGATTGGGCGCAACGGCACCTGACAGAAGCGTGCTCCGCGTCTCCGCGTCTTGGGAAGGCGCGGGCCTTTAATAACGTGTACGGGCAAGGTATGGGGCGTCTTCACGCCCGCTGTATACCGCTCGAGGCCAGGCAGCGCTGTTCTGCTGGAGACGTGGCGGGCCCGAAGCTCTGCTCTAAGGAGAGGGAGGTCCGGCCTCGGAGGACACGTGGAGCCTTCGGACCTCTCCCCGCGGCATGGGAGGTCCGGCTTCTGTTGGACGCATGGCGGGCCCGAACCTCTCCTTTGAGGAGAGGGAGGTCCGGCCCCGCTGGACACGTGGCGCCTTCGGACCTCTCCCCCGCGGAGGGGGGAGGTCCGGCTTCTGTAGGCCACGTGGCGAGCCCGGAGCTCTCCTCTGAGGAGAGGGAGGTCCGGCCCCGTTGGACACGTGGCGCCTTCGAAGCTCTCCCTGCGGAGAAGGGCGAGATCCTTAGGCATTTTCCTGTGTGCGCGGGGTACCCCATATCACGGGTACCGATAAGATCCGACTGTCGTGGGCACTTGGACTGCTCATCCCGAGCCCGAGATCTTGACTCTCAGTCTGAGCCCGAGCTAGACTCTCAGTCCTGCGTCGGGCTGACCTCCGCCGCCACCTCCATCGGCGCCCCGCCACCACCTCCACTCTACATCTCACGGGCTGCGCGCGCGGCCCACTCATGCCCGCGCCTCGCCCCGCCCTGCCGCAGCCGCAGTCGCCGCCGTCCCGCCCCAAGCCTCGCCTGGCTGCCCTGCTCGCGCCGAGCCCCGGTCACGCCTCGGCCGCCGCCGCTCGCCCCGCCCTGCCTCGAGCCCCGCCCTGCTGCTCCGCGCGCCTCGCGCGGCTCCTGGTCGCCGCGCCGCGTGGAGCCCTTGCTCGCCACGCCTGGAGCCCCTGCCACGAGCCCCCGCCGTGGCCGACAGCGTACCGACGCCTAGGCGTCCAGTCGGTGGCGGGGGGATGCCTGGGCGGCTCGCCTCGCCTGGCCGAGCGTCGCCGATGCCGGCGCCGCCTCCGCGTGCCGCCGTCGCTGCAAGGCGCCGCCGGCCCCCCGCCGTGCTCTGGAGAGGAGAGGGGGAGGGGGATGAAAATGAGTGTATTAGGGTTATGAGCCGTTTTTCAAGACCCTTATAGAACGCGTGGATCGTCGGATTAGATCCGACGGTCGTGGGCACTTGGGCTGCTCAGCCCGAGCCCGAGAGCCAGACTCTCAGCCCGAGCTCGAGCTAGACTCTTAGCCCTGCCCCGGGCTGACCTCCGCCGCCACCTCCATCGCCGCCCCACCGCCACCTCCACTCTACATCTCACGAGCCGCGTGCGCGGCCCACTCATGCCCGCGCCTCGAGGTTTGGAAGAGAGGTCACAGGGGAAGTGACCCGTCGCAGCCGGGGCAGTGTAGTCAGGTCGCGACCGATCGATTGGTAAGTTTATAGAATTATTCAATTTAATTATAACTAATATTATTATTGACACACTAACACCATTTCTATGTTTTTTAGGAAAAGTACGGGCACGAAGCCATCATAATACACAGTGAAGGGTACGATTGGGAAAACGCGTCAATCGACCCTCAAGCCGTGTATGCAAGCGGCGACAGAAAGGCCCATGGACGGTGAGTTGGTTTCTTTGATTTAGATTTTCAAATCTTCCTTCTTTTACTTATTATTTTTGTTTCTTTTGTAGTTTTGCCATTTTCGATGGAGTTGTCGACTCGAGGTTGGCGCGACCTGCGAGAGGCACTTCATCGACGCATGCTTCATCGGTTGGTTCGTGGAGTGGCCGTCTCTCGCAGAGGAACATGGAGTTCCGTGCCATGCAGGAGAGGTTGACGCGGACCTAGGAGGAGCTCGACAGGACGAGGGCCATGCAGAAGTACCAAGCTAACTACATGGCCCAGATGGAGGCAGCGGTGGTGGTAAGTAATTTCAATTACTGTAGTTTACTTTCATAACATTTCAGTAATACATATGTTCTAATATTTTTCAATTATAGGCCTTAGCTCGACAGAACGGCCAACAAATCACGATTCCTGCGTGGCAGCCGCCACAGGTGACCTCGTCATAGGAGCCCGCAGCTCAGGTGCCTCCGGTACAGGTAATAAACTCTTTAATATTGTATTTTTCATCTAACATAAGGAGAGAGGGGGATGTAAAGTGGTACAGAAGGGGTAGAGGGAGTGCGAGAGAGAGTGACAGTGAGATGGAGAGATCGAGTGTTGCAATTGAGGGAGAGAGAGAGTGCGAGAGAGGGTGTGAGTGAGAATAACATAAAGAGGGGATGAATATTACAAAGAGAGGAAGAGAGTGGGAAAAAATTGAAACGCAATGATATCTGAATCCAAACCGTCGTAACTACGCATGTGTTTTGTAGGGTTCGACGACGGAGGCCTCTACTCCATCGCCACAGCTACCGGTTCCAAGAGAGACGCGTGGAGATGATATCTTCGGCTCCAAAGGTAGTCGAGAGGGTAGTGTGTAGCCAGTTTGTAATTTGTGTTGTGTGTGATACATATGAACTATTTTATAACTGTTTACTCATAACTGTTTGTTCTCTGAGCTGGCCATCGTGCGAGATTATTGTGTTTCTTTTTTTTTAAAAAAAATTACAAATATAATTTACGACGGCTACTACCCAAAAGACGTCGTAAGTTAGCCTTTGTTACTTACGACGGTTAGTAAAACTGTCGTAAGTTAGCCTCTATTACTTACGACGGTTCTGATGATCGTCGTAAGTTAGCCTCTGTTACTTACGATGGTCACAAGAACCGTCGTAAGTAACTTGCCTTGGGCCACCACGTGGCCTGGGCCGTTACTTACGACAGATGCGCGACACCGTCGTAAGTTATATTATTTACGACGGTAGCCGTCGTAAGTTACCTTATTTACGATCTGGTAATTACCTCGGTTGTATACCGTCGTAAGTAAAGAAATAACGTGGTAAGTAGCTAACTTAGGACAGTTTATGGCTTAATTACGACGGTCTTAGCCGTCGTAATTTTCTAGAATCCCTGTAGTGGCAGTAGACCACAATCACCGTTGGTTTTATCTAATAGTTCTAGGTAACTATAATAGTGTTGTTCTATGTATATTAAATGATGGATTAGCTCTACTACACCCTTGCAGTAATAACCTGTTAAGTCAGGATCCACGCCCCTCCGTGCACGCACATCTCAGTCAATGCCCCCACTCTCCACTGCGTCCTCACACGTCCATGTCCCCCCGTTACGTGCGCCATCGCTTTTCCCCGGCGGTCCCGTCGCTGATTGATTCCAACCTTGCCCTCTCACCGGGACTGCCTGCCTTCTGGCACGCAAAAATGTAGAGCGCACAGGCACCTTCAGGGGCAACTGTGTGCTTTTGTGATCTTTTCTGTGGTCCTTCTTTCTTTCCCCTTAGGCAAGCCAACTACTCCACAATAAGGCACAGTAACAACTCTGAAGCTAGATCAGCTCATTATACTCTTCGGCACGTGAACTAGTAGATGACAGCAAACTTCTACCACAGTAGCTTAACTCTATAACAAGATTAATTTCGACGGGAACGTTTTTTCTCGCAGATCGTAAAATTATTTGGCAGTCTAATTGTTAGACTGGTACAGAGTAGTTCAGTTAAACTGCTAGTTGAGCCGCAGTGGCTCGCAGGATTGGCCGCAGCAAGAGTTAGGTGCACCAAGAAATCCAAAGGATGCGGCGGTTAGTAAAAAGGACGGAAAGGGGACAACCTTCCGAATGCGCGGCGTTGAGGTGGGCCCCGCGGCGAGTCGAAGCTGCCGCCGCGCGAATCACTGCCCCCCCTGATGCCCGCCCACCCTCGCGCCAGGCCCACAGCTGTCGGCCGAGACCACTCACGGTCGTCACGCCGCATCCGGACGCGGCCGCCCGGAACACGCAACACCGTTGCCGCCCAACCGCGGGGTCCAGCACGCCAAGAGCGTGCCCACGTTCCGACGCCCGCAAGATGCCACGGATCAGGGCCGCGCGCAGCAGATCCGCTGTCGGCATGACGGGACAGGCCGCCGCGCACGTGTCGCGACGGCCCTCGCCCACACGCCACACAGACGTTATTCTCAACGTCACGAGTCGAACAATGCAGCCGTGATTCCATCGTACGTACGACCAGATCGGCGGTGCGAAAGATCCAAGCAGCCACCCCACCACTTGCGGCGTCGTCGTCCCGTCGACACCACACCTGCCTCCCGCTCGAGACTCCGCCTCGTCATTTCTTCCCAAAGATCTCCATGCCTGCCGTCTCCTCGACGCTGCCGGTACCGGAGCACCACCAGCGATTTAAAAAACAATATCACCGCCGCAAATCAGCCGCGGTGAGAACACTAGATACGGTCGTATTCAGCGGCGAAAAGGCGTGGGAACACGTACTAGCTGGTTGATAACGTTGCTTCCGTCTCCGATAGCCAGCAGATCCAAATCAAACCCCAGCGAAACGTCAAGGGAAGCAGCGGCAGCTTTGGCGAGTCTTTAGTGCAGCTGATGCAGAAAGAGATGCGTCGCAACTGACCGGACAGGTTACACGTTGTGGTGTCGCAGTGATGACAAAGAAATGTTGAGGGCGGCAAAGGTAGCGGCAAAATAAATGACAACCGGCGTTTGCCAACGATGCCTTTCTGGATGGAAAGATAGGAAAGAAGAGCCTGAAGTTTTCATAAACAGAAGAAGATTTCTCTGTAGTACTGTAATATAATTTTCGTACTAATCATCAATTTGAAATACATAACATACTCCATGGGTTGAGTCCATATTCAACGCCGGTTTGATCTGTTGGGGGACGAACAAACCTCAGATCAGCTCCGTCCTCGGCGGAAAAACTATTTACATAAGGCTCTACTTCCCTCTCTCACGGGCTACTAAACAAAAAATACAGGCAACAGTTGCAAAACAACCAAGTAATTATTCCTCGAGGCAAAAATAGGAGAAACTACCAAGTCGTCAGCTAAAAACCTCCGGTGTGCCTAGTCCTCCGCTGGCGGCGGCCAGTTGAGATCCAGATCAAACGCCACCTCTTTCACCGCGAGTGGCGGGGGCGCGTGATCAACCACCGACGAGGAGTCGGAGTCGCTCTGCGCGACGGCCGCGACGGTGACCGGCGGCGCCACCTTTAGCATGCCGTAGCCGGCCGCGGCAGCTGCCGCCTGCTCGTAGAAGTACTGGTTCGGGGCCGGGTGCGCGATAGGGTAGCCGTTGAACGGGTACCGCACGGCGCCTCCGGCGACGGCAGACGCTCGGTGAAAGAAGTCGAGATCGAGGGCCAGAGGCAGCGGCATGGCCTGCATGGGCGCCTGCGTGTCGCGGCCGCCTGACTCCACGGTGCTGTTACTGCTCGGGCTGCCGCCGCCTGCCGGGACGGGGCACTGGGACGCGTACGGGAAGTTGGTCTTCGCCTTGGCACCTCGGAACTCGCGGGCGGCGGCGTCGTAGGCGCGCGCGGCCTCCTCGGGCGTGTCGTACGTGCCCAGCCACACGCGGCTCTTCTTGGCCGGATCGCGGATCTCCGCTGCGTACCGTCCCCACGGGCGCTTCCTCACGCCTCTGTAGTGCGGGCCCATGGCGACGCCGAGCCCGAGGCCGGTGGCCGGCGGCACCGGCGACTTCTCCGCCGCGTTGGGCGCCATGGGTGCAGCAGGCGTGTACAAGTGGCGTGCGGGTGCGGGCGTTTCGGTTCAGCGAGGTGCTGCCGTAGGGTGGGCGTGGATGTCGCGTCTAGGATAAGGCGAGCACGGAGGGGGGGCATTTATAGCCAGACGCAAGGTTAAAAAGGGTAGCGAGCGAGCAGGGAGAAAGCGGAGCCGTGAGTGGTGGAGCGGGGCGAGAGGGAATAAAACTCGGCGCAGTCAGCGAGCGGTTTGACTGCGCTGTCGCCGCCGCCGCCGCTCGTCTTTAGCGGGCCGGCATTAAAATTAGGGAGGCCGCTTATCGCTCTGCTCACCTGCCGCCCTGCAACTTTCGGAACGTATGGCAGATCCAGACTGGCACGTGCTTTCCGTTCAGGTCCCTAGAGCCTTCCCATCTTTCTTTGCGAAAAAGTTCCCGGTCTTCTTCCTAAGGCTACCCATGTTTTATTTGTGAGAGGAATTGTTTAGTATAGTCGTGTTTAAACTAATACGTAGTGAACTATCCGTCTCTATATCTTCCACGACATAGGCGTTGATTTCTATAAGAATTTAGATATCTGCTTCTTCATTTCTGCATCACACTCTTTCAAAGCTACCAAAATCACGAGTCTTTTTTTGCACAAATTTATTGTTATAATCGGTGCTTTGAATTATGCTGTTTTGGTTGGATCCAGTGTCACCATCAACCACGTTATGATATGTGACTGACCTGCGAAACCTGTACGGCTTGATGAGCCAATATTTTCTTTTTTGAAAAAGGAATAGGTTTATGATAACAGTTTCTAGCATGAATTTGGTAAGATGTGCTGGACCCGCTATGTACAGATCGGTTATATTCTTGTGTCTTGCAAGGTGTAAATCCATTCAAAACGATGGGCGGCCCGAGGTTTTCAACTGAGCTGCTGGGAGGCGAGCTGGAGCAAAGGGCACGGAAACTAGCAACAGGGCACAGGAGGGGGAGAACGAAAATTCCAAAGAAGATAGACTATCCCGAACGCGAAGGGGATGGCGAGACGGACGCAAAGCCGCCGCCCGCTCGGGCACCCCACCTGGTCCTGTAGCGGGGGGAAGGAGCGGCACGCCGCGCGAGCAGGTCGCGGGCCCCAGGACGCGTCGCGATCCGTGCGTCCCGAGCTGGGGTCAGGCGCGGGGGCCGTCGGCAGCGCACGCAAGCACGCGTAAAGACACGCGGGGCCCCAACGGCCTCCACCGCCGCGCTGTCTGTCGGCCTCGGCCCGCCCGTCCCGCGCACGCCACTCTCTCTCTCTCTTTTCCCCGGCTGCCGTCCGTCCTGCGGTGCGGACGGATCGTCAACTTGAGCTGGGCTGGCCACATGCGCGCGGGAAAAGGAACCTTGTCGTGCGGGAAACCTGGTGGTGCCGCGTGATTCGCCGCGCACGGACAGAGCCCGCTCCCGATTGGCGGACGGCAGCGAGTGTTTTTTTCTTCCTTGGCTCGCGGCGGTGGGAAGATGCGTGACGACGTTGCCAAAGGCGGGCCGAGTTTCACGGCTTTTCCTTTTGCTGCACGGACGGCACGCACGACGTGATGATCCGTCAGCTGCTAATCACTTAGTGACACCACGACTCGAGTGAAAGTTATCTTTTGGTAATCCAGCGAACCGAGCAACGAAAACGAACCTCAAGGTCAGGCATGCAGTACAACTGTTCGTAATATCGAGGTGAATTACGTGCAACGTATAGCCTAGTACGTACAGGCTTTCCGTTTCTAGTAAGACCAAGCCGATGCTTTTCTTTTACCTAACACGGTACAGGCTACTGCGACACGGTTGTACTAGTGTTTGTTCGTCTACTCCGTAGTGTTCATTCAGGTGGTTGAACCATCACCCATGTCAGTAGCAAAGCACCTGCCGATCCGTCAATCCCCAGTGAAAACGACGGGCCGGCTACCAGTCAGTCAGCCACGGCTACCAGTAAACTAGTTTAAACCTAGCCTCACGGACTTGCAAAAGGCTTATCACCTGAAAGCTCGTGAGGTCAATGTCAAGGGGAGATAACAAGACACGCGCAGGCCAAGCGCGATCACATGACGGGGCGTGGGCGGAGGGTCGGCGAAATCCGGATCGGCGCGCGGCGCGGACCGTGGGCCTGCTCTGCTGGTGGCGCGCGACACCGAAATATGTCGGCATCCGCGGGTGCCTGGACCGCGGAGGCACCCACCGCCACCGGCCGTGATCTTTATTTATTTATTTATTTCGAGGCGCCCGCCGTAGACCGACAGCCAGTAGTACAGTACAGCCGGCCGCACGCCATACCCCCACCACTCAACGCGCCGGTTGCCCCGCGGATCGCGAGATGCGTCGCCTCGGCGCTTCCATCGCTCTTGCGGAAGCGGCGCTGACACTTCTCCCGAAGGCCCTGGGAATTTCAGGACGTATCCGCGGCCGCAGCCGACGTCCTCTTTCTTTTTTCGAAAAATGGCAGCCGACGTCCTCTGATGCGCGGCCAAAGGACAGCTCCCTGCCGACGCGGATAGGAACTTCGTTCACCAAAATTGATAATATCAGATTCCTCAACTGTCTGATATCTTTTTGAGATCGTATATTTCTTTAGGGTGTTCTTGGATTTTGCTCATTTTCTGAGTTGTTTGGATATTGGATATAGAAAACTATTTTACATGGGATCTCAGGGACTGAATTATTTCATAGTATCATAGTCCTTTCACCAACATAATCTGAGTGGAAAAAAGAGAATGGGGCTTTGAAATGAATTCGGCGCCGCACAATTCTTTACCCGCACAATTCGTACGCTAGACCTAGAACGTGAAATCAAAAGAAAGTGTCGGCTGTTTCTAAATGAACACTCCCAACGTATGAATCTTAAGTCGAAGATGGGGTGTAATAATGAACCGCTCATACTTTTCTTTTGTACCGTGACTTGCCAACCTTGGGACCTTTCTTTACATAAAAAACTACGACTGTGATTCTAAGAGTTTTGTAATTAGTCTCTTCGTTTTGAAATATTTTATGTTGATTAGCTAAAATTTAAACTAACTAATGTCAAATATTTTGAAATGAAAGGAATATTGAGCATAAGACTTAGCAAAGAAAATCAAACACAAATACATAGTTCTATGTGCTCTTAACTTGAAAACGCAGTCCGCCATTCTTATTATCCTGGAACCCTTTGTTTGAGGAAAGCGTATCCTCGGGAACAGGAGAATTGGAGAACTATATACCTATGACGTGCCCAGCGTTAGTGCTGCTAATTGTTGCAACGACGAAATAAAGCGAACGGTTCGTAGACTATCTCGAATAAATAGATGCTCCAAAGCTATAAACCATGAGAATCGAGGTGTGAGGATCGTGGAACAACAACAAATTCGAGAAAGAGACATTTTCGTTGTTAGGAATTTTTATAACACTCCTGGTAGTCAGTGTTAACCGCCCGGGTTTGACCGATCCGAGCCGCACCAGGATACAACCCAGGTCTTGCGCGGTGGGCCCCTCCAATTGGAACACTCCTGGCTGCGACCTGCGAGTGCTACCAGTCTGACATGCGCGTACCACCACGGGGGGGCCTAAGCCTTTGTTTGGCGGGCTCCGTCAATGGTAACACTCCTGGCTGCCAGTTTACCGGCCTGGGTTCGACACATGTTCGAGCGAGCCTAAGCCATTGCGCAGTGGGCCCTGCCCATCGTAGCTCTTCTCGGCTGCCAGTGTTAACGGCCTGGGTCTGACCCATGCACCCACCACCGGGAGCGGGCCTAAGCCTTTCCGCGGTGGGCCCCATCCAATGGCCCACCCTATGAAAAGAAAATAATATTACTGAATGAAAAATTAGTGTTTATATTTGCCAACTGATTTGATTAGATATTCCTTCATATTGATCATAATACTACTAGCTCTTTTCTTGTTGCTCTGTAAAAAAATTCAAACAGGGAAGCCATCTACAGTCTGACAGATCGATTGTACTCATGAGATCTAAATAGCTACTCCTTCCATTTCTTTTTACATGCCATTTTGGTTTTGAATATAAGAACTAAAACAATTTAAAAGGTGTGTTGTATAGGAAACGATGAGATATAAATGAGGGGAGAGATATAAATATATTGAGAAGCCAGAGTGCTAATAAGTATTGTAAAATAAAAACTTTTGAATCCTTAAATAACAAGTACTGGACACGGAAGTATACTGTCCTACTAGTATACCATCTGAACTTGTGTAAACTAAAGATAGCGAACACCTCATGCTGGTGAACTCGTGAAATAACAAATCCAACGGCCGCTAAATTTTAAACACTCTCTCTCTCTCTCTCTCTCTCTCTCTCTCTCTCTCTCGACCAAACTAACCGAGGGCGATGGCTGGAACGCTGAACGTCCGTCAAGCCGCTCCGGATGTTTCCATTCGATGCCAGCTAGGATGCGCCCCACTTCAGAGACGAATTCATGGCGCCGAGGTGGAGTCCGGCGCCAGCTCCGCGCAGGGCACCTTTTCTGGACGGGACGCTAATTATATCGCTCCATCGGCATTAACCCCTAATTTCGCGTTCGTGGACCGTTCGCGGGAAGAATTCCTCGCGAGCTGCACAAAACTAGGACGGGAGTCGGGCTTCGCCGCGCCGGTCAGGGGCTATCTGGACCGGGCCGTGATGCAAATGGACGGCCAGAAGCCCTCTGCTCACTGAGGCCTGTGAAAAAATCCGCTTTCTCATTCGATGCATTAGGATTGAGGCTTTTTGAGTAGAAAGGTTTGCAATGATAGCCCCCTTTACAATGACCGTTGGATTAACAACCGACGGTAAAAAAAATTGAATACTACAGTGCCCACCGTTCTTTCAGATCTACTCGCGCTAGGCTCGCCTGAGGCCGCGCCGCGCTCGCCCACCGCCACCTGCTGGCTGCTGCACCGCGCCGAGCCGCGCCCGCTCGCCGGCCCCTGCCGCCGCTGAGCCCGTCGCCACCGTGCTCGCCCGCCGCCGCGGCTCAGAGGAGAAAAAGGAAAGGTAAAAATGAAATTAGCGTTTCGGGAGTAAGTGGTCGATGCGCCGGTTTTGGATTTTGATCCGGCTGAGGGTGAACGTGCACCGTCCAATCAAGATCGAACGAGCGCGGAAAGTAATTGGCGCAGATAGGAGATGACGGGTCGTGCCAGTGAATAAAATTCACGGTCGAGGACCAGGTTCTTGTAACCTGGAGCCCAGGTTGGAGCTCGCAAGGAGTAAATGGGTTGCAAACACTATGAGCTAAAATTGGTGGATGCCTAGCCCATGAAAACAGTATATTTTACTTAATTTCCTTGTAACTTTTAGACTTTGAATTTTATTTCAGTTTAAACTTTTAGCTTTTATGAACTTTTAAAATAGTACGTATTGGGTAATTTTCAAGTTGGGTAATATTCTATAATTTTTTTCTTTAAATTTTTATTAGTTTCTTTACGTTTTTCCTATAAATATTTTTATTATATTATTTACTTGGACTAGTAGGGTTGTTAAAGGGTAGAGTTCGAGCAAACTTGCGCATGTAAGGTTGAGTTTGATAAAAAATCAAGTTGAGCATAAAATTCATATTTATCTACGATCAAGCTCAAGTTTGGCTCGTAGAACAACTTAAACACGAGCGAGTTACGATTCTAAAACTTTATTGATAGTTTCAACATCATCAGTCTCATGCACATTCAATACATTTTAATAATTTCAAGTTCATTGGAGGTGGACAATAGAAAACCAATCGAGTACGGAATGATTGCAAAGATACTTATTTTACTCAAAGGGAAAGTGTAGTTTTGGCGACACTTTATATTCTAGCAAGTATCTAACAATAATGGAATCAGATAGCAAAGTTGAATTAGTGTCTAAATTACTTGTTAAAGTTGCTAGCCTACATGTGTCTCTAGTACTAGTTCAACCTTCCAAGATATATACCAAAGCACAAAGGACACAAAGGATGCAAAAACTTATGATTTTTTCCTTTCTCTTTTCATTCTTTTCTTATATCTTCTTCAATATTTTATCTTTTTTTTGCACTTGCCTTTTCTTTTCTCCTTTTTTATACAATGTGTCGCGATAGAAGAACACATTTCAAAACTATCGAAAATATCAAGTTAGTCTATTATATATTACCGTGGGAGGCATGATGATAGTGGTTTCAACAGCGCTAATGTCGATAGAGATATGTCCACAAGCGGCCACGATGGTTAGAGCCATATGTGACTGCATTGAAAAACAATATTTAGAGTTCGGAAAGAAAAAAGACCCATCACTAGATTTCAATCAAACTGTCACGTGCCATTAACTGATTTCAGCATTAGAACAACGCTTACAAGAATTAAGGACTTTTAGAAATCGATAATCATTTTTAGGGGCTGATAAAATTATTTAAAATCTAACGAGGGTATGCTATCAGAAAAAAACTAACCCTGATAGAACACTGTACATTATGGCCCTGTTTGGCACAACTTTTGAACCAGCTTTTTATAAAAATAAGGTGTGGGTGTACCAAACAGTCAGCTTCTGGAGCAACTTATTAGTTTAGCTGCTTCTCAGAATGAACTAAAAGCAGGAAATAAGTTTAAACTGTTGTTCACCAGCTTTTCAGACAAGCTGTTTTTTAACAAGTTTAAGCCGTGCCAAACAGGTCTATGTCTCACGATTTTCAAGTCAAATCTTCTAGACAACTATCCATATCTAGTCCCTCGAGTACCCATAACAAAGTGTTTATCTTAGAAGACCCACAAATTTGAGATGCAGCCTGTAGAAATGGTCCTTTTCCTTTGTTACGAACTCATGGCACATGAAATAGGAAATAAATCTCGGCCGACACGTCGAGGAATTCAAAATAAGATCTCTGATTTCAAGAAACCGGGAAGCACCGGACCACAACCATACACCCAACCACTTGCTCACGTGATTAATCACCACCCAAGCTCACCACACCAGGCACGAGGCAGAGCCACTGCCAGACCATAGATGGACGGCAACGCCCGACTGATTGCCAGCGTGCACGTACCGTGCTTAGCTTGCTTCACTCGTCCAATCCGGTCATACCACAAGCCTGAGCCAGACCACACCGTCCGGACCGATCACACTTCAATTTCATAATCTATATCATCTAACTCTATTTTGTGTTATATAATACACAATTTTGAAATACACAATACACTAAAAATATTACTCGCATTTATTTTTCTTTTGCAAAACTATAAGCGTATCAACAACATATCTCTTCCTCTCCACTTCTTCCACCAAGCCGCTACCCGATCCCCTTCCATACGTGTGAGCTGATCCGCGATGGAGATGGAATCCACGGCGATTAGATCCATGAAATGGGATCTACGGCGATCCATTCCGTTCGAAATCAACATAGCGTGTGTTTTGCTATGTGCTCGATTTAGAGTAAAACTTTTACTTTCGCTATAATAACGTACTGAATAGCGCATCCTATTACAGTGGGGAACTCAAAAAATTGATACAAATTATACGTAGCGCACGGTATAACCGCACCATGCTCTTGTTTTCTTTGTCGTCCTTTTCTCCCTTCTCCCTGTGCGGTGCCTCTGCCCCCGCACTTCCACCCACCTGCTCTCTCACGCTCTCCTCCCTCTCCACGAAACCACCGAGTCACCGACCCCTCCGTCCGGCTCCTCCCCCACGCCTCGCCGAGACAACGCCGTCGCCTCCGCCAGCTTCCACGAGGAGCCGGTGGGCGGCCGCCTCAACGCGAAATGCCAGCCCAGAAGCGCCCGCTCCCGCCGCCCGACGACGACTCCGACGGCCGCGTCGCGGGGCGCCACGCCGCGGCCAGCAGCGGGGGAGGCGAGGGCTCGCGGGGGGCGGAAGGGGAGGCCGCCGTGGGCCGAGGGACCGCGAAGCCGCGGGAGCCTCGTGATGGTGGTGAGACGAACGACACCCCGACGCCTCTGCCTCTCGATGCACGCAACGCGTTCGATGCCCTGAGCGGCGGGCGTGTCTGAGAGGTTCTGTCTGTGCTGTGGTGGTTTCGCAGATCCCGACGACGTTGAGGAGGGTGGCGGTGGCGGAGGAGATGGGAGCGACAGCGAGTCGTCCCTGAGCGCCGGCAGCATGGATGAGTAAGTTTTCGTCTTTCTTCCCCCACCCCCTGTCGTTTCTCCCTGAATTCCCCCGCGTCGTCTGGTGCGTCTGTTGAGGCGATCCGACGACCTTGTCGCCGCCTCGCGTGTTAGCCGCTATCTCCAGTTCACAATCGACGCTCGCTGGGACAAGCACTTGCACGAGCCGGTGAGCTCAGGGGAGATAGTGGTTGAGCGATGTGCGTGGCGACTGCTTCGTTACGATTGCTCGTATTTGGTCTGTGGAGTGTGTACTTGGCGTCCGCTAGCTGATCATCAGCTCGTCGCAAGACACGGATAGAGGTACTGAACAGTGCGCGACGTCGGGCTTCCGAGATGATGCCAATGCTTCCGCCACGGTGAATAGCAGGAGGTCGCAGCATCGATCCTTGGCTTAATGTAGCGCTGCCAAGGATAGCGGCTGAGGCCCGGCCACATCTCATGCCTCTCCGGCTAGCTCACGTCGGCTTGCTACCAGGTTAGTAGGTTACCTGTAGAGTGTAGATAGGCAGGCGACTGTGAGATGCTAGAGCTTGATCTTTTCCTGCGCCGTTGATTTAGGGCTTATCGATTTGCCTTTCTAGTTTACCACTTTCGTTATAAGAAGCTTCTAGAGTTTGGATTGTTGCTCAGAACCTGGACCCTTTCCTTTTCTTGTGAATAACTGCTCGTTTCCTGCCACAACTTTTTGCACCGCCGGACTGAAAATCCAGTGTTCTTATTCTAAGTGGAAGCAGAGGGTATGTCATGCTTATGGATATAAAATTAGCAACGTTGACTCGTCAAACAAAAATATATCAGCTTCGTGCCAGAACAGTGTACGACAGCTACCAAACACTAACGAAAGCCTCATATCATTACCAGTCAGCCTACTTTCCGGAAAAAAAAATATCAGTCAGCCTGACAGTAGCCTAATGAGAACTGCAGAGTTGCAATGGGAAACTGCAGTTTGAGGGCCTTGAAACCTGCAGATCACTACCTGTTAGTTGTAAGTTTGAAAGCCGTCAGGAGTAGAGTTTGTGTAGATGTTGATTTAGTAGTATCTCAGTTGGTGATTTAGTAGTATCTCAGTTAGTGATTTGCATGCCTAGCTTCTTCAGGCTTGAGGAATGTTTTATGGCTGCAATTGGTATGGACGTTGCCCTTCTTGGGTACAAGAGTGTTTTCACCGGAGGAGCCCGCAGCCCGTGTTTGATTCTTGCCATACCACGTCGGTGACTTCCCTGTTCCACTGATGCCCATTGACCACAGCTAGATGTTACGTAGATCGATTACCTGCGGCCCCTACGCTCAGCCTTGTTTCATGTCGGATTACTCCGGCTCCAATGTGTCGTCTACAAGCGGACGAACCGAGAGATCGATGTGTCGGCGGATCGAGGAAGATCCACTGGACTGATCTCCACCGGCCGATGAAGAGGATTGGCTGCAGAGCGCCGGCCGTTGGCAGCGAGATGATGATCAGTGCACCAGTGTCCGCTGGTGCGGTGAGAGAGGGAAGGCTAGCCGCGCTGTATCGGGTGCTGCCGGTGCCGGTGGCCTGCAGGGGTCGGGCTCTGGCTGCTCGCCGTCGTAGCGGGGACGTCGGCGCCTCTGTGGCGGACAACACGCAAGAAATCGGCGACGCGGCAGGGGCTAGGCTCACGCGTGTTCTGCGATCTCAGCTTGAATCCCAAACCAGATCACTCGTTTTAACTTCCACGTAGCTCCTGTTCATACTAGATCGAGCTCCGAGAGGCGCGAAAGTATGCTACGCTGGCAGCCCCGCAACGCCGACGGTGGCAGGCGAGGCGAGGCCTTGACGGCTGAGCCCTGCATGTCCCCGCCGGGGACGCTTGCTGCCTCGCCCCCCGCACTGGTCTCTCGCACGACTTCCTAAGCCAGTCAGAGCGGGGCCCCCACCCCGCAGGCAGGCAGGTAGAGATACACCCAGCCCACCACAACGCCAACACCTCTCGTCTCGTCTCGTCTCGCCATCGCAAGCTGCTTCTTTATTTTCCTCTTTCTCCGCCTCCTCGCAGGCTCTCCCTCCCTCCCTCCCGCACCCACCTGGCCACCTCCTCCCACCTCTCCATATACTGCCATCTCCCTCCTCCCCGTCGACCACACCGCCTCCCCTCCTTCCTTAGCCCCGTACGCCCAGTGAGGGCGGCGGCAGCCACCGTCTCTGCCGAATCTGAGAGCCAGGATCTTACGAGCAGAAGGCCAGAATGCCCGCGCAGAAGCGCCGGCTCCCACCGCCGTCTCCGAAGCCCCGCGACAACGTCGCCGCTTCTCCCGCCGCCTCCGGCGGAGGCGTGGGCGAGGGGGTAGGAGGAGGACGCCTGCCGCAGCAGAGCGGGCCCGCCGCCAAGCGGAGGAGGGTGGCTGACCCGAAGCCGCAGCGAGAGGATGACGGTGAGCTTGCCCCGGCGTCGAGACCTCTCCCTCCTCTCGCGATGTGGACGTCGCGCTCTGCCCCTTGGTGTGGATATGGCTAAGAGGTTTGTGTCCTTCGATGGGTCTGGCAGATTCGGGCGCGGAGGACGGCGGCGGCTTGGACGGCGACAGCGACTCCTCGCGTAGCGACGACGGCGGCAACGACGAGTGAGCTTTCCCTCCCTCCTCTCTCTCACGCCGACTCCATCCAGTCTCGTGGATCCCCCGTAGATGGCTACGTTTATGCCCTCTGCCTCCACTCGGCGCCGTGCCCCCGTGCACTACCTCGGCTCCTCGTGCCCCGAGTCCCGCCCCGCCGGTGACTCATCGCGGTGGTGCGTGCCCGAACCGGTGGGCTCGGCGAGTCTCCAGTAACGTACATGGTCGCTTCCTTCGTGTCATCCGATTCTATCCATGCTAGCGCACTGATCATCGCGCGGACATGGATGATGCAAATCATGCGTATGCAAGCCAGGCATGCGACCTTCTCTATGTATGCGCGCTCCTGTCATGTGCCTGCCGTGGCCATGAATGAGATCGCGCGTCGTGGTTGTGCTTGTGCAACTGTATTGCACTATTGCTTGTGCTTGAATCACCGCTTTCATCTGAGATTCTGAACTGCTCTGTCTTCGTGGGGTTTACTGTACGTTGGGAAGTTACCATTCCAGCAGTTGCTATTGCTCAGCACTGTATATGGATATAATCTGCAACGGCTTGTGAATTCCTGTTTTCATATTCCTGTTTCCCTGGCCTAGACGTTTTGGTTGCTACGTTTATTCCGTTCAACTCTGGACGTTTTCTTTACTGTCTGGCGTGGAGGCTTTCTTTTGTTCGTTTCTCCCTGTTTGTTCCATATACATTGATTCTCTATGAAAGACGGACATGCTTCTTAGTTGCCAATGTACACGCTTTGGAAATTCATAAGATGCAACATACTATATATCAGGTTCTGTCCTAACACCAAATTTGGCGTTCGTATGTCAGATGCATGGCATCATTAGTTCCGTATCAGATGATAACGTAAGCAAGTCTCTATCGGACTATTGCAATGTCTGATACCACTGGGGTAGCTAAATATGCTCAAACATTCAGCTAAGTATTTAAATACCAACCGTTGCTTATGTCTCAAATGATATGATCTCTGTGTGGTATTATACAACAGCATATATTACTGGTCCCAAAAGAACATAAATAGCTGAAGTATTTTATATCGAACCGTGTCTCTCCATGCATGCTGTGTACATATTGACGATATATATCCAGGTTTACTAAAACTGAACCGTTTGATGTTCCACACACCCGGAAGCTTACATGAACTCTTTCCCACTCAGGTTTATGCTGGTGAAATTATCAGAGATACGGAAGGAAGTCCAGTGCCCTATCTGTCTAGGTAAGTATATCCTCTTTCAATTTGCTTAGATTTACGTGCTCTGTTGTTCTTCCTATTTTTCATTTGAAAGCTAAACATGGGCATGTTAATTATTCATAACTTATGTCTGTTTACATGCCTGAACATTTTTTTATCTCACTGTATTCTGTATACTAGCATAGTTCACAGCCCTCTAATTTTATTCATAAGGTTGTGTTATTTTGTGCAAATGTTGGCCTGGACACAATAGTTAATAAAATTTGATTCCATGTAATTTTCAGTCCACTAGGTGCATCTCAAATAGATAAATAACAAAAGAAGTGGATGCAAGAACACTTCATCATTATATTATTTATTATCCACTGGCTGGTTACAGATTCAGTTCTTCTCTACTACGGGCCATATATCGTGTGTCATATTATATCTGATGGTATCCAGTTATAACCCACATTATGCAGCTTATCACCTCTTCCTACGAAACCTCATATAGTGGTTATGTTATCTAAGCTAGATACTAATGCCGCTAGCAACCATTATTTTGCATATTCAGGATCTGATTATTAGAGGAATAATTGTGGCTGTATTAGATGATTAGAATAAGGGGGTACAGAGATGATTATATAAAGGGATTAGTTAAGGGGAAAAGACTAAATTACCACTAACCCTAATCCTTCACTAATGACTAATATGCCTCTATGGCACACACACAATAACATTGTCTAACACCCCCCCCCACAGTCACAACATCTAGCCACTGCAGATGTTGAGACTGGACCGAAACTCGGAGAATAGCGACGACGGGAGGCCCTTCGTGAAGATGTCGGCGAACTTCGTCGTCGTCGGGACATGGTGTACCCGAACCTCGCCACGTGCAACCCGCTCACGAACAAAGTGAAGGTCGATCTCCACATGCTTTGTACGCTGATGCTGGACCGGGTTGGTGGAAAGTTACACGGCGCTGACGTTGTCGCAGTAGATCAGGGTGCTCCTGGCGATGGGAGTATGAAGCTGCTGAAGCCAGGAGGCCTCAGCCACGCCGTTAGCCACGGCGCGATACTCCGCCTCATCACTCGAGCGCGACACCATGGGCTGTCGCTTCGAGGACCATGAGACGAGGTTACCGCCCAGGAAGACGGCGTACCTAGAAGTAGAACGTCGTGTGTCCAGGCAGCCTGCCCAGGCAGCGTCGGTGTATACGACCAGCTCAGAGGACGTGTCATGTCGAAGAAGGAGGCCGTAGTCGAGGGTACCTCGTAGGTACTGAAGAACCCGCTTCACAGCTGTGAGATGCGGCTCCCTCGGGTCATGCATGTGGAGGCACACCTGCTGAACCGCATAAGAGATATCCGGCCTGGTGAAGGTAAGGTACTGAAGAGCACCTGCAAGACTCCTGTAAGCAGTAGGGTCAGAGACGGGTGTCTCGTCGGTAGCGAAGAACTTCGCCTGAGTATCCAATGGAGTGGAGCATGGCTTGCACTTAGCCATGCCCGCTCGCTAGAGGATATCCAGGCAGTACTGTCGCTGGTGAAGGAATAAGCCGTCTAGTCGGTCCTCGACCGCAACACCTAGGAAGTGGTGGAGACGACCCATGTCCTTCATAGCGAACTCCTGCTGTAAAGCAGAAATGGTGCGTCGAAGCAGAACTGGACTAGACGCTGTCAGTACAATGTCATCGACGTACAGTAAAAGGTAAACAGTGTCACTGCCACGTCGATAGACAAACAGCGAAGTGTCCGACTTAGCTTCGACGAACCCCTGTGAGACCAAGAAAGAGGCGAACCGGCTATACCAGGCTCGCGGTGTCTGCTTCAGTCCGTACAAGGATTTGTTCAGCTTACAGACCATGTCTAGGTGAGCTGAATCAACAAATCCTGCCGGCTGACTGCAGTACATTGTCTCGGTCAGTGTACCGTGGAGGAAGGCATTCTTGACGTCCAACTGGTGGACATGCCAAGAACGCGAGAGAGCCAGCGACAGAACGGTACGAACCGTCGCTGGCTTCACCACCGGGCTAAAGGTCTCGTCGTACTCGACTCCAGGGCGCTGAGTGAAACCCCGAAGTACCCACCGAGCCTTGTACCTCTCCAAGGTACCGTCCGCCTTCTTCTTGTATATGAAAACCCATTTGCCCGTGACAACATTGCCACAACCGGGGCGGGGAACCAGGTCCCAGGTCCGGTTGGCAAGTAGCGCCTCATACTCTTCCTCCATAGCGCGGCGCCAGTGAGGGTCGGCGAGGGCGGTACGCACGGAAGTAGGTATGGGTGAGATCGAAGAAGAGTCAATCGGCGGAGATGTCGTCGACGAGAAAGCGGCTCCGTGGAAACGCTCAATTGGCCGAAGACTCCAGGACGCATGTCGAGTCACCATCGGATGGACGTGACCAGGATCACTGTGGAGAAGAGGAGGGTTGTACACCGGTCGCTCGGGTACAACCACCTCCTCTCGTCGTGGGTAGACGAGAGTGGGTCTCAAGGCCGCGCGTGGCGCAGCCGGAACAGGGACCCCCCCTCCCCCCCACGCTCGTCGCTGGTGGACAAGTGCGGGGTCAGCAAAGCGAGAAGTCGTAGTCGGTGCCACGCGTGGCGCAGCTGGTGGCGTTGTGCTCGCTGCAGGTGACGTCGGGGAAGATGAGGCAGCGTGTGGCGCAGCAGGTGACGCCGGAGGCGTCGATGCCGCACGTGATGCCGCTGGTGACGCCGGGGGCACCTGAGGTACAGCAGGTGACGTGGGGAAAGCCGAGGCCGCGCGTGGCGCAGTGGGTGACACCTGAGGCGTCGATGCCACACGTGGTGCAGCAGGTGGCGTCGGGGGCACCTGAGGCGTAGCATGTGTCGAACCTGCAGAAGAAAGAGGCCAATGCAGCTAGGAGTCAACCTCGGGGTCAGTGGGAAAAAGAGAGTCCAGCTCTGTGGTGGAACCGAAAGAGGTGGTGGAGAAAGGAAAGAAGGACTTGTCGAAGACGTACCAAGAGATCAAAAGACGGTGAGTAGTGAGATCTAAGCACCGGTACCCCTTATGATCTAGGGAATACCCGAGAAAAACACACCGTGTCGAGCCGGGCGCAAGCTTATGTGCGGCAGTGGCGGAAAGGTTAGGGTAGCAAGTGCACCCGAAAACTCGAAGGTGATTATAAAGAGGATCGGTGCCATATAGAGCAAAGTAGGGGGTGTAGGCACGAATCGCCTTGGTGGGAAGACGATTAATCAGAAGTGTGGTAGTATGGAGAGCCTCCACCGAGTATCGGGCTGGAATAGATGCCTGGAACATCAGGGAGCGCATGACATCATTGGTGGTGTGAATCATGCGCTCTGCCTTGCTATTTTGAGGAGAGGTATACGGACAAGACATGCGTAGCTGTACCTGTACCCCATGTGCGGAGAGAAAATTACGAAACGCTGAGTTATCAAACTCGCGTCCGTTATCGCACTGGACAGCTCGGATGGTGCGTCCAAACTGAGTAGAAATCCAAACGAATAATTGAGAAAGAGTGACGAATGTCTCAGACTTCAATCGTAATGGAAAAGTCCAGGAAAAATAAGAAAAATCATCAATGATCACCAAGTAATAATTAAAGCACGATACACTGGTAATGGGAGATGTCCACAAATCACAATATATAAGATCAGACGCGTGTTCAACATGAGTCACAGAAGTGTGAAAAGGAAGCCGAACATGGCGACCAAGCTGACAAGCATGACATAGGAAGTCATGTGTGCCCCTAGAACACGAGATAACAGAGCTACTGAACAACTTCGACATAGCATCTGCACCAGGGTGGCCAAGCCGGCGATGCCAAATGGTGGATGAAGCTGTCTTAGTCAAAGCGAAAGGCGGTGATTCAGCGGAAGTAGGAAGCCGAAGTGTGTATAGGGGCCCCGAGCTATCACATCGAAAAAGAGGTCGCCGGGTAGAAAGATCCTTCACAGACAAACCAAAAGGATCAAACTCAATGGAAACGTTGTTGTCAGTGGTAAAACGACGAACAGAAAGCAAATTTTGAATAATGTCCAGAGCGACAAGAATGTTTTTAAACTGGAAAGAACCCGGGAAACCGGAGTCACCTACTGAGGTGACCGAAAGAACAGACCCATTCCCAACAACGATAGATGAAGGAAAAGAGGGATTGGTGGGTTGGTGGAAGAGAGTATACCAGCATTAGGTGTGGGATGGTATGACGCTCCGGAGTCGACTACCCAGTCAGCACCTGGTGGAGTAAGGTGCATGGTGCTGAAGAACGAAGCCAACGACTGTCGATCCCACGTCGAGGGTGGCTCCTGGAGAGGAGCTGACAGCTCCGAGTACCCAACAGGATAGTCAGTGCCTCCGCAGGTCGAGGCTGATTGTCTGCCAGAAGAGTATCCAGGCCCACCATATGCCTGAGCCGGCGGTCCACCAGCGTTGTAGGCTGGTCCACTGTAGCCCGGGGTGGCCACGAACGCCGGCTGGGGACGTGGTGGTCGTGGAGGCTGAGAATCCGGAGATGGCCTAGGACACATGTAGATCTGGCCAGTCCACGGGTTGTAGGGTGTGGGCCAGGGTGCGCCTCCCCGGCTGGTACCACCGCTACCACCAGTAGTCGGAGCAGTGGGTGTAGGAGTGCCGCCTGCACTGCTATCACCACCACGACCGCCGTTCTTGCCTCGGCGGCGACGGTTTCCACCTCCAGTACTGGCAGGAGTGCCTGGAGTGGAAGGTGGTCGTGACCGCGGTCCACCAGCAGCTGGTAAGGGTGGACGAGGGGACTGCCCAGAGCCATAAAAGTTTGTGACAGATCCGGAGCCAGTAGAGCCTCCTGCGGTGATCTCCTCAAGTTCAAGATCAGACCATACCTTCTCGAAAGTAGGTAGTGGCTCCAGTCGGAGGAGCCACATCCGTAGGTGACAATAGCGCTCATTCAGGCCTTGAAGGACCCGAAGAACAAGAGCGCTATCAGTGACCGGCTCACCAAGGTCACGTAGGGCATCCGCCATGCCCTTCATCTCCCGGCAGTAGGTGGAGACAGAACGGTCACCCTCGACGGTGTTCTGGAACCGAGTGCTGATGTGGAGGGCTCGAGTCATGCGGTTCCCTAGAACCTGCCGCTCAAGGACCAACCAAACTCGTCGAGCAGTGCCACCACCGCGCTGCCTGACGATATCCTATAGCTCCTCCGTCAAGGAGCCAAGGATCCAAGATAGGACCAGGCTGTCCATGCTGATCCAGGACACCAGTACTGAAGAATCGTCCTGGAGGACGTGGTCGTCGAGGCAGTAACGCCCCAGTGCGAGGAGCACCAGATCACGCCACCGGGCATATGAGGTGGACTCGGAGTTGAGAACAACCGGCACGAGCGTCCGAATGTTCTGAATCCCTGCGGCCTGCGCATGCAGAGCGGCCACAAGTGAAGCCGAGTACGTACCAGCGTCCGAGGAAGGCTCGTGGGCAGCACTCATCGGTCGGTGAGCACTCTCCTCGAGCTGGTGGGATAGAGCTGCCACAGAGGCATGCTCCTGCTCTAGGGCGAGAGCGAGTGCCCGCTCGCGCTCGCGAGAGGCAGCCAGTGCTGCGGCGATGTCGGAGGTGTCCGCCGTGTCGATGCCATAGGAAGAAGTTGCATTATCAGCAGCGACATCGGCGACTGAAAACGGAATCAGCGGGACAATAGTCGTGGTGCTCCCGTCGATAGAGTCGCGTGGACCGGAGGTACCTGCCATGAAGATGACATCGGTGGTGGGTTTGCCGGTGGTACCTACAAGAGGTCCGCCGGCGGTCGGACCGGTCCTCGGAGTCATAGGAGGGACGGCAGATCCGGGAACAGAGGTAGGCGCGCCATCCCCTCCTGTCGTGGCGGCTGAGACAACGGGCCTGGGAGTTGCAGAGGCGGCGGCTGCTGGCCAGGGGCCGGCGGGCCAGGGGGCGGCGGCGGCCACGCCAGCCCTCCTAGAGGCTGCGGCGGCGCCCTCGGGCGCCTGCCCGTCGAGCCCAAATCCGGGCGGCCCGGGCACGCGCCGGCTCTGCCCGAAATCGGGCGGCTCGGGAGCGGATCCGGCGGCAGCTCAGGGCGCGGCGGCGCGGTCTGGGGGCGCGCCGGCGGCAGCGGCGGTGGCCCCGCCAAGTGGCGCGGCGGCATGGGCGGGATGCGCAGCTGTGCGGGCACGCGGCGCCTCGGCGGGGGCTCCGGCAGGCGGCACGCCGGCGAGGCCGGCGCCTGCTCCGGCGGGCGGCGCGCCGGCGAAGGTGGCGGTAGCGCAAGGCCAGTGCGGCGGCGGCGGCTGGGTCATTAGGGTTAGGGTTAGGCCTTAATACTAATCAATTCCTAGCTGATACCATATTAGAGGAATAATATGGCTGTATTGGATGATTAGAATAATGGGGGTACAGGGATAAGTATATAGAGGGATTAGGTGAGGGGAAAAGACCAAATTACCCCTAACCTTAATCCCTCACTAATGACTATGCCCCTATGGCACACACACAATAACAGTGTCTAACACTGATAATTTGATTATTTGACTTGCATCATTTTCTGTTAGATGATGAAGTGATTTTTTTATGATTGGCTGATATGTGAAAGATCTAATCCCTAATTTTTCAGGCATTATCCGGAAGACAAGAACAGTTATGGAGTGTTTGCACAGATTCTGTAGAGATTGCATCGATAAATCTATGCGGCTAGGGTATGATATCAGACATCATTTGCATACATTCTTTTCTACTTGACTGTTGTAGCATTATTCTTTCTGTCATAATACAGAATACTATATTGAACAATCAAATAATGCTCTGACTTTGCAGAAATAATGAATGCCCAGCATGCCGAACTCATTGTGCAAGCAGACGTTCTTTGAGGGACGATCCTAATTATGATGCTCTGATTGCAGCCTTGTACCCAGATATTGATAAGTACGAGGAAGAGGTGATGTCTATGTTGCCTTATTGCCATTTAGTTGTTTGTTTTATCTATAGCCTCTTCTAACTATTCCATGCATGCTGAACTTCTAACACACCTGACACCGTAGGAACTTGCTTTTGGTGAAGAGGAGAAGACCAGGAATAAAAAGGTGAGGTCAACTGTTCGACAATACCATCACTGTGTTTGCTTATGCAATATCTTTTTTCTTATTATAACATATTTTATCACCGCCATCATTTATTTTCATTAAAGATCCAAGAAGATATTGAGGAAACAATTCGTAAACAGTCCGAGGCAGTTGGAAAGAAGCAGCGCTCCAAGGCAAAAGAAACTGCAACGGTATTTGAAAGAAAGTACAGGAGGAATATGAGAAGACGGGGGAAAGGTAGAACCATTGCTCCTGATATTGCCCCTAGTGGTTGTGATGATGAGGAAAGAGACGAAGAAAATGCCCATGACGCCACCAAAGACTTGTCTTCTGCTGATGATCATTCTTCAGATTTGAGGGACAATATAGGTAGAAAGAGGTCAGTACCACAACCTTCACCTGCTAGGAGTGTTGGCAGTACTGACCACGTCTTTGAGGAGAACAATGAAATAGTTGGTGGAAAAGAAATTTTGACCACCTCTCCACTGCGGAGAGAGATTCTGGCATGGGGAAAAAATGGTACACGAAGCCAAACTCGACATGGCAGTGCTGCTGGTTCAAATAGCAGAACAGCAAAGGGTGGACGCGTTCAAAAGTTGGTGGATCACCTTCGTAGTACAGATGAATTGGATAAGCAGGTAATTTAGCACTGCATGTGCCATCAAATCATGGATTTCATGTTTTTATTTATATTCGTCTGGGCATATGTTCATCATAGGTCACACTATAGTTTTCCGAAAATTCTGAGTAATTTACGAACTGAAAACTATTTAGGAAAGCAACCCTTCAAGAGGGGAAAAATTGTACACTGTTTCAGTAGTTCTGTCCAGGAACGCTTGACTTGAACAAGTGAACATGCAGAAAGAACTCGCTCCAGGTTTGCTGAATACTCCATCTTTCTGTGTTACAGTTTCATTTGTATCTTGTTCTCCTTCCTCTCGATGGACAATCACATTTGGAAAAGCCCTATCTAAGTTGTGGACCATCCTTATCCATTCAACATCTTTTACAGGTTATTGCTTACCTTTATAAATATCGTTTGTTTTCTGAACAATCTTATTTTGCATGGTTGGACCTGAATAACCAAGTGCTGTTTAAATTTGCATGTTATCAGTTCATTGCTCTTCAATTGTCTCGGCAAGTTGAGGAATTTGAGATGTACATAAGGATCGACCACAGCCATGGAAGTATCGTCTCAGAGGGTTCCAGTTCAGGTGAAGTAAAAGCGCATCCATTTGATGGCTTGGAAAGATTGAGGGAAGACAAACTTCTTTCAGAGCTGCACCCTTCATTTGCCTCAAGTAACGGTGATCTGGTAAGACCCCCGTCATGAAATAAATTTGCTTTCGTATATGCGTGCCCATTTTTACCATCTGCTAATACTGCACGTTTGTGTTTAATCATCAGGAGTTATTGTATGCCTTGAAAGCTCGAGACTAGGTCAGTTTCGATCCCTACCAATCAATTCGCAAGGTTGCTGTCAGCGTGGTGGTGCTGTAGGTCTGCATCTGATGAATGGCTGTATATAAAAAGTTCAATGTGCACAAAATGGCTAAGTTACTTTTTATGAGAGTTTTCCTAGTTTAATTACCTTTCTTTGTAATATATAACGAAGCTTTAGTATTTCTTTAGTTGACGAATCATAGTCATCTATACAAGTTGATGAGACTGGAAGTTGCGAACTGATTATGATCAAATCGACTAGCTGTTTCCTGTTCAGGCTTAGCCTCGGTCTGCCATTGTAACTTCTTTTCTTGCTGCTAACACGCCTCTGAAGTTTGTTTTGGTTGAAAACCAATTGCGGTCACGAGTTCCTTTTTCTCTGACTGCCGTCCCACTCCATCGAACTCTGCTGCATGACCTACTAGCACATGGAAAAACCATATCCCAAAAATCATTGCAAATTCATCCGAAGCAACTAGTGTGTTCTGTTTTTACACACTCAACACGACCATTAGAAATAAATTTGCATAACTTTACCCTTTTTTAGGGCACATTTTATCTTTATCCAAACTTCAATTAGTCAACAATCATAAAACTACTCAAGCAGCAGGTCAGTCACGAATGCATAAACATCGAACCATAACTAGGACGAGATGTGAAGATTATTCAGACAGCAATCTTGTATGTCCTTCTTTCGTTCTGAACTAAATGATGTTTAGTACAACTAATTTAATTTAGATTGAACTAACTTTTTTGTCCTAAATATCATTTATTTCAAAAGGAGGGGGTACTAAGCATGTACCATAACTAGGACGAGATGTGAAGATTTTTCAGACAACATCGTACCCTAACCCTCCTCCCGCAGGCCGCAGCGTTGGCTCCAGAGGAAAAGGGCGCTCCATAGGGGTGAAATATGGACGGAAATTTCCCGGATCATCCGATACCGTTTTTGAAAATTTTCGAACCGTTTTCCGTTTTTATCAGAATTGTCCGAAAATTTGGAAATCGGAAGAAAACGATTTGGGCATATTTCCGACCGAATACTCATAATTCCGTATTTATTTGGAAATTTCCGAATAAGTTCCATTTTAGTTTCCAAAACAGCAACGGACCTTGGCCCAATGCTTAACGGCCCAAGACGTCAAGCGAACAGAAACATCCCTACGTCAGACAGGGTTAAGGGTGAGGAGAAGCCGTCAGCCGAGCAGTGGAGCACCGAACCCTAAATCCCTAATCACATCGCGCTCGCGCCGCCCTGAGCCCTATCACTGGGTCATCCCGGCCTCAGGGCGGCAAGACTCCCAACGTCCGACGCGCTTGCTAGTGTGAAGTTATTATCATAGTTTGCTTATGTCATTTTAAATAATGATAATTACACTTTGGCCTTTGGGGTGTTGTTTTCGAAAAAATTCGAAACCGTTTCAATATCGATATGTTTTCGTTCTGATATATCCGTTTCCAGTATCTCCGAAATTTTTGATATCATATCCGTTTCCGACCGTACCATTTTCGATATTGTTTCTGAAAATTGTATATGAAAATAAATACAATTTAACTATTTTCCGACCGTTTTGACACCTACCACTCCAGAATGTATGGATAAGCGCCCACAGGTGTGTCATGAAGGTCCCCGCCTGCCGTGAGCGCCTCCCCGTGTACCTCGGCGTTGCTCGACGGCACGGGAAAAAGCACGAGCTCCGTCCAGAAGTTAGCCACCACCTTCCACCGCCGCATCCTGCCGTGAGCTCTGTACCCATTTACCTCAACTTCCTCTTCGCCCTTACCATGAGGCATTGGCAATGATCCTCTTTATTTTTGCTCAAGACCATCACTTTTCATAAGATTTTTTGACGCATGATATTAAAGTGCACAGCAATCATTTCTTGAACTAATTAGCCAGATGTATCTTACGATCTGCTCCAAATAACAGTGCAGGACATCAATTGCCGGATATTTACAGAGGAGCATAAGCCTATCAAACGGACTTCTGAAAGTTTTGTATTTTTTTCCACTGATATACAGAAGCAGCATACAGTTCCTTTTTATTCGTGAAGCAGCTGTCCAAGTTTACAGAGATGACTTCGGCTTGACGGAGGTAGACCTTTGTCTATATGAATAGACACCTACTCCACGCTTTTTTCCAAGTCGGCCAGCATCAACATACTGAACAAGAAGAGGGCAAGGGCTGTACTTGTTATCTCCTAGTCCATTGTGGAGCACTCGAAGTACTGAAAGGCAGACATCCAACCCAATGAAGTCGGCGAGCTGCAGAGGGCCCATCGGATGATTCGTGCCCAGCTTCATCCCTGTATCGATGTCTTCCTTGGTTGCTACTCCGGTGTAAAGCGCCCAGAATGCTTCATTGATCATCGGCATGAGGATGCGGTTCACGATAAATCCAGGATAATCTTGTGAACATATAACAGTCTTCCCGATCCTGGAAATTCAATTCATCAGGCATAATCGCAAGCATAACAAGTCAGATAATATAGACATTACACATTAGACAGTTGTGATATCAGATTCTTAGCACTAGCTGCTCTCAACATCCAACATAGGAATGTGTTGACCCTGAGAGACGCGTGTGTTGCCAAACCATTACGATCCATATATATTTCTCTGGGCACAATCGAGTGGGAACTGAGCAATTGTGTTGACGGGGGCAACACTATGTATATAATACTGTGCGTAGTGTCGATTTGGGCGTTGCCAGAAGTTGCGACTAGATAAGTACTGTATTGTTCATACTTGTCAATTGGGAACTGGACATTATCTGAACTCTGAGATGAAGTAAAATCAACTGTTTTTTTTCTGAGAAGTTCACTTGTTTCATGAACAGAACTGGTTGGAGAACTAGCTGGATGCTTGTACTCAGAGGTTCAGTTACCTTTCGGAAAATGATTTCACCGCAGAAAAAACCTCTTCTGATGTATCCGCTCCTCGAATAATCTCGATCAATTTCATTATCGGTGGAGGGTTAAAAAAGTGCATGCCTATCACCTGCAGCATATGAAACACGCTCCACAATCATGAAGGCTGAATTCGAGTTGCCGGTAGGGAGATGCATGCCGGATTGCTGATAACCTGGGAGGGCCGCTTGGTAGCTGAAGCCAGGCGGGTTATAGAGATGGAGCTAGTGTTCGACGCAAGGATGGCGGATGGCTTGGTGACCTCATCCAGCTCCACGAACAGCTTCTTCTTGACATCTTCGACCTCGACGATGGCCTCTATGACAAGATCCACGTCCCTGAGCTCTTGCACGCGCGAGACGCACCTTATGCGCCCGATGGAGTCTTCGCACGCGGCCTGGGACCACGCGGGTAACCGAAACCGTGAGGTGGAGGAAGCACCGCCGTTTTATTTTTTACCGATCTGGGGAAGGTTGAGCGGCGAGGCTCCACACCTGGGAGAGCTGGCTCCTGGCGGCGAGGCGGCGGAGGGAGGCGGAGATGGATCCGACGGCGCGGGAGAGGGCGGCGGGGTCCGAGTCGAGGAGGAGGACGGCGCAGCCGGCCGCGGCGGCGAGCTGGGCGATGCCGGAGCCCATCTGGCCCGCGCCGATCACGCCCACCGCCGCGATATCTCTCGTCGCCGCCATGGTCCCGTCTCCGAGAAGCGTTCGTGTTTATTATCTCGAAGAAGAAGGCAACGCAAAGCAGAACAAAAACAATCAGTGGCGTGCGTCCTGTGCTCTCCATGGTCTGTTTTCGTTTCAGACTAACCGCAGAGGGGGCTGTAAGAAGCCCTGGCCGCCGAATATAGCGGCGCGGAGGGTAACCGGCGTCATCAGCGGCACCGCTATGCACCCCTGTAAAGTAGCGGCTACAACAGTCTATAGATTTCCAAATGGGCCGGATCTATTGGGCGGCCCGAGGCACGACACAAAAAGTCTAGTTCCGAGCACGGGCCCGACCCGAGTCGGATAGTGTCGGGCCAGCCCGGATACTATCATCGTGCCGTGCCTGGGCCGCGCCATCGGCACGTCGGGCCAGACCGAGCCCGGCACAAAAAATGGCTCGGCCCGACGTTGGCCCGATAATTCTAGCCGTTGATTCCCGCTCCGGTGGATTTACAACCGTTGGATCTTCGGGTTTGAGACTATATAAACCGACCGAACCGCCCGGCGAACACTAATCTCCGCCCCGTTCATTCGCGAACCGCCAAGCGCCGAACCCTAGCCTCCGCCTCTCCTCTCGCTCGCCGCCTCTGCCTCCAGTCCAGATCCTGTCGTCTGATCGTCTCCTCCGGCTCCGTCCTCCCTCTCCCGCGTGGCGGCGCGCCGGCGCCCATGTCCTGACTCCCCCATCTCCCGCAACCTCTCGGCTCTGTTCTTGTTGCCTCGTCGTCGTCGCGCTCCTCAGTCCTTGTTCCTGGACGGCTCGACCTCGACGGACCTTGGCTCTAGACCTCTGGTGCACTGGTCCGCAACAAGTACAGAGGAGTGGTGCTCCAGATTTGACGGTAGCCGGTAAGGCGGTAAGTGTCGCTGTGGTTGCTCAAGACTTGTTTTCTTCTTCTTCTTCCCGACTCCTCTGTACTTGTTGCGGACCTGCGGGCTACGGACCTGCGGGCTACGGACCTGCGGTGTTGCCTCGTCGCGCTCCTCCCTGGACCGTGGCTCTGGTGCTCCTGTTAGTGACCTTGTCGTGCGACGTGCGCTCTGGCTCTGGTGCTCCGGATTTGGCGGTAAGTCGTTGCTCCAGACTAGTTTTCTTCTTCCTTGAGTCCTGACTCCTCTGTACCTGTTGCCTCGCCGCGCTCCTCCTTGGACCGTGGCTCTGGTGCTCCTGATTCGTTGTTGGTGACCTTGTCTTGCGCTCTGGTGCTCCGGATTTGGCGGTAAGTCATTGGCTCGTTGCTCCAGACTTGTTTCCTTCTTTCTTCCTTGAGTCCTGACTCCTCTGTACCTGTTGCCTTATCGTGCTCCTCCCTGGACCGTGGCTCTGGTGCTCCTGATTCGTTGTTCGTGACCTTGTCGTGCGCTCTGGTGCTCCGGATTTAGCGGTAAGTCGTTGCTCAAGACTTGATTTCTACTTCCTTGAGTCCTTACTCCTCTCCTCTGTACCTGCTCCTCCCTAGATCTTTGACATTGACCTTCTCGTGTTGTAGCGGATCCGTTGAGGGACTAGAGCCTCGACGATAGACGACGTCAACGAATTCCAGGAGCAAGCCATCAATGATGAGCTTCATATGATGGGCCAGCGAGGAGATGATGAGGGCGACATGGAGGCAGAGCGGGAGGAGCTCTTTGTTGGCAGCGCTGTTGGTGCTGACGCTGAAGACGCGCCACCTGTTGGGGAAGCAGCAGTCGTTGTTGTTGATCCCGACATGGTGAGCAGCGCCAGCGGCACCAAGAGAAGTCGCTCCTCCACCTCAGAGTGCTGGAAGGATTTTAAAAAGATCTATAAAGACATCAATGGGAAGAAGGTGAGGGTTTCTGCAAACTGTATTCATTGTGGCATTGTTTATGCTGCTAGATCTGCAATCGGCACTGGCCATCTAAACAGACATGTTGAGAAATGCGCCAATAGAAAGGCTAAGATTCGTAGTTCACAGTCTTTAATTCAATTTAATTCTGATGGCTCTGTTCGACATTGGGACTACTCTCCTGATGTTGCTCGCACTCAACTATGTCGTCTGATTGCTAGACTTGATCTTCCACTATGTTTTGGTGCCTCTAATGCATTTGAAGAGTATATAAAAATTGCTCATAATCCTAGGTTTACTGTTGTATCTACTCAAACAACTAGTAGAGATATCTGCAAATATTTTAGTGATCATCGTTCTAAGCTTATTGAATCATTCATCACTGTTTCATCTGTGTCTATTACCTCTGATATCTGGTCTGGCAATGCTAAGGAAGATTACTTTAGTGTAGTTGCTCATTATGTTAATTGTGATTGGCAATTAGAGAAAAGATTAATTGCTTTAAGGCTGATTGATGAATCTCACAGTGGCCAAAATATTGCTGACCGTATTATTAGTGTGTTAGAGGAGTATGCCTCTGCTAATTCTTCTGCTATGGATAAACTTACTCCTACTTTAGCTACTTATGTTGGATCATTGTTCTTACATCAGCGTTGTGCTTGTCATATCATTAATCTCATGGTTAAGTCTGCTTTGAACCTCATTCAACCATATCTAGAAGCATTTAGATATGTCATTTCTTTTATCAATGCTTCTAATTAGCGCATTACTTCATTTAAAAGGTTTTGTCTAGCTGTTAATGTTCGTCCTAGAAAGTTTGGTTTGGACATGGAGGTTAGGTGGAACTCTACTTACCTCATGCTCAAGCATTTGATTCCTTATAGACAAACATTTAATGTTTTTATTGAGACTAATTGTCCCAGGGGTAAAAGGGATTCTTTACTCTTGACAGATGAGCATTGGACTATTGCAGAGGTTATGTTATCCTTCTTTGAGCTCTTTTATGATTGTACTGTTGCTCTTTCTGGTGTTTACTATCCTACATCTCTACTTATATTGCATCAGCTCATTTTGATTGCTAAGCATCTTAAAGCATGTGAAAATGATAGATTGCTTAGGAATGTTGTCGTTGCTATGCAAAATTACTATCTTAAATACTGGAGAGATATTCCTATGCTATATTTTGTTGCATTCATATCGGACCCTAGAGCTAAATTGAAAGGTTTTCAAAATGTGCTTAGGTTGTTATCTAATCTTACTAGTACTGATTATTCTGGTTATTTTACTGAAGTTAGAAGTGAACTTTCAACTGCATTTAAACTGCATGATGATAAGTTTGGTGCTGTTAAATTGCAAAACCTCAGCCTCTAGTCAGTTATGGTAAGAAAAGTAGTGCTTGGGATGATATTTTTTCCATAGGTTCAGATTCTGCTGCCTTTGGAATTGATGAAGTCCCTGGTAATTCTTTCTCCACCCATCTCTCTGTGTCACTTTCTTTGTCGAGAATGTCATCTGCAAGTGCTTTGTTGCAAGCAGCAAGTATTGGTGCACCTTCTACGAGTATTGGTAATGAACTCTCTTCCTACTTGGACAGTGACACTGTCACCCATTTTGATGATAACTTTAACATCTTATCTTGGTGGCATGAGCATAAAAGGACATATCCAATTCTGTCCATCTTAGCTAGAGATGTTCTTTCTGTACCAGTTTCTACAGTTTCATCATAATCTGTTTTTAGCACTACTGGTAGAATCATCGAGGAGAGGCAACGCCGATTGAAACTGGAGACAGTTGAGATGCTGGCCTGTGTGAAGGACTGGGAGGCTGCAGAAGCAAGGATTCAAAACATTGTTGAGGATGCAGAACTAGAGGAAAATTTTGCTAATTTATATTTAGATGCCTCTGATGAGTGATGTTGTAAACTTATTATAAATTGTAACTATGAACTTGTGAACTTTGTAATTGTAACTGTGGAGCTGGGTTGCACTTTTTTTCCTATCTAGGGTTTTTTCTCACGAGGTGTGAGTTTTACCTAGATAGGTTTTTAATGAGGCAACCATTGCATCAGCTCTAGTTTGAATCAAATTCTTTTTCAAATTTTGTCCAAAATCAAATTTATAGTGTCGGGCCGGGTCGGGCCTAACCGTGCCATCGTGCTGGCCCAGCATGAAAAATGTGTCCCCGTGCCGTGCCTGGGCTAGCAGTTCAGCACGGCGACACGACCCGACACGGCACGAAAACTGAGTCGGGCCGCGTGGTGCCGGGTCGCGTCGGGTCGGGCCTAACCGTGTTCGGGTCAGGTTTGGGCCGGGCGGCCCATTTGGAAATCTATACAACAATCAGCCGCGCTACATGTAAAGTTGCACTGTAGCGCTTGTATATAGAGAGAGAGGAGAGAGGAAAAAAGAAAGAAGAGAAGGAAAAAGGAAAAAAGGAGGGAAAAGGGAGAAAAGAAAGAAAAAAAGAAGAGGAAAAGGGTAAAGGAAAAATAAGAAGAAAAGAGAGGAAAAAAGAAGTAAAAAATAATTTGGTGATTTTTATAAGTTTTAAATATAATATTATGTATACAAAAGTAGTTATATAAAATATTTTAAAATATGATATAGTTATATTGTCTAATATAAAATAGATGATAGTTAATATAGATGCCTGATTTAGAGGTGAACGAGTGCGGAGAATTAAACTGTAAAAATAGAAATCTTTAGAGTTGACTGTAAAAAGTTAAAAATATTCTTTTAAAAATCCGATATAAAGATAGACGAGTGCTAGCAGGCTCAGTCTTCTCGAAGAGAGGCTTTGACGGCTAGGTCATGGGCACCAAAAGACGGATGGCTGTGATGCCTGTTCCCAGATCTGATGACCTGAGTGCAAACATGGGCTCTGGGAGAGTCGAGGGGAGAAACAGTTAACAAAATTAGCGAATTTTTTGGGCTGCAACTTCAACCGTGCACAAGCTGTTCAACGCCAACGACCGGGATTAATAAGAACAGTCGGCCGCCCCACCTCGAAATGTTGCCGAAGGTACAAAGAAACGGTTCGGAACTTCAGTCAACCGTGGGGCACTCATCGGAAAATGATGTTCGTGGAGCTATCTACTCCATCCGATTGGAAAATGACGACGTTCCGAATCAGAGTTACGATGCAAGCCTATGGGCAAGGCAAAGCTGCCTTATTACTTTCTCAGGCTATGATTACATGACATTAAGATAAGATCTGTACTTCAATTCTAGATTAAAAAGTCTGCCCTAGTGTCATATAAAGACAGCGGGATGGAATAGTCTCCGTTTTTCTCCCTGACAGATATATAACGCAAGGGGAAGTTACACATGTCCGATTCAAAGTCCTATGTGCTGTTAATGTGTGTCGTGGTCGGCTGCTGGCAATATCCGGTGCACCGGAGCCAATGTCATCAGTGAACGCTCACTGGATCAGGGCCTTTGTGCTACGGAGTTTGCTTACGGGCCCAAAAAAATGATGTATTGATGTGTATACATAAAGAATCATACAAAGGTGAAATCGAACCATCAGTATCACTAGCCACTCCGGTTGGTTTCCCGCCAATCGCGACGACAGGACGGCGCTACGGCAACACCACCCGAATACTCGCATTGCCGAGGCAAACAAATCGCCCCGAACCTCAAGCAGCAGCAGCTCTGCCTGAACGTACGTACGTCGAGACAGGCAGAGAGAGGACAGAGACGAGCCTGCCTACAGCAGCATGGCCGCCGCGGCCAGCAGCGAGGAGCCGGCGCAGGCCGTCCAGGTGCCGCCGCTGTAGCTCCCCCTGGCGCCGCCGACGTAAGTGCCGTGGCGGCCGCCTCTGACTCTGACTCCTCTCCCGCCTCCGCGCCTCGCTTCCTTGACGTCCACGAGGCTCGCCACGCAGAGGACGGCGACCACGAGGAAGAGCGCGCACAGTGGGAGGGCTCGCCTCATCTTCTTCTTGACGGCCTGTGGCGTGGCTAGCAACGCCAGCGGAGGCAAGAGGTGGGTGGCGACCTGCGGCCCTGAACTCCGTACGTGGTGGTGAATGAGATGATCTCTCCTCTCGTTGCCGTGGCCTCGTTCGTGGGCAGGTGCGCGTCCGGGTCTACTTAAGCACGACGACGCCGCCGGGGGTTGACGGTGCTCTGACCCTTTGGTGCGCGCCGCAGCAACCACGAACCGGATCGAGCACAGGATGCTGCTGCTACGTTAGCAAGCACCAGGAGGAGTAGAGTAGCCCAAATACACATTTTATCTTACTCTTCTCCGCTCGCGTCCTGTTTGACGAGTTCCTACGGATTCGGTTTGAATAGTCCGCGCGAACACGTGTGCACGTGTTAAAAATTTGCTACTCGTTTCCACTCTGCGCTGACGAGAAAAACGATCAAGAGGGCGATTCTTCTGATAGTCGAGAGGCTCTAAAAAAACCACGTGTCTCCGTCTAATATAATAGGAGGATCCCCTCACTCCTAATAACTAGGCCCTACCATATTTCCTGGCGTGAAGACATTTCCGCCCGTGTCGTACGTGCTCCGATGCTTCGTCGCGATGCCAACAAACGACCCTAGCCGCGCCGCCCCGTCTCCGTTGCTGATGACCCGCGCCACCACAGCCGGCCGCAGTTATATAAGTACAGACGTAAATCATTTTAAATCCCCATGCAGGTCACATAGTTAAATAAAGAGATTGTTGTGTTTATACCCCTTAGGTAAATGTAATAATCTCTCTGTTTTGAAATAAATGACGTTTAAGACAGTTAATTTAGTTTAAATTGAAATAGATTTCTTGTCCTAAACGTCCTTTATTTCAGAACTGAGAGAGTACAATGCAACAGTGAAACCTCAAATTTTAATGAGAAGTATGTGCTACAAGAAAGGAAAGACCAGCAGAGACTTTGAAGTAGGGCAGTAATCGTGCCCCTGCGCAGGGGCAGGGACGCAAGGGCGCAGGACGCGGTCCTTTTCCTGTCGTCCCAGCCCCTGATTGCGGCGCTTCGACAGACTGCGGCGGGCGGCGCCTTCGGGTTCGACGATTCCTCACAATTATCGTGATCGGCCAACGGCAGAAGTTCCGGCGGCAGCGGCAGGAGTTGAAGTTGGGCCAGAGAAATACTCGGGGATCCCACTCTCCATTCACGATGACGAACTGAAGAAGGCCGACCTCCAACCGCTCAAGCACACAGCACGGGGGATCGGCTCTTAACTTGGGACTCGGGGCTCCTCAACCGCGCTGGCCGTGCCCTCTTAATCAAGGTGTCCATCTCCATCCACGAACCTACTTACCGGCACAGCCACATGAGTTAGCTCGTGTGGTGGTGTGGTTGCTGTTTTCTTCTTCTCTTATTAATGCCGTGGTTGACAGCGCGGACGCTCGTATAAGCCCGCGGCATCTTGGATGGTGGACGCAATCTTCAGCAGAGAGCTTGTTTCTGAAGAGAGCTCGTTACCGTTCGTACTTCTCGCCTAATGCCCAACCAAGACGACGAGGGACATTAAACAAGAGACTGACAGCGTAACATGGATTAATTAACAAATTAATTAATGCACAATCAAATTCACAAATATACATTTGCCCTCGTACGTTTACATAAAGAATAAACAAAACATTTGCAATCTCTCTAAAAATCACGCTAGTCTGTTCCCGGCTTCCCACCACCAATCGCGACGACCACACGCCAGCACCACTAAGGTTCTGGTCCTCGCATGCCACGACATGTACAAATTACCTATCGAGGCTTGAAGGCGCGGCTCGCTATGCGTAAACGATGTCGATGCAGCACGATCGAGAAGCTATAGACGAGCGAGCCTACAACAGCATGGCCGCCGCCGCGGCCAGCAGCGAGGACCCGACGCCGGCCGTCCAGGTGCCGCCGCTGATGAGGGCGCAGGGGCTGCCACTCGTGGTGTGGTTCCCTCTTGTTCCTCTTCCGCCGCCGATGTAGGTGCCGCGGCGGCCTCCGCGCCTGGCCTCCGCGAGGCTCGCTGCGCAGAGGACGGCGACGAGGAGGAGCGCGCACATAGGCAGGGCCCGTCCCATCTTTCCTTGTGGTGTACTGATATGGCTTGTGGCTAGCAACCCCAACGGAGAGTAATGGCCGTGATGGTGAATGGATACTTCGTTCTCTTCGGCGTCTGTTTTGACTTTTGAGCTGCTGTGCGTTTGGCCATCTATTTATGCAGGTTTGTCGTGGACCCAGTAGTAGTAGTAGTGCAATGTGACAAAATAAAATTGAAGCGGAAATAAATATGCCAAATACCAATACATCATTATATGTATTATATCGAAAGCAAACCTGATTGCTGTTGACCATTTCTCTGAGCTGCATTTTGTTGACTCGTCACCAATAGCCGTGTAATCCAGTCAGATGGAACTGGACTGACATACAATACTGCAGTGTTCTCGACAGCGAAGCTGCCCTTCCTGTGCATTTCCTCTTCGGAATAAGTCTACGAATCTACATGCACGTGCCAGGTAGGTCGACCGATCGTTGGCTCGGATGTAGCAGCTCATGAGGCTTTGCCGAGGAGGCCCACCCTGCTCTCACGGTCTCAACCGTCGCGGTCCGCGAGAGGATCCACAAGCCCTCGGCAGCCACCACAGATGCAGCAGACGGGGTCAATGCAACGCGCGCAGCGCCGCGACCGTGCTCTACGTGAGCGTACCCGTCATTTTGTCGGCCAGCCCATGCGTCACTGTAGCGCGCCGGTACATAGCCCATTAGCAGTACCCTGCAACTTGCTGTGATGGAACTCTATTGATAAGCACTAGTGTTGTCAAAATCATATCAGTGTCTATTTGCTTCACTACTTTACTCGCCAGAGGTTAGGACGGACACCACGGACCTTAGAAGGGGACAACCCACATGATATGTATTAGTGTGGTCGAATGGTTGAATCTATTATTTGAATAAACTCCTATACAGAAGACAGGCGTGATTACACTGGTCCCGCAATTTCATTTAGGCAGACCGCGGGCCATCGGGAATCAACCTGGTACGGTCAATGATAACACCCAGTTGCCAACTGTGGCTGGAACCCCTTAACACCATTGATCTCCAGAGAGTAAATTGCTTCCCTGAGCCTTTCTGCTTCCCTTGTCACTCCCTTTTGCAAATTATTGCCTTGCTGGGAACAAAGGACACTCTTGAGTTCATCCTGAAGTTTGTTCAGCTGAGAATACTTGTTCTCAAGTGCGATCTTTGCATCAATAAGCTTCATTTGCACCCTCTCTTCACGCCAAACCTCTGCCAGCTGCAGCATCTTCTTCTCTTCCTCTAGTTCATCTCTCATCTTCATTGATTCACTTCTGAGAGCCTCGACCTCAGCCTTGTCTTCTGTAATCTCCTTCACTAAGTCATCACAAACATCTTCCATGAGCACCCGAGCCTTTCTTTCCTTCTCACAAACTTGCATATGACGTTCGTGACTTTTGAGGCTTTTGCCAGTTTTTCATTTTTTAAACGAAAAAAATATTCTTATTCTTGTTATTTGTGTGATTGTCCTTTGATGTTGACTTCGGCTTTTTTTTATTTTAACTCTTGTTTGGACTTGGATCTTGAGTGGCCATTCCATTTCCTTCTTAATGTTCCACTGTACATGATTGTAGCATTGCAAACGTGCGGTACCTAAAAACGGCCAATATTAGAGTACATCATTTTCTGTCTGATTAATTTCGCAAGGGACATTGATCGATCACCAATTTTCGCACCTGCCGATCACGTTACAGAAACATAGCATCACCTGGTGCACCCAATGCACGATCAAAAAGGCCAGCCGTATTCATCAACAGTGCAACTTCACTCCACCCTGTACAACTCGGCTACTATACAAAATGATTTCAAAAGGCAAACTCCAGCGGAAGGTCGGCAGCAAACTGTAGCCAATAACATTTATTTTTGTTCACGAGACCAAGATCGCGCTTAGATTATCTCCATTCACAATTTCACATCACCTATGCGTCACAAGAAGTTCTGGATCCATACGGAACGAAATTGGCGTCTACGTCATTTCGCTCCCGTTGGTTTGGATGGATCTTGTTTTTAGCAAGGAAAATGCAAGGTGCAACTGGAATTTTCTTCGGGGACCTGAATCGGTGCTAGCTCGGTGCCGTCCATCCACACGTGCGATTGATGCGCTGAAGAACTTCTCATCCCCTCTAAAGACTCTGACTCACCTTGTAAACGCTGCCAAGATGCTAAAGAGACGGCCGGTACAATTTTAATGTCACAAAGAAGCGTGATGAACGTTAAAAAACGTTTTCGTGGAATACGGGAGCTTGGAGTCCGACGATTTTGTACCATCCCGGACTACATGCAGAGATAAAATCTCTGTCATTTAAGAAATAGTCTGATCTGGAGATGGTGAGTTGTATACGTCTCGCGTTACATTTAGACATGGGACTATAAAATAAAGTCAATAATACAAACAACTAGGAATTTGGCTTTTCCTTTTAGGCGACAAACTGACAAGTTAGAAGTTGGTTGATCCAAAGGTTGAAATTTCCTCTCTGACATAAATCTCCGTCTTGATTGGGCAACACCGTTGACGGTGGCCAGAGAGAGAGAGAGAGAGAGAGAGAGAGAGGGGGAACAAACAGAGTGCAAGATACGAAAATGCAAAGAACATGAACCAGAGTAACCTTCAGGAGAAAAGAACATGGTCGACGTCAGCGTTAAAGAAAGAAAAAGATAGAATGATCATGGGCTTCCACAACACGCCCCTGGCATGTTCAGCTAATGTATCCTGAATTTGAAAGGCTGGTGGTATCAGTAGACATCACTGCCGAGACGGCAGCTGAAACCTTCCCAGTTTTGCGGCAAACGGTTAGCTGGACCTGTCCCGTCCCCGGTGGCTAATAAGCCCCCAGCGGAAGATCCCCCCCCCCCCCCCCCGGAAAGGCCGCGTTCACACCGGCGGCCTTTCGCCCCCAGCGCCGTCTTTTTCGAGAGATTCCCTCCCCAGCACCAGTTTCCCACCCACGTCAGGCCGTCCAGCGCGCCGGTCGTCCACGTGGCCGGACGGACACAGTGGACTCCGCCACCACGACCCGGTCGCCTTCCGTCCAAAGTGGCAGGGCTCACGTCGTACAAATAAGCTCTTTATCACCGATCCGGAGATCCTTCCGATCCATCACCATTTCAGAACCATCTGGCGAAGAGCTCAAGGCGATAAGCAGCAAGCAAGCAACGAGCGCTAGTCCGGAAACCAGAGGTTGATCTCAGCAAGCGGATCGGAGGCACACGAGCAGCAGCTCGCAGAGGGCGCATGGGGAACTGTCTCAAGCTGCATCGCGCGGCGTCCTGGGCGGACGGCCACGAGCGGGGGGAGGAGGTGGTGGTGGACAAGGGGACGGCCGCCGTCGGGAAGATGGAGCGCGTCGAGGTGAAGATCAGGGTGACCAAGCGGCAGCTGCAGGGGCTGCTGGTGGAGAAGGCCAGCGGCCGGGACGGCAAGGTGCGGCAAGTAGAGAAGGTACTGGCGGAGCTGATGACCTCCGGCGTGGTGTGCTACCAGCAGCAGGAGGAGGAGGAGATGATGAGGGGGCACTGGAGGCCGTCCTTGCACAGCATACCGGAGGCTTTCGAGGTGTCATGACGGCTTCTATGTCTTTGGACGTTTTTTTTTTTGCCAGAGGGCGTGCAGACAGTTCTGACCCGCATTACTTGATTAGATCAGTAGCACCGGTGTACTAGGAAGCTTACGGGACGGGATACATACCGCAGCGCTCGATTTTTTGGTCCGCACCAGTATACTGGATCGGCTAAGCCATTCACCCCTCTCTCGCCCGTAGGAAGAATGGTGCAGTGGCTTCGTCGGAAAAATCTATCGCTTCGCGCGCTGCCACAGATAGCAACTCCCATCCGAACGGATTGATTCTGGACTTGGCCTGGTGCGGCGGCGGGCGAGGATGGCGGCCAAGAAGCTGGTGCGTGACCTCGGGGGAGAAGCAGATGGCGACGGAGGAGCACGCGCGTGACCACGGAGAGAAGCCGGCGACACAGCGCCAATGCGTCGGTGGCCAAGGATGGCTTCGGAGGAGCAGGTGCACGAACGCGCTAGTCTGTGCAGCCATGGAATCGAAGAAGATGAAGACTGGGGTGATTTGACCAGATTTCCACGTGGGGGAAGAAGGAAAATAGAAGGAAGAAAAGAGGTAGAAAATAAAAGAAAATAGAAGGAATAAATAATAAGCACGGAAATAATTAATGGGATACAGAGAAAAAATAAAGAGAGGAAAGGAAAGCAAAGAAAAGAAAAGAAAAAAAAAAGAGAAAAGTGAATAAAAAGGAAAGAATAAATAATTTTGGTTGACTTTTAAATAATGCATGTAATATTATTGAAATGAAAGCATTTTTTGATATAGGATATAGCTATATGATATAATATAAATTGAGTAGTTGTTAATATAAAGTATACTTTTAGAGTACGACGAGTGCGGAACACGTACGGGGAAGTACAAAATCTTTTAGAGTGTGCAGTAAACATATGAGAATATTCTTTTGAAGTACGACGAGTGCCATAGTCTTAGCTATGTATGTGCGTAGTTTGCTCTAGGAAGATACAGGTTCTAGCGATTGTTTTAGAGATGACGTACAGGCTTTTACAAAAATAGAAGTACTTGGAGAGGTTTTTTTTTCTTTATCTCTGTAAACTTCTGAATTCTGATGCTTTGTTTATTTTCTCTGTTTCTACTTGACTACTTGTACTTCGGAATAGCTGCATGCCACGCAACGCAGATACCGTTAAACTGATCTTTGTACTACTTACACAGTTACACTTCTCTAAGGCTTCTCGCACCGCAGGCCGGTACAGCCGCCTGGACGGTAAATTTATAGGTTGAGGCTGTACCGGCCGGCTGCAGCAGGGAGCGTCAAATAGGCCTGCAAATCAGCGGCTGGTACACAGCCGCTAGAAGTAGAGAGCGGCTGTAGCTCCTATAGGGAGAGAGGAGAGAGGAAAAAAGAAAGAAGAGAAGGAAAAGGGAAATAGGAAAAGAAAAAAGGAAGAAAGGAGAGAAAAGCGGGAAAAGAAAGGAAAAGAGAGAGAAAAGGAAAAGGAAAAAATAAGAAGAAACAAGAGGAAAAAGAAAGCGAAAAATAATTTAGTAATTTTTTGTAAGTTGTAAATGTAATATTATTTATAATAAGAGTAATTATATAAAATATTATAAAATATGAGATTTTATATTATCTAATATAAAATATGTGATAATTGATATAGAGGTCTGATTTAGAGGTAAACGAGTGCAGAGAACTAAACTGTAAAGATGTGATTTTTTTAGAGTTGACTGTAAAATGTTAGTAATATTCTTTTAAAGATCTGATATAGAGATTCACGAGTGCGATCCTAAGGGCTACCAGTCAGTGCAAGCGCTATGTGGCCAACTAGGATTTTAGGTCCATCCAAAATCGCAGTCAAACGAAATGATTTCGAAAATGGACACTTCCGAGTACTGCGTTACGTCCATTTGCTGCGAGCGGCGGCTCTAAGCTCCTGCATTGAACTAGTCCATGAGATCGACGATATTTATTCAGACTAAGGCGACCGACCAACGCTTCCCGCCCTGCACCGGGTGAATCATGATGTAATTTGTCAGTGACCTTACAACAAATGATCACAACTTCATCAAGTTGAGAATCTCGATCCAGCACACATGGACGCATCGTTGTCTCCATGCTGACATGTTCATTGTGAACACCCGGAACGGAACAGTGTATCGTGGAAGAAGAACCCGTCTTTTTTTTAGAAAAAAAGTGGAAGAAGAACCCGTCGTGGGTAAGGTTTACAGGAACGTGTCAACCCGGCCTGTTATTCAGCTTAAGGTTACTGTCGTTGTACTTCCATCATCCACAAAGACTTGCCTCTTGTTTTCATCGTTAGAATTTCTAGATGGCCGCGTAGAAGGCCCTAGTGCATCGCAGCTTCAGCTTACACAAGGTCCCGAGAACAGTTCGACCCACTAGATAGCCACATGAAAGTAAAATGTCTAGATGTTGTATGATGCAATATTTCACGGCGGAACAGTTGTTGTCCCGCACCGGAGATATGCAGGATTCATCAAGGTGGAATAATATCAAGGCCACGTTGGACTAATCCAAAACCAGAATCTTGAATATTCCCCATGACGAGTCTCTGTTCATATAAAGAAGTCCCTCGCGTTGAAAAGTTTAGGAAATCGACCGGAACAGCTCTGACATGGTATATAGATCCAGACTTCTGCAGGGACTTTCTGCATGGGATTCTTAGGAAAGGAAAGGTTTACGAACGAAATGAACTGGACAACATGATCAATGCTTGAACTGTACCGCTTGCGCGCACACACGAAAAAGATAAAAAGCAGATGGTAAATACGTGTAAGGAGTTGCTTATCCATTCCATCCTCTTCTACCTCTAAATGTCCACGCGGCAGGACGAAATCCTCGACCTAATCCGTGGATTAACCCGCCCGCTAGGATAAAGACAAGGATTAAACGCGGCCCTCCCTCGCGGTCGCCACGGGATTTCTTCTTGGAAGCGCGAGCCTTGAAGCCATCAAAGATTCGCTGGAGAGCTCCATCCACACCAGGCCGACCCAGCCGCCCGCGACCTACCTACCGACCCAAGCGTGTGCAGCATGCCCGCGCTAATCACACCACGCCGCACGTGTGTAGACGACGATGCTTTGGGAACGCGGCCCATCAAGGCATCTCTCTTTCTCGCGCGCGCGGTCTCGCCTTCTGGGTCTGGGAGGCTGCCGGGAGCGGATCAGCTCCTCTGACCTGGGTGGGACATGACCAGCACGCGACGTCGGAACCTCCGAACCCGCCTCCCCGCCCGCTTGACATCACGGACGACTGGAACAACAAGGAGCCTCTTCAATTCATCCTCCCGCCCGCGGCCCGCCTCCATCATAAATAGGCCTCGAGACCCCATCTGCTCCCATTCCTTCAGTTTCCCATCTCAGCTACCTATCCAAACGAGAGTGTCTCGGAGAAGGGAATCGTCAAGAGTAGAGCAAGAAGGCACAGCAGACAGAGATACATCGACTCATGGGGAACTGTGGGGCGTCGCGGCACGCTGCGGAGTCGTGGGCCGACGACGGCGAGTGGGAGGAGGAGGACGACGAGGCGCCGTCGGAGGGAGCAGGCGGCCGCCAGAGGAAGCGGCCGGAGGAGCACGTCTCGGAAGAGGTGACGATCAGGATCACCAGGAGGCAGCTGCAGGAGCTGATGGAGAGGAGGAAGAAGAAGCAGCTGGCTCACGGCGGCCTCGTCGTCGGGAGGAGCCGGCGGTCGACGCAGCAGCTGCTGGCGGACATCATGGAATCCGGGGAGGTGCACCACCGCGCCGCGGAGGCGCACTGGCACTGGAAGCCCGCGCTGCAGAGCATCCCGGAGGCCGCCGTCGAGTCGTGACGAGCAGAAACAAAAATGGGCATCGCGGAGGCCCCGTCGATCGGTGATTCGGTTGCCACTTCGCCACGTGTCGTGGACGTCGTTCACCGTTGCTTCTCCCTCGAGCCCTGTTTGGCGGCAGTCTCGGTGTAGGTGGAACGTATTACGATATAGATTCGTTCGATTGTTCATACGTGTACATAAACGTAGGAGAAAATTGAACGCTGGGTCAACTTCAGTTGTATGAAAATATTTTTTTGGAGAAAAAAAAAGAACTTGCGAAGGGCAGTTCCTCGTATGTTTGTACCCTCATCTATCGGCTATCGCTCATCTATGACTGACGATGGAGCTATGTATCGTAAACAATATTGGTTTATGAAATGACGTCGCGTGACTTCGTGATTTTCAAGATCAGTCTAGATCTAGACATAAAAACCGAGATCAAAGATGGAAGCTGGAAAAACCGGGACCACGGATATCGGGTAGTAGATCGGACAGAGGACACAACTACCCGATATTTTAATTCAGGTTCAGTTCCTAGGGTCGGGTACCTAAATACCTAAAGTGAAAAATGGCCCATTAGTGGCCGACTGGGTGTACTACGGTCGTGGGCTAGTGACACATTACGGTGTGTCTTGGGTGCTTGGCTAGCTGGCCTACTGCAGCAGCCCGCAGAGCAGAGGCGCAGATCAGGGGCTCAGTAGGGCAAACCGTAAACTCACCGCATCAGCCATCAGGTAGGCAACCGAATCGTGTCGCCGCTGCCTAGAAGCCAGCATCAGACACCAGCAGTTTGCTGAGCCTAGCGTCGTTGCGCCCGCGCGCCTGCGCCGTCTGCTCGGCCCATCCATCTGCTCGCTCGGATGCTCGGTGCTGACGCCGCCGCACGCCTGCGCCGTCGCTGGTCCGTATGTCGCTGCACCGTCACACGCCGCCTTCATCCCGTTCGCGATTTGTGATTTCTATTAAGTCATTTCGTGAATGGGTGTCAGTATTGTGTTTTTTTAACAAAACTTTAGCGTTCTTTATCACTTCTACATTATATATATGGAAAAATTTTAAAGAAGGACGAGCAGTCAAATAGGAATTAGTGGAGCTAAAATCGTTAATTTCTGTGAACGGAGATTGGTAGGACAGGTCACGTTCCCATCCGATGATTTCATTTTCTTCCCCGTACGGCAATCACAATAAGCAAGCCACTGAAGCCCCCCCCCCCCCCTCCGGCTCCGAGGCCCAAAACCACACAATTCAACAACTGGAGAAGGACGCAACACATCAAATTGCGTGCCAGACACCGCTGCTCCTGTCTCCATTCACCATGCTGCTCAGTTTTGACACGGAACCGTAAACCCAAAAGCTCCAGATAAATCCCCGGCCGCCGCGGAGCCCGGAGACCGGCAAACCGCCATGGCGAACTCGAACAAGCTCGCCGCCGTCGCCCTGCTGCTCGTGGCGGCCTCGCTCGCCACCGTGCTCCTCCTCTGCTCCACTGTCACGGGCGACAACGCCGGACGCGTGGGCACGCCGTGGGGCGCCAGAGTCGTCACCGCGCTGCCGTTCAGCCCCATGGACATGCTGCCCCTCCTGCCGCGGCGCGTCGCCATGGCGGCGCTCCGGGCGCTCCGCGGCGCGTCCGACATCTTCCCGGTGTTCGTCGGCGCGGCGTCGGCCGGCCGGCCGGGGGAGGGGGCAGGGGCGCCCGACGGCGGGCGGGTGCAGTGGAAGGGGGCCTGCTTCTACGAGAGCGAGGCGTGGCTGGAGCTCCACAATAAGAGCGGCTCCAAGTACGGCGGCGGCACGATCCATATCAAGGTAACGGCCGCCTCCCCCGTTCGTTCTTGCAGTTCTTCCGTATCACGCTGCTGTGCGGCGTCTGCGGAGCGCCCAAGAAATGATCAATTGCCGCACTGCTAATTCGAATTTGCGTTTATGGGATGATCTTATTCTTATGATCACGCATTAGACGACCTCGTGGAACAGAAAAAGGACATAAGAAATTCGCCATCGCCCAACACAAGCAGCTCTCATACTTTATTGTGTCTATATCGTGACCGCGAGAGTGACACATGTGGAAGGAGCTGTTTCCTCACTCCTTATGTGTCGGGACCAGTGATTTCTACGATGGGGACACGTAGAGATATGCACGGGAATATCCACTAGAGTCTGCAACCCAATTTTTTGTCAGTTTAACATGAACTATCAATGTGTACACAGACGGACCTTTACTATTGAGACCGCGGGGGCCTTGGCCCCCTCCCGGCAACCCTTATGCATACTGTATGTATTCCATGCGTCTTTTATATAAAAGTTGAAGTATTTAAAATTTATCAAAATATAATATATTTAAAGATAGAATAATTTATTTAATAAATTTAAGGACAACACGTCCATTAAACTTCAAAGTGACTTGTACCGACTGTCTAATTTATTTTTAACTTAATGCGAGCCTAACAATAAACTCCTTGATGAATAAGATAGCCCATGTGCTGGTTTAAGAGCAACGTTTGCAGAATGGGAAACTTTTGATGCAATGGTTAACCAAAAGAATATAATAAAAAGACAGATAATAAAATAATAATTTCAATGGATCTTAGAGTTACCGTCGTTTGCGTTGCAATCTAATCCTCTAGACTTAGCATTGCTTATTTCAATTTTTTTGTTAGTTTTTTCAGTTGGAAGATCAAAAGCTATAATAAACAGGATTATGAAAAGCTAATAAAAGCATTTTTTTCAAATGAACCAGCTAATAAGCTCAACATGTTATTTCTCTAGCTTTTAGGATCTGTTCGTTTGCACTACTTCTTTTGAGATAATGCTTCTAAAATCTCTAGTACAAACAAACAGGATAAATCTTGCCTTAGATTACATAATATGACCCCTCAAAAAACTAGAATCTCACAATCCACTTCTCCTTAGCTTTTGCCCCATTTTAGTTTGAATTGCATTAAAATAATAAGTCTACATAACTCCGTCAACCATCCTAGACAGAGTACTTCACCGTCTTCTCTTTAAAATTGGATATTTTAACCCTATAAAGTATTAAAAATAATCTAAATCACTCCCCGCGATAGTCTTAAAGGTGGTTTTGTTGATGGGTCACATTACATAGATGCTGACATGATATTTAACCTACATATTGGTTCTATCTTTTCTTTCTCTTACCCTATCACACTATCGAGAAGCCTTGAAAATAAACATTCGTGTTGTGGAGACTCGAGTGGCATCCCATGGGCAGCTCTCACCCTCTCCTCTCCCTTCTCTCATATCCTCCTCGCCGTGACTCTTGAGTTTCATACAACCAACAATAATGTATTAGGCTGGTAACTTTAAGCCTCCAAGAAGAAGACTTATTTTCATCCATTTATTTGACACTCATGATCCATATGTTAAAGTCAAGTCACCATGTTAACTTTCATGTAACATGCCACGTAAATTGCTTTCAATACTAATTCGGAGGTTATTTAGACGGTTCTTAATACTTTAGGATGTAAATACCTGGTTTTATAGTTAGCGATGAAGTAGTCAATATGCAATACGTTAAGGTGATGTAGACTTATTCTTTACATTAAATGCAGTTCACAGTCTCATAATCTACATCTTTGGATCGTAACTTTTCACATCGAGCTTTTCATAGTTTTTTACAATTTAATGAATTCTCACAATTCATAGTGCAAACAAACATGACCTTAATATGTAGAGAAGCTAAAAATATACAAAAGGCAACAACTATCTTTTTAGCTAGACAACCAACTTTTTCAAAAACTTAAAACTTCGGCCCTTATATTAATGGGACTCACGTGTCAGTGACTAACTTATTCACTGGGGTCCCTCCCTTGCAAACTTCCAGTGGAGATTTGGATGCAACGGTGCAGAACAGATTCAAGTGCAATACTAAAAAAACCAAAAAGAACAGGGAAAGGAAAAGAATTCCCTCATGGAATTCGTCGGTTTTTCATTTTTTTTGTAAAAAATAAACAAATCGTAGGAGTTTGGCGTGTCCGTCTCCGTCCCCTCCTCCGAGAACTCGTCCATGACTCCATCTCCTCCGCCGCCCGCAAGCCCCCCACCGTGAAACTAGTGGGGAAACCCAACGGCCGAGGCCAACTGCCTGAACCCGACCCTAACCATCGCCATGGGAGCGTCCAAGCTCAAGCTCCTCCTCGCTCTCCTCCTCCTCCTCGCCCCCCTCATCCACTCCAGCTTCTCGCCCCACCTCCGCCGGAGGCTCCTAGAGATGCCCCTCCGCGCCCCGGTCCTGCCGGGCGACCTCCTCCCGCTCCTCCCCTGGCCCGTGGCGCAGCCGATGCTCCGACGCCTCGCGCTGCGGAGCCCCGCCGACCTGCTCCCGGTCTTCGTCGCCGCCGCGCGTGCGCCGGAGGACGGCGGCGGTGGTGAGGCATCCGATTGGAAGGGCGCCTGCTTCTACGAAAACCGGGCGTGGGTGGAGTTCCGCAACGGGACAAACGGGAGCCTTGGAGGCGGTGTACTACATGTTGAGGTGAGCGCCTGAACCAGACGCACCTCGCTCTGATGGCTTCGTTACTGTAGGATTGATAGAGTGGATGGTAGAGCTAGGTGAAGGGGAGTTGCCGATTGATTTCTCTGATTTTGAGTTCCAGGCTCAATCACAATTTAACGCATAGCCATCGCACGAATCTGATTGAAATGTTTGGTCTCTTCTGTAGCATGCGTACGCTGTAGGTGGAACTGTTTATGCAAGGTAAATGGTGGCTGCTCGGTTTAGTTTGTATAACTATTCTGCATTTAGTACTACAAGGTGCTGTGCGCTTTGTGTGAATTGTAACCTTGTAGGTCGCTGCTTTCTGCAGGAGTGATTCACTAGCTGTTTTCTTTGTATCCCTCTTTATCTGAGATAAAATTTCCTTCTTTTAGACAACCAAAGCACACAGCTGGACTTGCATGGATCTTTATTTATTTGCAACGCCATACCGTGTTACATGGGATTACTACTTTCTGGGCCGAGAACACACCCTTGAATTCAAAGAATGGGAAAGTGAGGCCGAGTATGAATATGTAAGTATTTACCTCTGCTTTTGTTGATGTATCAACATTAGTTTAACTTATGCATCAGCACTATAATTTTTCTTGCTTGTTATATGCATAAGTGATATAATTTGCATGTTTGCTATCTTTAAATAGGTGAAACATAACGGGGTATCCATTTTCCTAATGCCATCTGGAACAATTGGAACGCTCCGAGCACTTTGGGATGTTTTCCCTCTGTTCACAAATACCATATGGGGTGAGAATGCAAATCTTGCTTTTCTCAAGAAGCATATGGGTGCTACCTTTGAGGAACGACCGAAACCCTGGGTCACAGAGATAAATACTGATGACATTCACTCGGGAGATTTCTTGGTTTTGTCAAAGATTCGTGGGCGATGGGGTGGTTTTGAAACCCTGGAGAAGTGGGTTACTGGAGCTTATGCAGGTCATACTGCTGTTTGCCTTAGGGACTCTGATGGAAAGCTTTGGGTTGGAGAATCTGGTCATGAAAATGAACAGGTACTGGTCCTTGACGATGATATTATAATTACTTTTCATCCTTTCTTCATTCTGTATGACTACAAAACTTTTCAGTTATTTATGCAACAGACGTGATGAAGCACCATCCTTCTGAAGAACATGTTGGTTATTTTTAATATCTTGTTCTCTTTAGTTAGGAAGAGCCCATAATGCTTTGATCGAAGAGACTTAAAATTCAAAAATGCCATCTATAGTTACTCATTTTTTGGGTAAAAGGGGTGACTATATGCATGTCAACTGTTTTAGGGAATAGCTGGATTGATTAACTAGATAAATAGTGTGTTTATACCAATTCAATAGGATTTTCCATAGCTTGTTGACTGTTTTTAACAAAAAAATTGATATTTTCTCATTGGTGTCTGTCGAAGTGTGACTTGCGACACTTCTCCCGGTACCGCTACTAGAGCAATCCACGGAGGTTCGTCGTTTGGAGGGGCTCACATTCCTAGATCGATCGAGCTTTAGGAATGGAGATGAACAACGAGATTTACGTGGTTCGGGCCGCCGGATCGTAAAACCCTACATCCACGGGAGTGTGTGTTGTATTGCTTAGCTTGCGCGTGTGTGTGAGTGAGCTGGGTTTCGAACCCTTTTCCTCGAGGCTGCTCCGGTCCTTTTGTAGCTCAAGATCGGGGCAATTACACTGTGGCCCGGGGGCCCGACAGGTGGCCCCACGGCTGTCCGTACCCTATACACGATCTAGGGTAATTACAGTTACTTGTAGTGTCGCTATCGACGGAGTTAAGGCGCGTCGCCTGACTCGTCGGGCGCCTCAGACCGAGTAGCGGTTGATGATGGCGGGAGAAGGTCCCGTCTTGTTGTCGCGTCCTACTCGGTCAGTTGTGTAGCACTGTTTCGTTGTCACGCCGTACCGCCCTGTCCTGTCACTGTAATGACTGGCAGGAGTGGGCGGAGGCGTGCGTCGCTCGCCATGCTTCTAGGGAACGCACTAGTCTTGAATGTGTGATTGGACTGCGCACGCCTTCCTTGACTTCTAAGGTCCATGGCCCACGACGCATCGTGGGACACGTGGTAGCTTCGGAGTCCTCCTCAGCGAGGAGGTCAGGCCCGCAACCCGGAGACACGTGGCAGCACCGGTCCTCGCCTCAGCGAGGAGGGCAGTTCTGGGGGCCAAGGACACGTGGCAGCTCCGGAGCCTTCCTCAGCGGGGTGGTCCGGCCCGGAGCCCTAGGACACGTGGCAACACCGGACGTCGCCTCTGCGGGGAGGCCAGATTCGGTGCTAACAACACGTGGCAGCTCCGGAGCCTTCCTTAGCAGGGAGGTCTGGCCCGAAGCCCGGAGACATGTGGCAGCGCCGGACCTCGTCTCAGCGGAGAGGCCAGGTCTGGGGCCAAGGACACGTGGCAGCTACGGAGCCCTCCTCAGCGGGGAGGTCCGACCCGGGGACACGTGGCAGCGCTGGACCTCACCATAGCGGAGAGGCCAGGTCCGGGGCCAAGGAAATGTGGCAGCTCCGGAGCCCTCCTCAACGGGGAGGTCCGACTCGAAGCCCGGGGGCACGTGGCAGCTCCGGAGGCTTCCTCAGCGGGGAGGTCCGGCCCGGAGCCTAGGGACACATGGCAGCGCCGGACCTCGCCTTAGCAGGGAGGCCAGGTCCAGGGGCCAAGGACACGTGGCAGCCCTGGAGCCTTCCTCAGCGGGGAGGTCCGGCCCGGAGCCTGGGGACACGTGGCAGCGCCGGACCTCGCCTCAGTGGGGAGGCCAGATCTAGGGCCAAGGACCCGTGTCGGCACAAATGCCCGCCTCAGCAGGGAGGCAGGGTCTCGACCCTCTTCAAACCTCCACGCGGGGGTACCCGGTCTGCAGGGTACCGACAGTGTCACTGTGTAAATATATAGTTCTGCATAAGCAATTTTGATAAATTTTTTTACTCGATACTATTTTTGTAAATGCATAATTGGTTATTTTCTGCTTTAAAACACTGTTTGTAGGGAGAAGATATTATTGCTATCTTGCCCTGGGAGGAATGGTGGGAGTTTGAGGGGACAAAGGACGATTCAAACCCTCAGATTGCATTGCTTCCATTGCGTCCAGACTTGAGAGCAAAATTTAATGAGACAGCAGCTTGGATTTATGCGAAAAGCATGAACGGGAAGCCTTATGGGTATCACAATATGATCTTTAGCTGGATCGACACTATAAGTGATAACTATCCACCACCTTTGGATGCTCATGTGGTATGATTTTACATATACAGTTTTGAAGGGATTTTTATTGTCTAAATCTTGCAAAGATTGAATTGTCTATCTTATTATGTAATATATCTTTTCTCCTGCATTACCCTAGCTTATCTGGTGTATTTAAGTTATATACACTTCAGATTCTCCAGATTAATTTTCTTTTCACAAAATTATTAATAGTTATAAGTTATGGTACCTGTTTCCATTTTGGTTTAGAGTATTAAACAACTTGTTTCTACAAGTTAAACGGTTGGACTATGCAGTATTGAATGATTTATTAGCTACTTTTAATAACTGGAATCTTAAATATTGATCCAGGTTGCTTCTGTTATGACTGTATGGAACAAGCTTCAACCAGATTATGCTGCTAATATGTGGAAAGAAGCCCTTAACAAACGGCTTGGGACTAAGGTTTGTTTGAGTTTTTTTTGTGCACTTCTGTTATGTGTTCTCAAGCCCTTGCCTTTTATTTTGTTATATTTCCTCCCTGTGGATTAATATACAATTTGATATCTTTTCCCGGGACTGATGGTTGATCCCTAACTTCTGAAGGGTCCAAACTAGTCTATCAGCTTTGCTCGCTTCATTTGAACATTGAGACAAAATGAATTGACTTGATAATTCATGTACATGGCAGCTAACAAGCCAGCAAGTGTCGTGACCCTTCATACCTCTAGTGCTCCAGTCTGAGTGTTGCCTGCACTCCTCTGGCACTCCTCTCAAACTTTGTTAGGTTGTGATAGATTGCACATCTGAGGCATCGTTTCTACTTCTTTAGTGATGCTGTCACCTGCATTCCCCTGGCATTGTTAGATTCAGACTAGTTAAGCGTACTAGAGGGTACATCTGAGGATTGAACGAACAATCCTCATCAAAGGGTGATGATGTTGCTGCATAGGTGGCAAATAGCATAGCGCTAATGCCATTTTTTTTTGCTGAATTAGCGATTTGGTAGCATCATATGTGGGACTGGAACAAAGACAGTTTGGTAAGTTACTCAGTTAAGACCGAAGTTACAGTTGTCAATTTGTGCATAGGTAGATCCTGTTTGGTAGGCAACAAGGTTTGTGGCTGGCAGTGATATTGGGGATCAGACTTGGCGGATGTCAGCCTTCCTCTCACTCTCCTTCAGCCCTCTCTGCAATTCCTTTATTTTCTTGACTTTACTAGACGTAACAGCACCGGGGACATTCTATGGGCACATTTTGGCTCCAGGGCCGGGACAGTAACTTTCTCCTTATTGAGCTAGAGGTAGGATGTTGTGTCTTGTATTGGAAATGCCAGCCCTTGATTGACCTCTTTTCTGATGGCTGAGGGATTGTTTCTAGCAAAAGCGGGTGGACCAAATTGTTTATCAACCATTCCTTTTCCCTTTTTGTCTGTTCACTTGATTGTTCACCAACCCATTTTAGGGAAAATTTCATCTAACAATTACCTGCATAATTTTTTACTCTAGTCTCACTCATGATTTAGTAGATAATGGGCTTCGGCCTTTTGCATTGCCCGATGCATGCAGCCTTACTAGCTTAAGTTTATGTACCTATGTTTTTACATTATGTGGTGATAGTGTAATAAGAATTGGTATTGCTGTATAGGTGTCACTGCCATGTCCATCGAGTACTCTTGGATACTGTAGTATTTAGTCAGATCTTTGGTCCCTTGATATGGTGGTGACAGAGGTGAAATACACGCTACTGTTTATCTACTATCCAAGTGTAGTTGGGTCTCTATAGAGCAAGATTTATTTTTTTTCTAGGCTCTGAAATTGAACCCTGATTCAGAGTGGATATAGATTTGAGTTGCATCTGCCATTTTGGGAAGATTTATCATGATAGGACTGCATGGAGAGTAGCAATTCATGTGCCAGAATCTTAGTGTTTTTTTGTTACTCTTATATCTCTTTCGGATGTACAAAAGGCCATTAAGGAGAAGAAGGAGTGTTACAAGAGTTGGCATAATGATAGAAACGCAAGCAACATGCTTAAGTACAAAGAGGCTAAGAAGAATGCAAGGCGGGTTGTGAGTAAGGCAAGAGGACAAACCTATGATAAGTTATATGAGAGACTAGGGACAAAAGAAGGTGAAAAAGACATATACAAGGTAGCAAAAATCCGCGAGAGAAAGATGAGGGATCTCAATCAAGTTAAATGCATCAAAGATGAGACTGACCGCATTCTAGTGAAGGATGAAGAGATTAAGAATAGATGGCGTGATTACTTTAATGGGCTATTCAATGATGGGAATGAGAGCACTATGGTTGAGTTGGATGACTCCTTTGATGACTCCAACAGGCGGTTCGTGCGGAGGATACAAGAGTTTGAGGTTAAGGAGGCCTTAAAAAGGATGAAAGGAGGAAAGGCCCTCGGCCCTGACGATGTCCCTATTGAGGTGTGGAGATGTCTTGGGGACGTCGCAATAGTATGGCTCACAAAGCTATTCAACCACATTTTTCGGTCAAACAAGATGCCTGAAGAATGGAGGAAAAGTATATTAGTACCTATCTTCAAAAATAAAGGAGATATTCAAAGTTGTACTAATTATCGAGGTATTAAGCTTATGAGTCATACTATGAAGCTTTGGGAGAGAGTGATTGAACATCGCCTGAGGAAAGTGACCAATGTCACTAAAAACCAGTTTGGTTTTATGCCTGGGAGGTCTACAATGGAGGCGATTTTCTTGCTTCGTCAGCTTATGGAGAGATATAGGGAGCAGAAGAAGGACTTGCATATGGTGTTCATCGACTTGGAGAAGGCGTACGACAAGATACCAAGGTCAGTCATGTGGTGGGCACTAGAGAAACATAAAGTGCCAACAAAGTACATTACCCTTATCAAAGATATGTACAATAATGTTAGGACAAGTGTGCGCGTAAGTGATAGTGAGACTGATGCATTTCCTATCACGGTAGGATTACATCAAGGATCAGCTTTGAGCCCATACATCTTTTCCTTGGTCATGGATGAGGTGTCGAAGGATATACAAGGGGATATCCCTTGGTGCATGCTCTTTGCTGATGATGTAGTGCTGGTAGATGAAACTAGAGATGGTGTTGATAAGAAATTAGAGTTATGGAGACAAACCTTAGAGTCCAAGGGGTTTAGACTTAGTAGGACCAAAACCGAGTATATGAGGTGCGACTTTAGTGGTGTTGGTCGTGAAGAGGGAAATGTTAGTCTACAAGGACAAATAGTACCTAGAAGGGACTCTTTCCGATACTTAGGATCAATGTTACAAAGCAATGGCGAAATTGATGAGGATGTTTGCCACAGGATCAAGGTAGGGTGGATGAAATGGCGACAAGCCTCTGGAATCCTATGTGATAGGAAAGTCCCACAAAAGCTAAAAGGGAAGTTCTATAGGACGGTGATCAGACCCGCGATGCTCTATGGGGCGGAATGTTGGCCAACTAAACGGCAACATGTCCAACAAATGAGTGTCGCAGAGATGCGCATGCTACGGTGGATGTGTGGGCACACGAGAAGAGACCGAATAAGGAATGAGGCGATTCGTGATAAGGTAGGGGTGGCGCCGATTGAAGAGAAGTTAGTCCAACATCGGCTTAGGTGGTTTGGACATATCCAACGGAGACCTCCAGAAGCACCGGTTAACAGTGGGATTTTAAGAGGTAGAGAAAATATTAGGAGGGGTAGAGGACGACCAAGGTTGACCTGGGAGGAGGCGGTAAAACGAGATTTGAGAGATTGGAATGTATCCAGAGACTTAGCTCATGATAGGACCGCATGGAAAGTAGCAATTCATGTGCCAGAATCGTAGTCTTGTTTTTTTCTTTTTTCTTTTCTCTTTTTCTTTTCCTTTTTTCTTATTTCTTTTCTCTTTTTCCTTTTTCTTTTTTCCTTTTTTTTCTTTTTTTCCTTTTTTTCCCTTGTTCTCATATCTCTTCCTCTGTTTTACTTTATTGATATTGGGTTTCATGTCTAGCCGACCCCAACAGGCTTGGGATAAAGGCTTGGTTGTTGTTGTTGTTGTTGTCTTATATCTCTTTCCCTCTTTTACTCAATTTTAAAAAAAAAATTGTTGGGTTTCATGTCTAGCCTACCCAACGTGCTTGGGACAAAGGCTTTGTTGTTGTTGTTGGTTAACGATGCCCATTGACCTGCCATGTTAGTAAAAAAGCTTTACACAGAATTGTCAATATGCCATGAATGGTGCATCAGACAGTTGATTATATCAAGGATCAGTTCCAGGACTATGCTGAGTTCCAGCATTGAATTGTGACTGGTATCATTGTTGCATGTATACACCTAGCAGTGATGATGACTTAATATATGTATTCAGAAGTCCTAGTTTAATTTAACTTATAGGGCCTGTCAACCCTTCCATACTGTGTTAATGCATACATCAAATTGTTCTGCTATACAGTTTTCTCGCTCTCAAGATTATTTTTTCTATCGGTTAGTTTACAATGGAACCATTTCTTCCAGGGTCTTGATCTTCCTGAAATCATAGTGGAATCCGAGAAACGTGGTATAACATTTGACAAGTTATTAACTATTCCCGAGAAAGATAACTGGGTCTATACTGATGGTCAGTCAGCATCTTGCGTGGCTTATGTCCTTATGATGTACAAGGAAGCTGGACTCTTTGACCCCATTGCCAGCTCTATTGAAGTTACTGAGTTCACAGTAAGTACTCCTGAATCCTTGGTACCCTAGCTTATGCCTCTATGGATCTGTAGGTCTTTGATGTTAGAGCAATTGAGCAAATGCATCTGGTGGGGACATTTATTTTGCAAATGCATCTTTCTCATTATCTAGTCCATGGTGGAATGTCGCCCCTCTTGTTTAGAGAGGACTGGGGAATCGTGAGAGCTTTCTAGCTCTCAACTTTATGCATTTGAGTTTTCTGCGTTAGGAAACCATACTGGACTCTTTTAAGTTTACTGAGAGACTGAGATGTCCTTATGACCCTTGATATGGACTTGTGCAGATAAAAGATGCTTACACCCTCAACTTTTTCGAGGATAACTCGACTCGACTTCCAGAGTGGTGCAACAAAGATGATACTGTTAAGCTCCCCTTCTGCCAAATCAAGGGCAAGTATCGAATGGAGCTGCCTGGATATAACATGATGAAGCCATACCCCCACATGAACGAAAGATGCCCATCCCTGCCTCCAGACTACAAAAGGACGAAGGGCTGCTAACAAGATATGCTATGTACTTATCCACTTTATCTTGTAGCATTACTTAGCTGTACATAAACAGTACTGTAGATATGAAATGCTTTTCCTTGTGATACATAGATTGCAGGTCAACTTCCTTGAATGCGGAAGACCATGATATTACACATGTAACACACATCATTAGTGGCTCTCCGTAGTCACAGCTCTAATACTTAAAAAACGTAACTGCTCTTTTGCAAACTCCTTTATACCGAAAGCGTATTACAAATTGTTGAAAAGCATGTCACCATCTGGTTTAATTTGAAGATTTTGAGGCCTAGTCGCCTAGGTGTGGTACCCTAAGGCTGCGTATGCTGTATATGATGGCCGTACATTGTTGTTTTGCAGTACACTCAGTGAATTATAATCGGCGATGAATAAAATGCATATACACATTAATCTACATGGTCAGTGTATACCTTATTTTCTCCAAATATAGGGTATGTCTGTACCGTATGCAGGTCTCAAATATTCGAGGCAAGCTTCTGCCGCATCAGCAAATGTACGAGTGTGCGGGAACACAGTTGTGCATATGCCTTGAAACTACACCCGGGCTCAGCGAGTTAGGTACCTAGGTGTGTTCGAGTGTCATAAACATCAATGGTCTCATAGAAGCACTGTACTCATGGTCTTTTTTTAGTCCCGATCACGACAAGGATCATGGTCTCAGAGAAGCACCGTACTCATGTCACTCCACATCAAGGGCCCTGGTCTGGGCACGCGATTGCCCCGATCTTCGGAATTTAAGTTTTTGTGACAACTGACATAATCTCAGGTACTGAAAGGTCAAAATAAACTTGTCTGCTACATCTCTATGATGTAGCAAGATGCAAGTTTACGAGAAACAATATAATAATATATAGTAACAACTAAATTTACTAGGGAAAAAAGGTCAGCAACCAGTTATTTGATGCTCTCCACCATAAATAGCCTCATTTCTCAAAGAAATCATAGTAGCTACACGAGCTTGCTCTAGATGGTTTCTCACATCACTTTCTAAGGCGGCCAGGTATGGAGACCCCCTCCAATCACATACAATCCCGTATACACACATACTGACTGATACAAGTTTTTTTCCCTAATAGACTCAAGTATTACTAAGTAAATATTATGTCACTAAGGTTTGTAACGATCAAATAGTTGCATTGTGACATTGAATGACTGAACATACAAGGAATGGAGCTCTCTCTTTGTTCCTAGCAAGCTCGGAACAAGATACACGGATAGGACAGTTGATACTTGATGTTAGGACAACTTCGTTTACTCAAATAGAACTAAGTAGCTGTCCCAACGTCAAGTATCAAAAGGCAGAGGGAGTATTTTGTCCCCCAGGTTCATGTAAGAAAGTAACATCTATCTTACCGAACTGATAACATGCACCAGGATAAAAACTGAAGTACAATGGACACTAGGATAAAAACTGATAAAATTAAAGACTCTAGCTGCAGCATTTCTTTCCTAGATATAATATAATTGGTACAAAAGTGGTGAAAAAAATTGAAATCGATGACATAAAAGAGAACTTCATATTTTGGATGACAAAAGAGTTAATTTTTTTCTGAAAAGTCAAAGTTATTGAAATTGGCAGTCGTCCTCTGATGTTCCCGAAGCTAGTGAACCATGTGCATGGACTGTAAAATCACAAAACATCACAAAGCCCTGTTGACTAAATACTGTCGAAGGTCATTAATTGTTGACTAAATATGATCATCAAATTTTCTCTAAGCTATTATTACTGACATCATTATTAATTATTTGTGTCATTAGATTTCACTTTCCACAATAAGCTTAACCTTGTGCTGCATTGCTGCTGAAAAAAAAAACAGCATCCGTCAAGAGAACTCCTCGATGTTACATCCTGCCCTATGTGGTGGTGTACTTTACAAAAAGAGATTGAAGAGAGCAGATAGCTCAGCAACCCCTCCCTTTACCATTCATTATTCCTCTATGGTCATCTCTGCTTGATCTCATCGTCTGACCTCATCTCAGAAACCATGCCTGTCATCGGAGGACTGCTACTATCTTTTTCTATGTTGATTTCATTCGATTTACGACTCTCTTGCGTACCCTTCTTCTCAGCTTCTTTTGTGCCATCTGGAGGATAGTATTTTGGGTCGGCAAGAAACGAGAGCGCCGCGACCACGTCGCTGATCACCGGCCGGCTGCCGGCGTCCTCCTGCAAGCACATGGACGCGACGGCGAGCGCTTGGTACAACCCCTTCTGCGGGAACTTCCTCCCTAGCAATGGATCGGCCAGCCGCATGAACCGTTTCTTGTCTCTCAGCATAGGCGCCGCCTGTGAAGGCACACGGTAATTAATTGCAGGTGTTCTTGTGAAGGAAACGACAGCACCAATGATAGTTGGACGCGTCATTGCTCTAGGAAGTAGCGATATATATATAGACTCACCCAGTGAACAAGGACCTGCTCCTCGGACGGCATCTCGGTGTCGATGGCGCGGCGGCCGGTGATGAGCTCAAGCAGCACGACGCCGAAGCTGTAGATGTCGGACATCTTGGTGAGCTTGCCGGTCATGGCGTACTCGGGGGCGCAGTAGCCGTACGTGCCCATGACCCTGGTGCTGACGTGGCTCTGGTCGCCCATGGGGCCCAGCTTGGCGAGCCCGAAGTCGGACAACTTGGCGTTGAAGTCCCCGTCCAGGAGGATGTTGGACGCCTTGAGGTCGCGGTAGATCACCGGCGGGTTGGCCACCTCGTGCAGGTACTCGATGCCCTTCGCCGCGCCCACAGCGATCTGCATCCGCGTGTGCCACGGCAATGGCTTCCAGTTCGGTGGCAGATCTGGATGTACCATGTATACAATATGAATGAGTAGAGTGCGCGGCAATGCCGCGACAGCTCATCCTACCATACAGAGAGACTGAAGTCGATGAAATTGAAATGTGATGAGAGCTCGATGTAATTTATGTACCTAGGAGATGATCCTCCAGTGAGCCCTTGGGCATGTACTCGTAGACCAGGATTCGCTGGTCGGAGTCGGTGCAGTAGCCGAGCAGCTTGACGAGGTTCGGGTGGTGCAGGAGGCTGAGCATCAGCACCTCGACGAGGAACTCGCGGTTGCCCTGGAACCCGTTCCGATCCAGCTGCTTCACGGCAATAACTTCTTTGGTGTCGGCGAGGAGCCCCTTGTACACGCGCCCGAAACCGCCTTCTCCGAGCAGGTTGTTGTCGCTGAACCCGTTGGTCGCGACGCCCAGTTCCCTGAACGTCAGCGCCCTGCTGGGCATGTTCTGGTTGCTGCCGCGCAGGATCTCTTCGGCCGTGCACACGTTCTTGCAAACGTCTGCAGCACCAACATGCATGCATGTATTTGGAGCATTAGCTAGGCGTCTACGTACGTGTAAGAACAACACAAGCCAAACAACGCGTCGGATCGGATTGATCGTCTTACCTGACTTTGACGAAATGTTGTTCATGAGGTCCGCCAGGTGGCTCTCGCTCCTGGTCGTCTCGCCGTTAGAATTATTGCCGTTGCTGCCGTCCGTCCTGGCCTTCTTCTTCCTCCAGAACTTCCTCTTCCTCCACCTCTTCGTCTTCTTATGATCCGGCGGCGCGGACGACGTCGACGCCTCTTCCTTGCCGCGGCCACCACACACGACGGCGGACGAACAGCAGCACGCGCACGCGCCGCGGAGGAGCCTCTTGCCGTCGTTGCATCTCTTTGCCGCCGACGAGAACAGGCCCATCGCGGGATCGACGCGAGAGTGCGTGGGGAGGCACCCTCGGTCCGATCCGCGCGACGAGGATGGCAGGGGATTTGTTGGCCTTACTTCTACAGCGGCGAGGGGCGGAATTCGTGGACGGGAATGGTGCGCAGCTTCCTGCTTTTCCTGGACGCGAGTGGGAAAGCCTGAGCTAAATTTAGCACAGCGCTCTTTTGTTCGTCCCGCAAGGTACAATAACCTAAATCATGCAGGATATTTAAGGTACTTTTACTTGTAAAAGTGGTGAGGAAATCTAACCCAAGATCTAGGAGATGATGTACTTCTCGGCTAAAACAAAGGTGACGCAAAATGCTCACGTGTGTATAGACAAGCACGCACTCGCTCACTTCTTATAGACAAGCACACACTCACTCCTTATTGTGGGTCACTGGTTTTTTTTTTAATTTTGCTGCTGGACACTGCAATTTCATGGTTATTTTCTGAAAATACATTGACTAAAATAATGATATCTAGCTTAGAAGGAAAGAGAATTCATGCGTACCAGTCGAGACAGACCAGATCCCATTCTCTGGTCCATGAGGCGAATACGGCAATGACCAGCTGGAGGCGAACCAAAAGCGACGGCCGCCGCGACTCGTGTGTGCCACCCACCTCCTGCTTGAACATGTCAGTTGCGGCACGCTCCAACGGTCCAACTCTACCTCTAGTCCTCTGCACTTTGTGCTAAGAGGGCGACCATGATGGAGCCAATCTCCAGCACCAAGAGAATTACTCTCTCCTGTTTCGAATTATTTGACGTTGACTAGTTTAATTTTAAACTAATTAGTGTCAAATAATTCGAAAATAGAGTTTTTAAACTAATCAGCGTTAAATAATTCGAAAATAGAGAGAGTACATGCGAAAGTTCTACTGGTGACTAATATTAGATTTGAATCTCCTAATTACTTCACACAATCGGGATTTTACTCTTTGTTAGCCCAATCATCAATAATAATTAGAAGAACATAGATAGATTAGAGTCAGACAAAGGACATACCTTCGGGTTTTAAACTCAGAGTAGACATCGGAGAGGTCAGAGAACTGGCAATGGTGATGTAGAAGACGCCGCGTGGTCGGGAACGTAGGCAAGCGACAACGGTTTGAAGGGGACAAGCAGCAACAGGATAGTGATGGTGGGGTCCTTTTCCCCTTTGCTACCCGCCTGAGAGATCGGATCAGTGAACAAAATTATGCGGAAGGAAGAGGGGGCCACAACCAGAGAAGGGTTGGTGCCACTGATCAGGATCCGTGAGACAGAGGGAGAGGGAGATTCGGAATCGGCCGACGGGTGAAATCTGTTCCTAATCTTAATATTTTTTCTAAGAACAATCAAACTTGAAAAAATTATATAGGATGAAATTTGAAATATATAAATATACACCAAAATGTATCCATGATATTTTTTCGAAAAATACACACAAAGTAGATAACACTAGGATCGAAACTCAAACTCACTAAATTTGAAGTTCAAAGTGCTAATCACTACATTATAGAAATGTTTTTTATTTATGTTAAAAATAAATCCTAAAAGTTGTTTGGTGAGAATATGAATTTTAACCAGAGGGCTGGTTGCAAAAATTATGGGAAAGTAAAATTTACGAAAATATCTGGAAGTAAAAGTCCCCCCGTGGAGGGTGATTTTTGCACAATAACGATGAATCACCTTGTGGAAGGGACACTCTCCGCTAATTGGGTCGGTCACCTGGAAAAGGGGCAGTTCTATCCATTTCATAATTTGTTTGAAATGGTAACCTTTTTGAAATTTATGATTTAAAATATATTATTTCGGAAAAATTGACAATCTCTCGTAGCAAGAGGCAATCCAGTTCTTATTTTCAGACAAAAACGATCCACTCCAATTAAAATTGGGCCTGTGTGCCGTCGCTTTCGTTCGGCCCAGTAGCCTGTGGGTTATAAACCTATCGTTCGGTTTCCATCCTGCTCCTCGACCCCCAAACCCTAGCACCCCTTCGTCCCCTTCCTCGCATCCGCCGCAACCACAGGATGGAGGTGGACAGGGCCACGACCGCGACCGCTGCAGGGGGATCCTCTTCCTCCGGCGTGATGGCGGTGGACCAACCGGCCAGCGGCGTAGAGAAGCCGCAGTTCGATGCGCTGATGCCGAGCGAGATGAGCGGGGGCAGGCCCCAGTTCCGGAAGGTGGCCGTACCGCAGCACCGCTTCGCGCCGCTCAAGCGGTGTTGGATGGAGATCTACACGCCCGTCTACGAGCACATGAAGGTCGACATCCGCATGAACCTTAAGGTAAGTGATCAATCTAGCCTCGAATTCGAGCTCAAACGTTTTTAGGATGGATGTTCTTGCTTTTGAAGTGGTTGGAAGCCTTGAAATAGAGATGCATATATATTAAAATTCCCTGCTCGGAAGCCTTGAAAATTTTGGATGCTTTGGCATTGTTAGTGGAAGAAGTAGAAGCTGCCTAGGGTCTATTCAGTTGATCAAGTGTCATAAAAGGATTCATGATGTTATTGTTAACTGATTGAAGCTTGTTAAACCTATCTAATATCTAGTATTGTTGGGTACTTCAATTTAGTATGATAGTTGCGTGCACTTAATCTGGCTCAATAAAATTAAGAATTGTGACTGCTGTAGTGACAAATGGCATGATGAAAGCTCTTTATTTCTGGGCGTCACCGGAATGGTCATGACTCTCAAGATCACTTTTCAGCAACACAGTTTTCTATCGATTTTGATAGATGTACATGACTTGTTTGGCTGTCCCTTTACCTTGTGTGTTTTCTCATTTTTTTTTTCTGTGCTATGCAAGAAGTATTTCCAGTGCCTTTGTCCTGCATTACGATATTCAACGCCTAAGCTGCACCCTATTCTATCAATCAAGCCCATTAATCTGTTTTCCTTGTTCCAGGCTAGGAGAGTGGAGCTGAAAACAAGGCAAGACACGCCAGACGTGAGCAACCTTCAGAAATGCGCAGACTTTGTGCATGCTTTTATGCTAGGGTTTGACATTGCAGATGCTGTTGCCTTGCTTCGTCTGGATGACCTCTATGTGGACTCGTTTGAGATCAAGGACGTGAAGACACTCAGAGGGGAGCATCTGTCGCGTGCCATTGGCCGCCTATCAGGAAAAGGAGGCAAGACCAAATTTGCCATTGAGAACTCAACCAGGACCCGCATAGTTATCGCTGATACAAAGATCCATATACTTGGATCCTTTGTTAACATCAAGGTCGCACGGGATTCACTTTGTAGCCTCATCTTAGGTTCTCCTGCGGGCAAAGTCTATTCTAAGCTAAGGGCAGTGTCTGCTAGGTTGGCAGAGAGGTACTAAACGTGTTTCGGTCCTGTCATATGTTGCAGTTTCGATCCCATGATATGTTGTTACAGTGCTAGTTTGTGTGCGTGGGTTAAACTGTATCCTTTCGCAGAACAAACTTCATGATGCTGAAAGATCTGTAATGATATACCGTGTGCTTTTGTCATTTCAGAAAAGCAGGAGCTGTGTCCACGTTTTATTGATGGCATTGTGTGTTCATTGTCAATTTGTTCATAGTGCTTGTTGCAGCTTGGAGCAAAAGTATATTAGCATCTATTTTCAAAAATAAAGGAGATATTCAAAGTTGTACTAATTATCGAGGTATTAATTTTATGAGTCATACTATGAAGCTTTGGGAGAGAGTGATTGAAAACCGCCTTAGAAAAGTGACCAATGTTACTAAAAATCAGTTTGTTTTTATGCCTGGGAGGTCTATAATGGAGGTGATTTTTTTGCTTCGTCAACTTATGGAGAGATATAGGGAGCAGAAGAAGGACTTGCATATGGTGTTTATTGACTTGGAGAAGGCGTACGATAAGATACCAAGCTCAGTCATGAGGTGGGCACTAGAGAAACATAAAGTGCCAACAAAATACATTACCCTTATTAAGGATATGTACAATAATGTTAGGACAAGTGTGCGCGTAAGTGATAGTGAGACTGATGCATTTACTATCACGGTAGGACTACATCAAGTATCAGCTTTGAGCCCATACATCTTTTCCTTGGTGATGGATGAGGTGTCAAAGGATATATAAGAGGATATCTTTTCGTGCATTCTTTTTGCTGATGATATAGTGCTGATAGATGAAACTAGAGATGGTGTTGATAAGAAATTAGAGTTATGGAGACAAACCTTAGATTCCAAGTGGTTTAGACTTAGTAGGACCAAAATAGAGTAATATGAGGTGTGACTTTAGTGGTGTTGGTCGTGAAGAGGGAAATGTTAGTCTACAAGAACAAATAGTACCTAAAAGGGACTCTTTCCGATACTTATGATCAATGTTACAAAGCAATGGCGATATTGATGAGGATGTTTGCCACAGGATCAAGGTAGGGTGGATGAAATGACGACAAGCCTTTGGAATCCTATGTGATAGTAAAGTCCCACAAAAGATAAAAGCGAAGTTCTATAGGACAGTGATCAGACCCGCGATGCTCTATGGGGCGGAATGTTGGCCAACTAAACGACAACATGTCCAACAAATGAGTGCCACAGAGATGCGCATATGCTACGGTAGATGTGCGGGCACATGAGAAGAGACCGAATAAGGAAGGAGGCGATTCGTGATAGGGTAGGGGTGGCGTCGATTGAAGACAAGTTAGTCCAACATCGACTTAGGTGGTTTGGACGTATCTAACGGAGACCTCCAGAAGCACCGGTTAACAGTGGGATTTTAAGAGGTAGAGAAAATATTAGGAGTGGTAGATGACGACCAAGGTTGACCTGGGAGGAGGCGGTAAAACGAGATTTGAGAGATTGTAATTTATCCAGAGACTTAGCTCATGATAGGACCGAATGAAAAGTAGCAATTCATGTGCGAGAATCGTAGTCTTGTTTTTTTTTTCTTTTTTCATTTTTCCTTTTTTTCTTTTTCCTTTTTTTTTCTTTTTTTTTTCTTTTCTTTCTTTTTTCTTTTTCTTTTTCCTTTCTGGTTTTCATGTCTAGCCAACTCCAACATGCGTGTGATAAAGGCTTGGTTGTTGTTGTTGTTGCTGCTGCTGCTTGTTGCACCTTGTGTGACTAAACCCCGCATAACTTGTTAAAAACAGTTTATTTGAAAAGATGATTAAAAGTAGTATAAATTTATATCCTACTTAGTGCACTCTTGTTTATTTTGTGAAAAACTGTTCCATAAACTGTGAAAATAGGGCTTAAATGTCTAGAAATTGAAAATTTTAATTTCCATAAGGTTAATATTAAAATAATAGATTAAAAAGGTTAAAAATAAAAAATCCTCTGGAAGAGGCCATCAGCAATTCAGGTGCTCCTGGAGGAGTTGCTCCTGTGCGGCATCGTCTCCATCGCGTCTCCCTCCTCACCACATCGCACAGCCCGGGAATGTGCCGTGGATTCCCCGCCATTCCAGCTCTCTTGTTCTCCATCTTGGTCACGCAAATGCAATCGGACGGTCTCTCGTGCACAGAACTTGTACCGGGCACCCATGTATCCCTTGCCTCGGCAAACGGGCGAACATCTTGACGGCGAGAACTCCCCGCCGATGCGCGCCCTCCTCCGCCTCCGGCGCCGGCTGCCTCTGCCCCTGACCACGAAGCACTTCTCCTCCTCCTCCGAGCCCCACGAGATCCCCACCATCTACTCTTTCCTCCAGCCGTCCATCTTCGCGCCGCGTAAGCCCCAGCTCCGGCTCATGACCCGGTGCCCAGAAAATCGCTCGCCGCCTCCGACGTCACCGCGCTCTAGGCCGGCCCCTGACCACGAAGCACTTCTCCTCCTCCTCTGAGCCCCACGAGGTCCCCACCATCTACTCTTTCCTCCAGCCGTCCATCTTCGCGCCGCGTAAGCCCCAGCTCCGGCTCATGACGCGGCCCCCAGAAAATCGCTCGCCGCCTCCAACGTCACCGCGCTCTAGGCCGGCCTCCTCGCCGCCATCACCGAGGAACGATCTGATGATGCATGGCTCGCGTTCAGTCCCTCGCAGCAGCGTTCAGCTCGCTCTCACCCCCTGCCGCAGCAGCGCTCGTCTCCCAGCTCGCTCTCACCCCCTGCCGCAGCAGCGCTCGTCTCCCAGCTCGCCGGGGCCCAGCAGCGGCTCGGCCTTAAGCGCGCCATTGCCGCAGCTGTGTTCCTGCTGGAGAAGAGCTCCCATGCCGCGCCGGAGGCCGCCCTCGGGGCCCTCTTCTCCGCTCTCGCCACGGTGGGTTCAGTCGCCCCGGCGCTGGCGCTTGCGCGCGCGATGCTCAGCTGTGGGCGTCGCCTCCCCGCGTTCGCCACGTGGGGGCACGCTCTTATAGAACTCACCAGCGCCGACGCGAGCGCCTTTACAGCCTCCTGAAAGTATTCGACGAAGCCTGCAAGATCCTAGTATGGGAGAAATCCCCTGCCAAGGCGGCGGCGATGCGCCCTGACCTTGCTGCATGCAATGCTGTTCTTGCTGGCTGCTGCCGTAGTCTCGGTTTGGTGGTGGATGCCGAGAGGGTCCTGGAGACTATGTCGTCCGTTCGGGTTTCGCCAGACGTGGAGAGCTTTGGATGCCTCGCCTTCTTGTATGCTTGGAGAGGCGTTCCAAGCCGGGTTGATGAGCTCGATAAACTGCTTGATGCTTTGGGCTTCAACAAGAAGGGATTTTTCAATAATTTGATCAGTGGCCACTTGAAAGCCAGCAGCTTCGAATCAGTTTCGTCTGTAATTCTCCACGCATTGAAGGAAACAAGAGTTAAAGGATGGCAATGCATTCGATGAGGAAAGCTATAGCGAGCTTACACAGTGCTTTATTGACAATGGGAGGGTTAAGGAACTAGCACAGTTGATCATCCAAGCACAGGAGATTGAGTTTACTCAGCAGTCTCTGTCAGTTGAGGATTCTATTGGATTTGGGATTATCAATGCTTGTGTTGAGTTTGCCCGGTTGAACAAAGCTCATAGACATAGCATACTCGATGAAATGACTGCTCAAGGAGCCTCTGTGGGGCTTGGTGTGTACTCATCAATTTTAAAAGACCTATTGCAAGGGACAGAAGACTGCTGAGGCTGCGCAGCTGGTGGCTGAGATTAGTTCAGTAGGGCTGCAGCTTGATGCTGGCAGTTACGATGCTGTTATTGATGCATCCATGACAGTCTGCGTTTGTTCTTTTCAAGGAGATGAGGGAGGCAAGACTACCGGAACTTCGAGCCAGTTATCTTATTATAATGACAGGTTTGACAAGGTTGGGAGGTTAGAGGATGCTAAGAGAACATACCGAAGGATGGTATTCCTGAGATTTGAACCAAATAATCGACATACCTTTTACTTATCAATGGATATGCCTAGGAGGAGAAGCACTTTAATGTTCTCATACTATGGACAAATGAGGAGGAAGGGGGCTGAATTTAACCATGAATTAATTGATGCTTTTCTATATGCTTTGGTGAAGGGAGGTTTCTTCGATATGGCAATGCAGGTGATTGAGAAGGCACAAGAGTGCAAAATATTTGTTGATAAATGGAGGCACAAACAAGCATTCATGGAGACCCACAAGAAACTGAAAATGGCGAAGCTAAGAAAACGCAATTTCAGGAAAATGGAAGCCCTGATAGCTTTCAAGAATTGGGCTGGACTCAATGCATAACACTACAGAATTTTTTCTGAATCTGCCATGGGGCAAGGTTGGATTTGTACATTTACTGTAAGATGTACTCCCTCCGTTCTGAATTCATTGACGTTTAGGACAGCTAATTTAGTTCAAACTAAACTAAATTTTTTGTCCTAAACGTCAATTAATTCAGAACGGAGGGAGTATCTAGCACTATGGATTTTCAGAGATGATCAAGTAAAGCAGTTGTGTGTCTGTGATAGGTCCGCGATGATGTTAGGAATAATGGTATACTCTCTCCATTGTCAATTGTTGTTAGGACAACAGCTCTAGTTCATTTTGAACTAGAATTAGTCCTAACGACAACAATTTTAAAACAGAGGGAACACTTGTGCTCTCGATGCTATTGCTAGGAATGGATATTTACTTCTTACATTATAAACTGACTTATCTATGTCCTAGTTTTTCTTAGGACCCTGCCGCAACTCCAAACCATGTAAAATACTGAGATGAGTTAATACAAGTTTCTCCTGACATTCAGAAATACTTCACATGGAATGCATATTGTTGCTTGTTGATAAAGCAATATGAGATGGCCCTGTGACTCTTTGTTCATTAGGTCTGTTTATTGACCAGTACAGAATACAGGCTGTTCGGTCCTTTCCCTCCTTCATATTTTCAAAGTAGTTTGACCTCTCAGCTGGGTTTTTGGAAATATATCTTCTGCTCTGCTATCAAGCTCCGCACATTAGTAATTCATCTGTACAAAGATTCAAAGATTATGGACTGCGATAAGCTATTTCCATGTGGAGCTCTCTTATATGATGTCAAAGTGAAAACAGGAATGGCCTTCACAGCTGATATAGCATCCTGCTTTAAGAGATTGGGAGCTCTGGATTCTAGCATGGCAACTAAAAAGACTGGGCTATTGCTATGAACCTAATGCATAAAAAACGACTCAAATCCAGTTACCATATGGTTACTTTAGCAGACGAGCAGTAGGTTACCATATAATACCAATTCAACAAGCAAAATAAGGTACCAAAATAGCATCCATTATTACACGACCGGTACAAGTTCGGTCCTGCAACCACTGATTATTTCAAGCTCATGGTACGGGTTGACATAAAATAAGTTCGGTTCTGCAACCACTGATTATTACAAGCTCATGGTACGAGAGCTTTATGTTCCGCGCATTGTAGCCTGGAATAGATAAGTTTATGGCATGGTATAATGCCGGGAGAAACGAAGGCGATCTAAAGCTGATGGGTTCCCTCACTCTTGATTTTCTTAGCATCCTCCAACAGCATGGGACCTCCCTTTTCCCCTGTCGCAAGCAGCAAGTTGCCGGAGGCAGAGGAAAGTTAGTACCATGAGTCGAGCATAACATGGCAATGGTCATCGATGAACAGTAGGAGTACCTGCTCCATTATAAATGGTAGACGGGATCCTCCTGTAGAAGACGGGGTGGGTGTTCATCAGCGTATCTTTGACATTCCTAATTTGGTCCGACAAGATCTTGATCGCCGACGACACTGACCGAGGGGATAGGCCAGTCCCCCGGGCCATCTTCACCTGGATCTGGAACCCTGCGGTCATCACAGTTCCCCCAGCCTCTCCAATGGCAGAGTTGGGTTGTGTTGGGTCGGCGATAGGCACGAATGAGAATCCGGTGGGGAACACGGGGACGCCGCGCATCTGTTGGCCACCGCCGGGGCTCATGATCATGTTCATGACCTGCTTGTCGAGGGGGCAGTAGACCATGAACGAGCCAGATGCGTCGTAGCTGCAGTTCTGGAGGATCATAGTGGTCTCCTTGCTTCCCACGTTGGCGTGCTGACATATTGCAGGAAGTTACCAGAAAAATCACGATCATGGAAGACTGAAACTATATTCGCGTTACTGGTTGGTAAGGCTATGGTACCTTGATATGCAGAATGGAGACGGAATCTTCATTTCTGACGCCAGTGGCAACACGAACTTCCTCCTTTACACTGCCTCCGTTCACCAGGACATCCCACTGCCATCAACCAGAGATATTTCAAACAGGGCTACGCAGATCGTTTGTTCCCATGTGACGGGAGAGACTATATCGTGGGCATACCTTGACACGCAGCAGGTTGTTCTTGAGCAGGTCGAACGCCCTCCTCATGGGCACTGACAGCAGAAACGACGCGCTCGCACACACGATGGCGGCGTTAGTGCTGCTGTCGCTCCTCCTGTATGTGATCTTGACGTTTTCCTCCGTGCCCTCGCCGCACTGAACGATCCAGCCCCCTGCAGGGACGCTGGCGATGCTGCCGGCGTAGTTAGCAAGCAGGGTGTCCGCCATCTTCATGATGATCTTCCTCCCGTTTGTACTGACTGAAACAGAGCAAGGGGAAAAATTCTTTCTCTGTTCTGAGAGTTTCAGATACGTAGTATTCAGACGTTTGGAGGTCGCCATTACCGTTCATGGAACTGTTAGTGACATGGAACACGTCCCTGATCCGCGCGCACTGCCGCGCCATGCTCATCACCCAGCGCCTAGCTCCGAAGAGGAGACTGCTGAGGCATGGCTTGAAGAGGTCATGAATACCAGTGTGGTCTACTGGAACATGCTCGATCACAGTGATCTGCGAACAAGGTAACAGAACAAATTAAACCTTGTACAGCACAGTAGCACAGTGAACCCCAATTCAAGTTGATCCCTATCGGTCATGTCATACAATACCTTGCAGCTGTTTGGCATTATGGGCTGAATAAGTAGTCCTGATGACATATTGCGGCACTTGATGAAGGTGCCTTCAGCTTCCTCCACGGAGATGTTAACGATGGCCGTGGCTCCATGTTGCAGCTTCTTGCAATAGCGGAAGAACGTGCACCTCCTCGCCGGTACAAGGGGCGATGGGAACACCGTCTCAACCTTCACCTGTTATTTTCAAATTGAGAGGGGGAACACAATTACGCCACAAATACTCAACTGAATGATGTATCGTATCTTCACATTCATTTTGTTTTTTGATGGTGATTTGCCAAAAATAAAAGAATCGTAACGGGCCGAACCATACATACCAGCTCCAAAGCCCCATCATAGTCCAATTGTAAACCTTGGTTGTTACGATTAGAAGGCCAATTGTAAACCTTGGTGGTTGTTACAGCAGACACGATTCCAGGGAAGAAAGTTCTATAGCTCTCCTGCAGAGTTATTTCACATTATTAGGATCAGATTTTCATGCATGTTGAAATATCATCGTCAACAAGGGTAAAAAATCGAATTAATAAGCACTCTATCAGGATTAACATGCCACTCACAGCATCCATGAGAAATTCCACGACATCTTTGGAGCCCAGCAAGACCACAGCGTTGGCACGAGTTGCCTCTATCTTAAGTCCCACGGCATTGCTTTGCCCAGGAAATGCCTGGAGATAAGCCCTCCAATTAAATGTTTCCAGTGAACCACCGGGAACAGGCAGCCACATAGGGCCACTGGAGTTGGCCAAAGTAACAAACTCATGCACTGCACTCCTGGCTATTTCGGCTAGCATTCGTGTGTCATCTTTCAGTACAAATACATTTTCAAACGAGAATTCAAGCTGGAAAGCACGGCCCGGTGCATGAGAATTCATTTGCAATTCAGAGTTCAGACGTGCAAGCTGCCAAACAAAACATGCAACATCAGTGGAACTCGAGATACATGTTTAGTTGCAGTTGCACATGAACAACTTTCACTCTGAAGAAATATAATCTGTAATATGATGCAAACAGGCAATCAAAGTAGTGCTAAATTTAATGTACCTCTTGTTGCATCCACTGATTTTGCAATTTCAACCTTGCAAACTCTTGAAATGCCTGGAGCTGTCTTGGTTCACCAGTGCAACTGGGACAGAAAATAGTCCCCGATACCTGCTTAAGCTTGTTGTGTTCGTCCTTAAGAATCTCGTTCTCCATTTTCAACCTGTAGTTCTCTTCTCTTTCACTTAGATGCTATTTTGTTTCATGAAAGAGTTGAAAGCATGGTTAGAAATCCCAAATGGTGTACGTCAGGGAAACTTAAGATGTCAGATACTATTTATAGAGTGAGGGATACTCCTGATTTCATTGATATAAGCAACAAATTATCTTGCTGAAAATATAAATCTATAAAACACAAGGCTAGTGAACGGTAGTGAAAATGGTTGAATGAATAAATCCTAACAATGGTTAGCACTAAGTAGGATTTATGATGCATAATAGTTTTCAGTGTATTATGATTGAAACCTACAATAGTATATATAGACCAAACCTTGATATGCATTCTTTTGTTCTGGAACCAAAATTTCACTTGATTCTCCGTAAGGCCCGTTGTCTCACTCAGCTCCTTCTTTTGAGTTTCACCAGGGTGTGCACACATGCTGAGGAAGCTGCTTGTTCAATAGCAATAAAGATAAGGGAAAATATGATAATAGTTGTAAACATGATATGAACCAAGAAATATGCATATGCATGTTGTTATAAACCACAGTGTGATTAGTAGCACTATTTGCATTTTCAATAAATATTAGAATATTTAGTCCTATTTTTATCTTTGCACAAAATCGGTGCAAAACTTATAAAAAAATCAAAGCATTTGTTTAGTTTGATTACATAAATTTTATCTTGTAGATTTGCCCTCAGCATTATTTCACAATGTTGAAGTGCATATAACTAGATACATAACAATCATATATTGTTACTGAACAATGAAGACTATGATGACGTCCAACCACTACAATAAAAATAATTGCATGAAAGAACTATCACCCGACATAATAAATTTACTGATGCACAATTAACTTCTAGTGATGATAATATTCAATATGAGCAATACCCCTCAAGTATTTGTGATTGCTGGCGTGTGTGTCTACGCAGACACTTCTTTGCATGGGAATCATCATGGCCTACATCTGTGCCCTCTTCATGAATGTTCTTGTTGATCAAAATGCTCGGGTCAACCTCATTGATTCTCAAGGCCCCAGCACCACTTGTTGCATGTAGTACTTTAGGCTGATTGCTTGAGCTCTTTCCATACATGTTGCTCTGGCAAAAGTAAAGATAATGTCAATTATAAGTTCTACCATTCCAAAAGTAATAAGCCAAAATGTTTAATCGGAAACATATAACTAATTTCCTATACTGTACTAAAACTTTGTTGCTTCTCTCTTCCTTTGTCTCAGTGTAGAGCAAAAAGATAAATAATGAAAATTGCCTATCCTGGCTCAAAGTAACTTCTTTTGTGGTGCATTCGGGGCAAGGCCTATGAGACTAACATGAAGACTGTCGAAGAGTCTGCGGTCGACACTTCCCCGGGTCTGCTCAGAGCAGCCCGCGGAGGTTCTTTTTCAGAGGGGCTAGTCTTCTCGGAGGGTCTCACGCGTTGGTCGAAGGAAGAAGATGATTGACAAATGATTTTTTACGTGGTTCGGGCCGCCGGAGCATAAAACCTTACGTCCACGGGAGTGCTTGGAGCACTAGTTTTCTTGAGTATCTCGTTGGGTGGCGAACTACCGAGACCCAAGTCCTAGGGGGAGTTAAGCAAAATGCCGAACCCCCTGTAACGTTGCCTACCCGAGCCTTTTATAATCCAAGGCTCGGGCGGCTTACAAGATGGGCCCCGGGGCCCGACAGGTGGCTCCGGGGTGATTTCCTACCAGCTACTATGTCTTGGCACTGGCTTCGAGGTCGTCGTACTGCCGCCCTGCCCATGCCACAGGCTAGGCGTAGTGGCTGATGATGGCAGGGGTGGCAGGGCAAGTCTTGTCGCAGCAGTCATCGGTCTATTGCTTCTGACACTGTGCGCCTGTCTTGACTGTGACGGGTCACAGTGCCTCCTGACAGGCGTGCGCCACGCCTCCGCGTCTTAGGAAGGCGCGACCTGTCTTGATTGTGACTGGTCACAGTGGCGCCTAGCAGGCGTGCCCCGCGCCTCCACGTCTTGGGTTTTGAATGCCTTGTACGGTAAAGGTATGGCGCGCCTTTACTCCTGCTGCCTACCACGCCAGGGCGGGCAGCGCTGCACGTGGCCACGTGGCAGGCCCGGAGCTATCCTTTGAGGAGGGGGGAGCTCCGACCCTACTGGACACGTGGCGCCTTCGGAGCTTGCCCCAACGGAGGGGGCGAGGTCCGGCCTTCTGAGCCACGTGGTAGGCCCGGAGCTATCCTCTAAGGAGAGGGGAGCTCCTACCCTACTGGACACGTGGCGCTTTCGAAGCTCGCCCCTACGGAGGGGGCGAGGTCTGGCCTTCTAAGCCACGTGGCAGGCTCGGAGCTATCCTCTAAGGAGAGGGGAGCTCCGGCCCCACTGGACGCGTGGTGCCTTCGGAGCTCGCCCTTGCGGAGGGGGCGAGGTCCGGCCTTCTGGGCCACATGGCAGGCCCGGAGCTATCCTCTGAGGAGAGGGGAGCTCCGGCCCTACTGAACACGTGGCGCCTTCAGAGCTCGCCCCTGCGGAGGGGGCGAGGTCCAGCCTTCTGGGTCACGTGGCAGGCCCGGAGCTATCCTCTGAGGAGAGGGGAGCTCCGGCCCTACTGGACACGTGGCGCCTTCGGAACTCGCCCCTGCGGAGGGGGCGAGGTCCTTAGGCGGTTTCACCCTGTGCGCGGGGGTACCCGGTATTGAGGGTACCGACAGTGGCCCCCAGGCCCATCTTGGGGGAGGTAACGATCCCGGGGTGGGGCCTTCCCCTTGTCTTCCCCGCACACTTTTTTGAGTGCTCCCTGTGTTTGTAGCGTCTTGCCCTCTTCGGAGCTCAGCCCCATGGAGGGGGTGAGGTCCGGCATCGGAGCTCGCCTTTTAGGAGAGGTTGAGGTCCGGCTTCGGTGTTCACCCGTGTGGAGGGGGTGAAGACCGGCATCAGAGGTCACCCCTGCTGAGGGGGAGAGGTCTGGCATTGGAGCTCAGGCCAGCGGAGGGCGTGAGTTCCGGAAGGTATCGGGGCTCGCCTCTGAAGAGAGGGCGAGGGCCAGCATTAGGGCTCGCTTCTGAGAAGAGGGCGAGGACTGGCATCGGAGCTCAGGCCTGAAAGTGCATCTAGGTAATCCCCGTGAGTTTTGGATGATTGATGACGACAATTAAGATACTAATGCATTCTACTGAGTATGAGCACAGGTGCTTAGCAAAAGGAATGGATGTGGAGTCTCTCAAGAAGCAAAAAGAAAAAGAAGAAGACTTGAAAGAGTAGAAAATAGAATTTTTCTATTAAGTTTCACATTGTCTAGTTGTATACATGACCTTCTCTTTTAGAGTGTTTGAGAATCATTAGAGAGCTCAAACTAAAGTTGGAAAGTTAGAATCGTGAGAGAAAGTAGTCATAGGTATGGCTGAAAAGGGAAGACCGGACTTGTTCGGACTACGGGCCGGACTAGTTCGTTCCAACCCAGATTACTCCGTTTTAGAACGGACAAAGAGTCTCTGAGTGAGTTCGGACTTGTCCGTTCTAGGCCGGACTAGTCCGTTGTCGTGTGAGTCTGAACCGTTATGAGACTAAGTCTCAGAGGGCCGGACTAGTCCGCTAAGCGGACTAATCCATTTGGGTCCGGAGAAGGAGTCTCTGAGTGACTTCGGACTAGTCTGCTCCATAGGCCGGACTAGTCCGGTCCCTTCAGACTAGTCCGGTTTAGGACAGAACAAAGGTTTCCGTGTGAGCTCGGACTAGTCCGGAGTTGGGAGGACTAGTCTGCAGTCCTAGATTAGAGAGTTTTTTCTAGACTAAGTCTGGTGAGGCCACACTAGTCCGCCCTTGGGGCCGGAGTGGTCCGCCCCTACCAGACTAGTCTGTTCTCATATGGAACAAAGGTTTCTGTGTGAGCTAAGACTAGTCCGGTGTTGGGAGGACTAGTCCGCAGTCCTAGATTAGAGAGTTTTTTCTGGACTTAGTTTGGTACGGCCAGACTAGTCCGCCCCTACTAGACTAGTCCGTTCTCATACGGAACAAAGGTTCGTGACTGAGATCGGACTAGTCCGCTCTTGGCCGGACTAGTCCGGGGTTTTATGACCGTTTTGAGTCCAACGGTCACTAGATTTTAGTTGGTAGCCTTGTGACGTGAGTGATCCCTCAAGAACGGACTAGTCCGGGGTTTGGACCGGACTAGTCCGGACTTTAGTTGGTAACGGCTAGATGTCGGGATTTCTATAAAAGGAGACCCCCCCCCCGGCTGAGAATTGCATGAACAACAAGCTAAGCGCTGAAAACTCATTCCTAGAGCTCTTCTAAGCCTCTTTCCTTACCTTCTAGACCCCTAAGATTGGATCTTTAGGAGTTTGTGGTTTTGTGAGAGGAAAGACGTGGTGATCGACGTTTGAGCTCTCGGTTTGACTCCCTTGCACTCTGATTGTTAATTTGAGTTCTTGATTGTTGTATTTTGATTCCTAGAACTGCTAGGTTGTTGAAGGGAGCTCCAAGTTGTGAGTAGCCCCTAAGAGCATTGTATTCACATTTGATTAATAGTGAAAGAGCCCGAGCTTGAACTTGGTGATTGCTCAGTGAGGGAAGGGTTGGAAAAGACCCGGTCCTTTGTGGACAACTCAACGAGGACGTAGATTCCTATGTGGAATCGAATCTCGGGATAAATCGTGTCTTTTGATTCCTTTACCTTCTCGCTCGCTCACTAGAATTATTTGTTAAGCTTTTGTGTTGTTAACACTTGTGAATTATTTCGCTGACCTACAATCTAATCTTTCACAACTTATTAGTGAGATTGTTTGACTACTATACATCTTACGCTTAAACAAACATAAAAGGAAAACCTAAACACAATTTTATACCTAGACCGGACTAGTCCACCCTCTGACCGGACTAGTCCGACCTTCTTCAAGTTTAATCCGTTGTTTGCAATAGTTCCAGGTTTTATTAGCCTATTCACCCCCCTCTAGGAAACTTTCAAGGCCAGAGGAGGGTGTGAGGTCCAGAAGGCATCGGGGCTCGCCTCTGAAGAGAGGACGAGGGCCGGCATCAGGGCTCGCCTATGATAAGAGGGCGAGGACTGGCATCGGAGCTCAGGTCAGCGGAGGGCGTGAGGTCCGTAGGTCATCGGAGCTCAGGCCAGCGGAGGGCGTGAGGTCCGGAGGTTATCGGAGCTCAGGCCAAAGGAGGGCGTGAGGCGTGAGGTCTGGTGGTTATCGAAGCTCAGGCCAGCGGAGGGCGTGAGGTCCGAAGGTCATTGGAGCTTAGGCCAGCGAAGGGCGTGAGGTCCGGAGGTCATCGGAGCTAAGGCCAGCGAAGGGCGTGAGGTCCGGAGGTCATCGGTGCTCAGGCCAGCGAAGGGCGTGAGGTCCGGCATCAGGGCTCGCCTTTGAGAAAAGGGCGAGGACTGGCATCGGAGCTCAGGCCAGCGGAGGGCGTGAGGTCCGGAAGGCATCGGGGCTCACCTCTGAAGAGAGGACGAGGGCCGGCATCAGGGCTCGCCTCTGAGAAGAGGGCGAGGACTGGCATCGGAGCTCAGGCCAGCGGAGGGCGTGAGGTCCGGAGATCATCGGAGCTCAGGCCAGCGGAGGGCGTGAGATCCGGAGGTCATCGGAGCTCAGGCCAGCGGAGGGCGTGAGATCCAGAGGTCATCGGAGCTTAGGCCAACGAAGGGCGTGAGGTCTGGAGGTCATCAGAGCTCAGACCAGCGGAGGGCGTGAGGTCCGAAGGTCATCGAAACTCAAGCCAGCGAAGGGCGTGAGGTCCGAAGGTCATCGAAGCTCAGGCCAACAAAGGGCATGAGGTCCGGAGGTCATCGGAGCTCAGGCCAGCGAAGGGCGTGAGGTCCGGCATCAGGGCTCGCTTATGAGAAAAGGGCGAGGTCCGGAGGTCATCGGAGCTCAGGCCAGCGAAGGGCGTGAGGTCCGGCATCAGGGCTCGCTTATGAGAAAAGGGCGAGGGCTGGCATCGGAGCTCAGGGCCAGCGAAGGGCGTGAGGTCTGGAGGTCATCGGAGCTCAGGCCTGCGAAGGGCGTGAGGTCCGGAGGTCATCGGAGCTCAGGCCAGCGAAGGGCGTGAGGTCCGACATCAGGGCTCGCCTCTGAGAAAAGGGCGAGGGCTGGCATCGGAGCTCAGGCCAGCGAAGGGCGTGAGGTCCGGCATCAAGGCTCGCCTCTGAGAAAAGGGCGAGGGCTAGCATCGGGGCTCAGGCCAGCGAAGGGCGTGAGGTACGGAGGTCATCAGAGCTCAGGCCAACGAAGGGCGTGAGGTCCGGAGGTCATCGGAGCTCAGGCCACTCAAGGGCGTGAGGTCCGGCTTCACGGCTCGCCTCTGAGAAAAGGGCGAGGGTTGGCATCGGAGCTCAGGCAGCGGAGGGCGTGAGGTCCAGCATCAGAGTTCACCCCTGCTGGAGGGGTGCGGTCTAGTACTGCCGACCACGTGTCAAGCCCGGGGCTAGCCTCCGAGGAGAGGGGAGGCCCCGCCCTGTTGGACACCTGACGCCTTCGGAGCTCACCCCGTGGAGGGGGTGAGGTCCGGCACTGCTCAGAGGTCCTCCTTTGTTTGTCTTTTAGTCTTATTTGGCTTACAGTCCTCGGCCAGTATACGAGGCTTGGGCAATCCAATGCACTCGGTCCTGGAGGTCCGGCTCCCGCCAGAGTCAGGGTGTAACCGTCTGGCCCCTAGTACTCAGACCGTAGCGCTGGGGAGGCATAGTGTGCATGCTTTGGGTGCAGGACACGACAAAGCAAGGCTCTTGGACCTCCCGCTCTGGCGTAGGTCTTTTCCTCGATGAGACCAACTGGCGTCACAGTACCCTAACTGGGGGAGGTCCGAGAGGCCCCCGGGCCTTTGGCAGGTACCTCAAGCATGATCACACTCTGCAGGATAGCAAATGTCAACTAGTTATGAGAGTGAGAAAAGAGGGTCGAGTGTACGATGTGCGTACACTGTCTAGAGTGCAGGGAGTTGATCATATAAATTAGTGTGTAATTCAAATAAACACCTAAGTAGTGTGGTAGGACTTACAAAGGTAGGGTCAGAGCGCATGCCTTGAGCTCGCATGCACGGACCCGCGGTGATAGCGCCGGAGCTCCCGTCGGTACCGTGCGATCCGGAGCGATTCTTGCCATCTTGCCTCGTCAGCGAGGTAGATGACCTCACGCAGGAGCTGGTACTGTGTGACTTCGTCATACGCTCGGACACGGGGGGACCCCCATGGTGATCTCCGAGGGAAGCATGGCTTCGGCCCCGCATACCATGTAAAAGGGTGATTCCCGTGACCCAACCCTGGGATGTCCGGCTGGCCCCTGACGTAGAGGAGCCGATATCCCCCGACGGTACTAGGTGCAGCATCTGCACCGGTTGTGTGGGTCTGCTCGGCATGGACCTGGCACGCCTAGCATCTCCTAACTGGCTTGACGGCATCCAAGAGGTTCTCGATCAGTAGAAGCCATGCTGGATGGTTCTACCAACCAGCATGTGGGATGGTGAGTGTTCCCAACACTCGCCTCCGTGGAGTACTGCGAGCTAGTCGCAGTCTTCCTCCTAGGTTATGCACCGCAATAGAATGTCGTGGTGCCACAGCAGTAAAGATACCAGCGCGTAGCACTTAGCCATCCGCACAATCCATTCAACGAATGCACGTTCATCAGGAAGGATGTCTTTCAAGAAGTCCCAGACCTCTGTGGTCTATGCATCGGAGCTACTTGAGCTTCTGGATCTTGGGTGTTGGGTAGCACGGAATCCCCAGTGGTGCATACGATCCTTTGATGGGCACATGGTTGCAGGGCCGCCGGGACCGCCAGCTTCGAGGTGCTGGTCTCGCCCCCTTCGCCCGGTTCGGCACTCCGGGCTGTGAGTCGCGGCAACGTCCATTCGAAGGCTCCTTGGGGCTCCGGGGATCCGGTGTAGGCCTTCGTTGATAGGTTGTTGGCGACGGTGTCGTCGACGCGTGGTACATGGCACAGGTCCAAGGTACCCGAACCGATCCCCCGTTGGCATGAGGAGCAACACGCCGTCGGAGTAGAACGTCCAGTGAGGCTCATTGGAGGCTGGTGCTCGGAGCTCCGATTCTCCACCATAACGGCCCCCTAGGTTGTTTGGTTGTGGCGTCCACCCGACCACGAAGTCAGTCGGTGCTTGGCTCTTGACTGCTTGACGTGGTTGGAAGTTCAGCTTCAACTCCGCCATCTTCGGACTGTCCTCCGGCTTCGGAGGCTAGTTGTGAGTGCCAGTGACGCCCTTCTGCTGCCCTGGCGCACTTGTCTACCAGGCTGAAGAGCTCCGAGACGTCTCGCACCTCCCTGGTTGCCAACTTCTCGAGCATCTTATTGTCCCTCACACCCTGTCGGAATGCGACCACCACTGATGCATTCGGGATGTGGGGGATGGTGTTTCGTACTTGGGAGAACCGCTAGATGAAGGAGCGCACTGATTCTCCCGGTTGTTGTTGTATTGCGAGGAGGTCCAGCTCCGTGCTGCGACGCGTGTAGGAGCAGCTGAAGTTCACAATGAACTATCGGCATAGCTCCCCCTAGGAGGTTATGGAACCCTGGGGCAGGTTCATGAACCATGACCGCGCCGGGATGGTCAAGGCGACGGGGAAGTAGTTGGCCATGACGGCATCATCCCCTCCCGCCGCTAGGATGGTAGTAGAGTAGACCTGCAGGAAATCCAGCGGGTTGACACTTCCGTCGTACTTCTCCGACAGGTGTGGCCGGAACCTGCGTGGCCACACCGTGAAGCGGAGGTGGGGCGCTAGGGCCGCACGCCCCGCTCCTGCTGCTGCAGACCCTGGTGCCGCGAACCCTTGGACGGCTGCTGGCACGGTGTACCTCGGCATGGGCATTGGTGCACCATATACCGGGGGCGCCGAATGCAGGACATATGGTTGCTGCATATGCTGCATGGTGTACGCCTGGGACAGAGGTCGCATGGCGAACGTCTGCGGCCCAGGCTGAGTCGAGGCATCCGACGTGTTGTAGTTGGCCTCTTGGATGCGACGCCTTTGCCGCCGTCGCTCGATGGTGACGCGAGCATCTTCTCCCGAGCGGCGTCGCTCCAGCTCTATCCTCAGGTCTGCCATTGAGTGCCTGGATGAACGGGAGCCTACCGTCTGCCTGTCAACCGCTAGTGTGCACGACAGGGACACAGCTAGTTGACCTGGGTGTTGTCCCCGCCGCAGCGGAGGGTTGACGGCAGCAGCGACGAGATAGTTGACGTCGCGGACCCACTGCTGAGCGGCCCCCTGGGGAGCGTCTACAGCAGGCGGATTGTCCAGGAGCGCTTCTGCTGCGGCTAGCGCACTTGCTTGGGTGGCACTCCGCGTCGCAACAGATCTTGAGGTTGATGGAGTTCGCCGGGAACGATGGCGTGAAGAGCTTGCCTCTGAAGGAAGCTTGGACATCTTCGTCGGCGTAGATCCACCGCGAGAGGAAAAAGCCCCCTACCTAGCGCGCCAAATGTCGAAGCGTCTGCGGTCGACAATTTCCCTGGGCCTGCTTAGGGCAACCCGGAGGTTATTTTTCAGAGGGGCTAGTCCTCTCGGAGGGTCTCGCGCGTTGGTCGAAGGAAGAAGATGATTGACACAAGGATTTTTACGTGGTTCGGGCCGCCGGAGCGTAAAACCCTACGTCCACGGGGGTGCTTGGAGCACTAGTTTCCTTGAGTATCTGGTTCGGTGGCGAACTACCGAGACCCAACTCCTAGGGGGAGTTGAGCAAAATACCGAACCCCCTGTAAGGTTGCCTACCTGAGCCTTTTATAATCCAAGGCTCGGGCGGCTTACAAGGTGGGCCTTGGGGCTCGACAGGTGGCCTCGGGGTGATTTCCTACCAGCTACTATGTCTTGGCGCTGGCTTTGAGGTCGTCGTCCTGCCGCCCTGCCCATGCCGCAGGTTAGGCGTAGTGGCTGATGATGGCAGGGGCGGCAAGACATGTCTTATCGCAGCACTCATCGGTCTACTGCTTCTGACACTGTGCGCCTGTCTTGACTGTGACGGGTCACAGTGCCTCCTGACGGGTGTGCGCCGCGCCTCCACGTCTTGGGAAGGCGTGACCTGTCTTGACTATGACTGGTCACAGTGGCGCCTGGCAGGCGTGCCATGTGCCTCCACGTATTGGGAAGGTACGGGTCTTGAATGACTTGTACGGTAAAGGCATGGCGCGCCTTTACTCCTGTTGCCTACCGTGCCAGGGCAGGCAGTGCTCCACGTGGCCACGTGGCAGGCCCGGAGCTATCCTTTGAGGAGGGGGAGCTCCGGCCCTACTGGACACGTGGCACCTTCGGAGCTCGCCCCTGCGGAGGGGGCGAGGTTCGGCCTTCTGGGCCACATGGCAGGCCCGGAGCTATCCTCTAAGGAGAGGGGAGCTCCGACCCTTCTGGACACGTGGCGCCTTCGGAGCTCGCCTCTACGGAGGGGACGAGGTCCGACCTTCTGGGTCACATGGCAGGCCCAGAGCTATCCTCTGAGGAGAGGGGAGCTCCGGCCCTACTGAACATGTGGCGCCTTCGGAGCTCGCCCCTACGAAGGGGGCGAGGTCCGACCTTCTGGGTCACGTGGCAGGCCCGGAGCTATCCTCTGAGGAGAGGGGAGCTCCGGCCCTAGTGGGCACGTGGCGCCTTCGGAGCTCGCCCCTGCGGAGGGGCGAGGTCCTTAGGCGGTTTCACCCTGTGCGCGGGGGTACCCGATATTGAGGGTACCGACAAAGACCTATCCCACACTTGCTATAATTGCATTCAGTGACATGTATGTAATATTTCATATGTTTACACATGCATGGGTTATTTAGTATTGCATAGTACTTTAGCATATAACTAGTCTTATATTTAACTTTTTTGACATATGTATTGTTGAAACAATAGCGTTTCTATGGTGATGATTCTCATGCCCGTGCAATATATATATGATTAGGATCTATAAAGAGTATGACTTCTTGGGACTGCAATAAAATATAAATAAAATATAGCACTGTACTCTAAATAAATATGGTTGACTAGTTTGATGTCAACTGACAAATTCACTTTCTACCTTAAAAGTGGGCACAACTGCATAAATAACTATTTAGATATCATAAAGATTTAGATGTGATTCAATACAATAACAATAGGATACTATGGAGATATATGAAAGAAGAATAGCTTGGAAATATGCAAAAAATTACTCCAAGAGAAAAGGTTCATTACAACTCTTCTATAAATACATAAATATTTTAGAAAAACACCAGAGAAACTTTTGATTTAGTATTCAACTAGTTATAAAAAGTAGATAGTTTAGAGATCTAGAATAGAATTATATAGTTGAGCGGTTAGCTAAATGAGAACGAGAAGGATTCACAATAATTATTAAATCCTATACCGCTTAAAGACATAAAGGAAAAAAATATTTTTTTAGTAATAATGAAACAATTATTGTAGAACTTTAATAAAACAAGATAAAGTGAGTTAAAAAGGAACTCAAAGAGAACAAAGAGGCCAAAATAAACAAATCCTTATCAAAATGTGGTTTTGATCCATGAGAATGTTATGCCTGTAGGAGACTAACGTAAGCGACGGCGCATCCAACGGCCCGAAAGAGGGGTCCCAAGCCTCCCCCCCCCCCCCCCCGCCCCCCCCCCCCCCCCGCCCCCGGCCACCCCACCCCCCTCGCACGGCGACCTGATGGCCATGTCTCCTTGTAGCCCCCCTTGATTTTCCTGCCCCACCTACTAGTCATGTCTCCTTATAGCCCCCCTTGATCTCCCCGCCCCACCTACTGGCTGTGTCTCCTTGTAGCCCCCCTTGATCTCCCCGCCCCACCTACCGGCTATGTCTCCATGTAGCCCCCCTTGATCTCACAGCCCCCCTCCCCCGCCTCTTTTTAGAAGAGAAGAAGATAAATAAAAGGAAGATGAGTTGGAGAAGGAAGATAAAGTGAAGAACGAGGAAAAAGAGGAAGACGACCATCTCTCCTTGATCTACTGGCTAGATCCGCCGCTAAATATAATAAAAAATATGCTTATGTATGTTCATCTTTTGATGAAATCTTCACTATGAGGGAAAATATTTAGATTTCAAACAACAATCGAAAAAGGTTGCATAGGAACATCAACTTAAGGTAGTCTTATGTAAGGAAGTACCGGTTTTGATGAAGAGCCCTTGCCAATAGCACCACGAGATTCCATGAAGGATGGGTCACCTCTAACAATCTGATCTACTCTTGACTTCGGATTCAAATGTGTAGCGTTGTGTGTCTTTTCTCTTGCCGTCCTACCTGCCCCCTTTTAAAGGCGTGAAGGGTGTTGCTATATATGTACACGTCATTAGTTGATTGACCCTCACCAGATGTGAGAGGAACGGGGTAAAAAGATGAGATATTTTTACCTCCTTTTGTCCTCATGCTTATTTTAAGAGGTTCATAAGTGGTAATGCACAAAGATATACTGAATGTGATTAATTAATTATAACTCAACATACTTATGTGTCATGTAGTGTAACATTTACTAAGGAAGATTATGGTGGTGTCATGTAGTGTAAAATCTTGAGTACAGCTGCAAATGTGTTGCATATTCCTCACACAGGTTGCCAGCTTGACTATTACTGTAATGCAACAAATATGTGGCTAACAAGACCAAAGACTAATAATGTAAAATTGGCAAAAATTAAAATAAAAATCTAGGAAAATCATAATACCACTAAAAAATCTTATATGGATCTCAGCAAATGTTAAAGAAACAAAATTGTCCATGATTCATTTCTTAACCATTTCACTATTTTTGGTATATGCTATAAATGTTTTCTGACTAGTTCAATAGTTTCTTAAGGAAAATACACAATCAGCATAAATAAGAATACATGCGTGACTGTAAGAAAATCATTATATGTAAATGATACCTATGGACTTTAGTACTTTTAAGTTTTCAGAGTTTGGTAAAAACTAGACTATGAAATATTGGTGAAACTAGACAGCGGCTAAGAAAATGCATTCATTTTTTCTATTGGTTTAAAGTTTCTTACTATTTACCAAATGTGCATACAGGGTGAACCAAATATATAGTAATTGTGTTGATACAATCCAACCCATTTCATGTTGAACATGCTAAATTTGACTTGTGGTTGCTTTGTTAATCTGTTATGGATACCGAATAGATGATTCCAGAGTTGGGCTAGCCTGCTAAAGAATTTTATTTTTCATATGCATTGGTGTATTTAGGTTATTGTATTAGTTGGACTGTGTCGCTAAAGCTAGGGGATGTTCTATCCTTCCTTCCAAAGACCGCCAAAAGAAGCCCCGTACTATATAAATCACCTACATCAATTCATTATGCCTAAGGGATACGTTAGAATGAATTGACGTAAGCCAAGGACAATATGGATAAGTCGTTTAAAACAAACTTGACTCAAATCAATCGGTACACGAAGGTGTGTGACATCCATCCGCTGATCCACGTTCCCGCGCACGACCATTTCGAGCAAAACGTAATGATCAGACGAGTACGTAGAACAGCACCCCGATGGCCAGCGCAGCCGTGCCAGCAGCACCTGCCACCTCGGGGGCCGCGGCATTCGGCTGCGGGTTAGCCGCGGGCGAGATCTCGATGCCAAAAGGCGGCGGCGGGAACGGGCTGTCGTTGGCCGACGGCGCCGGCCCCATTGTCGGCTCCATTTTGCTGCCGTCCGTCGAGCGCTCTGCCATGACCACGACGATCAGCTTCTCGTTGCGGTTGCAGTTGTCCTTGTTGCCACTGATGAAGTAGTACGGGCCGGAACGTGTGAAGGTGAACACGGTGTTGCCGTCAGAGAACGTGTCGATCGGCGAGGCCGTGTCGCAGGCGTCGTAGGACCTCTTGTTCACTAGAACCACGGAGTCGTTGCCGGCTTCGTAAGTGAAAGCTGCGTGCGCATGCATGTAGTAAAAAGTAAAAACATTAATCCACAGAGGCTAATCAAGCGGTAATCTGGGGACGGTGACACGGATGGCCATATGGCGTCATCATGCCACTAAAACGGCACGACCCCAGAAAAAAAAAAAGGCAGAGGAGGGTGCAGCCGAGGCGAACGTCATTCCAAACTCAATCCTGGAAAGATTCATGCACCCACCCCGCCCTGATCCTGATTTCAAAGGTGCAGTTGGGAGGCGGAGATAGAACTACTACAAATTCAGCAACATCTAGTGTCTAAGATAATGGATGGAAATCGTATCGGAAGCCAAGGTTTCCGCATCCCCGGCCGGAGTCCAACGTGAGGGTTGCCCCGCAACTGGACGGCATCATGCAGCCCCGCTGCATGTACAGGCGTCCGTGCATGGCAACCAGTGCAGATACAGATGTATCATTCAACTCAATAAATGGCATGCACAATGGAGGCACCATGGCAACTGGCCAGCCCATTGCCAGAACAAGGAATGCCAGCCAGCGTATCCGATCGCAACGAAAGAGAAGGAACGGGTGCAGCGCATCCTACCAGCTTGTTGTGTGACCCTTTGTATAACCACTCATTCAATGCACTGGGTAATAAGCAGTGCATTGATGTGCTGCACGGAGACAAAAAAAACGTAACAAAGCAGTAGCTGTCCGAGAGACAACTGGATACCCACCCGTTCATTCTTGGCGTGGATAGACAGTGCATTGATGTAGTAAAGCGCATTGATGTAGTACATGTACAGTGCATTGATGTAGTACATGTACAGTGCATTGATGTAGTACATGTACAATGCATTGATGTAGTGCTGCGAACCCAAACAAAAAGACCTAACAAGGCAGCAGCAGCAGCAGTCCTCCCTGGCACTCACCGATTGCGTCACCGACACGGAACCGGTTGCGCTGCGCCCAGGCGTTGTAGGCGCCGGGCCCGGACCCGGACGCGGCCTCGGCGGGCACGCGCCACTCGCCCGTGCCGCCCGCCTTGAACACGAACCTGGACGCCGTGGACACCGACAGCGCCGCCACCAGGCACGCGAGGAACAGGCCGCGCGCCATCGAGTCGAGCCGGACGCGTACGAGCAAAAAAAAAGAAGCCCGAAAAAACTGCGCACCTTGGCCTTTCAAAAAAAAAGGCTGCGCACCGACGCTGCTAGCGCGGGCAAGGTGGGTGGCTAGCTCGCTGCAGGACGCACCGGACGTTTGAGGTCGAGACACGGTTATAAACGGGAAGGAAGTTGTCACGCCACGCACGGTTCGTTCCGTAGAAGCCAGGGGACGTGAGTGCTGGGAAGAGGAACATTTCCGGGGGCGCCTTATGCCCCGTGTACACGTGCCACCGTTCATGGTCTTCAGTTTTTCGTTTCGTAATGTTGCTGGCGTGAGAGCTTTTGGTTTTGGAAGCTATACTTTGCTTCCGACGCCCTGAGGAATATTCATGCCTTACGAGCTACAATACTATGCTAATACTCAGTTCGTGGGACTTGAAAAAACGTTTGAAATCTGGGTCTCCGCCGCCCGCCGGGCAAGACGAATGGGCCAAGTAGTGGATTCGTGTGTAAGTATCAATGGGCCTACGAGTGACAGCCCAACTAAATCGATTCCTTCTTCCGATGATTGAATTTCTACACAATCATCAAGAGCCCACGCTTGTTGTATAACTAGTCATCTACATCCATACATTAAAATATAAAGTCCTATCACTTCAGGAGACCTCAGCTGAATTCAACAATTTCCCTGTCAATTCACTTAGAGAAATACATGATTTTTTCCAACTAATCCACAAACAGCATTCCACTGAACGGATATTCGCGGCTAGTATTCCATTTGCACAACCTTGTACTCCTCGTTTCATTGCAAGTTTATTTTTGAAGTTGATCAAAGTTCTAATTTTGGTCAAGTTTATAGGAAAATAGTAACATCTACAACATAAAATAAATCTGTTATATAAATATAAATTATGATGAATCTAATGGTACTAATATAGTGATATAAGAATTAATACTTTTTATATAAACTTAATCAAAGTAAAATTAGTTTGATTTTTACCAACTCTAAAATAAACTTCCGGACTAGATTCGGACCCAAATCGTATAACATTGTTTACTGGTTGCATTTACCTCACAAACATGCCTCGTTCATGATCCCCCGACCAAATCTCATCAGGTTCCGCTATAGGTGGCCAATGGGCCGTGTCAGGCCGGACCGGGCCAAGCCCCGTCGGGCTTGCGCCTTTCAAGCATCGGCCCGACACAACACGAAAGACGCGGCCCGGGTCGGTCCGACGGGCCCGTGCCTCGGCCCATACATGGTCCGGGCTACTTTTACATGGGTTGTGTCATGCCGGGTCTGAGTCGGGCCGATAGTCCCGGGCCGGTCCGAGCACGCCGGTATATTAACACCTAATTGCAATATGAAAACAATTAGATTAGGGAAAAGTGATTAGTTCAATAACAGCCTGTCAAGGAGGATACATATATAGGGGGACACAGCTTAAGGGCTAAGTAACCCTAATACAAAAGACTAAAATGCCCCCTAATACACGTACAGTCCAACACCCCCCCCCCCCCGCAGTCCCAACATCTAGCCACGGCAGATGTTGAGACTGGACCGAAACTCGGTGAACACCGTCGAAGGGAGTCCCTTGGTGAAGATGTCGACGAACTGCGACGACGTCGGGACGTGCAGGACTCGCACCTCCCCGAGAGCCACCCGTTCACGAACGAAGTGAAGGTCGATCTCCACGTGCTTCATGCGCTGATGATGTACCGGGTTGGTGGAGAGGTAGACGGCGCTGACGTTGTCGCACTAGACCATCGTACTTCGGGCGAGGGGGGAGTGTAGCTCCTGAAGCAGCTGCTGAAGCCAGGAGGACTCGGCCACGCCGTTGGCCACGTCGCGGTAATCCGCCTCGGCACTCGAGCGGGACACCACGTGCTGCCTCTTCGAGGACCAGGAGATGAGGTTGCCGCCCAGGAAGACGGCGTAGCTGGAGGTGGACCGCCGGGTGTCCGGGCAACCCGCCCAGTCAGCGTCGGTACAGACAACCAGCTCGGAGGCAGAGTCGCGCCGCAGAAGGAGTTCGTAGTCGTGGGTACCACGCAGGTACCGAAGGATCCGCTTCACTGCTGTGAGATGCGGCTCCCGCGGATCATGCATGTGGAGACACACCTGCTGAACCGCGTAGGAGATGTTCGGCCTGGTGAAGGTGAGGTACCGCAGTGCACCTGCAAGACTCCTGTAAGTGGTGGGGTTGGCGACCGGGGCGCCGTCGGACGAAGACACCTTCGCCTGGGTGTCCAGGGGAGTGGAGCACGGCTTGCAATCAGCCATGCCCGCTCGCTCGAGAATATCCAGGCAGTACTGACGCTGGTGGAGGAAAAGAGCACCAGGGTGTTGCTCGACCGCAACGCCCAGGAAGTGGTGGAGCTGGCCGAGATCCTTCATTGTGAACTCGCGCTGCTGGGCGGAGATCGTGCGCTGAAGAAGAGCCGGGCTGGACGCCGTAAGGACAATATTGTCCACGTACAGAAGGAGGTAGACAGTGTCACCCTCACGCCTGTAGACGAAGAGCAAAGTGTCCGACTTGGCCTCGACGAAGCCGAGCGAGGCCAAGAAGGAGGCGAACCGGGTGTACCAAGCCCGAGGCGCATGCTTCAGCCCATACAGGGACTTGTTCAGCCGGCAGACCATGTCTGGCCGGGCTGAATCAACGAACCCTGTCGGCTGACTGCAGTACACCGTCTCCGTCAACGTCCCGTGGAGGAAGGCGTTCTTGACGTCCAGCTGGTGGACAGGCCAAGAACGCGATAGAGCCAGCGACAGAACGGTGCAAACCGTCGCCGGTTTCACCACCGGCCTGAAAGTCTCATCGTAGTCGACGCCGGGACGCTGCGTGAAACCGCGAAGCATCCACCGTGCCTTGTACCTCTCCAGAGACCCATCCGCCTTCCTCTTATGCGTAAACACCCACTTGCCCGTGACAACATTGCCACGACCAGGACGGGGAACCAGGTCCCAGGTCCGGATGGCAAGCAGGGCCGCATACTCTTCTTCCATAGCCCGACGCCAATGAGGATCGGCGAGGGCGCTATGGACAGAAGAGGGGATAGGCGAGATGGGTGACGAGGCAGGCTCCGGTGGGGTCGAGGACGAGAGAACGACCCCGGAGAAGCGCTCCACAGGACAAAGGACGCCGGCGGCCCGTCGAGTCACCATCGGGTGAACGTGACGAGGGTCCCGGTGAAGCAGCGGAGGGTGATACGAGATCCTCAGGACGCGAAGAGGACGATCCACCATCCCGCGCTCGTCGCTGATAGACAAGAGCGGGGTCGGCGTACCGCGCTGCAGGAGCCGCGCGTGGTGCAGTAGTCGAAGTCGGGGACGCCGAGGCCGCGCTCGGCGCAACAGGCATCGGTAGGGACGCCGGAGCTACGCTCGGCGCAGCAGGTGTCGAAGGGGACGTTGGGGCCGCGCGTGGCGCAGCAGGTGTCGTCGGGGACGTCGGGGCCGCGCGTGGCGCAGCGGGCGACGCCGGGGACACTGGGGTCGCGCGTGGCGCAGCTGGCGGCGTCAGGGACGCCGGTGCCGCGTGTGGCGTAGCAAGTGGTGTCAGGGACACCGGGCCCACGTGTGGTGCAGCAAGTGGCGTTAGGGACGCCGGGGCCACGCGTGGCGCAACAGGTGGCGTCAGGGACGTCGGTGTCACGTAAGATACAACAGGTGGCGTGGAAGACGCCGAAGCTGCGCGTGGCGCAGCGGGAGGATAACCTGCAAGAGGTAAAAGACAAGGTCGCGGTACATGAGTGGCCTCGGGGTCAGTGGAGAAGAGGGAATCCAACTCAGCGACAGAGTCAGAAGACGGGGTGGAAAAAGGAAAGGAAGACTCGTCGAAGACGACGTGTCGGGAGATCAAGATACGACGGGTGGTAGGGTCAAGGCACCGGTACCCCTTTTGGTCAGGGGAGTACCCAAGGAAAACACACCGAGTCGAGCGAGCGCAAGCTTAAGGGAAGCTGTGGCGGAGAGGTTAGGGTAGCAAGTGCACCCGAACACTCGAAGGTGGTCGTAGAGAGGAGGGGTGCCGAACAAAGCGAAGTGAGGGGTGGGAGCACTAATTGCCTTAGTAGGAAGGCGATTAATGAGGTAGGTGGCGGTGTGAAGCGCCTCCGCCCAGTAACGAGCAGGGATTGAAGCCTGAAACATAAGAGAGCGCATGACATCGTTGGTGGTTTGAATCATGCGCTCAGCCTTGCCGTTCTTGGGGAAGTGTACGGGAAAGACATGCGCAACTGAACACCGCGAGAAAGCAGAAAGTCACGGAACGCAGAGTTGTCAAACTCGCTCCCGTTATCGCACTAGACCGCACGGATCGTGCGCCCAAACTGGGTGGACACCCAAGCGAAGAAGTGAGAAAGAGTGTCGGACGTATCAGACTTCTGTTGCAAGGGAAAAGTCCATGAATAGTGCAAAAAATCATCAACGACCACCAAGTAATACTTATATCCAGAAACACTGAGAACAGGTGAAGTCCAAAGATCACAGTGAATCAAATCAAAGATGCGCTCGACACGAGTGACAGAATGCGGAAAAGGAAGTCGAACGTGGCGACCCAACTGACAAGCATGGCAAAGAGAGTCATGAGTACCTCCAGTACACGAAATCACTGAACTACCAGACAACTTTGACATAGCATCAGCACCAGGGTGGCCAAGCCGACGATGCCAAATGGTCGAAGAAGCTGTCGTAGTCAGGGCAAGAGGCGGATGGGTCTCTGGAGAGGTACAAGGCACGGTGGGTGCTTCGTGTTCCCCATCGGCGGTTGCATCGCGTGGAACACCAGCATCGGGCGGCGCGCCGACGGCGACCAGGGCGCCGAGGGGGCGCAGAGACCGACGGTGGCGGCGCTGCCTCTCCTGCCGGACAGAGGCGCGACGGCGGTGGCCAGAGGAGAGGGGGTCGGCAAGGGCGCGGCCAGGGCAGAGCCAAGTCAGGGACGGCGGCAGATCTGGTCAGCACGGCGACCAGAGAGGAAGAAGGCAGCGCACCGTGGAGGGAAGAAGGGAGACGTGGCTGCCCAAGAGGGGGGAGGTGAGCCGATGGTGGCTCGCCGACCGGCGGTGGCGCGCCAGCCATGGGAAGCGGGAGATCCCGCACGAGTAGGCAGCGCTCGCGCTCACGCGTGGGCGCGAAGCGTGCGGAGGGGCCCCGCCGAGGCGTTGTCTGAAGCGTGCGGAGGGGCGTGCGAGAAGGAGGGGGGCGGCCTGGCGGCGCGGCGGCGGCACGCGAGAAGGAGGGGGGCGCGGCCTGTCGGCGGCGCGCGAGAAGGAGGGGGGAACGTGGCCTAGCGGCGCGGCGGCGGCGCGCGAGAAGGAGGGGGGAACGCGGCCAGGCGGCGCGCGAGAAGGAGGGTGTGGGCGCGGCCTGGCGGCGGCGCGCGAGAAGGAGGGGGGCGGCATGGCGGCGCGGCGGCGGCGCGCGAGAAGGAGGGGGGCGCGGCAGCCAGGCGGCGGGCGGCGCACGTCGAGGGCGGCGCGGCAGGCGGGAGAGAGAAGGGCAGAGAGAGAGAGGCAATCTGATACCAAATTAGATTAGGGAAAAGTGATTACTTCAATAACAGCCTGTCAAGGAGGATACATATATAGGGGGACACAGCTTAAGGGCTAAGCAACCCTAATACAAAGGACTAAAATACCCCTAATACACGTACAGTCCAACAAAACACAATAAATATTAATATTAAAACAACATAATTCACATTACAAATTACACCATCAAACTATAAAAAAGTGCTAAATAGTGTTAGAAATTTTGAAAATGTCTATCTCATTAAACATTTAGGTAAATCTTATAAAAGTTGGACGGGTCGAGCTAGGCTAGCCACCATGGCCTACACCGGGCCACACGTTGAGCCGACCAGGCCGGGCCAGTACGATGGGCCTATGCCTCAGCCTAGGCACAGCCCGTGACGGGCTCTGGGCCTGCCCGGACCCGCTCCCCTCCGTATCTGACCGTGATCGTGCCGGGCCGATTTTACCAGCCTCGGGCTGATCCGTTTAGCTAGGCCTACTTGACTAGATATATGTTCGGCAGATCGGCGTGCGCATTTCTCCCGTACACAGGGACCAAAGCCTTATAAACAATTCACTGGGTGTGCCGTGTGCCAGAGGGATCGTGCTCGTGCCCAAGTCAAGTCGTCTCCTGAGATCACGCCACGCAACGCAAATTCTTAGTCTCCGCGCGTGTTAGCACGGCCGTCTTCCCCGTTGCCGGCGTGCGGTTCTTGATTTCTTCACTCTATTTCGTCGCGCCCCGGTCTGTGAGCTCACAGGAGACCTACCTGTTTGTCCGTTTCGTGCAGCCTTCTCCACCGAAAATCCAACCTATTAGACAGTCTCTTCCGAGCTCCTTAGAATCCCCACCTGATGCCGCCCACCGTTTGCAGCTTGGTGGATTCCTTCGCGCTGATGATCCTATGCGCATCCACTAGCTCTTGGAATTAGCAAATAGTATCAGTTGTCCCACATCAGTTCGTCCTCTATCAGCCCTCAGATGCTCCAGTTCTCGCCCGTTTTTTAGAGATTAGATCTTTCGTGGCGGAGATCGGGGGTTTGTGCTCGTGGGGATGGAGTTCGTGGCGTCCATCGTGGACACGGTGTTCCGGCCACTCAAGGACTACTTCGCGCGGACCTTCGGCTACGTCATGTCCTGCGGCGAGTACATCGACGCGCTGGGCCAGGAGATGAACGAGCTCAAGAGCAGGCGTGACGACGTCAAGCGCATGGTGGACGCCGCCGAGCGCCAGGGCATGGAGCCCACCAGCCAGGTCAAGTGGTGGCTCGAGTACGTCGCCGCGCGGATCGTCGACGAGTACCAGGCGCGCCTGCAGCTCCCGCCGGACCAGGCCCCCGGCGTCAAGGCCACCTACCACCTCAGCAAGAAGGCCGACGAGACGCTCACCGAGGCCACCAGCCTCAAGGAGAAGGGCGACTTCCACAAGGTCGCCGACGAGCTCGTGCAGGTCCGCTTCGAGGAGATGCCCAGCGCGCCCGTCGTCGGCAGGGACGCGCTGCTCCAGGAGCTCTACGCGTGCGTCCGCGACGGCGACGTGGGCATTGTCGGCATCTACGGCATGGCCGGGGTCGGCAAGACCGCGCTGCTCAACAAGTTCAAGAACGAGTTCCTCATCAACTCCCATGACATCAATGTTGCCATCTACATCGAAGTCGGCAAGGAGTACAACCTTGACAACATTCAGAGGATCATCGGCGACCGGCTCGGCGTATCGTGGGAGAACAGGACTCCCAAGGAGCGCGCCGGGGTTCTCTACAGGGTTCTCAGCAAGATGAATTTCGTCCTGCTGCTGGACGATGTCTGGGAGCCACTCAATTTTCGGATGCTCGGCATCCCGGTGCCAAAGCAGAATTCCATGAGCAAGATCGTCTTGACGACGAGGATTGAAGACGTGTGCGACCGCATGGACGTCCGCCGAAAGCTCAAGATGGAGTGCCTGCCATGGGGACCGGCGTGGGAGCTCTTCCGTGACAAGGTTGGCGAGCACCTCATGAGTGCTACCCCGGAGATTCTGCAGCAGGCGCAGGCGCTGGCTATGAAGTGCGGGGGGCTGCCCCTCGCGCTCATCACTGTTGGCCGGGCGATGGCCAGCAAGCGCACCGCGAAAGAGTGGAAGCACGCCATCACTGTGCTAAAGATTGCCCCGTGGCAGCTTCTTGGCATGGAGATGGACGTCCTTGTGCCTCTCAAGAACAGTTACGATAACTTGCCCAGTGACAAGCTAAGGCTCTGCCTGCTGTATTGCTCTCTGTTCCCACAGGAATTCTCCATTTCCAAGGATTGGATCATTGGCTACTGCATTGGTGAAGGTTTCATAGATGACTTGTATACTGAGATGGATGAGATATACAACAAGGGGCATGATCTTCTTGGTGATCTCAAGATCGCTTCTTTGCTGGAGAAAGGTGATGATGAGGATCATATCAAAATGCATCCCATGGTCCGTGCCATGGCCCTATGGATAGCGTCAGAGCTTGGCGCGAAAGAGACCAAATGGCTCGTCCGTGCTGGAGTCATGCTGAAGGAGGCACCAGGTGCAGAGAAATGGTGTGATGCTGAGCGGATTTCCTTCATGCGGAACAACATTCTTGAGCTGTACGAGAAGCCTAATTGCCCTTCGCTGAAGACCTTGATGCTCCAAGGTAACCCTGCATTGGACAAGATATGTGACGGCTTCTTCCAATACATGCCATCTCTTAGAGTTTTGGATCTGTCCCATACATCTATAAGTGAATTACCTTCAGGGTTCAGTTCCTTGGTTGAGTTGCAGTACCTGGATCTGTACAACACAAACATCAGGTCACTGCCAAGGGAGCTCAGATCACTGGTGACTCTGCGATTCCTGCTTCTCTCTCATATGCCACTGGAGTCGATCCCAGGTAGCGTTATATGCAGTCTCACGAGGCTGCAAGTCTTGTACATGGATCTCAGCTATGGAGATTGGAAGGTTGGTGAAAGTGGAAATGGTGTCGATTTTCAGGAGCTTGAGAGCCTGCGTAGGCTCAAGGCGCTAGACATCACTCTATAGTCACTCGAGGCCCTGGAGCGGTTGTCAATGTCTTTTCGCCTTGCAGGTTCCACAAGATACATACTGATAAAGACATGCTCCAGCCTAACAAAGATTGAGCTTCCTGGAAGCAACCTCTGGAAGAACATGACCGGACTGAAGAGAGTGTGGATTGCGAGCTGCAGCAACTTAGCGGAGGTGATCATTGATGGTGGCCAAGAAACAGTTCGGGGCAATGCTCTCCCCCATGCTGTAACAATCGAAATTATACAAAAGCATGCGCCAAACCCCTTCCCCTCTCCTCCCCCACTGCCACCAGGGCCCAGCCGTCAGTTCTTTCCCCTCCAAAACCGCCGCCGACTCCTCTCTCTCTTCCCCTCAAAGTCTATTATCGCATGTGACCAAAAACGGCTTCGGCCACGTGCAAACACCGCGCCCCTGTGGCAACCGTCGCGCCCCACACCGCCGCCTCTTCATCCTCTATATAGGCAGCCCGACCCCGGCCGAAATCACCCACACAAACCGCCCAATTCGTCTCGGTAGGCAAAACCGCCCCTTTCCAAAATTCTTTGAAATTCTCTCGGATCAATTGGTTCTAATCCTCCCTACACCCTCACAAGGCCTCCAGAAGGAAATCCCGACAAGAATCATCGAAGGTCTACGCTTGGGAAGCGCTGCCGACGAAGATCGCCGGAGATCGCCACTGCTCGCCGTCGACAGCCCTCTCCGGCCAGTTCTGGTCTCCAAAAACCTCTTAGGTGAGTCTCCCATCGCGTTCTCTACGTTTTGGTGTAAAGAGCGCAAGAAACGGTGAAGAATCGGCGAGAACCGAGAGTTCCGGCGAGATCGTCGCCGCTCGCCGGCGCGCGCAGCCGTCGGCCGCGAAGAAGAAGGGGGTGAGGTGACGTGACCGCTTCTAAGCTCTCGGATCCGAAGTGAACGGTTAGAATTAAAAGAACCGATACCGGTTCGATTCTTTTAATCTGGGCCGTTGATCTCATATCCAACGGCCCACATTTAAAATAGGCCGTAACCATTGGAAATTTCACAGAGTGACCCCTGGAGATTTAAATAACTAGGAAATAGCCCCTGTGATTTACATAATCAACCCTAGACTTATAGAAAATTGGAAATTCACTGTGAAATAGCCAATTAGCCCCTGTGTATTTTAGAAATTGGTAAAACAATTATGTAAATTCAATTTGAACCCCAGAAATTTTGAAATTATTAGAAATTAGCCCAAACCAGTTTAAAAGTTTGTTTTTAATTCTAAAATCAAAATAGGCTAAATGACCTCTGAAAAATGTGGGAAATTTATTAACAGCACTGTTAAAACATTTTGAACCGAAAAACAAATTCTGAAGTTAAAAATAATAACTTTCAGAGACTGAAAATATTTATTTGGTATTAAATTATTTCTGAAAATCAAAATAAAAATCACATATATTCCAGAAAAATTGTAGAAATTTATTGAAAGGCATAAAATTATTCTGTTATCATATTTGTGTACATGTATAATTTCTGTAGCACAGAATAATTACTTAAAAGGCTGAAAATACATTTTTAAGTGTTAAATAAATGCTTAAATATAGATAAAAATATTATATAATGAAAGACAATTATGGAAACTGTTCCAAATATATATATAGTTTCTGAAATGTAGAAGATAGTAATATGGATTCTGATAGTAATATGGATTCTGAAAATGATTATAGTAATGATTTAAATGATTTTTAGAATTTAATCAATTATGAAAATTTACATATATGCACATAAGATTCTAGAAATTAGTAATATCACTATAAAATTAGAAAAATGAGTGTTTGGCTATAACAAAAGTAAAATAGAAGGATATAGGTATCCAATTGAAACTTAATTTCATTTCAAACCACATGAAATGACATGAAATCAATAGTTACATGTGTGTAACCAAACCTACATGATTGAAATGCATTGTTAAGATTCTTATGACATGTTTGACATTGTTTTGTGTGCATGTGTATGGATAGAACCCAACCAAGAACTATTCCATAACCTTCAAGATCAAGAGTTTGAAGTGAATCACTCTTCATTCAAAGACAAGTGTTCCTTGACCACTTTGTTCCTATTCTAGGGTGTTTAGTTAGAATGCTTGCATGATGTCATTAATATGAAGCCTAATTTAGGTTGTTTTCCTAGTTATATTCCTTTATCATTCCTTGTTGAACCATGGAGGGACTTAGTTGATATTTGATGGTTATCATTTTATGTGTTTAGCCATGCATACTTAGAACTTAGAGAATGAATGGAACATTGATGTTACTCGTCTTGTGGAATTATATGAAAGACACAAGAGTGTGTCATGATATTAGGAATCTAGACAGGCTGGTTGTTTTGGTTGGTGCTTCGTGCACGAGACTCGGAAATGAGTTAGTGCCTGTCTTAGATTCTAAGGACCGGTTCATGGAACAGTTAACCCGGCTTTACAGTGCCACCACAAGACTGAGATGGGGCAGCTTGGCCAATTAATTAGGAGTTTGCCGGTATAGTATGAGTGTTTGGATGGTGCGGGGAATGGGAGTCCATTTTTGACTGCCCTGTGAACTGCAAGGCTCAAGAGGGGGCTTCTGTAGGGGAGGGTTACTCCCAGGAACTACAGCGGTGAAACCTCAGTGGGCTTGTACTTGCCGGTAGACCCTTTGTAAAGGCCATGTAGTGATCTCCTGATCGCACACCAAAGGAAGTGTGTAATGTGGCTTGCAACCACGGATATCAGGGAGGTTTCTTAGTCCACCTGGCAACAGGGGATGAAATCACTACTTGTAGGTAAAGTGGTACAATCTCTGCAGAGAATCAAACTGTCATGACAGCCGTGCTCACGGTCAAGAGCGGCTTGGACTTGTCCATGATTAGAGAAACATGGATGTGAGTTGAAAGAGGTTGTTGGGTGGTGTAACCTAACATTAATGATTTAATTATGATGATGGTGGGATTATCACTTAGTAAGATAGGTTGCTAATTAAAGCTAAGGCTTAGGATTAATGCATAGTGCTTAACCAGGTTAGCCTTCCCTTGCTATTGGCCTTCATAACATTCTTTCCTACACTTGCTGAGTACCTTCGGTACTCAAACTTGCTTTTATTGGATGTCATATGTTGGCTCAGGTGCAAATAAAGATGCAGACTTTGATGAGGAGGACTTCGATCCCGAGGAGTTGTTCTAGGTTGGCGGAACCCCCGGGCAACGCCTGTGGATTGGAGGACCATCATTTAGACTTCCGCTGGTTGTAAATATTAGTGTGATAACACTCTTATTATTCTATTATAACATATGATGTAATATAAGGTTACCGATGACTTTGGCATGTAATATAATGATATTTCACTATTATCAGCACATGTATGAGTCAACTGATCCTGACATACATGTGAGTATACGCTCGGTGTTCCTTATGGAAAATCGGGTGTGACACATGCCATCTTGCAGGCTCGGGCTGGACTTGTCGATTACGAGCAGCCCATCCTTCCAAACCTGCATGATGTCATTCTTCAGGGCCTTCATAAGGTCAAGATCATCTACAAAGGCGGATGTGTCCAGAATCTTGCATCACTGTTCATCTGGTATTGCCATGGACTCGAGGAGCTGATTACTCTCAGTGATGAAGAACAAGAAATGGAGGCTAGCGGAGGCGAACCAGCTGCAGCATTCAAGATCATCACACCGTTCCCTAACCTTAAGGAATTGTATCTCCATGGTTTGGCGAAATTCAGGAGGATGAGCAGCAGCACATGTATGCTGCGATTCCCTTCACTGGAGAGCTTGAAGATTGTCGAGTGCCCAAATCTGAAGAAGCTGAAACTATCTGCTGGGACGCTGGATGTGATCCAATGCACCAGAGAATGGTGGGATGGGCTGGAATGGGATGATGAGGAAGTCAAAGCGTCTTACGAGCCACTATTCCGTCCAATGCGCTGAACTCAGTTCTAGTTACACTACAGGAATCGGGACTATAGACGACGGCTGGAAACCGTCGTCAATAAGGACACTACCGTCGTCAATAACTTATTGACGACGGTAAATGTTTACAGACGACGGTTTCCAGCTGTCGTCAATTATTAGTCGTCAATAAGTTTATTGACGACGGTAACCGTCGTCAATAAATTTATTGACAACAGCTAAATCTAGCTGTCGTCAATAAACTTATTGACGACAGCTAAATCAGGCTGTCGTCAATAAGCTTATTAACGACGGTTTACACTAGGCCGTCGTCAATAACTATGGCTTATTAACGACGGTTTACACTAGGCCGTCGTCAATAACAATTGCTTATTGACGACGGTTTCTGATACCTGGCCGTCGTCAATACTTATGGCTTATTGACGACGGCCATGTACCAGAAACCGTCGTCAATAAGCTTTTCAATTTTTTTTTAAAAAATAGAAAATCCTGCCCTGGCTTCGAGGCCAGCCCTGGCTCGATGGCCAGATCACAGGCAATCAAAATATACATCACAGAATTGCATAAAAACACTATACGCACGCCACACTACCCTACGCTAACCCGACCGCTGCCACCGGAGTCCAGGAAGTCGTCGTGCGCTCGTCCAAACGCTGGTTGCTGAGGGGATGGAGTTTCCTGAGCCCGCGTCGCCGATCCCTATGATGTACATGTATAGTTAGACAAATTAGAAGTTCACAAATGTGTATAAGATTAAATAAACTCATTACAAGTTAAAATTGAGCAAGTTAGCTAGATTTGGCTATGTTTGAGTAAGTTTGCTCATATTTTACTAAGTTTGAGAAGTATGGACTAGTAGTGTTTGTGTTTGAGCTAGTTTAAAAAGTTTTGGCTATGTTTGAGTAAGTTTGGTCATATTTGACTATAGTTGAGTAAGTTGTACCATATTTTACTCAGTTTGAGAATGTTTAACTAGTTTTCTCTAAGTTTAAGTAAGTTTGATCAAATTCAACTAAATTTGAGCAAATTTAACTAGTTGCAGCTATTATGAGAAATTTTGTACCTGTGCTCCTGACGTCGGCCCCTGTGGTAGCTGTATCGGTGGCGGCGCCCACTGAGGAAAGACAACGGGTTGTCCTGTGGCCATAGCCTGCAAATATGAAGTAAATTATTATACATGTCATTTATATATTAGAAACATTGAGTACATTGATCTGAACTTACCTGCATGGCAGCTTGCAGCTGTAGCATGTACGAGTGTTGATACTCGTCCCTAGCCCGGAGCTCGGCTGCCTGCCTCTCGTTCGCGAGCCTTAGTGCTTCCTGCGTCCTCTGGAGCTCCTCCTGGACACTCTGGAGCTCCAGATCACGGCTGCCACGCCTGCTGGATCCACCCTGCGATGAAGAAGCCCTCGAGTAAGACCGCGCCTCCCTCGAGTCTACTACTCCATCGAAGATGGCCAACCTACACAACGAAGTAAGAGTATTAAAGTTTCGTATCTCGAAGTTAATGAAAGTAAATGAAAACAACATAACTCACCGGCTGTGAGGTTTACCGCCACCGCTTGCATAGGCGGCTTCAGGTACGATCGGCGAGTTCTGCCAATCGTAATCGTCGCCTCGAAGCCTCCGCACCTCCTCCCATGTGTGGCAGCGCTTTGCTGCACCACTAACACAAGTTGCTACGATATTTCATCTCCATGCATCCAACATCTCTAACCTACCTGATCAGACTCCTACCCCAGCTCCACCCGCTGCCAGCCTGCAACCCACGGCGAGGCAGCACCATGCCGCCTCTGTCTCACTGCCCACCACTGGGCCAACCTGCCACCTGATTACTACTGCTGCTACTGTATGCTCTGCCACTGCCGCTGTTGTGTAACAAGGAGCTGAGGAGCATGGGGGTGCTTTAACCCTGTGGTGGTGGCAGGGCGTGATGTACGGGAGCTGAGGACAAGGATGCGGAACGGCGCTGCCTGCTGGCCATCACGGGGAGCAGCTGGCAGCTAAAGATAACAGAGATGGGAATTACGGATGCGTCCGCGTGGGCATTGGGCTCGGCCTGGTCGCTAGCTGTTAGCGAATAGCAACCAGTAGCCATCAGGCATTCAGGCTTATTATTATTTTTACCTACTGGTTTCCTCCTGAAAAAACATAGAGCATACTACCACTTTAATCATCATTTATATATTATTGGTACCTGGTACATACATATTTACATGCTCACAGCACAAAAGAACGACACACGTATCTGAATTTCTTTTGTGCAGGATATGTATGATTTCATGGCTCTGGACAGGCCTTCAACACCTTGCATTGATCGTGGGATAGCTTTATATAAAATGATTAGGCTTATCACAATGGGTTTAGGTGGTGAAGGCTATCTTAATTTCATGGGAAATGAGTTTGGGCATCCTGGTTAGTCTTAACAATTGCATTTGCATCCGGGGAGAGGACGGAGGGGAGGGGGAGGGGACTTACCTCGGCCGGAGACGGGCGGCGGCGGTGGCGGGGACGGCGGCGGCGGCGACCGGGGGACGGCGGCGGCGGCGACCGGTGCGAGTTGGGAGGCGGCGACCGGCGGCGGCGGCGACCGGTGCGAGTTGGGAGGCGGCGACCGGCGGCGGGGACCGGCGGCGGCGGCGACCGGCGGCGGCGGCGGGGAATGGCGGGGAGGGCGACGAGACTGATGGCGCGGCGCGAGTCGGGATGTGGCCGCCTCCCGGCTCGCGTACGGGTTATATGTCCGGTAATTGACGACGGTGCCAGGTCACCGTCGTCAATAACTCCTCGGGTGGGCCCAAATTAAGTTAAAGACGACGGGCACCGTCGTCAATAATTTATTGACGATGGTACTCGCTCAGCTGTCGTCAATAACTGTGTTATTGACGACGGTGCTAGGTCACCGTCGTCAATAACTCCTCGGGTGGGCCCGAATTAAGTTAAAGACGACGGGCACCGTCGTCAATTATTTATTGACGACGGTACTCGCTCAGCTGTCGTCAATAAATATGTTATTGACGACGGCTTTTTCTAGCCGTCGTCAATAAAATTAAAGACGACGGCCCCGTCGACAATAAATCTGGCCGTCGTCAATGATCGTTTTCCCTGTAGTGTTACTAGTTTGTGTTAAACGCACCAACCACATGCCTGCAGAGATTGTCTGAATTCAGTTCGTCAGTCATTGCTTGCTGCAATCGGTAGCATTTCTTGCCTAGCTGATCATGTGTGTAGTTCAGGTCTTCAGGGTTGTGTTGTCAGACCTTGTACGGTAGTAGTACAAGTCGGGCGGTTTTAGTTTTTGCACAGGCCATGACCTTGTACACACATGTACCATGTTATGGATGACACGAGGAAACTAGCAAAGGAGCAATTAGCAATGCAATTGAATCTTCTCATGGACCTATTGTTATGACGGGAATTCAATATCAGAGGAGGACTGCTCCTGCCTAGCAGGCGCATGCAGGGAAGGCCAAAACGGGCCCAGGACATTTCCTATTATTTGAGAGCTATTATTAGAAACTTGGCCCAGGACATTTCCTATTATTTGAGAGCTATATAATTGTAAAGACAATGGAATAAGGGGTAAGCAGAAACAGATTGTTCTGGCTTCCTGCAGGGAGCCAGGAATTTCCAAACCCTAGCCGCCGCCCCTGTGTTCTCTCACCTCGCCATCGCTGGCGTCTCGCCGCCGGTCAACTCTCAACCCGTGCCCACCGATCCTCCACACGTACAACCTCCGATCGGTGAGGGGCAGAGAGCAGCATCATACCAACCTGGTATCAGGGACCTCCGATCCGATGTCGCTGCCGCTGCCCGCTTCAACCGCCGATCCCGGCCGCACCGCGTCACCGCCGGATGCCGACGGGTCCGTGCCGATCCCGGCCGCACCGATCCCGCCTACATCGCTGGCCGCGGGATCGCGGCCGCTAGCCGCGGGATCGCGGCCGCTGGCCGCCGGGGCTTCATCCTCCACCGTGGGGGTGATGTCCAACGAGCAGCTCACCAAGGCCGTCTCGACCTCGGCAGGATGATGACCAGCGTCCACGCCTTCCTCTTAGGACCGCAGCCAGGCGTGGCACCGTCTCACCCGCAGCCGCAGTTACCGCCGGCGCCCAAACCGCAGCAGCAATTGCCTTCTTCCGCCTCGGGCACCTTCATCCCCGTACAGGAGATCCAGTTCCCCCACTCGCCGTCCCCGCTTCCGTCTTGGCTCACCAACGTCGCGCCGCCAGCCTACTCCTCCGCGCCGGCGCGCCCGTCGGTCCATTCGACCCCTCACAGCACAGCGGGCTTCGGTCATGGGGGCGTTCCGGCGTCGGGAACGCTCTATGGCGGCGTTGACGACCCAATCCTCCACGGCTCCACCTTCGGGTCCGCGCCGGCTGCAGCGCCAGCGATCGGCGGGGCGCCCCCGGCTGCCGCCCCTGCGACGTTCGGCGCGGCGCCTTTCCAGCCTCGGACCTACAAGATCGACTTCCCGACATACAACGGCTCGGTCGACCCGCTGAATTGGCTCACACACTGTGAACAATTTTTCTGGGGCCAGCGCACTCCGGTGGAGCAGCGGACGTGGATGGCCTCCTACCACCTCATCGGCGCCGCTCAGACCTGGTACTACGCCCTCCTATCGGACGAAGGCATGCCGTCCTGGGAGCGCTTCAAGGAGCTTTGCCGCTTTCGTTTCGGACCGCCTATATACGGCTCGCGGCTAGCCGAGTTGGGGCGTCTTCCTTTCCACTCCACGGTCCAGGAGTTTGCGGACCGCTTCCAGACGGTGCTAGCGCATTCCAGAGACATCTCCACGCGCCAAAAAGTGGAGCTTTTTGTCGGTGGCCTTCCGGAACACATTCGGGTCGACGTCGCGATGCCCCCCCCCCCCCCCCCCCGACCTCCAGACGGCCATGTTTCTTGCCCGCGCCTTCGAGACACGGGCTCTGGCCGCGGCAGCGCCGCCTCAGCAGCGCGGCGCCCGCCCTCCCCCGCGGCCAGCCCTTCCCCCACGCCAACCGGGGGCGACCGCGGCTCCGACTGGCGCACCAGCGCTGCCTGCGCCGCCCGTAGCCGGCGCTGCAGCACCGGGCGCAGCAGCCCCGACGGCACCCGTGCGGCCGTACCGTCGCCTTTCGCCGGCCGAGATGCAGGAACGCCGTCGTCAAGGCCTCTGCTACAACTGCGACGAACAATACGTGCGTGGGCACGTGTGCCCCCGCCTGTTCTTTCTGGAGGTGGACGATTTCCTCGACGCCGATGAGGAGGCGACCGCCGATGCTGCGGCCACGGCCTTGCCCGCAGACACCGCCGCCGCAGCGGACGCTCACGCTCACGCTCTGGTGGTTTCTGTACACGCTCTTGCAGGCATCAGGACGTACCACACTATGCTCCTGCCCGTGACGATCCAGGGCGAGCGCTTCCTCGCCCTCCTGGACACTGGCTCCACCCACACTTTCCTCCAGGGCACGGCCATGCGGCGCCTTGGTCTCGCTCCTCAGGGGGGCGACCAGCTTCGCGTTACGGTGGCCAACGGGGAGCGCGTGCCGTGTGAAGGTATCGCACGCCACGTGCCCGTCGACATCCATGGGGCGCCTTTGTCCATCACCTGCGTGGGCCTCGTGCTCGGCTGTTTCGACTTCATCCTCGGCGTCGACTTCCTTGGCACGCTGGGCCCCATCACCTGGGACTTCGAAGGGCTCGCCGTATCCTTCCTGCACGAGGGCCGCCGCGTCACGTGGCAGTGTGTGGGCGCCCCGGGCGCGCCCTTCCAGCAGCGGTCGCTGGTAGCGGTAGCTTCGGACCCGCACCACCCGCTGCTGGACGAGCTCCTGTGTCAGCACGACGCCGTCTTCGACACACCACGCGGACTTCCACCAGCCCGCCCCTACAACCACCGCATACACCTGCTGCCCGGGACCGCACCAGTGGCAGTGCGACCGTACCGGTACCCTCAGTTGCAGAAGGACGAGCTCGAGCGGCAGTGCGCCGCCATGCTGGAACAGGGCATCATCCGCCCCAGTACTTCTCCGTTCTCGGCACCCGTGCTCCTCGTCAAGAAGGCAGATGGGTCGTGGCGCTTCTGCATCGACTATCGCGCGCTCAACGACCGTACGTCCAAGGACAAGTTCCCGATCCCGGTGGTTGACGAGCTCCTCGACGAGCTCCACGGGGCCAAGTACTTCACCAAGCTCGACCTCCGCTCGGGGTACCACCAGGTGCGCATGCACCTTGCAGACATCGAGAAGACGGCGTTCCGCACCCACCATGGCCACTTTGAGTTCCTGGTGATGCCGTTCGGGCTCTCCAACGCCCCTGCGACATTTCAGGCGTTGATGAATGATGTGCTCCGCCCCTTCCTCCGCAGGTTCGTGCTGGTTTTCTTTGACGACATTCTGATCTACAGCACGTCGTGGGCTGAGCACCTGCAGCATGTCGGCCTCGCCCTCACCGCCCTACGAGCCCACGGCCTCTTTCTGAAGAGGTCGAAGTGCTCCTTCGGGGCCCCATCCGTCGCCTACCTCGGCCACGTCATCTCCGCCGATGGCGTCGCCATGGACAGCGACAAAGTAGCCGCGGTCTCGTGGCCGCTACCACGCTCTCCACGCGGGGTGCGTGGCTTCCTGGGCCTCGCCGGCTACTACAGGAAGTTCATCCGCGACTTCGGTTCCATCGCGGCACCACTCACACGTCTCCTGCGGAAGGAGGCGTTCGCCTGGACGGCGGAGGCGGACGAGGCTTTCGCTGCCCTGAAGCGGGCGCTTTCGTCGGCGCCGGTTCTACAGATGCCCGACTTTGCGCGCCAGTTCGTAGTTGACTGCGACGCGTCCGGCACCGGCTTTGGCGCCGTCCTACACCAGGGGGGCGGACCTCTGGCTTTCTTCAGTCGACCCTTCGCCGCCCGCCATGTCAAGCTGGCGGCCTACGAGCGCGAGCTTATCGGGCTGGTGCAAGCAGTCCGGCACTGGCGTCCGTACCTGTGGGGGCGCCGGTTCCTTGTCCGCACCGACCACTACAGCCTGAAGTTTCTCCTAGACCAGCGGCTGTCCACCGTGCCTCAGCACCAGTGGCTCAGCAAGCTATTCGGGTTTGACTTCACCGTCGAGTACCGTCCCGGGCGGCTCAACTCGGCGGCCGACGCGCTGTCCCGCCGCGACGAGGAGACTGCGGCGCCCTGTGCCCTCTCTGGGCCCTCCTTCGACCTCTACGCCGACATTCGCCACGCCACAGCGACCGACCCGGTCGCGCGTGACCTGCTGCAGCAGCTGGAGGCCGCGTCTCTGGGCGAGCCGTGGGCTGCCGACGACGATTTCCTCCTCCACGGCAAGCGCATCTACGTTCCGGCCACCGACGACTTGCGCCACCAGGTGGTGACCCTGGCTCACTCGGCGGGACACGAGGGGGTCCAGAAGACCCTTGTGCGCCTCCGCGCGGACTTCTACATCCCCGGCGACCGCCAGCTGGTGCACGACTTCGTCCGTTCCTGTGATGTGTGCCAGCGGAACAAGACGCCGACCACACCGCCGACTGGCCTACTTCAGCCCTTAGACATGCCGTCGCAGGTGTGGGCAGATATCTCCATGGACTTCATCGAGGGGCTGCCGAAGGTGCACGGCAAGTCCGTGGTCCTGACGGTGGTGGACCGCTTCTCGAAGTACGCCCACTTCATCGCGCTCAGCCACCCCTACACCGCCGCCTCCGTCGCTCGTGCTTTCTTCGACGGGATCGTGCGCCTACACGGTTTCCCCAGCTCCATCGTCAGCGATCGCGACCCAGTCTTCACCAGCAATCTTTGGCGCGATCTCTTTAAATGTGCAGGTGTCAAGCAGCGGCTCAGTACGGCCTTTCACCCCCAGACGGACGGCCAGTCCGAGGTCGTCAACAAGATCATCGCGATGTATTTGCGCTGTGCGACAAGGGATCGACCTCGCTCATGGGTCGACTGGCTACCCTGGGCGGAGTACTGCTACAACACCTCTTACCACACGGCACTCCGAGCGTCGCCGTTCGAGGTTGTGTACGGCCGACCCCCGTCACCACTCCTGCCACACCACGCCGGGGCGGCCCAGACCGAGGCGGTGGACACCATGCTGCGGGACCGCGACGCTTTCCTGGAGGAGGTTCGCGAGCGTCTTCTTCAGGCTCAGCAGTACGCCAAGCGCCACTACGATGAGCACCATCGCGAGGTGGAGTTCGACGTGGGCGCATGGGTGCTGCTCCGACTTCTCCACCGCCCCACCCATGCGCTCGCCTCGCCGTCCAAGGGCAAGCTCCGCCCACGCTACGCGGGGCCGTTCCAGATCGTCGAGCGCATCGGGCAGGTGGCTTATCGTCTCCGACTTCCCGCGGACGCGCGACTGCATGACGTCTTCCATGTGGGGCTGTTAAAGCCTTACAACTACGCCGGCTCGCCACCATCAACGCCGGCCGTGCTGCCACCGGTTCAGGACGGGCGACTGCTGCCAGCCCCTGCACGGGTCCTGCGCGCCCAGCTCCGTCGCGGCGCGTGGCACATCCTCGTCAGGTGGCAAGGCCTTTCGGAGGACGAGGCCACCTGGGAGCCCCTGGACGACTTCAAGACTCTCTACCCGGATGTACAGCTCGAGGACGAGCTGTTTGTCGAGGCAGGGAGAGATGTTATGACGGGAATTCAATATCAGAGGAGGACTGCTCCTGCCTAGCAGGCGCATGCAGGGAAGGCCAAAACGGGCCCAGGACATTTCCTATTATTTGAGAGCTATTATTAGAAACTTGGCCCAGGACATTTCCTATTATTTGAGAGCTATATAATTGTAAAGACAATGGAATAAGGGGTAAGCAGAAACAGATTGTTCTGGCTTCCTGCAGGGAGCCAGGAATTTCCAAACCCTAGCCGCCGCCCCTGTGTTCTCTCACCTCGCCATCGCTGGCGTCTCGCCGCCGGTCAACTCTTAACCCGTGCCCACCGATCCTCCACACGTACAACCTCCGATCGGTGAGGGGCAGAGAGCAGCAGCATACCACCTATAAATTCTCATGCTTCCTAAACATTATGTGATATAAATATTCTGCACATTATATGATATAAACGCTTTCTTACTGCCATTTTTTAATGTCGGTTCTCACTGAAATCAATCGATAATGTTTCCCTTCTGTTTTATAATCAGAGATACTAAATCATGAATAAACCAGAAATTCTGATTAGCAGCTCTGTATGCCGAATGTGAAGTAGGTTTTAACAACGGAAACCATGCTCTGAGGCAAAGTCTTAGCTTGCTGCAGTTCGTGTAATTAGTGTAAAACTATCAGTATTCAGTACCCCAGTACCGCAGAAACAAATAAATGAATTGTGCCCTAAATGACAAAGGAAGAAAAAACATATTCGGATCTATAGCTGGGTATTTGGATCGACCGCCCTGGCACGGCCTGGGCCCGATAAAATACGGTCTGACAGGAGTAGACCTAGCAGTGTTGTGTCGGCCCAGGGGAACCACCTATGGCCCAAGGAACGGCCCACATATACTTTGTCGTGTCTAGCCGGCCCAATTAGGCCGTTAACCCAACCAGCCTCTCATATTTTCTCGTGTATAAGTGAAATGGTGCAAAAATATGCTTCTGTGAGGATTTGAATTTGGGGCCTTATATTTTTACAAGGCAAGAAACTAAACACTATATCATATCTAATCATCATTTTTGTGAATAACAAATTTAATTAACTTAAACCAAACCGCGGACACACCAAATTTGCAAACAAGACGGGCCGTTTCAACGACTACAGTAGCATAAGTAGTAACATCAGGTATATTTCTCGGCAATGTCGACGAGGCACCGCACCAGGCACCAGCTCGTCCGTGTCCATCCATTCCAGCCTATTCCCGTCCACGAACTTTTTTTTTCCAGAAACCACTAACTCGAGCAAGAAGCAGGCCCTTGGACGTCGCATGCTTGACCCATGGCCCCGGCCCAAAACAAAGCACGCGCAGGGCGGATCATGTTTGCCTTCACCTTTTCGAGCACGTACGACGGTCGCGCCGGCCGCGCAGTTGGGCCGAGGCTGTGGCCGACGACGAGCACCACGCCCCCCCCCCCCGGCAGCATGCAGCGCCACCGGCCCACCAGGAGGCCCAACAGCTGCGCGGTGTAGTCGCGCGCGGAACGTGGGCGCGTTCCGCAGCGGCCTGGGGTCGATCGACGCCCGACGCGGCCAGGTCCGGCGTGGCACCCTGCGGCGCGAAGCGGCGTGGTCACCTTGAACCAGGAACGGCCGCCGAGGCACGCGCCGTGGACCAGGACAATGTGCTTGCAAGCCTTGGCCACAGGCCACAGGAGCATCCATCCACTTTATAACGGTCACCGTACACTTAAATAGAGGAACGCGTGTGGTAGTGCACAGCTCTACCACCCGCTTTTCCTGGCTTGTTGATGCTGATTGGAATCGCGTGGATCGCATGTTGTGCTACATAGAAAACCTCGAATATATATAGTTTGTGCGATGTGAATCTAGTAAACCAATCTCCAAACAGGTTTGCACGATCGCTCCACTATTACAAAATAGGAAATTAAAGCGGTCATGTGTTGGAGTTTCCGGCCGGTGATCTCTGGTCGACCAGAGTCTCCCACATATAAAATGGGAAGTGGAGATGTCAACGACAACGATCCTAGAGTTGGCATGCGCGGCATCATGAACACTGGTACAATTAGAAACCACAAAAAATAGGACTCGCGTTTCCATTAAAAAAATAGGATTCGCGTTAAAGGCGTATCGCATAAATAACTCGAGCCTCAAGGTTGACACTGAGCTGCAGTTCCACTGCCCTACTAAGAGGGGGAAGTCAGAATAAATTGATCAAGTGCCCTATCAGAAAAGCTTATTGTCATTGTAGAAAACATTAGGCCTACCTGAGATCATAAAATCCTGTCCGGGACAGGTTATTCCTATGTAGAAAATGCTTCTACACCTGACGTGGCATGCATTTACCTGAATCGTTCAGGAGAAAAAAATACCTATGACCTCATGCATGGGTATGATGAAGGAAAATGCAATGGCTGAGGCTAATAATATCATCTTCAATGATAAAAAAACAAATGGTGAACATCTTTTGCTACCACATGTCAATACGCTGCATAGAGACGTAACTCGACTTATGCTACGTATAATGTAGCTTTGTTTTATTCAGAAATGTTTTTCTGAATAAAACAACAGGTGTTTAGGAAGAAGTTTCCATGGACTCAACTTGTGCTCGGGCATCTCAAATCAACGACTTGTTACTGTAGAACCTGTTCAACGCCGCACAAGAGGACTCTTTCTAAAGGCTATACCGCCACTATATGCAAATCAATCCTCGTCTATGTACAAACATATCAAATTATGGTGATATACGCACTGATGCATGACGACTAAATTAGCAGCCAACCGCTTCATATGCAAACATTATAGTACTGCTATGGGAAGGAAGATAAAGCAAGGCTATCACTCGCCAGCAGCTTGACCTCCTGTCACCTTCCCCATGGAGAGCGTGAAGTATAGCAGTATCAACGTGCCCACGCTGGATCTATACATGAAAGGAGATATGCCAGTAAATGTAATTATTGCAACAAAAAGGATAAAAGGAACATACATGCAAACTAAGCATTCTCAGCAACGTTAGGATTTAGAGTTGTATATGACACAATATGCTCAAACCAGTCAATGATCTTCTTGGACCAGCTGTTTCATATACCATGTAAATGGAGGTAACAAAATAATCTGCAGACAGTTGAGACGTGTACAATTTTATGTGACCTTTCAACATTGAATTGTCGTCTTTATTGTAATCTGATTAATCATAGTTCTTGCGTGCCAATACTGCATATTTAAGTTTACATTCTGACCATAAATGAGAATGCCATGATGGCGATCACAAGTTATGCTTTGCACAACTCTGCTAATCGAAAGAAAATTAGAAACAGGGCAGCTTCAGAGTATCAGTCCATCGACCAGTCTTTATCTTGCCAGGACTAAGACCAGACTACTGTGAGAATCTACAGCTGCAAGCCATTCCTGATTTCATTCAATGAATTTGAGGATGGACGAGGATAGTTATAGCTATAGTTTTCTTCTCAAAAACTATTACTCCTTTGAGTTACGAGAACTCAAGCACATAGCATTCCTGAAAAAAAAACAGGCACAGTTCGAATACTCGGTGCCTATTTTCTTACCACTAAAAGCGTAGATATTAAATCATAAATATTGACAACAAATAATGCAGCCTACACCATTGACAGTCGATGCAACAAGGAGCCCTTTTGGTACTTTAATAATGTAGCTTGCATATGGGAGAAAACTTATGGCCTGTATGGAACAGGACCAGTGAGGGTCAGTAGATGGCTGCAGATCACTTACAACGCTGCGAAGGCAAAAAGGATCTTCCGGGGATCACGCCACCCTGGAACACGCCGGCTGGCACGACGACGCTTCCCCCCTCCCGTTGTTGGTGTCGAGGGGTGGAACTGTTCCCTCAGGCTGCCGTCGACGTGCACAGAGACCGACTGCTTCTCATACACGCCTGCCATACCTGTGCATTATTGAGTAGTAGGCACTTATGTGAGGAAAGATAATCAGATGATAACGTGTAGCATGACCACAACAACAAAACTATTGGGAACTATCCTGTTTAACCTTGAATGCAATTTATAAATTCGACAGCAATAGTCCCTTGGACACGAAAAATAATATCGAAAATGGTTAATCCAATAGCAGATCCCGCAGCTGCCATTGCTTGAACAAATAAAGCAAATGATTGACCCATCAGCTTTGGTTCTGGTATTGAAGTCCTGCCAGTACTACTTAGTGTTGCACGTACTTGATTGTTTTGAAAATTGACTTTATATCCAATATGATAACCCTTTCTGTCATTCTAGTGAACAGATATAAGACAACTAATAGGTTGGCCGGTGCATTTGCATGGCTAGTATCAATAATCTAATTATAGCTAATATTGTATTATCTTGGATACCACATTAACTATTTTCTGTCGTATATTGTGGATAATTATTTATATAATGATAGTAAAAAAAGGGCGTACCCAATGCCGAAGGCTCCCACACATGTGGGGTCTAGGGAAGGGTTATTTATATAATGATAGTATTAGGTAATTCTATTTATAATGAAAATAGTGGATAATATTAAAAATGTATAAAAGGATGTTTTCGGTTAAATTTTCATATTGGCACCAGTGGGTAATTTTTTTTCTTTCTTTTTCTCTGATTAACATGGGAATTTTTTCATATTAAGCAAACGTTGAGGCTCCCTTTTAATACTAATGCACATTTCACGTGACAATTCTATAAGTTCTAATGGAAAAAATGATAAATCAAAATTTTCCACAATTCTGAATGGATATACAACAAAAAATCAGATTTTTTCACTTGTGCTTGAACTACATATTTCTGAATAGAGGTCATTTTAATCACCACTATGTTAATTCTTTTTTGAGGAAATAAGTCACCACTATCGGCAAGGTCATATCAGACCTGCTTATTGACTGAATCAATGCTTGAGCTAAAAATGTTACTAGTAGCAATCTTCCTGTTCTATCGACCTGTATGTTTGTAACAAAAAGAGCACGACAGATTGGAGGCAGGCCCCACGCTTCGTGATGCGCCGAGTTGGCGGCGGGTAACGTCGTTTCCAAGGGATTAATGAGAGTACAGCTATCCCACGCAAAGCATCTGACGCGACCCACATATTAAGGCCTACTGCATTTGATAAGAAGACCTACCAAACTCGTTGTGGACTGCTCATCTGCATCCCGTGACGCAACCACAGCAAATTTGGAAAACCAAACCGGTACGGTTGAATGCTTACTACTCTGATTAATTTAATATTAAACTAACCATCGTCAAATAAAATGAAACGGGGTACCAAACTGAATTGAACCGAGAAGGAAATTGAGCTTTGATGTAATCGTTGTTCAGAAATTCAGAGTAGAGAACAGAGCAATCAGGAAGGTGTATCCATGAACGCACTGACCAGTGGAAGAGGAATTGGTGTCTCCATTCCGCTCCCGCTCGATAGCCTTCCCAGCGAACGCGGACTCCATCATCTTCTCAGCCCCAACCTGTTTGCGATTAGAAATGGCTGTGAAATGAAGCGAATGAATCAGATTCTGCGGGAGCAACGAGGCTCACCAGGTCCGAGTTGGCTCCGGGCGACTCCGCCTCGCCCCGGACGTCGAGCGCCACGAACCCCGATGTGGCGGCCCCATCCCGTCGGACGAGGTCCATAGACGCCGTCGAGTCCACCACCTCTCTGCTGGCTCCCAGCAAGAGCTTCGGCGACTAGAGAACGAGGCAGGGGCACTAAAAAAACACGGGTGGCGGCTGGCAGCAGGAACCGCGTGGAATGGAGGACTGGAGTCGAGTCGCCACCGAGACTTGGAACTGGTCGCAGGCCTTTCTGAGCGCCGACCCGAGCCTGCAGTGTCGCGCACCGAGGCAGACACGGTGTAACCGCCGCGTCGGCAACGAGGCAGATGGCCGCGGAGCCCTGACGGGTGGCGGAAGGGGGGAGGAGGGCGGCGAGCGATTTAATGGGCGGCCGAACGTGGCGAAGGGGAGGGCGGCCGCTCACCAGTCACCAGAAAAGCGGCGCCGGGGCGGGAGACACGTCACGGCGGGCGGGCTGGCTGGTAGGCTTGGATTTTCCTTGGCAGAAATTAAATTGAATTAAACATGACGCCCAATAATCCTCCCGCCGAGTAGGGAAAGAAAGAGAGAAACATGTGAGCTGTGGGTTCCCTTTTTCTTGATCAAGGTTCGAATAAGCGTTCTTGGTTGCTGGCTGTGGCGTTGATGGGGGATTCTGAATTTCCTTTTCATAAAAGATTGCCATGTTATAGTTGTGATTTTTTGTTTCAGATAGTCAATACGGTTATTTTGGTTGTCCACAGAAAATTTAAACTCAGGTGACATTTCATTTTATTTAAGTAAGAATTCTAAAGCACAAATGGAATGACAACTGCATTTTTATTACAAAGAGAAAACAATTACAAACGCGATATATATTTGTCAGTTTTTTAGAGGGACTTGTCATCAGTTAAATAAACAAAAGGAATAAAAAGTCTGTAAGCACTCAAGTCCGGTCCATGACGCCGTCGATCCATCTTCACATATTGGGCCAAGAGTGGAAGCCCAAGTGGGTGCGATTTAATTATTGGGTCGTCCTAGCCTGTGGTACATTTGGTTCGGAAGTCCTCACCAGGCACACGGACGAAGCCTTTGTTACATTTGACTTTAACAATACCACCTTTGTTATAGGTCATAAAAGAAATTAGCTTTAGCGATGAAAGTGAGTGGATTATGATTAGCTCCTCAAGAGGAACTAGTCACCTGTTTGCAATATCTCCATATAGTGGATCAACAAGCTTTTTACTACAGCAATAACAACTCTACCGAAAATAATTATGTGGTGGATTCATCAGTTAAGCGTACTGTTCATTGGTCCCAAAACTCAGCACCTTCTCTGAGTCTCAGTCAGAAGACACTTTTCATATCTGGACCTCCTGTCACATTATCTGTTGTTAGTAGGATAAGGAATGGGTGCAACTTTCTTAAGAGTGCTGTCCCTGGTGCTGCAGCATTAGCAACAGGTGTTTCCAGTCCAATTTCTGTTGCAGTTGCCTCTTCAACATTTCACAACTGCAAGATTGCAGACTTCAGTTCAGATGGTTCACTTTGCATGAAGTATTATTTACCAGTATTTTCTCCATCTGGAAGCATCATAGTGTGTGCTCCGTCTGTCAGCAGAACAGGATTCTGGATTTGATTTCCCCTTGGGGTCCATTTCATATGGATCAGAAAGAGATGATATGAAATTTGTTACTGAAGCTCTTCAGAAGTGGGGTGTATGTGATAAAAGAAATAGAAGAGAGTGCTGAGGGCCTTGCATATGGTGAATTTGAGAATGGCGAAAATAATAAACTTTCCAGAAAGTCATGAAGAAAGGGACTAGTGTCTATCCATCCGATCATGCTGCTGTTGAAAGACCAAAGCTCAGCGCTGATGAAAATCGTGACTTCTATATTTCTGAGAGCGAGTTGCAGACACAAGTTGTGCAAACCCCTCTGTGGTCTAGATCTGGGGTATTTTCTTATACCTTTTCCCTTACAGTGTCCTTTTCCCTTGCATGTGCTTAGATTCGTAAATTGTAACATCTGTTTTGTTAACCGGCACCAGATACACTTTCAAGTAATGGGGAGTGGAAATTTCGGAGTGGACAGTATCAATACAATGTCAGGGGAAGTTGAAATAGAAAAATTGCAGACTCATAACGTAGAATCAAGACCAAAGAATCTCATATCAGTCATGCGCTCTCTGCATACATCAAGATTTCAACGGACAAGGTATGCTATAAACTTGCATGCCTTAGCAAGCACTTCTCATTAGCAAATAATATAATGTCGGAACTGCTATTTTCATTTTCGTTGGTGATTGATGCATATCATTTGTTTGGTTTATAAAGGCTGGCTAATTTTCGTTAGATATTTTGAACCTTATCTTCAAATGGGAAGGGATGCTGATTTTATTGTCTGACTAGATCTCTTGTGTAATCACTTATATCCTTTTCTCTCTAGGTTGAACCCTCGTGATAATTGCAAGTATGGAGTGCTTCAGAGGCATAAGTCCGGAATTTCAGATGGACTCGCTTGCAGAAGCAGTTGTAATTCCTTGGACTGCATGTCCAAAGGTCCCAAAATCTCTTATGACAGCGGTTTCAGTAAATATTTAATACTTCCTCCGTTTCAAAATATTTGACACTGGTTAGTTCAAATTGAACTAACCAGTGTCAAATATTTTAAAATGGAGGGAGTAGATGATAGTGGTTCTGCGTTTCTGCTGTAAACTAGAATCCAAATGTTGAATACGCTGAGCTTGTAAATAATACTGGGAACCTTAGGTCAGAGGCCCAGTTCGGACATGTAAATAGTGAAGAGGATGGTGAACATCGAGAGCAACTCCTAGACCTGTCAGATTGTTATCAAGGTACGTGATTCGTAAATTTTACTTTGTGTGGGTTTACATCCTGTTTTGCATATGCAGTTGCCTTGCCATGGAATTATCAAGTTACAGATACATGCCTAGATTTTGTTTGCACTATTTCAAATCTCTTGACATGGCTTGCAGATGATTGATGGTAATGGAGGGGCCTCTTTAATCACTGAAGTCTTCGTTGTGCATGTGTAACTAAATTCTTTCGTTTTCCCATCCGGAGTTCTTGATCTCTCTATAGTTTTATTCATAGGCATTCTTTAACATTTTACTCATAAAAAATAGAAAGGGGGATGAATGATACTCCATGGGTATGGAAACTTTGGTGCTTAATTTGGGGTTTCTATCTTACAAAATATGTACATGACAAGATTGCTCATTGCTTTTCCAATAACATCACTAGAGAGACCAGTGCAACTGTACAAGCAAGACGATGGGAAGGGGAATGCATCAGGACTAGTAGCCGTTTCTTTTTCCCTCCGTTTCGAAGTATTTGATACTGGTTAGTTTAATTTTAAAGTAACCGGTGTCAAAGAATTTGAAATATAAGGAGTATGAAATAGTATCCAGCACAGAAAAAATAGAGTTTTTCTGGGACATTTGCTCCACAACATACTGAGTTCCTATTGTCAACTGTTTCCGTTCATTTTTTTAGCAAATAAATTGCTCAAACATTTCTTTTTCTGCAGGCTCTCCGATGCTAGACGATCCCTGTGTCGATTTGTCGCTTTCTTACTTTTTTTGAAATTATATTTTTTTACAAATTTTAACGCTTCAGAAAGCTACTTCCCCAACCAAGTGTCTTGTATCTTGATGCGCTGCTATGGTGGCATATAAAAGCAGAGCCACGGGCATCTCACCGGTCACCACCCATCTCTGCAAGAATTGCAGACAGGCTCGCTCCAAGATGACGAGGACTGCTCAGCTCGTCTCTCTCCTCGTTGCCGCCATCTCCGCTTCCTTTTCCGCCGCAGCGGCTTTTAACTCCACCACTTCACGGACCGGCCAACTCCCGAACCTGCTCGTTGAGGGGTCACGATGGCGGGAGCGCTACATGGCCGACCAGCCCTCGCACTTTGGTGGCGGTGCGGCGGTTGGCGCCGGGCTGAACACCGTCGCTGCATGGGTCCTCTCCTTCCTGGCCGCGGCCGTGTCGAGCGCCGGCGGCGTGGGCGGCGGCTCGCTGTTCCTCCCAATCCTGAACCTCGTGGCGGGGCTGAGCCTCAAGCGGGCGACCACCTACTCGTCCTTCATGGTCACCGGCGGCGCCGCCTCCAACGTGCTCTACAACCTCCTCCGCACGGGCGGCGGCGGGCGGCTGATCGACTACGACATCGCGCTGCTGTTCCAGCCGTGCCTGCTCCTGGGCGTCAGCCTCGGGGTGGTGTGCAACGTCATGTTCCCGGAGTGGCTCATCACCGTGCTCTTCGCCCTGTTCCTCGCCTTCTGCGCGTTCAAGACGTGCCGCGCCGGGGTCAAGATCTGGAGGTCGGAGGGAGGCAGCGCCGCCGGGCGCGGCGACGACAAGGATCCCCTGTTGCTCACCAGGGACGGCAGCCTGGTCAAGGGCAATGGCGGCGGCGCGTGGTTCCCGTGGAAGGACGTGGCGCTGCTCGTGATGGTCTGGCTCTGCTTCTTCGCGCTCCATGCCTTCATCGGGGATAAGCACGGAAAGGTACGCGTGACTCGGCTCCGCGTTGTGTTCTCTCGCTCGGCGGGAAGCCGGCCTCTCCCGGCCTTGCTGCCGTGACAGGATATCCGCCGCACCGTTGCCGAGCCACAGAAACGACGCGCACGTCCCGGCAGTATTTCTATGATGAAACCGCACTGAAGGCGCTGGCGCCACCGCGCCGTATGACCATGAACGCACACACGTAGAAGTAGGTAGGTACTAGCAACAGAGAAACGGATCGCCGAGCGCATGTCGCCAAGCAAGAAAGCAGAGTGCCTTTCGTAATCCCGGCGCCTTTTCCGTTGTCACGTTATCGTGTTGCAATATCCTCCTTTGGTCGTCTTGGTTGGAAAGTAGGGGCTGGGGATGGACGGATGGCCCTCTCCGTCGTTGGATTTCCTTTGCTGCACAAGTGGAATTTTTGCTGTCGCTATTACTTGACAGGAACAGGCCTTGCAACACCTCAACACGCGTGCCATTTGCCTCGCCTAGACACACACCTTTCATTGAGCTGCCTCGTCCAGATTCTTTCGAGAGTTATGGTAATATAGCATCCAGAGCCATTTGGTAGAGCTCCCAGGTGCTTCGGCTCTGGTACTGTAACAGTACTGTTATGGTAATGTAGCATCCAGAGCCAGAGCCGGTGGAGCCACAATTTTGAGCTTCACCGGCTCCCAGTTGTTTTGCAGCTGATTTGTGATGGTGGGAGAAAAACGGCTTTACGAACAACACTGCTACAGTATGCGCTGCTTGAAGGGAGGCTTAGTAACTACTAGTACTAGCTAGGAGAAACACGGTTTGTGAAGTTTTATTTGTCAGCGTCAAATGGCACGCTTGAAGCAAAACGACACCCCGTCCTAGCGGGGGGCACAATTTACATTTAGAATCCGCGCGAAAACCAACTTTGTGCTGTTCTATATCTTTGTACTATAGCGATTTAGAACAAGGGGGACGTTAAATGACAAGTTGGCGACTCAAAGGATAGTCCTAAAAAATACATAGTACAACATAGACAACCATAGCAAATACGTTTCCTCATTAAGATGTTTCAACATATAAATTTGATCTTATCTGCACAGGGTGTGATCCAGATCAAACCCTGCGGCATCGCGTATTGGCTTATCACCTTGTCACAGCTTCCTTTCGCTGTGGCTTTCACATGGTACATTATATACGCCAAGAGCAAGAAACAAGTTGTCCACGACCAAGAAGATGGAATGGTAGGCCAATTCGAACTGTCTTTTGTTATTACGAATTTCCTTATAAAGCAACTTGAGCTGACCGTTACATGCCATACAGGAAACTGTGGTGGACGCTGGAATGGGAACCTTACCGTCACTTGCGTTCCCACTTGCGGCTTTTGTCACCGGGTCGTTGAGTGGCCTCTTTGGCATTGGAGGGGGGCTGCTTCTGAATCCTGTTCTTCTTGAGATCGGAATCCCCCCGCAGGTATATATACTGTTCGGTAGTTGCCAATGTTTTCTCGGTTGAAACATCAGTACATGCTTTACAATCTTATTAATTCGTCATTTTGCAGACTGCAGCAGCTACATCTACGTTTATGGTTCTGTTCTGTGCATCGATGTCCATGGTTCAGTTCGTCCTGCTGGGCATGAAAGGCATCGGAGAGGCTTCCATTTATGGAGGGGTATGCTTCGTTGCCTCAGTTGTTGGGTCCGTAGTGATTCATCGAGCAATCAGGAAGTCCGGGCGGGTCTCGCTGATCGTGTTCTTGGTTACTGGCATCATGGCACTCAGTACTGTGATTGTCACCTGCGTTGGAACACTAGATATTTGGATGCAGTACACCACCGGAGCATACATGGGCTTCAAGTTACCATGTCAACATTGAGCAAGAGGTGCTTGTGTTACTATCTTCTTTCGACTTGGCCTTTTAGGCTCTTTCTGAAGGAAGGTTTTGTTCTTATGCAGTACTTTGGAGCTTCACCGGAATAAATTCCCTTTCTGGTGAATTATTGGAGACGGGGCATGACTGACTATGAACACTGATTCAACTTTAGTACACAGAGAAGGCCTTAGTATTTCCCTCAAATTGATCATGGATAACTTTAGTTTTTTAGGCCCCGTTTAGTAGGGCTTATGGAGCAACTTCAGCTCTGGCTTATATCATAAACTCTACCAAACAGGTTGAAATCAAAACTTCTTATGCTCATAAGTTATAATAAGCCATTTGCGTTTTTACTCTAGGGAGCCCAAGCCGAAAAAAAAACTAGTTTTTTCGCAGCTGGGTAGGCTTTTAAACAACACTGATCCGGCACGCGCCCTGCAGGCCGCGCACGCTCCATGTAGTTGCGGGTACGTCGGTAGCCTCATGGCCACGAGAGCTTATAACCATAGTCAAAAGAATACAAAAACACTAAACAGAAGTAGTGTATTACTCCCTCCGTTTCATACTAATTGACGCTGGTTAGTTTAAATTTGAACTAACCAGCGTCAATTAATATGAAACGGATGGAGTACATCTTTAGACGACCCGAATCTTTTTTTAGGAAAAGGAGGTTGCCCGAATCTAGGTAAGATCTTGCGTGTGCATGATCCGAGAGAAGTTTCAGCCTTCGACCGAATCTAAAGGGTGGTTAAATCTAACTTCCATATTTCGGTGTTCTCACATCGGTAATTTCCTTTTCAGGTTTTCTTTTTTATACTTTGAAAACCTCTTTTTCTTATTAGGAGCTCTCCCTTCTATTTCATTGATTAATTAAATAAAGAGATATTGGGAGTCCTATGTACTTTGTCAAGTATTTATCTCAGAGCATCTACATGCTTATAGTGATTAGTTTTGAGCACAAGTTCGTGCAATTAGTTATCTTTGATTTTGTTAGTTGATTGCAATCGGCTGTCCAACAATAGTACATAATATTAGAAATTATTCATAAGTTTGTCTCGGTTTTAATACTAGTAGTATTGAAAATGACATGGTTATTCTTTTCTAAGAAGTACCAATATAAACATGCCAGGCATGATGTTGTAAAACTATACAGGTTCTTTGAAATTTGTTTACCAGAACCATAAAGAACTAGTTTGCGTCTTCACTACCTCTTGACTCGTGACAGGTAGACCGTATAGCCTTCCACATGGCACGGAACCATTGGATTTGATGTTATACTTTAGGCTCATTCAACTCCTGCTCTTCTTTGCTTAATCGCTTTGCGTCTTTGCGGATACAAAGTTAAAACACCTAGCAATCTGCCTAAAATGATAACACAAAGCAAAACAGCAGCACGAGAATCTCCAACTCTGCTGCTGCCCCAGAACACCGACAGGATGAACTCCTTGTCACTCACCTCTGCTGCTCGATTGACGAACTCAACGGCACACCTGTCTCAATGGCGATCACAAAGTCTGATGGAATCATCATTCCGGAGCAGCCGTGGGAACGTTGTTTTCGCGGGCGTTCTCTCCTTCTTGGCCGCAGCCCTCGCCAGCGGGGCGGGCGTCGGTGGCGGCTCCCTGTTCGTCGCGATCCTCAGCAACGTCAGCGGGCTCAGCGTCGAGACGGCGACCGTGTTCGCGAGGTTCATGGTCACCGGCGGCTCTCTGTCCAACGTGCTCTACACCATCTTCCTCCGCAGCCCCGGGCCCAGCGGCGAGCCGCTGATCGACTACGACATCGTGGTGGCGTCGCAGCCGTGCATGCTCCTAGGCGTCAGCGTCGGGGTGGTGTGCAACGTCATGTTCCCGGAGTGGCTCGTCACCTCGCTATTCACCGTGTTCCTGGCGTTCACCACGTTCAAGACGTACCGCACCGGGATCAAGAGGTGGCGCGCCGAGACGGTGGCGATGCGGAGGATGCAGGAGGGTGGGGACGACGCGGATCGGACGAAGGATGCACTTCTTGCCCGGAAGGCAGCAGGTGGCCGTCAGTGCCAGTGGATTGATATGGCACTGCTTGTCATGGTCTGGCTCTGCTTCTTTCTCGTGCACCTGCTCGTAGGAGGTGGCATGGGCGCCAAGGTATGGGAGTTGCCTGAACCATCTTTTATTACGGTTCACTGCACACGTCGAAACTTGAATTCAATCTGTCAGTTTTATAAATTAAACAGAATTTTTAATATACTAGTATCTAAACTCTAGAGTGATTGTTGAGGCCTGGTTTTCATGTACCATAATAAACCTAGTTATGTCTTCAAATTTTGCGAACTATGACAATACATCATTTCTTCAGGTTGCTGTAGACATAAAGCCATGTGGGGTCGCGTACTGGCTCATCAACGTGGCCCAGATCCCTATCACCGTGGCGTTCACAGCATGCGTTGTTCACCAGAAGAGAAAATCATCGCGCACTCAGAACGGTCTTGTCATCGTTCATGAGATACCGCACAACTGTATCTTTTCGAAAGGCCAGGTACCGCACAAACTGTAGAACCGACCAAATCTGGCACCAAAGAGACTTGCACCAAATCTGTGTCTTGTTACGACGCAGGCTGTTTCAGTGACTAGCAGGCTGAATGTTTTGCCAGCGGATGTGTTTCCAGTAGCTGCCCTGCTGACGGGTGTCATGAGTGGGCTGTTCGACATCGGGGGAGGCCTGCTTCTGAACCCCATCTTCTTCCATGTTGGAGTGCCTCCAAAGGTAACATATATATATATATATATATATATATATATATATATATATATATATATATATACCAATTGAACCTCCCTATTTCCCTTGAACTAAATCCTTACCGTCAGCGTCACTAGAACTAGTTATTAGTAGGAGTACCTAATCACTGACCGACGTGTCAATTCTGGACGTGTGCAGACGGCGACGGCGACGACGATGTTTATGATTCTTTTCTCGTCGTCGATGTCGACTGTCCGGTCTGTAATCCTGGGAGCCGACGGGGTCGTGAAAAACGCGCTGGTGTACGCCGTCGTCTGCCTCGTGGCATCCGTCGTCGGCATCGTCGTGGTCGAAGGCGCCGTCAGGAGGTCGGGCAGGGTCTCGCTCGTCGTGCTCGCGGTCGCGACCGTCATGGCGCTCAGCGCCGCCGTGACAGCGTGCTCCGGAGCGGCTCGTGTCTGGGCGCAGTGCACGGCCAGCGGGCAGGACATGGGGTTCAAATTCAAGCTGCCCTGCTGAAAGAAGAAAGAATACAGGGCCAATGATACTACACCTGTCTGTACTACTCACATAGTCACATGTGGAAAGAAATAGAATGCTGAAGTTGCGGCCAATGTTTAGAGGTCGGTACCGCATCTACGGGAGTGTACATCTGACGCTCTGATACTTTTATGCCTCAAAGAATTTGTTCCGCATCCGCACTGCCCCCGCGCGAGTGCTCTAGCAATTCCCTACGCCCATGGACTGTTTATTCGGCCGCTCCCGGCGCCGGGCAGATTCCACCGCCCCGATGCGAAGGAATACTTCTCCACGCCGGATGATCCTGCCGTTACCGTAGTACAAGGACAGCGCGGCGGGACGGGCGAAAGGCGCCGTGCCGCACCTCGGGCCGGTGCACGCGCGACCACGCAGCTTTTCGTTGCTCGCTCACCACGCACGCGATGGGTGGCCGTGTACGTAGGCGGTCGGTCGCCGGCGCGCGAGATGCAGGAAGCAGGCGTGGCTTCGGGGCCGGATCCGTTCGGCAGCGAGCGTCCGGCGGGGGCGTTTTGCCGATCGATCCCTGCGCGTGTCCAGGGAATTTACCATGATCCGTTGCCACGAATTCTTCCCTGCCAGAACTTGTGCCCGGGGCGGCGAGTAGCGGTTGCTCTCGCTGTATCTGGAGGACCTGCAAAGACTGCAGCTTCACCAGTGACGGCGACTTCACCGGTGACTCGCTATATCTGGACGAGCGCATCACGACCAACACGATCACCCACGACACCAGCGGCAACACCACCGTTCTACTCACCATGCCGGGGAAGCGCTACTTCATCTGCGCGCGGCGATCCAGGACACTGCCAGCTGAACGGCATGAAGATGGAGATTGAGGTCGCTGGCCGTCCGGCACCCACCACACTAAGCCCGTCGCCGCCGCCTGGATACGCAAGAACGCAACCTGCACCGACGCCTAAAACGCCGCCGTTAACGCCGCCGCCTATGGCATGGTTGCCAGCAACCGCGGCCGCCGTGTTAGAAGAAGAGATGCCATGTTACATACGATAACAAGGACGTACGTGAGTTCAAACATATACGTGCAAATCAAGGAGAAGCAAAGAAAGAACAGAAGCAATCCAAGGATAGCTCGTAGGGAGTTAGGATAATTGTGATCTCAACAAAACTGTAATCTTATCTTAGGAGATTAGGAAGTTGATTAGAATCTCAACTTCGTGTGCACGGCCGCACGTTTCTGTTTTATCTGTAATCGGCCGCTCCGTGTATTCTTTGCCTATAAATTCAACACGCAACCTGTGCGGCAAGGCCACGAGCACAGCTTTACCAACAATTCTCACATGGTAACCAGAGCCAGCTTTCTCCTCTGAGATTATGGAACTCGCCCGCTGCGTCGACAGGGGGTTTCAACACCCTCGCTCATCATGTTGAGAAGCTCACCAGGGACAATTTTCTTTTGTGGAAGGCCCAAGTTATCTCGTCGGTGAGAGGTGCGCAGATGTTCGATCTGCTCGATGGCACCAGGAAGAAATCGGTTGAGTTTGTGACTGTCCAGAAGGCAGATCAAACTATCGAGACTGTTCCAAACCCGGAATATCAATTATGGGTTGTACAAGACCAGCAGCTTCTCAGCTATCTAAACTCAACGTTGTCAAAGGAGGTACTTGCACAGGTTGCAATGTACTCTTCCGCGGCAGACGTGTGGAAGGCGATCCAAGAAAGCTTTGCATCGCAATCAAGGGCTCGGATCATGCATCTCCGCGCAAAACTCTCCAGTACAAGAAAAGGAGACATGATCGTGGCGACATATTTTGCCAAGATGAAGGAATTTGCAGATGAGATGGTTGCTGCTGGTAAGAAACTAGACGAAGATGATGTGATTTCTTATATACTAACGGGACTTGATGCAGAATACAACTCTCTTGTGGAGAATGTAAGCACAAGAACCGAACCAATCTCTCTCTCGGAACTATTTGCTCAATTGCTTGCGACTGAAGCAAGGCTTGAGCGATAGCGATCAACTGAACAACACTACATCAGTGCAAACTCTGCCTCTCGAGGAGGTTACCGAGGAAGAGGTGGAGGAAGATCGGGAAGAGGAGGTCGTGGAGGACGAGGACGCGGTGATAGACGACCTGTCTGTCAGCTCTGCGACAAAGTTGGACATACTGTTGTCAAGTGCTACAAGAGGTTTTATCGGGATTTTAAGCCCGAAGAAAAGTTTGCAAACAATGCTATCACAAGCATGCCAAACTATGGTGTTGATACAAATTGATACACGGACACGGGTGCCACTGACCACATCACTGGTGAGCTGGATAAATTATAGAAATATAATGGTCAAGAAAAGGTCCACACTACAAATGGATCAGGTATGAGGATCAACTTTGTTGGTAATTCTACATTTGCATACCCCTGGTCGTCAACTCCGTCTCTCAAATATTCTTCATGTTCTCACAACAATAAAAAATCTTGTCTCTGTTCATAAACTCACCACCGATAATTCTGTATTTCTTGAATATCATCCACATTATTTTTTGGTGAAGGATCAGGCTACGAGGAAGGTTCTTCTACGCGGCATATGTGAGAAAGGACTCTATCCATGGCCTTCTATAGAAAATTCTTCATCAAAGTGTGCTTTCATGACCACCTTACCTTCTGTTCAGAAGTGGTATGATAGATTAGGACATCTATCTATGACTATAGTAAATAAAGTCGTTGATCAGTATCATCTCCCTTGTTCCTCAAAAGGTGAAATAAAAATTTGTGATGCCTGTAAACAAGGCAAAAGCCACCAGCTGCCATTTCCAAAATCCATAAGTGTGTCACATTCGCCACTTGAGTTAATCTTTTCAGATGTTTGGGGTCCCGCACCAACTTCTGTTGGTAGAAACAATTATTATATTAGCTTCATTGATGACTACAGCAAGTTCACATAAATTTATTTAATCCGATATAAAGCAGATGTGTTTCACAAATTTCATGAATTTCAGGCTCTAGTTGAGAGGCGCTTCAACAAGAAAATCATGACGGTTCAGACCGACTGGGGTAGCGAGTATCAAAAACTCGACGCATTCTTTAACCAGATCGGTATATCTCATCTCGTCTCTTGTCCACACACTCATCAACAAAACGGAGCTGCTGAAAGGAAGCACCGTCACATAGTTGAAGTAGGCCTCTCACTTTTATCACGAGCATCAATGCCACTTAAATATTGGGATGAAGCATTTGCTACTGCTGCCTATCTCATAAATAGAACCCCATCAAGAATTTTAGCCTATAAGACTCCTTTTGAAAAATTATTGAGTACACAACCGAAATACACTGAGCTCAAGATCTTCGGATGTGCTTGCTAGCCAAACTTGAGAGCCTACAACTCTCATAAGCCCTCCTTTAGATCGAAAAGATGTGTGTTCTTAGGCTATAGCTCGTTCAACAAAGATTATAAGTGGCTAGACCACACAACTGGTAGAATCTATATCTCTCGAGATGTTGTGTTCGACGAAACTGAATTTCCATTTAAAAGCTTGAATCCAAATGCCGGAGCACGCCTAAAATCTGAGCTATGCCTCCTTCATCCAACTTTGCTAAACCCTATAGGGGAGCATGTAGAAAATAATCAGCAAGGTGATTCCCTTAAATCTGACAAACTCCGATAATTTTTCTGACCAAGAAAGTGGAAATAGTTTGAATTATATGCAGGAAACAGAAGAAGAATTATCGCCCACAGAAGATCCAGGCGCAAATACCATAGGGGATTCCCCTGGCGTTGCAGACTGCAACACATCTGGCAGCACGGATCCCGAAGGCGATCTGGTCAGTAAATCTGCGCGCACAGCAGCACCTGGCGGCACAGACTCACAAGCAACCATTCGACATTCAAAATCAGCAGCTGGCACAGGCGCAACCCGACAGACCAGCTTGGATCCTGTGCCGAATCGGAAAAGCCAGCGGGAGCGCAGCACAGTGGGATCAGGTGTGGCTCCAGAAGGATCTCGTGCAGCTCCAAACTCTACGAACCCGGGAGAAAGAGAAGAAGAAGACATTCGCACAGGGGAGATTTCATCTCTAGATTTATCAAATTTGTGACAAACTACTTCTACTCGACCAGTGACCCGGTCACAGAATAATATTATCAAACCAAAACACTTTGGAGATGATTTTGTGTGCCTGTTTAATACTACAGGGGAGCCGACAAACTTGCAACAAGCTTTGGTAGACAGAAAATGGAAAGAGGCCATGGATGCAGAAATTCAAGCGCTTGATAAAAACAAAACATGGCACTTGGTTCCTACAAAAGGCATAAACAATGTGATAGATTCAAAGTGGGTATACAAAATTAAGAGGCATGCAGATAGTACTAGTGATAGGTACAAAGCTCGTCTGGTAGCCAAAGGCTTTAAGCAAAGATATGAAATTGACTACGAAGATACCTTTAGCCCGGTTGTAAAAGCTGCTACTATTAGAATTATTCTATCTGTGGTTGTTTCCAAGGGATGGTGTTTACGACAGCTCGATGTACAAAATGCTTTTCTTCATGGTGTTCTCGAAGAAGAAGTCTACATGAGTCAACTTCCAGAGTATGAAAATCCATCTTGCCCAGATTATGTATGTAAATTAGACAAAGCTATTTATGGATTAAAACAAGCACCAGGGGCGTGATATTCCAGATTAAGCACACAACTGGTACGACTTGGTTTCTCTGGTTCTAAGGGAGACACATCTTTGTTTATATACAATAAGAATGGGACTATGATTTTCTTGTTAATTTATGTTGATGACATAATAGTAGCAAGCTCCTCCAGTCAAGCCGTTGAAGCATTATTGACAGATCTGAGGAAAGACTTCACACTCAAAGATCTTGGTGCACTTCATTACTTTCTGGGAATTGAGGTGACTCATAGTGATAAAGGCATTTTGCTATGTCAAAAGAAATATGCGGCTGAAATAGTGAAGAAAGCAGGGATGGAGAAATGTAGACTGGTGAATACTCCGCTTTCTACTTCGGAAAAATACTCTATTCATGAAGGACAAGCACTAGACGCAGAAGAGGCCTTGCGATACAGAAGCATTGTAGGAGGTCTCCAATATCTCACTTTAACAAGACCTGACCTAGCCTTTTCGGTCAATAAAGTTTGCCAATTCTTGCATTGTCCAACAACAACACACATGATGGCAGTTAAAAGAATTATACGGTATGTACAATGAACTATGAAATTTGGCATAAAATTTCTAAGAGATAGTTCCTTGCATGTTAATGCCTTTTCAGATGCAGACCGGACTGGATGAGATGATAGACGATCCACAGGTGGCTTTGCTATCTATTTGGGATCAAATTTAGTTTCCTGGAGTGCGAGGAAATAACCCACAGTATCCAGATCAAGCACTGAAGCTGAGTATAAATCTTTAGCAAATGTAACAACAGAGATTATTTGGGTCAGAACTATCTTAAAGGAGCTTGGTTTTTCACAACAAGAAACAACCTGTTTATGGTGTGACAACTTAGGAGCAACATATCTAACAGCAAATCCTGTATTTCATGCTCGGATCAAACACATAGAAATAGACTATCACTTTGTACGAGAAAGAGTAGCAGATAGAATGTTGCAGGTTAAATTCATTGGAACAAGAGATCAAATCGCGGATGGATTCACTAAAGCTCTACCACCACGAAAACTTGTTGAGTTTCGTCACAATCTTAACATGGGATGTTAAGATTGAGGGGAGGTGTTAGAAGAAGAGATGCCATGTTACATACGATAACAAGGACGTGAGTTCAAACGTATACGTGCAAATCAAGGAGAAGCAAAGAAAGAACAGAAGCAATCCAAGGATAGCTCGTAGGGAGTTAGGATACTTGTGATCTCAACAAAATTTTAATCTTATCTCTAGGAGATTAGGAAGTTGATTAGAATCTCAACTTCGTGTGCACGGCCACACGTTTCTGTTTTTTTTTTTTTTTGAAAAGAGGCAGGAGCGCTGCCCTTGCATTAAGAAGAATAGAGTTACAGTCTAAGAGATACAATTACTAAGAAAGGAAAAGAACAAATTACATTAGAAGATAAACTAACAAACAGGATCCACCCCTAAGAAGATAAGTCAGCTAAAGTATTACGCATCGTTGAGTCTGAGGCTGTGTTGAGTAACCGGATGTCTTCTAGCGCCAATCGAGCAACTTGGATATGTGAATATTCCTGATTCTGAAATATCCGTTGATTCCTCTCCTTCCATATCCGCCACCAGAATGTAAACAGAATACCAACAACTGTCTTGAGGTGATGTTTGGAACACGAGGCACTGATGAAGTGAAGCCACTCTGATGCGCCTTCGAGTATAGCCTGATGCAGCTGGGCCGAAAGTCCAAGCATTTGAGCCAGTTTGCGCCACGACGTCTCTGTAAAATTGCAATACGAGAGGAGATGGTCTGTTGTCTCAGGTAAACAGTAGCATAATGCACAGTTGGTCTGATGCGGCCAGTGCTTCTTGGCAAGGTTGTCAGCTGTTAGGACTTTATTATGCATTACCAACCATGCAAAGAATCGACAACGTGGCTGCGTTTTAGCAGCCCAAAGAAACGGTGCCCAACTGATGTCCACACCACCAAGGAATTGGATTTCATAGGCAGAAGATGCAGAATATTCTCCACTTGGCGTCTATCTCCAAGTTATTGTGTCTTTATTTGCAGTAAGGTTGATATCCCGCAATATCTGAAACAGTAATATAAATTCATCAAGTGCTTCTTCATTCAAGAGAGGGGTAACATTTTTAATCCAATTGAGATTGGGGAGCTCTCGGGCAACTGTTCGTGTTTTAAATCTGGCTTGCTTAAATAGAGTAGGTACTAGATTCATCGGCGCTTGTCCATACAGCCAACGTCCTTCCCAAAATGGTGTGTCCTTGCCGTTGCCAATAGAAATTACTGTGGAGGCAAAGAAGAGTTGTCGATCTTTTTTATTGTGAAATCTGAGCAAGGTCTTCCATGGTCTATCACAATTATCCCATTTATGCCATAGCCATCACATCCGTAAAGCCCTCCCGAATTTTTCCAAGTCCTTGATTCCGAGGCCACCAAGTTTCTTTGGTCTTGTACAAGTCTTCCAACGCACCAGACACGAACCCCCACGAACTTTATCAGGGTCATCGCCCTTCCACAGAAAACCTCTTCTGATTTTGTCTATCTGGTGAATTGCCCAGCTAGGTAGTTTGAATACAGTCATGAAGTATGTTGGCATAGCAGTAAGTACTGACTTGACCAACAATTCTCTACCCGAATAAGATAACAAATTTTTCTTCCAGCCAGCTAACCTTTGAATAACTTTTTGGACAATCGGTTGAATAGACTCTTTTGGTAGTTTTTTGTAATGGAGAGGTAATCTCAGGTATTTACAAGGGAAGGAAGATAGGTGACAGTCTTGTCCCAGAAGAGGTAACACTTCAGTTGCCTGACAGCGAATTGGAAAGAATTCAGTTTTTTCCAAGTTTGTGATCAGCCCCGAGGCTTGACCAAAGATATGGAGGATTAGCTTTGTGACTAATAAATCTTGAGTTGAGGGTTTGATAAAAACTGCTGCATCATCTGCATAGAGGGAGATCCGTAGATGATCAGAGAGACCGGTAATGGGGCTAAGCAAGCCTTTTTGTTGCGCTACCTGGAACAATTTTAGTAGTGGTTCCATAGCCAACAGAAAGATCATGGGAGAGAGAGGGTCTCCCTGTCTCACGCCCCGCGCATGTGCAATACTAGCTCCCGGTTTCCCATTCAGGAGGAAAGATGATGTAGATGTTCTCCATAGGGCTGCAATCCAATCCCTCCATTTTATACCGAACCCTATTTGTTCCATAACATCCAGTAAATAAGACCAGCTCACCGTGTCAAATGCCTTGGCAATGTCAAGTTTTATAAACAGCACGGGGGATCTCTTCTTGTGCAATAGCTGTACCACTTGCTGGACAAACACAAAATTATCGTGTATACAACGCCGCTTAATGAACGCGTTTTGGTGCATCGATATGATATTATTCAATTCTGGTGCCAATCTGATTGCAAGGATTTTGAACAAGACTTTGGCAAAGATGTGGATTAGGCTAATAGGTCTGTAATCCTTGACTCTCCTTGGATTAGGTCCTTTAGGAATGAGCACTACAAATGCATTGTTAAGATGATGTAGGTCCCGTTGGTCAGCATGACAGAACTGGTCTATTGCTGCAAGGAAATCAACCTTTATTATATTCCATCATGTAGAGAGGAAGCGACCAGTGAAGCCATCAGGGTTTGGTGCCTTGTTCTTTGGCATATCCTTGATTGCTTGGAACACCTCCGCCTCGGAGATTGGTCTGTCCAGGTGTTGCAAATCACGTCGCTGCCAATCTAGTTGTGAGAGGTTAAGAGAGAGGCTTCTTGGATGATGAGACCCCATCTGTTGTTTGAAATGACGAAATACAGCCGCTTGCTTGTCCTTTTGAGAAAAGAACACCTCATCCTGATCATCCAAGGAGTGAATGAAATTAATTTTCTTCCTGGAGCTGACCATACAATGAAAAAATCTAGTGTTGGCATCTCCTTTTCGCATCCAAGTCAGCCTAGATTGTTGCTTCACCCTTGCTTTCTCAATGGCCGCCAAACTAAGTATACGACGTTTCAACATAGCCTTGACTTCTCTTTCCAACTCAGATAATAGACGCAACTCCATAGCTTCATCTAGCCGGAGAATGACTTCTTTGCAGATTACCATGGCCATCTTACCCTGAGGTATGAGCGATCTGGACCATCGACGAAGAGCTTTTGCTGTTCTGGATATCTGTAATCGGCCGCTCCCTGTATTCTTTGCCTATAAATTCAACATGCAACCTGTACGGCAAGGCCACGAGCACAGCTTTACCAACAATTCTCACACGCCGCACCACCGAGACGTGTGAACAACAAGAAGAAGCACGAGAAAAAGAGGTACCACCAAATGGAGGACCAAAAGCAAGACCGGACTGATACGTAGGGCGTAAGTGAACCACCAAATGGAATCGGGAAACAAGCATATAGAGTTCAAAATATTCGTTAGTTCTTAAGATACATTAAAAGGACTTGTCTTAGTAACAGTATGACATTATGAAGCTGACAAGGAGCAACTGTCAGGAGAAGGGACGTACGCGTTGGTACTCGTCACTACCAAAATTAGCATGATAATTAAGTAAGGTGCCAACGTCGCGGTCACTTTTTGGTGAGAGTGGCGAGGATGGCTTCGAGGAGCTTGATGCGTGCGTCTCCGTCCCTGCGCTCCGCCTCCATCTCCCGCAGCTTCTCGTCGTGCGTCCGGCTCGTCCGCACGACGGCGTGGAGCTCGGCCGCCGCCTCCTCCGCGCGCCTCTCGGCCTGCCGCGTCGCCACCTCAGCCGCCTCCGTCTGGTCCGCCGCCGCCTGGAGCTCCCGCTGCAGCGCGTCCGCGCGCTCCCTCAGCTGCCGGATGGTCTCGCGCCGCGACGCCGCCTGACCCCTGAGCAGCAGCCCCTCCTGCAGCGGAGGTTCCTCCGGCGTCGTCCACGGCCACAGGGCCGACTTGAAATGTGGATGTCGACGACGACATCGATCTCACGTTTCCGCTCGAGTCCGGCAAGGTTGAGATGGACGACTTGGACGGTTCTCTCTCATGTAGGTCGGCGTCTTGTGCATATAAAACATGGATCAAAGTTAAGCTGATCTTCTTGTATGTATCAGATGCGAGAAACGGCACCTTTTTTGTGAATTGTGATCGGGTTCCGACTTCCGATACACACGGTGGCGATCGGGAGACACGACGATTGGTGCCAGCTGTACATGCAAGCCTTGTCCACGTCCCAGGTAACCGGATCGGATTCAGCTCGGCTGAGCAGTGCCACGGCCTACGGTCCAGGCCCACATCCGGTTTCAGTTCTGGGCTGAAAACATGGCCATGGGCTGAGCAGTACCACGGCCTACAGTCCAGGTTCACATTCTGTTTGAGTTATGGGCTAAAAATAAAACCGGGGGCTGGAACTACCGACATTCGCTGGGCCGTCTCGGCGCAATGTACTCACACTTTAATAAACTGATGATATGGTACTTCCCAGCTTCACAGTACTGTTTTATTAGTCGTAAAGAGCTCTGACAGTTGCTTCCTCTGAAAGTTTCATTCTGCTCGGAAAGAACCTGTAATGTTTTTTGTTCTACGTCTCATGATGACTGCTGTAAGCAGCTGGCAAAAACTTTTTACACTAATTTGCGGGCACAATTAATGATGTTGCACCATGTAAACGTACGTTGTCCCATAGAAAAGGAATGGCTTTCAAGCACTGATTCAGGAGATTGCGGGAGCCGGGCGAATTCAGCAGATCTGTCTCCAATCAGACCACTCACTGAAATGATGATAGACTACTTACTAGAATAGTTATGATGATTTGGGACTGGCATCGATTGTATTTAGAACTGTCAGCTCTAAGGCTGAGCGCAGCGGCGCCCTGTAAACAGCCCTGGCCGCCGAATATAGAGGCGACCAGGCCTGCGGGTGTCCGCAGCGGCACCTGTAAAGGTGACTAAATTGCAGGCTTTTACAGTGCAGCGCCAAATTAAAAGCTGCACTGTTGCACCGGTAGAAGAGGAAAATAAAAGAGAAAGAAAGAAAAAGAGGAGGAAGAAAGGAAAGAAAAAAGAAAAGATAAAGAAAGAAGAGAAGTAAAAGGGAAAGGGTAAAAAGAAAGAAGTGAGGGAAAAGGAGTAAAGAAAGAAAAAAATAATAAGAAGAAAAGAGAGAAAAAGTAATAAAAATGGTGATTTTTTATAAATTGTAAATATAATATTATTAACATAAAAGTAGTTATATGTAATAATATAAAATATGAGTTAGTTATATTATATAATAAAAATAGATGATATTTGATATAGAGCTCTGATTTAGAGGTGAACGAGTGCAGAGAATTGAACTGTAAAGGTGAGAATGTTTTAGAGGTGACTGTAAAAGACTAGGAATATTCTTTTAGAGATCCGATATAGAGGTGCACGAGTGCGAGCAGTCTAAACTGGTGAAGAACTCGTTGGTGTTCCTCATTGAACGAGCTCCATTTATCTGGAAAGCTATTAAGTCCTGACTCCTGAGCCCTGGAGTTCGAAACACAAACAGGTGTAATTAAGTTGCCTTGCCTCTGTCATGTGTTTACACAGAAGAATGGAAAACACACATAATCTTGATGCAGTTTTTATCTGCGGGATGCAAGCCAGACACCCCTCGCGCTATCGCAGCACATTGCCACCGGACTTCAGGGACCATACTTGAAACACGGTTTGAAGTGTCGCGTTCGTACAAGCGTACCATCCCTACACGTACGATGTGCCTTAATACCGTTCTTTCACTGGCTGGTCGCGTGTGATTCACTACACCAGCTGAATGATTTAACCTGCAGATAGTCCCAAAACATATGAAGAGAGGTCATTCGCCGAATTACATTAGAGCATCGGTTCTGGCCCCAGGAGCGGCACGGGCACGCGCATAAGTTTGGCGCTACCCCTCTGTCTGTCGTCCAAAACCAAAGCGCCTTGACCGGTTTCGTGCCTCGCTACCACCCGTGATGACCCATACCACTTGCCGATCTGTGATCAGCGAGAGTTCCTGTTCGGCACTCGTAAACTCGCTCGCTCATGCGACGAACCGACGGTCTCCTCGAGAATCACGATGCCGTGTTCGTATCTTCATGTGGAGAGCAAGAGGAGGTGCATGCGAGTGGGCACGAATGCAGAGTTAAAAGATCAAAACTGTTGAGCGCGGAGGTTGGCGCAACCAAACAGCAACATCTGTCGCTAGCACGAACGCGGTGGCGCAGCTTTGGGGTGGACCACGACTGTTCTACTACGGCTTCGCGGTGACCTCAATGAAACGCCCCTGGGAGAAGCATCGCCGCAACGGTCTGCATCTTTATGTACGCGCACGCACATGCTGCCGCGTTAGTTTAGTGCTCCTCGGATCAACATAATGATTGCAGGATTTTGTACATATCAGAAGATAGGACCCGGAACAAGATAAAACCCGGGCGGCGCCGGCAGGACGCTGCACAACGGGATTGGCTACGGCACCGAATTGCACGTCGAGCACAAAGCATACGCTCCCGTGCCCTGCACCTACTGCATCACGGTCTCGGCCGTTTTCTTTTGGCTGCTCCTGCTGAGCGCGACCATCCCACCCATCGCCGCGCAACACGCCAGTCCAACGACCAGCAGCAAGCAGATACTAGCGCGAGCTGTGGCCAGCATCTGGTTTGGTTCGGTGGTGCGTCTTTACTGCCGCCCAACCCAACCCCATCGAGGATTTTAATTGCCTCCTCCTGCCGCGGCTGCTCCCGCTCGGCTCTCCCTTCGGATGCTGCGGTCTCTGTGGAGTACGCGCGCTACACGCTGACCGACTGACGCAAACGCAAGCTGCGCGCCGCCGTCCCTCCACCCACCTGCTGCGACATGGGCGAGAGGAGGCGGCGTGCGAGTGCGGCCGCGGGGGGTGGCGATGGAGATCGGGCCGAGGCGGAGAAGCCGCCTCCGACGGTGTGGTTCGCTCTCAAGAAGTCGCTGCACTGCCGGTCGCAGCCGTCCGAGGTGCACGTGCCGAGGCCCAAGGCCGGCGGCGGGCACCTGTCCTCGATAGTGACGAAGCGAGCGGCGCGGTCGGGGTGCTCCCGTTCGATTGCCAACCTTCGGGACGTCATCCACGGGAGCAAGCGCCACCCGGGGCAGCCGCCCAGCTGCAGCCCGCGGTCCATCGGCAGCAGCGAGTTCCTCAACCCCATCGCCCACGAGGTCGTGCTCAGCACCAACTCCCGCTGCGAGCTCAAGATCACCGGCTTCGGCGGGTGCGGCGGCCTCGGCGCGGTGGGGGCCGTGCACGACTCGGACGGTGGCGGCTCCGGCGGCGCGGCGTCGTCGTTCGTGGGCACGCTCAGACCGGGCACGCCAGGCCCTGCGTTTCACGGTCTGCAGTACAGCGTCTCCTGCCGGGGCAGCGTCCGGTGCACTCCTCCGAGGTCCCCGAACGTGCTCCTGGAGCGGAACGGCTCCGCGACGACGGCACACCGCGCGTCCTGCGAGGAGGCCACCAAGAGTACTGCCGGCGGCAAGGGCTCCGGCGGGTCGAGCTGCCACAGGTGCGGCGAGCAGTTCAGCAAGTGGGAGGCGCTGGAGGCGCACCACCTCTCCAGGCACGCAGGTGAGGCTGCTGCTGACATGCATTTGCGTCTCTCATCGTACACGGAATAACTTTCCGTGGAGCTACACTCCAGTCCCCGTGGATCCTCACGGTATCTTGGCGGTGGGCGGTGGCGCACTTCAGTCGGTGCGACCTCTGTTTACTTGAAAGTTTCACCGCTATGTCCATCCAAACATCTGCTTTTTGCTCCGTTTGCGAGCCCGTGCTTCCAACTTTTTCGATAACTGCGAGCCTGTTGCTTCAGACCCTGTTAGATTCTGCATTTCGTAGGCTGTGGTGCGCGGACGGCTCTTGACTTGACTATCCTCATGCTTTTTGTTCATGACCTCTGTATTCTTCTCGTTTTGGTTCTGTTCTGGCCAGGCTATTCATAGGATTCTTGTCGGGGCTCTTCATAGGATTCTTGTCGGGGCTCTTCATAGGATTCTTTTCGTTTTGATGTTCATGCATCTTCGACTCTAGAAACAGAGTGCGTGAGCTGCAGTCTTGCAGATGACACTTTCATCACCATGGTGCTGAATAACCGAGTGGCTATGTGTACCGCAGTGACGGAGCTGATGGAAGGGGACTCGTCGCGGAAGATCGTGGAGATCATCTGCCGGACGAGCCTGCTCAAGTCGGAGGGCAGCTGCGTGCGGATCGAACGGGTGTTCAAGGTGCACAACACGCAGCGCACGCTGTCCCGCTTCGAGGAGTACCGCGAGGCCGTGAAGCTCCGGGCGAGCAAGCTACCCAAGAAGCATCCGCGCTGCCTCGCCGACGGCAACGAGCTGCTGCGCTTCTACGGCGCCACCATCTCGTGCGCCCTCGGCTCCTCGTCCTCCTCCTGCTGCTCCGCCAGCATCTGCGCCTCGGACAAGTGCGCCGTCTGCCACATCATCCGCCACGGCTTCTCGCCCAAGAAGGAGGCCGGCGTTGGCGGCGTCTTCACCACGTCCACCAGCGGCCGCGCGTTCGAGTCCATCGAGGCGCCCGACGACGACAACGCGGCCACGCGCAAGGCGCTGCTCGTGTGCAGGGTCATCGCCGGCAGGGTGCACAAGCCGCTCGACAACCTCAAGGAACTGGTCGGGCAGACGGGCTTCGACTCGCTCGCCGGGAAACTCGGGCCGTACTCCAACATCGAGGAGCTGTACCTGCTGAACCCGAGAGCGCTGCTACCGTGCTTCGTGGTCATATGCAAGCCGTAACCGAGAGACGGACACCAAAAAAAAAAGAGAGATTGCTTAGCATTCCGTGTAGTAACGAGCCATTCTTTCTGTTTGTCACTCTACCGGGCGTCTCGGCGGTTGCCGCTTGTTTGAGAGCTGTTACTACAAAGTGACAACATTAGTGCCATCCGTCCGACGTATTTGTCCATGTTCGCGAAGAGGTGCCTCGATGCCTTCTTGTGTTCGTGGGGTGATCGATTTATTCGTCATTTCGGCTTCCTCTTCATAGCAGCGCACCAGACAACATGGTTGAATCAGCCATACTTTTCCTAACTCCTGTGCTTGCCATGTCCAAGTCCTCCGGTCAATATGACTGAAGCTGTGGCTACGCAAACAATAATCAGTATGTTACACCGGCAAGGAAGCCGTCATCTGATCCTCTTTTTTTTTTCAGAAGTGTCATTTGATCACAATGGCACGGCCGTCTCTGAAGTCTGAATAGACGAAGTTCAAACTTATGTTCTACCTCTGTCTCGTGACAGGACATTGGTCTCTCTTGAATGGCCTGTCAGGCCCTCCTCTCGGCGTCAGCCCCCATCCCATTGTTTGAAAAACTGTCCTGGCCTCCGAGCAAATCTTATCGTTGCGGATGCAAGCACAGCGCTGCCTTCTGCCTGTTCTCCTGCAGCATCACGGATCAATGTCGTCGTCGTCACCACATCGACGGATGCTACCAGCCGCCTGGGCCGGACATTGAATGCGCCTTTTTGTCTTGGCGTCTGCGACGACAGTGGATGGCCCCGTTGCGCTCTCCCACGGTCGCGCCATGAACTTCGGCAAGCTCGGCGCCGGCGCTGCTCATCACCCGCGGTTTTTGTCACACCCCAAGGTGCAGAAAGGTTAGTAGGGCGTAGTGTCGTGTCGTGTGACCCCCTCGCTCTTGCAATGGCCTGTGGCTGTTCTGGCGCAGCAAGCGCCGCCCCTCCTTGGTACCCCGGTATTATCAGTCGTCGTCAACTCGTCACTGCTCCATCTGGTAGGACTACACCAGTTCTCCCTTCGCCTGACCCTCACCTCTCCAATAGTCCAATCACCGGACGGCTCTGGATTCAACAAGCTTAGTAGGGTTCACTTCACGTGGTTGGACTCGCCTCTCCATTAGTATATTTTTTAAGAGATGATGCGCAAGTCATAATGACAATTAACCAATCGACCTGTCCGTCTGACCGGGCGCCGCCCTCACCGTCCCGTGTTCTGGACAGGGCACAGAATTCACGGCGCGGCATTAACCTCTGCTCCATTGACCAGGACCAGCACGCATCCGCATCGATGGAATTCGACCGCACGTGTGTGTCGAGTTTGCTGCCCAGAAGTTTCCAGCGCCGCAGCCGTCTCTGATCATGGTGCCCCCGAAAGTCTCGACCTGCCAAACCTAATTGGCGTCGTTCTCTTTAAAAGTTCGGAGCCTTCGGTTCTTCTTGGGGGCTCTCCATCTGATGATTGACTTCTGGATGCTTCAGCGGATTAGCGCGCGACGTAACGACAAGGGAGCAGCTGAGCTTGTTAATCAGGTAGCGAGCACCGTTGCGTGCTGTGGCTGTCAGATTGCCTGGCGCGTTTTTGTTTCTTTCTCAGACTCTCTCTCACACACACAGCGGTGGCTTCCAATTTATGCACCCGTTTTGGGCCTCTCTGGATGGGCAAGGAAGTCAAGTTGGCAACCCACCATATTGGACTGTCAACAATTCGAGAAATAGCCCATGCCCATCTTTAACAGGCCCAAGAAGCCTCATCCATCTATCGAAACAGGGCCTTTTCTTGTCCCTTTCTTTCTTTGAGAAAAAAACAGTAATCGTAGTATAAAATTCGTATGAACTGGCGTGGTTGTTTGTTTAATTTCACCAAAATAATGATTACATCCTAAACGCTCTTTGAAGTCTCTACTACATGCGACAGACGCTACGTAAAACGAAAAAGTTCCATTGCCCCGTTGTATGGCCGTTCCTCGCGAGAATCAGCTCCGCCACTGTTGGCCCTTGTGCACATGCGGCTCAAGAAACAGTCGCTGATCTCGACGGTTCGAGGGAGGGCGTGCCGCGTGCGAAGTGTCGAGTCGCCCACTGCACAGTTACACAGTGCACCAGCATCGCGGTCGCAGGTAGCCGTGGGCCTGCGGACGACGACCGTATGGAAAGGCCGATCACGACGGTAGATGGGGAATGTGCCCGCCGCTCCGTCGCTATCCCACGGACGACGCAGCGTAGCTCAAAAAGCCTTGCGCCACGCACGACGTGTCCTAGTCTGCACGCTGGTGTCATGCTCTGTAGCTGGGATAGAGCCCGACGCCTCGATTGTTCTTCCGGCAGGCCCGGTGGTGATCATTGGCGGGGACGATCGACGGAGTAAAGGAGCAACCGATTTTCCCCGCCATGTATCGGTCCAACTTGATCCCTCACCAATGCCTTTGGTAGAGCTAGGCGCTCGACTCCCCGCATCTTATTCATGGATCCTGTATCGCGTACTAACATGCCTTTGGTAGCTAGGCGCGGCCATCAATGGCGCACAGAATGGCATGGGGCCTCCCCTGCCGCCGTGCCGCGGCCGCGCGAGGAGGCAGGCCAGGAATGCGGCACGGCGATGCGTCTCCTCCTCCGATCCATCGGCTGACGACGGCCTGTGGAGGTGTGGTGGCGACGGAGTCGTGGCCCGTCCGGTCGGAGGGGGCCGAGGAGCGAGCCACGTCTAGGTGGCTGGCCGGCCAAGACAGCGACAAGACATGAGCTAATGCAGCACGGTCCACGGCATTAAACCGGTGACACGACACGATGGGGGCGGGGGTGCATGCCCCTCCTACACGTGTGCTAATCGGCTGCCTTTACCAGCCACACGGCCTACTAAAATTTAGAATACGTAATTACGTACGTCGCGCAGCTTGTTATCACTTATCAGTACCCGGCGTCTTGCAAGACCGTATGGGTTTGATTGGCACGCATGTGTCGCTGCTGCCTGAGTGACTGGTTGGGTCATCGGCTCATCAGACTGTTGGGGACGTAGCCTGGGTGTTCGGACCAACAACTGGCAGTCGCACGTGCCGTGTACAACAGTACTCCACAAGGGTAGCGAACTAGTAGCACGTTCAGCGCGGACGCAACGGGTCCTTTCAGTTTCGGTATACCTGTTCGCCGACGCATACGCACCGCGAGCACTGCACACACGAGTACACGACGGACACGATATAACGCGGTCATAATACTCCCCGCGTCTTCGATGCATCAGAGGAACGCGCGGCTTGTTCTCACGTGTACCGATACGAGCCAGCGCCATCAAAGTTCCTGCTGATACCACTTACTAAAGAGGAATACCACAATTGGCATACTCTGTAACCCTGCAGCGAATATATATATGGCCAACTTGCTTGCACGCATGTGATTTAATAAGCGAGAAAATTTACCTTAGCTTGCGCTAATGATCATAGCTAAAGAAAATGGATTAGTGTTGGTGAAGACTGGCCGATTTTTACTGCTTAGCCAACTTTAGAGTTTATCTTGTGCTTCACTATTATTTCATTCATGCGAAGGCGATCAGTGCAGGATACTTCGTCCATGCTAATATAAGTACCGTTTAGGCAGAGCTCTAAAAAGAACACACGATCTGGAAGGAGCACGGTAGTAGAGTTTACAAAAGTCGAATCTAAAAGGTAAAAAAGTTGCCGTAGACACCCTAAGTCATCATTTCGTAGCTATTCCTTGCTGCCTCGGAAAATTCAGGTATTAGTAGCTAGCACATGTGCATCACGGAGCACACAGGAGCACCCCGACACAGAAACGCACGGCACGCATCGCTTGTTCAAGCGTCTCCGCTGCCGATCACCTCCTTGGCGTTGCTCCATTGCTTGTTCCCGGGGCTCCACTTGGGGCACTTTGGGCTGAAGTACCTGCCCTGCAACCTCGCGTCGAGCAGGTCGACGACCGGGCCGGGGCGCACGCACCGCGGCGCCTTGTACTGGTTGATGGACGCGCCGCGGCTGATCGCGTAGTCCATCAGCTTGTCGAAGGTTCCCTCGGCCACGACCCGTATCTCGAGGGGGCCGATGGACCTGTCGCAGGCGCGGCACTGCCGGTACACGGTGTTCAGGGCCTCCTCGACCGACAGGCAGCAGTCCTCGAACACGGACGCCGGCACCGCCGTGCTGCCCGCGCGCAGCTCCCAGAACAGCACGTAGTGGCCCGGGATGGTGGCCGCGTCCGCGTAGCTCGTGTACTCCACCAGCGACGCGCCGAACGGAGCCAGGTGCTGCACCGCGCCGCTCACCGCCGCGTGCAGCTCCGTCTCGTCCGTCTTGTCGGAGTCGATGCTCAGCGCCACGTTCTGCCGCCTGATGAAGCTGAACATCGGCGCCTCGTTCTTGAAGCCAGTCACCCTCAGAACGTCGCCCACGCGATACCGACACAAACCTGTCACGGCCACAGGAAACGTTACTCTCTTAGTAGTAGTACTAAACAATCTACTGATCGATATGGCTAGCTGTACTATACGTGTCGATCGAAGATGTCAGAGACATACCGGAGTAGGTGGTGACCACAAGCTCGTACTCGTGACCGAGCTTCACGTCGACAAGGTCAACCAGGTCGCGGTGACTCGGCTCGGCATTGCCCATGCTGCAACGGAGAGGAAGGAACTCGAAGTAGCACATGGTGGGGATGAGCGTGTACGCCACGTCGCTGGGCTTGCACATGGGGTTCAGGTTGAGGCCAAAGTAGCACTCCGAAGAGGCGTACATGGTGCACGTGAGCGGCAGGCCGCCGCCGTAGAACTCCAGCGTCGGTATGTACTGCGACATGGCGCCGGTCACGATCACGTCGATGTACTTGGTGCGGGGCCACAGGCGCCGGATGATTCCCTCCCACGAAGGCCAGCCGCACTCGGCCTCGATCTCGTCGGCGAGCGCAGGGTCGGCGCGGAGCACCCGCCCGACGGCGTCGCGCACGGCGCGGTCCGTGATCTCGGGGTTGAGCGTGCCCCTACGGATGTCCCGGCACAGGAGCCTCCAGTGCTTCTCGAGGAAGCTGATGGCGCGGAGGAAACCCGAGGCGAACACGGCGCCCACGCGCAGCACGTCAGCGCGGTGGACAAGGCCGCAGAGCAGCTGCGCGTACATGCTCTGGTGCGAGTCCACGCACAGGATGGCCTCGTTGGGGCTTGTGTACGCGGTGTAGGGGTCGTGCGGCCGGTCAAGGAACCGCCGGCTCCGGTAGTAGCTGGTTAGCACCGGCCGCGCCGGAAGGCCGCCCGGTGTGCGCGACTCCGCCTTCACGAAGAGCAGGTACATGGCCTTGCCCTTGTCGAGCCCGGGCACCGACAGGCTCATCACCGGCATCAGCAGGCTGTATAGCAGCGCCCTCCTGTCTAGCTCGTCGGCGATGGTCGGCATCAGCTTCCTCTCTCCCCCGGACGTGCCCGAGCTGGTGCACATGAACCCGATTAAATGCATTGACGTTAGTACCTGTTTGGACTCCGCGTGCACATGTCGAAGTAACGATGCGCACGTGTGATCCATACCTTGTGAGGAACTCGGAGATGGGTTTGCCTGAGAGGATAGGTGAGTTGTCGCCGTTGGCAATGCGGAATATGTCATGATGGAGACCCTCGTAGGTGACGAGCGGGACGAGACGGCGGAAGGCGTCGACGGCGTCGGGAGATGCCGGGACGCCGTACCGGCGCAGGTACTCGGCGGGCGCGTTCTGGGACAGTATCTCGGCAAGGACGCGACGCTGCACCTGCCCGGCGTACGCCGTGACGTGCTCGATGAACTCGAGCGCATCGCGGTGCGCCCCGGGAGCGAAGCCGCTGGCCGGCGGGGTTGGCTCGGCGGTCGGTGCTTCCGGCATGGCACTGCGTTTGCGCGCTAGTGCAGCTCGAGCTCTGGGACTTCCTGGTTGTCACGAGGCGTGTGTTGCTTCGTGGTTAACCACCGGGCGGTGTGGGCATGTGTTTGTGTGCGACTGAAATGCCCTTGTGCCGGCTTATATAGAGAATGGATAGGGGAGCGCAGGGCAGTACTGTTACTGGTTGTCTGCTGGGCCTACTCAGTAGTCTACTGACCACTGGTTCCTGATGCTGGACCTGAATCATAATTTTACAATTTTGTATTGTTGAAATGTCTAGTATGTTCTATTTGCCATGTGTCTTTTATAGAGATAATGTTTTTTTAAAAAACATACTAGCTAACACAAAATTTCAACAGAGAGATATTTTTCGGTATATTTTAACAACACTACACATCGTAAAATTGTTGGCAGTAATTATCATCTTCAATTGCAATATCACTCACCGAAGGCAGTATTACTGGAGACATGCACATTCGGTCAAACATTTCCTTGATGTTCCTTGGCCATGTGCATGCTTTAAAGAAGGTGCATGGTAGTAGTTTACCAACTTAGCGCCGGTTTGGTATAGTTTCAGATTTTTTAAAAATCAGAAATGTTTCAGTTTCAACACAAAAATGTTTCTCAACGTGAGAGCATGAGTATTTAAATGACACATTTACTTTTGGATGTGCTACGTTTATGGGAGCAAAATACGCTCGAAACAAATAAGTCGAGGATCGTGTCTTGTTTCCAAATCTGGTACAAGATCTATTCAAGCACTAATCAAGGGTCGCCAATGAAAACTTGCTAGGCCATGACAACCAATAAAATGAGAACAATGGCTGCTTCAAAGGACTTTTTTTCTTAGTGGCAATACCATGTAACTACTTGCGAAGAAAAGGGGAGATTAGGAAGGGTAGAGGTGATTCAGCTGTGAAACTGGGTTGAGGCCATTTCCGATGTGCAGTGCAAATTAGTGAATCGTTCCGATTCGGTTCTTGCTCAGAATGACCACTGCAGAGGTGTTTGACAGTGTTCAACCGTTTTAGGTAGAATCAGAAACGTTTCGAGCTGCCAAACACACGCTTAACCTTCTCACTGGTGCTAATGAAAAAGGTGAACCTGCCTTTCTTGCTTCCTGTGGCAGTAACAAAAAGCACGTGATTTTTCTATTGGATTCAGCGACAGTTCATACGCCATCGGGATCTTTACCTCTTGGCCCAAGAAATACTGTACTTGACCACCAACCAGAAGCCCCGTGGAAGCTCGAGCATGCATCAACAGCAAGCGACGAGCTTGCACAAGCAAGGGCGCCTTGAAGCGCGCCCCCACGCCGGCACCGCGCGCGGGCCAGTTGCTTCCATGGCTTACGTGCTCGCGGAAAGGCCGGCAGTGGCATCGTTTCCCGGCGTGCAACCCCGTCTCCCACGCCCTGCCCCCGTGCTTGGTTGCCGCCGTGGATCTGGCCCCCTTTTTGATTCAGCTCTCCGTCACTGGTCCTTGCCCGTCTGTTGTCGATTATTTTTGTTTGATATCCTTCCGTTTGGTCAAGTGGTGACGTGCAAGGGTATCATTAAGAAGATTGACCAGATTCACTAGCACATCATTTCATCATCCCAGTCCCAGATGTGCCCGCTTAGGAAACATGGGGATCAAATAAACAGACATGGAGCTCAAGGCACATCAGGTAAGAACCAGGAGCAAATATATTATTGCTTGACGAACTCCTTGTTCGCTTCATCTCCATGGTTATTTTACTAATCCTACTTGTTGATACGTAAGCAACCAATAACAGAGGTTAGGGTTAATTTCCTTTGGGGTTTGGCCGGCCGGGAGCTGAAGAATCAAGAGAGAGCGCGTTGATATGCAACTGCAGACAAAGGAAGTTTACATAAGTTCGGACCACCTTGATCGAGGTGTAAATGTAATACCCTACTCATGCTTCATATTAATATACTCTGTTCTGAAACTGCCAAAGAAATTCTTCAAGGAAATTGACAAGGCACGTAGAAAGTTTCTATGGTCAGGATGTGATGAGCTGAAAGGGGGCCACTGCAAGGTTGCTTGGAGCACTGTCTGTCGACCCCTCGAACGTGGCGGCCTTGGCATTCTTGATCTTGAAAGGTTTGGCAGAGCACTTAGGCTCAGATGGCTTTGGCTCAAATGGAAATCGCAACATCGGTCGTGGTCCAAAATGGAGATTCACCACCAGCAGATAGATCAATGTTTATTTATTGCGGCTACGGCCGTCATCGTTGGTAATGGGAGGCGTGCCACTTTCTGGGACTCAAGCTGGCTGTTTGGTTCAGATCCAGCAGCAAAATTTCCATTGCTATACCGTCACAGCAAAGGGAAGAGACGTTCTCTAGCAGCCGCCTTACATGAGGATACATGGATCAGGGACATTTCTCATAACTTGACCGTTCCACTCCTAACAGATTTTATCCAGCTATGGGAGTTAGTTCAGAAATGCAACATCAATCTAAATTCGGACCAGGAGGATGATATCACTTGGCACCGGTCAGACTCTGGCGTCTTCACTGTTAAATCGGCTTATGAGCTGCAGTTCAACGGAGGCCATGCCTCCTGGTTTCCTGCTAAAATCTGGAAGGCTTGGGCACCAAACAACTGTAAGACTTTCACCTGGCTCATGCTTCAAAACAAACTATGGTCTTCTGCGCGCCTCATGCGACGTAGTTGGCCAAACAACTATTTTTGCGCCCTGTGCATTAGGAATTTGGAGACCACCACACACTTGTTTACTGAATGTCCCTTCTCCCAAGGAGTCTGGTTGAGGGTGGCCAACTGGTCAGGTATTAGAGCTTTCAACCCAAGCCGATGGCGTCAAGGCCAGACCTCAGCAACCTGGTTCCAACGTCTGTCTGCGGGAGGGGATGCCCAGACCAAGCGCATTTCTAAGACCATGGCCATGCTAACCTGTTGGGTCCTCTCGAAAGAAAGGAACGGTCGAATCTTTCAGAACATCTACCACAATGAACAAGACGTCGTACAACAGGTTCAAGAGCTTGCAAAACTATGGCATCGGGCCGGTGCTCGGCATCTAGCGGGCCTACCAGCCTGATGTGGTAATGAGATTGTACTCTCCTACTATAGAGGCATACACACATGAGTCCTGTTTTTAGTGGTTCTGTTGCTTAAGTTGAAACGTATTGTACGCTCTCTACATGTAACATAAACTCTGTTTCCTCTACTTACCTCTACTTAATATAAACGCCGAACGCTGTTCGGATCTTTCGAAAAAAAAATATGCTAAGTGGTGTGTGTGTTACAAGCCCTAGCTCAAGTGAGGTGAACCAGAGCTCGATCGATTCCTTGTCCCCCTTTCTAATTTATAGTGCAAAAGGCATACCACAGTGACCAATAATTCCGTATCTTTTCTAATATATGGGGTGGCCTAGCACGCTATAGTGCCTAACGTGTTGACGTGACACTTGTTGTCGCATTCAGCCGCGCCTGGATCGATCGCCGTATAACTAAACTTTGGTGATGATGGCTCCATGGGTGCCAAGCACTAGGTCACGTAAGCCACTGACATGTGGGTGTCGTCCTGTCCCCTCACACAAGTGGGCGCCGAGTAATTGCCAATCAGGTCACTAACCCGTCCAATGGATCCCCATCATTGTTAGTAAGAGCACCAGGACGCAAAATGTGCGTCGTGAAGTTAAAAGGAGCAAGCGGAGCACGTTTTCTTGAATGCAACGATGTGATTAATTGGACCTATCACACACCATCTCACGATACTTTCAACACCATCATTGTTATGCCTTCTTGATAAAGGCGGCGCGAGTGTGCATGGCGTAGAGGTGTGCTAGACATGTCTTACCTACCCGTGTGAGCTTACGTACGGTGATAATTATGACTCTAATGATTCCTATGTCACCGAGACTACTAAAATTATCTTTAAAAAACATAAGTGAAGGTAGTCACTTTGCTGTCGTGGCATGTTTCCATGCAATGCTCGATTCTCATGAAACAATTGGTCACTACAGGCAACGGCGACTTCTGCAGTGACTTCTATTGCATGAAGGTGCGCAAAGCCACAAACAGGTACATCATGTGTTATGCCTGTCCTTGAGCCAGACGTGCGATTGGAGGCGGACAAATGCATGTATGTCCTTGAAAAAAAAAGGACGGGCAATTGCACAGCCCACAACGCGATGGAACATGAGCCTGTCCGCTGTCCCGAACTCTAGTAGTACTTCCTCCGTTCTAAATTAATTGATGTTTAAGACAGGATTTTTAGTTTAAATTGAATTATTTTTTTTCCTAAACATCAATTAATTTAGAACGGAGGGACTACCATGACTCCACGTAACCGAACACCATCGAGCCCCCCCCCCCTCCCATGCCGCAACAGATCGAAGAGCCTGCATCCGTGACCGCCAACGCCGTGGCCTGTCTGTAATGCTGCTGCGTCGCCGATGCGCGGCGTGAGACCTCTCCCACCGAAGCAACGGCGCCACCATGTCGGTCGCTGCGCGCTACCACTTTGGGCGCAGGAAGGTCACAAGGACCTCCCGCACGGGCCGGGACAAACCGCGTGGGGTTGTACTCGGCTCGCGCGCTCGATCGAGAGGTACAGGTCGTTAGGCCGGCGTGCGTCATCCAGCCAGCGCGCGGGGCTGGTTGCATGCACAGCGCCGCGCGCTGGCGTTTTTATATCTCGGTGCTGGCCCCGAACGGAGAAAGAACGAGCCGGTCGAGAGGGGCAGAGACCCATGGAGACTATCGAGTTTCGAAGGTCGCCGTCCGCCTACGGCTCCGCGTTGCTTGCGACGTGCATGCCGCGCGCGGTACGACGCTGATAGAGGTTGTCGATAGACGGGCACCAGCTAGGAGCTACTTAATTAGTAGCTTCCGCGAGTTGGGGGCCGGCCTTGCGAAACTAGTGTGCAGGCAGGGTTGGACAGTCCCGAAAGACCTCCTCCTGCTGGTTGCCATGGCAGCAAGCAAGCCCATGATTGGTACTAATACTACTAGCTTATTACGGCCGCCACATCCATCACAATCACGACGGAGAGAGAACTCTTGCATTGACGGTTAGGCCGATTCGCGCCGTACGAAAGTTTCTGTACTTCGTTTTGGAAATGGTGAGACTGACGTCTGACCCGCAGATCTCAAATCCCGAAATATGTGTACGCATCGGTTTCTCCTTTCTCGTAAGGTGATTTCACGTCTATTTTTACTAATCGCCAAATGTGGCTCATGAAATCATGCGCTCCAAACTTTTCGGAAAAAAAAAGAAATTATGCGCTCCACGCATTTTTTTCTCATGATGAATTTACTGTGAGAGCAGAGAAACAACTGTTTGATAAAGAGAAGGAACATCACGTTCACTCTTAAGTGCTAAAAATCACGTAAACCAGAGAGAAAAAAGCCACCACGCCCATGATGAGCCTCCTCGCTTGCGTCATTCCTTTTAATTTGCACCCCATAGTTGAGAGCACAACCAGCTAGAACGAGATCGATTCGGACACATTATTGAAGGCAGCAGCTACAAGTACTAGTACTTCACTACTTCAGGGCAGGAGGCACCACCTATTATTGGTCGGACCTTTTTCTTCTCAACCTGCAAAATTGATGTATTAGATGACGAACAGTTGCGCTGATATCAGTGACAGAACATGAAGCACACGGATACAGGAACGTACCCAAACTGCATTGAGCCTGCATAGCGCAACTTTATATGTGCATATACAATTCAAACATAAGAAGTTTAATTAGCAGAGATTCTGTCCATGTAGCGTTGGTGCTCTTCCAGAGCAATCTGAGTACAGTTTGCCAGCATGCCATCATGTATGAATGTTGAGACTACTGACCTTTCGGAAAAAAAGAATGTTGAGACTAGTAAAAAATGAATGTTACCTTGTCTTTATAGGAAGGGTTGTTCCTCTACTATGCTAGTATATATTAGTAGTACTGGCAACTCCCAGTGCTTTGCTTAGCTTAATACTAGTGTTTCAACTGCTTTGCTTAGTTCACTACTTGTAATCTTCTTTGCTTAGCTTAGTAAAGAATTCATATTGCTTTGTCAACATCCATTTTTTATCTACAGGCTCCGAGATATATGGTACGGCGTTCTTTGATTGGTGGATCCAAAAGCCGCGCAATGTATAGGACCAAGACCACTTTGTGAATTCACTAGGCCGTACTATTAGATTGTATTTATTTGGCTTAGTTCCGCGTCTCTCCTACATTATCTTACCGCTTTTGCAAGTAATGTGTTGTCGCCGAAAGAGGCAAGCTTTTGATCAGACAATGAAAGCAGCTTGCGTTTGCTCTTTTGTGCTAGCGAGAAGCTCCTCTCGTTCTTAAGACCTTTTGGTTGCCACGTGCCGTTGGGTTAATTAATCAAACTTTAGGTCTGGCTCCCCTGACGGAGTAACGCGTAATACGATCTCGTTGCAGCTGTACATGACGTCTTGACAACCAACAGTTGAAGTATAAGCTCATCAGTTAGGCTGTCGGAAACGTCATATACTCCCTCCCCTTCTTTCCCTTCCGATACATAAAAAAACGATTTCATTGCCTTCTCACTAGTGTTCTCAATCCTGAACTTGGTTCGTTCAATGAAAAGAGATAAGAAGGATCCACAGCAGAGCAGGTTGGTTTCCGGTTCCCTACAAGTTCTTAAATTGTTATCATTAAGATAATAATTTTATTTTAATTTAATTTATATTTTTATCTTGATGACATCAGTTTATGAACAAAAGGGGAGTATCCCTGACGCTATGTAGCACGTGCTCTAAGGAAGAAAAAAAACTTTTCTGAGTCTCAAATACACAACTTTGTAGTAGTACCGTAGTACTACGTTTGTCGTGCTTGTGGCATGCATAAGCTATGTTTGTATTTATTTCAACATTAAGTAATTCTGGCGTAAGAATCAATCGGAGCGTCTCTTCTCTTCCTCATGATCGTCCTCATTTGCCGCCGCCACCACCACCACAAACTGCGACCACGCTCTCTAGCATTCAGAAAACAGGACAGTCCACTGTGGTCACTGCCGGGTCATTTGTTAAAATAACATGTTGATTGGTATAGCAGGAAACTAGCAGCAATCAGACCTGCGGTGGATTGCTCAGTCCCATGCGGCTCTGCCGTTTGAATGGAACGATGATTAGAGTCACCTTCAGCTCGGCTTGCAACGTCTGTCATCTACAACTCCATAAGATTCTAGTCGTCAGCTAACTGGCGCATCTGAATCATGATGCCTATCATGTTGTGCTGCTATATGTAAAATCTTATAAAAGTACCTTTATCCAGGTATAGGATTGATCACACGGAGCATTCGAGAGTATTTTACTAGGCTTGTGTGTTCCTCGTAGACACATTTGCAATATCGCCAGTAGCCCCCGTTTGATACAGTTACAGATTGTTTGAGAATAAGAAACATTTCAGTTTCAACGTGTTCAACTGAAATAGAATCATCTTAGAAATCGTATGTCAAGTTTTCTAATTTCAGTTTCAGTATAGAGAGGAGGAGGATTGAAATGACCTATTTACCATTAGATGAACTATTTTATTTTTGTCATAATATAACATATAAAAAAAGTCTAACAATATACATGATTTATAAGTGCCATTACAATATATGTCATCATTCACATGCACGGATAAATCCCTGTTGCACGACTACAACGGCGACGAGTTAAGTATAAGGGCAGAGGATGGTAATTCATTGAGAAACTAGAGGGGATACAATAATATGAAGTGTTTTAGCGTGTGGAATACCTTTTCGGGTGTTTCACGTTCGTAGACAATTAATATGAATCATTTCTCATAGATTCACTCCTAAAATGTTTCTCTTTTTTGTTGTTTGGTACTGTTTCAACTGATTCAACCTAGAATATTAAATATTTCTTCTTGTCAAACACACCCTTAATTTAGTGTGTTGGCGCTTATTAGTGTACGTACCAAGTCGTTATAGTTTAGACATCTTCTCGAAAAAAACTAGGACCATTCAAAAGCGCAGACCATAAATATCCAATGATAAGTTTATTTGCAAAACCGAATTCTCTGCATGCGATATGCACAAAAACGCCTGTGCATCTCCGTCTGGATGCGTACCACGTGGCCAAATCTAATTTTAAACCGTCGATTTCTGACCGTTAAATTAAAAATCCTAACACTAGCTAAAAACTAAATCCTAACACTAACACCTAAATTCTGATGCTTTAAGATGGGTGATTTGAACACGTGGCGAATATCAGCACGAGGATACACAATGCCTAGAATGCATACTGGATGCAGAGAATTTATTTTCATTTATTTGAGGGAGTGGATAAGTTGTTCTTGACAGAAACGACGAGGCGAGTTGAAGAAATGTTTCTTACCAACGAACCGATAGACAAGGCACGCAGGGAACCAGCTCAGCTAAATAAAACGTGGAATTGATGGGTGTCACTTGGAGATCATCATAGGACCGTTCTTCCTCCTCTCCTAGCAGTCACACCCTTCCGGCCTGTATTTTATACAAGCTAGGACTGAAGATCTCACGTATGGCTGTCACGGCCTTCTCGGATCTTGATGGATTCCGGTGCAGGCACGTCGCTCCAATATACGGTCCGGCCGTGTGTTGGTTGTGTTCATGCATGATCAGTTGGCCACTAGCTGGACCGCTTATCCGCTCATCTGTACATGCATGGGCACTGTGCTGCGTGCCGGTTGTTGGTGGTGTAGTGTTTGCCTGTCAAAACCGGGGCGCCACTGCTGTTTCGGGATGGCTGGAGAAGCGAACACGTGCGCGTTTTTATTTAGCGGAGGATATGGCACTTCCCTTTTATCGCATAGCATCTCTGCAAGATCTTGTTCGTTCTCGTCGTGACTCGACGGACAACAGTGTGGCACTACAGCTATTGGATAAAGTTGATCGAGTTATTGAAGGCTCCGTGGTGAGCACTTCCACCATGCATCGTTGTCAGTACAAAGGCAAGGACGCCCAAGTTGATGCAGAAGCGCGGCAGTGGCTTAAATCATCTCGACCCCACACTGCCTAGTGCATGTTCGTTAGCGAACTGACAATGGCGGGCTCCTTCCATGGGCATAATAATGCAGGGCGGGACAGGCCCCCGCGAAGGCCGCGCTAAAGTACACGGCCCGAGCGGAACTGCCGATCGATCGATGCGGCCGTTCGTGTCGCGTCACGTCGCGTCGCTTTCCCCCCGTCACTGGATGCGAGCTTGGGGAGCGCTGGTGGCCTTGACGCGAGGACACTGCCCGCGACGGCGACGCCGCCGGCCGACGCACGTGTCAGCGTCGCGGCCGCGTGGCCGTACGCCGGGATCGTCGGGGCCGGCGGCGAACAGGGTCGCCGTCGCGGGGTACCGCCGCGCCGCGTGAGGTCAGCCAGTTCCGTCGATCGTCTGGTGGAGGACATGCGAGGCGCCGCGTGTCTTCCGGCGTTGGTGCGTCACCATGTGCGGGTACGGTGTACCGTCCACGTACGCTCGGCCCCGCCGGCTGCCAAGCAATCGGCGGGCGACCGACGTGGACGCCCGGCGCGATTACGACGTAGCGGACGCGCTCGCACTGGACGCGGCTCTCTGTCGGAATACCAACGGGTGTCTGCTGCGGACGTCGCGTTGTGAAGTTACGCTCGTGTCGTGGGGGGCTCCGGGCCATCTACCGCCGACGGATGTTCCGTTGTTATGATGCTGCTGCAAGCTAGGCTACACGGGACTGATCCAAAAACAACCAACTTCTCATAGATTTTGGCCTAAACGTTACGGTGATTTTGCACGTACCGGGGTGCCATAGAGGCTTGTCCCACAGCTAATGTACTGCATGCAGGATTTTGGTATTTCGTTGCTGGCGATTGATCACTTTCAGGCGGAGGCAAGAAGAAGAAAAATAAGAAGAGAAGGAGAGAGAATAACAAAGTGAAGAGATAAGAAAAACTATCTAGTTGGCTCACTCATACAGGCGGACCTAGGATTTGTGACTGGTCGCAGCATCCGTTTATCTCCAGCGTTACTTGAGTTCGGTGACCAAGGAAGCAACCGACTGGCGTACTCGGGCTCGCTTCCCAGTGTCCCGTTTCGGCGATTACCTAGCGTGTGCAGTCAAGTCCGCCTGCACAAGGGAACCAAATCAACGGCCCGCACGACAACGAGGGACAAACGGACGCGCGCTAACCGTTACACGACGATCATTTTGGGAATTCACAATTTCCGCGACGGAGATATTGGGATGGAGGCAAACCATTTGAACAACATGGCTAATCCAAAATCTTGAATTCACAATAAACTTAACGCCAACTTATTCTAATAGACTGTGCAGACGCGCAGGTTGATGGGCTAGTACTAGTATCTTTCATCTTCAACAGTTGTACACCGTGCGTGTACTGCCATGCACGCGCATATCGTACATAAATACTCGTGTAAATGTCTTACTTAGGAAAGGGTAGGTACAGATCGACTATATATGGTGGTGGTGATACACTACAGACTGCAGAGCGTGCAAAAGACTAGATCGACACACCAAGCAGAGTCAACGCCACTACTCTGGGTACCGGCCGCGGCCGGCTGGGTTGACGCCGATGGAACAGAGCAGTTGGAACAGCCCGTAGAATACTGTGCCCTGGTAAGACGGCCGCAATGAGGAACAGACACAACATCACACAGGAAGCTATAGTTTTTCTGTTGCTTAGGGCGTATCGTGAAAAGCCTACTCTGGCCAGATAGAGCATGCAAAAGTTGTTTGACTCATATGTCGTACTTACTAGTCATCGCCACATCTTGTCTGTCCGAGATAGCTCTACATACAGTCCACGTCAGCTTGCGATGCATGAATTATAGGGACCGATACGTGTTGCCACTTACTTTTGAAACCTTGGCATATTTTGCTGAATCCTTTTTGACCGCGCATCGACATAATGAAGCATAATGGCGCACGATACCGAACAGCAAGCATCTTGACTTTCGTCCGACTGGCTAGTGGGTTTTGGGATGGAAGTCTTGGTCACCACGTGAACGCGCACAGGTAAAAAAGGGACGGTACATAGCAAAAGGCCTACTCAAAACTGATCTGACAACTCAGTGTTATGCTTGCAAAGAAGAGCCAAATGGGAATGGGATTATGTGAAAGGCTGATGGGGAAAATTGAAAACCCGTGCAAGCTGTAGTGCGCTTGCAAACTTCTGTACTTATATTTAATATACAAAAATCTAGTGTTATTGTCATCATTTTCTAACTTAAAGTTTCAGCTGTCTATTGTGTATATGATATGGACTTCACTCTCTGGTATTATCAATTTCAGTTATTTGCACTTTTTTAGGGAGCCTTTTTAGTTATACTGGCTCAGAATGTAAAGAAAAATATTTATATTTTAAAAAATAGCTCAAATTTCACACAATTCAAGTTGAATTTGGTACAGACTTGTAATCTTATATACTTTATTTTACCCCATCCTTTAATTTCACATGTGTAGATAGAAGTTCGACTTGTAAGGTGCAGTGAACATCACCTATGAGGCTCGTCTTTTCGGTTGAGATAACCTATGATCTTGGTTGTGGATCCATTAATTTGGTCATGTGGAGATAGAAGACCTGTTGCGAGATTGCCCGACGACAAGGGTTTGTTGGCACGATTAGACATATTGTAGTCTAGCAAGTGGTATGGGATCGAGGCATAGTAAAAAAACCAAAACATTCCATGCGTCGCATGAGATTACTGGGTCGTCGAAGGGGTACGGTGCTCACTTAGGTGTGAAGGGTAGATGAGGCCATCCAATGTGTGATCGATGGAGGATATTGTTTAGTTTAGTCTCACATCAACATTGATAATGAGAGAGCATAACTTATAAGATGAAGGGAATCTCATAGATATGGTCAGCTTTTAGGTTGAGATGACCCCTGATCTTGGTTTTGGTTTTAGATGGGTCTACGCGGATATCAGTTGGGGCTCGCTGAGCAAGAACACACTCCAACAAGCCCAGGCCGGGTAAATATGATTGAAGCAGGCAGTGCGTCGATCGACAGGCTGACAAATATGCATGGCAGTATGGCGCCATCGAGAGAAAAAGGAGGCACGGTGCTGCATGCGCGAAAAGAACGGCGCCCGTTTTTTTTTCTGAGGTCGCCTCTGTGCATGGCATGCGCGATGCTCGTCCGGCCCGCGACTCCTGTATACAAGCAGCACCCAGCAGACGAAAAATGCGGTACGTGCTGTACGCCTCTAACTGTACGTAACAAAGTTGTCGTGGCACTTTACGGTCACGTCATGACGACGTGACCCAAAAGGCCGCACGATGTGCGGATAACGTACGCTACAGAAATAGCTAGCTAGCTAGGGTGCCGCACGCAAACAGTTAGCGTCACGTACCGTGTCTAATTTGCTTGCGGAGCACACACACACTTTGAGGTGTTCCGCGGTGGACACGGGCGCGTTGGTGGGCGCAACCCGTGCGGTCACGATCGGTCAGTCACGGTTGGTTGGTACACTAGTTTTTTTCTTCGAAAAACCGGTACACTGTAGTTTTCTTAGTGACCCATATTATTGCGCGGCGTTTACGTGACGGTACATGCACGCATGGGCTGCGTTGCTCGGGACTCGGAAGTAAGCCAGGGCTATCGTGATCGAGGTTTTTCTTTAACCAGGCATCGTTCCAAAGTTCTAAACTTGTAGTAGTATTAATACCCGAGCCATTGCGTACAAGAGGAATCAACGCACAATGACCTTCCGCCCAGATACTAGCAAACAACGTCGGCCCGAGTAACGACCTCGAGTCAAGACTGATTAGTGTTTCGGCCCGCACGGGCAAGCGGTTGGATGGGCCACTAACGTAGCCCAACTCGATATCAGGCCTATGTACCAATCTGGCAGCCGCACGGCGCAAACTCGATATACAGATGCACTACTACTGATCTAAGTCGTGGTCCCCACCAAACCAGCGTTAGATACTTGATACGAATATCCTATTTATGGACTAGACAAACATAAACATACAACAATACGGAATAACTTCTGCCTCATGGTCATTCTCGGCTATCCAAACTTTACAGTAACCAGGGCGAAACACATCAAGTGATGTCAAAACAAGAGTTAATAATATCGATCGTTACCTTTGTATGATGGCTATTAATTTAATCAATTAAATTCTATAAGTGTTACAAAGTAGGTGAGAGTTAAGTAATCCCTTTAGACTGGCACGTGGTATTCAAAAATGCCTATTTTCCAAACTCTATTAGGCATATGGCAAATTTGAAATAAAATATGTCTGAGTAACATCGGGAAAGAAATAAGGGAACCTCGTCTCTTGTGTGCACGTGAGCTTTATGGGTTCCATTTAGTTGTTTCATGACATTATCATGAGCATTCGCTAATATAGAGACATAACGCTGGAGAAGGTTTCTTCTTAAAAGGAAAATTATAGACACACCCCTTCGGTTGAAGTATTCAACTATCTCTTGATGATGCTTCATTAGGCCCTGTAATTTTCACCAAAATAAGCATATCACAAGCCAAAACATGAACCTGTAACCTGAATGTATCCAAGAACATAGCACTAACAATAGATACATAGAGCGATCCTTATGAACATATCAAATGACAGTCAATACATCTTTTGAAGTAAATATACCCAGAGTCCCCCCATGTCAGATATAGGCTATTTTCATGCAATCAAGGTATTTTAACAGTCTATTTAACAGCTGAAGGCAAGCAATTTTCTACATCGAGAGAAACAGCAATATCAAAGTATTCCTATTTCCTAGCTTTTCTGATAGCCCATAACTGAATAAACCTCACGAGGTGCTGAAATAAAACAGACATACAACAACAACAACAACAACAACAACCAAGCCTGTTGGGGTCGGCTAGACATGAAATCAATATCAATGAAGTAAAAGAGAGGAAGAGTTATAAGAACAAGGGAAGAAGAAAAAAAAGGAAAAAAAGAAAAAAAGAAAAAAAAAGAGAAAAAAAGAAAAAAAGAAAAAGATAAAAGAAAAAAAGAAAAAAGAAAGAAAAAAAGAGAAAAGAAAAAAGAAAAAAAATGACTACGATTCTGGCACATGGATTGCTACTTTCCATGCGGTCCTATCATGAGCTAAGTCTCTGGATACATTCCAATCTCTCAAATCTCGTTTTACCGCCTCCTCCCAGGTCAACCTTGGTCGTCCTCTACCCCTCCTAATATTTTCTCTACCTCTTAAAATCCCACTGTTAACCGGTGCTTCTGGAGGTCTCCGTTGGATATGTCCAAACCACCTAAGTCGATGTTGGACTAACTTCTCTTCAATCGGCGCCACCCCTACCTTATCTCGAATCGCCACATTCCTTATTCGGTCTCTTCTCGTGTGCCCGCACATCCACCGTAGCATGCGCATCTCTGCGACACTTATTTGTTGGACATGTTGCCGTTTAGTTGGCCAACATTCCGCCCCATAGAGCATCGCGGGTCTGATCACCGTCCTATAGAACTTCCCTTTTAGCTTTTGTGGGACTTTCCTATCACATAGGATTCCAGAGGCTTGTCGCCATTTCATCCACCCTACCTTGATCCTGTGGCAAACATCCTCATCAATATCGCCATTGCTTTGTAAATTGATCCTAAGTATCGGAAAGAGTCCCTTCTAGGTACTATTTGTCCTTGTAGACTAACATTTCCCTCTTCACAACTAACACCACTAAAGTCACACCTCATATACTCGGTTTTGGTCCTACTAAGTCTAAACCCCTTAGAATCTAAGGTTTGTCTCCATAACTCTAATTTCTTGTCAACACCATCTCTAGTTCCATCTACCAGCACTACATCATCAGCAAAGAGCATACACCAAGGGATATCCCCTTGTATATCCTTCGACACCTCATCCATCACCAAGGAAAAGATGTATGGGCTCAAAGCTGATCCTTGATGTAGTCCTACCGTGATAGGAAATGCATTAGTCTCACTATCACTTACGCGCACACTTGTCCTAACATTATTGTACATATCCTTGATAAGGGTAATGTACTTTGTTGGCACTTTATGTTTCCCTAGTGCCCACCACATGACTGACCTTGGTATCTTGTCGTACGCCTTCTCCAAGTCGATGAACACTATATGCAAGTCCTTCTTCTGCTCCCTATATCTCTCCATAAGCTGACGAAGCAAGAAAATCGCCTCCATTGTAGACCTCCCAGACATAAAACCAAACTGGTTTTTAGTGACATTGGTCACTTTCCTCAGGCGGTGTTCAATCACTCTCTCCCAAAGCTTCATAGTATAACTCATAAGCTTAATGCCTCGATAATTAGTACAACTTTGAATATCTCCTTTATTTTTGAAGATAGGTACTAATATACTTTTCCTCCATTCTTCAGGCATCTTGTTTGACCGAAAAATGTGGTTGAATAGCTTTGTGAGCCATACTATTGCCACGTCCCCAAGACATCTCCACACCTCAATAGGGACATCGTCAAGGCCGAGGGCCTTTCCTCCTTTCATCCTTTTTAAGGCCTCCTTAACCTTAAACTCTTGTATCCTCCGCACGAACCACCTGTTGGAGTCATCAAAGGAGTCATCCAACTCCACCATAGTGCTCCCATTCCCATCATTGAATAGCCCATTAAAGTAATCACGCCATCTATTCTTAATCTCTTCATCCTTCACTAGAATGCGGTCAGTCTCATCTTTGATGCATTTAACTTGATTGAGATCCCTCATCTTTCTCTCGCGGATTTTTGCTACCTTGTATATGTCCTTTTCACCTTCTTTTGTCTCTAGTCTCTCATATAACTTATCATAGGCCTGTCCTCTTGCCTTACTCACAACCCGCTTTGCATTCTTCTTAGCCTCTTTGTACTTAAACATGTTGCTTGCGCTTCTATCATTATGCCAACTCTTGTAACACTCCTTCTTCTCCTTAATGGACTTTTGTACATCCTCATTCCACCACCAAGTGTCTTTATCTACAAGTTTCTTTCCCTTTGTCACACCGAACACCTCACTAGCTACCTTCCTAATGCAAGTTGCCATCTTCATCCACATACTATCTGCATCTCCATTTTCTGCCCAGGGTCCTTCTGTGATCACCCTATTTTTAAAGGATTCTTGTGATTCTCCCTTCAACTTCCACCACTTTGTTCTTGTGATTTTGACTACTTTGTCCCGCAAAGAGCATGTATGAAAGCGAAAGTCAGCTACCACAATCTTATGTTGTATCACAACACACTCCCCCGGGTTCACCTTAAAATCTAGACACTCCCGTCTATCCTTTCTCCTAGTGAGGACAAAGTCAATCTGGCTAGAGTGTTGGGCACTACTAAAGGTCACTAGGTGAGATTGCCTCTTCCTAAAGAGAGTGTTAGCTATCAATAGATCATAGGCTACGGCAAAGTCTAGGATGTCCTTACCCTCTTGATTTCTATCGCCACATCCAAAACCTCCATGTACTCCCTCAAATCCTAGGTTAGTTGCACCCACATGACCATTGAGATCTCCCCCTATGAGGAGTTTCTCGGTCATCGGTACACCACTAACCATATCCTCCAAGTCCTCCCAAAATTGCCTCTTAGCACTCATGTTGAGCCCAACTTGTGGGGCATAAGCACTAATGACGTTCAAGACAATGTCCCCAATTACTATCTTGATTAAGATGATCCTATCCCCTCGTCTTCGAACATCCACTACTCCATCCTTAAGACTCTTATCTATTAGAACACCTACGCCATTCCTAGTCCCAGCCGAACCAGAATACCAAAGCTTGAAACCGGTATTCTCGACTTCTCTCGCCTTTTGACCCGCCCATCTAGTCTCTTGTACACAAAGGATATTTACTCGTCTCCTAATGGCAACATCTACTAACTCACGTAGCTTCCCCGTCAAGGATCCTACATTCCAACTAGCCACCCGAAATCTATGTTCCTCGGCTAGCTTCCTTACGCTTTGCACCCGTCGAGTAAGATGCAAAGACCCTTGCTCACTTATCACTACATCCGGGCGATGATGTAGCGCGCCACTAAGGTGGTGGCGATCCGGCCCTTGCTCATTTAACACCATATCCGGGTTCCGATATGGCGCGCCACTAAGGCGGTGGCGTCCCGGCCCTTGCCTACTTAACACCATACCCGGGTTCCAATATGGCGCGTCGCTAAGAGGGTTACTCCCCAACGAATTTCTATTGGGTTTCATTTCCACGAGAATGGCTAAGTGTAAGTTGTTGGCTCGCCAAGCCTATCACAACCCCCTCCTCCTTTACCCCCTCCTTCAGGTAAATCCTTATGAAATTGTTTCAATTTAATCAGAACATTAGTATGATATGTGAAATTTGAACAATAAGGTAGGCTTTACAAAACATTCAGGTCACGCCCAGAGCAAATTGCAAAAGGCCCCAAAAGAGATAGTAAATAGGAAGACCCTGTTCCACAACATACATCTACAGCAGAGAGGCACGCACAAGTAATTAATCTACAAATGACATTATGAATTATCATAAAAGCAAGCAAGTATTTTGTCACCCCTAGTGGAGTAACTAATGAAATAATACTCTGATAGGTCAAAGATTACCTGATTGAGCATCCACTTCAACCCCACAGCGGCCGTACACTCATTTTTAGCAGCACTGCTGTACCAATCCAGATTGTACAATCTATCCAGTGTTTTTGTTATTGTTGTGACATTACTGCGCCTTTCTTTGACAGAGAAGATCTCTCCATTGGAGCTAATATTATTATGGCTATTCAACAATGTCTCAAACCATCCACTTCCGGACCTCTGCATCGACAAGATAGCAAAGAACCTAACCGCAGTGCACGCACATTCTTTCCTAACAAACAAAGGAAACATAAGACCCATCTAGCCTGAAAAAAGAAAGAAAATTCGATAGGGAAAGTACACCTGGATTATCTATCATAAGTACTCGGCGTAGGATAGTGCACATAAGGAATCTCAGTATCTGGAATACTGGGATCGTGACAGGGTTTCTCTCTTTCCTTCTCTACCATGTTTGTCTGCCTGAGACCGAAAAGCATCCCATTCTGCTTGAGAGACAAGGAGAATATGTACAGGCCGACAAGCGTGATCAGGGCCAGTATGGCTATCCATAGCGCGAGCGGATATCGCATGGCGGACTTCGTGCTTACAGCTGCCGCGTCCTGCAATTTAGAAGGTCGAGGCTACTGACAGCCATGACAGGGATAATCGGGCACTTCGTCGCAACATTTGACAGCGAAATTGAAGTATTCCGAGGAAATGGGGTCAGCCACGGTTACACATTTTCTCACATCCATTAACGGGAAACAATAAATAGATTGTAAGGGTCCAAAAGGAAAAGAGTAAAACACAAAGAACATTCGGCTTACCCTAGAGACTGAACTTGGATCCTCCACGTCCGCCGCCACCGTCCTGTCCTTGTCTCTCCCAGCCTCCTCCATCGGTGAACACCATCAAAGCCAACCCCGCACCCAAATCGCCCCAGGAGGTTCCAACCCGAGCACCGGCACGGGGGAGAAAGACCGGTGTTAAAAAGAATGGAGGAGCCGGCTCAGCGCTGGGGGCTGGTTGCGCGGAGTCAGGGGCCGGGCAGGCAGCGGGGGTCTCTCGGCGACGATGTAGCATCTGAGGGGAGGGAAAGCAGGAGTAGAGAACGACGGGGCGGAAGGGTGCGAGCTGGATGGCTCGGCTTTGTCCCGTACTCCCGTTCGTCCTTCAACCGCGCGGCAGAGGATCTCCATCCTCCTTAGTTCCGATGTGTAGACCCAATCACAAGGAACCGTGGCCGTTTCAAAACAAAACAAAACACTATAAAATTTCTCAACTGATTAATATCTTTATACTATTCATATTCGTATTTAAATTCGTTTTAAAAATATTTTAAGGTTTTACTATCAGATATACAAACTATCTATGTTCGTATTCATGTTGACCATTGTATCATAAATATATCTAACTATTACAAAGTAGATATAAATTTGATGTGAACTAGTGGCTCTTAGGATATAACATCTCAAATAAAAATTTAAATGAAATTTAATAGAAAAGTGTAGTAAATATCTTCACAATATAGAAAGCAAGATGTACCTGTATCCGCCTGAATTAAAGAGGTAATCAATTTCTATTAATATTCGATAAACATCTGATTCGTACTCGTAGAGTTTTTTTTAGCTAACGGAATAAAGGCCACGGCCTCTAGTAACCTGTCGAGTTTGCAACACAATTAAACAAAGGCATGATCCTTGGACTGGACCCTAACCTTCTCAATAAATTGAATACAACAGCTTTTGAATTGTAGTGATGATCTTTACAGACTGCAAACTTTACCAGAAAAAATTCCGGCCTTGTGGCTGTACAAAATCCACAGCAGAGCATATGCTACACCATCAGAGCAGCAAGAGGTTTCTGTCGTCCAAAAAACTACCTAACATCAATTGCAGTTATCGTCACATTGTTCGCCGTAAGGCTCTGCGAGGACTCCGTGTCCGACGTGTTCTTCCAACCGATGTTCACTCCGGGCTCGTTGGGCTCCGGGACCGTGGCGCTCTCGCTGGCCAGCATCATGACGACGGAGGACATCAGCGGCCTGTTCTTGGGCTGCACTTCGACGCATAGGAGGGCGACCTGTACGCATCTCAGCAGCTCGCCGTAGCTGAAGCCGCCGTCCATCACGTCGTCCAGTAAATCGATGGTCCTGCCTTCTTTCCACACCATCCATGCCTGAAAAAAAAAAGTGTCAAGACACGTTCAGCAAAATTTCAGCAAGTGTACGTACCAAGTCTTTTTCCTGCTGCTTACATATCTGAGGAGATTGAGATCCAGCTCTTCTTCGTAGAAGCCTCGGTTCCTCTTGCCGGTGAGGATCTCTAGAACTAACACGCCGAAGCTGTAGACGTCGGATTTCATCGAGAACACGCCATCCATCGCGTACTCTGGGGACATGTAGCCGCTGATGAAAAAAAACCATGTCACTTGTCAGCAGGAAGAAGCAGGTTTATTCTCAGAACACGCACTTGGATTAGGACGGAGTACTCACTAGGTTCCGATGACCTTTGCAGTATATGCAGTGGTCTGGTCACCTCCAAACATCCTCGCGATACCAAAGTCTGAAATTTTGGGCACCATGTTACTGTCCAGGAGCACGTTGCTAGCCTTCAGATCCCTGTGGATGATCCTGAACCTCGAGTCCTCGTGTAGATATTGCAGGCCCCGAGCGATCCCCAGAATGATCTCGAACCGCTTCTGCCATCTTAGCAGCCTGCGTTTTCCTTCATCTGCACAGCGCACGGAGCGATAAGTTAAAGAAAACGTTAGTACGTGTGCATTTGAGCAAACTCCTTAATTAAGCAGATGTGTTACGTGAAACTGAACCGACCAAATACGAAGGTGTCCAAGCTCTGGTTGTGCATGTACTCGTACACCAGTATCCTCTCGTCCTCGGCGATGCAGCAACCCAGCAGCCTCACGAGGTTCCTGTGCTGAAGCTTGGCGATCAGTTTCACCTCGTTCTTGAACTCCCCAACCCCTTGCATCGATCTCCGGGACAACCTCTTCACAGCTACTTCTTGTCCATCCTCAAGCTTTCCCTGTCACCAATTTGCAGGTCCGTTGTTAGGTATTATTACGAGACAGCTGACCTTCCGAGTTACTCTAAAAACAGCGTTTGAGATTATACTATATATACTACTGTCATTTCTTGATTCTTACCCTGTAAACAGGGCCAAATCCTCCCTCTCCAATCTTAGCGTGTGCGGCGAAGCTGTCGGTGCCGGCCAGGATCACCGCCAGATCAATGAACGGGAGGTCAACATCTTTCTCTGCAGAGTTCCATTCCTCATCCAGCCCTTGATCTTTCCTGGCCCGGAACGGGAGCACGTCGTCCGCACCGCTCGGCGCCGCCGCCGCCTCGCTCCGTCGACGTTTCCTCCTCGTCCTCCATATACAGCAGCATCCAACCGCTAGCACAAGCAGGAAGCCGCAAACGGTCGCGAGGACGGCGATCAGCACGCGCTTGCTTGGGCGCCGGCGGTTAGCTGGAAGGAAAACAAGCAGCAGCAAAATGTTAGGTGAACCGGCCTGACGCTGACCCCTATGCATGTGTTCTACGGTCTCGTGTGTCTTTGAAAGCCTTACGATACTTTCAGCTACAGACTACGTGCAGTGCAGAGTGTGGAGCATACCTAATTAATCAGGAAAAAAATAGAAAGAAAAAGGAGGATGAAGCATGGAAGTGCAGGCTCTCAGTGCAAGCACTTGCCCCTGCTAATAGAAACAAATAAGCATATCCATTCTGCTCGTTTTCAGTGTAAATTAGTGACCCTACTTTACAATATCCAGACTTCTTTTTTGGCTATTTTCTGTCGCTTTCAAGTTCGGTGGCGTTGGACGATTGCTCGTTGAACGGACTTTTCTCGAGGGCTGCACTGCATGGCGCCTATTCCAGCGACTGCGATACTGGTTCAGAAACTAATTGCTGTAACCAGTTTGCCCCGGCTAGCAAATTGACCTACGGTACCTTTTGCTTCCATTCATATATGACCGTCGATTTTTTAACGAAATGTTCGAGGACTAGAAGCTTTGGCAAACGTGCTACGACCGAACGTCTATGTGAGAACAGCTTTTCAGAAGAGAAGGGCTGTTTCTAGTTCTAAGTGCAGACATGACAGATACGGACGCATCTAATTCCTTGACTGAGGAAAATGGACGCGCTATCTTGTGTTGTCAATCCTTATGCAAATTTTATTATCAATTGACAAAGCTCAAAAAAATTGACTTAATATAAACTCGAAAGGCCGTACATTTATGGATAAAGGGGATATGACCGTGAACAGTTAGTTACTAATATGGAAGGTTTATGGAAGAGTATGAAATGTACTCGAATTGAAAGCTAAAAGAAGTTGGAGTAAAAAGTCAGAACCTGCGGCGTTGAGGGCGTCAATTTCAGACTGCGCAAGCCGGATGTACACGTCCTGCACGACCGTCGAGTACTGCCGCATGTCCAGCAGATCGACGGCCCAGATGACGCACCCGCGGTTGACTCCCCCACTGACGTTCGCGGCGGCGTACGCCCGGCAGCTGCACTTGCTCAGGCAAACCTGCCTGCACTGATCCAGATTCATGCCGGCGTACACCGTCGCGTTCGTGGCCTCCGGCAGCTTCATCCGGTTCATGACCCAGAACCCGTCGCCGCCGGCAACGCAGCTCAGGTTGGATGTCCTGACGCACCCGCCGGATCCGTCCCGGAGGTTCCACTGCTGCGGCGACCGCGGCTTGAACCCCGGCAGGCAGCTGCACAGCGGCGAGTTGCTGGTGTCGCAGTACCCGAAGGCCCCGCATCTGGCGTAGCTGTCGCACGGGTCGGTCGGGTAGTACCAGAAGCTGCTCCAGTCGCCGTTGAGCCACACGTACCGCTGCACCTGCTCGTTCGTACCGTTCACGACGAACCGCGAGAGCAGCGACGAGACGCCGATGGAGTAGCTGTAGTACGTCTCGTCAAGGGTCGACACGACCTTGAACGTGAAGTCGTCCGACTTGAGGTACGGCACGCCGGTGAGCACCGCGCCGTTGAACGGGCCGCTCCCGTAGATGGTCGTCGTGCCCCGGACGAGAAAGAACTCCGGCAGCCCGCCCAGTACCAGCCTGAACGTGTAGGCCCCCGGGGAAGGGTCGGACGGGGTGCTCCACGACGTGATGTTCCTGGTGATGCCGGCCCTGACGTCCACCCCGAGCTTCATGCCCGGGAGCAGCGTGTCCGTCGGGTAGTCGAAGCTCTGCCACGCCACGCTCTGATCGGAGCCGCTCCCATCCGAGCTCAGGACGAGGTTGCCGTTGTCCCGGAGCCGTGCGGTGGCGCCGACGGTCACGTTTCTCGTCGGTGCCGCCGAGGACCACACGGTGGCGTTCTGGCGGTCGAGGATGACGAGGCGGCCGTCTGCGGAGAGCCGGAGGACGCCCGGGGAGTTGACGAGCGGGCTCTGTCGGTTGGCCACCCACACGACGGTGGGGCCAGGGATGTTGGCGTACCAGATGCCGAGGTACGTCCTGCCGTCGGCGCTGCCCGGCGGGATGAAGAAGCCAAGCTGGAAGACGCCGCCGGCCGAGACGAGCGTCTGGTTGCCGGAGATGGATCCGGCCTGGCCGATAGCGTCGGTGGATGCGGATGGACCGAAAAAGGTGGCGCCGACAACGACAAGGAGGACGAGAGAGAGCGCACGCGCCCTCATGCTCTCCACTGATCGAGCGGCAAGCCGACCTTTGATCTTAAGTTGTCAGGACATGGCCTCTGCACTGCCGAGCAGCGGTTCCGTGTTCGCTTCGAATCAGCGGGGGGGGAACGGTCGCTGTGCTTTCGGTCGCTTTTGCCGGAAATGATGTGATGATCAGCGCGAGGCTGCACGCGCGTTTCTTATTCGCGTCTCACATGGGCGCGTTTTGCTGCGCTGGCTGCATCTGGAGTAGAGCCGCCGCAGCCAGCAGCGAAACCGGGTCAAAGCGTTTGCGCCCGCGAGTCTGGAACGGCTGGTTTGGTTTCCACGCGCAGTTGCTGGTCAAACACAACAAGTTCAGGGGCTCCACCAGAACCGACCGCGCGGTGCGGGGCCATGTTTCGTCTGATACAACATGTTTCACATTAGAGTCATGAATTTGCAGTTTTGTTGGAGACGAATCCACATTTTTGTAATGTATTTTAGAAAAAATCACCTTACAGTTACACAAAGCAACTTATCGGCCCTGCAGATGATGATTAGAAAGAATAAGACTGCACTTACATCTGGCCTGAATAAGAAACGGGCCTCGATCAGACCTCGGCTGGTTGGTGGAACAGAAGCTGTTGACCCGGCTCCTCCAACCACCGCCAAGTGGTATGATGGTCTGACTCGTGGTTCTTTTAACTAATCGAGTCGTGAACTTTTGAATGGCCTGGTCTATGCCATCGTCACTCTGAACGTTCTGAATTCTGATAACAAGAGTGGAAATCTCACCATCGTCGTCTTCGTCATCCTATCATCACAGCGGCCTCATGGAACAACGGCTAATGGGCCCAAACTCTGAGACGTGACGTGTACCAAGACTTCGTATGATGGGCTCGTCCATCCGGAGCCCGCGCCAAACGTCATAGCCTTGCCCACGTACCAGACAACTTCGACGCCGCCGTCACATTTTATTTTGTTTTTTTAAAGAGAATACGTATTAATATTCTTGCGCTGGTATGCACCGCTGGAGGCCGTTCGAACGAACATCGAGCTGGAGCTCTCCGCTTATTGATGGCATCAACCACTTACCGGTATGAAATGAATCCGGCCCTTAGCCGCCTAGAGCGAAGATAAACACAAAAGCTGAACAACTGACTAGTCAGCGTCGACGGCCTATCCTGTTCTTGTTTTTCTGTCACAAGACGTATTTTTCGTCACGACTAGAAGCCATGCTCACGGCCTCCGTCAGAACGTGGCCAGGCTACGCGATTAGCTAAATCAATCTCTGTATAAAAAAGCTATCAATCTACGTAGAAGATAGATTTGGAGCCAGTCAACGTACAGGATGAGCATGTGAGTTACTTGAGCATCGGAAATTTGTGGTAACAGTATTCAAAATACGTTGAGCTAATATTACAGAATTATGAATACATTATATAAAAAATGTTGAACTATGTCCACTTTATCATTTCTAGGTTTTTAGATCTTATTTTCATACTCCCTCCGTTTCAAATTATTTGATGCTGATTAGTACAAAATTGAACTAGCTAGCATCAAATAATTCAAAACGGAGGGAGTACGTGTAAACTCGTAGAAAACCCTGCCATATCCCATATAAAATTCTCCCCCATTCCAGTTTGCGTAAAGGAGCACAAACAAGATACGACCGATCGACCATGGTAATAGTGTCAACAAATTGAATGTAGTGTGACTACCGGAACTAGATTAGCTGTACTAAACGTCGTTTATTTCAGAACCGAGGGAATAATATTTACCAGTGGTACATGTACACTTTACAATGGTCCGGAAAAGGCGAAACAAATGCAAACCTTGTAAAAATGAAACAATCCTTAATTTGTTGTAAAATGTACAGTTACCAACTACCTCGCGTCTAATGTAGTTACCGTCAACGTGTTTGTGGTTGCGCTTCTAGTTCGTGAAGACCCCGTGTCGTCTGACGTGCTCATTCCGACGTCAACTCCAGGCTCATTTGGCGCAGGAAGCACGGCATTCTCGCTGCCCAGCATCATGACAACTGAAGACATGAGGGGCCTGTTCCTGGGCTGTGCTTCGACGCAGAGGAGAGCAACCTGTATGCAGCGCAGCACCTTGCTGTGGTGAAAGCTGCTGCCCATCGCCTCGTCTAGTAACTCTACGCTCCTTCCTTCTTTCCACAGCATCCATGCCTAGAAAATACTTAACATGTCACTACAAGTTCAACAAGAAAATAAGTAATTGTGTTAGTTATCGGTGCTACTTACATAGCCAAGTAGATTGACGTCAAGTTCGGGTTGGTACGAGCCTCGATTCCTCTTGCCGGTGACAATCTCTAGCACCAGCACCCCGAAGCTAAACACATCGGATTTTATCGAAATGATGCCATCCATTGCATACTCTGGAGACATGTAGCCGCTGGAAAACCGTGTCTCGTAATTAGTACGTACGTACGAACAGTCCGTCCAACCAATCTCAGACAGGATACGAATACACACTACTATTTCGAGAGGATATATATATACTCACTATGTTCCAATGACCTTTGCAGTATATGCAGTGGTTTGATCGCCTCCAAACATCCTCGCGATACCGAAATCTGAAATTTTGGGGACCATGTTTCTGTCTAGTAACACGTTGCTAGCCTTCAAATCCCTATGGATGATCCTGAACCTTGAATCTTCGTGTAGGTACTGCAGACCCCGTGCGATCCCTAAAATTATCTCGTACCGTTTCTGCCATTTTAGAAACCTGCTGCGCTTCCCTTCATCTGCATTATGTACAAAAACCTCACTAACTACTCAGTATCATGTGACCAAATTCATCGCGAATTGAACGCATCTCTGTAAAAATGAACTAACCAAATATGAATGTGTCCAAGCTCTGGTTGTGCATATACTCATACACGAGTATTCTCTCGTCATTCTCGATGCAGCAACCGAGCAGCCTCACGAGGTTTCTGTGTTGCAACTTTGCAATCAGCTTCACCTCGTTCATGAACTCCCTGATTCCTTGCATTGATCCCCGGCTCAGCCTCTTCAAGGCCACTTGCTGCCCATCCTCAAGATTTCCCTGTCATTATTAATTTGCAGGCCCATTAGGAATTCCAAGAAAAATCGGGCTATTTACCAAAATTATCAAGTATGCATTTCTTTACCACATAAACAGGACCAAATCCACCTGCCCCGATCTTGTTGTGCTCAGCAAAGTTGTCCGTGGCGTGCAGGATAACCTCTAGATCAAACAATGGAAGGTCAACATCTTTCCCGGTATAGCTCGTGTTGTCATAGAGATCACCCAGTTGTTCATCCCGTACTGGTGGGCTTAACGTAGGATGGCTCCTGACCCTGTATGGAAGCCCATGATCTACAGTGCTTGGCGGCAACGACGCCATGTCACTTTGACCTTTACTGCTCTCCTTCATCTTCTTCTTCTTCATCCAGAAACAACAGCAAGCGACCGCAGCCAGCAGAAAAAGTACACCGGCAACAGTCACGACGATGATGATGAGCGTGCTCTTGCGTGGCGGCCGGCGGTTAGCTGGAATCAGGAAGAATTGGTTAAGCATTACCACTATCATAATTCTATTTTAACGTTGCGTCAACGATAAAAATGTCATTTTAACGAAGCCCACTTTGTAAGTGCTATTTTATCGAAGCCCGTCGAAACGAGTGTTATAATAGCAATTGTCCATGTGTCTGAGACAATTGCTATTATAACACTCGTTTCGACGGGCTTCGACAAAATAGCACTTAAAAGGTGGGCTTCGTTAAAATGACATTTTTATCGTTGACGCAACGTTAAAATAGGGTTATAGTCCATTTTAGTTTATTTTTGCAGTTTCTTTATTATTTATAATTCTTATATTATTGGAAATGACCAGAATACCCTTTTGTGAATTTTTGGTTGTAACCTAGTATTTCCCAACTCCAACCAAACCGCAGTCAAAAAAGTTATTTTTTTACAAGGCCAAAAAAGCGCTCGAGATGATCGACGCCATTTTTTTCATTGCTTTTTTTGTGTCAAACGGGCAGGCACCGGAACTAGGGGCCAGTTGACGGGCAGGCGCCGGAAGTGAGGGGCAGGCGCCGGAACTGGGGCCAGGCGCCGGAGGCGGCAGTTGGCTGGCAGCGTCGTGGCCAGGCGCCGCAACTGGGGGCCGGACGCGGCAGGCGACGGGCAGCGAGGGGCCAGCGGCGGCCCGGACGGCGCCAGACGACCGGCGCCGGGGCCAGGCTGCGGGCCGGCGGGGCCAGGAGGGGGTCAGGCGGCAGGGCTGGCCAACCGGCGACGGGGCAGGTGGCCGGCGGTGGGTGAGGGCTGGCGGCGCTGTGGCAAAGGGCTCGTGGCTGTTTCGTGTGTTGCAGGTATTAGGTTAGAGGAAAAAATACAACGAAGGGTATTCTGGTCATTTTTGAAAATATAGCAATTATAAATGATAAAGAAACTGTAAAAAGAAGTTAAAATGGACTATAATTCTATTTTAACGTTGCGTCAACGATAAAAATGTCATTTTAACGAAGCCCACTTTGTAAGTGCTATTTTATCGAAGCCCGTCGAAACGAGTGTTATAATAGCAATTGTCCATGTGTCTTTGTGTATGATTTACTAATTACTTCTATATATGCATGGGGAGATAGATCATAAAAATGTGCAAAATTGGTAAATTTCTGAACTACAGCATCGTCAGAAAAAAAAGTCGGACCTGTGGCCTTCAGTGCGTCTATGTCGGACTGTGCGAGCCGTATGTACACATCCTGCACGACAATAGGGTACTGCCTCATGTCCAACAGATCGACGGTCCAGAGGACGCAGCCGACGCCAACTCCGCCGCTCATATTCGCGGCGGCGTACGCCCCGCAGCTGCAGTTGCTCAGGCAAGCCTCCCTGCACTGGTCCAGATTCATGCCCCTGTGCACCGCCGCGTCCGTGGCCTGCGGCAGCTTCATCTGGTTCACGACCCAGAACCCGTCGCCGCCGTAGTCGCAGCTCAGGTTGGCGTTCCTGACACACCCGCCCGCCCAGTCCTTGAGGCTCCACTGCTCCGGCGACCGCGGCACGAACCCCGGAAGGCAGCTGCACGGCGGGTTCTGATCCGTGTTGCAGTACCCGAACGGCCCGCACTTGGCGTAGAAGTCGCATTGGTCGGTCGGATAGTACCAGAAGTTGCTCCAGGCGCCGTTGTTCAACGAGAACCGCCTCAGCTGCCCGTGCCCGTCCTTGCTGTCCACGACAAGTAGCCGGGAGAACAGCGACGGGTCGCGGATGGCGTAGCTGTAGTACGTCTCGTCAGGGCTGTACACCACCTTGAAAGTGAAGTCCTTCGACTTGAGGTACGGCACGCCGGTGAGTATGTCGCCGTTCCACGGCCCGCTCGTGTAGATCCTCTTCGTGCCCCCCTGGACGAGGAAGAACTGCGGCAGCTCGGCGCTGACCAGCTTGAACGTGTAGTCTCCCGGCGACGGGTCGCTCGGGCTTCTCCACGACGTGATGTTCCTGGTGAGGCCGGCCCTGCTGTCCACCCCGAGCTTCATGCCCGGCAGCAGCGTGTCCGTCGGGTAGTCGAAGCTCTGCCACGCCGCGCTCTGGTCAGAGCCGCTGCTGTCGGAGCCGAGGACGAAGTTGCCGCTGTCCAGAAGCCGAGCGGCGGCGCGCCCGGTTATGTTCATGGTGGGCGCCGGGGAGGACCATACGGTATCGTTGTTGCCGTCGAGGATGACGAGTCGGCCGGCGGAGGAGAGCCGCAGGACGGCCGGAGACGTGAGCACCGGGTCCTGGCGGTTGGCGACCCACACGACGGTCATCGGCCCCGGGATGTTGGCGTACCAAATGCCGAGGTACGTCCTGCCGTCTTCGGCGCCGGGCGGGCTGAAGAAGCCGAGCGCATAGAGGCCACCGGCCGAGATGAGCGTCTGGTTGCCGGTGATGGACGTGTTCCTGAGAATGGTGTCAGTCGACGTGACAAGGGTGAAGGAGGCAGCGGCGGCGGCGGCGAGGAGCAGGAGGTAGAGCGCACGAACCCCCATGCTCCCGCCCGAACCGGAGCGCCAATGCAGCCGGTGACTTTCCTCTCAAGACTGCGAGGCTGTGCGCGCATTTGTTTCTCCCACAGGGCCACGTTCGTGTCGTCGGCTGCATATGGATCGGAGCATCAGCAAGAAAAAGAAATTGTCAACCGCTTGATGTTGGCTCTCCCGGACTCCTGGTTTCCACGCGAGCTGGTGCCGACAGACGCTGAGTTGACTTCAACGCCGCCAGCTAAGCTTGCGCCGTAGCAGACTGTTCGAGCGAGCCTCAAATGGAGCTCTCGGCTTGTCGATGGCGTCAACTATCTTATCGGGTACCAACCAAAAGAAATGCAGAGTGTAGCAAAAGATACAGAAACGGTGAACATGCTAGTCACTGACGGGAAATCCCGTTCTCGTTTACAGTTATACAAGCCATGCCACACGGTTTCCATCTGAATGAGACTTGGCATAGTTTATTTCCACTCGCGAACGTGAAGATAAAAGTATTAGGTGTTGGACGTTTGAATCTAGCTGGAATGCAAGTTGTTGAATAGCGTATGCCCGGCTACTTCAAGAGGACAGGAGTTGACTCCTGAAAGGCCAAATGACCCAATCTACACCAACGTCATACTGCAAAATTATAATGCACCGTGTTCAAGTCAAACAAGAATAAGCAAATCCCATTATCCCTGTCATGTAGCTAACAGAATGCAGGTTAGCAAGTACAATGGCGAGAGAATGTGCCACTGACAGATAGGTTCGACTAAAGCGTGCCAGTTGTGTGACAACGATGAGTTGATCAAACTGGAACTATGGCAAATGTGTAGGTGTAGCCATGAACAAAACACCGGACTAGTTCACCACAAATAAAACATGAAGGATTATATAAACACTGCAGTTTTTCATATGGCAGGACTGAAACTCACCTCATAGGTGCACCGTGGTCCATGTCAGGCAGTGTGTGTGCGCGTTTGCAAGTTCAACTTTAGGCAACGATCTCCAAATTTTCTGCTGTGCGAGAAAATAATTCAATTTTCTGCTATCTAATCTTAAGATTTACTGAATATCGTTGACTTGGGAGCGGCAGAAATTTTAACTAACCAATCAGAGTTTTTCAATGCAGAAGGTCGCTGATACTCAAGCCAAATTTGAAAATGTAACAGCTGCATGTCTGATACCTTATTATGCGGACAATAATGCAATCAAGGATATTTTTTTTAGAAAAATGGGCCATATGACCTATATATTAAGAGATATATGATTACAGCGTTTTTCTGTCTTAATGATCATACATGAATGCCTAATCTAGCACCAAATACAGTGTATGAGTTCAGCTAGTGGGGAGTAATTTCGATAGCTGTATCGCTCCTGCTCTTCCCCAACATGCAGCTTGCTCTTTTATCTCCTCAATAACTCTTATCGTGCTTTTCTCCTTTCCTTCGAAAATTCTGACATTACGCTCTCTCCAGATGCTCCAGCAAATCATCGTCGAGAATGATCGCATCCCTTTTTTTGTGCCCTTATTTCTAGAAGCCAGAGACGAAAACCATGCTTGCATATTATCATCTTGACTCCAGTTCTCTGGTAGTAGTGTCAAGGATCCCAGCCAATGTGCCATGCCGGTCCATATCTGTCGAGTAATAGGGCAGTGGATAAAAAGGTGTGCTGCTGTTTCGAGATTCCGGATGCACATTGGGCAAAAGTATGAGTTGGGTCATCCCCTTTTCTGTAATCTTACGACAGTCCATAATCGATCTTGTAACAACAACCATATGAAGATTTTACAACGTGAGGGTGCCCATACCTTCCAAATGAGTTCCGGGTAAGCGGATTGGATAGAACCTACAAATTGAACCATGTATGCAGACCTGGTTGAGTATTCTCCACTCCCCGAGGCGGTCCATATTATTTCATCCGATAGGTTATCTCCCGGGTCGAAGCCTTGCTCTTGGATCATATGCCACAAGTTTACATATTGTTGTATTAAAGGGACTGTAAGATTATGTGAGATGTCTTTGATCCATGTGTTGTTGATTAATGCTTCGGCCACCAACCTGTTTTTTCGCTTGTTGTGTCCATAAAGGTTTGGAGACATCGCAGCTGGTGATGTTCCCTGCAGCCAGCTATCTGTCCAGAACCTGGCCGTCTTTCCATTGTGGATGGTTACCATGGTCGCCGTCGCAAAAAGTTCGATGTCCGTAGCATCCAGGGGCATATCATACCCTACCCAAGGCTTCCATGGCGTCTTCCAGCGATGCCAAATCCATCTAAGTCTGAGTGCACGACTGAATCTGTTTAAGTCCATTATTCCAAGTCCCCCCTTTTGAATTATCCTGCACACTTGCTGCCAGTTTACTTTGGCTTTCCCTCCCTGCAGCTCATGTGTTCCACACCATAGAAATCTCTTACGTATCTTATCAAATTCCTTGCAAAACTGTTTCGGCATTTTTAACACTGTCAATGTGTATGTGGGCAGTGAGCTTAGAACCGATCTCACCAGCTCCCTTCTTCCACCAATAGTGAGTAGTTTTTCTTGCCATCCTGCTAGGCGTGCCTGTGCTTTATCCGTAATATGCTGCAAGTCTTGCATTTTCAGCCGCCCAATAGTGAGCGGCAGTTCCAAATATGTGATTGGAAGATCCTTTTTTACTCCATTGAAGTGTTGCAGCATGAGGTTTGTTGTGTCATCAGAGCATCGGGCCGTTGACATTGAGCTTTTTTTGATATTAACTGAAGTCCGGTTGTATCACTAAATCAGTTCAAAATCTGTATGCTTGTAGATCATGTTGTACTGGATTGAGCAGCAGCACTAAATCATCCGCATACAGAGACAACCTGCATTTGGCTGACCGATCGTTTAGGGGAGATATGAGTCCTTCTTGTGTGGCAAGTTGGAAAATTCTATGTATGACATCAATTGTTAGAATGAACAGGTAAGGGGAGAGTGGGTCTCCCTGTCTTAACCCTCGACAATGTTGTATATTATGGCTTGGTATTCCGTTTAACAAAATTGTTGAGGAGGCCGAGGATAAAAGCAATGCCATCCAGTTTCTCCACTTCGTCGGGAATCCTCTCCTCCTCCTCATCAGTTCTAGGAGGAATTCCCATGATATAGAGTTAAAAGCCTTAGTGATATCAAGTTTTAGGAGTAGCAGTGGCTTATTTTTTTATGGTATGTCCTGAGTAGATTGCACACATACATATATTCATCTTGGATGCACCTCTTTTTGATGAAGGCAGTTTGAGAGTCATAAATTAGATTATTGATGTGCCTGGACAACCGCAGCGCTAATACCTTAGAGAATAATTTCGTAGATGAGTGTATGAGGCTTATTGGTCTGTAGTCACTAGGTTCTTGAGCATCTTTTTTCTTAGGGATTAGTGTGATGTGTGCGCCATTTAGCTTCCACAACGGACCTGCACACTGATTGTAGAGACTGTGGAAGGCTCCTAGCACGTCCTGCTTTATTATCTGCCAACAAACTTTATAGAAATCCATTGTAAAACCGTCCGGCCCAGGTGCTGTGAGGAACCCCTTCCGGGATCCACACTCCAGGATACACATTGGGTGGTGCCGTGCGATGCGACACCCAACAGCATACACGAAAAGAACCATAAACGTACAAAGTCTTTTATTTACCAACATAGTATCTTTTACAAAATAATGTACCACGAGGGTACACGCAGCGGAATATACATACACACTTACTCTCGGACTTAACTAAGCAAAAGAGAAGACGTCCAGCCCGCGGACGCTCCTTACTAGCTTCCACAGAGATGAGTGCAGCGGCAGGGTTTCCGGTGAGTCTTTGATGGCTCACCGAACAACCATCTTCATAGCAAATTTTATAACCTGCAAAACACTAATAATGCAACCGTGAGCACGATGGCTCAGCAGGACTTAACCGACACTCCTAAACATGGAACTCTAAGTGCAGGGATTACTAACATAGGAAAAGTATGACGCAATAACGACACGCCTAAATGTTGGTCCTTACTTTCAGGTTTATAGCAGCAGATTATTATGCCTTAGGCAGCCCTCACATCGGAAGTCCACAATCAAACAAGAAACGCTTTCCTCTGATATGGTGATGCCCAAAGAGGAAAATAAACTTAGTGAGCTCTACAACTATAGCATGCATGGTTGGCAATACAATGAATTTAAGAACTTCACATCAGCAATGATTCATCACACTTTATCTGGAATTTATTACTACGTCACAACTTAGTGAACAAGTGGTACTCATATAACCGCGAGGGACGGTGATTGCAATCAGGACACACACGGAATACACGACACATACACCCGCCTCGAAAGACTCACGCGAGCTCTTTCTTACGTTGTATGCAGCAACCTTTCACCCGTCACTCCAATGCCGAACCAGTTTCGCCGACCCATCAGAAGGGCCACTACACGGAACACGTCGAAGTTGCTCCGCTAGCGGGTTTACACCTATGACACCAACCCCCAAAGGACGGCCGTATAAGTTTCGACACGAGAGTACCCGAGTTACATCGGTTTATCGGGTCCCATATATCCGACATGCATCCGGTACTGTTCAAACTTGCTCAGCAGGGCGGCATACGCATCGGTCCTTAACCGACACAAACTGAGCTACAGCCACACAGGTCCAACGTCCTGCTGCTCCTACTCTCTGCTCGGTCTCATTTTCCACTCCAGAACTTTCATTTTCTAGAATCATACCCCGCTGTACCCACATCCTAAACTCGCGGGTAGCTTCCAACTATCCGACTTGTTCCGGATCCTATACAACTTAAGCCTAGCAGAAGCTACACGAAGGTAACCTGTTCTACCCTGTACTCCAAGGGTTTGTGGGTCATGCATTTGGAGTATCAATCACCTTGACCTAATGCACAATACATGCTAGACCAATAGAAGTGATACAAAGTAAAATATAACTAAAAGCTGTTAAATGCAAACCGGGGCTTACCTTATGTTGCTGCAGGTTTAGTTCTACTTTATAGTCAGTAGCTTGGCGATGAGTTAAGCTTCAACTTGCTGCTCCGAGTCAAGTTGCCCGTCGACCTCCTTCGTCGTATTTCCTACCGATATGAATATGCACAGTTTTTAATACAAGTAACTGAATTATAAAACAAATGTGTTTTAGGACTAAGGATGGTTTATACCAACTCTAAGGTGAGTAAGAATCTCTGTTATGGACAAAAACAGAGAACATTAGCTGGCAGTAGATGTTGGTTGGAGTAAAATTCCAAGAGTTATATCTAATGGACATAAGAAAGGTAGTGGAAAGAACCAGCAGAAAACTGGAGAACATGATCTCAATTTTCTCTGAAATTTTGACAGTGGACCATATATCTTACAGAGGTATGGCTTGCAAAATTTCAGACAAAGTTGATGGAAGATGTGGCCTAGGGAATTTTCTTACTATTTGGCTTCTCTGAAATCCTATGGCAATTATAGTGTCTTGTCATGCTCTAAATTTGGTTTTTCAGAAACTTGGGAGTCTCATGAGCCCATAGGACTTGGTTTCACCATTTTTGGAGCTTCCTACACAGAGATATGAATTTTCCAAACTTGGTTAAAAGTCTGAAAATGTCTCTGTTTATTTTCCCATTTTTCAGAGACATAGAGGATTCAAATAACATTTGACCAAGCAAATGGAGTCCAATGCCTCTGAAAATTTTACTGGAGTTCAAGTATTATTGGAAGAATGTCCTGCCCAAATTTGGAAATTTTCCAATAAACAGAACCCTATAAAAATTCCTACAAGATTGTATTTATATGAATTAATGAGCCAAATCCAGGAATTTTCATAATTATTGGGCTGCACCCCTGGATAGTACTCTTTGAGAGGAATCCAACAAAATTTGTTTCATAATTTTTGGACACTCCTACACAAAGTTATGGCTCTCCAAAGTTTGAACTGAAATAGGAAAATCTGGAAAATGTTTAAATGCTGACAGTGGGTCCCACTGGTCATCTCTAACCTCCAGCCACGCGCCAAAACAGAGCAGTGGCGGCTGCCTCCGGTGAGGTCGCCGGAAATGACCTTCCCGGCCACCTCTGGACCCCCTGCTGGCCGCCCCCCCCCCCCCATTTTCCACCATGCTGAACTCATTGGTGAGGTCGCCGGCGGCTGAAACTCGCCGGAAAGCAGTGCGCACCGGCCACAGCTAACCCTAGGGCTCCGGCGAGATCTTGCACGGTGATTTCTCCACCAAATGGTGGGTTCTTGAGCTCTAAAGCACCAGGGAATCATGGAGGAGACCGACATGAGGTCTAAACAGGCCAGGGAGAGCTCCAAACCTATCGGCACCGTGCACCCGACATGGTTCAGTGGTATACCCTCGAAAAGAACTCAAATTCCTTGCTCCACACTCAATTTCTTGGTCTAAAATTGATGGAGGAGGTGTGCTAGGCAGTTAAGAACTTGTGTGCCGAGTTTGAAACACAACCAACACGAATTGAGGACGAATTTTGCAATTTCTTACCTCAAGGTCAGTTTCGGCCGCCCGGGAGAAAAACTTGAAATTCTCCCTCTGTGATCAATGGCTTGGGCTGAGTTTTGGAGGTGAGCAACTAGGTTTGTAGGTGCACCTATGGGGTGGCTTGCTTGGGCGAGATCACTGCTGGTTTGGGCTGGCCACGGCCACCAGTTTCGGATTTTCAGCTTTTACTCGGGAGTTGCAGACCTTTGCTGTTTTCCGGTGCCAACGAGCTCGGGGCCGTGGGGGAAAGTTGCTGGCCGGCTAGAGCACCCTTGGGCGCAGCTCTTTGCTGTTGGGGGCTCGAGCAATCGGGCTCCAGTGCTTGCTGTGCGATGGGGAGAAGAAGAACGGCTGTTTTCTGCGTGCGGGAGGAACCACGAGAACGAGCTCGATCGGGGAGAAAGCGAAAAAGGGTTGTGGCACTCGTAGTGTTGATCAGGACGAGCGACCGTGAGGAAATCAGGAGGTGGCACCTGCGGTGATCGGTCGAAGTCGGCTGCTGTCGTGCGCTCAACCGAGGAAACATAGCAGAGTCGGTTCATTTCAGTGTGTGTATGACATGTGGGATCCACCTCTCCCTCTTATCCCCAATTCCTTTTTAAAATAGCAAACGAGCTCCAATTTTGATAAAATTTGGAGGACAGGCCAAAAGAAATATGAGGAACACAATGGTGCACTCAAATTTGAATTTCGGTGAAGTTGGAATTTGAAACTGAGATTTAAATTCAAATTTGAATTTTCTCCCGTTTAAATTCCAACAAATAGGAAATCCTTTTCAAATGCTCTGAAAATTTGCCGGGCTATTATTGGATGTGTGGAGAACCAAATGATATCTTTAGATCTCCGTGTTCGGGAATTTTTGCAAGTTCAAGTTTAGACTTGGAGCTCACACCTTTAAATTCAGAAGTTTAAATTCCCTCTCCTTTTCTCGGTGTGAACTGCAGCTCCACTTGCTTGAGTTTTTGGGATTTCACATCCCTCCCCCCTTAAAAAGAATCTCGTCCCGAGATTCCAAAAGAAGAGACGAAGCGGTACAGAAGGAATTACCTTATATGAGCGGACAGCAAGCCCGGGTAGTTCGAACGGAGGTATTCTTCACTCTCCCATGTTGCTTCCTCCGCGGTATGATTGCTCCATAATACCTTATAGAATTGGAGCGTCCGATTCCTTATCGACCGAGACTTTTCATAGATAATCCGGATTGGATGCTTAGTATAAGAGAGATCCGGTTGCAATGTCTCGAGATCTTCATTGCGGACAGCAGTGGTATTCTTGAGACATTTCCGAAGCTGAGAGACGTGAAATATATCATGCACACCAGTGAGATTTGTCGGTAGCTCAAGCCGGTAGGCTACGGGTCCACATTTCTCCGTGATAGCGAATGGACCGATAAACCGGGGATCGAGCTTTCCTTTTACACCGAATCGGTGAACTCCCTTCATTGGAGATACGCGGAGATATACGTACTCCCCGACGTTGAAGTTCAGCGGTCGACGTCGCTGGTCTGCATAACTCTTCTGTCGAGATTGAGCAGCTTTTAAATTTGCTTGTATGACCCGAACTCGTTCTTCGGCATCATTGACAAGGTCAATCCCGAATGTCACTCTTTCACCGGATTCGCACCAATTCAGCGGTGTGCGACATCTGGGGCCGTAGAGAGCCTCATACGACCCCATCTTGATACTCGTTTGATAGCTGTTGTTGTACGAGAATTCCGCCAACGGTAGATAAGCATCCCAGTTCTTACCGTGGTGGATGGCACATGCTCTCAACATATCTTCCAAGACTTGATTCACCCTCTCGGTTTGTCCATCAGTTTGACAGTGATATGTGGAGCTTCTAAGCAATTTGGTTCCCAAAGATGCGTGCAGCTGTTCCCAGAAACGAGAAACAAACAGTGCACCACGATCTGAAACTATTGTTTTTGGAACTCCATGCTGGCATAAGATCCGTTCAATGTATAACTCCGCATATTTCTTGGCATTGAATCCCACATTCACCGGTAGGAAGTGTGCTGACTTGGTTAATCGGTCAACGATTACCCAAACCGAATCATGCTTCCGAGATGTGAGCGGCAGTCCGACAATGAAATCCATACTCACATCTTCCCACTTCCATGCCGGAATATGAAGGGGCTGCAGCAAACTAGGTTTCTTCATGTGATCTGCTTTCACCCTTCGACACGTATCACACTCGGATACGTATTTAGCTATTTCCCGCTTCATCCGTGTCCACCAAAACTTGTTTCTCAAATCTTGGTACATCTTGTTGCTTCCTGGATGAATGGAAAATCTTGGTAGATGAGCTTCGTCTAATATCTTCTTACGAAGCTTCATGTTCCTCGGTACGACTATATGGTCCATGAACCATAGCGTACTATTCTCATCTTTCCGGAAGCACTTAGCTTCTCCCTTGTCTATTCTCTTCCGGAGATGGGCCATGCCCTTATCTTTCTTTTGAGCTTCCACAACTTCATCACGAATTGTAGGAATGAGGGCAAGGTTAAACAATGACCCATAGGGAACCAAGCGCAGGCTCGGTTCTTCTTCTTCCATTGCAGCCATGGTTAGATTATGCACATGTGATTTCTGACTAAGTGCGTCGGCAACCACATTCGCTCTTCCAGGATGGTAATGAATCTCCAGTTCATAATCCTTGATTAACTCTAACCATCTTCGCTGCCTCATATTTAATTCCTTTTGTGTGAAGATGTATTTTAAACTCTTGTGGTCGGTGTAGAGGTGGACTAAGTTTCCAAGCAAATAGTGCCTCCACATCTTTAGAACAAGAACCACAGCAGCTAACTCGAGATCATGTGTCAGATAATTCTGCTCATGATTCTGAAGCTGCCTGGATCCATATGCGACCACTCGCCCTTCTTGCATAAGCACGCAGCCAAGGCCGATGCCGGATGCATCGCAATAGACATCAAAATCCTTAGTTGTATCGGGCTGCGCCAAGACTGGGGTTGTTGTGAGGTGCTTTACCAATGCTTTGAACGCCTCCTCACATACTTCACTCCACACATATTTCTTGCCTTTCTTTAGAAGTTCCGTCATCGGTTTAGAGACCTTGGAGAAATTCAGAATGAATCTCCGGTAGTAACCCGCTAAACCGAGAAAACTACGGACTTCGTAAACTGATTTCGGTGAACTCCAATTCAGCACTTGGACGATCTTGCTCGGATCAACTGCGATGCCCTCCGCAGAAATAATGTGCCCAAGAAATGGCACTTGGTTGATCCAGAACTCGCACTTGCTGAATTTTGCATATAGTTTGTGATCCCGTAGGCGTTGGAGCACAATATGCAGATGTTCAGCGTGTTCCTCCTCCGACTTAGAATATACCAGAATATCGTCGATGAAGACCACGACGAACTTGTCCAGCTCTGGCATGAAGACTGAATTCATCAAGTACATAAAATGGGCCGGAGCATTTGTGAGCCCGAATGACATGACGAGATACTCATATAACCCGTATCTCGTCGAGAATGCCGTCTTGGGTATGTCTTCCGCCCGGATTTTTATCTGGTGATATCCGGACCGAAGATCCATCTTCGAGAAAATCTTAGCACCCACTAGTTGATCGAAAAGCATATCGATACGTGGTAGTGGATACTTGTTCTTGATAGTTACGGCATTTAGCGGCCGATAGTCCACACAGAACCTCAGAGTCTCGTCCTTTTTCTTGACGAACAGCGCGGAGCATCCCCATGGTGATGAACTAGGGCGAATGAAGCCTTTGATTAACAAATCGTTCAGCTGCTCCTTCAGCTCCGCGAGTTCCTTTGGTGCCATTTTATACGGCCTCCGAGAGATGGGTGTGGTTCTTGGTGCTAGTTCAATTTTGAACTCCACTTCACGTTCGGGAGGCATGCCCGGTAGATCATCGGGAAACACGTCCGGATATTCACGGACCACTGGAATGTCCTCTAGTTTCTTATCTTCAACGGTGTGGACAGTAGTGACTTCCGGTGCAACATTTCTCAGAATCAAGGTGTGTTGCCCGTGCTTCTTTGAATTCAGCTGCACCGTTCGTGAACTAATATCAAAGATAGCTTGGTGATGTGTCAACCAAGACATTCCCAAGATGATGTCAATCCGCAAGCATTCTAGAATGATGAGTGTAGTAGGATATATCCGCCCATCCAAACATATAGGCGCTCGAGCAACGATTCTGCCCGCTGTCCTACTACCTCCCGGTGAATTAATCTGATAAGATGCGGCCAAGGTGGTTGAGGGTACTTGGTGCTTAACCACATAATCTTTGCTGATAAAATCATGTGTAGTACCCGAGTCGAACAACACGAGCGTGGGCTGATCACGTAGGCTGAACATGCCCGCCAACACAGGTTCTCCTACGGGAACGTCTTCAACTGCCATATAGTTTATATTTCCCACTATCAGTGCTGTTCTCCTTGACCGACCATGGAATTTCTTTGCAGCTTGAGATGACATATGACTGCTGCTCTGCTTGGTCACTTGACCCTCCTGAGGAATATGCTCTACATCGTGACAAGTGTTATACGATGCGAGCTCAGGATCTTCACCATATGGAAGTGGTTGATAGTCTTGTGCACTTTGCTGAGGTGAGGGTGCACAAATACTCATTTGCTGCTGTTGCAGCAGTGGCTGAACCTCCATGGGTGAATATGGACAGTATTGCATCTGAGGTGGTCCGTCAAAGGACTGAATTTCCACCCCGGATGGTAAGCAATATATCACCGGTTGTTCTTGATGATAATCATCCGTACTTGCCAGTGATAATTTTCTCTTCCTCTTACTTTCCTTGTGCTCGAGTTCAGCTATTTCTTGAATCATAGCGGCATTGACTAACTCGCTATAATTCCCTTTATTGCATTGTGCCACTTTTGTCTGAAGCTTCACATCGAGGCCTCGGAAGAAGTAATGACACTTCATTGTCTCATTATGCACATAAGAGGATGCATATTGTACTAAACGGTTAAATTCCGTAAAGTACTTCATGACACTCATGCCTTCTTGTTTGAGTTCATAGAACTCTTCAATTCTTGTTTTGACAATGCCCTCACAAATATGACGTGCACGGAAAGCCTCACGAAACTCCGTCCACGTCACACGATGACCTTCAACGATCTTAGCAAGATATTCACACCACCAAGCCCCAGCGGATCCATGAAGTTGCTGAGAGGCAAATAAAGCCTGCTCATATTCATCACACTGGAGCATTCCCAGTTTAGATTCAATCACCCGGAGCTAATGATCTGCCTCCAAGGCTTCTTTAGCTTCTGAGAATACCGGTGGTTGTCTTGCTAGAAAATCCAGATACGTATTCAGTGTGGGGTTTTGCTGGGAGGTCTCCTGTCGGATGCCTTGCTGCACCAACAACTCAAGAGACTCAGCCATTCTTCCCAACACCTCCGCCAGTCCGGTTGATGATGGCAGTGATCGTCGCTGCGATGAATCATTTCCATCCCGACTGGAACCACCAACTTCATACCCAGAATGAGTATAATCCATACTGCAAGAGTGAGCAATTTACGGTTAATATCCAAGAGTGTACTCAGCTTTAACTCAAAATTATTAACCGCAAAAGCATCACATCAACTGTGCAGCATATATAAAGGAAACAAGGTTTTTGACAGTTCCGAAATATAACCAATGATTGTTGAAGTTTGTCAAACTCTTCAACCAACAACAAGGAATGATGAAAGATAACTAATGAATATGTCATGGAACATAGAGAAGTATAACACCTTCATGTCCACAACACGTCCTAAATTACATGGGCAATGAGCAATGCTCTGTTCAGTATGACCCTTGGACCTTAATCCCAGAATTTGATTATGAAAATGGCAGTTTCATGTCTCAAGGTTAATATCAAAGTTATATGTAACTTCAATATCTTTCCAACGAGTATTTAGTTGCCTTCATATCAATTGTGGATCAGGAGTTGTGTTATTTTAAAGTTGACAGAAATCTGGAACAATTTTGACAGCACCTCCTCTGAAAGTGTCTGTTTTGTCCGCAAGATTTCCTAAAGTTCTACCCCAAATCTGTAGAATCTTTGAACTACAAAGTCGTAGAACATATCATAAACTTTCCAACGGTGTATTACATGACCCTTAGAAATTTTTCTACAGGAAGTTATGGTCGAATACAGAAAATTCCAGAGAGCATTTTTGGTCTGCCCTGTTTTTGGACAGTTAACACTCATCTGATATTCTCATCCATTCGGAGGGAGATTCTGTTCTGGAGTTCTACATAAAAGTTGTAGAAGACTTCACAACCTTTTCCAGAAATGTATCATTCACCTCCATTGGTTCAACCAATTAAAGTTATTCCCTGTTCAAGTTCAGCAAAAATTCTGCTGAAAACAGGGGAGGTTGTTTCTAATGGTTTGAAATGGAAACTATACTACCAATTGGCTCTTAGTTCAATATAGGAGTTCATTAACCCCTAATGGAATCCTAGACTACGAAATTACTCTTTTCTTTGAAAATTTCATTTTTCATGCAGTTAAGAACATATTACGGTACTACGTTTCCTCACCAAATCAAAATCCTAACCGGCGTTACACCGGCATATACGTTTCAAATGGTGGCACTAAAGCGATCACTCACACACATGTTCTAAACGACATGTTCTACTCGTGGTTAAGTACCTGCAGAAAAACAATCAATAGTGATGCACACAAAGGTTTTCCATTTCAGGCAGGTCCATATCATAGTAAAAACATACGCCCCGTATCATTGCCATACGGGCCGTCCTTGAGTCAAGTCACGTCTCAAGGTACATGGTCGTGTTTTAACACCACACGACGGGGAACCCGAGTAGAGCGTGAACGGGTCGTCACGGTTGGGAATGTTATCAATCCAACGGATACCACCTACTGCCTCATGACCGTTGAGGCACGCCGATGGCGAGTGCTGCGTATGGCCCTTTGAACATTGAACGTTCAAGAGTTGCATACTATCGTGTTGCTTACCACACGATGGGGTATTCTCACTTTTGCCTAAAGCACGCTGGAGATCAGCGTTTTCATATGCTCTCAGAACCATAGAGAGGTTCAGAGACTCATATTAACTACCGCGCCAAGCCACGGTATACCATTCCATACTATTACTCGTATGGCGAGTTACCGCAATTGATCCGCCTGCGGTGGCGTACCTTACCTGTTACCTCCACGTAGGTGCGTCGTTACTGAATTGAAATACTGAAGGTAACACACTGTTAGCTTGCCACCTTAAGTAACTATGCTACTAATAGTCCTTATGTGGGCATACTACACGTTCCTCACTCGTGTACTTTGAAGTTTTCGAAAATAAGCTCTTTTCATGCGAGCTATTCCCAATGCGGCTCTGATACCACGCCTGTGAGGAACCCCTTCCGGGATCCACACTCCAGGATACACATTGGGTGGTGCCGTGCGATGCGGCACCCAACAGCATACACGAAAAGAACCATAAACGTATAAAGTCTTTTATTTATCAACATAGTATCTTTTACAAAATAATGTACCACGAGGGTACACGCAACGGAATATACATACACACTTACTCTCGGTCTTAACTAAGCAAAAGAGAAGACGTCCAGCCCGCGGACGCTCCTTACTAGCTTCCACAGAGATGAGTGCAGCGGCAGGGTTTCCGGTGAGTCTCTGATGGCTCACCGAACAACCATCTTCATAGCAAATTTTATAACTTGCAAAACACTAATAATGCAACCGTGAGCACGATGACTCAGCAGGACTTAACCGACACTCCTAAACATGGAACTCTAAGTGCAGGGATTACTAACATAGGAAAAGTATGACGCAATAACGACACGCCTAAATGTTGGTCCTTACTTTCAGGTTTATAGCAGCAGATTATTATGCCTTAGGCAGCCCTCACATCGGAAGTCCACAATCAAACAAGAAACGCTTTCCTCCGATGTGGTGATGCCCAAAGAGGAAAATAAACTTAGTGAGCTCTACAACTATAGCATGCATGGTTGGCAATACAATGAATTTAAGAACTTCACATCAGCAATGATTCATCACACTTTATCTGGAATTTATTACTACGTCACAACTCAGTGAACAAGTGGTACTCATATAACCGCGAGGGACGGTGATTGCAATCAGGACACACCCAGAATACACGACACATACACCTGCCTCGAAATACTCACGCGAGCTCTTTCTTACGTTGTATGCAGCAACCTTTCACCCGTCACTCCAATGCCGAACCAGTTCCGCCGACCCATCAGAAGGGCCACTACACGGAACACGTCGAAGTTGCTCCGCTAGCGGGTTTACACCTCTGACACCAACCCCCAAAGGACGGCCGTATAAGTTTCGACACGAGAGTACCCGAGTTACAACGGTTTATCGGGTCTCATATATCCGACATGCATCCGGTACTGTTCAAACTTGCTCAGCAGGGCGGCATACGCATCGGTCCTTAACCGACACAAACAGAGCTACAGCCACACAGGTCCAACGTCCTGCTGCTCCTACTCTCTGCTCGGTCTCATTTTCCACTCCAGAACTTTCATTTTCTAGAATCATACCCCGCTGTACCCACATCCTAAACTCGTGGGTAGCTTCCAACTACCCGACTTGTACCGGATCCTATACAACTTAAGCCTAGCAGAAGCTACACGAAGGTAACCTGTTCTACCCTGTACTCCAAGGGTTTGTGGGTCATGCATTTGGAGTATCAATCACCTTGACCTAATGCACAATACATGCTAGACCAATAGAAGTGATACAAAGTAAAATATAACTAAAAGCTGTTAAATGCAAACCGGGGCTTGCCTTATGTTGCTGTAGGTTTAGTTCTACTTTATAGTCAGTAGCTTGGCGATGAGTTAAGCTTCAACTTGCTGCTCCGAGTCAAGTTGCCCGTCGACCTCCTTCGTCGTATTTCCTACCGATATGAATATGCACAGTTTTTAATACAAGTAACTGAATTATAAAACAAATGTGTTTTAGGACTAAGGATGGTTTATACCAACTCTAAGATGAGTAAGAATCTCTGTTATGGACAAAAACAGAGAACATTAGCTGGCAGTAGATGTTGGTTGGAGTAAAATTCCAAGAGTTATATCTAATGGACATAAGAAAGGTAGTGGAAAGAAACAGCAGAAAACTGGAGAACATGATCTCAATTTTCTCTGAAATTTTGACAGTGGACCATATATCTTACAGAGGTATGGCTTGCAAAATTTCAGACAAAGTTGATGGAAGATGTGGCCTAGGGAATTTTCTTACTATTTGGCTTCTCTGAAATCCTATGGCAATTATAGTATCTTGTCATGCTCTAAATTTGGTTTTTCAGAAACTTGGGAGTCTCATGAGCCCATAGGACTTAGTTTCACCATTTTTGGAGCTTCCTACACAGAGATATGAATTTTCCAAACTTGGTTAAAAGTCTGAAAATGTCTCTGTTTATTTTCCCATTTTTCAGAGACATAGAGGATTCAAATAACATTTGGCCAAGCAAATGGAGTCCAATGCCTCTGAAAATTTTACTGGAGTTCAAGGATTATTGGAAGAATGTCCTGCCCAAATTTGGAAATTTTCCAATAAATAGAACCCCTATAAAAATTCCTACAAGATTTTTTTATATGAATTAATGAGCCAAATCCAGCAATTTTCGTAATTATTGGGCTGCACCCCTGGATAGTACTCTTTGAGAGGAATCCAACAAAATTTGTTTCATAATTTTTGGACACTCCTACACAAAGTTATGGCTCTCCAAAGTTTGAACTGAAATAGGAAAATCTGGAAAATGTTTAAATGCTGACAGTGGGTCCCACTGGTCACCCCTAACCTCCAGCCACGCGCCAAAACAGATCAGTGGTGGCTGCCTCCAGTGAGGTCGCCGTAAATGACCTTCACGGCCACCTCCGGATCCCTTGCTGGCCGCCCCCCCATTTTCCACCATGCTGAACTCATTGGTGAGGTCGCCGGCGGCTGAAACTCGCCGGAAAGCAGTGCGCACCGGCCACAGCTAACCCTAGGGCTTCGACGAGGTCTTGCACGGTGATTTCTCCACCAAATGGTGGGTTCTTGAGCTCTAAAGCACCAGGGAATCATGAAGGAGACCGACATGAGGTCTAAACAGGCCAGGGAGAGCTCCAAACCTATCGGCAGCGTGCACCCGACATGGTTCAGTGGTATACCCTCGAAAAGAACTCAAATTCCTTGCTCCACACTCAATTTCTTGGTCTAAAATTGATGGAGAAGGTGTGCTAGGCAGTTAAGAACTTGTGTGCCGAGTTTGAAACACAACCAATACGAATTGAGGACGAATTTTGCAATTTCTTACCTCAAGGTCAGTTTCGGCCGCCCGGGAGAAAAACTTGAAATTCTCCCTCTGTGATCAATGGCTTGGGCTGAGTTTTGGAGGTGAGCAACTAGGCTTGTAGGTGCACCTATGAGGTGGCTTGCTTGGGCGAGATCACTGCTGGTTTGGGCTGGCCACGGCCACCAGTTTTGGATTTTCAGCTTTTACTCGGGAGTTGCAGACCTTTGCTGTTTTCCGGTGCCAATGAGCTCGGGGCCGTGGGGAAAAGTTGCTGGCCGGCTAGAGCACCCTTGGGCGCAGCTCTTTGCTGTTGGGGGCTCGAGCAATCGGGCTCCAGTGCTTGCTGTGCGATGGGGAGAAGAAGAACGGCTGTTTTCTGCGTGCGGGAGGAACCACGAGAACGAGCTCGATCGGGGAGAAAGCGAAAAAGGGTTGCGGCACTCGTAGTGTTGATCAGGACGAGCGACCGTGAGGAAATCAGGAGGTGGCACCTGCGGTTATCGGTCGAAGTCGGCTGTGCGCTCAACCGAGGAAACATAGCAGAGTCGGTTCATTTCAGTGTGTGTATGACATGTGGGGTCCACCTCTCCCTCTTATCCCCAATTCCTTTTTAAAATAGCAAACGAGCTCCAATTTTGATAAAATTTGGAGGACAGGCCAAAAGAAATATTAGGAACACAATGGTGCACTCAAATTTGAATTTCGGTGAAGTTGGAATTTGAAACTAAGATTTAAATTCAAATTTGAATTTTCTCCCATTTAAATTCTAAAAAATAGGAAATCCTTTTCAAATGCTCTGAAAATTTGCCGGGCTATTATTGGATGTGTGGAGAACCAAATGATATCTTTAGATCTCCGTGTTCGGGAATTTTTGCAAGTTCAAGTTTAGACTTGGAGCTCACACCTTTAAATTCAGAAGTTTAAATTCCCTCTCCTTTTCTCGGTGTGAACTGCAGCTCCACTTGCTTGAGTTTTTGGGATTTCACAGGTGCCTTCTATGACGGCAGTTGTTGAACTGCCTTATGTATTTCATCTTCACTGAAGGGTGCTTCGAGGTCGGTTAGTGGTAGCATCTGCAGGTTCATATCATTCCATTTGAGTTCTGCTGTTCTGGTTTCTCTAGTCCCTATTTTTCCTTTAAAATGCTCGCTTAGTGTTTGCTGCATCGCCGAATGAGTGTAAACATCAGCTCTGTCTCTTGTCTTAAGCTGGGTATGTAGAGCTTTCGTTTTCTTCCATTGGCCTTGAGATGGAAAACCGAGTGCAGGCATCTCCTTCTCGGAGCCAGACCACGCGTGAGGCCTGTCATTTCCTGCTTCTTTCTACCGCAGCTAGGCCCAGAATTCTGTCTTTTAGGTCTTTTCTCAGAATGACTTCCTGATCACTCAGACCTCGAGTTTCCTGTGCCTTGTCCAGTTGCATAATGATCTCGGTGGCCATAGCCATATGCAGTTTTGCCTGTCCAAAAAAGTTTGTTACTCCACGCCCTTAGTCTCCTAGATGCGTTATTCATCTTTTGGTGTAATCTGACAAGAGGGGAGATTCCTTCTACATCAGTTCCCCAGGCCTCCTTTACAATATCCATAAATCCAAGCGTGCGAGTCCAGAAAGACTCAAATCTAAATAGAGCCGGCTGCCTCCTTATATTTTGTTTGGTGAGCACTAGTGGACAATGATCAGATATTGATGTTGATAGTCCTTGCAGCAGAAAATCATTGAAACTTGTTTCCCAATTTATATTGCAGAAAAACGATCTAGTCCTACCATCACGGGCTCATCTCTCTCGTTGGTCCATGTAAATTTTCTGTCATGCAGTTTGATCTCTACAAGTTCAGTTCTGTTAAGCATCCGTCTGAATTTACCCATCATGCGCCGGTTTAGATTGGTATTATTTTTATCCGCTGCCTGATAGATGAGGTTAAAATCCCCTATGCACATCCATGGTTTTTCATCCTGTGGTTTATGGTCTTCTATTTCCTCCAGGAATTCTGTTTTTGCTGCCGCTTCTGTTGGGCCATATACAACTGTCAGCAGAAAATCTGTGCTGCTCCATTTTGGCTTAACCGAGACCGAGAGTGAGAACTGTCCTTGGACCGGCTGATTTATTTCGACAAGGTCCGGGTTCCATGCTATGGCGATGCCTCCCCGTGTTCCAGTTGGTGGAAGGGAGTGTCCTTTTGTCAGTTAATATCCAAAGATTTCAGTATACTTCCTTGTGTCCATGGTCTCAAGTTTTGTTTCTTGCAGGCATGCTATATGTGGATCAATCGAACGGATCATATTTGCCACAACTTCTCTTCTTACTGGGAAGTTGAGTCCCCGAACATTCCATTAGAGTATAGATGGTGGGTCACTTGTCATGGAAATGTTTCGTTGATAGCAACACAGACGCACTGTATATCATCCTTACAGGGGAACAACCTTCTCCAAAATAATTCTAGTGCATTCCCCCTCATATTTGGGATGTCACAACACATCTCTCTAACTACCCTATTAGTCAAGGAAGGCCCCTCCATAATCCAAGTTGGCCTACCACTTGTCAAACCACTGCCCTGCACACTATTATTTTGGTCCATCTTACCCATATTAGCTAGCTGGGGATGTAGTGATCCCTATCTCAGACTGCCACTATGGCCGCCTGCTCATTGCTTGCTAGAGCCGCATTGGCCTCCATCACATCTTCCTGTTGCAGGTTAAGGGCCTTTCTCATGGCTTCTATTGCTTGCTTGGGCAGTGGGCCCTTGAATAGATCAAGGTATTTTGCAATCAAGGATATGGTGCTGCTGCATGTGCAAACACTGACAACAGAGCAAACAACAGCTCTTGCATGATAAAAATTGACTGCAACGAGAGTCCTCCTACCCAGCTTGTCTAGAAACAAGAAAATTGATGTAGAAATGTGGCAATAATACTTGCCGAAGTGGAAGGGGCATTCATGCTGCCTCTCTAGTGCAGTTCAAATCTGAAACGGGTGGCATACTTAGACATGTTGAAAGCTTAACACGAATTTAATGGGAGAAGGCATCATTTTTAGCCAAGTGCTAGCTCGTGAAAACGCAGGAAGTCTGGAAGTACACTAGCATATAAAATTCTATATAGCAAGCAGTTGACTGTCTTCAATTTGATAAAGAGAAGAGAGAGACATCCAGCTAGGACTCGGCACCAAAAGAACAGGTAGTTTATTTCTTCAACTATGGCGGCCAGCTGGCTACTGAATCACATTGTAGAGTAGTTCTGGCCTCTGTGACCATACTGTTATGAATATTGTATGTATTATTGATGGGCCACAGGCTCTAATTTATAGAGTACATGATGATTACAAATATGCAAATAAGCCCCTAATATATCATCTAATATAATATTCACTATTATATCTCTAACACCCCCCCTCAAACTCAAGGTGCATCAGAAACACTGAGTTTGGAGAGATAAAAACCATGCTGAGCCCGAGTCTGTGCCTTCGTAAAGAAATCAGCCAGCTGAAGCTCTGAAGGCACATACTAAAGATCAACAACACCATCCTGTACCTGTGCTCGTGTATAAGAAGCATCAACACCAATATGTTTGGTAAGCTCATGCTTGACCGGATCACGAGCAATACTGATAGCACCTGTACCGTCAGACAAAAGAGGAGTCGGCATCCCAACAGAAACACCAAAATCCTCAAGCAACCACCGCAACCAAGTAACCTCTGCACTCACAAGAGCCATAGCACGCAATTCAGCCTCTACACTCGAACGAGAAACTGCTACCTGCTTCTTTGTCTTCCAAGCAATGAGGGAACCACCAAGAAAAACACAATAGGCAGAAAGAGATCGACGATCAGAGGAATCACTAGCCCAAGTGGCATCACAATACGCCTTGAGCTGTAAGGAGCTAGAGCGTGGAAAGAACAAGCGCCTAGAGATAGTCCCACGAAGATAACGCAAGACACGAAGTAAGTGGCTGTAGTGAATCTGAGTCGGAGCTGAAACAAACTGACTCAGAATGTGAACGGAATATGAGATATCAGGACGAGTGACACCAAGATATACTAGACTCCCTACAATATGACGATAACGAGTAGGATCATCAAGAGGTTCACCATCAGTGGATCGAAGGTGAACATTGAGCTCCATAGGAGTCTCAACAGTGCGGTGATCAGTAAGAGAAGCCCGATCAAGAAGATCCTGAATGTACTTCTCTTGAGACAGATATATCCCCTCAGAGGTAGAGGAAACCTCAATCCCAAGGAAGTAACGGAGAGGACCAAGATCGGACATAAGAAACTGATCACTAAGACGAGCCTTCACGAAGGCTATGTACTCAGGGTCGTCTCCAGTGATGATCATATCATCAACATAGAGAAGAAGAAGTGTACGACCACGAGACGAGATATGCACAAAGAGCGCAGGATCATGAGCACTGGCAGAAAAACCAGCAGCAGTGACCACAGACGCAAAACGCTGAAACCAAGCACGAGGAGCCTGTTTAAGGCCATAAAGAGAACGTCGAAGACGGCAAACCATACCCTCAGGAACAGAATACCCAGGTGGTGGCTGCATATAAACCTCCTCACGCAGCTCACCATTAAGGAAGGCATTCTTCACATCAAGCTGAGATATGGACCAGTTACGAACAGAGGCCACAACAAGTAGAGTGCGAACAGTGGTCATGTGGGCAACAGGAGCAAAGGTCTCATCATAGTCACGACCATGTTCCTGCTGGAAGCCACGGGCGACTAAACGAGCCTTATAGCGCTCAAGTGAACCATCAGAGCGGGTCTTAACCTTATAGACCCACTTACAGGTGATAGGACGAACACGTGGAGGACATGGCACAAGTTCCCACGTGCCAGTGCGCTCGAGAGCAGCAATCTCCTCGGCCATCGCATGTTGCCATTCCGGATAAGGAACAGCATCACGATACGTAGCCGGCTCATGTAGAGCAGCAACAGCAAAGCTAGAAGGAGAATACCGATCAGGAGGCTGTCGAGGACGATGACCACGTCCAAGAGGCTGCTCAGGAGAAGAATCATCGGAAGGAGATGATCTCTCAGGAGAGGAGGACGTACTAGGAGAGGCAGACTGATCTGCAGAAGATGGATCATCACAAGGTGACCCAACTGGGGTAGACGGCTCATCAGAAGATGGTACGTCTGAAGGAGGGACAACTCGTCGAGTATAGACCTGCATCTCAGGAGCCTTCAAAGTATAATCGGGAACCAAAGAAGCAGGTTTCGAAGGAGAATAAATCTTGGAACGCGACACCGAGTGTGAAGGTGGTACACCAGAAACTGGAGCATCTGGAAAGAACAGAAATGAAATGGGATCGACGACAGATACAGAAGAAGTATCAGAAGAGGGACGAGGATAGAAAGGACGTGTCTCATCAAAAACAACATCTCGTGAAATCCTCATCCGTCGATCAATAGAATCCCAACAACGATACCCCTTATGCTCCGAACTATATCCAAGGAAAACACACTCGACCGACTGGGCAGTCAGCTTAGTGCGCTCACGAGGTGCGAGCAGCACGTAGCAAACACATCCAAAAAGACGAAGGTTGGTGTAGTTAGGCGTCTTACCCGTAAGACGCTCAAAAGGAATCCCCCCTCTAAGTGCCGACGATGGTTGAATGTTAATTAAATAAGTGGCAGTCGAGACCGCCTCGGCCCAAAAATGAGGAGGAACAGAGGAAGCAATCAGAAGAGTACGAGCCGTCTCAAGAAGATGACGATGCTTACGCTCAGCAACACCATTCTGAGCATGAGCACCAGGACAAGAAAACTGGGCAAGAGTATCTTGCTCAGAAAGAAACTTACGAAGAGCATCAGAAAGGTATTCACCTGCGGAATCGGCTCGAAAAATACGAATAGGAGTGGCAAACTGAGTGCGGACCATAGTCGAGAAGGACTTATAGATAGATAATGCCTCACTACGATGTTTCATAAAGTAAACCCATGTGTGCCGCGAAAAATCATCTATAAAAATGATATAGTATTTATGTCCTCCTTTTGAAGCAAAAGGTGCAGGTCCCCATACATCTGAATGAATTAGATCAAAAGGACGCTCAGACACCGACTCACTAGAATGATAAGGAAGCTGAATCTGCTTTCCTAACCGACAACCCTGACAATGAGCTAAAGACTCAGAACTAGAGACTGATCCTAAATGACCACGCCGAACTAGAACGGACAAACGAGAGTCACAAAGATGACCCAAACGGTGGTGCCACTGAGCAAACGTCGAAGTGGACGAAGCAACAAGACTGGCAGGCGCAGCGGAAGGAAGACGAAGCCAGTCAAGCTCCCAAAGACGCTGTGAATCACGACGACGAGGGCCAGTACCAACCAGGCGACCCGTGTGACGATCCTGAACATAACAAATATCATGATCAAGAATCACTCGACAATCACTATCAGTGAGTTGACCAGCGGATATAAGCTGCATTGTAAGTCCAGGAACAAAGGAAACATCAGGAACAACAAAAGAGTCAGATAGAAGAGTGCCTTGTCCAACAACCGAAAGAGGAGAACCATCGGCAGTACGAACAGTAGAAGAACGATACGAAGGACTCAAGGAAGACAAGCTGGTACGATAAGGAGTCATATGGAAGGAAGCACCAGAATCAAGAATCCATGGACAAGTACCTGGAGCAAAAGTAGGAGGTGGTCCCTCAGTGGAAGATGAAGAAGCAACAGCAGTACTCGAAGGTGCAGAAGACTGAGTCACAGAACCAGCAGCTCCTGATGGTGCAGAAGTAGCAAGGCGACGAAGAAGCATGAGTAATTGTGCATCTGTAGTAGCAGAACTCCCCTGAGATCCTCTAGTACTAGCACCACCAGCACCCTGTGAAGACCGACGAGCCTGAGCCTTCTTCTTCCTGAAACAATACGCCTCCACATGACCATCTTTACCACAATAATCACAGCGAAGAGCACCACGCCCCCCAGCCGTAGAAGGAGGAGCAACTGAAGACGTAACGGTCGGTGGAGGAGCCGTGTGCGTAGGTGTCGTAGAGCGAGCCGCCAATACCGAAGAAGTAAGCAGTAACCCAGCAGCCTGAAGACGAGTCTCCTCATTACGAACACTCGTCAGAGCATCCATAAGGGAGACACATGGGTGACGAGCAAGTAACTGAGCACGAAGAGGCTCAAATTCGGCACGAAGACGGGTCAGAAAATCATAAGTGTGTCGAAGCTCAAGTGCAGCCTTCTGACTCTGACAAGACTAACAAGTATCTATCGACAATCGAGGACCAAGAACATCAAGCTGACGCCAAATAGCAGACATCTGACCGAAGAACTCCTCCACTGTAGCATCTCCCTGCTGTAACAACTGCTCCTGACGAATAGCAGCAAGGTAGGTAGACTGTCCAGTAGGCTCATAACGAGAGCGTAGAAAATCCCACATCTGGTGTGCATACTCAAACTCAACTATATCAGCAGCAAGACGATCCTCCATACTGGCAGCAAGAATAGCACCAGCTCGAGCATCATCATCCAACCAAGTCCTGTATAAGCTGAAACGAGACTCATACGCAGATAGGCGAGTCTCATAATCCGCAAGCAATTTCTTCTCATCATCATTAGTAGCATTATCTGAAATAATAGGCTCAGAAGGAACCGCAGGGCAAGGTGGACATTTGAGATCACCTGTGAGATACTCCCAGAGTCGTAGACCACGCATGTGCAGACGCATGCGGGGAACCTAGTCGCGGTAATTGGTACCATTGAAAAGCACCGGACATCGCACGACTGGAACCCCACCCGAAGAAGTCATCCTGATAGGATAACCGGCGACGGCGAGAGCGCAAGATAAGCAGCGGCGGGCGATGGCGAGAGCGCAAAAGAGAGCGGCGCAAGCTGCAACTTTTTTTTCTTTTTTTTCTTTTTTTTTTCTTTTTTTTCTGTTAGGGATTACTAGAGACCCCGCAAACAGGAACACGTATCTATAGTGCACGATCACGCAATTTCCAGAGGCTGAGCACGTGGATCGGAGAGAAAAAAGAAAAAAAAAACAGCCAGGGGCGGTACCTATCAGGCGCACGGGAGGCCGTGTAGATAGAGCAGCCCTGTTGGTAGTGAGCAGCCAGGCAGGGCCCTCAGGCCGTAGCTGCTGCACGCATGCAGCCTCTGGCAGAAGCACAGCACGTCACCTCACAGCAGATGCCCTCAGGCCGTAGCTGCTGCACGCATGCAGCCGCTGGCTGGCACATCACATCACAGCAGATTGTAGGGGTGGGCAGCGACCAGGACTCAGTCCTGCGAGGCGACGGCAGAACTCACGCGCGGTGACGAGCGGCAAGAAGAAACCGCAGCCGCAGAACAGAGATCCGATAGGAGGAAAAAAAAGAGAGAAGCCGACGGCGCAAGGGAAAAACGTCGGCTAGGGTTGAGAGAAACTAACCCTAAATTTTGGCTCTGTTACCATGTTATGAATATTGTCTGTATTATTGATGGGCGAGAGGCTCTAATTTATAGAGTACATGATGATTACAAATATGCAAATAAGCCCCTAATATATCATCTAATATAATATTCACTATTATATCTCTAACACATACATGGTGGAATGAACAAGCTGACATCAAGACGTCAGAATACCAAACTCCAAGTACTCTCCATTTTTTCTGGCTAGGAGACTTGACCGGGAACATGTTTAGATGAAATCACTAAAGAACTTGTATTCCGATGAAGGCACGACAGGTCGAAACATCAAGGAGCAACAACAAAGCATTTAGTCACAAACAAGTCGGACCAGGCTAGAGATGAAACAGATAAAACTAACAAGAAAATTTGATATGAAGTTAAAGAAGATGGAAAAGAAAATGAACAAAAATAGGGAAAGAAAAAGGTAATAAACAAAAAGGTTAAGAAACACATTTAAAAAAAAGGCGAAGCCAGTAGCCACAATCTTGGTTCTAGTACAGATTGCTAGTTTCCAGCTTTCCACAACATTAAAACACAGACAAGATTTTGTAACCGTAACAACTGCAAAAATATCGTGCCAAACTTGGAGCTGCACAAATATCACACTAAACTAGCTAGTGATGCTAAGATATTCTCTGCAATAAGAACAGGAATCAGGATATAATACGATACTTGGGACTCAGCATAGGGGAACTGGTATTTCCAAATGTAATGAATAATTATGCTAACCACTTTTCCAGGGAATGATGAAGAGGGCATGATCTCGGTACTCACCAGTGCCGCCGGCAGCTAGGCGTGTGGTGAACTGGAGTTGGTGTCTGCACAGGCTAGAAAGAGAAACTCTCTACAACCGGGCTCAGGTCTACCCAAAGCCCACAAGTGCAGTTACATCGTGGTCCACAAAACTGGACCAAGTATTGGTAGCTTAGAAGGCCCATGGTGAGCCCACCTCAGACGCACTCGACCTCAAGGGTGCTTGCGGATGATAGACAGGTGGGCTTGGACCCCGACCAGCGCTTCCTCGATCAGAACTCACTCACGGAATGAGCTGATCTCAGTTCCACCTTCTTATCTTTTGTCAGACATGTGATACATTATTATACCTAAATTTTGAAATATTTTAGAGAATATCAAATTTTCTAAAAAAATTAAAAGGGTTAACCATTGTTTTTTATCAAAAACAACAATTTTCATTAAAACTAGCCGTAAATTCATTTTTCTCGTCCGTAAAGCTTTCAGTTACGTATTATATTGTCATATCGAAAGTTTTAAGTATTAAAAAAATCAAAATTTTCAAAAAAAATCCAAAAGGGTTAGCCTTTGCTTTTACAAAAAGGGCAATTTCCCGTAAATTTATTTTTCTTGGCCATGAAGCTTCTTATTTCGATCATATATGTGTTATCTTATCATACCTAAATTTTAAAGCATTTTGGAAAACAACACATTTTTCAAAAACAAATCCAAACGGGTTAGCCCTTACTTTTTACCAAAAATGACAATTTTCATTAAAACACGTCGTAAACTCATTTTTCCTCGACTGTGAAGCTTCTTGTCTTTCTCAGTTACGTGTTATATTGTCATACCTAAATTTTGAAGCATTCCGAAGAATATCAAATTTTCTAAAAAAATCCAAAGAGATTAGCCTTTGTTTTTTACCAAAAACTGTAATTTTCATTAAAACTTACCGTAAATTTATTTTTCTCGCCCATGAAACTTCTTATATTTGTCAGTTCCGTGTTATATTGTCGTATCTAAATTTTGCAGCATTTCGAAAAAAAATCAAAATTTCACAAAAAAAATCCAAAGGGGTTAGCCTTTGCTTTTTACCAAAAATGGTGAGTTTCATTAAAACTCGTCGTAAATTCATTTTTTCTCGCCCGTTAAGCTTCCTATGTTTGTTAGATATGTGTTATATTGTCAAACCTAAAATTTAAAGCATTTCGAAAAAAATAAAAAATTCATAGAAATCCAAAGGGGTTAGCTTTTGTTTTTTACCAAAAACGGCAATTTCCATCAAAACTCACCGTAAATACATTTCCTCGCCCGTGAAGCTTCTTATATTTGCCAGATACGTGTTATATTATCGTACCTAAATTTTGAAAAATTTCGGAAAACATCAAATTTAAAATAAAATCCAAATGGGTTAACCTTTGCTTTTTACCAAAACGGCAATTTTTCATTAAAACTCGTCATAAATTTATTTTTCTCACTCATGAAACTTTTTATCTTTGTTAGTTAAGTGTTATATTGTCATACCTAAAATTTAAATCTTTTCAAAAAAAATCAAATTTTCTAAAAAATCCAAAGGGGTAGCCTTTGCATTTTATCAAAAACGGCAAGTTCCATCAGAACTCATTGTAAATTTATTTTTCTCGCACGTGAAGTTTCTTATCTTTGTCCGATACGTGTTATATTGTCATAACTAAATTTTGAAGCATTTTGAAAAACATCAATTTTTTTTAAAAAAATCCAAAAGGGTTATCCTTTGCTTTTTACCAAAAACGGTAATTTCAATTAAAACTCGTCGTAAATTCATTTTTCTCGCTCGTGAAGCTTCTTAATTTTGTCACATCTGCGTTATCTTATCATACCTGAATTTTTAATTATTTCGAAGAAAATCAAAATTTCAAAAAAATCCAAAGGGGTTAGCCTTTCCTTTTTACCAAAATCGGCAATTTTCATTAAAACTCCCCATAAATTTATTTTTCTCCTCCGTGAAGCTTCTTATCTTTGTCAGTTACGTGTTATATTGTCATAACTAAATTTCGAAGCATTTCCAAAAAAAAATCAAAATTTAGCAAAAAATTTAAAGGGGTTAGCGTTTGCTTTTTACCAAAAAATGGCAAGTTCCATCAAAACTCGTCGTAAATTTATTTTTCTCGCCGGTGAAGCTTCTTATCTTTATATCTAAATTTTGATGCATTTTAAAAAAATCAAAATTTGAAAAAAATCCAAAGGGGTTAGCATTTGTTTTTACCAAAAACGGCGATTTCTATGAAAACTCGCAGTAAAATTTATTTTTTCACCCGTGAAGATTCTTATCTTTGTTAGATACGTGTTATCTTATCATAGCTAAATTTTGAAGCATTTTAAAAAACATCACATTTTCCAAAAAAATCCAAAGGGTTATCCTTTCCCTTTTAACAAAAAGGAAATTTTTTTATTAAAACACTCTTTAAATTCATTTTCTTACTCGTGAAGTTTCTTGTCTTTGTGAGATATGTGTTATATTGTCATACCTAAATTTTTAAGCATTTCAGAAAAATATCAAATTTTACAAAAAAATCGAAAGGGGTTAGCTTTTGCTTTTTACCAAAATGGCAATTTTTTCTTAAAACTAATTTAAATTTATTTTTCTCGCTCGTGAAGTTCTTATCTTTGTTAGTTACGTGTTATATTGTCATACCTAAATTTTGAAGCATTTCGAAAAAAATCAAAATTTCACAAAAAAATTCAAAAGGGTTAGCCTTTGCTTTTTACCAAAAAAGTAATTTTTATTTAAACTCACCGTAGATTTATTTTTCTCGGTGAAGCTTCTAATCTTTGTTAGTTTCGTGTTTTATTGTCATACCTAAATTTTGAAACATTTCAGAAAAAAAAATCAAAATTTCACAAAAAATCTAAATGGGTTAGCCTTAGCTTTTTTACCAAAGACGACAAGTTTCATCAAAACTCATCGTAAATTTATTTTTCTCGACTGTGAAGTTTCTTATCTTTCTCAATTACATTTTATATTCTCATACCTAAATTTTAAAAGATTTTGGACAACATCAAAATTTGTCAAAAAAAATACAAAGGAGTTAGACTTTCCTTTTTAGCAAAACTGGTTCTTATCTTTGTAAGTTATGTGTTATATTATCATAACTAAAATTTGAAGCATTTCAGAAAAATCAATTTTTCTAAACAAACCCAAAGGGGATAGCCTTTGCTTTTTACCAAAAACGACAAGTTCCATCAAAACTCGTCATAAATTATTTATTCTTGTTCGTTAAGCTTCTCATCTTTGTCAGATACGTGTTACATTGTTATACCTAAATTTTGAAGCATATCGGAAAACACCAAAATTTTCAAAAAATCCAAAGGGATTAGCCTTTACTTTTTACTAAAACGGCAATTTCAATCAAAACTCGCCATAAATTCATTTTTCTCGTCCATGAAGCTTCTTAAATTTATCACATACGTGTTACCTTATCATATATAAAGTTTGAAGTATTTCAAAAAAAATTCAAAAAAAATCCAAAGGGTTAGCCTTTGCTTTTTGCTAAAAACACTATTTTTCATTAAAAGTCATCGAGAATTCATTTTTCTCGCCCGTGAAGCTTGTTACTTTTGTCAGATACGTGTTATAATGTCATAGATAAATTTTGAATCATTTTACAAAAAATCAAAATTTCACAAAAAATCCAAAAGGGTTAGCCTTTGTTTTTTTACCAAAAATAGCAAGTTCTATCAAAACTCGTCGTAAATTAATTTTTCTCGCTCGTGAAGCTTCTTACATTTATCACATACGTGTAATCTTATCATAACTAAATTTGAAGCATTTCGGAAAACATCACATTTTCCAAAAAAATCCTAAGGGGTTAGCCTTTGCTTTCTACCAAAAATGGCAATTTTCTATAAAACTTGTTGTAAATTCATTTTTCTCGCCTGTGAAGCTTCTTATCTTTGTCGGTTACGTGTTATATTGTCATAACTAATTTTTAAAACATTTTGGAAAATAAAATAAAAAATTCACAAAAAATCTAAATGGGTTAGCCTTTGCTTTTTACCAAAAACGGCAAGTTCCATCAAAACTCGTCGTAAATTCAATTTTCTCGCCTGTGAAGCTTCTTATCTTTGTCATATCTAAATTTTGATACATTTTGAAAAAAAATCAAAATTAAAAAAATCCAAAGGGGTTAGCCTTTACTTTTTAGCAAAAACGGCAATTTCCATCAAAACTCGCCGCAAAATTCATTTTTCTTCCCCGTGAAACTTCTTATCTTTATCAATTAATTGTTATATTGTCATACCTAAATTTGAAAGCATTTCGGTAAAAATCAAATTTTCCAGTTTGTTTTTTTACCAAAAATGCAAGTTTCATTAAAACTCGTCGTAAATTCATTTTTTCTCACTTGTGAAGCTTCTTATCTTTGTAAAATACTTGTTATATTGTCATACCTAAATTTGATGCATTTCAAAAAAAATCAAAATTTCTAAAATATCCAAAGGGGTTAGGCTTTGCATTTTACCAAAAACGGTAACTTTACTTAAAATTCACTGTAAATTCTTTTTTCTCGCCCATGAAGCTTCTTATCATACCTAAATTTTAAAGCATTTCAGAAAACATCACTTTTTCTAAAAAAAATCCAAAGGGGTTAGCCTTTACTTTTTACCAAAAACGGCAATTTTCATTAAAACTCGTCGTTAATTTATTTTTCTCGCGCGTGAAGCTTCTTATCTTTGTCAGTTACGTGTTATATTGTCATACCCAAATTTTTAATCATTTAAAAAATCAAAATTTAACAAAAAATCCCAAGGGGTTAGTCTTTGCTTTTTACCAAAAATGGCAAGTTCTATCAAAACTCATCGTAAATTTAATTTTCTCGCTCGTGAAGTTTCTTATATTTGTGAGATACGTGTTATATTGTCATAACTAAATTTTGATGTATTAAAAAAATCAAAATTTTAAAAAATCCAAACGGGTTAGCCTTTGCTTTTTACCAAAAAGTCAATTTCCATCAAAACTCACTGTAAAATTTATTTTTCTCGCCCGTGAAACTTCTTATCTTTGTCAGTTATGTGTTATATTGTCATAACCAAATTTTGAAGCATCTCGGAAAAAATAATCAAAATTTCACAAAAAATGCAAAGGGGTTAGCATTTGCTTTTTACCAAAAATGGCAATTTTCATTAAAACTCGCCGTAAATTCATTTTTTTCGCTTGTGAAACTTTTTATCTTTCTCTGTTACGTGTTATATTCTCATAACTAAATTTTAAAGCATTTTGAAAAATATCAAATTTTCCAAAAAATCCAAAGGGACGCCTTTGTTTTTTTACAAAAAACGGTAATTTCCATCAAAACTCGTCGTAAATTTATTTTTCTCGCCCTTGAAGCTTGTTATATTTGTGAGATACGTGTTATATTGTTGTATCTAAATTTTGATGCGTTTCGGAAAAAATAAAATTTCAGAAAGATTCAAACGGGTTAGCCTTTGCTTTTTACCAAACACTGCAATTTCCATCAAAACTCGCCATAAAATTCATTTTTCTCACCCGTGAAGCTTCTTATCTTTGTTAGTTACGTGTTACATTGTTATAACTAAATTTTAAAGCATTTTGGAAAAAAAAATTCAAAATTTCACAAAAATTCAAGGGGTTAGCCTTCGCTTTTTACCAAAAACGGCAAGTTACATCAAAACTCGTCGTAAATTCATTTTTCTCGTTCGTGAAGCTTCTTATCTTTGTGAGATACGTGTTATATTGTCATAGCTAAATTTTGAAGCATTTCAAAAAAATCAAAATTTCACAAAATCCAAAGGGACTCCTTTGATTTTTACCAAAAACGATAATTTTCATTAAAACTTATCGTAAATTCATTTTTCTCGCTCGTGAAACTTCTTATCTTTATGAGTTACGTGTTATATTTTCATGCCTAGATTTTGAAGCATTTCAGAAAAAAAATTCTAGAAAAATCTAAAGGGGATAACCTTTGTTTTTTACTAAAAACTGCAACTTACATCACAGAAGAAAATGTTAAGTGAAATGGAGGTACTATGAATCATCATGTGATTAAGTCCTTATATACACACTTAGACCTAATAATGGTAGCTCTAGCTCTAGGGGTCCAATGAAACTGAAAATTTAACCACAACTTCAAGGAGAGGTATGTAGGTAGTGTGCAAAATTTGAGCTCATGTAATGGCTCAATGGATCACAACAATGTGGGGACCACCCCGTGGTTCACCCACTCCAGGATCGCATAGGATGGTGTCGTGCGATGCGGCACCCAACAACACACATAAAAAGAATAAAGAACAACATACAACTTTTTAATTGATATAAAACAGTGGAAGTCTTTTACAAAACCTATTCATACAGCGAAAGTAATATACATATACGGCCTCTCATCCTAGCTATGCAAAAGTGCAGCCGTCCAGCCCGGGGATGCTACACACTAGCAGCAAGTAACCGGAGATCACGGCGGCGTGCATGGCTCCAGCTCGGCCGTGTACCCCGACGGGGGCATCACCTCGTCCTCGGAACCTTCCTCATAACTCTCACCTGCACACAACTCAAAATATTGCAACCGTGAGCACGAAGGCTCAGCAAGTCTTAACCGTCAACCCTAGGCATGGAACTCTACATGCACGGACGTGTAAGGTAGGAAGGACTTTGCAATAAAGACACACCTATAAGTTGATCCTTGCTTTCAGTTTTTATAGCAGCGGATTTGTATGCCTTAGGCAACCCTCACATCGGAAGTCTACAATCAAACAAGAAACGCTTTCCTCCGATGTGGTGATGCCCAAAGTGGAATATAAACTTAATTAACTCTATAACTACAGCAATCAAGGTAATCAAGAAATTAATAGACCAATACAACATTTTCAGTTGGCTTATTTCACTTCTTACTACGTCACAACGCAGTGAACAAGCGGGTACTCAAATAACCGCGAGGGACGGTGATTACAATCAAGACACACCCGGATAACATGTCACATACACCCACTTTCAGAAGCGTGATTCCACACCCCTTCCTACTCTGTTGTATGCAACAACCTTTCAAATGCAACCCAAATGCCGAACCGGTCCATCCGTAACGGGCAGGAGGTCCCCGCGTGGAGCATGACTGTGCCCACCGGCAGATTTACACCTTGCTACCCTCAACCCACTCCTATTTACGGTTGGGTAAGCCTCGGCACCCAGGTTAACCAATTACATCAGTTTCCTGGTTCCCATATGCCAATATGCATCCGGTACTGTTCGATACTTGTCCAACAGGGCCGCACACGGACGGTCCTCAACCGACACCAACAGGGCTACGCATGTGAGACCTCTGCTCACTGCATCCTGTCCCCCCTGCTGGGTCTCATTTTCACAACTTAAGCCATTTTCTACCTCTTTTCATCCCATGTGATAAGTACCATCTCGCGAGTAGCTTCCAACTACTCGACTTCTACCGAGATCCTAACATTAGCTTGACATTCTCTACTCGTCGAGCTTGTAAACTACCCAACCCTTTATAGGATTTAAAGGGCTATGCAAGTGGGGTTTCAATCACCCTAACTCTAATGCATACATTTCATCCTAGACATAAGTGATACAAATGAAAACTTTATAAAAGGTACTTAAGTGCAAACCGGGGCTTGCCTGGTTGCGAGTTAAAGGGGAAGTCAGCTTCTAGTGGAAGGACGTCCAAGGGCTCTAGTGCGTCCTCAACTTCGATCACTATTATGAAATGTAATAAAATACATGTGTAAATATGAAGGATTTATAAGAATTGAACTTCTATTCATAGCAACTGCTATTTAAAATCCTTAATTGGCTTTGGGAATTTTGCAATGGATACTAGACTCTCTAAGGATAATTTGAGCCAAATTTGGAGACATGTCATTGCACAATGTAGTCTTTAAAAATTCCTACAAGTACAATGCTGCTCTGAATTGTGAGCCCTAATTAGTAGCTTTGACATAGATAGTAATGGAAGATCTGATTAGGGTAAGTCTCCATGGTTCTAACAAAATTTGTTTCACCATTTTTGGATCTACCATTAGAGAGATATGAATTTTTGAAGTTTGGACAGGAGTTCTGGAAAGTTTCTATTTAAATTTGAATTTCCAAATAAAGGCTGAACTTGGGAAGGCAGTTTAGCCTAGCAAATGATCTCCAATGAAGCCCAAATTTTTACTGGAGATTAGTAACTATGGAAAGGATTTTCTGCCCAAATTTGGGACTATTTCATAAAGAATTGCTCCTGTAATAAATCCCTAAAGGATTTACTAAAAACAATTCTACAGAAATTCCTGGGCATTTTCATAGCCTAAAATTGGTTTCTCTGTGAAGTACTCCTCATGAGGATTCCAAAAAAAATGGTCTCACTCTTTTTGGAATTTTCTACACAGTTATGGGCTTGCAAAGATCAACTAATTCCTGGAATTATTTCCCTAATAGAAAATTCAAATAATTGGGCTGGGCCCACTGTTTTAAATCGGACCAGTGAGATCTCGGCAACACCGGGGGCTACGGAGTCAACCCGCGCAGCCACAGCTGATCCCGAGCCGCACCCCGATCCGGCGCCTACCCGGTGCCACTGACAAGTGGGGCAGGCCCCCACCTTCTTCTACCTCGCGCCAACAGAGGATTCTGCGGCGGTTGCTCCGGCGAGGGTGGCGGGAACGGCTCTTCCGGCCATCTCCCGGGCCTAAACTCACCGCTCCCCCATATTCAACCGTGCTGAACACTGTGGGAGGGTCGCCGGCGGCCGTGGCTCACCGAAAACCATCGCGCACCGGTGGCAGCAAAGTTTTGAACTCCGGCGAGGTCGGGAACCCTTATTCCTCCATCATACGATCGATTCTCGGGCTCTAGAGCATCAGTGAATGATGTAGGAGCCCGTAAGGGTCCTGGCCGCCGGTGAAATAGCTGGCAACCGAGGGCTCCACGGCGACTCGAGGTGCTTTTGCACCGGCGACTAATAAAACAGCTAGGGCTCCCTCGTTTCTTGATGTTTTTGCTTGGTTCTTCGTCGAGCAGAGGCGCTAGGAAGTAGAGAAGCTCTGTGCAAGCTTACTCGAGGTCTAAAGGATCGTGCACCGTGAATTTTTGGCTAGACCGAGCACTACCTGTCGGTGTACCATTTGGGGAAACGGTGAAATTCTCGCCACCGGTTCTAGCAATCGCTAAACGGCTTCCGGCTACACGATCAGGACATGTAAACGCACCTTTCTTGTGTAGGGAAGGGGCGGTGACACCGGCCGTAGCGCGCTGTCCACGGCGACCTCCCTCGGTTCTTCCACGTTCACCCGAGGATCGTGGTTATTTTGCCAATATCCGGAGCAATCACGTTCGGGACAGGGAAGGAGAGGTGCTGGATGGCTAGAGCACTGGTGGGCGCAGCTATTCGTTGTTGGGCGCTCAAGAAACCGAGCTCGGTAGCTGCGGCGTGATCGGGAGGAACGGCGGCAGTGTTTTGGGCGAAAGCAACGGCGGAGGCGCGAGTTATAGCAGGGGAAGAAGTGAAATAGCTCTGGCGCACCCCTTGCCGTGATCCAACCGAGCCACCGAGGCAGCAGGAGGTGGCGCGGGCTCTCCCTCGGGCGCGGGTTCAACCGGGAGCTGGCGCGCTCCCGCTGTTCGACCACCGTCGGCTGAGACGGTAGCTCCTGTGGGTGGCTGACAAAAGGGGCCCCACCTCCCCCCTTTGTTTAATCAAATTTTCCTGATATTTTCTATCCAGCAACTCAACATTAAAGGCTTTACTTCACCCCAAAGTTAAGTTTTAATTTTCTGAATTCAAATGGTTTGAATTCTGGTGTGAAATTTTGGATGTGGTTTGATCATTTGAATTTGAAAATGAGTTTGAATTCTCCACTTTGTATTTCCTCAAAAATATAGCAAACCAGCTCCAAAGTTTCCAATTTTTGGCATGGCTGCTTATTAAAAGGTGGAGAACACATTTGTGAAACCAAATTTTGAAATTGAGAGAATTGGAATTTGAAACTGAATTTGAAATTCAGATTAGAGGGCTTTTCCTTTTAATCCCAAACAAATATTGAAACTCTTCCAAATGAGCTGAAATTTGGAAGGTTGAATATTTGGACTATGAAGATCCAAGTTATGAATTTAGATCTCCATGTTTGGAAGTTTTGGGAAGTCTAAACCCTCACTTCGAACTCACCCCCTTATAATTCAAAGTTTTAATTCCCCTCATTTTTCATAAGTGTATATGAGCAGAATTTTCTTGCTACCACTTTTGGGCATTTTACATCCCTCCCCCCTTAAAAAGAATCTCGTCCTGAGATTCCAAAGAAAAAGCAAAGTGAGGAAATACCTTACCGGGTATATGATGATAGCAAGTCCGGATAATACGTTCATAGATAATCCTCGCTTTCCCACGTCGCTTCATCAGCGGTATGGTTACTCCACAAGACCTTGTAGAACCATAAGGTCCGGTTTCTTGTGGCACGAGTCTTTTCATCGATGATCCGGGTCGGATACTCCGTGTACGTGAGGTCCAGTTGAAGAACTTCTATGTCTTCTGTGTGGATTTCAGCAGAGGGTTTGAGGCATTTCCTCAGCTGAGAGATGTGGAAGACGTTGTGAATGCCTGCGAGCGACGCCGATAACTCTAGGCGATAGGCCACGGTTCCACATCTTTCAATGACGACGAATGGACCAATGAACCACGGCGCAAGTTTACCCTTCACTCCGAAACGATGAATTCCCTTCATCGGAGACACACGAACATAAACATGGTCCCCGATGTCGAAGTGGAGAGGGCGACGTCTTTTATCCGCATAGCTCTTCTGACGAGATTGAGCAGCCTTGAGATTGGCTTGTATTACTCGCACTCGTTCTTCAGCTCCATTCACAAGTTCAATGTCGTAGATAACTCGCTCGCCGGACTCGCACCAGTTGAGAGGTGTGCGACATTTCTGGCCGTAGAGAGCTTCATACGGCACCATCTTGATCCTAGCTTGATAGCCATTGTTGTAAGAAAACTCCGCCAACGGCAAATGATCGTCCCAATTCTTGCCGTGGTGGATGGCACAAGCACGTAGCATGTCTTCAAGCACTTGATTCACCCGTTCAGTTTGACCATCTGTATGCGGGTGATACGCGGAGCTTCGGATCAGTTTGGTCCCCAATGATGCGTGCAGCTGTTCCCAAAACCGAGAGATGAACAGCGCACCGCGATCTGAAATGATAGAGCGGGGGACACCGTGCAAGCACAAGATCTTTCCAATGTACTGCTCCGCATATTGCTTGGCCACGTACTTTGTATGTACGGGGATAAAATGAGCCGACTTGGTTAGTCGATCGACTATCACCCAAATCGAGTCATGCTTGTGAGACGTGAGAGGTAACCTGACTAACCATGCTGATATCCTCCCACTTCTACGCCGGAATGTTCAATGGTTGCAGCTGTCCGGCTTTACGCATATGGTCGGCTTTCACACGCCGACACGTATCACATTCAGATACGTACTTTGTGATTTCTCTTTTCATCCGTGTCCACCAAAACCTGGTTTTCAGATCCTGGTACATCTTGTTGCTGCCCGGATGAATAGAATACTTGGACAAATGAGCCTTGTCCAAGATTTTCTTCCGAAGCTTCATGTCACGGGGTACCACTATACGGTCTTTAAACCATAGAGTGTCGTGTTCATCTCTTCGGAAGCACTTCATTTCGCCATTCTCCATCCTTCTCCGAATGTGCGACATTCCCATGTCTTTCTTCTGCGCTTCCATAATCTCCTCTCGTATTGTAGGGACGAGAGCAAGATTATATAATGCCCCATATGGAACCAAGTACAGACTCGACTCCTCCTCTTCAAGTGGGGTGATGGACAGATTGTTGACATGAGATTTGCCGCTTAAGGCTTCGACGACCACGTTTGCCTTTCCGGGATGGTAGTGAATCTCGATCTCATAGTCTTTGATCAGTTCTAGCCATCTCCGTTGCCGCATATTCAACTCCTTTTGAGTGAATATATATTTCAGACTCTTATGGTCGGTGTAGAGGTGCACTAAGTTCCCAAGCAAATAGTGCCTCCACATTTTTAATGCCAACACCACAGCAACGAGCTCAAGATCATGAGTCAGATAGTGCTGCTCGTGGTTACGAAGTTGACGTGAGCCATAGGCGACCACTCTTCCTCCTTGCATCAATACACAACCAAGCCCGATGCCAGACGCATCACAATATACGTCGAAGGGCTTGGTTGTATCCGGTTGAGCTAACACCAGGGCTGTTGTAAGATGCCTGGAAAGCTTCTTCACAAGCTGAGCTCCAAACATATTTGATCCCCTTCTTCAACAGTTCAATCATCGACCTAGCAAGCTTGGAGAAATTTGGTATGAATCTCCGATAATATCCTGCTAACCCGAGGAAACTCCTGACTTCATGGACTGATGTGGGGGACTTCCATTTCAGCACTTGTTCGATCTTGCTTGGATCAACTGCAATGCCTTCTGCAGAAATGATATGACCAAGGAAGGGCACTTGGCTGATCCAGAACTCGCACTTGCTGAACTTGGCATAAAGCTTATGGTCTCTTAATCGTTGAAGTACGATATGCAAGTGTTTGGCATGTTTTTCTTCAGACTTGGAGTAAACCAAGATGTCTTCTATGAACACTACCACAAACTTGTCCAACTCCGGCATGAACACTGAGTTCATGAGATACATAAAGTGTGCCGGGGCGTTGGTGAGACCAAAGGACATGATGAGGTATTCATACACCCCATATCTCGTCGAGAAGGCCGTCTTCGGAATATCTTCCGTTCGGATCTTGATCTGGTGATATCCGGAGCGAAGATCCATCTTTGAGAATACACCTGCACCCACAAGTTGATCAAATAAGATATCGATGCGCGGCAGTGAATATTTATTCTTGATGGTGACGGCGTTGAGAGGTCGGTAGTCCACACACAACTCAAAGTTTCATCCTTCTTCTTCACAAACAGCGCCGAGCATCCCCATGGAGAGGAACTCATGAAACCCTTCTTCATCAAATCGTTGAGCTGCTCCTTCAGTTCAGCCAGCTCATTCGGAGCCATTTTGTACGGTCTCCGTGATATCGGCGTCGTCCCAGGTACAAGTTCAATCTTGAACTCGACATCTCTTTCGGGTGGCATGCCTGGAAGATCATCCGGAAAGACATCCGGGTATTCACGGACCACACGAATATCCTCAAGTTTCGTGGCTTCCGTGTTATATGTGGCTGGGGTTTCTTGAACCGAATGGTCAAGAATAATAACATGTGGTTCATGGAGTGGAGAGTTTAGACGAACCACGCGTGGAATGATGTCAAGAACAGCACCATGGCGATGTAGCCATGACATTCCTAAAATGACATCAAGTTTTTGAGTCTCTAACATGATTAGAGACGTCGGGTATAGATTTCCACCCAACTGTAATGGTGCTCTATAGACCATTCTGTCAGCTGTTATTTTCCCATCCGAAGAACATATCAGGTATGAATTATTTGTGAGAATGATAGGCAGTTGATATTTAATAACATAAGACTGACTTATGAAATTATGGGTGGCACCGGAGTCAAAAAGTATGACTACGGGATGATCTAGGTAAGAGAACGTACCCACGAGGACGGGTTGACCTTCCGGCACGTCTTCGATAGCTAAGTGGTGGACGTTGCTGGGTTTTGGTGCAGGTTTCTTGGGCTGATTGCGGGGCTGATTAGCACTCTGATATGGTGCTGCATCCCTGCCCTGTCGCGGCTCGGGGCAGTCCCTCGAAATGTGCCCGACACGGCCACACGTGTAGCACGTGTAAGGTGTCGGGGTCCCGCCGACTTGAGGACGGAATCCCGGTGCACGCTGTTGAAACTGAGGCGCACGCGGGGCCATCCTTTGCTGCTGCTGTTGCTGTGGTGGATACGTCGGTCGAAAGCCCGGCGCATTATATTGTCGCCCGCGAAACTGAGGCGGTCACGTCGGTGGCTGCCATATCTGTCCGGATGGTGAGCGATACACCACGCGGTATTTCTGTGGCGTCCCACCACTGCTGCTTGTCAGCGCGCTGCGTTTCCTCTTATCAGAACCGCGCTCGCGCTGAGCATTCTCTTGTAGAATCGCAACATTAACTAGGTCGTTGAATGTGCCGCGATTGCTTTGGGCGAGATGGACCTTCATCTTGGAATTCAGGCCCCCGGAAGAAAGCATTGCGCTTGTTGTCTTCCATCCCCACAAACCCTGGCGCATACTGCGCCAGCCGGTTGAATAACCTGGAGTACTCATGAGCACTCCTCTCGCCTTGCCGTAACGCCAGGAACTCCTGAAGCTTCATTTCCATCACACCGGGAGGTATGTGATAGGCGTGGAACGCCTCCCGGAACTCCGTCCATGTGACGGCATGGCCAGCCGGTAAGGAGGCGTTGTAGTTCGCCCACCAGGTACCGGCTTCTCCTTGAAGCTGTTGCGCTGCATACAACGCCTTCTGGTGTTCGGTGCATCGCAGCAACCCGAACTTTGCCTCTAGAGTGCGGAATAAGCTGTCCACCTCCAAAGGTTTTTCGGCCTCCGTGAAGACCGGTGGATGGGTCGCCATGAATTCTGAATACGACCTTTGTTGGGGCTGGCGTTGCTCATTGTCTTGGCGCCCTCCCTGATGGGACGCATTCTGCTGGACCAACATCCGCAGCAGCTCGATTTGCTCGTCGCGCGAGCCGAGCACTGCGGCGAGAACCTCCGCAAGATTCCTTTTAAGTTCTGGCGGTGGAGGAGGTGGTTGCTGCTGCGTCGTGGTCTGCTCCGTAGGTGGAGACTCATCACCACGAACTTGACTCGGACCTCCCTCCTCTTGTGTTGAGCGTGTCCGCACCATTCTGCATTCATACCATTCAAACGATCAGCACATGTGGGCTTAGCTCCCCCAGTCTATACAATAGTAATGCGAGAATGAGATAAACAATGCGCATAACAATCACACATATGGATAAAGTATAAACTTTATACAACATATACATCCCTGGACCGTGTCACACGATCGAGTTCCAAAGTATTGAACTTTATGGGTTAAAAGTTCATTTCGACCATCGGGGTCACCATGGGATGTTAAGTGTGTTAGCATGCGTAAATTCCTCGCTATTGTACTAGACCCAAACATGTACTCGCTCGACATGATACGTTGAATGCAAAAACTTTTCGACCCCAACTCACTGTTTTACAACAGTCACTGGGCGTCGAACAGTGAAACTAAGTGTTTTGGTTGAAATACAGAAAATTCCAGAGAGCATTTGGTCTGCCCTGTTTCTTGACAGCACCTACTCATCTGAGATTTTCGTCCCTTTGGAGGGAGATTTTGTTCTGGAACTCTACAAAAAAATTGTAGAGGACTTCAAAACCTTTCCAGAATGGTATCCCATACCTCCATTGGTTCAACCAATCTTAAGTTATGCCCTGTTCAAGATCAGCAAAATTTCTGCCAAAAACAGGGGAGGTTATTCCTAAGTTTTTGAGACTGAATCTATACTCCTAATTGACTCTTAGTTCAATATAGGAGTTTACTAACCTCTAAATGAAATCCTAAACTTCATTGTGACTCTTTTCTTTGAAAATATACTTTTATGCAGTCAGTACTACGTTTCCTCACCAAAGAAAAATCCTAAACCGGTATTCCGGCATATACGTGTCACATGGTGGAACTAAAGACGTCACTCACAAACGGTTTCTACACGTCATGCGCTAACGTGGTTAATGTACCTGCAGAAAAACACACAATAATGGTGCACACAAAGGTTTTAGCATTTCAGGCAGTTCCATATCATAATAAAAACATACAGTCCGTATCATTGCCATACGAATCGTCCTTGAGTCAAGCCACGTCTCAAGGTACATGGTCGTGTTTTCACACCACACGACGGGGAACCCGAGTAGAGCGCGAACGGGACGTCACGGTTGAGAATTTTATCAACCCAACGGATACCACCTACTGCCTCATGACCGTTGAGGCACGCCGATGGCGAGCGCTGCGTATGGCCCGTTGAACATTGAAAGTTCAAGAGTTGCATACTATCGTGTTGCTTACCAAACGATGGGGTATTCTCACTTTGCCTAAAGCACGCTGGAGATCATCGTTTTCATATGCTCTCAGGACCATAGAGAGGTCCAGAGACTCATATTAACTACCGTGCCAAGCCACCGTATATCATTCCATACTATTGCTCGTATGGCGAGCTTACCGCAATTGATCCGCCTACGGTGGCGTACCTTACCTCTTACCTGACGTCAGAGCATCGTTACAGAATGTATAACATATATGTTAGATTTTCCACCTTAGTAACTACTACTATCATAGACCTTATGTGGGCTTATTGACTAATCCTCACTCGACTACTTCGAAGTTTTCAAAATAGGCTCTTTTCGAGCGTGCTATTCCCAATGCGGCTCTGATACCACGTCTGTGGGGACCACCCCGTGGTTCACCCACTCCAGGATCGCATAGGGTGGTGCCGTGCGATGCGGCACCCAACAGCACACATAAAAAGAATAAAGAACAACATACAACTTTTTAATTGATATAAAACAGCGGAAGTCTTTTACAAAACCTATTCATACAACAGAAGTAATATACATAGACGACCTCTCATCCTAGCTATGCAAAAGTGCAGCCGTCCAGCCCGGGGATGCTACACACTAGCAGCAAGTAACCGGAGATCACGGCGGCATGCATGGCTCCAGCTCGGCCGTGTACCTCGACGGGGGCATCGCCTCGTCCTCGGAATCTTCCTCATAATTCTCACCTGCACACAGCTCAGAATATTGCAACCGTGAGCACGAAGGCTCAACAAGTCTTAACCGTCAACCCTAGGCATGGAACTCTACATGCACGAACGTGTAAGGTAGGAAGGACTTTGCAATAAATACACGCCTATAAGTTGATCCTTGCTTTCAATTTTTATAGCAGCAGATTTGTATGCCTTAGACAACCCTCACATCGGAAGTCCACAATCAAACAAGAAACGCTTTCCTCCAATGTGGTGATGCCCAAAGTAGAATATAAACTTAATTAGCTCTATAACTACAACAATCAAGGTAATCAAGAAATTAATAGACCAATACAACATTTTCAGTTGGCTTATTTCACTTCTTACTACGTCACAGCGCAGTGAACAAGCGGGTACTCAAATAACCGCGAGGGACGGTGATTGCAATCAAGACACACCCGGATAACACGTCACATACACCCACTTTCAGAAGCGTGATTCCACACCCCTTCCTACTCTGTTGTATGCAACAACCTTTCAAAGGCAACCCAAATGCCGAACCGGTCCATCCGTAACGGGCAGGAGGTCCCCGCGTGGAGCGTGACTGTGCCCACTGGCAGATTTTACACCTTGCTACCCTCAACCCACTCCTATTTACGGTTGGGTAAGTCTCGGCACCCAGGTAACCAATTACATCAGTTTCCTGGTTCCCATATGCCAGTATGCATCCGGTACTGTTCGATACTTGTCCAGCAGGGCCGCACACGGACGGTCCTCAACCGACACCAACAGGGCTACGCACGTGATACCTCTGCTCTTAACTCGGGTCCCGAGCGGCCGGACGGGATGCTTACAGAATACACGTTCGGATTGTGCAACTTAATGGTTTTGCATGCGCTGATAGCCATCTGGGTCGAAATCAGGAAGGTCGGTAAAACCCACGAACTCGGGTCCCAGCCGGCCAGACGGGACCTTGGCGGAATACACGTTCCGATGGTACAACTTGATGGTTTTACATGCGCGGATGGCCATTTGGGTCGAAATCGAGAAAGTTGGCAAAGTCGTTAAAACTCGCAAACTCGGGTCCCTGGAGGCCGGACGAAACCTTGACGGAATAAACGTTTGGACGGTACAACTTGATGGTTTTGCATGCGCGGATGCCCATCTGGGTCGTAATTGGGAAAGTCCGGAAAGTCGAGAAAACTCACAAACTCAGGTCCAGAGCGGACGGATGGAACCTTGATGGAATACACGGCTTGACAGTGCAACTTGATGGTTTTGTATGCGCGGATGGACATCTGGGTCCAAATCGAGAAATTCAGGAAAGTTGGTAGAACACACAAACTCGAGTTCCCGGAGGCCGGACAGAACCCTTACGGAATACACGTCCGGATGGTGCAACTTGATGGTTTTGCATGCACGGATGGCCATCTGGATCAAAATTGGGAAAGTCAAGAAAACTCATGAACTCGAGTCCCGGAACGCCAAAGTGGACCTTGACGGAATACACTTTCGGATGGTGCAACTGGAAGGTTTTTCCATGCGTGGATAGCCATCTGGGTAAAAATTGGGAAAGTTGGTAGAACTAACTAACTCGGGTCCCGAGCGGCCGGACGGGATGCTTACAGAATACACGTTCGGATTGTGCAACTTAATGGTTTTGCATGCGCGGATAGCCATCTGGGTCGAAATCAGGAAGGTCGGTAAAACCCACGAACTCGGGTCCCAGCCGGCCAGACAGGACCTTGGCGGAATACACGTTCCGATGGTACAACTTGATGGTTTTGCATGCGAGGATGGCCATTTGGGTCGAAATCGAGAAAGTTGGCAAAGTCGGTAAAACTCGCAAACTCGAGTCTCTGGAGGCCGGACGAAACCTTGACGGAATAAACGTCCGGACGGTGCAACCTGATGGTTTTGCATGCGCGGATGCCCATGTGGTTCGTAATTGGGAAAGTCTGAAAAGTCGACAAAACTCACAAACTCAGGTCCAGAGCGGACGGATGGAACCTTGATGGAATACACGGCTTGACAGTGCAACTTGATGGTTTTGCATGCGCTGATGGACATCTGGGTCCAAATCAAGAAATTCAGGAAAGTTGGTAGAACACACGAACTCAAGTTCCCGGAGGCCGGACAGAACCCTTACGGAATACACGTCCGGATGGTGCAACTTGATGGTTTTGCATGCACGAATGGCCATCTGGATCAAAATTGAGAAAGTCGGGAAAGTTGTAAAACTCACAAACTCGGGTCACGGGGCCGGACGGGACCTTGATGGAATACACGTTCGGATGGTGCAACTTGATAGTTTTGCGTGCGCTGACAGCCACCTGGGTTGAAATCGAGAAAGTTGATAAAACTCATGAACTCTAATCCCGCACGGCCGCATAGAACATTGATGGAGTACAAGTCCAAACTGTGCAACTTGATGGTTTTGCATGCGCGGATGGACATATGGGTCGAAATCGGGGAAGTCAGTAAAACTCATGAACTCGCATCCCGCGCGGCCGGACAGAACAATGATGGAGTACAGGTCCAAACGGTGCAACTTGATGGTTTTGCATGCGAGATGGACATCAGGGTCGAAATCGGGAAAGTCGGTAAAACTCACGAAAACGGGTCTCGGGCGGCCGGACGGGTCCTTGATGGAATACACGTCCGTACGGTGCAACTTGATGGTTTTGCATGCGCGGATGGCCATCTGGGTCGTAATTGTGAAAGTCCGGAAAGTCGATAAAACTCACAAACTCAGGTCCAGAGCGGACGGATGGAACCTTGATGGAATACACGGCTTGACAGTGCAACTTGATGGTTTTGCATTCGCGGATGGACATCTGGGTCCAAATCGAGAAATTCAGGAAAGTTGGTAGAACACACGAACTCGAGTTCCCGGAGGCCGGACAGAACCCTTACGGAATACACGTCCGGATGGTGCAACTTGATGGTTTTATATGCACGGATGGCCATCTGGATCAAAATTGGGAAAGTCAAGAAAACTCATGAACTCGAGTCCCGGAACGCCGAAGTGGACCTTGACAGAATACACTTTCGGATGGTGCAACTGGAAGGTTTTTCCATACGTGGATGGCCATTTGGGTAAAAATCAAGAAAGTTTGTAGAACTAACTAACTCGGGTCCCGAGCGGCCGGACGGGATGCTTACAGAATACACGTTCGGATTGTGCAACTTAATGGTTTTGCATGCGCTGATAGCCATCTGGGTCGAAATCAGGAAGGTCGGTAAAACCCACGAACTCGGTTCTCAGCCGGCCAGACAGGACCTTGGCGGAATACACGTTCCGATGGTACAACTTGATGGTTTTGCATGCGCGGATGACCATTTGGGTCGAAATCGAGAAAGTTGGCAAAGTCGGTAAAACTCGCAAACTCGGGTCCCTAGAGGCCGGACGAAACCTTGACGGAATAAACGTCTGGACGGTACAACTAGGTTTTGCATGCGCAGATGCCCATCTGGGTCGTAATTGGGAAAGTCCGGAAAGTCGATAAAACTCACAAACTCAGGTCCAGAGCGGACGGATGGAACCTTGATGGAATACACGGCTTGACAGTGCAACTTGATGGTTTTGCATGCGCGGATGGACATCTGGGTCCAAATCGAGAAATTCAGGAAAGTTGGTAGAACACACGAACTCGAGTTCCCGGAGGCCGGACAGAACCCTTACGGAATACACGTCCGGATGGTGCAACTTGATGGTTTTGCATGCACGGATGGCCATCTGGATCAAAATTGAGAAAGTCGGGAAAGTTGTAAAACTCACAAACTCGGGTCACGGGTCCGGACGGGACCTTGATGGAATACACGTTCGGATTGTGCAACTTGATAGTTTTGCGTGCGCTGACGACCATCTGGGTTGAAATCGAGACAGTCGATAAAACTCATGAACTCGCATCCCGCGCGGCCGGACAGAACATTGATGGAGTACAGGTCCAAACGATGCAACTTGATGGTTTTGCATGCACGGATGGACATATGGGTCGAAATCGGGGAAGTCAGTAAAACTCATGAACTCGCATCCCGCGCGGCCGGACAGAACAATGATGGAGTACAGATCCAAACGGTGCAACTTGATGGTTTTGCATGCGCGGATGGACATCAGGGTCAAAATCGGGAAAGTCGGTAAAACTCATGAACTCGGGTCTCGGGCGGCCGGACGGGGCCTTGATGGAATACACGTCTGGACGGTGCAACTTGATAGTTTTGCATGCGCGGATGGCCATCTGGGTCGTAATTGGGAAAGTCCGAAAAGTCGATAAAACTCACAAACTCAGGTCCAGAGCGGACGGATGGAACCTTGATAGAATACACGTCTTGACAGTGCAACTTGATGGTTTTGCATGCGCGGATGGACATCTGGGTCCAAATCATGAAATTCAGGAAAGTTGGTAGAACACACGAACTCGAGTTCCCGGAGGCCGGACAGAACCCTTACGGAATACACGTCCGGATGGTGAAACTTGATGGTTTTGCATGCACGGATGGCCATCTGGATCAAAATTGGGGAAGTCAAGAAAACTCATGAACTCGAGTCCTGAAACGCCAAAGTGGACCTTGACGGAATACACTTTCGGATGGTGCAACTGGAAGGTTTTTCCATGCGTGGATGGCCATTTGGGTAAAAATCGGGAAAGTTGGTAGAACTAACTAACTCGGGTCCCGAGCGGCTGGACGGGATGCTTACAGAATACACGTTCGAATTGTGCAACTTAATGGTTTTGCGTGCGCGGATAGCCATCTGGGTCGAAATCAGGAAGGTCGGTAAAACCCACGAACTCGGGTCCCAGCCGGCCAGATGGGATGTTGGCGGAATACACGTTCCGGTGGTACAACTTGATGGTTTTGCATGCACGGATGGCCATTTGGGTCGAAATCGAGAAAGTTGGCAAAGTCGGTAAAACTCACAAACTCGGGTCCCTGGAGGCCGGACGAAACCTTGACGGAATAAACGTCTGGACGGTACAACTTGATGGTTTTGCATGCGCGGATGCCCATCTGGGTCGTAATTGGGAAAGTCCGGAAAGTCGATAAAACTCACAAACTCAGGTCCAGAGCGGACGGATGGAACCTTGATGGAATACACGGCTTGACAGTGCAACTTGATGGTTTTGCATGCGCGGATGGACATCTGGGTCCAAATCGTGAAATTCAGGGAAGTTGGTAGAACACACGAACTCGAGTTCCTAGAGGCCGGACAGAACCCTTATGGAATACACGTCTGGATGGTGCAACTTGATGGTTTTGCATGCACGGATGGCCATCTGGATCAAAACTGAGAAAGTCGGGAAAGTTATAAAACTCACAAACTCGGGTCACGGGGCCGGACAGGACCTTGATGGAATACATGTTCGGATGGTGCAACTTGATAGTTTTGCGTTCGCTAACGGTCATCTGGGTTGAAATCGAGAAAGTCGATAAAACTCATGAACTCGCATCCCGCGTGGCCGGACAGAACATTGATGGAGTACAGGTCCAAACGGTGCAACTTGATGGTTTTGCATGCGACGATGGACATATGGGTCGAAATCGGGGAAGTCAGTAAAACTCATGAACTCGCATCCCGCGCGGCCGGTCAGAACAATGATGGAGTACAGGTCCAAACGGTGCAACTTGATGGTTTTGCATGCGCGGATGGACATCAGGGTCGAAATCGGGAAAGTCGGTAAAACTCACGAACTCGGGTCTCGGGCAGCCGGACGGGGCCTTGATGGAATACACGTCCGGACGGTGCAACTAGATGGTTTTGCATGCGCGGATGGCCATCTGGGTCATAATTGGGAAAGTCCGGAAAGTCGATAAAACTCACAAACTCAGGTCCAGAGCGGACGGATGGAACCTTGATGGAATACACGGCTTGACAGTGCAACTTGATGGTTTTGCATGCGCGGATGGACATCTGGGTCCAAATCGAGAAATTCAGGAAAGTTGGTAGAACACACGAACTCGAGTTCCCGGAGGCCGAACAGAACCCTTACGGAATACATGTCCGGATGGTGCAACTTGATGGTTTTGCATACACGGATGGCCATCTGGATCAAAATTGGGAAAGTCAAGAAAACTCATGAACTCGAGTCCCGGAACGCCAAAGTGGACCTTGACGGAATACACTTTCGGATGGTGCAACTGGAAGGTTTTTCCATACGTGGATGGCCATTTGGGTAAAAATCGGGAAAGTTTGTAGAACTAACTAACTCGGGTCCCGAGCGGCCGGACGGGATGCTTACAGAATACACGTTCGGATTGTGCAACTTAATGGTTTTGCATGCGCGGATAGCCATCTGGGTCGAAATCAGGAAGGTCCGTAAAACCCACGAACTCGGGTCCCAGCCGGCCAGACGGGACCTTGGCGGAATACACGTTCCGATGGTACAACTTGATGGTTTTGCATGCGCGGATGGCCATTTGGGTCGAAATCGAGAAAGTTGGCAAAGTCGGTAAAACTCGCAAACTCACGTCCCTAGAGGCCAGACGAAACCTTGACGGAATAAACGTCTGGACGGTACAACTTGATGGTTTTGCATGTGCGGATGCCCATCTGGGTCGTAATTGGGAAAGTCCGGAAAGTCGATAAAACTCACAAACTCAGGTCCAGAGCGGACGGATGGAACCTTGATGGAATACACGGCCTGACAGTGCAACTTGATGGTTTTGCATGCGCGGATGGACATCTGGGTCCAAATCGAGAAATTCAGTAAAGTTGGTAGAACACACAAACTCGAGTTCCCGGAGGCCGGACAGAACCCTTACGGAATACACGTCCGGATGGTGCAACTTGATGGTTTTGCATGCACGGATGGCCATCTGGATCAAAATTGAGAAAGTCGGGAAAGTTGTAAAACTCACAAACTCGGGTCACGGGGCCGGACGGGACCTTGATGGAATACACGTTCGGATGTTGCAACGTGATAGTTTTGCGTGCGCTGACGACCATCTGGGTTGAAATCGAGACAGTCGATAAAACTCATGAACTCGCATCCCGCGCGGCCGGACAGAACATTGATAGAGTACAGGTCCAAACGGTGCAACTTGATGGTTTTGTATGCACGGATGGACATATGGGTCAAAATCGGGGAAGTCAGTAAAACTCATGAACTCGCATCCCGCGGGGCCGGACAGAACAATGATGGAGTACAGATCCAAACCGTGCAACTTGATGGTTTTGCATGCGCGGATGGACATCAGGGTCGAAATCGGGAAAGTCGGTAAAACTCACGAAAGGCGGCCGGACGGGGCCTTGATGGAATACACGTCTGGACGATGCAACTTGATGGTTTTGCATGCGCGGATGGCCATCTGGGTCGTAATTGGGAAAGTCCGGCAAGTCGATAAAACTCACAAACTCAGGTCTAGAGCGGACGGATGGAACCTTGATAGAATACACGGCTTGACAGTGCAACTTGATGGTTTTGCATGCGCGGATGGACATCTGGGTCCAAATCGAGAAATTCAGGAAAGTTGGTAGAACACAAGAACTCGAGTTCCCGGAGGCCGGACAGAACCCTTACGGAATACACGTACGGATGGTGCAACTTGATGGTTTTGCATGCACGGATGGCCATCTGGATCAAAATTGGGAAAGTCAAGAAAACTCATGAACTCGAGTCCCGAAACGCCAAAGTGGACCTTGACGTAATACACTTTCTGATGGTGCAACTGGAAGGTTTTTCCATGCGTGGATGGCCATCTGGGTAAAAATCGGGAATGTTGGTAGAACTAACTAACTCGGGTCCCGAGCAGCCGGACGGGATGCTTACAGAATACACGTTCGGATTGTGCAACTTAATGGTTTTGCATGCGCGGATAGCCATCTGGGTCGAAATCAGAAAGGTCGGTAAAACCCACGAACTCGGTTCCCAGCCGGCCAGACGGGACCTTGGCGGAATACACGTTCCGATGGTACAACTTGATGGTTTTGCATGCGCGGATGGCCATTTGGGTCGAAATCGAGAAAGTTGGCAAAGTCGGTAAAACTCGCAAACTCGCGTCCCTAGAGGCCGGACGAAACCTTGACGGAATAAACGTCTGGACGGTACAACTTGATGGTTTTGCATGCGCGGATGCCCATCTGGGTCGTAATTGGGAAAGTCCGAAAAGTCGATAAAACTCACAAACTCAGGTCCAGAGCAGACGGATGGAACCTTGATGGAATACACGGCTTGACAGTGCAACTTGATGGTTTTGCATGCGCGGATGGACATCTGGGTCCAAATAGAGAAATTCAGTAATGCTGGTAGAACACACAAACTCGAGTTCCCGGAGGCCGTACAGAACCCTTACGGAATACACGTCCGGATGGTGCAACTTGATGGTTTTGCATGCACGGATGGCCATCTGGATCAAAATTGGGAAAGTCAAGAAAACTCATGAACTCGAGTCCCGAAACGCCAAAGTGGACCTTGACGGAATACACTTTCTGATGGTGCAACTAGAAGGTTTTTTCATGCGTGGATGGCCATCTGGGTAAAAATCAGGAAAGTTGGTAGAACTAACTAACTCGGGTCCCGAGCAGCCGGACGGGATGCTTACAGAATACACGTTCGGATTGTGCAACTTAATGGTTTTGCATGCGCGGATAGCCATCTGGGTCGAAATCAGGAAGGTCGGTAAAACCCACGAACTCGGTTCCCAGCCGGCCAGACGGGACCTTGGCGGAATACACGTTCCGATGGTACAACTTGATGGTTTTGCATGCGCGGATGGCCATTTGGGTCGAAATCGAGAAAGTTGGCAAAGTCGGTAAAACTCGCAAACTCGCGTCCCTAGAGGCCGGACGAAACCTTGACGGAATAAACGTCTGGACGGTACAACTTGATGGTTTTGCATGCGCGGATGCCCATCTGGGTCGTAATTGGGAAAGTCCGAAAAGTCGATAAAACTCACAAACTCAGGTCCAGAGCAGACGGATGGAACCTTGATGGAATACACGGCTTGACAGTGCAACTTGATGGTTTTGCATGCGCGGATGGACATCTGGGTCCAAATCGAGAAATTCAGTAATGTTGGTAGAACACACAAACTCGAGTTCCCGGAGGCCGGACAGAACCCTTACGGAATACACGTCCGGATGGTGCAACTTGAGGGTTTTGCATGCACGGATGGCCATCTGGATCAAAATTGGGAAAGTCAAGAAAACTCATGAACTCGAGTCCCGAAACGCAAAAGTGGACCTTGACGGAATACACTTTCTGATGGTGCAACTAGAAGGTTTTTTCATGCGTGGATGGCCATCTGGGTAAAAATCAGGAAAGTTGGTAGAACTAACTAACTCGGGTCCCGAGCAGCCGGACGGATGCTTACAGAATACACGTTCGGATTGTGCAACTTAATGGTTTTGCATGCGCGGATAGCCATCTGGGTCGAAATCAGGAAGGTCGGTAAAACCCACGAACTCGGGTCCCAGCCGGCTAGATGGGATGTTGGCGGAATACACGTTCCGATGGTACAACTTGATGGTTTTGCATGCGCGGATGGCCATTTGGGTCAAAATCGAGAAAGTTGGCAAAGTCGGTAAAACTCGTAAACTCGGGTCCCTGGAGGTCGGACGAAACCTTGACGGAATAAACGTTTGGACGGTACAACTTGATGGTTTTGCATGCGTGGATGCCCATCTGGGTCGTAATTGGGAAAGTCCGGAAAGTCGATAAAACTCACAAACTCAGGTCCAGAGTGGATGGATGGAACCTTGATGGAATACACGGCTTGACAGTGCAACTTGATGGTTTTGCATGCGCGGATGGACATCTGGGTCCAAATCGAGAAATTCAGGAAAGTTGGTAGAACACACGAACTCAAGTTCCCGGAGGCCGGACAGAACCCTTACGGAATACACGCCCGGATGGTGCAACATGATGGTTTTGCATGCACGGATGGCCATCTGGATCAAAATTGAGAAAGTCGGGAAAGTTGTAAAACTCAAAAACTCGGGTCACGGGGACGGACGGGACCTTGATGGAATACACGTTCGGATGCAACTTGATAGTTTTGCGTGCGCTGACGGCCATCTGGGTTGAAATCGAGAAAGTCGATAAAACTCATGAACTCACATCCCGCGCGGCCGGACAGAACATTGATGGAGTACAGGTCCAAAAGGTGCAACTTGATGGTTTTGCATGCGCGGATGGACATATGGGTCGAAATCGGGGAAGTCAGTAAAACTCATTAACTCGCATCCCGCGCGGCCGGACAGAACAATGATGGAGTACAGGTCCAAACGGTGCAACTTGATGGTTTTGCATGCGCGGATGGACATCAGGGTCGAAATCGGGAAAGTCGGTAAAACTCACGAACTCGGGTCTCGGGCGGCCGGACGGGGCCTTGATGGAATACACGTCCGGACGGTGCAACTAGATGGTTTTGCATGCGCGGATGGCCATCTGGGTCGTAATTGGGAATGTCCGGAGAGTCGATAAAACTCACAAACTAAGGTCCAGAGCGGACGGATGGAACCTTGATGGAATACACGGCTTGACAGTGCAATTTGATGGTTTTGCATGCGCGGATGGACATCTGGATCCAAATCGAGAAATTCAGGAAAGTTGGTAGAACACACGAACTCGAGTTCCCGGAGGCCGGACAGAACCCTTACGGAATACACGTCCGGATGGTGCAACTTGATGGTTTTGCATGCACGAATGGCCATCTGGATCAAAATTGGGAAAGTCAAGAAAACTCATGAACTCGAGTCCCGGAACGCCAAAGTGGACCTTGACGGAATACACTTTCGGATGGTGCAACTGGAAGGTTTTTCCATGCGTGGATGGCCATCTGGGTAAAAATCGGGAAAGTTGGTAGAACTAACTAACTCGGGTCCCGAGCGGCCGGACGGGATGCTTACAGAATACACGTTCGGATTGTGCAACTTAATTGTTTTGCATGCGCGGATAGCCATCTGGGTCGAAATCAGGAAGGTCGGTAAAACCCACGAACTTGGTTCCCAGCCGGCCAGACGGGACCTTGGCGGAATACACGTTCCGATGGTACAACTTGATGGTTTTGCATGTGCGGATGGCCATTTGGGTCGAAATCGAGAAAGTTGGCAAAGTCGATAAAACTCGCAAAATCGCGTCCCTAGAGGCCGGACGAAACCTTGACGGAATAAACGTCTGGACGGTACAACTTGATGGTTTTGCATGCGCGGATGCCCATCTGGGTCGTAATTGGGAAAGTCCGAAAAGTCGATAAAACTCACAAACTCAGGTCCAGAGCGGACGGATGGAACCTTGATGGAATACACGGCTTGACAGTGCAACTTGATGGTTTTGCATGCGCGGATGGACATCTGGGTCCAAATCGAGAAATTCAGTAAAGTTGGTAGAACACACAAACTCGAGTTCCCGGAGGCCGAACAGAACCCTTACGGAATACACGTCCGGATGGTGCAACTTGATGGTTTTGCATGCACGGATCGCCATCTGGATCAAAATTGGGAAAGTCAAGAAAACTCATGAACTCGAGTCCTGAAACGCCAAAGTGGACCTTGACGGAATACACTTTCTGATGGTGCAACTGGAAGGTTTTTCCATGCGTGGATGGCCATCTGGGTAAAAATCGGGAAAGTTGGTAGAACTAACTAACTCGGGTCCCGAGCAGCCGGACGGGATGCTTACAGAATACACGTTCGGATTGTGCAACTCAATGGTTTTGCATGCGCGGATAGCCATCTGGGTCGAAATCAGAAAGGTCGGTAAAACCCACGAACTCGGGTCCCAGCCGGCTAGATGGGATGTTGGCGGAATACACGTTCCGATGGTACAACTTGATGGTTTTGCATGCGCGGATGGCCATTTGGGTCAAAATCGAGAAAGTTGGCAAAGTCGGTAAAACTCGCAAACTCGGGTCCCTGGAGGTCGGACGAAACCTTGACGGAATAAACGTCTGGACGGTACAACTTGATGGTTTTGCATGCGTGGATGCCCATCTGGGTCGTAATTGGGAACGTCCGGAAAGTCGATAAAACTCACAAACTCAGGTCTAGAGCGGACGAATGGAACCTTGATGGAATACACGGCTTGACAGTGCAACTTGATGGTTTTGCATGCGCGGATGGACATCTGGGTCCAAATCGAGAAATTCAGGAAAGTTGGTAGAACACACGAACTCAAGTTCCCGGAGGCCGGACAGAACCCTTACGGAATACACGTCCGGATGGTGCAACTTGATGGTTTTGCATGCACGGATGGCCATCTGGATCAAAATTGAGAAAGTCGGAAAAGTTGTAAAACTCAAAAACTCGGGTCACGGGGCCGGACGGGACCTTGATGGAATACACGTTTGGATTTTGCAACTTGATAGTTTTGCGTGCGCTGACGGCCATCTGGGTTGAAATCGAGAAAGTCGATAAAACTCATGAACTCACATCCCGCGCGGCCGGACAGAACATTGATGGAGTACAGGTCCAAACGGTGCAACTTGATGGTTTTGCATGCGCGGATGGACATATGGGTCGAAATCGGGGAAGTCAGTAAAACTCATGAACTCGCATCCCGCGCGGCCGGACAGAACAACGATGGAGTACAGGTCCAAACGGTGCAACTTGATGGTTTTGCATGCGCGGATGGACATCAGGGTCAAAATCGGGAAAGTCGGTAAAACTCACGAACTCGGGTCTTGGGCGGCCGGACGGGGCCTTGATGGAATACACGTCCGGACGGTGCAACTAGATGGTTTTGCATGCGCGGATGGCCATCTGGGTCGTAATTGGGAATGTCCGGAAAGTCGATAAAACTCACAAACTCAGGTCCAGAGCGGACGGATGGAACCTTGATGGAATACACGGCTTGACAGTGCAACTTGATGGTTTTGCATGCGCGGATGGACATCTAGATCCAAATCGAGAAATTCAGGAAAGTTGGTAGAACACACGAACTCGAGTTCCCGGAGGCCGGACAGAACCCTTACGGAATACACGTCCGGATGGTGCAACTTGATGGTTTTGCATGCACGAATGGCCATCTGGATCAAAATTGGGAAAGTCAAGAAAACTCATGAACTCGAGTCCCGGAACGCCAAAGTGGACATTGACGGAATACACTTTCGGATGGTGCAACTGGAAGGTTTTTCCATGCGTGGATGGCCATGTGGGTAAAAATCGGGAAAGTTGGTAGAACTAACTAACTCGGGTCCAGAGCGGACGGACGGGATGCTTACAGAATACACATTCGGATTGTGCAACTTAATGGTTTTGCATGCGCGTATAGCCATCTGGGTCGAAATCAGGAAGGTCGGTAAAACCCACGAACTCGGTTCCCAGCCGGCCAGACGGGACCTTAGCGGAATACACGTTCCGATGGTACAACTTGATGGTTTTGCATGCGCGGATGGCCATTTGGGTCGAAATCGAGAAAGTTGGCAAAGTCGGTAAAACTCGCAAACTCGCGTCCCTAGAGGCCGGACGAAAACTTGACGGAATAAACGTCTGGACGGTACAACTTGATGGTTTTGCATGCGCGGATGCCCATCTGGGTCGTAATTGGGAAAGTCCGGAAAGTCGATAAAACTCACAAACTCAGGTCTAGAGCAGACGGATGGAACCTTGATGGAATACACGGCTTGACAGTGCAACTTGATGGTTTTGCATGCGCGGATGGACATCTGGGTCCAAATCGAGAAATTCAGTAAAGTTGGTAGAACACACAAACTCGAGTTCCCGGAGGCCGGACAGAACCCTTACGGAATACACGTCCAGATGGTGCAACTTGATGGTTTTGCATTCACGCATGGCCATCTGGATCAAAATTGAGAAAGTCGGGAAAGTTGTAAAACTCACAAACTCGGGTCACGGGGCCGGACGGGACCTTGATGGAATACACGTTCGGATGGTGCAACTTGATAGTTTTGCGTGCGCTGACGGCCATCTGGGTTGAAATCGAGACAGTTGATAAAACTCATGAACTCGCATCCCGCGCGGTCGGACAGAACATTGATGGAGTACAGGTCCAAACGGTGCAACTTGATGGTTTTGCATGCACGGATAGACATATGGGTCGAAATCGGGGAAGTCAGTAAAACTCATGAACTCGCATCCCGCGCGGCCGGGCAGAACAATGATGGAGTACAGATCCAAACGGTGCAACTTGATGGTTTTGCATGCGCGGATGGACATCAGGGTCGAAATCGGGAAAGTTGGTAAAACTCACGTATTCGGGTCTCGGGCGGCCGGACGGGACCTTGATGGAATACACGTCCGGACGGTGCAACTTGATGGTTTTGCATGCGCGGATGGCCATCTGGGTCGTAATTGGGAAAGTCCGGAAAGTCGATAAAACTCACAAACTCAGGTCTAGAGCGGACGGATGGAACCTTGATAGAATACACGGCTTGGCAGTGCAACTTGATGGTTTTGCATGCGCGGATGGACATCTGGGTCCAAATCGAGAAATTCAGGAAAGTTGGTAGAACACACGAACTCGAGTTCCCGTAGGCTGGACAGAACCCTTACGGAATACACGTCCGGATGGTGCAACTTGATGGTTTTGCATGCACGGATGGCCATCTGGATCAAAATTGGGAAAGTCAAGAAAACTCATGAACTCGAGTCCCGGAACGCCAAAGTGAACCTTGACGGAATACACTTTCGGATGGTGCAACTGGAAGGTTTTTCAATGCGTGGATGGCCATCTTGGCAAAAATCGGGGAAGTTGGTAGAACTAACTAACTCGGGTCCCGAGCGGCCGGACGGGATGCTTACAGAATACACGTTTGGATTGTGCAACTTAATGGTTTTGCATACGCGGATAGCCATCTGGGTCGAAATCAGGAAGGTCGGAAAAACCCATGAACTCGGGTCCCAGCCGGCTAGACGGGACCTTGGCGGAATACACGTTCCGATGGTATAACTTGATGGTTTTGCATGCGCGGATGGCCATTTGGGTCGAAATCGAGAAAGTTGGCAAAGTCGGTAAAACTCGCAAACTCGGGTCCCTGGAGGCCGGACGAAACCTTGACGGAATAAACGTCTGGACGGTGCAACTTGATGATTTTGCATGCGCGGATGGCCATCTAGGTCGTAATTGGGAAAGTCCGAAAAGTCAATAAAACTCACAAACTCAGGTCAAGAGCTGACGGATCGAACCTTGATGGAATACACGGCATGACAGTGCAACTTGATGGTTTTGCATGCGCGGATGGACATCTGGGTCCAAATCGAGAAATTCAGGAAAGTTGGTAGAACACACGAACTCGAGTTCCCGGAGGCCGGACAGAACCCTTACGGAATACACGTCCGGCTGGTGCAACTTGATGGTTTTGCATGCATGGATGGCCATCTGGATCAAAATTGAGAAAGTCGAGAAAGTTGTAAAACTCACAAACTCGGGTCACGGGGCCGGACGGGACCTTGATGGAATACACGTTCGGATGGTGCAACTTGATAGTTTTGCGTGCGCTGACGGCCATCTGGGTTGAAATCGAGACAGTCGATAAAACTCATGAACTCGCATCCCGCGCGGTCGGACAAAACATTGATGGAGTACAGGTCCAAACGGTGCAACTTGATGGTTTTGCATGCACGGATAGACATATGGGTCGAAATCGGGGAAGTCAGTAAAACTCATGAACTCGCATCCCGCGCGGCCGGGCAGAACAATGATGGAGTACAGATCCAAACGGTGCAACTTGATGGTTTTGCATGCGCGGATGGACATCAGGGTCGAAATCGGGAAAGTCGGTAAAACTCACGAATTCGGGTCTCGGGCGGCCGGACAGGACCTTGATGGAATACACGTCCGGACGGTGCAACTTGATGGTTTTGCATGCGCGGATGGCCATCTGGGTCGTAATTGGGAAAGTCCGGAAAGTCGATAAAACTCACAAACTCAGGTCTAGAGCGGACGGACGGAACCTTGATAGAATACACGGCTTGGCAGTGCAACTTGATGGTTTTGCATGCGCGGATGGACATCTGGGTCCAAATCGAGAAATTCAGGAAAGTTGGTAGAACACACGAACTCGAGTTCCCGTAGGCCGGACAGAACCCTTACGGAATACACGTCCGGATGGTGCAACTTGATGGTTTTGCATGCACGGATGGCCATTTGGATCAAAATTGGGAAAGTCAAGAAAACTCATGAACTCGAGTCCCGGAACGCCAAAGTGGACCTTGACGGAATACACTTTCGGATGGTGCAACTGGAAGGTTTTTCAATGCGTGGATGGCCATCTGGGTAAAAATCGGGAAAGTTGGTAGAACTAACTAACTCGGGTCCCGAGCGGCCGGACGGGATGCTTACAGAATACACGTTCGGATTGTGCAACTTAATGGTTTTGCATACGCGGATAGCCATCTAGGTCAAAATCAGGAAGGTCGGAAAAACCCATGAACTCGGGTCCCAGCCGGCTAGACGGGACCTTGGCGGAATACACGTTCCGATGGTATAACTTGATGGTTTTGCATGCGCGGATGGCCATTTGGGTCGAAATCGAGAAAGTTGGCAAAGTCGGTAAAACTCGCAAACTCGGGTCCCTGGAGGCCGGACGAAACCTTGACGGAATAAACGTCCGGACGGTGCAACTTGATGGTTTTGCATGCGCGGATGGCCATCTAGGTCGTAATTGGGAAAGTCCGGAAAGTCAATAAAACTCACAAACTCAGGTCAAGAGCGGACGGATGGAACCTTGATGGAATACACGGCATGACAGTGCAACTTGATGGTTTTGCATGCGCGGATGGACATCTGGGTCCAAATCGAGAAATTCAGGAAAGTTGGTAGAACACACGAACTCGAGTTCCCGGAGGCCGGACAGAACCCTTACGGAATACACGTCCGGCTGGTGCAACTTGATGGTTTTGCATGCATGGATGGCCATCTGGATCAAAATTGAGAAAGTCGGGAAAGTTGTAAAACTCACAAACTCGGGTCACGGGGCTGGACGGGACCTTGATGGAATGCACGTTCGGATGGTGCAACTTGATAGTTTTGCGTGCGCTGATGGCCTTCTGGGTTGAAATCGAGAAAGTCGATAAAACTCATGAACTCCAATCCCGCACGGCCGGACAGAACATTGATGGAGTACGAGTCCAAACTGTGCAACTTGATGGTTTTGCATGCGCGGATGGACATATGGGTCGAAATCGGGGAAGTCAGTAAAACTCATGAACTCGCATCCCACGCGGCCGGACAGAACAATGATAGAGTACAGGTCCAAACGGTGCAACTTGATGGTTTTGCATATGCGGATGGACATCAGGGTCGAAATCGGGAAGTCGGTAAAACTCACGAACTCGGGTCTCAGGCGGCCGGACGGGGCCTTGATGGAATACACGTCCGGACGGTGCAACTTGATGGTTTTGCATGCGCGGATGGCCATCTGGGTCGTAATTGAGAAAGTCTGGAAAGTCGATAAAACTCACAAACTCAGGTCCAGAGCGGACGGATGGAACCTTGATGGAATACACGGCTTGACAGTGCAACTTGATGGTTTTGCATGCGTGGATGGACATCTGGGTCCAAATCGAGAAATTAAGGAAAGTTGGTAGAACACACGAACTCGAGTTCCCGGAGGCCGGACAGAACCCTTACGGAATACACGTCCGGATGGTGCAACTTGATGGTTTTGCATGCATGGATGGCCATCTGGATCAAAATTGAGAAAGTCGGGAAAGTTGTAAAACTCACAAACTCGGGTCACGGGGCCGGACGGGACCTTGATGGAATACACGTTCGGATGGTGCAACTTGATAGTTTTGCGTGCGCTGTCGGCCATCTGGGTTGAAATCGAGAAATTCGATAAAACTCATGAACTCTAATCCCACACGGCCGGACAGAACATTGATGGAGTACGAGTCCAAACTGTGCAACTTGATGGTTTTGCATGCGCGGATGGACATATGGGTCGAAATCGGGGAAGTCAGTAAAACTCATGAACTCGCATCCCACGCGGCCGGACAGAACAATGATAGAGTACAGGTCCAAACGGTGCAACTTGATGTTTTTGCATGCGCGGATGGACATGAGGGTCGAAATCGGGAAAGTCGGTAAAACTCACGAACTCGGGTCTCAGGCGGCCTGACGGGGCCTTGATGGAATACACGTCCGGACGGTGCAACTTGATGGTTTTGCATGCGCGGATGGCCATCTGGGTCGTAATTGAGAAAGTCTGGAAAGTCGATAAAACTCACAAACTCAGGTCCAGAGCGGACGGATGGAACCTTGATGGAATACACGGCTAGACAGTGCAACTTGATGGTTTTGCATGCGCGGATGGACATCTAGGTCCAAATCGAGAAATTCAGGAAAGTTGGTAGAACACAAGAACTCGAGTTCCCGGAGGCCGGACAGAACCCTTACGGATTACACGTCCGGATGGTGCAACATGATGGTTTTGCATGCACGGATGGCCATCTGGATCAAAATTGAGAAAGTCGAGAAAGTTGTAAAACTCACAAACTCGGGTCACGGGGCCGGGCGGGACCTTGATGGAATACACGTTCGGATGGTGCAACTTGATGGTTTTGCGTGCGCTGACGGCCACCTGGGTTGAAATCGAGAAAGTTGATAAAACTCATGAACTCTAATCCCACACGGCCGGACAGAACATTGATAGAGTACAAGTCCAAACTGTATAACTTGATGGTTTTGCATGCGCGGATGGACATATGGGTCGAAATCAGGGAAGTCACTAAAACTCATGAACTCGCATCCCGCCCGGCCGGACAGAACAATGATGGAGTACAGGTCCAAACGGTGCAACTTGATGGTTTTGTATGCGCGGATGGACATCTGGGTCGAAATCGGGAAAGTCGGTAAAATTCACGAACTCGGGTCTTGGGCAGCCGGACGGGGCCTTGATGGAATACACGTCGGGACGGTGCAACTTGATGGTTTTGCATGCGCAGATGGCCATCTGGGTCGTAATTGGGAAAGTTCGGAAAGTCTATAAAACTTACAAACTCAGGTCCAGAGCGGACGTATGGAACCTTGATGGAATACACGGCTTGACAGTGCAACTTGATGGTTTTGTATGGGAGGATGGACATCTAGGTCCAAATCGAGAAATTCAGGAAAGTTGGTAGAACACACGAACTCGAGTTCCCGAACGTCGGACAGAACCCTTACGGATTACATGTTCGGATGGTGCAACATGATGGTTTTGCATAAACGGATGGCCATCTGGATAAAAATTGAGAAAGTCGGGAAAGTTGTAAAACTCACAAACTCGGGTCACGGGGCCGGGCGGGACCTTGATAGAATACACGTTCGGATGGTGCAACTTGATGGTTTTGCGTGCGCTGACGGCCACCTGGGTTGAAATCGAGAAAGTTGATAAAACTCATGAACTCTAATCCCGCACGGCCGGACAGAACATTGATGGAGTACAAGTCCAAACTGTATAACTTGATGGTTTTGCATGCGCGGATGGACATATGGGTCGAAATCAGGGAAGTCAGTAAAACTCATGAACTCGCATCCCGCCCGGTCGGACAGAAACCCTTATAATTCAAAATTTTAATTCCCCTCATTTTTCATAAGTGTATATGAGCAGAATTTTCTGGCTACCACTTTTGGGATTTTACAAACAATTACTTATGTGGTTTTAACTAATCTGCCTTTACCTTCTAGATCTTAAGCTTTCCTATGCTTAAAAGTGGATTTTTTGTGAAGTACAAAATATCCTGAGTCCATAGGAATTAGTTTTACCATTTTTGGAGTTTCCTACATAGAGACATGGAATTTACAAGGATTGAAGAAAAGCTGAAAATGGTTTCTGTTGATTTTTCTATTTCTCAGAGACATAAAGAATTAACACATCAGTTGACCAAGCAAATGAGGTCTAATTACTCTAAAAATTTTACTCGAGTTCAATTATATTTGGAGGAATGTCATTCCTAAAATTGAAAATTTTCTAAATAATATAACTCTTGTAATAAATTTCCTAAGCTTTTTGTTGAATGAACTAAAAAGCCAAATCCAGGGATTTTTATAAATATTGGGATGCATCCCTCGATAGTATTCACTAAAAGAAATTCAAGACAATTTATTTGGGAATTTATGGATACTCCTACACAAAGTTGTGGCTGTTTGAATTTGAATGGAAATCTGAAAATCAGAGAAAAGTTTAAACAATCTTGTTGAGCATTCGTGCCCACGGTTGCTATACTAGTTGTTTTACAGGTGCTAACTACTATGCTTAGGATTATATTGTCCGATGAGACTCGGAACCCTCCAAGCAGTATACTCATGGAAAACCATTCCAGTGCTGTATGTCTTCGTGTTGCTAGTGAGGAACGTCTTCGTGTTGCTAGTTAGATGGAGTACGAGAGTTGTAATCTTACCTTCCGCTGTAATTTATTTTGATGTAAATTATTTGTAAACTAAATACTTGGTAAATTTTTTGCAATGATTTATGTAATATGGTTCTTTTATTATGTGTGTTGTTGGGTGTCGTATCACACGACACCATCCAATGCGATTCCTGTAAAGTGTGGGACCCCGTGTCCCCACGGGCGTGGTATCATAGCCGCGTTGGGAATAGCACACTAAATAAGAATCGTATCACGAGAAAATCGTAGGGTACGGTGAGGAAACGGTACTAGGCCCACATAAGGACTATATTAGCATAGTTACTTAAGGTGGCAAAGCTAAACGTACTTGTTATTATATTCTGTAACGGCGCTCCGATATCAGGTAAGATGGTAAAGAACGCCACCAAAAGCGGATGAAATTTCGTTAGCTTTCCCATACGAGAAAAGTGGTATGGGATGTTCCGTTCAGAATTAGACGATATGTGAATATGTTTTCTAAGACTCTTCATGTCATAGAGACATATGAATTGCACTATCCTGCAGTGCGCAAACCTAGAGACAAGAGGAAGAGACCCCATTGTGTGGTTTGTAACACGAAGCATGTTCTCTAAAACTCTTCATCTTCTATGGGGTATACAAAAACGCTGGTCCACCGGTGTACTTAGCAGAAATATTTCTTAAACCGTTTGTGTAGTTTTCTAATTTCAATTTTAGTATAGAGAGGAGCTAGATAGAAATGACCTATTTATCCTTGGATGGATTATATTGTTTTTGTCATAGTATAAGATACAATAAATTTTTATAATATACATGTCGGTACCCCGAACATGGGGTACCCCCGCGCACAGGGGAAACTGCCTAAGGACCTCGCCCCTCTCCGCGGGGAGAGCTCCGAGGGCGCCACGTGTCCCACGAGGCCGGACCTCCCTCTCCTCAGAGGAAAGCTCCGAGGCCGCCACGTGGCCAACAGAGCCGGACCTCCCCTCCGCAGGGAGAGCTCCGAAGGCTCCACGTGTCCAGCGGGGCCGGGCCTCCCTCTCCACAGATGAGAGCTCCGGGCCCGCCATGTGGCCAGCAGGGCCGCGCCTCCCCCCCTCCGCAGGAGAGCTCCGAAGGCTCGACGTGTCCAGCGGGGCCGGACCTCCCTCTCCTTATAGGAGAGCTCCGGGTCCGCCATGTGGCCAGCAGAACAGCGCTACCTGCCCCCGCGCGGTAGGCAGCAAGAGTAAAGACACACCATACCTTGTCCGTACAAGGTATTCAAGACCCGCGCCTTCCCAAGGCGCGGAGACGCAGAGCACGACGCTGTCAGGTGCCGTTGTGCCCAGTCGCATCGCAGTGAAGACTAGCAGGCCGCGTTAGAGGCTCTCCACCAATAAACACAGTGACAAGACATCCCCTGCCGCCCCTGCCGTCATGAACCACTACGCCTAGCTTGCGTCTTGGGCAGGGCGGCAAGACGAAGACTCAGAAGCCCTCGCCAGAGACAACTTCCGACATAACTGCAGGATACGGTAGATGGCAGGCAATCCCCCCGGGATCACTTGTCGAGTCCCGGGCCCACTTTGTAAGCGGCCCGAGCCTTGGACTATAAAAGGCTCGGGTATGCAACGTTACAGGGGGTTCAACTCCTTGCACACTTACTCTCTAGTATTCTAGCACTCAACTCATCCTCAAGCTCAGGACCCCGGTTCTGAGCACCAGGCAATACCACGAGCACCTCTGCTCACCGTGGACGTAGGGTTTTACGCTCCGACGGCCTGAACCACGTATAAAATTCTCTATGTCAATCTTCTCCTTCCATCGTCCCTAATGCGTAAGCTCTCCGTGAGTGACTAGCCCCTCCGAAAAAGAACCTCCGCGGGCTGCCCAGTGCAGGCCAGGGGGAAGTGTCGACGACACACTTCGACATTTGGCGCGCCAGGTAGGGGGCTTTTCCCTTGCGCGAAGAGCTTTCGCCGACGAAGATTATGAAGCTTCCTTCAGCGGCAAGCTCTCCTCGCCCGCGTTCACGTCGAACGGTGACCAGTGGGGACTACGTCTCGACACACTCAGGACGGAGTGTGTCGGTGCAAGCTGGAAGCCAGCACCCGACTCCAGAAGCGCAGACTCCAGCAAGCCCAAGATCTGCTGCAGCAACAAGTGTCTCCCATGGGAGCGCACTAGCTGCAGCACGAGCGCTTCTGCGCAATCCACCCGCTAGGGACGTGCCTCAGTCAGCGACCCAGCAGTGGATTCGCGACGTCGACCGCCTCTACGTCGCTGCCGCCAACCCAAAACTTCGGCGGGGACAACGTTCCGGTCAGCCAGGTGTGTCGCTGACATGCACACCAACGGTTGACGGGCAGACGGTAGACTCTCGCTCCACCAGGCTCCCATCGGCACACCTGAGGTCGGAGCTGGAGCGACGCCACTTGGGCAAAGATGCCCGTTTGATCATTGAGCGATGGCGAGAAAGGCGTCGCAACCAAAAGGCTAGCGACAGCATGTCGACCGCCTCGACCAAGCCTGGCCGCAGACGTTCGCTACGCGATCTCTGCCCCAGGCATACGCCACGCAGCATATGCCTCAGCCATATGCCCTGCAAATGGCGCCCCGGGTTTATGGCGCACCTTTGCCCATGCCGGGGTACATGGTGCCAACAGCGGACCAAGCGTTCGCGGCACCAACACCTGCAGCAACAGGAGTAGGATGTGCGGCCCTGGCGCCACACCTTCGCTTCGTGAAGTGGCCGCGCAAGTTTCGACCGCACCTGTCCGAGAAATACGACGGCAGTGTCAACCCGACGGAGTCCTCCAGATCTACTCCACCGCCATCCTTGCTGCACGAGGGGATGAGGCCTTCATGGCCAACTACTTCCCCGTCGCCTTGACCGGCCCAGCACGGTCTTGGCTCATGAATCTCCCCCAGGGTTCCATAACCTCCTGGGGAGAGCTCTGCCGACAGTTTACTACGAACTTCGGCAGCTCCTACACCCGGTCTGGCATGGAGCTCGACCTCCACGCCATCCAACAGCAACATGGAGTCGCTGTGCTCCTTCATCCAGCGGTTCTCCTAGGTGCGGAACACCATCCCCCATATCCAGAATGCTTCTGTGGTGGTGGCGTTCCGACATGGTGTAAGGGACAAGAAGATGCTCGAGAAGCTCGCGAGCAGAGAAGTGCGCGACATCTCAGAGCTCTTCAGCCTGACGGACAAGTGTGCCAGGGCAGAAGAAGGGCGCAACTAGCACTCGCGGCCAGACTCCGAAGCCGGAGAACAGCCCAGACCAAGTGTTGCTCCCCATGGGAGTGGTAGAAAGGTCAAGAAGGCCGGCGGCAAGATCATGCTGCCGACCGAAGCTCCAGCTGCTGCAGCTGCAGAACTCACCGGAGCTCGAGGGCCACGCCCCAACAAAAGGCCGCGACAGTCACCAGCCCCAGAAGGTGACCAAGGCGAGTCGTGCCCCGTGCACAACACTAGCAGCCATACTGCTGCTGAGTGCCAGGAGATCCAGAAGCTCGCGGAGCGCTTCCGCAAGGGGAAGCAACTGCGTGCAGACGCCCCTCCCTTCCGTCAAAGGGAGGGTAAGCAGAAGGTCGACACCCAAGACAACGTCGACCACCAGACGGAGTTACAGGAGCCTCAACGCGCCGTGAAGGCGGTGCACAACCGTGAGGACTCGAGCTCCGGCGAAGACGAGCGCCGAAAGGCGCTCTACGTCATCTATGGCGGGTCCTTTGACCCCTCGTCCCGAAGCGCAGTCAAGACTCTGCGCAGAGCAGTAGCGTCGGTAGCTCCTCTCCCAGGTGTCGCACCACACCTCAAGTGGATGGGAACCCCCATCAGCTTCGACGCCGCCGACTGCCCCAGGAACATGGCTGGGGTCGGCTAGCTACCGCTCTTGGTAGCGCCCACCATCGCCAACGTGAAGATGTACCACGTTCTGGTAGATGGCGGGACTGGGCTAAACCTCATCAGCCGCGCAGCTTTCCAGAAGCTGCAGATCCCGATGGCCAAGCTCACCCCATCGAGCCCGTTCTTAGGGGTAGGGCCTTGACAGGTCGTCCCCTACGGCAACATCAGCCTTCCGGTGACCTTTGGGGCACCGGACAGCTATCGAACATAGTACATTCTGTTCTACGTGGCAGAGATCGACCTCGGCAGGCCAGCCCTGTACCGGCGTTCTCAAGATTCATGGAGATCGCACTGCTGCAGTGTCAGCCTTGGAGAAGCTCCAAGCACTTGCAGCAGCCCGAGCACCAGCCCATGGCGGTGCAGAACCGGGCCAGCTCCACCCGAGTGCACGCCACTTTGCCTCGACCTCAGAACCCCGCGTGCAACCCCTCGACGAGGACGACGTCCCCCTGAAGGTCGTCCAAGTCGGCGCCGATGCTGCCCAGACCACCCGGGTAGCCGGGGGCCTGGACAGCAAATAGGAAGGCGCGCTCATCACCTTCCTCCGGCACAACGTCGACGTGTTTGCATGGCAACTGTCGCAAATGTCGGGGATCCCTAGGGAGGTGATCGAGCACCATCTAAAGATCTTCCCTGACGCACGACCAGTCCAACAGAAGCCCCGCAAATAGTCCATCGAGCGACAAAACTTCATCCATGAAGAAATCAAGAAGCTGCTGGACGCTGGCTTCATACGGGAAGTCCACCACCCCCGGTGGTTGTCGAACCCCGTCGTCGTCCCGAAGGCAGGCGGGAAGCTCCGTATGTGCATCGACTACACCAGTCTCAATAAGGCATGTCCCAAAGATCCATTCCCTCTCCCTGGAATAGATCAAATAGTAGACTCTACATCAGGATGTGATATGCTATGCTTCCTAGACGCCTACTCGGGCTTTCATCAAATCCCTATGTCTAGAGAAGATGAAGAACACACTTCTTTCATCACACTAGACGACCTGTATTGTTATGTCTCTATGCCTTATGATCTAAAGAATGCTCTCCCCACCTTTGTACGTGCTATGCACAAAACCTTTGGGGAGCTAATAAGAGACTTAGTTGAGGTGTATGTCGATGACATCGTTGTCAAAGTCAGGCAGAGCTCATCCTTGTTAGATAACCTAGCTCTATTCTTTGACAAACTACGCTCCACGCGCACTAAGCTGAACCCCGACAAATGTGTGTTCGGCGTATCATCTGGGAAGCTCCTAGGATTCCTGGTCTCACATCGAGGAATTGAGGCCAACCCAGAGAAGATCAAGGCCATTGACCTGATGCGGCCCCCGGCCCGCATCAAAGAAGTCCAGAAACTCACGGGATAACTAGCCGCATTGAGTCGGTTCATACCGAGGCTAGCAGAGCGAGCGCTCCCCTTCTTTAAGCTCCTGCGCTAATCCGGTCCATTTTCTTAGACCGACGAAGCAGAAGAAGCTTTCCAGGAGTTGAAGCAGCTCCTGACGACCCTACCCATCATGGTAGCCCCCGAGCCCGAAGAGCACTTGCTGCTCTACATTGCGGCAACAACAGAGGTGGTGAGCATGGTCCTCGTCGCAGAGCGGCCGGACCCCTCATCACCACAGCCTGCTCCGGTAGCAGAAGACAAGCACCATGAGACCCCGGAGACTCAAGACGACCTCCCGAAGCTCCATGGTGACCTCCCGGAGGTCCAACGAGGCCTCCTAGAGCTCCAAGATAACCCCCCGGAGGTCCAAAGGGACCTCCCACGAGAACAAGACGACCTCCCGAAGGTCCAAGATGGCCTAGAAGCCCCGGGTCCCAGCTCCCGGAGGCTCCCCCGGACCCGTCTACCTCCTGTCGGCCTGAGTCAATGGAGGAAGACATCTCAGGCCTAGGTGGGAGGGTCCGGACCGTTCAGAGGCCTGTCTACTACATCAGCGAAGTCCTCCACGACGCCAAGACAAGGTAACTCGAGGTCCACAAGCTGCTGTATGCAGTATTCGTGGCGTCCAGGAAGCTCCGCCACTACTTCCAAGCCCACCGGATCTCGGTGGTCACCTCATACCCGCTGAAGGCCATTCTTCACAGCCCCAACGCGACCGACAATGTCGCTAAATGGGCAGCGGAGTTGGCGGAGTTCGAGCTGGACTTCCTTCCTCGCCACGCGGTCAAGAGCCAAGCACTGGCTGACTTCGTGGCCGAGTGGACGCCAACAACGACCAACCCAGGGGGCCATGAAGACGGTGAACCAAAGCCCCGAGCTCCGGTCTTCACTGAGCCTCACTGGACGCTCTTCTTCGACGGCTCCTCGCGAAAGCAGGGGGCCGGTGCCGGCGTACTGCTTCTCATGCCATCGGGGGAGCAGTTTGGGTACATGGTGCATCTCAATCTCAAGGCAACCAACAACATGGCAGAGTATGAAGCACTTATCTTTGTCCTGAAGACAACCCTGTCTCTGGGCGCTCGCCAGTTGTTGGCATAGGGTGACTCCCATCTAGTCATCAAGCAAGTCAAGGGTGAATGTTCCTGCAATGACCCGCAACTAGCTGCTTATCTGCTCCACGTGCAGATGCTGGAGAAAGACTTCTTCGCCTTGGACCTGCGCCATGTACCGCGCGCTAGCAATGCCGCGGCTGACGACCTCTCAACGAAGGCCTCCACCGGAGCCCCCGTGCCCGAAGGAGTCTTCGAGAGGACGTTGATGCGGCCCACAGCCCGGCCTACCGAGCCGGGCGAAGGGAGCTGGACCAGCACCTCGAATCTGGCAGTCCCGACGGCCCTGCTACCATGGACGCCACCAAGGATCGTAAAAGTCACTGGGGACTCCGTGCTACCCAGCGCTCAAGATCAAGAAGCTCAAGTCAGACCCGATGCATGGATCACGGAGATCCGAGACTACTTGAAAGACAATATCCTCCCTGATGAACGAGTATCCGCTGAATGGATCGTGCACATGGCTAAAAGATACGCACTGGTAGAAGGGGATCTCTACCGGCGTGGCGCCAACCACGTCTGTCGGTACCCTCAATACTGGGTACCCCCGCGCACAGGGTAAAACTTCCTAAGGACCCCGCTCCCTCTACAGGGGCGAGGTTTGAAGGCGCCACGTGTCCGGCAGGGTCGGGGCCCTCCTCTCCTCAAAGGATAGCTCCGAGCCTGCCACGTGGCCCGGAAGACCGGACCTCGCCCCCTCCGCGGGGGTGGGCCCCGAAGGCTCCACGTGCCCAGCGAAGCCGGAGCTGCCCCTCTCCTCAGAGGAGAGCTCCGGGTCCGACACGTGGCCAGCAGACCGTGGACGTAGGGTTTTACGCTCCGGCGGCCCGAACCACGTAAAACTTGCCGTGTCAAGCTCTTCCTTAACTCGTCCATACGCTTAAGCTCTCCGCAAGCGACTAGCCCCTCCGAAAAAAGAACCTCCGCGGGCTGCCCAGTGCAGATCCGGGGGAAGTGTCGACCACACACTTCGACATTTGGCGCGCCAGGTAGGGGGCTTTTCCCTTGCGTGACGAGTTTCCACTGATGAAGATGGCGAAGCTTCCTTCAGCGGCAAGCCCTCCTCCCCCGCGTTCACGATGGACCGTGACTAGCGGGGAATACATGTCGACACACTCAGGACGGAGTGTGTCAGCGCAAGCTGGCAGCCAGCAGCCGACTCCGGCAACGCCGACTCCGGCAATGCAGGCTCCAGCCAGTGTCAGATCTTCTGTGACGCTGAGCGCCCACCACGGGGGCGCGCTAGCTGCAGCAAGAGCGCTATTGCGCAGTCCACTTGCTGGGGACGCGCCCCAGTCAGCGACCCAGCAGTGGATTCGCGAGGTGGACCGTCTCGTCGTCGCCGCCGCAAACCTCGACTTCGGCGGGGACGACGCTCTGGCCAACCGGCTGTGTCGCTGACGCGCACGCCGACGGTTGACGGACAGACGGCGGATTCCAGCTCCACCAGGCTTCTGTCGACGGACCTGAGGACTGAGCTGGAACAATGCCACTTGGGCCAAGACGCCCGAGTGTTCCTTGAGCGACGACGAGAAAGGCGTCGCAGCCAAGAGGCCGACGTCAGCATGACGTCTGCCTCAACCCTGCCTGAGGCTCAGACTTTCGCCACGCGAACTCTGCCCCAGGCATACGCCACGCAGCATATGCCACAGCCATATGCCCTGCAAACGGCGCCCTCGGTCTATGGCGTAGCTTTGCCCATACCGGGGTACACTGTGCCAGCAGCGAACCAAGCGTTCGCGGCACCAACGCCTGCAACAACAGGGGCAGGATGTGCGGCCCTGGCGCCCCACCTTCGCTTCGCGGGGTGGCCGCGCAAGTTTCAGCCGCACCTGCCCGAGAAGTACGACGGCAGCGTCAACCCGGCGGAGTTCCTCCAGATCTACTCCACCGCCGTCCTTGCTGCAGGAGGGGATGAGGCCGTCATGGCCAACCACTTCCCCGTCGCCTTGACCGGGCCAACCCGGTCTTGGCACATGAACCTCCCCCAGGGTTCAATAACCTCCTGGGGAGAGCTCTGCCGGCAGTTCATTGCCAACTTCGGCAGTTCCTACACCCGTCTTGGCACGGAGCTTGACCTCCACGCCATCAAACAACAACCTCGGGAATCTGCGCTACTTCATCCAGCGGTTCTCCCAGGTACGCAACACCATCCCGCACATTCGAAGTGCTTCTGTGGTGGTGGCGTTCCGGTAGGGTGTCCGGGACGAGAAGATGCTTGAGAAGCTCGCGACCAGAGAGGTCTGCGATATCTCTGAGCTCTTCAGCCTGGCGGACGAGTGCGCCAGAGCAGCCGAAGGGCGGAATTGGTACTCACTGCCAGCCTCCGAAGCCGGAAGGCAGCCCGAAGACGGCGGAGTTCAAGCTGAGCTCCCGACCACGTCAGACAGTCAAGAGCCAAGCACTGGCTGACTTCGTGGCTGAGTGGACGCCAACGAAGGCTGACCCAGGGGGCCACGAAGACGATGAACCAAAGCACCGAGCTCCGGTCTTCACAGGGCCTCACTGGACGCTCTTCTTCGACGGCTCCTCGGGAAAGCAGGGGGCCGGTGCCGGCGTACTGTTTCTCATGCCATCGGGGGAGCAGTCTGGGTACATGGTGCGTCTCAATTTCAAGGCAACCAACAACATGGTAGAGTATGAAGCACTCATCTTTGGCCTACAGACAGCCTTGTCTCTGGGCGCTCGCCAGTTGTTGGCACAGGGCGACTCCCAGCTGGTTATCAAGCAAGTTAAGGGTGAATGCTCCTGCAGTGACCCGCAGCTAGCTGCTTATCTGCTCCACGTGCAGATGTTGGAGAAAGACTTCCTCGCCTTGGACCTGCGCCATGTACCGCGTGCTGGCACTGCCGCAGTTGACGACCTCTCAACGAAGGCCTCCACCGGGGCCCCTGTGCCCGAAGGAGTCTTCGAGAGGACGTTGCTGCAGCCCACAGCCCGGCCCGCCGAGCCGGGCGAAGGGGGCTGGACCAGCACCTCAAAGCTGGCGGTCCCGGCGGCCCTGCAGCCATGGATGCCGCCAAAGGATCGTAAGCGTCACTGGTGACTCCGTGCAACCCAGCGCTCAAGATCCAGAAGCTCAAGTAGTCCTGATGCATGGACCACGGAGGTCCGGGACTCCTTGAAGGACATCCCTCCTGATGAACGTGCATTCGCTGAACGGATTGTGCGGATGGCTAAGTGCTACGCGCTGGTATCTTTACTGGCGTGGCGCCACGACATCCTATTGCGGTGCATAACCCAGGAGGAAGGCTGCGACTAGCTCGCAGTAGTCCACGGAGGCAAGTGTAGGGAACGCTCATCGTCCCGCGCGCTGGTCGGTTAAGCCAACCGGCATGGCTCTTACTGACCGGGAGCCACCTGGACGCCGTCAAACCGGTTAGGGGATGCAATGCGTGCCAGGTCAACGCCAAGCAGACCCACACAACCGGTGCAGACGCGCACCCAGAACCGCCGGGGGATACCGACTCCTCTATGTCGAGGGCCAGCCGGACTTCCCAGGGCCGGGTCACGGGAACTACCCTTCCACATGGTATGCGGGGCCGAAGCCATGCTTCCCCCTGAGATCGCCATGGGGGTCCCCCCGGTTCCGAGCGTACGACGAAGCCACGCATGACCCGCTCTGCGTGAAGACAGGCGCTCCGACGCTACCCCAGTAAGTTCACCATGCTTACTTAGGTGTTTATCTAAATTACGCATTAATTTATATGAACACCTCCCCACGCTCTAGACGGTGTGCGTCCATTGTACACTCGATTCCTCTTTCCTGCTCTCATGCATAGTCGATATTTGACATCCTGCCGAAGGCGGTAGTGCTTGGGGTACCTGCCAGAGGCCCATGGGCCTTTTGGACCTCCCCCTGTAAGGGTACTGTACCGCCAGTTGATCTCCTCCGAGAAAAGACCTACGCTAGACCGGGGGGTCAGGAGCCTTGCTTTGCCCGATCCTACACCCAAAGCATGCACACTCTGCCCCCCAGCGCTACGGTCTGAGTACCAGGGGGCCGGACGGTTACACCCTGACTGGGGCTGGGGCCCAGACCTCCGGGACCAAGTGCACTGGATTACCCAAGCCCCGTATTCTGGCCTGGGACAGTAAGCCAAATGAGACAAAGGGACAGGATAGGGGGGACCTCTGAGCAGTGCCGGACTCCGCCTCCACAGCTGGGCCGAGCTCCGATGCCAGCCCTCGCCCTCCTTTCAGATGCAAGCGCTGATGCCGGACCTCACGCCCTTCGCTGGCCTGAGCTCCAATGACTTCCGGACCTCCGCCTCCACAGCTGGGCCGAGCTCCGATGCCAGCCCTCGCCCTCCTTTCACAGGCAAGCGCTGATGCCGGACCTCACGCCCTTTGCTGGCCTAAGCTCCGATGACTTCCGGACCTCTGCCCTCACAGCTGGGCCGAGATCCGAGGCCAGCCCTCGCCCTCCTTTCAGAGGCGAGCGCCGATGCCGGATCTCACGCCCTTCGCTGGCGTGAGCTCCGATGACCTCCGGACCTCACGCCCTTCGCTGGCCTCAGCTTCGATGACTTCCGGACCTCCGTCCCCACAGCTGGGCCGAGCTCCGAGGCCAGCCCTCGCCCTCCTTTCAGAGGCGAGCGCTGATGCCGGACCTCACGCCCTTCGCTGGCCTGAGCTCCGATGACTTCCGGACCTCCGCCCCCACAGCTGGGCCGAGCTCCGAGGCCAGCCCTCGCCCTCCTTTCAGAGGCGAGCACCGATGCCGGACCTCACACCCTTCGCTGGCCTGAGCTCCGATGACCTCCGGACCTCACGCCCTTCGCTGGTCTGAGCTCCGATGACTTCCGGACCTCCGCCCCCATAGCTGGGCCGAGCTCCGAGGCCAGCCCTCGCCCTCCTTTCAGAGGCGAGCGCCGATGTCGGACCTCACGCCCTTCGCTGGCCTGAGCTCCGATGACCTCCGGACCTCACGCCCTTTGCTGCCTGAGCTCCGATGACTTTCGGACCTCCGTCCCCACAGCTGGGCCGAGCTCCGAGGCCAGCCCTCGCCCTCCTTTCAGAGGTGAGCGCTGATGCCGGACCTCACGCCCTTCGCTGGCCTGAGCTCCGATGACTTCCGGACCTCCGCCCCCATAGCTGGGCCGAGCTCCGAGGCTAGCCCTCGCCCTCCTTTCAGAGGCGAGCGCCGATGCCGGACCTCACGCCCTTCGCTGGCCTGAGCTCCGATGACCTCCGGACCTCACGCCCTTCGCTGGCCTGAGCTCCGATGACTTTTGGACCTCCGCCCCCACAGCTGGGCCGAGCTCCGAGGCCATCCCTCGCCCTTATTTCAGAGGCGAGCGCTGATGTCGAACCTCACGCCCTTCGCTAGCCTGAGCTCCGATGACTTCTGGACCTCCGCCCCCACAGCTGGGCCAAGCTCCGAGGCCAGCCCTCGCCCTCCTTTCAGAGGCGAGCGCTGATGCCGAACCACACGCCCTTCGCTGGCCTGAGCTCCGATGACCTCCAGACCTCATGCCCTTCGCTGGCCTGAGCTCCGATGACTTCCGGACCTCCGCCCCCACAGCTGGGCCGAGCTCCGATGCCAGCCCTCGCCCTCCTTTCAGAGGCGAGCCCTGATGCCGGACCTCACGCCCTTCGTGGGCCTGAGCTCCGATGACTTCCGGACCTCCGCCCCCACAGCCGGGCCGAGCTCCGATGCCAGGCTTCACCCTCTCCTAAGAGGCTGAACTCCGAAGCCGTCAAGACCCTGCCAGCACAGGAAGTACTCAAGACAAGAAAGTGCGCGGGTAGGAGAAGGCCTCACCTCGGGTTCGTTACCTCCCCCGAGGTGAGCCCGGGGGCCACTGTCGGTACGCTCAATACTGGGTACCCCCGCGCAAAGGGTAAAACTTCCTAAGGACCCCGCTCCCTCTACAGGGGCGAGGTTTGAAGGCGCCACGTGTCCAACAGGGCCGGGGCCCTCCTCTCTTCAAAGGATAGCTCCGAGCAAGCCACGTGGCCCGGAAGACCGGACCTCGCCCCCTCCGCGGGGGTGAGCCCCGAAGGCTCCACATGCCCAGTGAAGGCGGAGCTCCCCCTCTCCTCACAGGAGAGCTCCGGGTCCGACACGTGGCCAGCAGAGCAGTGCTGCCGACTGGCGTGGTAGGCGGCGGGAGTAAAGGCGCGCAATACCTTTACCGTACAAAGCATTCAAGACCCGCGCCTTCCCAAGACGCGAATACGCGGGGCACGCCTGTCAGGTGCCGTTGCGCCCAGTTGCATCACAGAATGGCGCACCATGTCAGAACCTGCCAGCCAATAAACACAGCGACAAGACATCCCCTGCCGCCCCCGCCGTCATCAACCACTACGACTAGCTTGCGGCATGGGCAGGGCGGCAGAACGAAGACTCGGAAGCCTTCGCCATAGACAACTACCGACATAACCGCGGATACGATAGTCGGCAGGAAATCTCCTCGGGACCACCTGTCGGGTCTCGGGCCACCCTTGTAAGCCACACGAGCCTTGGACTATAAAGGGCTCGGGTAGGCAACGTTAGAAAGGGTTCGAACTCTGTTGGTTCGCACTCTAGCCATTCACGCCCCGGGGTTCGCACTCCAGCAACTCACACCCTAGGCATACTCACCCTCAAGCTCAGGACTCTGGTTCTGAGCAACAAGCAATACAGCGAGCACCTCAGCTCACCGTGGACGTAGGGTTTTACGCTCCGGCGGCCCAAACCACGTAAAACTCGCCGTGTCAAGCTCTTCCTTAACTCGTCCATACGCTTAAGCTCTCCGCAAGCGACTAGCCCCTCCGAAAAAAGAACCTCCGCGGGCTGCCCAGTGCAGATCCAGGGGAAGAGTCAACCACACACTTCGACAACGTCCTATTACGGTGCATAACCCAGGGAAACGCTGCGACTTGCTCGTTGAGATCTATGGAGGCGAATGTGGGAGTCACTCTTCCTCATGCACGCTTGTCGGTAAAGCCTTCCGGCATGGCTTCTACTGGCCGACAGCACTCCGGGATGTTGTCAAGCTGGTCAAGAGCTGCAAGGCGTGCCAGTTCCACGCCAAGCAGATCTACACACCGGCTCATGCGGTACAGATGATCCCGCCCTCGTGGCCATTCTAGGTGTGGGGGTTGGACATCCTGGGGCCATTACCCAAAGCCATCGGGGGATTCCAGTACCTCTACGTCGCCATCGACAAGTTCACCAAGTGGTCGGAAGCTACACCCGTCATCACCATCAACAAGCAATCTGCAGTCAAGTTCATCAAGTCAATCGCCTGCCGGTTTAGGGTCCCGAACAGAATCATCACCAACAACGGGACCCAGTTCACCAGCGCAGCATTCCAAGACTATTGCGAAGACCTTGGCATCCAGGTGTGCTATGCCTCCGTTGCTCACCCAAAGAGCAATGGGCAAGTCGAGAGAGCCAACGTTGAGATCCTTCGGGGCCTCAAGACTCGCACCTATGCCGGCTTGAAGAAATATGGTGCCATGTAGGTGGACGAGCTTTCGAGCACACTGTGGGCTAACCGGACATCCCTAAGCCGGGCCACCGGGGAGACACCCTTCTTCATGGTGTACGGGGCCGAAGCTGTGCTTCTCCTAGAGATCACCATGGGGTTTCTCCGTGTCCGAGCTTACGACGAAGCCGCGCAGAACAACCTCCGGCGTGAAGACATCGACCTCGTCGACGAGGCTCGATTACACACCGCGCTCCGCAACGCACGGTACCGGCAGACGCTCCGGCGCTGTAAAAGCCCAAGAAAAGGGACTTGCAAAAACTTTTCTTCAACCCACAACACCATAGTTTTTGTTGTGGATAGATTGTGAAAAAGTGGGAAGAGCAAGTAACCTCCATCAAAAGAGTGGTTAGAGGGGAAACCTACACTTTCACAAAGTGGGAATTCTACACATATGATCACACATGAGAGGGTGATTCCAAACTGTTGCATTCAGATTCATGATTGCAGCAGCTAAAACAAGGATCAAGGTGCACAATTGGATTCCTCAGGTCCAAATTAGTGGGGAGGCAGAGTTTCAATAATTTTTGAAAAGGTTTGCTACCCATTTTTCCAAAAAGGATCCAAATATGGAAAGAATTCAAATATACATTTGAATTTGAGGGAAATTTGCCAAACCATACCAATGTAGCTCAGTTTGAGATTTCCAACATTTGAATTCATCATTTGTCAAGTTTTGGAGATCTTTTGAGAGGTGGTAGAGCACTGACCAGTGGGGCCCACATGTCATTGGGTGAAATAGACTTAGCCCCCAAGTCTTCCCTCTATTTCTCAGTCAACCGAAGACCTTCGGTCGAACAGCCAGCTGCCGCTCGCGCCATCGCCCGGGAGGCCACCTCCTGATTCCGTCTCTCGCGCTGGCGACCGGGCAGCAGCTCGCCCCTCCTCTACGTGACCCCCTCTCCACGCAGCTGGGCCGAGCGTATTGCCTTCTTCTCCCGATCAGCAAGCGCACCGGGCTCTGCTCGCACATCGGCGCCGCTCCTCGACTCTGCACCGTACGCCGACGTCTGCTCGACCTTTGCCCGAGCTCCCAATACCGAAAGGGTGCGCCTGTTTGTGCTCTAGCTAACCATCCCACCACCTCGCGGTGTTAGCACCGCACTCGACCACAAATCGATGATCGCCACTGAGAACTCAGGCCACCTGTGGAAAGCCGAGGACTGCTCCCCGTGGACAGCACGCCACGGCCAGTTTCACCGCCGGACTCCTACACGAAAAAGGTGCGCCGTGCTCTCTAGATCGTGTAGATGCAAGCCGAACAGCGGTTGATCCACCGGATGAAGAGTATTTCCAGTTCTTTCGAAAAGTAGTGTGTTCGGGTAGAGCGCGGTCTACCCCGAAATTCTAGCTGCACCGGCCAAACCAGCTCGGGTGAGCCTACACACAGCTTCCTCACTCCCTAGCGGCCCTCCTCGACCAAGAATCAAGGGAAATGACCTAGAAATGGCCAGGTTTGGGTTGTTTTTCGGGCCGCCATAGAATAATAGCTCGGTTCACCGTGGAGCTCTAGGTTGCCGACCTTTTCATGGGGTTTGGCGGCCATTTCCATCACCCTCGAGCTCCCGCGGTGCTCTCCGACCCTTTGCCGATCATTTTGATGCGTTGTAACGCATTCCCGACCACGCCGGAACCCTGACCGCCGCTGTCACCGTCGGGAGCCCTGTTCCGGTGAGCTACGGCCGCCGGCGACACCACCGACGAGTTCAGCGCCACGAATTACGTGGGGGGGGGGGGCGAGTCTGGGGTCGGGAGACGGCCGGGAAAGCGGTTCCAGCGACGCTCGCCGGAGTGCGCCGCCGCGGACCCCTGTTTGGCGCGAGGAAGGGGAAGACCTGCCCGGTGGGACCCACTGGCAGACATTTAAACATTTTGAAATGTCCAGTTTGTACTTCAAACTTTGGAGGACCACAACTTGGGGTAGGAGAATCCAAAAATTATGAAACAAATTTTGTTGGATTCTTCTAACTGAGTACAATCCAAATCTGAAACCCAATTTGTATGAAACCCATTAATTAATTCTGGAAAATTCTTTAAAGCTTTTCAGCAAAATAATTTTAGAGGGAGTTTGGTTTATCCAAAAATCCCCAAATTTTGCCAGAATGTTCTTTAGGACATTAGTGGACCCCTGTAAAAGTTTCAGACCATTTGGAGTTGATTTGGTCAGAGCAATTCAAATTTGAAGATGCTATGTTCATTTGAATACAGAAACATTTTCAGAGAACTTCCAAAACTTGGAAATTCAGTTCTGGGCAAATCTTAGCTCCAAAAATGCTAGTAAAATTCATGCAAACTCTATAAGCTATAATTGAAATTTTAGTTTGCTAAGTTAGGCATGAACAGGGATATTACCTCAGAATTAATTCTTCTTTGCTTATTTGCTAAGAGAATTATTCTGAGCAAACCACTCCATGAAAAGTGCTAGTGTTTGGTCCAGAGAGTTTTCTTGTGATAAGGAACTCACACAAAAATTCTCAGCTCCATTGGAGCTCTAGATCACCCCTGTCCTGTTTAACCACTTGAGAGATTAATATGGAAAAGGGGGAAAACCACTTAACACTTAACCATGTGATTAAGTCTAAGCCAAACCACCAACACCAGTTCATCTTTAAATTCTTAAACAGAGTTCCACTTGTTAGAAACTGGTTATTAGAACTAATAGCATCAGTATTACAATAAACTTGTATGCACTTTACATTTAAATTTACATGTAGTCTTTCAATGACGTGTAGTTGCTGAAGGCGAGGAAGCTCCGGAGGTTCTCGACTTCCTGCTTCCAGAGGAAGAACTGACACTGACCAGCAGCAACAAGGCAAGCCCCGGTTTGCATTAACCCTTTTATAAGTTTTATTTTGTTTACATGAGTCATGTGAAGTATGATTGTGCATTAGGTATAGGATGGATGGAACCCCACTTGCATAACCAAAGGTTACTAAAAGAGTGAGGGTAGTGTCAAGGACCTCGAGTAGACAGGCTATGCTTAATGAGTCATAGGACTTCGGTACAAGTCGAGTAGTTGGAATCTACTCGCGAGATAGGCATTGGGACGCACGGGTTCGGTTGAGTGATGTGAGATCACTTTAGTAATGAAAATGAGACTAGGCAGGGGCTAGGGTGCAGCAAGAGGAAGTCTTGTGTGCGCGGCCCTGTCCGTGTCGATTGAGGACCGATCCGTGTGCGGCCCTGCTGAACAAGTATTGAACGTACCGAAGGCATATCGGATATATGGGCCCCGATAAACTGATGTAGCCTGAACCTCCGGGCGTCGAGGCATAACGCACCGATTTATAGGTGTAGGCTGAGGGCAGCAAGGTGGAAATCTGCCAACGGGCATAGAGAGATGCTCCGTGTGGGGAACCTCCTGCTCGTTTCGGTGCGACCGGTTCGACGGTTGGGCTGTTGGGTGAAATGTTGTCCCGTACGACATCGAGTGAGCGTGCTGTGCAACTCCACGGGTGGGCGTACGTGACGCGCTCTTTGGGTTTCCCTGCAGGTGTATATCGAGTCGATTCGCCGTCCCTCGCGGTGACGAGTACCGCTTATTCACTGCGTCGTAACGTAGACTAATGAATGAAATGTTATGATTCCATATTGCTATTATGATATAATTGTATTGCTACATGTGTGCCACCAAATATTGCTCACTAAATTTCAGCTTCATGAACCGTAACTTGTTGCTAAAAGATGAACTAAGGATGAACTTGTAGGCGTGTCCATTTGCTGCAACATTGCTATCCTATGTCATGGTACCCCTCATGTAGAGTTTCATGCTTAGGTGAGTCGGTTAAGCCTTGCTGAGCCTTCGTGCTCATGGTTGCTGCTTAAGTGTTTTTCAGGTGAGGAGCCACCCACGGACTCGGAGTACGAGTCCACCGGTGGGGGTTACCCTCTGTCGGGGACCACGGCTGAGTAGGAGCCGTACACGCCGCGCTGAGCTGAGGAGTGCAGCTAGTGTGGGTTGCCTAGGGCTGGGCAACCACTTTTGCTAGATAGGCGGGCGTGAGTTGTATAAAAGAAACTTCCGCTGTGTAATAAAGACCCTAGTTTGTAACTGAGAAGTGTACTACTTTGTACATTCGGTTTGTTTTTCCCAGGTAATATAATGTGTTCTTATGACGTGTGCTGTCGGATATCGCATTGCGCGGCACCACCCTCTGCGATCCTGGATGAGCGGATTCCCCCGGACCTGCTCTGGGCAGCCTGCGGAGGTTCTTTTTCGGAGGGGCTAGTCACTTGCGGAGAGCTTAAGCGTAGGGACGAGTGAGAGAGGAGCTTGACACGGCGAGTTTTCGTGGTTCAGGCCGCCGGAGCGTAAAACCCTACGTCCACGGCGAGCAGAGGTGCTCGCTATATTGCTTGTTGCCCAGAACCGGAGTCCTGAGCTTGAGGATGAGTTATGCCTAGGGTGTGAGTTGCTGGAGTGCGAACCCTTGCTAACGTTGCCTACCCGAGCCTTTTATAGTCCAAGGCTCGAGCGGCTTACAAGGTGGGCCCGGGACCCGACGGGCGGCCCCGGAGTGATTTCCTACCAGTTATTATGTCTTGGCGCTGGCGTCGAAGTCCTCGTCATGCCGCCATGCCCATGCCGCAGGCTAAGTGCAGCGTGTAGTCGTTGGCGATGGCAGGGGCAGCAGGGCATGTCTTGTCCGGTCTTGTCGCTGCCTTCAATGGCCTGCAGCTTCAGATACTATACGCCTGTCCTGACTGTGACTGGTCACAGCGCCTCCTGACAGGCGTGCGATGCGCCTCTTCGTTTCGGGAAGGTCCGGGTCTTGAATGCTTTTTACGGTAAAGGCATGGCGCGCCTTTACTCCTGTTGCCTACCGCGCCGGGCGGCAACACTGCTCTGCTGGCCACGTGTCGGACCCGGAGCTCTCCTCTGAGGAGAGGGGGAGCTCCGGCTCCGCTGGACACGTGGAGCCTTCGGAGCCCACCCCCGCGGAGGGGGCGAGGTCCGGTCTTCCGGGACACGTGGCAGGCCCGGAGCTATCCTTTGAGGAGAGGAGAGCCCCGGCCCTGCCGGACACGTGGCGCCTCCGGAGCTCGCCTCTGCAGAGGGGGCGAGGTCCGGCCTTCTGGGCCACGTGGCAGGCTCGGAGCTATCCTCCATGGGGAGGGGAGCTCTGGCCCCGCTGGACACGTGGTGCCTTCAAACCTTGCCCCTGCAGAGGGAGCGAAGTCCTTAGGAAGTTTTACGCTGTGCGCGGGGGTACCCGATATTAAGGGTACCGACAGTAGCCCCCGAGCTCACCTCGGGGGAGGTAATGAGCCCGAGGTGGGGCCTTCTCCTACCCGCGCACTTTCTTGTCCTGAGTACTCCCTGTGCTGGCAGGGTCTTGAAGGCTTTAAAGTTCAGCCTCTGAGGAGAGGGTGAAGCCTGGCATAGGAGCTCTGCCCTTGTGAAAGGGGGAGGCCCGGCTTTGGAGCTCGCCTCTGAGTAGAGGGTGAAGCCTGCCATCGGAGCTCGGCCCAGCTGTGGGGGCAGAGGTCCGGAAGTCATCGGTGCTCAGGCCCACGAAGGGCGTGAGGTCCGGAGGTCGTCGGAGCTCAGGTCGGTGAAGGGCGTGAGGTCCGGCATCAGCGCTCGCCTTTGAAAGGAGGGCAAGGGCTGGCCTCGGAGCTCAGCCCAGCTCTAGGGCGGAGGTTCGGAAGTCATCGGAGCTCAAGCCAGCGAAGGGCGTGAGGTCCGGAGGTCATCGGAGCTCAGGCCAGCGAAGGGCGTGAGGTCTGGCATCAGCGCTCGCCTCTGAAAGGAGGGCGAGGGCTGGCCTCGGAGCTCGGCCCAGCTGTGGGGGGCGGAGGTCCGGAAGTCATCGGAGCTCAGGCCAGCGAAGGGCGTGAGGTCCGGCATCAGCGCTCGCCTCTGAAAGGAGGGCGAGGGCTGTCCTCGGAGCTCGGCCCAGCTGTGGGGGTCGGAGATCCGGAAGTCATCGGAGCTCAGGCCAGCGAAGGGCGTGAGGTCCGGAGGTCATCGGAGCTCAGGCCAGCGAAGGGCGTGAGGTCCGCCATCAGCGCTCGCCTCTGAAAGGAGGGCGAGGGCTGGCCTCGGAGCTCAGGCCAGCGAAGGGCGTGAGGTCCGAAGGTCATCGGAGCTCAGGCCAGCGAAGGGCGTGAGGTCCGGCATCAGTGCTCGCCTCTGAAAGGAGGGCGAGGGCTGGCCTCGGAGCTCGGCCCAGCTACGGGGGCGGAGGTCCGGAAGTCATCGGAACTCAGGCCAGCGAAGGGCGTGAGGTCTGGAGGTCATTGGAGCTCAAGCCAGCGAAGGGCGTGAGGTCCGGCATCAGCGCTCGCCTCTGAAAGGAGGGCGAGGGCTGGCCTCGGAGCTCGGCCCAGCTGCGGGGGCGGAGGTCTGGAAGTCATCGGAGCTCAGGCCAGCGAAGGGCGTGAGGTCCGGAGGTCATCGGAGCTCAGGCCAGCGAAGGGCGTGAGGTCCGGCATCAGCGCTCGCCTCTGAAAGGAGGGCGAGGGCTGGCCTCGGAGCTCGGCCCAGCTGTGGGGGGCGGAGGTCCGTAAGTCATCGGAGCTCAGGCCAGCGAAGGGCGTGAGGTCCGGAGGTCATCGGAGCTCAGGCCAGCAAAGGGCGTGAGGTCCGACATCAGCGCTCGCCTCTGAAAGGAGGGCGAGGGCTAGCCTCAGAGCTCGGCCCAGCTGTGGGGGGCGGAGGTCCGGTACTGCTCAGAGGTCCTCCCTTTCCTGTCCCTTAGTCTCATTTGGCTTACTGTCCCGGGCCAGAATACGGGGCTTGGGTAATCCAGTGCACTTGGTCCCGGAGGTCTGGCCCCCAGCCCCAGTCAGGGCGTAACCGTCCGGCCCCCTCATACTCAGACCGTAGCGTTGGGGGGCAGAGTGTGCATGCTTTTGGTGCAGGACCGGGCAAAGCAAGGCTCCTGACCCCCCGGTCTAGCGTAGGTCTTTTCTCGGAGGAGACCAATTGGCGGTACAGTACCCTTACAGGGGGAGGTCCAAAAGGCCCCCGGGCCTCTGGCAGGTACCCCAAGCACTACCGCCTTCGGCAGGATGGCAAATATCGACTATGCATGAGAGCAGGAAAGAGGAACCGAGTGTACAATGGATGCACACTATCTAGAGCGTGGGGAGGTGATCATATAAATTAATGCGTAATTTAAATAAACACCTAAGTAAGCATGGTGAACTTACTGGGGTAGCGTCGGAGCGCCATGTCTTCACGCAGAGCGGGTCATGCGTGGCTTCATCATGCGCTCGGACACGGGGGGGGGGGGGGGGGGGGGCATGGCGATTTCATGGGGAAGCATGGCTTCGGCCCTGCATACCATGTAGAAGGGTAGTTACCGTGACCCGGCCCTGGGAAGTCCGGCTGGCCCTCGACATAGAGGAGCCGGTATCCCCCGACGGCTCTGGGTGCGGCGTCTGCACTGGTTGTGTGGGTCTGCTTGGCGTGGATCTAGCACGCATTGCATCTCCTAACCGGTTTGACGACGTCCAGGTGGCTCTCGGTCAGTAGGGGCCATGCCGGATGGCTTAACCGACCAGCGTGCGGGACGATGAGCGTTCCCAGCACTCGCCTCCGTGGACTACTACGAGCTAGTCGCAGCCTTCCTCCTGGGTTATGCACCGCAATAGGATGTCGTGGTGCCACGTCAGTAAAGATACCAGCGTGTAGCACTTAGCCATCCGCACAATCCGTTCAGCGAATGCACGTTCATCAGGAAGGATGTCCTTCAAGGAGTCCCGGACCTCCGTGGTCCATGCATCGGGACTACTTGAGCTTCTGGATCTTGAGCGCTGGGTTGCACAGAGTCCCCAGTGACGCTTACGATCCTTGGCGGCGTCCATGGTTGCAGGGCTGCCGGGACCGCCAGCTTCGAGGTGCTGGTCCAGCCCCCTTCGCCCAGCTCGGCGGGCCGAGCTGTGGGCCGCAGCAACATCATCTCGAAGACTCCTTCGAGCACAGGAGCTCCGGTGGAGGCCTTCGTTTTGAGGTCGTCGGCTACGGCATTGCCAGCGCGTTGTACATGGCGCAGGTCCAAGGCAAGAAAGTCTTTCTCCACCATCTGCACGTGGAGCAGATAAGCGGCTAGTTGTGGGTCATTGCAGGGGCATTCACCCTTAACTTGCTTGATAACTAGCTGAGAGTCGCCCTGCGCCAACAACTGGCGAGCGCCCAGGGACAGGACTGTCTTTAGGCCAAAGATGAGTGCTTCATACTCTGCCAAGTTGTTGGTTGCCTTGAAATTGAGACGTACCATGTACCCAAACTGCTCCCCCGATGGCATGAGAAGCAGTACGCCGGCACCGGCCCCCTGCTTTCGCGAGGAGCCGTCGAAGAAGAGCGTCCAGTGAGGCCCGGTGAAGACCGGAGCTCGGTGCTTTGGTTCACCGTCTTCGTGGCCCCCTGGGTTAGCCTTCGTTGGCGTCCACTCAGCTACGAAGTCAGCCAGTGCTTGGCTCTTGACTGTCTGACGTGGTCGGGAGCTCAGCTTGAACTCCACCGTCTTCGGGCTGTCTTCCGGCTTCGGAGGCTGGCAGTGAGTGCCAATGACGCCCGTCTTCTGCTCCGGCGCACTTGTCCGCCAGGCTGAAGAGCCCCGAGATGTCTTGCACCTCCCTGGTGGCCAACTTCTCGAGCATCTTCTTGTCCTATACACCTTGTCGAAATGCGACCACCACTGATGCATTCGGGATGTGGGGGATGGTGTTGCGTACCTGGGAGAACCGCTGGATGGAGGAGCGCAGCGTCTCTCCAGGTTGTTGCTGGATGGCGTGCAGGTCAAACTCCGTGCCAGGCCGGGTGTAGGAGCTCCCCCCGGGAGGTTATGGAACCCTGGGGGAGGTTCATGAGCCAAGACCGGGCTAGGCCGGTCAAGGCGACAGGGAAGTAGTTGGCCATGACGGCCTCGTCCCCTTCTGTAGCAAGGACGGCGGTGGAGTAGATCTGGAGGAAATCCGTCGGGTTCACGCTGCCGTCGTACTTCTCGGGCCGGTGCGGCCGAAACTTGCGCGGCCACCTCGCGAAGCGAAAGCGGGGCGCCAGGGCCGCACATCCTGCCCCTGTTGCTGCAGGCATTGGTGCCACGAACACTTGGTTCGCTGCTGGCACAGTGTACCCCGGTATGGGCAAGACTGTGCCATAGACCGGGGGCACCATTTGCAGGGCATATGGCTGTGGCATATGTTGCGTGGTGTATGCCTCGGGCAGAGTTCACATGGCAAAAGTCTGCGCCTCAGGCAGGGTTGAGGCAGACGTCATGCTAACGCCGACCTCTTGGCTGCAACGCCTTTATCGTCGTCGCTCGAGGAAAACTCGAGCGTCCTGGCCCAAGTGGCATCGTTCCAGCTCAGTCCTCAGGTCCGTCGACAGAAGCCTGGAGGGGCTGGAACCCGCCGTCTGTCCGTCAACCGTCGGCGTGCGCGTCAGCGACACAGTCGGTTGGCCGGAGCGTCGTCCCCGCCGAAGTCGAGGGTTTGCGGCGGCGACGATGAGACGGTCTACCTAGCGAATCCACTGCTGGGTCGCTGACTGGGGCGCGGTCCCCAGTAGGTGGATTGCGCAGTAGCGCTCTTGCTGCAGCTAGCGCGCCCCCGTGGGGGACGCTCAGCGCCGCAGAAGATCTGACGCTCGCTGGAGCCTGCGTTGCCGGAGTCGGCTGCTGGCTTCTAGCTTGTGCCGACACACTCCGTCCTGAGTGTGTCGACATGTATTCCCCGCTAGTCACGGTCCGTCATGAACGCGGGGGAGGAGAGCTTGCCGCTGAAGGAAGCTTCGTCATCTTCGCCGGCAAAAACTCGTCGCGCAAGGGAAAAGCACCCTACCTGGCGCGCCAAATGTCGAAGTGTGTGGTCGACACTTCCCCCGGATCTGCTCTGGGTAGCCCGCGGAGGTTCTTTTTCGGAGGGGCTAGTCACTTGCGGAGAGCTTAAGCGTAGGGACGAGTGAGGGAGGAGCTTGACACGACGAGTTTTACGTGGTTCAGTCCGCCGGAGCGTAAAACCCTACGTCCACGGCGAGCAGAGGTGCTCGCTGTATTCCTTGTTGCCCAGAACCGGAGTCCTGAGCTTGAGGATTAGTTATGCCTAGGGTGTGAGTTGCTGGAGTGCGAACCCTTGCTAACGTTGCCTACCCGAGCCTTTTATAGTCCAAGGCTCGAGCGGCTTACAAGGTGGGCCCGGGACCCGACGGGCGGCCCCGGGGTGATTTCCTACCAGTTATTATGTCTTGGCGCTGGCGTCGAAGTCCTCGTCCTGCCGCCATGCCCATGCCACAGGCTAAGTGCAGCGTGTAGTCGTTGGCGATGGCAGGGGCGGCAGGACATGTCTTGTCCGGTCTTGTTGTTGCCTTCAATGGCCTGCAGCTTCAGATACTATACGCCTGCCGTGACTGGTCACAGCGCCTCCTGACAGGCGTGCGCTGCGCCTCTTCGTCTCGGGAAGGCGCGGGTCTTGAATGCTTTGTACGGTAAAGGCATGGTGTGCCTTTAGTACTGTTGCCTACCGCGTCGGGCTGCAGCACTGCTCTGTTGGCCACGTGTCGGACCCGGAGCTCTCCTCTTAGGAGACAGGGAGCTCCAGTTCCGCTGGACACGTGGAGCCTTCGGAGCTCACCACCGCGGAGGGGGCGAGGTCCGGTCTTCCGGGCCACGTGGCAGGCCCAGAGCTATCCTTTGAGGAGAGGAGAGCCCCGGCCCTGCCGGACACGTGGCGCCTCCGGAGCTCGCCCCTGCAGAGGGGGCGAGGTCCGGCCTTCTGGGCCACGCGGCACGCTCGGAGCTATCCTCCGTGGGGAGGGGAGCTCAGGCCCCGCTGGACACGTGGCGCCTTCAAACCTCGCCCCTGCAGAGGGAGCGAAGTCCTTAGGAAGTTTTACGCTGTGCGCGGGGGTACCCGGTATTAAGGGTACCAACAGTAGGTGTGCCCAATCCATTGGCCACACCTACCACGGGGCCACTACGGGGACCGTGCGAAGCGAGATCAGAGCTCCTGACTACTCCAGCTCAAGACCGAAGGAACCGAACCCTGCCCCCCTCCGCAGGGGTGGGCTCCGAAGGCCCCATGTGGCCGGCGGGGCCGGAGCTCCCCTCTCCTCAGAGGATAGCCCCAGGCCCGCCACGTGGACAGCAGAGCCGGACCTCCCCCCGTCCCCACGAGGTGAGCTCCGAAGACCCCTTGGGCCCTTGACACAACAAGGACCCGAGGAAGGTGTCTGTGCAAGGCATCGAGATTGGTGAAGACCTCCAAATACCTTGTTGAGCTAAGGACTCGGGCAGACCAAGCCAAGAAGAAGATAAGGAACAGACACAATAATTAAGAGTCTATTCATTCATTCAAAGCTCCATGAGCTGGGCTATAGACTCAACAAAAACAAAAAGAAAACGAAAAGATACAAGGCCTTCCGGTCGTGGGGGCGACTACTTAGGAGTCCCCGGACTCCCGCTGGAACTTGGAGGCTATAAGGGCGTCCACGTCTCCGACCTCAACTCTGGCAGCCTCCTCCCGCTCGACGACAGGGCCCAGTCTTACTGGCTCTAGAGAGAGGGAAGGATCTCGACTCCGGAAGCACACTAGCACGTGCGTGACGACCTCCTTCGCCAAGCCCTGTCCCTCTGACTCAAGCTCATCGGCGATCACGGCCTCGAGCCTATCCAGCTTGGCGCTGATGGACTCGAGCGCCGGGATCACCTCAGTTACCTTCTGTGCCGGAGCCTCCGTCCTCACGGGGCTAAAGCCGAGGGGTACCAGGGCGGACCCTGCCTGGCCGACGAAGTTCCAAACTGCTCGGGCCTCGACGGACCGTGAAGCCTGGAGCTTTTCCACCTCTGCGGGCTGCCAGTAGGGCGGCGAGTCCCTCCTCGGAGAATCTCTTCTCCTTGGCTGTCACAGAGTCCTCCCGGAGCTGGAGATCCTTGGTGAGCTGATCCACTCCGACGCCCAAAAGTTGGCTGCAAACTCGCGGTCCAGCACCGCCTGACGCTCCCGGGAGGCCTGCTCCTCCCTCTCGGCTAGAGTTGCCTCCCGAAGCTCCAGCTCTCCAGACCGGGCCTTCAGCTTGCCCTCACTAGCCTCCAGCCGTGCGGCGACCTTCTTCTCCTCGGCCGCCACCGCGAGCTCCCGATCCGCGACGGCGCACTCGCGGCGCGCCAGCTGCAGCCGCAACTCCTCCATGGCAGTGGAGCGCGCCTCGGCCCTGGCGTAAGCCTCGCGGGTCTCCTAGTGGAGCCGCCGGGTCTCGGAGTCTAGACGGTCAACGGCCCTCTTCTGAGTGTCGAGGAGCGCCTTCATGGCATCAAGCCTCGACCGCCTCGAGTCGAGCTCCGCCCAAGCCTCCTGAGTCCGCTGCCTCAGGAGGTGCCCCCAGCTGAGGAGGCGGTTCCTCTCCCCAGCCAACACCTCCCGCTCTCGCTCCAAGGCGGCCTGGACCTGCCGGACGCTCGCCTGGGCAAGCTCCAAGGCGTCCGCTAGGGGCAGCGGGGCGGCAGAGGCCGAAGCCGCGCCCGCGACATCCTCCATCACGTCGTCGTTTGGTGGAGGAGATGCTGGCATCTCGGCGACCGGGATGAAGTGCTGATCTGGAGAAGCCGGAGGGCCTGCAGCTGCTCCAGCAGCTGCTACTTCCGCCTCAGCATCGGAGAGTCGGACGCCGCCAGCCCGCTCCGCCGAGCCCTCAGCAACCGCCGGCTTCCGAGCTGGCGAAAGAGGGCGAACAGGTGCAGCCGCCGCCGCAGGGGTCGATCCCGCCGGCACAGAAGAAGCCTGCGCCGACCTGGGGGCCGGCGAAGCCGCCGCAACTTCCGGGCGCTGTGGCACAGATCCTCCGCCAGCCGGAGATGGCCGGGGAATGGACTTGCCCCCGGTAGCCGATGAGTCCCTACCAACATGAGAAGCTCTCAGGCTAAGAAAAAGAGAAAAGAACGCTAGTTCTAAAACCCGGAAAGAACAACACTTACCGAGGGACACGAGCGCTCCAACGGGCATGGAGCCCCGGCTTCCGAGCCAGGGCAGAACCATCGGAGCCTGTCGCCTGCACCTGCGCCGCAGGTACCCGGACCAGCGGAGTAGGAGGCACGCCCGGAGCCCCCCTAGGAGGCGGAGCAGTAGGGCCCCCGTCGGCGGCGCCTCTAGCGCTGCTCGCCGATCCGGCTCCTGAGGCCCGGGGCGCCTGCGCCCCCGGATGAGCCCAAGCGCTGCTCCTTCCGGCGCCACCGCCTGCCGAACCTGCAGCCGGGACGCTCGTTGGCCGGGGCGCCTGAGCCCTCGGCTCACCCCCGGGCATCGCCCCACCGGCGTCCCTCCTCGAAGCTCCTCTGCCTGAAGAAGGAAGGCGGGACGCCCGGAGCTCCTCGGACCGCCGATGTCCGAGAGGAGCTCCGTCGGAGCAGAAGACCCGAGGCCTCTTGGGGTCGCCGCCCGACGAACCAGCGCCTCCTGAAGATGGGCGCAAGGGCACCCCGGTCCCCTGGCTCGGCACAAACGGCGCCCTCGGAGGGGACCGGGCACGCTTCTTCTCCAACTGCCCGGAGGACGGCTCCTTCCCCTTCCCCTTGTCGACGGTCCAAGCTCCGTCGCCCCTCGTTGTGGGTTGGGCAGCAGTCGACGCCTCGCGCTCTGCTCCGGAGCGCTCGACCCCGGGGATCGAGATCCCCTGGAAGGCATCCCCAACCTGACGCATGGCGATCCCGATGTCATCCAAGTTCGGCATCTTCCGCAGCAACTCCGCCCTCCACTACGGCTCCAAGAAGATGGGAGTGCAGGAGGCTGGAAAAGTGAGGTCGCCGCCGCTGATGAAGTCGCCTTTCACCCTTGCCACCATCTCGTACAACATCTCCTCAGATGGGTCGGAGCCGAGACCCGTCTCCAATCTGGTGCAGTCGTGCTCGCCGGTGTATTACCACGCCGGGCGGCTCCGCTATTGCAAGGGCGCAACGTGGCGTGACAGGAAGTCTATCAGCACCATCAGGGACGTCAGCCCCTCGTTGGCCAGAAACCGGATCCACTCTAGGACCGGCGCATACTCCGGCTCGAGCTCTGGGATCTCCTCCCAGAAGCGACGCTCGGTGGTCGGGCCGGCAGTTGGCAACTGAAGGCGATCATGCTCGTCGGTCTGCACGATCACCCAGTTCTCCCTCTAGTTTTCCCACCTCGCCGCGTTGAAGGGCAGAATATACCCAGAGGCCTTCGGGTCCTTGCAGTGATGCTGGAAGTAGTACGCCCCCAGCTGGTTCTTTGGCCCGCGCTTGGTCGTCCGCGGCACGAAGAAGTGGCGGAAGAGCGTCACCGAGGCGCGCACCCCCACGAACATTTCGCAGAAGTGCACGAAGACGGCGGCCATCGCGAAGGAATTAAGGGAGAGGTGATGAAGCTGGAGACCGTAAGTCTCCAGCAGCGTCACGAAGAAAGAAGAGATTAGCAGGACAAACCACGCCAAGGCATAGGCGGTGAAGAAGACTATCTCCCCCTTCTCCAGGAACACGGGGAGAGATCCCCACCGGAGCCAGTGTTTCTGCTCCTCCGCGCGCCAGCCCAGCAGCTTGCGCATCGTCCCGAGCACAGCCGATCGGGTAAGGCGCGGCGGAGGCAGGTTGGAAGCCATGGCCGACGGAACCTCAAGAACTTGGAAGACAAGGGCGCAAGAGCTCGAAGAAACAAGGAAGGGCTCAAGCGAAGGGAAGTGCGAAGGGAATCCTGCGATGCAGATAAGATCCCATTTTAAACTTCCCATACTCGATTCAAAATGATTCAAAACTCTTCGAATACGCTGCTTGGGGTAACCGCTTCATCTCTAAGCCCAGGAGTCATGACAAGCGAGCCCATGCCATCCTACAGAAGCAGTGGACCTGGTTGTCATCCCCCAGGTGGAGAACCCGGCGGTTCCTGACAAGACGCTGCGACATGCGCTGTGACGTGCAGTAGTGGCAGCCTTGGGAACCGCCACAGTAAAAGCAGCCATCAAGCAGGGCACACGCTCCCACGATCCCGCAACTGTTCGTGCTCCGGCAACGGTCAAAGAGGGTCTTCGAGAAGGTGCGCGAAATAGAAGAGACGAGGGCCCCACCTTGGGCTCGCTATCTCCCCCGATATGGGCCCGGGGGCCACTGTCGGTACCCCCAACATGGGGTACCCCCGCGCATAGGGGAAACTACCTAAGGACGTCGCCCCTCTCCGCGGGGAGAGCTCCAAGGGCACCACGTGTCCCGCGGGGCCGGACCTCCCTCTCCTCAGAGGAAAGCTGCGAGCCCGCCACATGACCAACAGAGCCGGACCTCCCCCCTCCGCGGGGAGAGCTCCGAAGGCTTCACGTGTCCAGCGGGGCCGGGTCTCCCTCTCCACAGAGGAGAGCTCCGGGCCCGCCACGTGGCTAGCAGGGCCGCGCCTCCCCCCTCCGCAGGAGAGCTCCGAAGGATCCACGTGTCCAGCGGGGCCGGACCTCCCTCTCAGAGGAGAGCTCCGGGCCCGCCACGTGGCCAGCAGAACAGCGCTACCTGCCCCCGCGCTGTAGGCAGCAAGAGTAAAGAGACACCATACCTTGTCCGTACAAGGTATTCAAGACCCGTGCCTTCCCAAGGCGCGGAGACGCGGAGCACGCCGCTGTCAGGAGCCGTTGTGCCCAGTCGCATCGCAGTGAAGACTGGTAGGCCGCGTCAGAGGCTCTCCACCAATAAACACAGCGACAAGACATCCCTTGCCGCCCCTGCTGTCATTAACCACTACACCTTGCTTGTGGCTTGGGTAGGGCGGCAAGACGAAGACTCAGAAGACCTCGCACGAGACAACTACTGGCGTAACTGCAGGATACGGTAGATGGCAGACAATCCCCCCGAGACCACCTATCGGGTCCCGGACCCACCTTGTAAGCCGCCCGAGCCTTGGACTATAAAAGGCTCGGGTAGGCAACGTTACAGGGGGTTCGGCTCCTTGCACACTTACTCTCTAGCATTCTAGCACTCAACTCATCATCAAGCTCAGGACCCCGGTTCTGAGCACCAGGCAATACCACGAGCACCTCTGCTCACCGTGTACGTAGGGTTTTACGCTCCGGCGGCCTGAACCACGTAAAAAATCTCTGTGTCAATCTTCTCCTTCCATCATCCCTAACGCGTAAGCTCTCCGTGAGTGACTTGCCCCTCCGAAAAAGAACCTCCGCGGGCTGCCTAGTGCAGGCCCGGTGGAAGTGTCGACGGCACACTTCGACAATACATTATTCATAAGTGTCATTGCAAAATAAATATCATTATCCACATGCACGGATAAATCCTTGTTGCGCCACAACGGCGGCGACGAGTTGAGAATAAGGGTAGACGATGACAAATCATTATAAATAATTACAAGGAGGGGTACGATAATATGAAGTGATTCAATTTACTGCTGAAATTTACTGCTGAAATATTTCACTTTTTTACTGTTTGATACCGTTTCAACTAATTCAACTTAGAATCTAAAACATTTCTTACCAAACACAGCCTAAGTCCGGAGCACCATTAGGGCGAGACGTACTTTTCTTGCCTCTTCCATGCTTGTCGAAGTGTGTGGTCGACACTTCCCCCAGACCTGCTGTGGGAAGCCCGCGGAGGTTCTTTTTCGGAGGGGCTAGTCGCTTGCAGAGAGCTTAAGCGTAGGGACGAGTGAGGGAGAAGCTTGACACGGCGAGTTTTACGTGGTTCGGGCCGCCGGAGCGTAAAACCCTACGTCCACGGTGAGCAGAGGTGCTCGCTGTATTGTTTGTTGCTCAGAACCGGAGTCCTGAGCTTGAGGATGAGTTATGCCTAGGGTGTGATTTGCTGGAGTGCGAACCCTTGCTAACGTTGCCTACCCGAGCCTTTTATAGACCAAGACTCGTGTGGCTTACAAGGGGGGCCGGGACCCGACAGGTGGTCCCGGAGAGATTTCCTGCCGACTATCGTATCCGCAGTTATGTCGGTAGTTGTCTCTCGCGAAGGCTTCCGAGTCTTCGTTCTGCCGCCCTGCCCATGTCGCATGCTAGTCGTAGTGGTTGATGATGGCGCAGGCGGCAGGGGATGTCTTGCCGCTGTGTTTATTGGCTGGCAGGTTCTAACACTGCGCGCCAGTCTGCGATGCGACTGGGCGCAACGGCACCTGACAGAGGTGTGCTCCGCGTCTCCGCATCTTGGGAAGGCGCGTGTACGGGCAAGGTATGGCGCGTCTTTACGCCTGCTGCCTACCACGCGGGGGCAGGCAGCGCTGTCCTACTAGACACGTGGCGGGTCCGGAGCTCTCCTCTGAGAAGAGCGGGGTCCGGCCCCGCGGGACACGTGGAGCCTTCGGACCTCTCCCCGCGGAGAGGGGAGGTCCGGCTTCTGTCGGCCACGTGGCGAGCCCGGAGCTCTCCTCTGAGGAGGGGGAGGTCCGGCCCCGCGGGACACGTGGCGCCTTCGGAGCTCTCCCCACGGAGGGGGGAGGTCCGGCTGCTGCTGGCCACGTGGCGGGCCCGGAGCTCTCCTCTGAGGAGAGGGAGGCCCGGCCCCGCTGGACACGTGGCGCCTTTGGAGCTCTCCCTGCGGAGAAGGGCGAGATCCTTAGGCATTTTCCCCTGTGCGCGGGGGTACCCCATTTTGCGGGTACCGACAGTGGCCCTCGGGCCCATCTCGGGGGAGATAGCGAGCCCGAGGTGGGGCCTCCGTCTCTTCTGTTCCGCGCACTTTCTCAAAGTCCCGCATTGACCGCTGCCGGAGCACGAACATTCGCGGGATCGTGGGAGCGTGCGCCCACTTGATGGTTGCTTTTACTGCGGCGGTTCCCAAGGCTGCCACTTCTGCATGTTGCAGCGCTTTCTTCGGGAACCGCCGAAGCGCCATGCCGGCTCGTCTTCTTGGGAGACTGACTCCTTAACCCACCACTTCAGCTGGGCGGCTTGGGTCCACCCGTCATCGGCGCTCGGTCTTGGAGCCGAAGCGGTTGCCGATGCGGCGTATTCGAAGAGTTTTGAATCGCTTTGTATTGTACCTGGAAGGTGTAAAGGAAGCTGCAACGTGGGTAGGCTCCCCTTATAAGGCTTCCAGCACTTGCACCTTCCTTGAGTCTCTGCGGCCTTGTCTTCTCCCATGGCTTCTAACCCGCCTTCGGAGGGGGATCGCGCTCGATTTCCTCCGGCGGCGGCGTCTGCACCAAGTCAGGGATCCAGGGAGCCTGCATGCCTTGCCTCTGGAGGTGGCACCTCCAAGAGGCCTTAGGTTTATCATCCCGACGGGACTCTTCTTGAGCGACGACACGCTGAAAGTTCCCTGGCGTTGCGTCCTTTCTCGTGAGGCGGTGGAGTCTCCAAAGAAACTACTGACACGCCGAGGAGGCTTCAGGTGGAAGAGTCTCCAAGGAAACTGCTGAAGCACCAAGGAGGACTCCAGGCGGCAGAGTCTCCAAGGAAACCGCTGAAGCAGCGGAGGGGGCTTCAGAAGCATCCTTGATGACACCGGCCCTTGCGCTGGTGATGGCCGAGGTGGTCCCCGTGCTCGGGTCAGAGGAGTCTTCAAGGAGACTGTTGGAGCGGTGGAGGGGGCTTCAGAAGCATCCTTGATGACGTCGGCCCTTGCGCTGGTGGTGGCCGAGATGATCCCTGCGCTCAGGTCACGGAGCGGGAGAACGCCGCCAGGGTTGAAGTCGGGGACGTGGCCGCTCTTGCAGCTTCTAGGTTCTCGACGTGCCAGGGGAACTCTAGGTTTTTTTATCGAGTCTGTAGTCCAGCTCATGGAGCCATGAATAAATAGACTCTCTTGAATGGTTGTGCCTGTGATGTTTTCTGTCTTCTTCTTGGTTTTGCCTGGCTGAGCCCTTAGCTCCGCAAGGTACTCAGAGGCCTTCACCAATCTCGAAGCTCTGCACAGGCACCTTCCCCAGGTCCTTACTGTATTAAGGGCCCCGGAGGTCTCCGGATCTCGCCCCATGAGGATGGGGAGGTCCGGATCTGTCGGCCACGTGGCAGGCCCGGAGCTCTCCTCTGAGGAGGGGGAGGTCCGGCCCCGCGGGACACGTGGCACCTTCGGAGCTCTCCCCGCAGAGGGGGGAGGTCCGGCTTCTGTCGGCCACATGGCGGGCCTAGAGCTCCCCTCTGTGGAGAGGGAGGTCCGACCCCGCTGGACACGTGGGACCTTCGGGTCTTGCCCCTGCGGAGGTGGCGAGGTCTGAATTCTTCGGTCTTACCTTGGAGTTCCGGTCTTGCGCGATCCCGTAGCGGCCCCCTGGTAGGTGTGTCCCATTGGTTGGGTGCACCTACCATACTCCTGCGGGGAGCTGAGGCCGAGAGGTCCTGCACACAAGTAAGGGAAACGTAATTCTCCTTGGGGGCTCCCCCTCCTCTATCTCATAGTCTTATTTGGCTTACGGTCCCCATCCACTTGCACGGTGCTTGGGGACTATAGTGCGCGAAGTGTCGGGAGCTCGGGGCCCCTTTGGCCATCGACATGTACCTCCAATGCAACCGCCTTTGGTAGGGCAGTAAATGCCGACTAGAGGTGACAATGAGAAGAGGGAGCTGAGCGCATGGTGAGCATACGCCGGAAGTGTAGTCATAAAAATTTAATACGTAATTTAAATGAGCACAAGGGAAGAGCAAAGTAGGACAGGTTTCTTTTCATATAAATTTCCATAGGAGGAAGGTAGGCTAAACATGGAGGCCACGACACGCCCCATTAAGAAGTGAAGCAAGACTCTACACGCTTGGGGTCGGAACCAGGCAAAGCTGAACGTAGTCCTGGACCGTCCCCTGAGGCTTAGCTGCTCCAAGCACTGTTCCTGGACTCTATGGAATCTATTACGAAAAGAAGAGATTATCCTATCATTGCTCTAGGGGTAGAACTTACGGGGGTGTTCTATGTTCCAAGGGTTCGGGAGTGGGTCCCCATCCTCGGTGGAAAGGCGTACGCACCCGGAACGGCACACTTTTGTGACTCGGAAGGGACATTCCCAACTAGGGGAGAGTTTGTGGGTCCCTTCGCGAGAAAGTATGCGCCGCAGCACCAGGTCGCCTTCCTGCAGCTCCCGGGCATGCACATACCTCTGGTGGTAGCGACGGAGCGCTTGTCTGTACCGTGCGTTACGGAGTGCTGCATGCAATCGGACCTCGTCGACGATGTCGATTTCTCCACGCCGGAGGTTGTCCTGCGCGGCTTCGTCGTAAGCTCGGACATGGTGAGACTTCATGGTGATCTCTGGGGGAAGCACAGCTTCGGCCCCATACACCATGAAGAAGGGTGTCTCTCCGGTGGCCCGGCTCTGGGATGTCCGGTTAGCCCATAGTGTGCTCGGAAGCTCATCCACCCAATTGGCACCATGTTTCTTCACGTTGGCATAGGTGCGAGTCTTGAGGCCCTGAAGAATCTCGGCGTTGGCCCTCTCGACTTGCCCATTGCTCTTTGGGTGAGCAACAGAGGCATAGCACACCTGGATGCCAAGGTCTTCGCAGTAGTCCTGGAACGCTGCGCTGGTGAACTGGGTCCTGTTGTTGGTGATGATTCTGTTCGGAACCCTGAACCGGCACACAATAGACTTGATGAACTTTACTGCGGATTGCTTGTTGATGGTGACGACTGGTGTGGCTTCCTGCCACTTGGTGAACTTGTCGATGGCGACATAGAGGTACCGGAATCCCCCGACGGCTCTAGGAATGGTCCCAGGATGTCCAACCCCCATACGGCAAACGGCCATGAGGGCGGGATCATCTGTACCGCCTGAGCCGGTGTATGGATCTGCTTGGCGTGGAACTGGCACGCCTTGCAGCTCTCAACCAGTTTGACGACATCCTGGAGTGTTGTCGGCCAATAGAAGCCATGCCGGAAGGCTTTACCGACAAGCGTGTGTGAGGAAGAGTGACTCCCACATTCGCCTCCATGGATCTCAGCGAGCAAGTCACAGCCTTCCCCCTGGGTTATGCACCGCAATAGGATGTGGTTGGCGCCACGCCGGTAGAGATCCCCTTCTACCAGCGCATATCTCTTAGCCATGCGCACGATCCGTTCAGCGGATACACATTCATCAGGGAGGATGTTGTCTTTCAAGTAGTCCCGGATCTCCGTGATCCATGCATCGGGTCTGACTTGAGCTTCTGGATCTTGAGCGCTGGGTTGCACGGAGTCCTCAGTGACGCTTACGATCCTTGGCGGCGTCCATGACTGCAGGGCCGCTGGGACCGACAGCTTTGAGGTGCTGGTCCAGCCCCCTTCGCCTGGCTCGACGGGCTGGGCTGTGGGCCGCAGCAACGTCCTCTCGAAGACTCCTTCGGGCACAAGGGCTCCGGTGTAGGCCTTTGTTGAAAGGTCGTCAGCTGCGGCATTGCCAGCGCGCGGTACGTGGCGCAGGTCCAAGGCGAGGAAGTCTTTCTCCAACATCTGCACGTGGAGCAGATAAGCAGCTAGCTGCGGGTCATTGCAGGAGCATTCGCCCTTAACTTGCTTGATAACCAGCTGGGAGTCGCCCTGTGCCAACAACTGGCGAGCGCCCAGAGACAGGGTTGTCTGTAGGCCAAAGATGAGTGTTTCATACTCTGCCATGTTGTTGGTTGCCTTGAAATTGAGACGCACCACGTACCCAAACTGCTCCCCCGATGGCATGAGAAGCAGTACGCTAGCACCGGCCCCCTGCTTTCGCGAGGATCCGTCGAAGAAGAGCGTCCAGTGGGGCTCGGTGAAGACCGGAGCTCGGTACTTTGGTTCACCGTCTTCGTGGCCCCCTGGGTCAGCCTTCGTTGGTGTCTACTCTGCCACGAAGTCAGCCAGCACTTGGCTTTTGACTACATGGCGAGGAAGGAAGTCTAGCTCGAACTCCGCCAGCTCCGCTGCCCATTTAGCGACGTTGCCAGTCGCATGGGAACTGTGAAGGATCATCTTCAGCGGATAGGAGGTGACTACCGAGATCCGGTGGGCCTGAAAGTAGTGGTGGAGCTTCCTGGACGCCACGAGCACTGCATACAGCAGCTTGTGGACCTCCAGGTACCTTGTCTTGGCATCGTGGAGGACTTCGCTGATGTAGTAGACAGGCCTCTGGATGGTTCGGATCCTCTTTCTTAGGTCAGAGAGGTCTTCATCCACGGGCTCTGGCCTGCCGGAGGTGAGTGGGTCCAGGGGGGATTCTGGGAGTTGGAACTCGAAGGCTCCTAAGCCACCTTGGCCCTCCGGGAGGTCCTGCTAGTTTTCCGGGAGCTCCGGGAGGTCCCGCTGGATCTCCGGGAGGTCCCGTTGGGCCCCCGAGGGGTCCCGTTGGACCCCCGGGAGGTCGTCTTGGAGGTCCGGGAGGCCGCCCTGGACCTCCGGGAGGTTGTCTTGGAGGTCCGGGAGGCCTTCTTGGACCTCCGGGGTTTCCTGGCGTCTGTCTCCTACTACCGGAGCAGGCTGTGATGACGACAGGTCCGGCCGCTCTGCGACGAGGACCATACTCACCACTTCAGTTGTCGCCGCGATGTAGAGCAACAGATGCTCTCCGGGCTCGGGGGCTACCATGATAGGTAGGGTCGTCAGGAGTCGCTTCAACTCCTGGAAAGCTTCTTCTGCTTCGTTAGTCCAGGCAAATGGACCGGATCTGCGCAGGAGCTTAAAGAAGGGGAGCGCCCGCTCTGCTAGTCTCGGTATAAACCGACTCAGCGCGGCTAGGCATCCCGTGAGTTTCTGGACTTCTTTGACGCGGGCAGGAGACCGCATCAAGTCGATGGCCTTGATCTTCTCTAGGTTGGCCTCACTTCCCCGGTACGAGACCAGGAGTCCTAAGAGTTTCCAGAGGATACACCGAACACACATTTGTCGGGGTTCATCTTGGTGCGCGTGGAGCGCAATTTGTCAAAGACTAAGGCTAGGTTATCTAACAAGGATGAACTCTGCCTGACCTTGACAACGATGTCATCGACATACACCTCAACTAAGTCTCTTATTAACTCTCCAAAGGTTTTGTGCATTGCACGTACAAAGGTGGGGAGAGCATTCTTTAGGCCATAAGGCATAGAGACGTAACAATACAGGCCATCTACTGTGATGAAGGAGGTGTGCTCTTCATCTTCTCTAGACATGGGGATCTGATGGAAACTCGAGTAGGCGTCTAGGAAGCGCAACATATCGCAGCCTGATGTCGAGTCTACTATTTGATCTATTCTGGGGAGAGGGAATGGATCTTTGGGACATGCCTTATTGAGACTGGTGTAGTCGATGCACATCCGGAGCTTCCCACCGGCCTTCGGGACAATGACAGGGTTCGCCAACCACCGGGGGTGGTGGACTTCCCGTATGAAGCCAGCATCTAGCAGCTTCTTGATCTCTTCTCGGATGAAGTTCTGGCGCTCGATGGACTGCTTGTGAGGCTTCTGTTGGACTGGTCGGGCTTCGGGGAAAATCTTCAAGTGGTGCTCAATCACCTCCCTAGGGATCCCCGGCATCTGCGACGGATGCCATGCAAACACGTCGACGTTGTGCCGGAGGAAGGTGATGAGCGCGCCTTCCTATTTACTATCCAGGCCCCCGGCTACCCGGGTGGTCTGGATAGCGTCGAAGCCAACTTGGACGACCTTCAGGGAGACGTCGCCCTCGTCAAGGGGTTGCACACGGGGTGCAACGGCAGAGGCACGATGGCGTGCACCCGGGTGAAGCCGGTCTAGATCCGCACTGCCAGGGGCTGGTGCTCGTGCTGTCGCGAGTGCCTGGAGCTTTTCCAAGGCCGACACCGCAGCAGTGCGGTCCCCACGAATCCTGAGGATGCCTGTTGGTGTAGGCATCTTTAGGACGAGGTAGCCGAAGTGGGCTGCTGCCATGAACCGGTACAGGGCTGGCCTGGCGATTATGGCGTTGAAGGGGAGGTCGACCTCCGCTACGTCGAACAGAATGTACTCTGTCCGATAGCTGTCCGGTGCCCCAAAGGTCACCGGAAGGCTGATGTTACCGTAGGGGGAGACTTGTCTCGGCCCTACCCCTGAGAACGGGCTCGACGGGGTGAGCTTGGCCATCGGGATCTGCAGCTTCTGGAAAGCTGCACGGCTGATGAGGTTCAGCCCAGCTCCGCCATCTACCAAAACGTGGTACATCCTCACGTTGGAAATGGTGGGCGCTACCAAGAGCGGTAGTTGACCGGCCCCAGCCATGTTCCTGGGGCAGTCGGTGACATCAAAGCTGATGGGGGTTCCCATCCACTTGAGGTGCGGTGCGGCACCTGGGAGTGGAGCCACCGACGCTACCGCTAGGGGCAGAGTCTTAACCGCGCTTCGGGACAAGGGGTCGGCGGACCCGCCTTATATAACGTAGAGATTCTTTCGACGCTCATCATCGCTGGAGCTGGAGTCCTCATGGTTGCGCACCGCCTTCACGACGCGCTGAGGCTCCTGGAACCCCACTTGGTGGTCGACGCCGTCTGGGACGTTGACCTTCTGCTTGCCCTCCCTTTGGCGGAAGGGTGGGGCATCAGTCCGCTGCTGCTTCCAAGCGCTCCGCAAGCTTCCGAATCTCCCGGCACTCGGCAGTAGTATGGTGACAGCTGCCGAGCACGGGGCATAGCTTGTCTTGGTCACCTTCTAGGGCTGGTGACTGCCGCTGCCTTTTGTCCGGGCGTGGCCCCCAAGCTCCACTGGGTGCCGCTGCTGCGGCAACGGGAGGCGCGGCCGGTGAATTCATCTTGCCACTGCCCCGGTTCTTGGCCTTCTTGCCGTCTCCATAGGAAGCAGCGCCAGATCCGGGCTGTCCTCCCGACTCGGAGGCTGGCAGTGAGTGCCAGTTCCGCCCTTCTGCTGCTCTGGCGCACTTGTCCGCCAGGCTGAAGAGCTCGGAGACATCGCGGACCTCTCTGGTCGCGAGCTTCTCAAACATCTTCTCGTCCCGGACACCCTCCCGGAACGCCACCACCACCGAAGCACTTTGAATGTGCGGGCTGGTGTTGCGCACCTGGGAGAACCGCTGGATGAAAGAGCGCAGCGACTCCCCAGGTTGTTGCTGGATGGCGTGGAGGTCGAGCTCCGTGCCAGGCCGGGTGTAGGAGCTGCCAAAGTTGGCGGTGAACTACCGGCAGAGCTCTCCCCAGGAAGTTATGGAACCCTGGGGGAGGTTCATGAGCCAAGACCGGGCTGGACCGGTCAAGGCGACGGGGGAGTAGTTGGCCATGACGGCCTCATCCCCTCCTGCGGCAAGTACGGCGGTGGAGTAGATCTGGAGGAACTCCGCCGGGTTGACGTTGCCGTCGTACTTCTCGGGCAGGTGCGGCTGAAACTTGCGCGGCCACCTCGCGAAGCGAAGGTGGGGCGCCAGGGCCGCACATCCTGCCCCTGTTGCTGCAGGCGTTGGTGCCGCGAACGCTTGGTTCGCTGCTGGCACGGTGTACCCCGGTATAGGCAAGGCTGCGCCATAGACTGGAGGCGCCGTTTGCAGGGCATATGGCTATGGCATATGCTGCGTGGCGTATGCCTGGGGCAGAGTTCGCGTGGCGAAAGTCTGCGCCTCAGGCAGGGTCGAGGCTGACGTCATGCTGTCGCCGGCCTCTTGGTTGCGACGCCTTTCTCGTCGTCGCTCGAGGAACACTCAGGCATCTTGGCCCAAGTGGCATCGTTCCAGCTCTGTCCTCAGGTCCGTCGATAGGGGTCTGGTGGAGCTGGAGTCCGCCGTCTGTCCGTCAACCGTCGGCGTGCGCGTCAGCGACACAGCCGGTTGGCCGGAGCGTCGTCCCCGCCGAAGTCGAGGGTTTGCGGCGGCGACGACGAGACGGTCTACCTCGCGAATCCACTGTTGGGTCGCTGCCTGAGGCGCGTCCCCAGCAGGCGGATTGCGCAGTAGCGCTCTTGTTGCGGCTAGCGCGCCCCCGTGGGGAACGCTCAGCGCTGCAGAAGATCTCACGCTAGTTGGAGCCTGCATTGCCGGAGTCGGCTGCTGGCTTCCTGCTCGCGCCGATACACTCCGTCCTGAGTGTGTCGACACGTATTCCCCGCTAGTTACGGTCCGCCGTGAACGCAGGGGAGGAGAGCTTGCTGCTGAAGGAAGCTTCATCATCTTCGTCGGCAGAAACTCGTCGCGCGAGGGAAAAGCCCCCTACCTGGCGGCCAAATGTTGAAGTGTGTGGTCGACACTTCCCCCGGACCTGCTGTGGGCAGCCCGCGGAGGTTCTTTTTCGGAGGAGCTAGTCGCTTGCGGAGAGCTTAAGCGTAGGGACGAGTGAGGGAGAAGCTTGACACAGCGAGTTTTACGTGTTTCGGGCCGCCGGAGCGTAAAACCCTACGTCCACGGTGAGCAGAGGTGCTCGCTGTATTGCTTGTTGCTCAGAACCGGAGTCCTGAGCTTGAGGATGAGTTATGCCTAGGGTGTGAGTTGCTGGAGTGCGAACCCTTGCTAACGTTGCCTACCCGAGCCTTTTATAGACCAAGGCTCGTGTGGCTTACAAGGGGGGCCCGGGACCCCACAGGTGGTCCCGGGGAGATTTCCTACCGACTATCGTATCCGCAGTTATGTCGGTAGTCGTCTCTGGCGAAGGCTTCCGAGTCTTCGTTCTGCCGCACTGCCCATGCCGCATGCTAGTCGTAGTGGTTGATGACGACGGGGGCGGCAGGGGATGTCTTGTCGCTATGTTTATTGGCTGGCACGTCTTGACACTGCGCGCCAGTCTGCGATGCGACTGGGCGCAACGGCACCTAACAGAGGCGTGCTCCGCGTCTCCGCATCTTGGGAAGGCGCGAGCCTTGAATACCTTGTACGGGCAAGGTATGGCGCGTCTTTACGCCTGCTGCCTACCGTACGGGGGCAGGCAGCGTTGTCCTGTTGGACACGTGGCGGGTCTGGAGCTCTCCTCTGAGGAGAGAGGGGTCCGGCCCCGCGGGACACGTGGAGCCTTCGGACCTCTCCCCGCGGAGGGGGGAGGTCCGGCTTCTGTCGGCCACGTGGCGGGCCCGGAGCTCTCCTCTGAGGAGGGGGAGGTCCGGCCCCGCGGGACACGTGGCGCCTTCGGAGCTCTCCCCACAGAGGGGGGAGGTCCAGCTGCTGCTGGCCACGTGGCGGGCCCGGAGCTCTCCTCTGAGGAGAGGGAGGCCCAGCCCCGCTGGACACGTGGCGCCTTCGGAGCTCTCCCTGCAAAGAAGGGCGAGATCCTTAGGCATTTTCCCCTGTGCGCGGGGTACCCCATATAGCAGGTACCGACAATGCTCTTTGCCTTCCTCACGAAGTTTAATGATGACGGCAGTGAAAGCGTCACAATAGACGGAGTGCATCTGCAATGACAGAAACGACACAACACACGCCCGCATGACATGTCCAGACCAATCATGCCACATTTGATTGTCTGAGCGTGTTGCCTGGACCGCACACCTACCTCGTAGCTTAATTGTAGCAGCCCAAGCCTAGCTACACAACATCTAAAGGGAGAGAGGGGGGAGGTGGATAAAAAAGCACCCACGCATAAGTCTTGGCTATTGTACTCACAACATAGATCATTCACCAGGTAATCCAAGAACACACCATAAGCAGGGTGTTACACCTCTAGGTGAACGCGCTTCCTATAGTTTGAGGATTTTCTCTAATCGATCAACCTCTGGTTGAATCCTAAAGGATGGTTAGTGCTAAGCCCGGATAACAATTACTTACGAATCGGTAAATAGGAACAGTGATAATTATTTACTAAGTGTTAGATATAATCCCGTTTTTTTAATAATTGGTGTTAGAGATAGAGTCCTAGTCCAATAAGAGTAGGAGTTAGTATTAGATAAGGACTCTGTAATTTGGGGCTATATATACAGCCCCCCCATTGAGAATAGATCAAGAGAACAGTTTAGAGGAAGTTAATACCCGGATTTTCAACAATTGGTATCAGAGCTAGGGTTTAGAATCTAACCTTGTGCTACCCCGGGAGAACACGCTCCCGGGGCGGCCAATCCGGCCAGAGGCTGAAGCAGCCAAGGTCAGCTGCTGCACATCCGGCGCGTGTTTAGGAGGATCCGACGGAATTTGTCAGTGCGACTCGCTAGCTGGCGAGGTGGAGGGGGCGCTCTCGAGGTGAATCCGGCGGCCAGGGAAGCAGCTCGAGAGCAGATCAGGTTGAATCCGACGAAGAACAGGCGTGAATCGGTGGGAATCGTCGGTTCCCGACGGTGAGGCGGCATGCTTGACGGCCCAGCGACGAAAGCGACAAGACTGGAGGCCACAGATTGCCGCTGCGTCGGTGCGCGCGACAGGTGATGCAGTCCGCGGCGAGCAGGGCGAGGGGCCCCAACGGCGGCGTTGGCGGGAGCGCGCAGCAGGTGGTCGGGCGGGCGACCGCAAGCAGGCCAGGCGCGGGCGCAGGCAGGCGGGCGACGAGCCGACGACAGCGGGGCGGCCGCGGCATTGCCCAAGGAGGCGGGACGAGGCGGATCCTAGTAGGTGTGACGCGCTGCGGGTGAAGGCGACGCTCGATCCGGAGGAGGAGGCGGCAGCTCTGCCTTGGAGCACGGCGGCGAGCACAGGGCAGGCGGCTGGCTTGGAGAGAGAGGCTGCTAGGGTTTCTGAAGAGAAGGAGAAGCGCCCTGGGCTAGCTGGGCCTCGTGGGCTTGAGCTGGTTCTTGTGATACAGATCAAGGCTGAGGCCTGTTGGGCCAAGTGTGCTGCTGGTTCTTGTGATACAGATCAAGGCTGAGGCCCGTTGGGCCAAGTGGGTTGCTGGTTCTTGTGATACAGACCAAGGCTGAGGCATGTTGGGCCAAGTGTGCTTAGTTGGGCCGACTGGGCTGAGGTGGTCCAGAGGATGTCAAGAGGATCTGGACTGGGTTGGGCTGACATGGTTCGAAGTTCAGGCCAACGGAGGACGAGCTGATGCTTCACTTTCTCCGACCACAGCTGCGTGGTTTTCCACCGCGTGAGGCGAACATTGTGATAGAAGCAGACTTCTATGATGTGACGCCGTGCGACCTGTTGGCAAACTACAACCTGCGCGGCTTGGGATATTTCTTCACGTTACGCAGGCAGAGCAAGCCTCGAGTACAGCGGTCCGGCGGCGGCGACATCTGGAAGCATAGCGTGACCAAGTGTGCACAGTCAATTTCCAACATGGGAGTTGTGGTGCAATGGCGTATGGTCAAGTTTTGCTTTTACATGCGTGGAGAACTCGGGAAGCGTCGTAGCACGGGATGGATCTTGGAGGAGTACGAGATCACTGACCCAAGGTGCTATCGCCATGACGATGAAGGTGACGAAGAACAATATTGGGTGCTTTGTCGCGTGAGGAAAAGCAGGCCAATGCGAGGTGTGCTCGAGATGAAGATGTGACCATCTCGAGTATGTGGTCGAAATGAAGATGCGTCCATTCCGAGATCATATGCAGAATGAAGATGAGTCCATCCTGAGATTGAAGATGTGACCAACCTGAATGCGTGTGCAGGATGAAGATGAGCCCATCCTGAGGTTGAAGATGTGACCAACCCGAATTTGTGTGCAGGATGAAGATGCGGCCATCCTGGGGATGAAGACGTGCCCATCCCAAAATTGAGTTGTGCAGGGTGTAGATGTGACCATCCTGGGGTGCAGTTGTGTCCATCCCGAAAGTGTGTTTAGAGTGGAAGTGTGTCTCCATCCTAATTAGTGTGAGTGTGATCTAGAAAAACGAGATTAGGGGGTGATTGTTAGATATAATCCTGTTTTTCTAATAATTGGTGTTAGAGATAGAGTCCTAGTCCAATAAGAGTAGGAGTTAGTATTAGATAAGGACTCTATAATTTGGGGCTATATATATAGCCCCCCCCATTGAGAATAGATCAAGAGAACAGTTTAGAGGAAGTTAATCCCTGGATTTCCAACACTAAGAACTTGAATTGGCTTTAAATTGGAAAGAGGAGGCCGGAGCAGCCCCTCAGCTAAAAGTAGGCAGCTGATTCCATATACAGAGTAAAGAGACTTCCCGGACGTACTATATGGCCAGGTGCACAAGTTGAAATCAGCAAGTCATCATACAAAGTTGGAATTGCCAACATACATCCCTCTAAACCCTCCATCTAACAACCACTGTTGGCCATAAGGAAGTGAACAAGGCTCAGACGATCATCTTATGAGTTGTGCTAAATTTTTAGTTCACCTGATATTACTTTGTGCAATAAACATGCAAGTTGCACAGTAGAAGCGGATTGAGATAGTACTATCTACCATCCAGGTTGGTAGTAATTGAAAGACCATTCAGGGAGCAGGTTTTATTAGGCACATCAGTTTCATTTGAAAGCAGCATGGAGAGGAAACCGGGTTGCTTTGGATCTGGTAAGGTGGTATTCTCATTCGTAATCATTGATATGACTTCAGTCATGGAGGGCCGATCTGCTGCATTCTCTTGAACACACAACAAGCTTACATGAATGCATCTTAGTACCATATTCTCAGGATATGCACCATGTAATGATTTATCAATGAGCTCGCAGCATCTGCCTTCTTTCCACAATTCCCATGCCTGCAAAATTTAGTTGCAGCTACCAAGTTAGAAGTGCTCCACTTGCAAGAAATTAATAACGTTTTGCACTTGTTAGTACTTTGTCTTACATAGCCAAGGAGGATAAGAGAGTTGCCACGTCGTTGAGATCCTGAATTTCTTATTCCACTGACGATCTCCAGAAGCAAGACTCCATAGCTAAATACATCGGATTTAACAGAGAAAATGCCAGCCATGGCATATTCAGGAGCCATGTAGCCACTGAAAGAATAGTAGTCTATTCAATTCGATATCTCAAATACTAAAATCCAACTTTCAATCCAGAAAACATAAGCTTCATAAGTCGAAATGCAAATGAAAGGTTAGAAACACAGCAACCAAGTACTTACTATGTTCCGACAACTCTTTTTGTGTTAGCTTGTGTTCCTTGAGGATCAAATATTCTTGCCATCCTAAAGTCTGAGATCTTAGGGTTCATATCAATGTCCAACAAGATGTTACTTGCTTTAAGGTCCCTGTGAATAATCCTCAGCCGAGAATGCTTGTGGAGATAAATAAGACCTTGTGCAACACCTTCAATTATGTTAATCCGCATCGCCCAGTTCAACAGAGCCCTTCTCGATTGTTCTTTAGAAAGAAAAAATATACACTTACATTCATGAAGGCAGCTGAAAAAAAGAAAGGACAGCCTGATGCATGTAGCTCCCACTTGCGCAGGGTCCGAGAAAGGGTCAGACTCATTTGGGTCTTTTGTACGCAGCCTTTCTCCGCATTTTTGCAAGTGGCTATTTACAGGAATTGAACCCATGACCTCATGGTCACAAGACAACAGCTTTATCACTGCGTCAAGGTTTCCCTTAATGAAGGCAGCTGAGAGAAGAAAAAAAAAGAAAAATCAAACATACCAAACAAGAAGAAGTCCAAGCTTTTGTTTGGCAAGTATTCATAAACTAGTAGCATTTCTTCCCCTTGAATGCAGCAACCAAACAGCCCAACTAAATTTCTATGCTGAAGCTTCGCAATCAACACAATTTCGTTCTTAAATTCTGTTAAGCCTTGCCCAGAATTTGCAGCTAGCCTCTTAACAGCTATCTCCTGTCCATCTGGTAAGTTTCCCTATTACATGGTTTCAACATAGTTAGGCATTAGATAATACAGTTATCACATACAAAATATGACTAGTGATCCTAGGTATTACTTTTTCCTTTTAATAAAAAGGAAGGTGTCCCAAGATACTCTAAAACGTATTTTTTTTCAAGAACATGCATTGCACGTTTCACATTAAGAAAGAAGTAGAAAGTACAACACTACCATCAAGATTTCCCGACCAACACCAACTTGGATCGACCCCCAAGTGGTGACACACCGAAACCTAAGGGTACAACTCACGACATCGATGATGATCCACGACCAACCACCCAAACATTGCTAAGCCACCACTTTGTAACAATTGAGACACAACCCATAACCATCAACACAAAGAAACAACATACCAATCACGTGTACACACCACATCCAATCTTAATTAGGTTCTTGGCAACTGGGTCTTCACACAGCAGAAAATCCTCAAATTTTGAATTGGATGGTGGCAATAGCCGTGCTCCAATCCAAGGGGGTGGGGGTAGCCTTTCTGCAGAAAGTAGCTAAAACGACACAGTAGAGTACACGTGCCTCGTAGATTGATTGGTCAAACCAGAGGTAATCGTTGTGAAGGTCAGTGTGGTCAAGGCCATGGCCGGAGCCAACATGAGCGAGATGAGAAAAAGTGTCCGCTACACCACCTTGCGAGCGACCAACTCATGGAGACACCTTGAGACCAACAGTCGGCACTGAAGGCAACTACAAGAGCGACGACAAGCGCATGTGGACATCGAGGAGACCATTGATGGAGGGGAGTGCACAATGACCATGAAGATGGTGCAGACAGTGGAAAGCACGAGGTGACGAGGTTTGGTCCCCGACGAGAACGACATCTATAGCATGAGGCTATGGGGAGAGGCGCTGGAACGGCGACGACTAGAGGTGGCGAGCGACGACATCCAGATCTCGGTTACCAGAACAGCAGGATCTCCATACCATCCGCATGTTGTACCTTTCGATGAAGTAGATCTAGCCATGACCCACTGCACCTCGTTTGTCGTGGTGGTTGATGATGACTGTGAGGGTTCTCTCGTCTGCTAGCCTGCACGAGGATAGGCAAAGGACAGCTGGGGCTTGAAGCCAGCGACAAGGGAGAGACGTGAGGGTGAAAGCTAGAACGGTAGCTCTTGTTGGCGACGACAAGGAATTCTCAAAGCGGATCATCTCTTGCCACCTACAAACCCTGCACGGATCTGCCACAAACATGCCACCTGCAGTCCCCGCAAGGATATGCGGTCATAGGGTTGGGCGCAGTTACCGAAAAAATAAAAATTGAAGCAAACCAACTGAATCGAATGGGTGGTTAACTGAAATATGCGGTTAATTTTTGTTTTAAGTTTTATTACTACAGTTAACTGGATTTTATTTGGCTTTTGTGTGGCATTAACCGAATTACCGATTTAACTAAAATTCTAGGCTACAATACTCCATGACCCATAAAAACAAACCCTAATAGTACTGATCCCCACCTCCATCAAAATTTTCTTGCAATACGATCCGATCTCGACAATCTCCACCTACCACTGCACCCATACATGCCACTTTTTGTGTTTATTCTTATTTTTTCATGTTTATTGCCATTTTTACCCAATAGTTTAGATTATACACTAATATGTGGTTAACCGCATAACCGAAACCGATAACCGAACAATGCGGTTATGATTTCTTTTGTGGTATATTCAGTTGTCGTTCTTCAATAACCAAATTTCATCTTAACCGTATTAACTAAACCGAATTAACCGGTTTTAACCGAATGTCCACCCCTATGTCGTCGAACACGTCGGATCTGAGCGTAGGAAAGTAGGTGAAGGTCTTGAGGGGCTTGGACAACGATGAAAAGAAGAGAAACTCAGTGGGGAAGAACACGACAGAGAAGACAACCTGTAAGAACATGGATGTGATGGGGAAGTGGGAAGGATAGGGAGAGCCAGAGGGAGGAGGTTCATGCGGTGACACCACAGATGAGACTAGCCCTAATGGCGGCGGTGGGGGAACCCTAGCTAGGTCGCCCCTCACATAGGCCCACGGGCTCACCCTATCTCCCTACTCTAATACATCATCAGACTAATCTATATTGGATTCCCTGAACTGTTAATCAAACAACAACTTGCTTTGTAATACAAAAAATAGCGACTGTACGCATGTTATGTATTTCTGAATACTTCGCAACAACCACTAGGTAAAGATACTTGTTTTGGTACCTAATAAGAGAGGGGCATATAAGGAAGGGCTGAGCCCAAAACTCTTTACCCCATCCATCCATCCACCAATCCATCCATCCCACCTATCCACCCACTGACCCACCATGCCCACGCATTCTCATCCAATCCATTCCGACCATCCAACAGGGTCAACCTGGATGTATTTTACTAGATCTTCCATTAAGTCTTTAATCAATATTGAATCTGAGTGTAAAAGACATCACAAGGGGTGCCATCATTGTATAATTCCCCAGCCATTAAACTCCAATAACCCGGTTCAGTAAACACAAACGTGTTGATAAAAAGCCACAAAAAGGTAAAATCTTGAAGTTGCTACAGAATACAATTATATAGACCATTAATCTACAACCAATCAGTTTCTAGAAACAAGAAAACCGAAATATAATTATATTCATTCTCGATTGGTATCCTCAGCTAAGGTGGCTACAATGTTAGATTTCAGAATTTTCCTAAGTCGTTGTTGAATGATAACACAAAATACTCAGACTGAATCACTATTAAATATGTATAGAAAGTACCATAACGGCGCACAGGATCAGTCCAAGTTAGATACTATAACAGACAACAAAATTTTGTACTTTTTTTTGAATCGGCTGTTGGGCAAGGTTCGTGTCCTGACCATACATTCTGGAAGGTTTTGTATTTCGGCAGTATAATGAATACATTTTGGGGAAATACTATAATGACCATAAGGTTAGTCTAGATGCCCTCAAGATAAATAAATTTCCATTGTTCAACATGGGCATATGCGGATTTAAAAAATAAAATGGCGCATCCATCTCCTCGTCAAGTAAAAATCCCTCACGTGTCCAATATACTATCTTCAATATCCCTTTTTCATGTAGATTATTCGAATTAATATCAATCGCAGGATAGGGGCATTCACTAGAATTTATTGTGCAAAACATGCAGCTATGATGTTTGACCATGTGCATCAGAATTAGGAACTCTTCCTTTTTCTTAAAAGAAAAAAAAAAGCTCATCATAAACATGTGACCTGAAGAGATTCAAGAACATATGGTACCTTGTACACAGGGCCAAATCCCCCTTCTCCAAGCTTATTTTCTGTTGCAAAATTGTCAGTGGCATTCTTTATTTGTGAAAAGGCGAACATTGTAAAATGAGATCCTGTCTCTTCACTCTCCCAAAGGTTTATCATATCTGAAGTCACTAAGGAGGGTTGATCATGTTGTTTTCGTTTCCCTGATTCATGGAGGAGAATTATTTTCATGCTTCGACCTACAATTCACATAAGGAAAAATGGCATTTCTTTACCTATATACGACTTCTAGTGTTTACCTTTATTTTTTGATCTCCTTATCAAAAGAAAAAGGATTAGACAAAAGATAAGAAATGCAATTGAAGGAAGTACACCGGCTATCCAAAGTATTTTGTGACCTGAATAAGAAGAAATAGTGTTAGTAATACCTTTTTCTGCGGATCTTTTTGTGGTCATAATCCTTTCAAAACTGGATTGTTACTTTTCTTTCATGTAGCCAATTATCTAGTACTGCCCTAAAAACAACTCGTAACTTATGGTATACATTCATACCTGAAGTACTGGTTGAATCTAACTCTGATGCAGCCATGCGAAGATGCAGAGTTCCTACTTCACTTCCATTATATCCATACTGAATATTTGATAGATTACCATACCATAGGATGCAACTGTCTAATACAGAATATGCAGTGCAGGAGCAATGTCTCATGCATGCCAATTGGCATTCGCTGTATCCCATAACAGGCAGCTTCTTTTTGTTGTCGGGAAGTCGCGTACCAGGCATATCAATAAACTTATCACCATCACATTGCAATGGGATTTGCCTCTTACATCCATTCCTCGTATTTCCTTCGTCTTGCACCACAAAGCCTTTTGGACATTGACAAAGGGATGCCGATATGTCATTGGATGTTGATAATATTGTGTTGTTGCAAATACCAAATATTCCACATAAGTTATACACAGCGCAACTAGTGGGTTGCCTCCATAAAAGAATCCATGATTTAGCTTCAGAATCAAATTGTGATATGCTCAATGAACCATCTGGATCCAATACAATCTTTGTCATTATGTTCATAGGGTTGGAAGTGTATCTGCATGTAAGGTTGTCACATTGGAATAAAACAGGGATAGTACCAATAGATTTTAGCTCTGGGATAAGAGAGTTAGTATCACCGTTCCAGCGTCCACTGGTCCAAAATAGGTGTACATTCCACCAGATAGTTAGTTGTAATGCATTAGTTACACCAGCTCCAAAAGAGTAATCCCCTGTTGATGGGTCATCATAGCTCTTCCATGAAGTCAGCAATTTGTTATTAAAAGTAATATTCATTCCAGGGAGCCATGTATTGGTGGGAAAGTCAAAGCTCTGCCATATGATCTTGCTTTGGTTGGAGGTGCTCCTTAAGACAAAGTTTCCATCATCCTGTATTGCGGCCTCCACGTCTCGCACTCCCGTCCCGTTTGCCACAGTAAATGATTTGCCCCTGCCATCTAAAATTACCAGATTGCTACTGTTGTCAAACCTAAGTATGCCCAAATTATCTTGTAATGGAACGTTCCTATTAGCAACCCATACAACTGTCCTTTCTGGATCACTGGTGTACCATATACCAACATATCGGTAGGTCGAAGCACCAGGGCTAAAGAAACCGAGCACAAAGTTTTTGCTCACGGACATTATGGTCTGTCCATCTGAAATTGATTGGTTCTGAAAGATGATGTCTGTTCTTGCAGTGAGAGCTGATATGCATCTCGCTGCTAATACAGAGAGAATCAGCAGATCAGCAACTGTGCAGATCCTCCAAAAGCTTTTTTCCCCAACATGGTTACTTCCAATCATCAATCTAGGATATCAAAAAATGAAGTAGTCAATTTGAGAGAGAGAGAGAGAGAGAGAGAGAGCATGAGAGAGAGAGAGAGAGCATTTCCATACCTCTGAACTTTTCTGAATAGATAAAATTCTTCGTGCGCTTGCTTTGGGGATGGAGGGTAAACAATTGTCCACGCAGATATCTTCATGTTAAGCATCATGAACAACCAAGGCTGCCAGTTTTGAACTTTCCATGGTGAAACTATGAGGCCAACTTTCCCGTAGCCAGCCTAGTATGGCAGTAGTCAATGCTTGAGAGCGACTAAAACGTCTGTAGTTAGAAGAGACCCGCTGCAATACAGTCAAACACGTATAATTGTCCAAACAGCTATTGTTCCAAATGTGAAGGGGACCTTTCAACTCTCCCAATCATAGGTGGACCTCTCCATTTGTTCGATTTGGACCAAAAATAAGCACACCCTATGACATCCAAGAAACAATCACAAAGGAGATGACAAAACGGAACGGGAAACAGGCAATCCCGAATCAGCTCTGCAAGAAGAGTAGGTTTTGCAGATGAAATACAAGGAGACATCAGCAGTGCAATCAAAAGAGCTACGCTTGTCATTATTTCCTGGTAAGTGTAATGCATCTCATGGCGTCCCTCCAAGCTACCAATGCGTACCGATATATAGGAATTGGGTTTCTTTTTGATTGGATGTATATGAATTGTTGTGACGCTGAAAAATCCAATCGAGAGCCGTAACCGAATGGGATACCGGCTTCCAACATTACGGAACCGAGGGAAGAGGGGCTGGTAAGGTAATAATATGTCGACGGTACCATCCACTTGATCTCGCGTCGCCCTCCCCCACCAACAGATCGCCTCTCAATTGTTGCACGAGCCGACATCTCCCTCCTTCCATCCCTCTCAGCCATTTAAGGCTAGTGACTGCGGGAATGACCTACCATTGAGAAGCCCGGGAAATTTCAGTTGCAGTAGGTAAACACATGGGGAGCGATCGGATGAGCTGGCCCCGACAGCCAGCATCCAAGTAGCGAGCTGCTGCACCCGCAGCCGCAGCGAGCTCCTCCGATCGCCCTCCCGTGGATAAAACACCGTAAACGATTTTAACTGCAGAGATGGCGTACCACGGCTCGAACTGTAAGATCGACCTTTAAAACATTGCAAACGGAAAAGAAGACAAGAATCACAAGACGAGAAGAACCGCCTGCTTTTGCGGTTTCGCTTGCCTTTGGCCGCCGGGCGCCGCCACCCGCAGTGGTCAAGGTGGGTGGGGTCGACGCCTGTACGGCTGCACGAGTGAGGGAGGCGAGGAGGTCCCCGTCAACTCCCCATCACCACGGCCGTGAGTGGGCCGTCCGTCCGCAAGCCACGACACACGAGGACGGTCCCGAGATGGGCCGTGTTCGTGACCAGAGTACAGACATGAGAACCGGGCCTAGCAAAACAAACGAAATATATTGGGCCTTATAACCGGCCGGAAGCAACAAGTTCGCGATAAAATAGGTCAGCTATCACACACAGATCCATCGTCAAACAGAACAAAAACAAAATCAGGGAAACCAGCCGCCGGGCTCCCGGATTAATCTAAGATTCCGTTCTTCCGTTCATACATGAACTTGATCACCACCCTAACCCATTTTCTTATTACTCCATCCCTTCTGAAACAAATGACGTTTAGTACAGTTAATTTAGTTTAAATTAAACTAGATTTCTATTTTAAATGTTATTTATTTTAGGGGTTATGCCGCTGATGCACAAGTGTACTGCGAAAAGAAACATGACCCGTTCAAGCAAACGTTGGTCCATATCCAGCGGAAGCTGAGACTTGGGTGTCATTTCGCAGAAACCGAGCGAAAACCGCCGGGCACAGCAACCGCCTACAGATAGGCAGGCGATATGTAGGATGCTTGCAATTACCTCTACTTTGGCTGGCATGCATGGATAGACTGCTTCCAAGAACCTCAAACTCAATCTCCAGACGCCACCCCCTTATATAAACACCATTCTCATTCTCAATCATCCTGCGTGCCACTCGTAAACTGACCAGGAATTTTTAGTTCTCCAATCGTCATAGAAACACCATATCGCCGACTTATTCCGGTATGGGTGTAGGCACATGCTCCTCCCTGCAGTTTGAGGACTTCCTGCCATCGATGGCGAGGAAGCTCGGGGTGGAAGGTCTGATGCAAGAGCTCTGCAAGGGGTTCCAGCTGCTGATGGACCCAAGGACAGGCAAGATCACCTTTCAGAGCCTGAAGAAGAATGCCGCCAGGCTTGGGCTTGGCGAGCTCCGGGAGGACGAGCTCTCAGAGATGATGAGGGAGGGGGACCTGGACGGAGATGGGGTGATGGATGAGATGGAGTTCTGCATTCTCATGGTCAGGTTGAGCCCTGAGCTTATGGAAGAAGAGTCACATAGAATGTCTGAATATTATTGATGTATATTGTTATCCTTGTTACTTAAATAGAGAAGGATACAGGCTATTCTTGTCAATTTATTGATACATTGATTCTGCATTAGTTTGACACTGCTCAAGTTATCATACTAACAACACAACAACTGACTGCCATGAGTATCCAGTTTAAAGTCACTACATCTTCATATCCCTTCATCTCTGTGTTTTATAGATAAAGAAGACATACCCCTGAGTGTTGATGTCAAAGGGAAGATGTTTATTCGAAAAAGCATGGAAATGCGCAGAAGAACAAAATCTTATGACAAACCGTATTACAAGTGTTAAGTCATTCATACTTCACCTCAACTACCTTAGCTCCATGCAACTTGTACTGTTATGAAAGTTCTACCGGAGTGCCACAGAGCTCACTAATCTCCTGCTCCAGGAGTTGCACGAGCTTCGCTCCAGTCCGCTTGTATATCCAACTGCTTGTTTCTGCATCCCAATCAAATCTTGAAGGCCCACTGCATCCAGATACAGGTCACGTCAATGTATAGGAGTGAACATGGCATATGAATCAAGCAATAAGCTTTCAGGTATGATACCTTGAAATATACCCAGCCAAAAAAATTACAGTGGCATTTTCGGATTGAGAATAAAGTACGAGTAAATGTATAGATTCTGATACATACAGGAAACTTGAAGGGCAATAAAACCTCAAATCTTAGTGACCACACTCTATTTTATTCATTAAAGGACACTACTTATTACTAATACAGATGATTAGGTGAAAAACAAATACAATAACAATACCTCACAGGTGAAGATAACCATATTTGTCTGTTTGGTGTTTGCTTGTTTACAACATATGTCCCCAAATCCCCAAGCCTCAGTGTTAAAACCTGATTCTGAAAAGTTCAGAAAATAGAAGGACGCATGAATAACCAAAGGCCTGAAAAACGCATATTAGCACGAATTTACATGATTCTCCATTGTAAGTTGCAGCTAACCCCATAGTCTATGTCAAAGCCGTCCATCTGAACAGAGTCACCATATTCCTAAACCAGAGACACGAAGGGCGGTATTAGCCATAGAAATGGCAGACTCAATATGCTCTGAGCTAAGCTTTTATGGAGTACAGAAATCAGGAGACGGAGCAGAGATAACCCAGTACCTCAAGTTTTTCAAGCAAATCATGAATGGTTTCATCAGCTAATTTATGGAACTCGCCCTCTGGCGTTATCAACCTGTTCAATACACGCAAGGGACAGCTCATCAACTTTCCAATGGGTCAGCCGAACTTAAACCAGCACATTGCAGTACCAAACTGAAGTATATCTAAACTGCACTCCGAATATTAGTCCTTACTCATAAAAAGCTGCGATCAATATATATCAGGGGCTAGCGCAACTTTCATTGTTCCAGTATTTTCATGAATTTTCTTTTACTTCAGATACCACCTCCTACAACCTCTGCTAAAAACCAATGATCCACTGCGTGCATATGAAGAAATAATGGACAGTGTTTCACGTGCGTACTTCAGGTTAGCTGGACACCGACCACAAAATTCAAAACCAAAAAAAAATCCGTATCTAACAATAATGCATGCGTGCTTTCCATAATTCCTTCATGGCTGGATCTACCCTTACTAAATTTTGCATACTAACTCCAAAACTTTCGGCACTAACGCAGAAAAGAAATAAGGCTGTGAGGTTGAGAGAAAAGCAAACAGACAAACTTGTGTTCCGACGAGGCCGGCCCGGGCGCATGGTCGGAGGGCAGCGCCGTCGTACGCGTCGATGAGACATTCCTCCACGCGAGGAGTAGCGCCGCCGGTGGAGGGTCTCCCGACGGCTTCGCCAGGGCAGCGGCGGCCGCGGGGGAGCGAGAGGCGGTAGCTTCCGGGAGGTTAGGGAACGAGGAGAGTTGTGGCGTGGCGCGAGACCGGAGCCGCGTCCTTCCGGCCGCGAAGCTGAGGAGGAGCTTCCGGGACGCCATGGGCTGCCGCGCCGCCGCCGCCGCCGAAAAAGAAGAGAACGGCGAGGAGGAGGAGGAGCACGGACTGGACGCAGTAATCTCTGCGGCAGCGGCCCCGTCCACGAGGCCCAGTCAATTAGTCAATCGAGTTGGGCCGAGCTATAACAAAAGGTTTGGGAACCTCCGCGCTCTACGATTTTCTGTAAACTGAAGGCTGCTTTCTACCAGAACCAATCCGACGTAATGATGGACTTTTCACTTGGGTTTTGAAGGTACTGGTTTTGAACCAGACTCTTTACAAACCAAGTAAGAGAAAGACTGTTTAAAAATTCTTCTTCTCGAACCTTACTTGTGTGAGGATTTTTAGCATTTAGTGTAACACTTAAAGAAGCGTATATCGTGTACCTGTATGTAAAGGTTTGGATCATTCTGAAAGAAGAAAAAGAAAACGAGGTTGATAAACCCCTGGCTGTTGCAGAAAAGGAAGCAAGGTCATCGTCACCGCGTGGAGCACGAAGATGCGCAGAACGAGCAGTGACCGTGCGAACATCTACTGGAGTATTTCTTTTTCTTTTTTGCTTGTTCTGCGAAGGGAAACGCTAACACGGTCGAACCTTTCTCCGCAGAGGATAGTTGCCATAGACGACGACAGCATATGTCTGCAGACCCCGATCAGATACGGGACTGACCGACAGAATGCAGTTATAGACAGTTACCAGACCTTCTCTAAACAACGTTGGAGGTGCGGCCCCCGGCGGCAGAGCCAGGTTGCGGATGAGCTTGGTGCAGATGTAGATGACGAGGAGCGCGTCAGCGACCGAGGAAGACGCCTTGCACATGGCGTCTCCTGCTGCGATTTGGGGGCAGCTAAGACGTGCAGATCTCGCATGCAGCGACGGGCAGCGCCGACGAGAGCCGCGTCGTATGCGAACTGCCCGAGGGGCAGCAGCCGCAGGGGACATCAAGTGCCACCTCTGCCTCGACCTCGTCCGCCAGGTCCGCGGGCCTCCTGCTTTAAAATCGGCTCCATGACGCACTCGTCGTGAACTTTTGGTTTCACACAGCACGATCTGCAGGTGCCGCTGTGTCCAGAGCGCATGGAAGATCTGGTTCTTGAGAACATACGCGACAGGGTGAAGTCCCTCATATTTCCCAAAGGAGAAGTTGTAAGCACGCGAGCTGTATTCCGTCTGGCTGGCCATGAAAATACGGCATGTCAAGCAGGAGCAGCCGAAAGTGGCCTCTGTTTTTTTTCCTACGTGGATTGTCAGAGAAGGTGACCCGGCCGGTGCAGCGGATGCTCTTCATCGTGCGCGGCGGCCACCCGTAGAGAAGCCAGGTTCTCCCCGTAATGCCGCGGAGAGCTGCTGCATGCTGGGCTCCGGGCAACTGGTGCCTGCGCCGGCAGTTCCGGGAGCGGCTGCCTGCCTCCTCCTCGTCGATGTTGACAACGCTGGAGACCAACAAGGAGGCGTTCGCGCTGGACGCCGCCGACGTCAGGTACGTGACGCGGCACTTCCGCTACGCCTTCACCAACAAGCCGCAGCGCGCGCTACTACTCACCCGGGTGGCGCGCGTGGGCGGCCGTGGCGGTGCAGCTCGCGAAGCGTCGGTACAAGCACCGCAAGAAGCCGGCGTCACTGTCCTTCATCCGCCCGCGCCGGCCGCTGTCGCGGTGCTCGTCGCTCGGCGGCGAGGGGAAGCTCCGCCTCTACACCGCGCTGCTCACCTCGCCCAAGCCCAACCAGGACGACCTGCCGTGAGCCTGAGATTTTACCCGCGTCGACCTACACCATCCTCATTACAGGCTCCCGTATTAAGTTACGCTTACGCCGTGCACTGTGTTACCCAACTTGAAAAGGCACTTGACCTGTAAATTTAGCGCGAGTTCCTACAATCATCTCAATCCTACACTCTCTACTGCGCCTCAACGGAACGACATAAAAAGGGAGCTGACGGTGTGAAAATATTCCTGGTAGCTAAGGCCAACAGAACTACAATCACAAAGAAGTACCGAGTGTAAAAAGCTCCCACATATTATAAGATCTAAAAAGGATTATTTTTATACAACCTTACCTCTAGAGATGCAAAATACAAAGAGAAGCTGAGCACAACAGAACATGAAACAAAATTCTCCCAAATAGCATTACGAACTGAATCATTCGGTGCGTCACATTGTACTTAAAGAATAGGCAAGGTCAAAATTTGGGGATTAAACCCTTGCTAGGCTAAGGAAAGAACTGGGCATCGAAATAGTAGAACAAAAAAAGATGCGTGTAGTAGCATCAGGAGTTTGAATCTATAGGCTGCTGGAGTCCCTTCCAAAGATGAACCGCTTCCCCCAATCCGACACGACTAGCATCCTTGTGCGCCAGCTGAACTGTTTGCTATTTTCAATAAGAGTAAAACGGCCATCAAAACCCGCAGATAATCACGTAAGGCAAGATGAAGTGCGTGTTGCACACGGGAGGCATTAATACCTTGCATAAACAGAATACCACAGCCACTGGGTGCTGTGACCAACATGTACCCAATCACCTGGCAATTGCGCAGCTGTTTGCTCTCCACCCAGTGGAGCGAATTGGCCAAGATGCCTGTACCTGTACATCATATGAATAACATATTTAGATGCAGTTGGATTCTAGACCATTGATTATAATCATGCAAACGGAAGCATTCTTGCATATCATTACTATGCATATTACGCTAACGTAATAGCCAAATTTTTTCCCCTTGAAGACTAGATTACATGAATATGGTGGAACAGGTGAAAACGTACCTGAAAGGTTTGAACCTATGGCGCCCTTCACCTCTGATCCGTATAGGACCTTCAGGGTTTTTCTCACAAGTCTGCATTCTGTTGAAGCAGCGTGCTAGGTAATCTCCCTGCTGTGAAGCAACCTGAATCACAACAATCATTCATATAAGAAATGTGTAATATGCACACATAACACAGCAAGGATTATTTCGCAACTTTCTGGATATTAAGTCGCTCAGCTACTACACATGAATTACCTGAGCTGTTGCTGGTAGCATCTTGACTTGTGAGTCCACTTGAGCAAGGGCCTTTTTAAATTCCTCTATGTCCAGTTCTTTTGACTCCTTCCCTTCTGAATCTTTGAGTAGATCATGGAAGCCCTTCATCTGGTTGGATTTAAGATATAGCTTCACCTGAGGATATCTTTCATAGATGTCGCTAAGAACATGCTTGATTTTCTCCACAGTCAAAGTGCCGGAGTTATCCTTGTCTGCTACCCGAAATATTGCTGCAACATCTTCCTAAAAAAATATTTTAAGAGATCACTAACCATGTAAGAGCATTTTAGCGCTGGCTGGCAAGACAACAAATGTATTCACAATTGCCACATTTTATTTTTGCTAAAAAGAACCTTGTTGATTCAAGTATCTAACAAATAACTCATTGATTCAAGCATCTAACTATTTATCATTGTCTGCTAGTTAGAGAGAGTCAGTGTATACTAATTGTTCTTTTTTGGTGTCCTTTAATCTGCTTTTGACACAGTCATTATGAGTTCTTCTGAAAATCCAGATTATTACTGAAAAAATAAAATGTGCAAATCTGGCAGTAAAGAATTACAAGTTAAAAATAAAATAGGGAAAAGTGTAATGCTTGAATGAAGGAAGCACATATTTCTAAACACGTCACATACTGTCTCTGTTTTTTTCCAAAACAAGCTATATGCAGGGGAAATCATCCAGAAAGTGTTCATTAACCACAGTCCCATTATATGATTGTTAATGAGGTAACATTGTTTAAAAGTTGAGCAGCATGAACATACCATAACTTTTCTTTGAGCTATCGTTGCACAATCACCAAGAGCATATACATCCTCACAACCTTGCACCCTTAGCCACTCATCAGTCGCAAGCACGCGTCGATTCCCCTACAGAAAAGCAATTATTCAACATATTAAAGGTGCATACCTAAATATGGTTTTATCTTCTATAGTCTAGATGGATAGTGTGATATACTTGACCAACTTCCTTCATGAAATCCATGATGATTGGACGGGTTCCAATTCCAGTGGACCAAACAGCCATACCATAAGGAACAGAGATCTCTCCAGTTGAGGAATTAGTCATGGTAATCTCCTTATCGGACACCTTTACCACCTTAAAATTTGTCTTCAAATCTATACCTTCTCTCTTGAACTTCTCTTCTGCAAATTGGGTGATTCTTTTGTCGAACCTGTATGAACCACGAAATATTATTGTAAAAGATCGTAATAGATGAATGAGACGGGAGGCAAAGGATGTTATGACTGTGCATTTATATTAGTTTAAAATTAAAGTACAAGTGAAGCTTCCTTGATATAAATTTTAATTGAAATGAGAATCGATATTATCGTAAATCTAGTCGTTTCTGTTCTGCATGAAGATCTAGTTATATAAGAGACTTCTTCCAATCAGTTTAGAGGCAACATAGAAAGCATCAAAGACTTACATTGTAAGGATATGCCCTCCAGCTTCAATTACTGAAATGTTAACATACTTTCTAACATCAGGATACAACTTTGACAAGTCCCCATTAACAAAGTCATGCAATTCTGCGGCAAATTCCACCCCTGTTGGGCCACCGCCAATAACAATGAAATGAAGATTCTTCTTCCGCTCTTCCTCAGAAAGGTTTGGAAGAGAGGCCCTCTCAAAACATTTCAGGACACTCTTCCTGATTTTTTGGGCATCTTCTACTTCCTACAATAGTAACAGCTCTGTTAAACATTTCATTATACAAAATATAGAGAGAACATTCGCATCATCAGATTAAGATGGTTATAATTAAGACTAATATAAAAAAATTCATAGGAACAGACTACATTGAATTATGACAAAAAAATGAAAAAAAAACTAAATCTATATCCTACAGCATGATTACACCACAAATTTCTTTACTTATCCAAAGAGGCCTGATTATACCATGTTTGGTACGACATGGTGTGCAACAACAAATACAAAAAGAAGCAGGCAGTCGGGCACCAAGAAAATTAATACTAAAGAAATGTTGGCAATGATCAATACTAGATTATTACGATAGACCAGTTTTGAGCTGTACAACTTTGTTTGTATCGATAAGAAGTGTTCATCAATCAAATGTAGGTGCAATTCATCACTGCAAAGGCCTTACGTTGTGTTGTACTTACCTTTAGGAAATGACAATTTTCAGTAACACCAGGGGTATTGAAAGTATTAGGTTTAGCTCCAACACTGACAATCAGATAATCATAATCCACAACAAATTCACCATTTCCATCAATGTTCGTCCCAATATCCGATCTGCAGTGGATCTTTTTGTTTGTGGGATCAATTTTGAAACACTCAGCTTCCCAAAACCGGAATGCACCATTTCTCTGGAGAAAGATATGGACACATTAGTAATCGAACTTCTTGCATAACTAACACAGAGGAAAGAAAAGCTAGAAAGGTCTGATATGGTGCATATTGAACTATAACAAAAAAGTATTTGAAATCTATAGCATAATTTCTATTTACAAGGGCATACCTTTCTGACGATATTGCGAACTGGCTCCACAATACTACGTGCCTCAACTGTGCCACATGTCACGCTTGGCAACAGAGGTGTAAAGGTAAAGTAGTTGCGAGGAGATACCACATGAACATCATACAAAGAGGTGTCAATATTCCTTAAGAAGCTCGCGCCTGCCCAACCGGTTCCAAGAATAACCACCTTCTTCTTGTTTCCAGTCCCATCACAGACTCGAAGAACCCGATTATCCTGACAAGCATAAGTCAAAGTGCCAAATCTACAAAAGGTGTAATAGAAGCATGTCAGAGCCCTGAATTATATGTTATTTATAAAAAAGCATGTGAGAATCCGAGTGAAGAATTATTATGGCAGTATTACATTCATATTGTTCCAGTATTTGCTGATGTAATGGATACCAACTTCTGAGGTTCATAAGAAAAGAACTTTAGAACATTCGCGAAGTACTATTTTTCTAAGTACAGAACTCGAAAGGTCTATTTCGTCCAAACAGCGCAATGAACAGTTGTATTGTAGTAATGCGTTATTGAAATCACATCTTTGATGAGGAAGAAAAAATGAATAATTCATCTTCATCCATCTCATTCAACCTAGATGACCAAATATAAGCACAACCATATAGCAACAGGAAATAGATAATGCAGTAAGCTCATAAGCCAAAGATAGATATTACAATCTATTTAAATACGCAGACGCCCTAATTATTAACGCTAAATATTTGTGTGTCAGACATAATAAAAAAAGTAAGCGCAGCACTGCATAATGCAAGCTCTTTAAAATCGAGAAATGCACAAATTACCTAGCTATGTGATCCACCACAACAAGTTTATACTCACATAAACAGGGACAACCAGAATTGCATTAGGCGTACTGAGCAAATGACTTGCAGCAATATTAATGTACCTCGCTAGCAAGGACCTTGAAAATTTTGCCCGTTAACCAATAACCACTCATGGATACAACACGCAGCAGAATCCTTAGATCCCGTTTACTACTATCAGGCAGTTCAGTACGTTTCTTTTTTTGAAAAGGCATTTTTGGCATCTAATTATAAGCAGAAAAGAACATGTATACAAGCACTACATTAGCCATGAGGGTTCCATATTCGTCGCGAATGTACGTTTCTCAACAGGAAAATCATTCTGACTTCATCAGTCAGCGCCGTGTGGTCCAAACCAACTTCGCCGGAGAGAAGATCTACGGTGCCGTAACAGAGTTTCAGAGTCACAGGTCATCACAAATCGATGCATAATGAAACCTTCTCAGCAGCATGTCTACTAAAATAACATCTTGCTCCTCCGAGCCGTCTCAAAACTGAACTACGCAGAAGAAGAAAAAAATCTCACGAAAAGCTAACCAAACCATAGGAAGCAAGCATTACATTACAAGTTGGCTAGTTCAGCAAAGTGGACCGCCGCACAGAGCAACGAATCACCACGACGGCTGGACGGCGCGGCACGATCGATCAACGCGCTTACGCCCAGACATCAACAACAACAAAAAAAAACAGAGGAATGCATCATAGATGGAGGTGTAGGTGGGGCCGGAACACGCACCCGACGGTGAGGACGACGAGCCGCTTCTTCCAGCGCGGCGTGCGCCGCACCTCCTCGGCGGCGCGACGAACCAGCGACATGCCGCTGCTCGCCATCTGTCTCTCGGTTCCCCGATCGCGTCGACGGGTGATGGGCAATGCCGGGCGAGTGGTATACCACTATACCAGGGGATGGGAGGAGCGGCTTGCTCGCACCCAAACACGCGGCGGCGGACGAGGAGCCTCCTCGCCTTCAGGCCGGGGAGCCTAATATAGGTACAGCAGAGGCCTCTCCTGCGTGGCTATTTTTCGCTTTACCCCTCTCCATAGAGCCAAATCATATACCCGAGCTCCTCAGGGGGCAGGGGCGGAGACACAGGCGAACAGAGGGCCTCTCTGAAGATGCATTTACGAATACAACGTTTCACAGGGGCGATCAGGAAAAATGGTAATGACAGCTCGCGCCGCGGTTGCTCTCCTTTTTGTTCGGAGGCCGCGTACATGGACGGCTGGATGGTCACCTGGGGTAGGCGAGGCCGAGGCGTGCGTCGGCCGTCGGGCGCCGGTCTTGGCTTGTGCGACACGAAAGAAACGAGTAAAAGAGGGTTCACATTGCGGCGGCCTGACTGCTGTGCGGCGGCTAGGGTTTTATTTTATTCACCCTGTTGTCTTGGAAAAGTGGCTGTACCGTATCTTTTTCTATAAGGAAAAAAAGTTTAATTGGAGATATGGAGCACACATATTTGGTTTAAATATAGTTAACTGGAATTACTCTAAAATTGAATGGAATATTACTTTGCTTTTTAAATTATCTCGTATATGTACTGTACAAATAATTAGCAGGTTGTTTAAATAGATTTATGTAAAGTGCTACAGATACTATGTGACTTTCGAGCGGAATCAATTACTTTTGAAGAAAATTCCCCTCTTTTGAGTAGCCGTCAAATGTCCAACCACAGCAATGAGAAGTTCCTTCAGATCTCTTAAAAGTCCATTACATCTTCTCTAGGTTCTAGCATCGCATTTCAAATTTGGTCAAATATGTCTACACCATTACTGAAATAACTATAAATTAAAGTCGTTTAGTTTCACGTGCAGATCTGTATTGCTAAATGGTCGTTGAATGCTGACATTTTGTCCTAGTTTTTGTTTTCTTAAATTCCGCAAGAAAAAAATCACACGCTGCCAAAAGAGCGTAGTTTGTTTCCCTAAAAATGAAAATAGGATGGTAAGTGGTGACCAACAAAGCTTGAATCAAGTGCATTATGTGGACTAAAATGATGACATTGGTAATGTTAGAAAAAGGCCATATTTTTATCAGGTGCAAAATTTCAATTGTTTTCTTAAACTACATTATGATGAAATAGTATAGCACAAACAAGGATTCAGAAGTAACATTTCAACATTGCATATATTACGTGACGATTGATTGCAATAATAACATAGTTTTTTCCCCTAAAAGCCGAGGGCATATTGGTTTTGTGGTTCACACATGAAAATATCTATTTTTAAACATAACCTATTGAATCTACAGTAGTCCCTATTTTCTTAACTAGCATATAGCTTTAAAAAAAACTAATGATTTACTTTAAAGAGAAATCTACTCAAATGCTGACTAGAACCATCATAGGTCCTTGCAAACAAGGACCTTGACACCCCAAAAGGAATAAGTCCAATTTACATTCCTCGACTATTCATATTAGTCTAGTTTTTGTTCTCCAATTACAAAATACATATCCTAACTTTATGTCAATTAGGTTTGTTTTTTCTTATCGCACGATTTGCTATATAGTTCTATCCTATGTGGCATAGTGGGAATGCTCAATCCACTAGGAACAAGAAGGATAGGTGGTCTAGGAGCCTCTATGGAGTGTGAAAACTTATTAGACATGTACCGATCCCAAACAACAAAAGGCATGGAAGAGAGTAGTCACGAGGTAGGAAAGATGCATTACATTGCGGGAGGGGAGGTGGCGACATACGGTCATATGAGAAGAGAGATAATTAATTGCGAGAGGTTTGGCGTGCGTCCCACCTCGATTGCTGGCTTATTTTCATGGGATGAGTGCTACGTTGTAAGCCGATGCTTCGTAGGTGCCTTCCGTTGAAAATCCATAAAAAACCAATGAAGTTTTGCCTATCTTCGGTGTCACACACCATCGATGTGATCATTGGATGGTGGATGCCTCCGTTTTGCTCCTCTTCTTTTTATTTGCGAGCTGACTCAGTAAACTTTGTTTTTTATTTGCAAGCTAACGTGTCACTTCAGGATGGCACGCTAGCCAAGACCAATGGTAAAATCAACTATGGAGGAAAAACAAATGAGATCGAGAGTTTAGAGAGCTTTTCTATCTGATTGTGTAATCAGAGCACAGAAACCGGACTAATGTGATAGTTGAGGCAGACTCCTTCCCACTTCGCCGTACCCCGTTCCTGCAACGTTTTTGGGTCAAACTGCAAGCCCGTTGGGTTTCGTGGGTCATATTCCTCTGCGTACGAGATATGCTACTGTGCTGGGCCAAGCACAACTGAAACAATCTATCGCGCTGGCCCCTTGCGAACAAACGAACAGAAATTTAGTACCCACAAATAGGTCCTGACTCCTGAGCGAACAGCGTGGCCAGCCCCGCGCGGAAGGTTCCGCCCCCCAACTCCGACAGCGCCGTGGCAACCGAAGAAAATCTAGGCAGGCTTGACCACCACCACCGGGCGCGGGCGCGGGCGCGGGCGCGGGCGGACCACGACGACACGGACGCCTACAGTCCACACGCCCCGATCCCCTGCCAGCGCCCGAGCAGCAGCAGCAGCAGCCTGGGCTGATGACGATTGAGCAGCACCGCGTGCGCCGTGTGCGCGGTATAAAGCTCTCGAGCTCTCCGCGTCGCCTTGGGCGCGGCCTAGTTTCCCATCGCGTGGTGCGACCCGGGATTCCCTCGTGCTCCTCCCCGGTCCCACACTCCTCCTGCTCCACGAGGAGAGAGAGAGACAGACAGGACCGAGGACCCCGCAGATCCCATCGAAATTCCCGACCGCGTCCAGGCCCCGCCGCCGGCGACGACCGGTCTCCTCCTCGGTATGGCGTCCCTGCAACCCGTCGCTATTTCGTTCCTTCTTTCGAGCATACCCCGCGCGGGGCTCGGTGGCCTCGTGTCGTGTCGCTTGAGGTTCGAGGGCGCCGCCTTGGTGGGCATTCGCCCGCGCTGGTGGGATCCGGGTCGAGTTCGTGTCGCTAGGATCATCGGTTAGTAACTTCGTGCTAGGTGTTTGCTTGGTTAGGCGATTGTCTCCCCTCCGTGAGCTAACTAAGTCTGGTGAAATTGCTTGGTGTTTCGCCTTGAGTTGCTTGATCACTCTCACTCACTACTGTGAATCGAACATGGAGGGGCAACTACTCTTGGGTCTTTCCGTGATGGCCACATGATGGAGCATCCTGAGCATTGCAAAGACAGAATTGTTGTTGTTGGTTGAACGTAGGAATGGAATCGTTCTCGTTGGGGGGGGGGGGGGGGGCTTAAACATGAAACTGTGACCATTCTTTTCTTGGTTATGTATAAAGAAAGATTGCGAAGATGCCTTTTGTGCAGTCTATGTTGGCGTGGGGCAAAATCGCGATAAGAACACTTTTTTTCTTCTTCTTCTTTTTGAATAGATTGTTGGTAAGAACACTATGCTTCAGTTCAATGGGGTTCTTTATTTCTTGGCACATGTAGAACAACCGATCAGGCAACAGTGGCTCTTCTTATATGTTTGAATTAGGGAGGGTGATTATGTTATCATGTAAAAGCACGAAACTTTTACGCTTCATGGTACTTCGCAGAAGTGGATTGGTTTTCTGGTGCTACTTTATGGTTCATAGCTAAGTGGAGTCATAGAAAACCACATATTGTTTTTTAATACATTGCATAGAGCCACTCTACATTAATGCATCTATTCCTTGTTGGACAAAAACAGGAAATCTTTTATTTATCCTTGTATGTGCCGATAGTTAGATGCTTGCGCAATACACAGCATAAAGGGTAGTGTGGCATTTTTGGGATATCTTGGTCTAGTTAGTAGAAGTAAATTGGCTTCAAGGCTACTTGTGCCATAATGCTGCATCTGTCCTTCAAAATAAATTGCATTCTGATGGAGTGTCGTGGTCCATATGGATGCCCTAAAGTACTGATTAGTAATTGTGTTTGCAGAGTGGGTGGTTGTTGCTTGATGAGCATGAATTGGAATATTCTTATTAGCTGCGAGGAGCTGCACCTGTGCAATAATGGTTATGTCTGATTCAGTGTTGCAACTTGCATGGGTGTCCTACCAATCATTTTGAGAATTGAGAGTTTGGTGGTCTGGTGAACTTTTGTCACTGTTTCATAGATACCCATCCCATAAATTCATATGTGTGTGACTCTGCATAGCAAACATTTGTAACAATTCACAGCATAGCAAAAGTTTGTCAGCATTTGATATATAATTTTTCCCGTTCATCTAGGTATGTACTTAGAAGGGGAGCCCTGGCGCAGCGGTAAAGCTGTTGCCTTGTGACCATGAGGTCATGGGTTCAAGTTCTGGAAACAGTCTCTTCAGAAATGCAGGGAAAGGCTGCGTACAAAAGACCCAAGTGGGTCGGACCCTTCCCCAGGCCTTGCGCAAGCGGGAGCTATATGCACCGGCCTGTCCTTTGTTTCTTTTTTTTATCTAGGTATGTACTTAGTGGGAACAGCGTAACAATCGATGACTCTGCATGCTCGCATAGAGGCCCACAGAAGGTGGATAGTGGCAAAATCTGTTTTTTCTCGTCTGAATACATATGTTGCCCAGCTTTTATTGAGTTGTGGGATTAGTTATCACCTTCCAATATTGTCCGTCGTCTGATGGAGCAAAATCAAAGTCGTAGCATTTCTTTCAAGTATGCTAACTCTCAAGTCTTATATATAAGCAGTATCCTTGCATCTGATCCATAATGTTTATTATTTTTGCAGTTCTCATTTCTCTTTCCCCACATGATGCTTAGATAACCTGAGAAGTTTTGGGTTTTATCCCTGATTTGAACTTTCAAATTGCCTAAGATTCAGTTCTAGTTATTGAAGATGAATGGTTCAAGTGATTCCCATGGACTCCATGTCAGCGGAGAGAAGGAAGTGTGTCATGTTAGCCGTCCCATTCTGAACAATGGGCCAAAGCACCGTCCATTGACCCCCATGAGACGCTGCCGTGGTGTAGCATGTGTAGCGATAATACTGTCAACAGCATTCCTATTGATAGTTTACATAGCCCCTATAACTACTTTCGGCATACGGCTTTTCAGCATGCATTGTAGTCGAAAGACAACTTCCTTTCTGTTTGGAATGTGGTTATCTTTATGGCCATTCTTGTTTGAGAAGATCAACAAAACGAAGGTGGTTTTCTCTGGTGACAATTTGCCTCCAAAAAGGCGTGTCTTGTTATTTGCCAACCACAGGACCGAGGTTGACTGGATGTACTTGTGGGATCTTGCATTGAGGAAAGGACATTTAGGATATATCAAGTACATCCTTAAGAGCAGCTTGATGAAACTGCCTATTTTTAGCTGGGCATTTCACATTTTTGAGTTTATCCCAGTAGAACGGAACTGGGAGATTGATGAAGCAATTATTCAGAACAAACTATCAAAATTTAAGAATCCTAGGGATCCTATCTGGTTGGCGGTTTTTCCTGAAGGAACAGATTATACGTAAGGCATATTTACCTTTAAATCCATTATTATGTATTCCATAAAATCACCATGCATGAATGAAATATATAGTAGTAATACAATTTTCAGTCTTATGTACTTCCAGTAATGATTAGCAAACAAAATTTTATTATTGCACGACCGTGTTGACATTGCTTTTATGTATTGCTTCAGCAATTGTGTCATCCCATGTGCATGACTTTCCTATTTTTTTTTTCTTTTTGATTTTTATTGGTGATTTTATCTTAGGGAGAAAAAATGCATCAAGAGTCAAGAGTATGCTTCAGAGCATGGTTTGCCTAAGCTAGAAAATGTCCTCCTTCCAAAGACAAAGGGGTTCATTTGTTGTTTGCAAGAGTTGAGAGGTTCCTTAGATGCAGGTGAATGCCCCATCTCCCTTCTTATATTTGCATGCTAAATGTGTTGCCATGACTTCATGTTTTACTGTTGGTGTAGAATTTTTCCTTTTCTTTTGACAGCAGCATCTTTATGAACAAATAACTGTTAACGTATTATAGGTATAACCAATCCTTGAGTTATAGGACTTCTGTTCATCACACATAATGTTAATTTAAGAGATCGGTTGTTACCTTGTGAAAATAACAATTGTTATCCATTTGTCTTTATTAGGTTAGAAAATCAGAACAATAGTTCTTAGGACATATGGTTTTAAAAATTGATGGTATTGAGCAAGGCCATGAGTTATCCATTGGTTGCATAGAATAAACAATATATCTTCATGTTTTATCATCAAGTTTAAATGAGTTACCGAAATGGGGACATACTTTGCATTCAGAGTGAACCAAACAAAACAGCAATTGATGTTGTGCAGTGTGCACTCCGTATGACTCAGTTTTGGTAGGAGCTGAACATGCATGTACTAGCATCCCCGAAATATCTTTTTTCACAGTTACTGACCAGAAACAACTAGTGCATGAATCTTGGTGGTTAGTACCACATATGCTGGAATTGATGAATTCCCTGAAACCATGGAACATTTGGACTGCTGAACTGCTTTGCACTTGTTGAATCTTATTTTCCGTTGCCCAGGTGCTGACAGCGCGTTTTGGTTTCTAATCTTCAATCTTTTTGAAATTTGAGCTCCTAACTTGATCTGATTCATGCAGTTTATGATGTCACAATCGCATACAAGCATCGACTTCCAGATTTTCTGGACAATGTATATGGTGTAGATCCTTCTGAAGTCCATGTCCACATCAGAACTGTTGAGCTCAATGAAATCCCGGTATCAGAAGACGAAGTAACCGAATGGATGATAGAGAGGTTCAGGCAGAAGGACCAACTCCTGTCCGATTTCTTTGCGAAGGGCCACTTTCCTGACGAAGGAACTGAAGGGGATTTATCCACACCAAAGTGTCTGGCCAACTTTTTCTTGATAGTCGGCTTGACAGGCATCTGCTTGTACCTAACTCTTTTTTCGTCCGTGTGGTTCAAGGTCTATGTTGTAGCAAGCTGCGCTTACCTCTCATTTGTTACCTATTTCTCCATACAACCACCGCAGCTGATAGGTTCACCGGAGAGTGATGATGTCCATGCCAAAAAGGCTTTGTAGCAGATGTTGTAACTTGCGGCTGGAAACCTTATACCTGAAAAAGATGCTTACTGCTGGAGTTTTGGCGTGTGCCAGTTTAATGTTGCCTGTTCCTGTCATGTGAGCTATGTTACGCCGAATGGACAGGCAGGCTTGTGGTTTGTCCAGTGGAGGAGAGTTCCTATCTAAGCCACGGCGGTAAACTGTACTACGAGCTAGAGAGAAAACATTGACATGTTACAAGTTTTGCTTCATCTGCAGTCGTAATGCAACGACATATTGCAGTGGAATTTCAATAAGAAATTATTATGTTCAGTGTCTAAGAAAGCAGTGTACTTCCTTATGGGACTGTTGCGGGGTCAGAGATTTGAACATTACTTAAATAAATATATATTTTTAATAAATCTTTGCTTAGCGACAACCAAGTCGTTGTAGTATAGTGGTGAGTATTCCCGCCTGTCACGCGGGTGACCCGGGTTCGATCCCCGGCAACGGCGTTGCTTTTTTTAAAGCTTAGCTTTTGTGGAACCTCTCCTCTGTTTAAAGGACGCTGTCAAGTAGGCGTAATACGCTTCTGTTTTTCCACTCGCGCATAGACACTTCCGGAGGCAGAAAGATGTCCCCATCTTGATTCAAATCACGGAATCAACTATGAATGCTACATGCCAGGCACATTTTCCCCTTTTTGAAAACTGCTTGTGAGGCGCACGAAATGTGACGAGAACGATTCCAATGAAAGGGACGCACGTTTCTTCGAGAAAAGAAAATCCTTGCGATACCGAGTTCCCCAGACCTTCCCGGCCGGTAATCGTAACGAAACGAATCACACTAGGCAAGTCGTTCGTCTTTAGGCGTAAAACATCTGTGTAACCAGTGGCAGGGTTCCCGATCTCGAAGACGACTGAGAACACTGAGCAATCCCCCGCACGCTTCGACCCGCGATTAAACCAAGTCGCCGTGGACGGCACGCGAGCTGCGGTTTGAACCGCTTACGGATGGCATGGAAGGACGGGGTTGAAGCCTGAGCACACGTCGCATCTAAATCTGTGATGTAATAACAACCATAGCAGTAAGTCGTGCACAGCCGAAGCCGTCGCATCCGTCCGTCACTCTCGCTCCACGAAATCCGACACGTCAAGACACAAGCCGCCGCCAGCGTATCCAAGACTACGGAGCCCTCCACTAATTCCTTACAGGGCAAGCATGTGCGCTATAGTAAAGAACATTTCAAGATGTCACTTGCATGGCAAGTTGAAGGCAAACATACATGCTTTACAGGCATATGTTGTCTAATATTTTCATAAGATTTTATTCTATTTGAGTCAAAAGAAGAAATAAATAAAACCAATTGTGCCTGTCTATAATTTCGACCAGATCTATACAACAACAACAAAGCCTTTGTCCCATGCACCTTGGGGTCGGCTTTCGACCAGATCTATCATGAACTGAAATATCAGGCGACAGGCATATGTTACTAAGAGATAACAGCATAATTTCAATTCATTGCTTCATACAAACCACTGAATAGGGTTACACACTTACACCCAAATGGAGAGACCATTTGTGCTTTCTACTGTCAATAGGTATCATGAACAAATCCTAAATGATAATGCATATGGCGGATGAGTATACAGCAGGACTCACTGATAAGAGGCCCATTCATAACAAAATTAACAACTGAAGTTTTGGCAAGCAACATAGCACAATAAAAGAATATGGACATATCCACAGCCTTACAGTAATGATCAGGAGTCCAAACTCAACAGGGAAATAAAAGCAGAAAGAAAAACCAATAGAAACCAAGATGATCTTTATGGGGAGATCAAGTAACCACTCTATCCATGTGGACAAGATATTGATTTTTCTGTTATGCAGCAGGAATTAAAATGATGTTTCAGTTTAAACCAAATGTTCAAACTAGACACCACAACAGCAAGGTAGGTATGTCTTAACTCTTACAATTATTTTGTTCAAAGCCCAACTGGCACCTACCACAAGAGATGTTCATCAGCAGAAATGATTGCAACAAACCATAGTGGTGACATCTGAACATAAGTATTACACAAATGAACCTAGCTGCTTTGATAAGCACGGTGCCTACTTCATGAGAACAGTATCACAAATCCCGAATTTAGCAATGAACTATTTTAAGTAGCTCCGTTGCACGCTGCCTTACAACAAGATTATTTGTCAAGGTGGTATGGTTCGGAACAAGTATACTACATTTGCAAATATACAAATCCATATTGCAACAAATAAAAACTTGAGTGTAGATGTTGAAAAAACTTGTGTGCAATATTTATGAACAATTAATTCCTGAAACAAACATGCTACTAATATATGATCAACAAATTCCTAACCACGACGTTCTAATGAACTACTTACCTAACATCTCAAGTTGCCATCCAGTGTCAATACTAGAAAAAGTTAGATCATTGCAACCATATGCCCTCTCTTCCTCTCTGTTTTTCTTCATTCAGAATTTCAGCTTATTTGGAACCCAAGGAAGAATCCAACACAACAAATAGCACATGTACACAATTTCAAATGGAAAGTTCATGGCTGTGAGAGCGACAGAAGCTAAAGAAAAGATATGATATCAATTAGGATATAACAATATCATTTCCAGTTATAGTTTCATAGAATCCACAGGGAACAGATATCCAATGAACACATCATATGCAAGCATTCTACTAATTCATGTGGATGGGCATAGTGCAGGGAACATATATGCTGTACAACAAAACCGGTGCAACAGAATCCAGTGACAAGAGGTCAATTCGTCACAACTGACGATTTTCTTATTGATAACCAATGTAGCACGAATAAGTTACAGATATCTATAGCACACTAGCACTACGGTTGAGATGCACAGTCAAAAGCATAATAACAAAATATAGTGAACAAACCGACTAGGAAGCAAACAAACCCTTGCTCACAGGCCGGCAGAGGGCAGGGCGGCCATGAATGCAGCGTAAGCCGAGTCCAGATCGAAATTAAGCTGCCTGGCCTGTTGCTCGGTGAGCTCATCCGCCGCCCCCATCTTATGCAGCTTGGCGAGCCACTCGTTCACCTTGACCTTGCCCTCAAAGTCTGGCGGCAGCATGGGCCCGAGCCTAGCCATGGAGGTGGAGAGTTCCTGCAGCAGCGGGCGGACCTGGTCGTTGGCGAGCATGTTGAGCTTGACGGCGTCCATGGCGGTGATGAAGCTCTGGACGCACTGGGCGATGGCGGTGGCGGAGGCCGCGGTGGAGGGTGGACCGGACGAGGACGCGGCCGATGCGGCGGCGCGGAGCTCGACGGTGGCCGGGACGCCCGACTGGAGGAGGCGGTTGAGCGCGGCGGGGCAGTCGAGGCGGTAGGCCTGGGCGAAGCGCGGGACGGTGACGACGCCGGCGAGCGAGGAGGAGAGGGAGTTGAACTGGGATATGAGCTTGAGGCACTCGGCCTCGTAGTCGGCGGCGGAGACGAGGTCGCGGACGTAGGCGCGCTCCAGCTTCTCCGTGGCCCTGATGATGGCGTACAGGTCCGCGTAGCTCTCCAGGAGCTCCCGCTCCCGTTTGTCGTTCCACAGCTTGACCTCCATCGGCGCCGGCGAGCCCTACCTCGCTCTCTCCCCTCTCTCTCCGGCGGGCGGGTCGCGGGGGCTAGGGTTCCGTGGCGCGCGAGGTTGGGGGTGGGGGATCGGAGTAAGAGGGGCTTGGAAGGATTAGGCTATTCGCACTCGTGCAACTCTATATCGGACCTCTAAAGTAATATTTTTAGCTTTTTACAGTTGACTCTAAAAGATTCCTACCTTTACAGTTTATTTCTCCGCACTCGTTCACCTCTAAATCAGACCTCTATATCAACTATCATCTATTTTTTTATTATATAATATAAATAACTTATATTTTATATTATTACATATAACTACTTTTTATGTTAATAATATTATATTTAGAACTTACAAAAATTACAAATTTTTTTCTTTCCTTTTCTCTCCTTTCCTCTTTTTTCCCTTTTTTCTATCTTTTCTCCTATTTTCCTCCCTTCTTTTCTTTTTTTCCTTTCTTTTTTTTCTTCTCTTCTTTCTTTTTTCCTTTTTTTCTTTCCCTTCTTCCTCTTCTTTTTCTTTCTTTTTCTCTTTTTTCCTCTTCTCCCGGTGGTATAGAAGCCCTCCACACTTGGCGCTGCACTGTAGCAGACTGGAATTTAGCGTTTGATTTAGAGACCCCGCTGCGGAGCACTGCTAGCGGCTGGGCCGCTATATTCCGCGGCCAGCGCGGTTTAGCGCGCCCCGGTGCGCTCAGCCTTAGAAAATGCGAAACGGGTTCCGTGTAAACTGTAGGAATGGGATGTTCTTTTTGACACGAAATTGGAGGTGTTTGATTGTTTGAATGACTTCCGCGAGCAGGGAAGACTGCGTTTGTTTTGCTTTCTTTCTTCCGAACCTTCCCCTCCGCGCGAGCAAACTCAACTCAAATCAAATCAAATCACGCCCCAGATATGATAGATGCGAATTACATATACACGTAAGCTACTCCGCTCGACCAAACGCAACGCAAATTTCAACGACAATTTACTAGGATGATACATGCTTACAAACTTTTGATACGGCGGCTTCATTATACCTAACAAAAAAAATGTAGCTGGTGGACCGTCAGCTCAGTTTCAGGAGGGCACCGGCCCAACCAAAGTACCCCCAAACCTAGCGGCGACGCAGGCCCAAACGCTCACTGCCGACTCCTGCAAACCTAGCGCAAAACCCCGGCAACTCCCACACGTGAGTGACACCGCCTGTTTCGCCAATCGCTTGCCATCTCTCGCCCACGCGGCCACCCCGCCCGCGCCCGCGCCGCCACCGCCGGCTGCCCGTTCCCGAAACCCTAGCGGTCAGTGGCAAAACATATTCTACCTCGTTGGTGTTACCCGCTTCCGGCGAGACGAGACGAGACGAGACTATGGCGTGCAGGACCCTCGCACCTCAGCTCTTCGCCTCCTCCTCCTCCTCCTCGTCCTCACATCCGATCCATCCCGCGCGCCCCGTCGCCGCGGTTACTCGGTCCAATGCCGCGCCTCAGGCGATCAGGTGATGAATGCTTTTCATGTGCAGGACACACATGAAAATTTGCACCTAATTCCGGACGCGACGAGCTAACACACGCTGTTCATGTGCAGGACCGGCAGAGGAAAATTTACACCGGCATCCATCACTCTAGATGATTATCTTCCGATGCGAAGTACCGAAGTGAAAAATCAGTAAGTTATGTAGTTCGAAAGGAATGATGCAAATTATTTGTTCTTCTGTAACTTGATAGATCATAGAGATCTTTAAGGTTGGTGTCACTGAATGAGCTTATAGTTTGGATCAATTTTGCCAGAAACATCTAGTCGTTTTTGCCCCTGAGGATGCACTGATTCTTTTTCCGTGCTTATTTTTCCTCTTCTAGTCTGAACTTATATTGCCAGAAAAATTGCTAACTTTCATTTTTTTTCATGATTTTAAAGCTAATGGTGTCACGAATTTTACCGTCCATACCCAAATATTTGAGTACTTTGATAGATGTTATTATCTGCTGCTGATTGATGACCTTCCTTTTTCTGAGGTGCAGGACATCAACAAGCGACATCACATGTCTCAGGCTAATCACAGCGGTTAAAACCCCGTATTTGCCAGATGGACGATTCGATCTTGAAGCATATGATTCTTTGATAAATATGCAGATAGAGGGTGGGGTTGAAGGTGTAATAGTTGGAGGAACAACAGGAGAGGGCCACCTGATGAGCTGGGATGAGCATATCATGCTCATTGGTCATACTGTTAACTGCTTTGGCACGAGGGTTAAAGTGATAGGCAACACGGGAAGTAACTCAACCCGGGAGGCTGTTCACGCGACAGAGCAGGGATTTGCCGTAGGCATGCATGCGGCTCTCCACATCAATCCTTATTATGGGAAGACCTCAACTGAAGGATTGATCTCTCATTTTGAAGCTGTTCTCCCAATGGGTCCGACCATCATTTACAATGTTCCATCCAGGAGCGGCCAGGATATTACACCTGAAGTCATCGAGGCAGTTTCAGGCTCTCCTAACATGGCAGGTGTGAAAGAATGTGTTGGACATGAGAGGGTCAAGTGGTACACTGACAAAGGAATAACAATATGGAGCGGTAACGATGATGAGTGTCATGATTCTAGGTGGAAATACGGTGCTACTGGAGTCATTTCTGTGGCTAGCAACCTTGTTCCTGGTCTCATGCACAGTATCATGTACAAAGGAGAAGATGTGGCGCTGAATGAGAAGCTGTTACCTCTGATGAAGTGGTTGTTTTGTCAGCCAAACCCAATCGCTCTAAACACTGCTCTCGCTCAGCTTGGGGTTGCAAGGCCTGTTTTCCGGTTGCCATATGTCCCCCTTCCTCTTGAAAAAAGAATCGAGTTTGTCCGGATTGTGGAGGCTATTGGACGTGAAAACTTTGTGGGGCAGAAAGAGGCACAGGTTCTTGATGACGACGACTTTGTGTTGATCAGTAGGTACTAGAGAGTTCCATGGGTGCCTCGTACCCTGATGGCCTGATGAATAAAAGTAGGGTCTTAGTACTAGAATCTGCACTCTGCCTTTTAGGACTTATGCTCATCAGTTCTTGACTTTATCCAGTGTGATGTCAGGAAACTGCAAGTATGGCACTGTTTTCGTGCCCTTGTTCTATGGCGCCTGAAATTTGGATCATTTGGCCAAGAAGTTTGTTACCCTTCGAGTCTTAACCAGCATCTGCTTCACACAATTCAAAAAGGAAAGGCAACCTGTGCACAGATTCCACAATTCAGACCTAAGTAAAAAAAAAAAAGGCCCAAGAAAGTAGTGGTAGCAAGACCTATCGGCAGGACGAGTTTTGCAGCCATCCACAGGCCGAAACTTTGTGGACTTCGAGGCCTGCAGCGCGTACTGTCAGCAAAGTTTTCTTTCTTTTCTTTAAACGGAACATGAACATTGCTACCAGCACCCTCGATTGGTCTAGACACTAGCATTGCGGTAGGGTAGGGTGCCCCTGCCAACCTTCCGCCAGTCAGGGTGGGGGGGTAGATATGCACAAGAGGGCATGACAGCCTGCAAGCTGAAAAGTACTGACAGAACCTATTTCTCTGAACTCGCACAGAGTACGTACTAGGAGTATCTGTGCGTGGCAACAATTGACTGACGTGGTCCGGCAAAGCCAGAGCTAGACAGTGCAGAGAGCATACTGTGTGAGTGAGGCCCAGAGTCCACGAACTGGGGAGCAAAACATCATGACTGACTGGTCACACTTTCTTTTTGGGCACCGATGTGTGCATGGAATCTGGGCCGATTAGTTTATGTAGGGGACACTAAAAGGGCTTCCTGGTCATGGACTCTATTCCAGCAAACAAGTCTCGTCGCCATGTCAGCTCGGTTCCTGGCCATGGACTCTATTCCAGCCGAAGTGACATTACTGCTACGCGTCAGCATGCCGTGGTACTATGGCGCTGATACCAACACTGACTTAACCTAAGCCCCGGAGGAGGCCGGGACCTAGTAGAAGTATATCGATCGCGGTGATTCTGGGAGATACGGATCTGCGGGAGTCTGAAGCGGACGTGAATTTTACACATCGGAGAGAAGCCGCAGGCCGCAGCGCGGCGGCGCTCTCCTCCGTCGCCTGCCGTGCCGGGTCGGCTCGATCGCCAAGATGGGCGCGGCCATCTTTTTCGTGATGCGGGAGCATGTATGTGGTCGTGAGAGGCGAGCCCGACCGACGCGCACGTCCAAACCGTCCAGCCCTTACGCCGCGACGGCCGGGTGCGTTTGGTGGCCCCGGCGCGTCGCTTTCCTCGCTCTCCGTCACCCTGGCTGGCCGTCACCCGGATGCGTATGTAGTAGCCAAATGAAGCCGTGACCGATCAGTCCTACGTACGCATCCGGCCCGGCGCGTGGAGTGCTCTCAGGTCCGTTTCGTCATCTCGCCTCCACGACGCTTTTGCCTCGTCGTTGCCTGTTCCTCGAAGCACGGCAGCCCCGGCGTGAGCCCATAGTCGCGGTCCCTCTGCTGTACCGTGCTCTAAATCCAGCGCGGACGCACCGGTCCTTCCCGCCGCTTTGCCCACGGGCCGGGGAGCCGGCGCCGGAGCGACCGGGCCGGGTACGCACGTCAGTCGAGTACGGCGACGACGACCCCGGCCCGGCGAGGAAACCCAGCACGAAAACGGCAGCCTGACGCCCTCGGACCCGTGACGTCACCAGGGTCATGCACGCACACGGCACGCGACGGGGACAGACGGGCATGCTCCGGCCCCGCTCCGCGCGCCAGCCACCCAACAAACCTTTTGCCTTGGGACTCGGCGCCGCGTCTATTTATCCCCTTTTTTTTTCCAAAACGGCCCCCGCCACCCTGACGCCGGGACCCACGGCCGCCGCGGCGGCCCGACAAGGGGGAGGCCGTCTCGCTGGTCCGGTGACGGGTGGAACCCACCTGGCAGAGGCTTAATACGGACGTTGTCCCCCGTCGTTACGACAACACGAGTTTGAAGCCAAGTGCCCATTTTTGCGTTTTATCCCTACTATTTGTGCCATTATTACACAGGAGGTCGAACTGCAATTACTAGTTGAAGCTAAAAAAGCTAATGGTTTCTTCATCTCAAAAATACTATAGATATTTCAGTTATTTTTTAAAAAAATCACTATAATACCTAAAATTAACAACAAAATTAAGACCGCTGGCATTAGAATTTTCGTGCGTTGTGATGTACTTTATACTTTACATTATGTAGAGTACGATCATAACAATTTCATCTACGCGATTGCCTTTGTTGAAATGTGTGGTCGACACTTCCCTCGGACCTGCTCTAGGCAGCCCGCGGAGGTTCTTTTTCGGAGAGTCTAGTTGCTTGCGGAGAGCTCCAGCATTAGGGACGAGTGAGGGAGAAGCTTGACACGGCGAGTTTTACATGGTTTGGGCCGCCGGAACGTAAAACCTTACGTCCACAGTGAGCAGAGGCACTCGCTATATTGCTTGTTGCTCAGAACCGGAGTCCTGAGCTTGAGGGTGAGTTATGTCTAGGGTGCGAGTTGCTAGAGTGTGAACCCTTGCTAACGTTGCCTACCCGAGCCTTTTATAGTCCAAGGCTCGAGCGGCTTACAAGGGGGGCCCGGGACCCGACAGGTGGTCCCGGGGAGATTGCCTGCCGATTATCATATCTGCAGTTATGCGGGTAGTTGTCTCTGGCGAAGGCTTCCGAGTCTTCGTTCTGCCGCCCTGCCCATGCCGCAAGCTAGTCGTAGTGGTTGATGACGGCGGGGGCGGCAGGGGATGTCTTGTCGCTGTGTTTATTGGCTGGCAGGTTCTGACACTGCGCGCCAGTCTGCGATGCGACTGGGCGCAACGACACTTGACAAAGGCGTGCTCCGCGTCCCCGCGTCTTGGGAAGGCGCGGGCCTTGAATACCTTGTACGAGCAAGGTATGGTGCATCTTTACGCCTGCTGCCTACCGCGCGGGGGCAGGCAGCGTTGTCCTCCTGGACACGTGGCGGGCCCGGAGCTCTCCTCTGAGGAGAGGGAGGTCCGGCCCCACGGGACACGTGGAGCCTTCGGACCTCTCCCCTCGGAGGGGGGAGGTCCGGCATCTATCGGCCACATGGCGGGCTCGGAGCTCTCCTCTGTAGAGGGGGAGGTCCGGTCCCGCGGGACACGTGGTGCCTTCGGAGCTCTCACCACGGAGGGGGGAGGTCCGGCTGCCGCTGGCCACGCGGCGGGCCCGGAGCTCTCCTCCGAGGAGAGGGAGGTCCGGCCCCGCTGGACACGTGGCGCCTTCGGAGCTCTCCCTGCTGAGAAGGGCGAGATCCTTAGGCATTTTCCCCTATGCGCGGGGGTACCCCATATCGTGGGTACCTACAGTGGCCCCCGGGCCCGTCTCGAGGGAGATAGCGAGCCCGAGGTGGGGCCTCCGTCTCTCCTGCTCCGCGCACTTTCTCTAAGTCTCGCATTGACCGCTGCCGCAGCACGAACAATCGCGGGATCGTGGGAGCATGCGCCCACTTGATGGTTGCTTTTTATGCGGCGGTTCCCAAGGTTGCCACTTCTGCATGTTGCGGCGCTTTCTTCGGGAAGCGCCGAAGCGCCTTGCCGGCTCGTCTTCTTGGGAGACTGACTCCTTGACCCACCACTTCAGCTGGGCGGCTTGGGTCCACCTGTCATCGGCGCTCGGTCTTGGAGCCGAAGCGGTTGCCGATGCTGCGTATTTGAAGAGTTTCGAATCGCTTGGAATCACACTTGGGAAGTTTTAAAAAGGGACGTTACCCGCATCGCAGCTTCCCTTCGCACTTCCCAGCGCTCTTCCTTGGACTCTTGCGCCTTTGTCTTCTTGTCCTTGAGCCCTCCCCCGCCATGGCTTCCAACCCGCCCCCAGAGAAGAAACGCGCTCGATCTCCTCCGGTGGCGGTATCTATGCCAAGTCGGGGAACCAGGGTGCCTCCACCTCCTGCTTCTGGAGATGGCGCCCCGTCCGGTGGCGACCGAAAGAGGCCCCGGGCTCATCATTCTGACGGGACTCCTCTTAAGCGACAACAGGCCGAAGGTTCCCGGACGTCGCGTCCTCCTTCCTCAAGTGGTGGAGTCTCTAAGGAACCTACTAATGAGTCGAGGGGAGCTTCTGGAGCGTCCCCTGCTCCGTCAGTCCAGGCGACTGCGGTGCGGCCGTCGGCGGCGACGGTGGGCTCTGATAGTCCTACCCCGGCTCGGAAGTCAGGGTTCAGGGCCCGTTGGAGTGCTCGCATTTCTCGGCCTTCCCCGACTGATGGGGGTCCGTGCAAGGCGCTCGGAAACCGGGACAGCTGCTGCGGCCCTCAAGCCAACGCGAGTTTCTCCTGTTCCGGTATGCCCGGATTCCATGGCAGCGTCATCTCCTCCTGCTGAGACGGTTGCCACGGCCCCCAAGCCAGTGCGGGTCGGCCCTGTACCAGGCGGCCCAACTTCTATTTCAGCGTCGACTTCCCCCCACTCGTCCCTCTCCACGGGCTAAGGAGCCAGCTGTTAGTGAGGGTTCAGCGGCTCCTGCTGCCGAGGTCCCGGCGCCAGCTTCACCTGACCGGCGTCTCATACCGGGCCCCGGCGTGTCGTCCTTTCTTGAGGACGATGTGATGGAGGAGATCGGGGGTGCCGCTCCGGCCTCTGCTGCCCCACTGCCCCTGGCGGATGCCTTCGTGCTCGCCCAAGCGAGCGTCCGGCAGGTCCTGACCGCACTTGGTCGCGAGCGAGAGGAGCACACGGTTGAAAGGGATCGCCTCCTCATCTGGGGGAACCTTTCGCGGGAGCGAACCGCGAAGGTCAAGGGGGAGCTCGACTCCAGGCGGGAGTCGCTTGACATCATGGGAGAGCTCCTCGACCGACAAAAGCGTGTTGTTGACCGCCTGGACTCCGAGACGCGGCGGCTCCACAGGAAGGCCCTCGAGGCGCATGCCCAGGCCGAGGAGACCTCTCTTCCGTGGAAGAGATACGGCAGAGGCTGGAGCGCCGTAAGCGCGCCGTTGAGGACCAGGAGCGCTCCGTGGCTGCCGAGGCGGAGAGGGTCGCTGCACGGCTGGCAGCAGGTGAGGGCGACCTGCGCGCTCGGGCCAGGGAGCTAGAGGCCCGGAAGGCAAACCTTGCCACGAGGGAGGAACAGGTCTCCCGCGAACACCAGGCGATCCTGGATCGGGAGTTGGCCGTCGACTTCCGGGCTTCTGAGTTGGAGCGGCTCGCCCAGACTCTCTGCCTTCGAGAAAGCTCCGTGACGGTCAAGGAGAAGGAATTCTCCGAGGGAAACCACGACGCCCTGCTGGCGGCCCGCCGCGAGGTAGAGGAGCTCTTGTCTTTGCGGTCCTCCGAGGCGCGTGCGGTCTCGAGCTTCGTCGATCAGGCGGGGTCCGCCTTGGTCCCCCTTGGCTTCAGCCTGATGAAGGCAGCGGCTCCTGCACTTAAGGTGGCCGAGGTGATCCCCGCGCTGGAGTCAATCGGCGCCAAGCTGGACAGGCTAGACTCGGTGGTCGCTAGCGAGCTTGAGGCAGAAGGACGGGGCCTGGCCTTGGAGGTTGCCACGCATGTGTTGGCATGCTTCAGGAGCCGGGACCCTTCTTTCTCAGTGGAGCCAGCGAGAGAGGGCCTTGCTGTGGAGCGGGAGGAGACTGCCAGGGCCGAAGTCGGGGATGTGGCCGCCCTTGTAGCCTCTAAGTTCCGGCGCGAGCGAGGAGGACCCTAGGACTTGCTTCTTTCTATTTATCGAGTCTGTAGTCCAGCTCATGGAGCCATGAATAAATAGACTCTCTTGAATATTTGTGCCTGTGATGCTTTTTGTCTTCTTCTTGGTTTTGCTTGGCCGAGCCCTTAGCTCTGCAAGGTACCCAGAGGCCTTCTCCAATGTCGAAGCTCTGCACAGACACCTTCCCCGGGTCCTTACTGTATTAAGGGCCACGGAGGTCTCCAGAGCTCGCCCCATGAGGATGGGGAGGTCCGGATCTGCCGGCCACGTGGCGGGCCCGGAGCTCCCTTCTAAGGAGAGGGAGGTCCGGCCCCGTGGGACAAGTGGAGCCTTCTGAGCTCCCCCCCCCCTCCCCGGAGCGGGAGGTCCGGCTTCTGCCGGCCACGCGGCGGGTCTGGAACCCCTCGTTTGGAGGCGGGAGCTCCGGCCCCGCTGGACACGTGGGGCCTTCGGAGCCCCCCCAGAGGGAGAGGTCTAGCTTCTGCTGGCCACGTGGCGGGTCCGGAGCCCCTCCTGAGGAGGCGGGAGCTCCGGCCCCGCTGGACACGTGGGGCCTTCGGGCCTCGCCCCTGTTGAAGGGGCGAAACCCGGACCTTCCGGTCTTGTGCTGGAGTAGTCGATAGCTCCTTGCTCCCCGCCTCATGCAACCCCCGTTGCTGTAACCTGGAGGTCTTGCACACAGATAGAGGAAACGTAATTCTCCTCGGGGGGTCCTACCCTCCCCGTCTCTTAGTCTTATTCGGCTTACGGTCCTAGTCCGGTATACGGGGCTTGGGCAATTCCGTGCGCGAGGCACCGGGGCTCCGGCTCTCTCCAAGGTCCGGGTACGACCGTCCGGTCCCTAGTACCGGACCGTGCGCCGGGGAAGCAGAGTGCACAGGCTTTGGGTACGGAACCAGGCAAAGCGGCTGTACTCCCCTAGACCTCCGGAGGGCAGGGTGCACACGCTTTGGGTACAGAGCCGGCTAAGCTGGATACGCACCCTGGACCTCCCATGCACGGCACAGGCCTTTCCTGGAGGTGACCAACTGGCACCGCAACATCTGACTGGGGGAGGCCCGAGTGGCCCACCTGGCCATTGGCAGGTTTCTCAAGCGCAACCGCCTTCGGTAGGATAGCAAATGCTGACTATGGATGAGCGCGGGAGAGAGAGAGCTAAATGTACGGTGAGCATACATAGAGAGTGCGATCATAAAAATTAATGCGTAATTTAAATGAGCACATGAGAGAGAGCGAAGTAGAACAAGTTTCTGTTTAAATGGCCATAGGGAGAAGTCAGTCTGTACATGGAGGCAACGACCCGCCTCATTAAGAAGGGAAGCAAGACTCTACGCGCTTAGGGTCGGAACCAGGCCAAGCTGAACGTAGTCCTGGACCATCCCCTGAGACTTAGCTGCTCCGAGCGCTGTTCCTAGACTCTATGGGATTTATTACATAAGGGTATGGCCCTGTTCTACTAACGCTCACGAGGTAGGACTTACAGTGTTGTTCCATGGTAAGGGTTCGGGAACGGATCCCACCCTTGGTTGAAAGGCATGTGTACCTGGGATGGCAACTTTCGTGACTCGGAAGGGACCTTCCCGGCTAGGGGAGAGTTTATAGGTCCTTCGCGGGAAAGTGCGTGCCGCGGCACCATGTTGCCTTCTTGCATGTCCCTGACGCGCTTGGTCCTTTGGCAGTAGTGCTAGAGCACCAGCCGAGGCCGTGCGTTGTGGGGTATCACCTACAGCCGGGCCTCGTCGACGAGGTTATAATCTTCACGCTGGAGCGGGTCCTGCGCGACTTCTCCTGGGAGCCCCGGGGTACCCTCCCTTTCTGGCTAAGGCCTTCAAGGGGTGGGGGGACCCGGACTCTTCTTGGGAGACCCAAGGCGTCTTTCCCCTTCTGGCTAAGGCCTTCAAGAGGTTGACAGACTCTCGGTGGCCCCGAGGAGGTAAGGCCGAGGCACAGAAACGTGCAGTCGGGTCGAGCTGGCCCGATTCTGCACCGTCGGGGCTGGTGCTTGGGCTGCTGCAACTACTTGGAGCTTCTCCAGGGTTGATATCACAGCAGTGCAGTCTCCACTGACCTTCCGGGGCAGTTGTAGTTGGCTACTTCGCCGGCTCGTTATCACTGGAGCTGGAGTCCTCAGCGTTGTGCACGTCTTTATGATGCGTTGAGGCTCCTGAAACCCCACCTGGTGGCCGACGCTGACTGAGGCGTCGTCGACCTTCTGCTTGCCCTCCCTTTGAGGGAGGGGCGGAGCGTCAACTCTTAGCTGCCTCCCTTTGCGGAAGCGCTTTGCGAGCCTCTGGATGTCCCAGCACTCTGCAGCAGAATGACTGCTGGTGCCATGCACGGGGCATAGCTCGCCTTGGTCACCATCTGGGGCTGGTGTTTGTCGCTGCCTTTTGTCTGGGTGCGGCCCCCGAGCTCCACTGGGTGCCGCTGCTGCGGCAACGGGAGCCGCGGCCGGTGACTTCATCCGACCACTGCCCCGGTTCTTGGCCTTGTTGCCGCCTCTATAGGAAGTAGCGCCAGATCCGGGCTGTCCTCCCGACTCGGAGGCTGGCAGTGAGTGCCAGTTCCGCCCTTCTGCTGCTCTGGCGCACTTGTCCGCCAGGCTGAAAAGCTCGGACACATCGCGGACCTCTCTGGTCGCGAGCATCGCAAGCATCTTCTCGTCCCGGACACCCTGTCGGAACGCCACCACCACAGAAGCACTTTGAATGTGCGGGATGGTGTTGCGTACCTGGAAGAACCGCTGGATGAAGGAGCGCAGTGATTCCCCAGTTTGTTGCTTGATGGCGTGGAGGTCAAGCTCCGTGCCACGACGGGTGTAGGAGCTGCCGAAGTTGGCGATGAACTGCCGACAGAGCTCTCCCCAGGAAGTTATCGAACCCTGAGGGAGGTTCATGAGCCAAGACCGGGCTGGGCCGGCCAAGGCGACGGGGAAGTAGTTGGCCATGACGGCCTCGTCCCCTCCTGCAGCAAGGACGGCGCCGGGTTGACGCTGTCGTCGTACTTCTCGGGCAGGTGTGGCCGAAACTTGCGCGGCCACCTCGCGAAGCGAAGGTGGGGCACTAGGGCTGCACATCCTGCTCCTGTTGTTGCAGGCGTTGGTGCCGCGAACGCTTGGTTCGCTGCTGGCACTGTGTACCCCGGTATGGGCAAGGCTGCGCCATAGTCCGGGGGCGCCGTTTGCAGGGCATATGGCTGTGGCATATGCTGCGTGGCGCATGCCTGGGGCAGAGATCGCGTGGCGAAGGTATGCGCCTCAGGCAGGGTCGAGGATGACGTAATGTTGTCGCCGGCCTCTTGGTTGCGACGCCTCTCTCGACGTCGCTCGAGGAACACCCGGGCATCTTGGCCCAAGTCGCTCAGTTCTCAGGTCCGTCGATGGGAGCCTGGTGGTGCTGGAGTCCGCCGTCTGCCCGTCAATCGTTGGCGTGCGCGTCAGCAACACAGCCGGTTGGCCGGGGCGTCATCCCCGCCGAAGTCGAGGGTTTGCGGCGGCGACGACAAGACGGTCTACTTCACGAATCCACTGCTGGGTCGCTGCCTGAGGCGCGTCCCCAGTAGGTGGATTGCGCAGTAGCGCTCTTGCTGCAGCTAGCGCGCCCCCGTGGGGAAAGGTCAGCGCTGCAGAAGATCTCACGCTGACTGGAGCCTGCATTGCTGGAGTCGGTTGCTGGCTTCCAGCTTGCGCCGACACACTCCGTCCTGAGTGTGTCGACACGTATTCCTCGCTAGTCACGGTCCGTCGTGAACGCGGGGGGGGGGGGGGGGGGGGGGGAGAGCTTGCCGCTGAAGGAAGCTTGTTCATCTTCGTCGGCAAAAAGCTCGTCGCGCAAGGGAAAAGCCCCCTTCCTGGCGCGCCAAATTTCGAAGTGTGTGGTCGACACTTCCCCCGGACCTGCTCTGGGCAGCCCGCGGAGGTTCTTTTTCGAAGGGGCTAGTCGCTTGCGGAGAGCTCTAGCGTTAGGGACGAGTGAGGGAGAAGCTTGACACGACGAGTTTTAAGTGGTTCGAGCCGCCGGAGCTTAAAACCCTACGTCCACGGTGAGCAGAGGCGCTCGCTGTATTGCTTGTTGCTCAGAACCGGAGTCCTGAGCTTGAGGGTGAGTTATGTCTAGGGTGCGAGTTGCTGGAGTGCGAACCCTTGCTAACGTTGCCTACCCGAGCCTTTTATAGTCCAAGGCTCGAGCGACTTACAAAGGGGGCCCGGGACCCGACAGGTGGTCCCAGGGAGATTGCCTGTCGACTATCGTATCTACAGTTATGCCGGTAGTTGTCTCTGGCGAAGGCTTCTTCGTTCTGCCGCCCTGCCCATGCCGCAAGCTAGTCGTAGTTGTTGATGATGGCGGGGGCGGCAGGGGATGTCTTGTCGCTGTGTTTATTGGCTGGCAGGTTCTGACACTGCGCGCCAGTCTGCGATGCGACTGGGCGCAACGGCACCTGACACAGGCGTGCTCCACGTCCCCGCGTCTTGGGAAGGCGCGGGCCTTGAATACCTTATACGGGCAAGGTATGGTGCATCTTTACGCCTGCTACCTACCGCGCGGGGGCAGGCAGCGTTGTCCTGCTGGACACGTGGCGGGCCCGGAGCTCTCCTCTGAGGAGAGGGAGGTCCGGCCCCGCGGGACACGTGGAGCCTATGGACCTCTCCCCGCGGAGGGGGGAGGTCCGGCTTCTGTCGGCCACGTGGCGGGCCTAGAGCTCTCCTCTATGGAGGGGGAGGTCCGGTCCCGCGGGACACGTGGCGCCTTCGGAGCTCTCCCCACGGAGGGGGGAGGTCCAGCTGCCGCTGGCCACGCGGCGGGCCCGGAGTTCTCCTCTGAGGAGAGGGAGGTCCGGGCCCGCTGGACACGTGGCGCCTTCGGAGCTCTCCCTGCGGAGAAGGGCGAGATCCTTAGGCATTTTCCCCTGTGCGCGGGGGTACCCCATATCGTGGGTACCGACAGCCTTCTTATGTCATCTTCACGTGATCTTTTGTTTAGAAGGTTGGAAGGCACCATCAACATTATGGATCATCAATATGTCCATACTAATCGTTTCAAAGAGTAGTAGTTCTCTAATTGTTCTAGCATATATTTCTTTGTTAGTGTTTTTGATGAAATTCTATTCACATAAGAATCAATCATTCATTGTTTGTCCACTCAGTTGTTATCTACGATACTTATGGTTGCATATCGTCAACTTAGACAACGTCCAATTCCCACACTTTATGCATCTAAAGTGCGACAGAATCACTGTGCAAACTAGCAGCGTACCTTAAGTTTTTTCCTCTTTGTTCTCAACCGTGCACGCGTTTGAGAATTTCCACATGTTGTGGCAAGACTACTACTTATATATGGGACGTGTCACTGCAATTTTATTTTTCGAAACACGAATATCTCTCAATAGTTATGTCACAAATCAAGAAAAGTATAGGTAGAAATAAGATCATCTATCCTCTTTAGCTATCATGCAACCACCAGTATATACCACTACACTGATCAAGTATTCTTTTCATGGCTAATTGTTCTAGAAAAAAAAACATGTCTTAGTGATTCACATTATTGCACAAAGGTAGATGTGACATCCTGACTCTCGGCTTAATAGGATTGATAGAGTACTCATACCATCAGGGTATACCTTCTTTTCTGAAAGCCCACCTGCAAAGGACTTCGGGGTTAAGCGTGCTTGGCCCAGAGAAATTTGAGGATGAGTGACCGACCGGGAAGTCTTCCCGGGTGTGCACGAGTGAGGACAAAGTGCGTAGAAAAGACTAATGTTAGTATCTGGTGCTAGTCTATGATCCTAGAGAGCTGTCACAAATGGTATTAGAGCCGACCCTCACAGTTTTAGAGGTGCGTACGGGTCAGTGAGAAGGATACGGTAGCGTACGGGTTAGTATGCTGCTAACAGGACGTATGGTATGCGTATGCCAGTACTGAACATACGGACGTGGCTAAGAGAGGACGTTAATATCTTGGCGTTGACCGACGAGAACGTCGGTCTTCTAAGAGCGGGTGGATTGTGTCATCCTGACTCCCGGCTTAATAGGATTGATATGGTACTCATACAAGGTATACCTTCTTTTCCCGAAGCCCACATGCAAAGGACTCCAGGGTTAAGCGTGCTTGGCCCCTAGAAATTTGGAGATTGGTGACCGACCGGGAAGTCTTCCCCGGTGCGCACGAGTGAGAACAAAGTGCGCAGAAAAGACTAGTGTTGGTATGTGGGGCTAGTCTATGATCCTAGAGAGCTGTCACAAATGGTATCAGAGCCGACCCTCACAGTTTCAGAGGTGCGTACGGGTTAGTGAGAAGGATACGGTAGCGTATGGGTCAGTAATGCTGCTAACAAGACGTACGGTATGCGTATGCCAGTACTGAACATACGGACGTGGTAAGTGGGGACGTTCTTGTCTTGGCATTGACCGACGAGGACGTCGGTCTTCTAAGGGTGGTGGATTGTGACATCCTAACTCTCGGCTTAATAGAATTGATAGGGTACTCATACCATCAAGGTATATCATCTTTTCCGGAAGCCCACCCGCAAAGAACTTCGGGGTTAAGCGTGTTTGGCCCGAAGAAATTTGGGGATGGGTGACCGACCGGGAAATCTTCCCGGGTGCGCACGGGTGAGGACAAAGTGCGCAGAAAAGACTAGTGTTGGTCGGTGCGGCTAGTCTATGATCCTAGAGAGCTGCCACAGTAGACCACACTGTTGACACCCGGATAGTAGTCGCCATGTACACTTGTCGCGAGATCCAATTGTTCTACAAACTACAAAGATAACACCTTCTTTTTAGCAATTTATATCTCAATAAAACTCAACAATCTCTTGCCGTCCATCTACATTTATTGCGATATATAATTATTCTAGGAGATAATGTCCTCTTTCAGCAACTCATATATAGTAATATGAATAAAGACAATGCACCCCTTGCCGTCACTGCCGTTTATATTTGTTGCTACATCGAGAAGACGTCATCTTATTTTGGCAGTTCATCTAACTCTACCAAGAATCACCCATATTTTTCCGCTTCTTTTAGCAACATATATAGATAATAATATGAATAAAAAATCAGGCGTCTCTTGCCGCCGCTAGCGTACATTTACCGCTACATTGAGAAGATGACGCCTTATTTTGGCGATGCATAATAACTTTATCAATAACCGTTCCTGTTTTTGCGTTATATAGTCGCAATATATGGAGAGTATTTGAAACTGTGGGCTTAAAGAAGTAGGATAAAAGCTGAAGGCTCATATAGAAGACGCACATACCAAGGCTCATATAAAAGATGCACATACCAACACCAACATCCATCCATCCATAGGTTAAACTCGTTAAAGCCCAACCCCAAAGCTTCTCATCACCGAACACACCTCCATCTCCTGTCCTCTACTCTCTCTTCTCCGCCTCGGCTCTCCAAACCCCATCTACGTGGGGGGGGGGGGGGGGTGGCTTCTTAGCAGGGTGCGGGTGTTGAGGTGGAGACATTCGTGAAACTCCGTTGTTGCGGCTTCTCCAGATCCATCTTTCTGGGTCGTATCTTGGGCGATTTGAGGCAAAGCCCCCAAATAGTTTCTGCAGAAAGGAGCCGCTTTTGCGTCGTGCCTGCCTCAGTCCCTCTGCCTGTTGGTTTCGGCCTCGGATCATATATCCATCTAAGAAAAAGGGGCCACTTTTGCGTTTATTCTTCTGGGCCTTTGGATATCGCTCTCGTCAAGATTTGGTAGGAACTCAATTCGCTGCTACACCTTGTCGAAAGACGCCGCCGCTTTTGTTCCTGTTTCCCCACAGCTCCCGGCTCTATATATCTCAATCTCTTGTTCAACTACTTGCCTAACTTTCTTTTACTTCGATCCACCGGTTGTGCCTCCTCCCATATCTGCATTAGATCGTTTCCTGATTTGACGCAAGCCAGATCGCACTCTGACCCTTGTGTTTCCTTGAGTTGTTAATTGTGCTCGTTCCTGTTACTGGTCGGAGACATGGCGGCGGCGAACGGACGTGCTACCGCGGCTTTGTTCAGCAAGGAGGAGCTGCGGGAGATGAGCGGGGTGCGCCGGGGGGAGGACTTCGTGGAGATGACGTGCGGGTGCACCAGCCACCGCTACGGTGATGCCGTCGGCCGCCTCCGCGTTTACGCCTCCGGCGAACTGGAGATCAACTGCGAGTGCACGCCTGGTTGCCGTGAAGGTCCGTGCCAGCCATGCCACCTATTCCTTTTTTCTCACTTTGCCTTGATTTCATGTCCGTGCCTCGATGCGCGTGTGGTGTTTGATGTTTGGGTCATGGATTCTTACCCCGCTGGTGAACCTGCATGCAATGCCGGCACATGCGCCTCAGCGCTTCTTGTGCCCGGCATCGCCTGCTTCTATTACCATGCTGTAGCCCATGCATTGTTTGTTCTGGCTTGTGTGTCTGTTGCCAGTCGATTCTTGCCAATAAATCATTGCCTTTTCTGAAATCTGAATGTTAGGATATCCCGGACTAGGTATAATTGATATCGCTTGTATCATTCATTTGGAATAGTTGACCTTCCATGTTATCTCTGCATGCCCTCTGGTAGTACACCACGCTAATGATACCTAATGCTCGTCGATTCATTCTGTTTGTAGTCTTTGCATGCTGGTGATGATGAGATCGTCGTCTCTGTTCACTCCCGGTGTTCATCACAGCAGTACTCAGTAGAGCACACTGCTACGTCTCTGTTTATTTTCAGCCTTTCTTTTGCATGGATTAGTACTACCCTATTCTTGCTTGGAGTTGCATGCTGCTCTCTTCTGCATACAAATTGGAACCTTGCGATCTTTTATCCGAGCACAAAAGATGCTTGCATCTGCTACGAGTGAGGTGTGAAGGGTTACTGCTATATCTCTGTTCTGGGTGGGGGTACTCGGTGGCTTTCAGTTCTGAGATTCGGTAGACGATACTCTCTCTTTCGCATCTGCAGTGTCTGTTTCAGTGTGCACGTACTAAATTATCATTAGATTAGATGTCATGTAGTATAACACAAGTGCTATGACTGCGGGTTTTACTGCTACGTAGCACGTTTGCATGGTCTGCTTACTAGCATAGCGTTGACCCCAGATGCTTGAAAAACACATCTGTTTGTTTCAGGACATAATGCATCAAACAACCATTGTCTTCCTTACCTTTTTTTTTCGAAAACTAATCGTCTTCCTTACCTTAAATGTGCTAGTATTTGATTTAGCATGGTTGTCCATCTTGTGCCTGGTATTCATAGTTATATGTCTTGCAATATGTATTCCAAATTTAAGGATTCGTTTACAAAATCAAGATACGTGTGTGGGATTTAACAAAGGAAAGGCTCCCAATTCAAAATATGCAGTTCCTGATGCATATAATTTATGACGGCAGTCTGCATCCTTTGGTAAGTATGTGCATTGATATGGGGTTACGTACATTGCGGGAAGCAAGCAGCCGGAAACCAAGTTTTTTTTTACGAAGTTTCTTATGTTTATAAGTGCTCATTGGCTCTAGTGACATCACGGATTGCGAAACTTCAAGTTGTTCTTGTTTTTTATATTCTTAGAACCCTTCAGAATGTGTGTAGTTTCTTTTATAATCTTTTGTCTACTTGATTGGCGCTGATGTGACAAAAAGAACTTCATCATTACTGTTGTTATTTGATCCCAGAGACCCAGATATTTCTTTATTATATATAGTCTGTGTTCTGACGAATGTGATGTTTCTGAATCGGTACGTACGGTCATCTGATTCGAATTTTATACAACTTTATGTTCACATATCTCGAGCTTTTTTCCTAAAAAAAATCATATCTCGAGCCTTCATATATTAGTTTGGAAGATGGGGACAACATTTTCTTAATACTCTTGTGAGCACTGCATATAACCCTGGCGAAAAGTAGCTTTATTTACATAGTTTAATGCTTCTTACTTTCATGGCTGTTTAGGATAAACGTAATGAGCCTTTGTGTCTTGAAATTTCAGATAAGCTGACACCTTCCGCCTTTGAGAAGCACTCTGGAAGGGAGACTACAGGAAAGTGGAGGAACACTGTTTGGGTCATAGTTCAGGGGGAAAAGGTTCCGCTGTCAAAGACGGCTCTGCTCAAGTACTACTACGCGGCGCTCAAATCCACCAACGGTTCTCACAGAGGTCGCCATGGACGCCCGTCGCACCGTGACGAGTTCATCCGCTGCACCAGCTGTGGCAAAGAGAGGAGGTTCCGGCTCCGGTCCGAAGAGGAATGCCGTGTGTACCATGACGCTCTTGCCAAAGCTAGTTGGACGTGTGCAGATCTGGCAACGAACAGGTATTTTTTAACAAATATGTTAGTTTTTTTCTTGCACATGTTAACTTGAAATCCGATTCCACCAGAGGCAACTGTGACGAGGACGAGGAGAGAAGAAGCCGGAAGGCGGCGAGGGGCTGCCCTCGCGCCACAACCTGCTCCGGCTGCTTGAAGTGCGTCTGCTTCGGGTGCGAGACCTGCCGCTTCAAGGACTGCAGCTGCCAAACCTGCGTCGATTTCTACCGCAACTCGTCGTAGGAGCAGGGTCGTCGTCGGAGGGCGGCTGGTTCAGCGCGCCTGGTTCACCACCCAGCAGGCTGACGGCCCCGGCCCCTCCAAACATCATCGCCGCCTGGTTCTCCTGAACATTCATTCCTCTTCCATGGACCATGGCTGGCTTCCTTCCATCCATAGACTAGTAAGGATGCCAGAGCTCCGTTTAACTGCAGACAGTTCCGTTCAAAAGTGACATCGTTTAGCATCATACGCCTCTGTTCTTGCTCGTCTGTCTCGTCGTGCGGCCTCGCTCGCGCCGCGCGGTCAGTCCGTGCTGACGGCACGACGAGACGCGGTGGATTTTCCGGTGTCCCCTCGCTGCTGCTGTGCTGCGGCCACAAACGACGAGACCGTACTGGAGCGCGGTGGACCCTCGAGAGAGATTCGCCTGGGGCTCTGGTGGCGAAGCAGGCGACAGACCGAGCAATCGAGAGCCCTTGCCTTGCAGCGGAGACACGCAGGTTTTTTTTTACACTGATGAATATTCAAGTGGGAGTCCTGGACCCTGTGCTACTAAAGACTGTTTCGTGAAGCTCACACACTGTCACGGGGAGAGGTGGCGAGCGTTAGGTTTCTAGACGTAGGGCTGTTAAAGTTTCTGATTAAAAAAAAATCTTAACCACCCATGGCTGCCCCGCTTTCTCGTAGCTTCTCCCTCTCGCTTCGATCGAACCGATAGACGTCTCCCCATCAATCGAAAAAAAAAATTCGCTGCTCGCCGGCAGGATCTCCTCCTCGAAAGACGAGAGCCTGCCGTGTCGTGTGATCGGTTCATTTTTATCAAAACCGGCCATGTTAAGGAGTCAATCCCTGCTCCTTTGGACTCGGGCTAAGCTCTGAACTCTCTCGCTCCCCCCCTCGCCCATGGCCTCCTCGCGCCTCAGCCATCCGTTCCCGTTCCTCCCGCTGCATGCAGATGCAGGACGAGCGCGTGGATCTCCCATACCCTCTCGTCTTCTCTGATAAATACTTGGCTGCGCTCCCACTCCCGAGCTTCCGTTTCCGCTAAAACGAACGCGCGGCAGTGGGGCACCGCCACTCAGCCTCCTCTGCTCGGTAGATAGATAAAAAGGCTGGAATCATTAGCTCGGGGCAGGAAGCGAATGGCGACCATGAAGCTGGGATCCAAGCCGGAGATGTTCGTCCTCGAAGGCCTCACATGGTTCCCTCTTCTTCTCATTCTTTCAGCCGTGTTGGTTTACGATACGCTGATCGATGAACGTTTGTTGATCCCATGCGGCCATCTCTATCATCTAGCCTCTAATTGAAGTGATCTTATTACTGGCTTTACATCAACCATCCGGTCACGAAATCTAGGCCGCATGCATTTTAAAGGTGTCATATTCCTACCAAAAAAATAATATTGAACCTACACAAGGTTTTGTTAGGTACAGACGTAAGCACAAATTACATCATAACGATGCGCATTCTGCCTTTCTGCCCATAAATTCGATTTCATCTTGTTCCCAGGAGATGCATGACCGAGCTTGAAAGTGATGTTGTTGTCGAAGTAGGAGAGATGTCCTTTTACCTCCACAAGGTCAGTTGCTACTGTCTTTGCTTCACATTTTCAACCTTGATCTTGGTTTGCTCGATCTGAAGTCTGAACCTCGATCCCCTTGGGTACGCTACGCAGTTCCCGCTGCTGAGCCGCAGCGGGGTCCTACAGCGGATGATCAGCGACTACATGGCGCCGGAGGACGGCGGCGGCATATGCACGCTGCAGCTCGACGACATCCCCGGCGGCGCCAAGGCGTTCGAGCTGGCGGCCAAGTTCTGCTACGACGTCAAGATCGAGCTCAACGCGCTGAACGTGGTGTGCCTCCGCTGCGCCGCCGAGTACCTGCGCATGACGGACGACTACGCCGAGGGCAACCTCATCACGCAGGCCGAGTCCTTCCTCGCCGACGTGCTCGCCAACTGGAAGGACTCCATCAAGGCGCTCGAGACGTGCGAGGGCGTCCTCCCCACCGCCGAGGACCTGCACCTCGTCTCCCGCTGCATCACCGCGCTGGCGTCCAAGGCCTGCGCCTCCGACGCCGCCGCGCCGCTGCTCAGGAACGCCGTCGTCGACAGGGACGCGCTCTGGAACGGCATCGGGTCGGCGGACACGCCGCGGGGGATCGCCGCCGCGGCGTCCGGGATGGACTGGTGGTACGAGGACGTGTCGTTCCTGAGCCTGCCCATGTTCAAGCGGCTGATCCAGGCGATCGAGGCCAGGGGCATGCGCGCCGAGAGCATCGCGGGGGCCATCATGTTCTACGCGGGGCGGTTCCTCCCGGGGCTCAAGCGCAACACCAGCTTCAGCAACGCGCTGGCCGGCTTCGGCGGCGACGGCATGAGCAGCCGCAGCGTCACCCCGCGAGCCGCCAGCGTGTCGGCGCCGTCGGAGGGGGACCAGAGGTACTTCCTGGAGGAGATCGTGGCGCTGCTGCCGACCAAGAAGGGCGTGGCGTCCACCAAGTTCCTGCTCGGGATGCTGCGCACCGCGATGCTCCTCCACGCCAGCCCGCTGTGCCGGGAGAACCTGGAGCGGCGGATCGGCGCGCAGCTGGAGGACGCGTCGCTGGACGACCTGCTCGTGCCCAACCTCGGCTACACCGTAGAGACGCTCTACGACATCGACTGCGTGCAGCGGATCCTGGACTACTTCATGTCGTCGACGGACGGGCTCGGGACCGGGTACACGTCGCCGGCGGTGGTGGAAGAGGGCGGCGGCGGCAGCCTCGGGGCGCCCCACGGCGGCACGCCGTTGCCATCGCTGTCGCCGATCACCATGGTGGCCAAGCTCATGGACGGGTACCTCTGCGAGGTGGCGCCGGACGCCAACCTGAAGCTGCCCAAGTTTCAGGCGCTCGCGGCCGTGGTGCCCGACTACGCGCGCCCCGTCGACGACGGCATCTACCGCGCCATCGACATATACCTCAAGGTTGATAACCCACCACACATTTTTTATTCTTTCTTTTGAGATCAACCGATCGACCATACATCGTGCCGACGTTCACGTTTTTGTCCCGTGATCTCATCGGCATGCATATGCGCAGTCGCACCCGTGGCTGTCGGAGGCGGAGCGGGAGCAGCTGTGCCGGCTGATGAACTGCCAGAAGCTGTCGCTGGAGGCGTGTACGCACGCCGCGCAGAACGAGCGGCTGCCGCTGCGGGTGGTGGTCCAGGTGCTCTTCTTCGAGCAGCTCCGCCTCCGCACTTCCATCGCCGGGTGGTTCTTCGTGTCCGACAACGCGGCGGCAGATGGTGGCACGCGCCCGCACCCCGACGGCGCCATCGTTCCCAAGGGCAGCAGCGCCGCCGCAGCCGGCGCACTGGCCGAGACCGATGCCGACCCTGATTTCGACGCGCCGGAGGGGAAGGAGGATAGCATCACCGACGTGAAAGTACGTGTGTCGGAGCTGGAGAAGGAGTGCAGGGGCATGAAGCAGGAGATCCGGCGGCTGGGAAAGCCCCGGAGGTCGTGGAGCCTCCTCGCCAGGAAGTGCGGCTTCGGGGCCAAGGTGCAGCAGCAACAACCGCAGCCCGCTACGAGCGACAAATAACTTTTTGCCCCCCGTCGATCCATTCATTCGTTTAAGCGATAGCCTTGCCTTTTCATTCCCACATATTTCCTCCTTTTCACTATAGTTTTTGAGCTTTTGCTGTACGTACTGAGTTAACTTGTCCTAGTGTTGATGCAACAATGACGTGCTTATGCTTTGCACAGGATTACAATAAACTAGTTTTAGAACAGTCCAGCAATGTCATAACGTTTTCTTTTGTTTCTGATGGAACCCCAGCAACTTCATTCTTTACTAGCACTATATCTGAACCATGACAGCAGGAGTTGAGTTTCAGCAACAATCTGACAAAGTCAGTACCAAGTGATTTGAAGTGGTGCAAAAAATCACTCAAGATCAAATGAACAACAATGGTCTCATAGTTGTTAACAGTGCATATCTGATAGTAAATGTATTCTTCCAACGAAAACTAGTTACCTATAAGCACATCTGGAGTAAGTAAGAAATCTACAGCAGGCAGTATATATATTACAGGAACGCAGGAAGATCTTTAGCTATAAGCTACAAGTAATCATCAGAGTTGCACCGAACATGTATAGGGATGTACAAGACGCCATTACTGATTGCCCTTTTCTCTTCCACTCAGAAGGGCCGCTGTATCAAAAGGCATTTCTCATAGCGCCACGGGCTGTCTCACGTCTCATCTCTGCAGCCATCTCTGCAGCCTTTCCACTTCCACGGAAGTACATGTATACTTGCTGCAATTCCACGCATTCAGAATAATTAATCTTTCAGAACATATTTTCTGGGATGACCAAGATTTGAAAGAAATATTATTTCACATGGGAGTGCTATGCCCACAGACAACCATGTGGTTTCAACAAATTTTCCTATTCATTAGTCCAGGGATAGAAAAAGTTTAAACCCGGCATATAAACTCACCTGAATAACAACGATGCTGAGCAGGGATTCAAGGCAGAATAATCCAAATCCAATGAAGTAAAATATCTGCCAAAGAAAAATATGAAAATAGAGTCAATAAATAAGCAGTTACCAAGCAAGATGTGTATATAAGTTTCAGCCTGAGGACGGATGCAAGGTTCAAGAGGTACATCACAAAAGGCAGTGCGGATCGCTTCTACATAGGGGGTTCCTAATATCTCAATGTTTTGCAGGCTATCAAATACAGTATAACAATAACAACAACAACAACAACTTTGTCCCAATCATGTTTGGGTAGGCTAGATACAAAACCCAAGTACCCAACAGAGACATATGGAAGCAAAAGAAAGAGAAAGAAAAGATTAAACAAGGCAACCAAATACTGTATAATTAAGTACAACAACAAAGCCTTTGTCCCAAGCACGTTTATAATCAAGTAATGAGATAAAACTTGAACTGGACCAAGCATTGAAGACTTACCCCCACAATAGCACTGCTGCCTATGACATCAATAGCTGGCAAAATCCCACTGCAAAAACAAAATAAAAGATATAATTACATTATGTGACTTGGACACAAGTAGAAGAGCTGTATATAAATTGAAAGGAAGAAAGTGATCTCTGAAAGAGTTGTGAAAACTTTACAGGGTTGGTGTAGTATACGGCCTAAACTTTGATAGAATTACCTCATGATTAAATAAATTCTAAATGTAATATAAAAGCATTGCAACACAGTTGCAGTTGGGGGCGAGAGACCAAACAAGTTGATACATCACAAGATATCTCAGAGCAGAAATGTACACTACAGTTAGTGAAGAATATGCAAACTTCACATCAGCAATAAATAATAAATTAGGTCCTAATGCAAAATGATACCAGCAATCTTAAAACTCTTTCAGGGTCTCAACAATACTCTCTCATCCTCAACTATCAGATTTTTGCATGATCCATAAATTAATAATTGCACTGATATATATCATGTCACACTTACGTCAAAGATTTTCCCTTGAAAGGAAATGGTGGAGCCACAGCTGACCAGACGCAGAATAGTATATGGAGCTGGAGGGGTAAAGTTCATTAGCAAAGTAGTGAAACATCATTTGATTCAATAATCCGATCAATTTTAGATACTTGACGTTATGATATTTCCTGAGCTCCAATTTGAAGAAGTCCCAGCATCAAGTATCTAAAATAGGAGGGGGCATGTGAAGTGGTGACAATCTTACCATGTAAAACAAGAAAAACCACCCAAACTTCAAAGCACTTTCAGTCCTGTTATACACATTTTAATAAAACATGTGAAACATATGGAGATATTGCGTGCAATGGATAGACAAAGGCAGAAGCGTATATATAACCTCATCGCATTATAAAGTGGGCGATACCATAGCACATAGGCCCCAGGGACACCAGAGATGAAGTAGATAATGGCTAGCAACCAGATCATAACACCTATTCAAGAGAGCAACCAGATTACTTTCAAGCTGATAACCATTGATTTACAAGAAGTAAACAAGAATGTACTCAGACATACCTCCTCCTTTAATCCATGCTGCTGCAGTTGCAATGACGTTCCAGAAAAGACAGGCTGTCAATCCTGCATGACATGAAAATTCGCATAAATAAACCTTAGTGAAACAATTATAGAATATATAAATGCATGATGGTGTCAAGATCTCATATTTCATTAAACTTCATCTTCTTAGCATGCAACTAAATGACAGTCCTGTTACCAAGGTACTAAGTACTGTGAGAATTCAGGTGAGTGCTTAACGACGGTCAGAAATTTACCGAGCCTCAAAATACGAATAGTTGTCAATTTTTATGCCTCGGTAATACTCATAGATGTTAATCAAGTGGCGTACTAAGATTTAACATCTAAAGAACTACATTTTAGAACAATGACGACACTTGATCTTGTTTGAGGTTCATTATCTAAACAGGTATAAATAGCAGAAATAAAATTCCATCAAATATGCTTCAGTTTTCTGATGACATTTCTCAGGTGACAAAAATTATTTCACATATAAAGAGATAATACGATGATGGTAATTTTTAGGAGGACATTCATTACTTGGAGATCTTCAGGAAGCATTCTGCTCATGTAATTTGACAGATATGATATATATAAAGTTGGCTTAGCTAAGTAATCTACTTTTGTCAAGCTCCTTCCAAAATCTAAGGGCAACAAATAACCAACACTTACCCAACAGTGAAGAAAATGCCAGGTACTGCATCCTTTGTAAGTGAATTGGTATCTCATTTGAAATGTCATGATGAATAATGGGCATGAAGGGTGGCCAGTTTTTCTCTTCAATGACAATACCAGCTGCCAAAAGAAAGGGAAAAGATAAAATACTAGAGTGCAAGCTTAACAAGAGAAAGGACTACACTAGGGCAACCAATATGCATCAAATCAATTAATCAGTATTTTTAAAAGAAAGTAGTGTAACATGCCATGCAAAGGAGCCTTTCCAAATCACAGACAACAAAAAAGAAAGCTGAAGTTACAACCTCAATGCGCTAATCTTCTCTATGAATGTACTAAAAGCACTTGTACCATGCAAACTTGACTATACCACTCAGAAAAGAAAATCCTATAGTAAATCTCTCACAATAAAGTGTTTTCATTGGAAATATTGAAAAGCTAATTACAACTACCTATACAAAAAAAATAGTATACCTCTGGATGCAGCTTCTTCTCTTCTTTTCAGTTCCTGAGTGTCAGCGGAATAAAGAAAAACAAAATCAAGTAGAGCACTTAAAAAGAGAGAAATATTAGTGAATGATCATAAATGCATCTGCCGGCTTCAAAGACATGACACATTGCCAAGGTTATTGTTTTCTGAGTAAAACTGGTTTATCTAAGTCAAATATGGGTCAATACAAAATCTGTTATGTCACTAACTCACAACACAAAAAATTTCTACGAAATACAACGGATGAATGGATGAGAACTTTTGGAACAATGCCAGTCTCCACAAATATTACCCTCACCTAACAGCACTGTAAGTTTGACATTATTCCAAACCAAAGGCTTGAGTGGTGTATCACAAATTCATGCTGGTCATGGCCAACCAGCTTCCATATTACTGTTTCAAAAACTTTGGAGTAAGGGATGTAAATACTTTGCTGGCTATTTCCTCTTGTCTGTGACGTGAATGGAATGCTACAAATGAAAATACTGGTGTTGTATTTATATTTCATCCCATTTTTCTCTTCTTATTTCAAAATAAGCAAGGGGAAGAGTGCTTAGATTTCTTTCCCAGACCCCACAATGTGTGGGAGCTTTCAGCAGTGGGTACACCCTTCCATTTTTCCTCTTCTTAATGCACAAAAGAACTTTGTTCACTGTTTACTGCTAATGCTTAAGCACAAAAACATAACACCCAGGAGCCTTGCAAGATACAGGCATGTAGATAATTGAGCATTGAGTCACTTCATGAATTCACAAACACTTGGTTTGATTAGATATTACCAAGTGTAGTAATAACTCAATTAAAAGGCATATGGGGTAACATGCAGGTATACAGTTGCCATTTCAAGTTTCATTGCAAGGCACATACCCTTTCCCGTTTGTTTAGCTCAGCCTCCTTTGCCTGTAGTTCTTTCTCCTTTTTACTTAGGTCCTACATTTACATACAAACACATGCACAACATAATCAACATACCATAAACACATGAAAAAATAGTGTGACCACCACTAATTGACAATAACATTCCACATGGCCTTTGAGCCTTTCAATAAAATTAATAGGAAAGGGAACACATCCGACACAGCTGATATCCTTAGGCAACAGATCTTGTGAAATACAGAATTCCACAATGGTAGCAGAATGGAAGTACATGTACCTTAGTTGATTCAAGAGGTATGTCCACCGTGGCAGAATGGTCATTATAGAAGCCCGCTGGTTCATGAGGAAGAGGCGGCATCCGAGAATTAGACGCAGGTGGTACGCTTCCTCCCTGCAGAACAGGGTGCATTTTAAGCATCAACTAAACAGTACTTAAAATCGGTCGAAGATTATTTGGACTATCAGTTTGTACTATTTACAAGATGTCAACAAAAAGAAGTGGTGTCCTAAAGCTCTGATTAGGCAGTATTTCAAGTGCTCAGATTGAACACAATAAGAATGCACAAAAGAAAATTCCCCATTCCATGAGCATCCACACATCCACTACAACGAAAAGGTCTGGTTCTAGCACAAAGTAACCACAGAAATTCGAAAGATTAAACCCCAGCCCAAGAGGCGATTTCCATATTGAGTGCCATTTCCCCAACCGAAACCCTATATACACATACAGCCACGCTGACACAGCTCGCGATCAGCGAACACCGCGAAAGCGCCAAGCACGGACCAGCAGCCTGAAACCTAACGCGTTCCTAAACCATCAGACCAAACACCGAAAAGGGGCCAGATCGGAGCACACAGCACCGACGAGCCTGAACCGCCGCGTCCAGAAGCCAGCGCCGCCTGCCTCAAACCCAGACACCCGATCATCCTGAGACCCACGCGACGCGAGCTACGTGAACAAGCTTCCGGAAGGCTAGATGAAGCGCGGGGAGAAGGGGGGGTGTTTTCAGGAGCTCACGAACCAGCTACAGTTACAAGGAGTACTCACCGCGAAGGGGTTGACCTCGTCCTCGTCGAACGGGTTGCGGTCGTACCTCCCCGCCATGGCCTTCCCCTGCTGCGCGGCGACAGCGGCCGAGGCGGCGGGGTCACCGGTGAGGGAAGAGAAGGGTGGGTGGGGGCGGCACGGTGGGGGAGAGGCGAGGAGTCCAAAGCTCCCAACGCGGCGACGGTGGCGACCAGAGCAAAGAGCAGCTGACCCCGTTACGCGCTGCCGCTTTTCTTTACTTCAGCCGGTGGAGCTTACGTGACCAAGTGGGTTTGGGATTTGGGGGCCTGTAACTTTGTACTACTAGTACTTGTACAATCCCTGCATAATTCTATACTACTCTCTGCTACGTGGCTGCTTCCCAGTGGTGCCATGTTGACCGCCTCTGCGCGTACGAGTAGTGCGGCCGACAGGTGGGGTCAGGTTTGACGCAGGGCAACGTGGAATAAAATGGCGGTGGGGCTGCTCCCCCGGCGGCCGGACAAGAGAAGTTGTCAGCGTTTGAATACTACGTGCAGGTTTAATTGTTCTTTGACGAAAGAAGCTTCCAAGGTTTGCGAGTGCAGGCGCGGCGGCTTAAGCTATTAAACGCCTCGGGTTTGTCGCTAAGCAGCTGTCAAGCTGGATCTCCAGCTAAACGAATGGATTAGCATCATGGGATACGGCAGAACGAACGGCAGCTGACCGAAGTCACCAGCGAGACTTAACCCCAAAGGAAACGCGAGTACATGTCACCTCGTGGGGAAAAAAAAATTAGGAAGATACGTGACATACTCACAAGGCGAGCCATTAGCAACCCAACTGGTGATCAGGTCAAAAGCGAGCACCGGACAACGCCCAAACTGCACCCAGAGATATGAACAGTGATCACATGATACAGGCTCCGGCCCACCGCATGGGGTGTAACCAAAGTTGAAAGGCCGCAACCAGACCAGCATGTGACCGTTCCCTCTCGGCTCGTTGTTGTTCAGGGCTGCCCATACAGTAAATGCGACTAATTACAGACTGATGCGCACAGCTAGGCTCACATTTACAACAGCGAGCAATGCCGTGCCGAATGCCAGTCCCCAGGTCAAAAAAAAAACACAACTGCAATCAGGGAACTCTCGCAAACCTACGGAAAAAAAATCTACAAGCTACACAACTGTATGGCATTTCTTGCCAGAAAAAAAAAAGAATGGTATCTACTCTGCTGTATGGATGAACCTCCCGATTTGTTTTTTCAGATCACCACCAGGTCTTGCAATGAAAGACTTAATTCTTGGGCGAGCTGTGCTTGTTGACCACCCCGCCTGTACCAACAAAAGAACACGAAATAGTCCAGAGCGTCATGAAACCTGGTCCCTCTTAGAAATGGGCATGCAATTGCGAAATGGGTAACAAAAAGGATAAATCATCTAAGGGAAGAAAAAAAATTACATAATCAGTGGGTGTAGAACTTGCTGAATCTTTTGCAAATGGTTAAAGCACCGCGTGCAACGCTGCAACCTGCATTAGATAAGAGGTTGGGAACTTCTGAGGTTTGATTTCGTAAAGTTTTGGGTTGAGGAGAGTAGCAGTGACAAGCCCCACCTCGCAGCCTATACTTTCTCAATACATAAGTTTTTACGTCCCCTATCTAATTTTCCCTCCCCAGAGTACAGTCAATATGCCTTATTGCTTACCTCTGCTCAGCTTGAAGATCAACTCCAACAGCTGAATTTGCTGATAATGTTGACTGAATAACTGGAGCAAAAATCTTTATGAGATCCAACAGCATTTCCAAAGAAATAGTAGCGTGCCTGCAATTTTGACATAAGTAATCCTTTACTGTTGAGTCATATTGGCATGATTCAGACATTGCAACAACTTAAATGGTTGCTTTCTCTTCCAACTGAGGAGAGGCTTGAAAAGTGGTAGAGAAGTGACGTGTGTCATCTTTCCAGATGTGCAGCTTCATAAGTATTTATCATCTACTACTGTACCACACAGTCCAATAACGATCTGCATTCAATGAAATAACACATGTAATGCATTACCTTTCAGTCTTGCTACTCAGTAACCCCGCAAGAACAGGCAGAAAGCTGGAGAAAATCTCCAAGTGGAAAAGATCAAGCTTCCCTTTGAGAGCATTAACAACGTCAGCTTGAACCTGTACAGTTTCGACCATAAGTAACTAAATAAGGAATATGAAGTACAGCCACATATATATCTCAGAGAAACTTACAGCATTGTCGGGCAGCTTTATCACTGCAGCAATCGTGCCTTTGATACCACTTTGCTCAAAGACATGGCACATCATCTGAATATACTTAAGAGTTATTGTGCTATTCAGAAAAACACATTTTAATGTTTAGGGAGTTCCTCAATGCTACTTTAGTATATTATGTATACTAATCAAAGTGAAAGGTAATAGACTATGTTCACCTCCATTTTAGAAACATATATTTAACTTAGTTTCCTTACATAATGCCAGAATGATTGATGAACAGTTTCAACACATAATAATTTTAATGTACTTTGCTAACTGTATAGAAAAGAATAAAGAAAACAAACTAAGTAGGCCATATTTCCAAATAACTAAAAGAATATTCAACGGCTTCTTTAAATATACACTACCAAGTAATTTAATCATACGCATAGCGTTGCGCCACCAAATAAAGTATAAAGGTTTACAAGATTATTTGTTCAATGGAAGCTCATATTGGAAAAATAGACAATGCATACAAACTGATAACGAACATTAAGTCCGCAAAGATGTAGCAGAAGGGGTCACCTCTAGTTTTGTAAGCCGAAGTTTCAAATTATTTATGAATTCGTCATGGTTCTGTGTCAAATTGATAGGGGTCATCACATCATTCACTGTTGATAAGTCCTTTCCATATGTCGTATTTGGCTCTGCCTGTCCATTGAATGGCTAGATAACATTAAAATTTTGAACAGGAAAGACTTTTCTAGAACACTAACATGAACAAATAAAAGTGAAGCAAAATTAAACTGATTGTTTTCTCTGGCTTGTATTACATGCATAGTCTGTGAACACTTCAATATTATTTCAATAGCCAACAAGGCAACAACATATTTCTGGCATCATTTCTTTGTCTAAATACAGAGGCAGTCTTATAACTTTATCTAATACTTCTGGCATCATGATCAAAAGATCCAGAGTGCATACTAATTAAACTTTAAAAGATACAAGCGTACCAGGGAACAATAATAAAGTAAAAAAGTTGTGAAGTTAATGATACTCAAACTTTCAGGTGCATACTGAATGGGACGAAGAGCCATCAGGTTGCACTGCACGATCACCACAAGAACCAGTTTGTGGGGAACAATCAATGCTAGAAGTTTCTCTTTTTTCAAATCTCTCAACGAGAGACTTTGTTTTCCCCAATGGCACAGCAACTAAAAGGAAGTTAAACAACACTGTCAGACAACTATACTTAGGCCACATAAACACTGGTATGGAGTGGATGCAGGCCTATCCCTCTTGACAGACAGCATCAGTTAAAATGAGCACACACCTCCTCTGACATATTTAACCCTGGCAGTTTCTGTCGTTGAGTATGATGGTTCAGATGCTGCATGGAATAGAGTTCTACTGTTATACAGCCAAATAGGAAAAGGTCCATTGTTTTGTTTCAATGTTACAACAGAGAAAGGACCCATACACTTATCATCACTTGAATGCACAGGATGCTCTGGCAACATTGCTTTGTCCATATGTTCTGCTATTTGTGTGATGTGTACTTTATCCAAGCTGTCGTACTCTTCTTTCTTGTAATGTGGAGTTAATCCAAAGGAGAATTTCAAGCCAGACAAACCCTCTGAGCACAAATCAGATTTAGTTAGCATGGATCTTACTGAGGCATCACTATCAGCAGCATCAGCACCAAGTGAGGATTTTCTTGTGTGAGCGGGATCTTGAAAATCATATGGGACTGCACTTGTTCCTCTAGAAGCACTGCCTATTGTTTTGTCCTCTAAAATGTCTCTGGGCACAACAGCAGGTGCAAAAGTGGTCTGCGATGTAGTGTAAATATCTTTCACTGGCGCCAATTCAGTTAAATGAACTTTTTTAGTGGTTAAATAATTGTTAGCTATTCCTGTACGAGATGGTAAGTAGACATTCCTCTGCCCTGAATTACGTCCCACTGTCCTTGGATTGGTGGAAGGACTATCAGCAAGCTTCATGTGCCTCATTGGAGTAGCACTATAAACAGATGATTTGAAAGATGATTCAGGCCTTATTGGAATGGTACTGCTCATATCTTTCTTGATCTTGTATGTACTTGATGGTGTCAAATGCGAACCCCGAACTCTGCTTTCCGCTATTACCATGGAAGAAAGGAAAAAGGGCAGGAAATCACTATGTCCAGCAAAAGCAGACATTTATTGTTTCAGAACATAATCAGAAGAAAATATATAAATGGATTGAAGCCATACCAGGTCCTAACTCCTTGACTTTGAATGAATGTTTTGGATGTGATGTCGCTAAAGCTGGACCAGAATTTGCAGTGCAATCAATAGGTTTTACTGGAGGATCATCTGCGGAATGTACAAGATCGGCAAAAAAGTTTGGTTTTGGCAAAATGCCAAGTGAATAGGGTCCAATGAGCTGGTTAAAAGATAAAAGTTAGAGCATGCAAGAAAGTAACAGTCCATGCAAAAGCTGACACATACTGATATATCAGCAGCCCAAAGACCAACACGGCGTTCATGATAGGAGCATCCCAGGAGTTTTCCTTCATAGATGCTAAGATCAGCCATATTGGTCCACCCCATGTCTACAACATCATGACATGTTACTGGTTCCCATGAGAATACCTGAAAATGTGCATATAGATCAGCAGGTACGTGGGGGAAAACAATATATCACATTCAAAAATCAGGCCTACCTTTAAGCTTTGGTCTAATCCACAAAAAATGGTTTTTCCATCTGGGTGAAAGAGCATAGAACATACACCGCTATCCTGGGAGAGAAGAGTAACATAAGTTACACCACAAGAATAAGATCCATATGCACCTGGGCAATTTAGGTGAAGAATCAAAAATAGGAGCACAAGAAGAAACCAAGCTCAGTATCCACCAAAATAAAACTAGACAAACTAAATATGGAGTGTGAAAAGGTAGACCATCAACAACCCCTTTCAAGAATTTCAAATCCTGATAACAAATCTCGTTGAGGTGCTAATTTGAAAGATAGAAAAAGAAAAGATATATCTTTTTTCCTAAGGGTAGTGACCGTAATGTAGCCTTATTTAAGAAAAAAATACTTGCAAGTACCTCGGGTCCACCAGAACCTATCGATTCAAAAGTTTCAAGATCCCAAAATTTCACCGTTCGATCAGATGAGCCTGAAAATGTCAGTAGGTTTACTGAGAATACATTTCAGTGTGTTAAGACTTTAATTACTGCAGATTTATGCAACATATCTTTCCCATAGTCCAAATATGAGGTTTTGAACTCTATTGTAATCATGTTACCCTTATGTCATGCTACTCTTTTTGGAAATGTCTTAAGCCATACTTATAATGGATTAAAGCAGACGATGTTGAAAAGAAGATCCAAATATTGGTGCATCAGAAAGATTAAGTAGTTACCTGTGGAGAGCAAAAATTCTTGAGGATGAAAATCAATACAGTTAATTTGTCCGCTGTGAAACTTGAAATCATGTAGAAGTTTTCCAGCTGTCAGGTCCCACACCTTCACAATGTTGTCTTCTCCACCTGTGACAACCCATCGTCCATCTGGTGTAAACCTGATTGTTTTAATTGCTCCTGTGTGACCTTTATATGTGTGAATGCATCCCTTTTTCTTTATATCCCATATCTTAAGATCTGTGTCTGAAGAACCAGATGCAAAAAACTCGCCGAATGGATGAAATTCAACACCAGTGCAACTTGATCTATGCCCAGTGAGAGACCGCACAACTACATCACAATTTAAAAACATGGATCAGACATCAATTTAACCTGTTCTCTATTTTACATGAGTTTGAAGACCAATGAATGGTTAAATTTGATATTTTTGGCTCTTGCAAAAACCATGAATGCAAGGCATAATGAGATAGATAGGGAAAACAGAGAATAGATACTGCATTGAGAATACTACATGTAACATTCACATCGCTATCTATTAGTCAGCTGACCAACTTTTTACCCAAACACACAAAAAAAGGCATACCCAGTGCCAAAGGCTCCCACGCATTGTGAGGACAAATGAAGGGTTCTTTCTGGACAGCCTTACCCCTGGTTTTGCAGAGAGGCTGGTTCGAACCCAAGACATTAGAGCACAAGTGGAGACACACCACCATTGAGCCAGATCCGCCAGCCTTACCCAAACACAAAAAGCATACATATTTTAATATGACCATCTACAAACTTTTAAAAAGACTTAAAAGCTTCAGGAACCTACATCCTTGATTTTCATCAGCCAATAACATAAAAATGTATCTAAGTTTCTATGAAAACTTAAAAGGAAGATTGACGGAGACACCATAGAATGATCATGTTTTATAATTCTCGAACAATGGACAGGTAAAAAAATTGAAGCAAGAAACAAGATATTAGTGTATAACCCACTATTGGGGTATGTAAGTACCAACCACACCTTTAGCTTCTTCTAGGTCCCAAAGCTTGATGGATCCATTAGATGAGCCAGCAAGCACAAGCACATCTGCTGAATCAAACTGTACAGCCTCCACCGAGGCCGTGTGGCCTGACAAGCTCTGTGCACACCAATAGGACACATTCAGAAATACAACATGATTCAAATTTCCAAATAGACAAAAGAACAGTATCAATGACATAGGGAACATACCAGAAGCGGTGTTTGCTTGCCAATAGCCCATAGGTTGACCTTTCGATCACTTCCGCCTGTGATGAACACACGGCTCGACTTTTTGCCTATGGACAGCGATCTCACTTCCGCATCGTGTGCTACAAACTCCTCTATTTTGGGACATCAAGTCAAGGAGATATCAAATTTGAGTAATGCGCACTTCCAGATTGGTAAAACAGTGACGGTCCTAAGAGAACCTTGGTTCTGCGTCCGGCTAAGGTGAATGAAGAATTAGAAGAGAAGAAAAAACAGCGCCAAGAATGGCTGCCTCTTGTGATCAATCAGCATAAAACATTTTAGTTATAGTAAAACAGATTTAGGGGATTTGGGACTGCTAACGTAAATTTGGGACAAAAGGGTAAATGTTTCCCGAATCAGTTGCGACCAGTTAAGGCTTAGCTTGGTCGCTTCAACAACGAATGCCGTCTTTGCGTAGATTGCCAGGTAAGTACAAACGAGGTGGGATTCAAGACACTGCTTCCTTCGCCGCAAGAAGTAGCGCAGAGGAGTAAAACACACATGTTTTGGGGAAATACTGCCCCTACCGTGCTGCTTCAGCAAATGCCTGTCAAGATTACTTCACAGCACGGCCGGTTCTTCCTCTTGCGAGGCGACGCGGATCAAGAAGCAGAAATGTGACTGGAAGCCGAAGCAAAAGGATACGGAGCTTGTAGCCGCGCTTCTCGGGGTCCATTCCTCCCCTTCCCCACCCAGTTGGCTCGCGACACGGAACGTCGGTCGCGGGGGGTCGTCGCGGCGCCGCCGTTGGGCGGCGATGGCCCGGAGTCGGATTGGGATTCGAGTGGCCTGTGGAGGAGCAGGGGAGTTGGCGAGGCGAGTCGAGGCGAGGCTTCGCCTCTTTTCTGCAGGGGCAGTGAAAACGAAAGGTGTGGAGCCCGCGTGGGTGGGGACTGGGGAGTGGACAGTGGAGTCTTCGTCGTCTCTCTCTCTCCTAGTGTCCTACGCGTCAATCCGATTTCGCTCCCGTTCCTTTTCTTTTGTACCAAAGTGGGAATTAAAATGTGGAATTAAAACAAGGTTCTCTCTTCGTCCTTCCTTGAGGCGGAAAAGACCGAACGCTCACATGAATCCGGCGTACAGATTCAACCGTCCGGTGAGACGTCGCTCGCTCGGGAGCAGGAGGCGACGGCGGCGTAAAAGGCCATGTCGTCCCGGTCTTCCCCTCCGTCGGCAGACGAAGCAACCCGACTGGCGACTACCCGAGCAAGAGTAACACGCCAGCAGCAGGTTCGTACAACGCGCCCGCGCGGCGGGGCCGACGAGACGTCTGGAAAGCGGGAGCACGCGCGCCATCCGTCGACGAACGAGACGACGGTTTCGGTCCGTTTCTCCATCTAATGACCACAATGAACATCATGTGTTCTGATGGGCTGTTTGTTGTAGGCTGGATGGGCTGGCTGCCCTAGTACATAAAAGTCCGTTCTTTTTTTTCGGAACCACGCTGCTCTTTCGAGCGGGGTCACGGATTCCTCTCTGAAAAAAAAAAGAGCGGGCCAGATTTGAATCCGTATCCCGTCTCGCCGCAAAGTTCATGTGTTCCGCAGCACACTTGAAATCGATCAGAAAAAAAAAGTAGAGTTGCGGAGAGTTTGCCACCGGCTGCTGCCACTGCGGGTGTCCAGTTGCGGTGGAGTGCACGCGTGCGTAGGGTTACGCCGACCGGGTCCCTGCCACCAGAGTCATCGTGCCTGCCTGAGCCTGCGCTCTGCGACACAGGAATCGAATCACCGTTCACCGTGAGGAACTGTAGTCCGCATACCTAACCGTCACGCCACGTCCGGAGCAGGGGGAGACGACGTGGGAGGAGGACACCGCCGCCGATCCGACGCGCGGCCGTGCACGCGAGCTGCACCGGGTACCGACCGTCAGGCCGAGCCGCTGATGGTGTGCCGGCGCGAGACTAGGCGCTGTGGACGTCCAGAGACGGAGTCAGCAGCGGCTGCCGTGCTCCAGCAGGTTTCACACCTCATGAGGCGGTACTTTGTCGGCCGTTACCTCTATTAGCCACCGCGGTTTCGAGCGGCATGGGCGCATGCCCGGCCTAAGAAGAGAGTCTGGTGCGTCATCATGCATTCTAGCAGGATAAAAGGCCCCTGCTTTGCGTAGAATTCAGAAGCTTACTCTTGTTTTAACGGAATTTAGAAGCTACTACTGTATAATACTCCTGCCGAAGGGTGTAATCTACAAGCGCAAAGCAGGTACGTACTGTATACGGTTGCTATTGTTCTAAGGCAAGTTGGCTGTACGACACAAGTCATAGAACCTCTACTTGATCACCTGTCCCCCACGCCACGCTCCCATCCCCATCACCCCCTCCGCCCAAATCGAAGCACCTCGTGGAAGGCCCCCAGTCCTCCCGAGTCCCGACACAGTTACCAACGCCACCTCGGTCGCCACCCAGAGATGGCCGCCTAGTACGTCTGCGCGCGTTAGTTGCATTGCGGGGGATCGAAATGGGCTGCTGCTTCAGCAAAAACCGTGCGGCCGGAGCTGGCGCGTCCGCCCGCCGTTGCCAGCCGGAGGACCGCAGCCCGCCGTCGCCGGAGGAGGAGACGGTCAAGGAGGTGCTCTCGGAGACGCCGAGGCCCGAGCCCAAGCCCGTGGCTAATGTGGCGGCCCCGAAGGAGCGGGAGGTGCAGAAGGCGAAGAAGCAGGACAGCGCCGACGCCGCGGCGCGCGATCTCGGGAGCCGCGTGTCGCTCTCGCTCGCAACCGACGAGGTCTCCGAGGCGGCGTCCGAGCCGTCTGTCGCGACCAGCTCGGTAGTGGGGCCGGAGCGCTCGCCGGCGAGGAGGCGCCCGGTCTCCGCCGATCTGGGTCCTGCACGCCGCGACCGCGCCGCCGCGGCCTCCTACGGCGTCCGCTCACGCAGCGCGCGAGGCTCGCCGTCCCCTCCGCCGCGGCGTTCGCCGTCGCCGGCGGCGAGGCGACCTTCGGAGCAGCGTCGCGCCGCAAGCCCGGTCGCGTCCGTGCAGCGGAAGCCGCCTGTCCCGGTGAGTCCGTCCGGCCGCGTCTCGCCGCGGCGGGCGCAGGCCGAGGCGCCTCCTCCCGTCGTCTCCCCGCCGTCGCCCTCGCAGCCGGAAGACGACGCCGTGACCGTGTCAAGTGGGGTCAGCGTCCCGGACGCCAGCGACGGCGGCGGCGATGTCCAAGTCGACCGTGGCGCCGACGGGAAAGAGTCGTTGGAGAACCCGCTCGTGTCATTGGAATGCTTCATCTTTCTCTAGAGACGTTAGCGCCGTGCGGACTGATCTCGTCGCCCGCTGTTCCGCTTCAAAAATCTTGGACTAATCCGGTTTAGCTGTTGCTATTTGCTAAGCTGAGTCGCGATTAGCAGGTAGTGTATGGTGGCTCAGTGATCCCATGGTCTATTACCGCCGCACCTGTATTTCGCCCAAAAGCACCTCTACGTACGCTAAGGCAACATGCAAATTCTCGCGCGGCTTTCCGTCATCCCACGTTGCGACCGGCCAAATGCTTCTTCCTGTGACATCCCAACCAGCAGCTAGCCTCGCCGATCGCGTCAGCAGATTCCGCGAGAATCCGATCCGCGTCGATCGGCAACGAGCTCACCAGTCTAGGCAGTGGATCATCACTGGATCTGCGCGTTCCCGCCTTGGTCCCGGAATCCGAGGGGGGTGTGCCGCGATAAAAAAAATAACTGCGATGCTCCTGAAGCCTCAGCCGATCGAGCACCGAGTGGCGCGACGCGAGCAGGAGCAGGCGAAAGCTGGGTCACGACTCACGAGGCGGCGCTCCGTTCTCTTGGGAGTGAAGGCCACGGGAGCAGGCGTGTCGGTCTGCCAGATCGTGTGCCTCTGGCCCCTCCCTCGCCTTTTCGCCGTCTTCTGCCACGTACCCATGCCTCGTGAGTCGTCTGCTCCTGCTCGCTCCACAGATCACAGGCGCAAGGCTAGGATCGCGTTTCAACATCAGCTGCGGACAGATTTTGGCACATCCGTTTGCCGTTGTCATGATACCAGAACACAAGTCCCGTGACCACACCAAGCCACCAACCACAGGGAGGGCTGGTAGCCGCCGGGCGGCGACCTGGGGATTGCATTTGCAGGCAGTGGCGGGGATCTGGTAGAAAAAAAAAACAAAATTGACCCGACCATCGTCAAGCGTACGAATCAGTGCCCCTGATTTGCGGCCGGGAATAGCAAGAAATTGACCGTTCCTTCCCGGTTCTGCCCTCAAGCTTTCCGGGAAGAAGAAAAAAATCTCAAAAGATGTGCGGCGACGTCTTCCGCGTCTGTCAGGTGCAATGGTTTGGAATCCATGCACAGGGCGGGCAAGTCAGCTCTGAGCCTGTGCATGTCGTCCGTCCGCGTCTCCAAGACGAGAAATGGGAGACGGGACTTCGACTTCGGCTTACCTCTTTTCCCCTATGGATAGGTCGGCCTAGTCCGGGTTTCATTTTTAGCCTTTTGTTGAAATCAACTAGGCTTTCAGCCCACATAAAGATAGACGAAAGCCCAATGAGATTGGGCTCATCTTTGGATAATTTACCGTTTGTCACGCAACGGAGATGATATTGAATCGAATCGAAACGAACGACCAAGGGTCGAGTCGAGTGAAGGGTTTACGAAAGCAAGAAACGTGACTGGTTTGAAACTCTGCAGAGGAACGCAAGTATCCACCACGAAATATCACGTCCTGTCACACTGGTGCTACCTTCCTGGACACGTCAGATCGAAGATCTTCTGTTCTTTTTTCCCTGGCCTCGGTACAGCGTAGAGGACTGAACCAGAAGAGACCACGCAGAGCACGTCGAAGACGCTTGACTTGACCAAAGTCTTTCTTGTTGGTACCAGTCGGACGCTCCTTTTTTTATCGTGAGCGTATGCGTCGGTGCAGGCACGCCGGCTCCAGGATTCTTTTCTTTTTTTTTTGTTCGAGAGGGCGCCGGCGGCTAGCGTTGACGCGACTTCAGCCTATTGCTATACCAGCATAAACATCTCGAACTCATCGAGGAATTGGGCGAGAACTCGGCTGCTTGCGCGAGCCGACGGCGACGTTACCTGTTCTTAACCTACTGCTGCTGGTGGTGGCCTTCCGAAATCCGAAGAAAGCAGAAGTGAAGTGTCGGAATTCGACTTTTCCTTCTTGCCCCTCTCCCAGTTGTCAGGTCACCCCCCTCCCCCCAAAAAAACACTCAAAGGGAACGGATTCATGGAACGCTGATGCATAGTAGCAACGCGTTTGAGATTTGTCAGGCTTGAACTTGCAGGAATCCGATGCCTTCGAGTTTCGAATAACGGGACCGCGGTACGTGCGTGAACGACGGGGGTGAGGCGGTCCCCCGGTTTTATCTGCCTGCGAAAACTGTACGAGACTCTTCGTGGACGTTTTGCTTGCCCACCTATCGAAGCCTCGACGTCATGCCGCTGGAGAATCGGGAGCACGATACGCTGCTTGAAACGCGCTGCTTCTCACCGGTCTCTAGACGTAGTAGGTGCTCTCGTTTCCAGTCCATCGACCTCTGCCGCGATCTGTGTCTGTCGCCGAAAGGGAGGCGCCCGAGCACAGCGCCAGGACGCCAAGTGGGAACACGACGCGTCTCGCGTGGACTTCGCTCCAGCGCCTCGGTGCTGGCGTGTGGCCGACTCCTCCTCCCCAAATTTCCGTGGAACTTACCGACGGGCCCTGCCCACGGTGACCCGGAGCGAAACGCGCGAGCAATCACGGCGACCGACTCCCACCAAACCCGAGCCTTCCCCAGCTGCCCCTGCCCTCGGTGCACGAATCAGCAACCGAGGCCGGGTCCGGGCGCGCGCCTCGTCAGATCGCACCGCGCCTGCGCCGACGGAGGCGAAGTGGATTTCCTTTCCTTCCTCTCCTTTCCTTTCCGCACGGCTCCCTACCGGTCGCGAGATTTGCCATCGGCCGCCGCGCGGTACGGTACGGTCCCCTGGACTCCACGATGCCGCCAGACGCCGTCGCTGCGTGATCACCTGGGATCCACCGAACCGGCGGTGCAAACCACGCTGCCTGAATGGAATTGTCGTGCAAACTATGCTGTGATATTTCCTAGTGCTGCAACGTTGACGACACTGTTGGAGCGTCATGGCTTTGTTAGCCTTCGGATCTTTCTTTGTTCGCCCTTGTTCTGCTTGAAACGCCGTTTTGTGCTCATCAACCCCCCCTTTTTTTTCTTCTTGGAATTTACAGTGGACAATCAGCGTCATTTTGGCACTTTCAGCTAGTGTCACCCGAAATGTTTGTGGCCATGGTGGCTTGGTCACGGGGAGTTGTTTTACTTCTTCCATTCTAAATTAATTAACGTTTAGGACAAAAAATTTAGTTCAATTTAAACTAAAAATCCTGTCCTAAACGTCAATTAATTCAGAACGGAGTGAGTACCTCCCAGCTCCTCACAAGTGACAATGACATCACGATCAACTAATGCACACACACGACACACAACAGACAGAGAAGAGAGGAAAAAGGAGGGGTAATTCTGTCCGATTTGGTGGCTTTAACGGTTAAACCTACTATCGTCAAGCTGACGATTGGAGGCTCAGACGTGTTTGAATTGGCATCAAACCTGGTGAGCTCGTTCCCGCACATAGAGTACTTCAACCTGGTCAGTTGGTTTGTGTACTGGTTTAGTGGAGCATCAGATTTGAGAAGTGTTTTGTCAGCCCGGGTTGCTGCATTTCAGACACAGAGCAGTTGTGGTAGGATGATTCGTTTGGGTTGTGAAACAGTATCGGATTGAGCTGAAATTTGATCAATAGATAGAGGACTCGTGGAACTACTCACCTACCAAAATCTCGTGCAGTGTGGAGCTGTAGCTTGTCAGTTATGAACTGATAAACGAAATCAGTGTCATCTCTGCTAGCTATTGCTATACCTCTTCTATCTGTCATGATTACAGCTGTGGCGACCAAGCTTGTAACTTAAAGTTTGTTGCTGTTGCTGTAAGGCTGGTAGCACCAGGAACCGGTAAATAGGCCGCGCCGGTAAATATAGCGTCCAGGTTGCGAAAATGGTGCTGTAGCGGTATACCCTAAATGCAGCTCTAATATCTAGATGCTATCGCTAAATGAACAGATCTCCTGTAGGGCCGGTAAAGGTGAGAAAGAAGAGAGAGAAAGAAAGAGATGAGGAAGAAAGGAATAAAAGAACGAAAAAGGGGAAAATAAAAGAAACAAAAAGAAGGGGGAAAGGGAGACAAGAAAGGAAAAAAGAAGAAGGAGGGAAAAGGAAAAATAAGAAGAAAAGAGAGGAAAAGGAAGCAAGAAATATATTTGAAGATTTTGTGTAAGTTGTAAATATAATATTATTAACATAAAAGTATTTCTATGATATAATATAAAATATGAGATAGTAGTATTATCTAATATAAAATAGACAATAGATGACATAGAGGTCTGATTTAGAGGTGAACTAGTACAGAAAACTGACCTGTAAGGTAGAAATCTTTTATAGTTGACTGTAAAAAGCTAAAAATATTTTTTTAGCCTGCTCGCATCGGCAACCTCTAACCGGGCCTGGCTGTCAAATAAAGCGGCTGCGCCGGTAGCGGCCACGCGCAGCGGCGGTCGCCCAGGGCCCTATATTTTACAGGCGGCTACATGCAGATTCTATTTCAGGCGGCACACTGTAAAGTATGAAAGAAGAGAGAGAGGAAGAAAGAGAGGTAGAAAAAAGAAAGAAGAGAAGGAAAAAGAAAAAAATAAAAAAGGAAAAAGGGAGAAAGGAAAGGAAAAAAGAAGAGAGGAAAAATAAGGTAAAAAAGAGAAAAAATAAGAAGAAAATATAATGAAACTAAAAAAGATGATGATTTTTTATAATATGTAAATATAATGTTATTAACATAAAAGTAGTTATATGAAATAATGTAAAATATGAGTTAGTTGTGTTACGTATTATGAAATAGCTGATGCAGAGTTTCGATTTAGAGGTTCACGAGTGCAACGAACTAAACTGTAAAGCTGAGAATTTTTTAGAGTTAACTGTAAAAGCCTAAGAATATTCTTTTAGAGGTTCGATATAGAGGTTCACGAGTGCGAATAGCCTTAGAGATCTAATATAGTGGTACACGAGTGCGAGCAGGCTAAACTTAGAGGTTTTAGAGAGGACTTGTATACTTTTCATACCATTTTTTTTCATTTTACGCAGTCGCATCGGCAACACACGACATCAGCGATTGCTATGGCCTTACCACCTAAGTTTGGCAAATCTTCAACGCAATACTTAAACTAAAAGTCAAAATAAATTAACGGCCATATGATAAGCGCAACATTAATTCCGGATATAGTAGGGTCAGAAGACCGACACGAAGTGTGAAACGAGCAGACTCCCGGGAGTTCCCTGCAAAAGTTTCCGCACGGGTACGTGTGGCACACGCGCCGGTTCCACGGGCTCGAACTTTTTTGGACGGGCGGGCCTGCTCGGTCTCCACCGGCCGGTCGTGACCGAGCCAGCCAACCGTGGCGTGCGCACATGCCGCTCGCCCCCATCACCGCCACGAACGCGCCCGCCTCCAGAAATAACACGTTCCGGTTCCAGCTCGTGAGGCCGCGCAAGCCCGAACGCCAGACCAACGCCGCCCCGTGCCTTTTAAAATCCGCACCCGCAGGCCGCAGGAGAGAGTTTTATTCCCCTTCGACCACTTCTTCGTCTCGGATGGCATCTCCTCCCTCGTCGTGTTAGCCGACCCTTTTTCCCCGCCTGCCACCGCACCAGATTGGAGCGACGAGGGTTTCGCGCGCGCCGCTCGTCCGGAGAAGGCAAGGCGCGCCGCACCGCCCCGGCGAATCTTATGGTCGGATAGCGAAGCGGACGATGGCGGAGGAAACGGCGGTTGATTTCGACTGTTTCGGCGCCACCGCCGGCCCCGGGGAGGACAACCTGTCCATGCCCCTCGGCGATTTAATGGCCCTCCTTGAGACTAAGCCCACGCCGCCCGAGGAAGGCGGGGAGGTGGAGGAGGAGACGCAGCAGCCTGAGGTGAGTTCCTCTCGCCGCTAGCCCTAATTCGCTATGCGTGGAATTTTGCGACACCCCGATCGGATTTGGCGGGCGCGGTTGTTTGGGGCGGTGCTGCCTGCTGCGTTTAGCTAGGGTTTTGGGTCGCGCGAGGTCCGAATCCGCTGGTGTTTTCGGTGGATTCTTTGTGTTTGGCGTGGCGATTTTTGATGATTTGGGGATTTAGAAGCCGTGCCTTTTGCAGTATCTCGTGTCACGTCGAGCTGTCGATGAATCAATCGTGATCGAGCATAGAGATTAGTTAGGCCTTTTTGGTTCAACGAGTGTTTTTTGTTGTTTAGCACTAAATGGGTTTGCGTGCTTGTTCATACTATTATATGCTTCTAGTAATTGTTGCTTGTGAAATGCTAACCACATAAAAGACTACTGTTTGGGAAATCAATGAGAATATAGTTGCTTAGGCAGTTATTGGACACGTGTTGCTCTGGTCGCTCAACATGAAGTGTTTCATCATTTCATGTCAATCCACACCTGGTTCATTTGACCCATCGATGGATTCACTGGGCTGAAATGTAGCAGCATTGTTAACCATAGCTTCCTGTAAGGGACTTGGGTCCATAGAAGGTTTTGGGGGCAGTGGCAGCTGAGTTGATGTTGTGTGGTCGTGGCCATGGCGGTGCCATTCATTATGTTCTGTCTTTGGTTGCGGAGACATAGTGCTGGTTACATGGCGACAACAGTGAGCCATGCTGACTGCCAAGGGATCTGTGGTGGGAATACATAACACTGGTACTGGAATCGACAGGAAATGTATGGTGACAGTATGATAGAGTGTATGACAGAGGTGTGGAATATATGGGAGAGTGGGAAATTGTTAGCGAGTGGAGACACCACATTTTAAGTCACCACAAGTTTGTGATATGAGACACTGGAATCAGGCTTCAAATTAGCATGCTTCAAAGTTTGAAGTACTTCATACCTTGCTTTACATGATTATACGGAGATAGAAATGTCTCATTAATCGCTAGTAAAATGAATCGTCTTTGAGGTCCACAAAAGAAACCCTTTCACTGTTTTGACACCCTTTATACCGCTACGCTGGCTTGCTAAACCTTTAATTGTTGAGATGTGATGCAAAAGTATTGTCAGTTTTGACATGCTACAGTAATCAGGCATGCTACCTAGAACATGTTATGGTGCCTATAGTTGGTCGTCACTACGGGTTTTGTCAGTCGCAAACTCACAGGTGATCAAACTGATGGGCATTAGGAAGAGGCCAGGCGCTGTGGAGGTGGACACCGGTTGACTTATTTCAGCAGCATTTCCTCAGTCATGACAGTGTTATTTGCTGCACATGGATGCACCACATCTCGCCCCCACAGTTCATAGTATCATAGATTTGTGAAAAATGGGCTATGTTTGTTGCTTGGGACCCCAATGAGCTTGGGGCAAAGGCTTTGTTGTTGTCGTTGTTGGGCTATGTTTGTTGCAACTTATCTGACTTGCCAGTATTAGTTATTATGCTTGTTGATGGCGCATGTCTTCATTCATTCATTGTTCGATGGACGATGGTACGAGCTTAGTAACAAGCAAATTAACAGCATGGATAATTCAGATCTAGATATAGCTGTTTGCATAAAAAGGAGTTCAACTGAATTGTTTTGTTTGGGTGTGACTTGGAATATTGAACCTTGGAATTGTGTGAAAACCGTGGGAAACTGAGAATAAGCTGTTCATTGTTTGTAGCTTTCTTGCAGATAATGCTACAATTGGATTGGTGGATCCTCAATTTTCTAGTGCTTCTAGTTTAGCTGGTGGTCTTTGTATCATTAGCCTTTAGCATAGATTTCAGGATGTTTGTTTGAAAAATATTAGGTTTTGTTTGCTTGATTCAACTTGTATAGCGAAATCATAGCTTATTTTTCTATCAGAAGCATGTGGTTTCTGTACAGGAATAATTTTTTAGTGCTGTTAGAAAGACAACAAGCATTTTTTGTTGTGTTCATTCTAATTCCAGTCTCTTGTCTTTCATACGCTAATCAAAACAGGTGAATCAAGGTTGTTTGGAGATGCCTTTTGACAATAGCGGTTCTGAAAATGCTTTTCAAAGCCATGATGGTATAGTAACATCTTGCCTTATGGTTTTATAGGATGCACAAATGTTTTTCCGTATTTGTTGATTTGTTTTTTTACTTTGCAGAAATGCTTGAGAATGCAGAATTTTGGTCGAACTACTCTCATTTGGACCCTTCACAGTGCCAGATGGAAGTTAACACGGGACTCAACCAAGGACAAGGAATGGTTGATTGCTCAGAGGCTAGTCCTTATGAATTGTCTAACAATGGTGAGAAACACTATGGGGGGCTTTAGACAAATTGAATCATTATTTATCTGTATTGTCTTCTGTTGCCATTGCACAGCTAATATTATTGAACCAGGATTTGCAAACTTTTTTTTGTTTATTGTTCAGCATATCTATACGATCAATCAAAAACTTACAACATAGATGGTCAACATTTTGCAAGTGATGCATCAAACCATGATACCTTTGAAGATGCCATCGGCCCTCCTTATGGAGATATATCGAATGGTTCATACCTTGGACAGCAAACTATGTACCCTGATCAAAGACAACTCCAAGTAGAGAACATGAAAGGCATGGACACACAAATGAATACATGTATGTTGGTTTTGCTTCTGTATATGTATCTTGTACCTTATCATTATGTAAGGTAACCATTAATCTTATTTAATATCCACCTCAGATTTTTCAGGTGATATATCGGCAGAGCAATCAGGTTTGAGTGAAATTAAATGGGAGTGTACATATTCAATGCATGGTAATGCTGTTAAGGATGCTAACCATTTAATTTCAACAGCCATGTTTTCCCTTGTTCAGAATGCAGCTATGCCTGACATTTCGTGCTCTGAGTTGAACATGGGTGAGGCAACTGAAAGCATCCGCAATGGCAACATCAGTTGCCTAACTGTGCAGGAAGAACATCTGCAGGCAGATTGTGGGGATTATCCTCACCCAGATTATGTTTCTGTTGATATGGTTGCTGAAAGATCACTGCCTAATTTGCCACAGGATTTTCCACAAAACAATGAGCAATATGAGGTGGAACAGTTCCCAGACAATATGTGTGAAAGTGGTTCAATGCAGATGGGATCTCCGGATCAATATTGTGATGATACATCTTTATCAGATCTCTACATGGATGTATCCTCACCAGAGTCAGTATCCTGTGAGCAGAACCCGACTGAAGATCTATGTTTCAAGAGCGAGTCTAGCACTGACTCTTCTCCTGTGCCCTCAAGCAGAAACTCCACCACAGATGATGCTGATAAATGCTTTGGTCACACATCAAAACAGTTGCTGGACTCCAAGTTTTGCCCTAGCAGCAGCCAACAGCCATTTAAGAACTTGGGATATCAGAAACCTGTAGCATTACATAAAAACTATGATTATAGAATTGGATCTTCTACCCAGGGCAATTCATCAAGGGGTTGTTTCACTATGAATGGCGACGGGGTTTCTGAGTTATGCTTGCTTGAGGGCGATCGGAATCCTGCTCCTGATTATCGTCTGCCACTGCAGGGACCAATCCATCACACCTTTCAGCAATCTATATATTCTAAACCCATTGTTCCTACATTTGGTGGAATGAGATATAAGCCGCATGATGAAAGAATGACATTACGGCTTGCCTTACAGGTCGTATATCTCTCTGCGCTATTTTTCTCACTTATTTACTGTGTTTAGCATTCTCCTGGCAATCAGCCTGGTACTAAAATCTTAACCCCGGTTGCATGATTAATATGAATGGTTATTACTTAAAAAGCATGTAGAAGAAAGAAATGTAAAGTCTTGGTGTTGCATTTTTGTTGTTTGTTGCTGATGTTTGGCCTTTTCAGTCCTAGAACTATCTATAGCTGTTGCATTGTGACCATGAGGTCACGGGTTTGAGTCCTGGAAACAGCTTCTTGCAGAAATGCAGGGAAAGACTGCATACGAAAAAGACCCAAAGTGGCTCGGACCCTTCCCAGGACCCTGTGCAAGCGGGAGCTACATGCGCTGGGCTGCCCTTTCTTTTTCTCTTTATTACATGAATGCATACTTTTGAAGTATGCCATTCTAAGAGAGGTGACCTCTTAAAAATTTGTTATCTAGATGCAATATGGGGTTGAATTATAGAAAGAGTTATGATTAAGTCTATTTAATAGGAGGCATATGGACACTATTTTTCTATTGCTAACTGTGGATGCTTATGATTCCAACATTCCCTGATTCTCCATGGTCTTATTGTTAATCATTGAAACTACTGGTTGCTATCCTTTTTTGTGCTTCTTCATTGAGCTTGACATATTTGGTGATTGGCAGGATATTTCACAGCCAAAGTCTGAGGCTAATCCTCCTGATGGGGTTTTGGCAGTTCCTTTATTGAGGCATCAGGTTGGTGTTGCAGATAATGTTGTCTATTCCCTAAAAACAATATTGTCAGCTTTCAATTAATTATTATTTCTTTGGACAGAAAATTGCCTTGTCATGGATGGTGCAAAAGGAGACAAGAAGTTCACATTGTTCTGGTGGAATTCTTGCTGATGATCAGGTACACCACCTGTTAGCCCTCCTCATTTGCTAAGAAAATTTTTCAGTTATGTCATTGATGTCATTTGGTACTTTTCAGGGTCTGGGTAAGACTGTATCAGCCATATCACTGATTTTGACAGAACGACCATCAGTGCCACAATCATCTACTGTTAAGCAAGAATCTTGTGAAGCTGTAACTCTAGATGATGACGAGGACGATGATTGTGCTGAACCTCAATTGAAAAAATTAACACACACATGCAGCCCTGAAGTGGCAAATGACACAGTTAAGAAAGAAAATCCCATCGTAGCGGTTAAGACAAGGCCAGCTGCTGGGACTTTGGTTGTTTGCCCTACAAGTGTTCTGCGACAGTGGGCAGGAGAACTGAAGAATAAAGTTACGAATAAAGCTAATTTGTCTTTTTTAATATATCATGGTAGCAGTCGTACCAAGGATCCTAATGACCTCACCAAGTATGATGTTGTGCTAACTACATATTCAATAGTAAGCATGGAAGTTCCAAAGCAATCAAATCCTGATAGTGATGATGAAGAGAAAGGGAAGCCTGACAGATATGGTGCTCCAGTGGCATCTTCAGGCAGCAAAAAGAGAAAGGCATCGTCCTCTAAGAAAATGAAAAATGGGAGTGCAGCAGAGAGTAATTTGCCTGAGAGGCCTCTTGCAAAAGTTGCTTGGTTCAGGGTTATTCTTGATGAGGCACAAAGCATTAAAAATTACAGAACTCAAGTTGCCAGGGCTTGCTGGGGCTTGCGAGCCAAAAGAAGATGGTGTTTGTCTGGGACACCAATACAGAATGCAGTTGAAGATCTCTATAGCTATTTTCGATTTCTCAGATACGACCCATATGCTGTGTACAAGCAATTTTGCACCATGATAAAATTGCCAATTAGTAGGAACCCAACTAATGGTTACAAAAAGCTTCAAGTTGTTTTGAAGACAGTTATGCTACGCCGGACTAAAGGTCAGTATATAAGTATTATTGTCACATTCCTTGTAGTCTGTCCATATCTTGAATCCAACTATCCAGGTGAGTTTGTCCCCCAGAAGTTGATACTAATTGTGCTTAACCACATGTTTTCTCTTAGTTGATATTCACTTTTCCTGAAAAATTGTGCAATAGGTGTCATGCATGTGGGCTGATCTGCCCCTGGCCCAGGCCGGCCCCTCCCTGGCCCAGGGCGGCCAGAACTGGGCCAAGTGGGCTGGTCAGCCCTGGCCCAGGCCGGGCCCCTTTCTAGAAGGTTTTTGAGTTTAATCTTCTTAGAGATAGATTAAAAGATCCTTTGTAACAGATTAGGACTCTTGTAAGGGGGGGCTATATATACAAGCCAAAAACACCCCAAATTGTGAGAGATCAATACAGAAAATTTTCCTCCACTTTTCTAACCCTAGCCGCCTCTCTCCCTCCTGCCCTAGCTGCCGGCCTAGCCTCTGCCCTAGCCGCCGCACAGCTCCTGCCCTAGCCGCCGCCTCCCTCTGCAGCCCTAGCCGCCACCAGGGGCTAGAACCAGCCGCCATCCCTGTTTCCCCCTCTGTTCTGCGTCTCTTCAACACCAGAACAGATCGGGCACCACCTGATCTCTCCCCTGATCTGTTCTCCCAAGAACAGAATCAATCTGCTCAGTTTTCTGCACCAGAACTGTTCTTCTCCTTGCTGTTATTCCTCTGTTGTTGGCTGAAGAAAAATTGTTGGCTGAAGAATTTTTCTGGTCTGTCTTCAAGGAAGACAGATCGATCTGCTAGGGCAGATCGGTTTATTCAGCAAGAACAGGGACAGTTTCAGCGCCGGAATTGCAACATTCGTGGTATCAGAGCCGGTTTCAACCCTAGGCTGAATTCTACAAGATGTCGTCTACACCTACAAGCAGCGGCAGCGCCATCAGCCATGGCACACCCTCACCGGCAGCTCGTGAGGTGAACATCGGGACGGGGTTCCCCGTGCTCACCAAGACCAACTACGCGGAGTGGACTGTCATGATGAAGATCAAGCTGAAGGCGCGGTTGCTTTGGAAGGCCGTGGAGGAGGGGAACGTGAGCGAGCAGGAAGACATGATGGCGCTTGACATCTTGGTCAGCGTTGTCCCGCCGGAGATGATCACGACGATCGGAGAAAAGAGGACGGCGAAGGAGGCATGGGACACGGTCGCCATCATGCGGGTCGGGGCCGACCGCGTGAGGAAGACAACAGCACAGCAACTCCGGAAGGAGTTTGAAGACGCTGTCTTCAAGGATGGCGAAAGCGTGGAGGACTTCTCCCTCCGCCTGAGCGGCATGCTATCACGGCTTGCGTCGCTAGGGGAGGAGATAGAAGAGAGGGCCGTGGAGAAGCTCCTGCGAAGCGTTCCAGAACGCTTCCAACAGATCGTGGTGGCGATCACGACACTGCTGGACGTGTCGACCCTCACCTTGTCGGAGGTGACGGGGCGTCTCAGGGTGGCTGAGAACGCTTTCGACTCGACGCAGCGGAAGGGAGGAGTACACATCGGCCAGCTGTACCTCACTCGGGAGGAGTGGGAGGCACAGCGGAAGGAGCGGTCTACCCAGTCCGCGGGTTCTTCTAAGAGGGGCGGCCGAAAGGGCCCGCCCAAGAAGAACGGAGGCAAGAAGGGAGGTTCCGGAAAGGATATTCCGCGGGACCAGTGCAGGAAGTGCGGGAAGAAGGGCCATTGGGCCAGAGAGTGTCGGTCGAAGCCTAAGGAGGAGCCGCAGCAGCAGGCTTTCGTGGCAAAGGCGGAGGAGGAGGGCGCCTTGTTTATGACAAGGGTGGCCTCAGTACAGGAGGAGCCTATACAGGAACGTCCTATGCGCCCACTGGAGATAGTGGAGGGACGTGTCTTCGCTCACCGCAGCAACGACGATGACTTTGATGACACTCGTTGGTACCTCGACACGGGCGCGACCAACCACATGACGGGTTCGCGCGCCGTCTTCTCCGAGCTTGACGAAAACGTCGTCGGAACCATCAAGTTCGGCGATAATTCCGTCGTGCGTATCCAGGGGAAGGGTACGATCCTATTCGCCGCCAAGACGGGTGAGCATAGGAGGCTCACCGGCATCTACCTCATCCCACGCCTCACCACCAACCTCATCAGCGTCGGCCAACTGGATGAGGGTGGCTACAGCATCACGGTGCAAGGAGGAGTGATGCACATACGGGATGAGCAGCAGCGTCTCCTCACACGAGTTCAGCGCGACGACAGCAAGCGGTACTCCATCAGGCTCAACATCACACGTCCGGTTTGCCTAACCGCGAGGCGTGATGATGTTGCGTGGCGTTGGCACGAACGCTACGGACACGTCGGCTTCCAGGCGCTTTGGAAGTTGGCACGAGAGGAGATGATGCTCGGGCTTCCGCAAATTGATCATGTCGATCAATTGTGCGAAGCTTGCTTGGTCGGGAAGCAGAGGCGCTCCAGCTTCCCCAAGCAAGCTCGGCGGCGCGCGGAGGGCGCGCTCGACCTTGTCCACGGCGACATCTGCGGGCTTATCACGCCGACGACTCCAGGTGGCAAGAAGATGTTCTTGTTGCTTGTGGATGACATGAGCCGCTATATGTGGCTCTATCTTCTAGCAACCAAGGACAAGGCGCCCGACTTAATTCAGCAATTCAAGGTGACAGCTGAATTAGAGTCCGGGAGGAGGCTGAAGCTACTCCGTACTGATCGCGGAGGGGAGTTCACCTCACAGGAGTTCGGCGAGTACTGCGCTCAGCACGGAGTACAACATCAGCTCACAGCACCGTATACGCCGCAGCAAAACGGGGTTGTGGAGCGGCGCAACCAGACGGTGGTCGGCATGGCGAGGAGTATGTTGAAGGCGAAGGGTATGCCCGGGATATTTTGGGGTGAGGCAGTTATCACAGCTGTCTATATGCTGAATCGATCCCCTACCCGCGGCCTCGACGGGAAGACGCCATATGAAGCTTGGCATGGAGAGCGACCAGCCGTCAATTATTTCCGAACTTTTGGGTGCGTGGGGCATGTCAAGAACACGCGCCCCCACCTGAAAAAGTTGGAAGTCCGGAGTACTCCGATGATTTTTCTTGGCTATGCTGCAGGGACGAAGGGATATCGGATGTATAATCCGGCTGATGGGCGTACACACATATCATGTGACGTGATATTCGACGAGGCGGCCAAGTGGGACTGGGGAGAAGGAGCAGGAGAAGAGGACTACACCACCTTCCACGTCGACTCCTTAGGTCCAGCAGGTGTTGGACCTGCTGTTTCAGCACCCGGAGAGGTGCTGCAGGGTCCGGAGGGGCCGAACAGCACCCCTGCAGTGCCCAGGAGGGGCACAGAAGGGTCTGTACAGACCCTAGGAGTTCCTACGCCAGCCTCCAGACCTGCTGGAGAGGGTCCAACACCTGCAGCGTCGCCCCAAGGGCCCCTGTAGGGACTGTTCAGCGCAAATCAGGGCTGGGACAGTCCTGCACGGGGGTCAGCAGCAGCGGAGGATTCCGGACTTGAAGATTCCAGCACCTTCGTCACGCCCCGGCACCCTCCACGGCCCATCCGCTTCGCCACGCCGCCGACGAACGTCGGCAGCAACGTCGACGCCTACCACGACGACAACGCTGCACTTCGGTTCCGCACGATGCGCAACGTGCTGGGAACCCTCACCCCTCCTGGGCGCCCACCACGCCCACCGAGTCTGGAGGAGGGGGAGCTTATGTTCACCACCGCGGAGGAGCCTACGTCCTTCGCCGACGCCGAGGAACACCCTTGCTGGAGACGGGCCATGGTTGAGGAGATGGAGTCCATTGAAGAAAACAAGACGTGGCAGCTTGTTGACCTTCCTGCAGAACACAAACCCATTGGCCTCAAATGGGTGTTCAAGGTGAAGAGGGACGAGCATGGAGAGGTGGTGAAGCACAAGGCTCGTTTGGTGACGAAAGGCTATGTCCAGCGGCAAGGAATAAACTTTGACGAGGTATTTGCTCCTGTTGCTCGTCTAGAGTCTGTTCGCTTGCTTCTTGCAATTGCAGCACATAAGGGGTGGGAGGTACACCACATGGACGTAAAGAGCGCCTTCCTAAACGGCGATCTACTAGAGGAGGTGTACGTCTCCCAACCCGCTGGCTTCATCATCAACGGGGCCGAACACAAGGTGTATCGGCTCAAGAAAGCTTTATATGGACTTCGTCAGGCGCCCAGGGCCTGGAATGCCAAGCTCAACGATAGCTTGCTATCACTTGGTTTCCAGAAGAGTACGAGCGAGCACGAGATCTACTTCCATGGAGCTGCAGAGGAGAAGCTCATCGTCGGTGTGTACGTCGACGACCTCGTGATCACAGGAGGCGGCACGATCAAGAAATTCAAGGAGGAGATGATGAAGCGGTTCAAGATGAGCGACTTGGGCCTCTTGTCGTATTATCTTGGCCTGGAGGTGCGGCAGACTGAAGAAGGGATAAGCGTTGGGCAGGCGGCCTACGCTTCCAAACTTGTCTCTAAAGCTGGCCTGGAAGGATGCAATCCCTGTGCATTTCCCATGGAGCAAGGCCTCAAGCTTTGCAAGACAAGTGATAGCCCGTTGGTGCATGCAACGGACTATAGGAGCTTGGTTGGAGGGCTGCGATACTCGGTGAACACACGTCCCGATCTTGCCTACTCGGTCGGGTATGTGAGTCGGTTTCTGGAGGAGCCCAAGGAAGATCACTTTGCTGCAGTCAAACGCATTGTACGCTACATAGCGGGTACAATCAACTATGGAGTCTTTTATGCAAGAGGAGGAGACATGGAGCTTATTGGGTACTCGGATAGTGACTATGCGGGAGACGTGGAGGACCGCAAGAGCACAAGCGGGGTGCTGTTTTGTCTTGGAAACAGCCCCGTTTCATGGCAACCTGCAAGCAGAAGGTGGTGGCCTTGTCCTCATGTGAATCAGAGTATATCGCAGCAGCTCAAGGAGCATGTCAAGGTGTATGGATGGCACGGCTGATGGAGGACTTAGCTGGAAAATCGAAGGCGCCGGTGTTGCGGGTTGATAACAAGTCAGCTATAGACTTGAGCAAGAACCCGGTACACCATGACAGGAGCAAGCACATCGACGTCAAGTACCACTACATACGGGAGTGTGTGGACATCGGTACTATTGTGCTTGAGCAAATCTCCACTCAATACCAGATGGCGGACATCTTGACCAAGGCTCTTGGAAGACAGAAGTTCGTGGAGATGAGAAGAAGGATCGGGATTCTAGACATGGGCCAGTGTCAGGATCAGGAGGAGAATGTGGGCTGATCTGCCCCTGGCCCAAGCCGGCCCCTCCCTGGCCCAGGGCGGCCAGAACTGGGCCAAGTGGGCTGGTCAGCCCTGGCCCAGGCCGGGCCCCTTTCTAGAAGGTTTTTGAGTTTAATCTTCTTAGAGATAGATTAAAAGATCCTTTGTAACAGATTAGGACTCTTGTAAGGGGGGCTATATATACAAGCCAAAAACACCCCAAATTGTGAGAGATCAATTCAGAAAATTTTCCTCCACTTTTCTAACCCTAGCCGCCTCTCTCCCTCCTGCCCTAGCCGCCGGCCTAGCCTCTGCCCTAGCCACCGCACAGCTCCTGCCCTAGCCGCCGCCTCCCTCTGCAGCCCTAGCCGCCACCAGGGGCTAGAACCAGCCGCCATCCCTGTTTCCCCCTCTGTTCTGCGTCTCTTCAACACCAGAACAGATCGGGCACCACCTGATCTCTCCCCTGATCTGTTCTCCCAAGAACAGAATCAATCTGCTCAGTTTTCTGCACCAGAACTGTTCTTCTCCTTGCTGTTATTCCTCTGTTGTTGGCTGAAGAATTTTTCTGGTCTGTCTTCAAGGAAGACAGATCAATCTGCTAGGGCAGATCGGTTTATTCAGCAAGAACAGGGACAGTTTCAGCGCCGGAATTGCAACAATGCAAAATTTGATTCAGTAATTGTCACATCAAATCTCTATGAAGATGCTATTTAGATGGAAACCTTTGATCATGAATTATTTGGATAAACATGGCTTGTACTATTCTCATCTACACACTATCATGATGGTCTTACTGAAACCCATATCATTCCTGCATTTTATAACATTTTTTACCGATCAATTTTATAGTGAACACAATGTTGGCTTTTGTATGCACTAGTTGACCAGCTGGTTCTGCAGGAATTTTTCCTGTGGAGAGCATTGACAAATAACTCTACCACAATTATTTACCTTATTAATTTCAGCTAAAAATTCCTGTTTCAGTTTAGCATCCGTTAATAACTGGATGTGTCTAGTTAGACATCTTTTATTGTTTGAAGGGACTGAATTGAAAAAGCAAGTGTAAAATGGGCCAAACAAGATAAAAATATGGAATTTATATATAAATCAATAGTTTGGGATTTAAATTTAAAATTACACATTTAACCTGTGTTACACAGTATATAATAGTTTACTGTGCTGCTATGCCTGTAAAAGGAAGTCCTTGTTTCTTTGAACCTATATAACTTCTACTGAACATGCATTAAATTTTCTTTTGGTTTTTACCTTTTTTTATTTATCCTTGGAAAAATGAACTTTAACTGAGGGTTGAAGGATGACTTGTTCGAGGAAGTCTATTAACTCGGTAATAGGTACACAGTCATGTTTATGTGCTAGGCTACTAGCAAGCAATGTTTTTAAGTCGCCTAGTCGACCCTAGTCGCCTTAGGGGCGACTAGGTCGACTAGGGCAACTAGTCACCCCTAGTCGACCTCTAGTCGAGGTCCTAGTCGTCCAGCATTTTTTTATAACAGTTTCTAGTCGATGCTTATATATATCGACATATATATACACACATATATATAACAGTTCAGTAGCACAGATTGAGCATTGTAATTAGCAAACAAACGTTTAGAAGATCATATCAGCAACATTTTAAGTGCAGAATAAGCTTAGAGGTCATCTGAGGAGGAAGAAGGACTGCCACAGCTATACCTTCATCTGAGGAGGAGGTCATCTTGCCGGCGTCATCTCAGTCACAGAGCACAGTCAGAGGCTCAGAACACAGGGCGGGCGGCAGCTCACAACTCACAAGCGGCGGCAGCTCAGCAGAGCGGCGGCAGCTCAGTCAGAGAGCTGGGTGGCGGCGCAGGGAGGGCGGCGTCAGGAGAGAAGGGCGTAGAAGGGCGGTATCAGGGTAGAAGGGCGTGACCCAGCGGCCGGCGCAAGGAGGTGCTTGGGCGCCATAGGGAGGGACTCAAGCGGCGCAGGGGAGGGGCGAGGGCGGCGGCACCGGCAGGAGCAGGAGCAGGAGAGGGGCTCGTCCGGGCAGGGGAATGGCGCGGGCGGCGCGCCGGCGCCAGTAGGGAGCGGGCGACACGCTGTGGAGGTCGGCGGCGGCTGAGGAAACAGAGGTGCTAGGGGTTAAGTGTGCAAAAGTGAATAAGAGAAGGAACCCTAATGGGCTGACCAGTTGGCCCAAAATTTTTTTTGCAAATCGTCCTGATCGCCCAGTGGTAGAGTCTCTCCACTTGTGTCCTGGAGGTCCTGGGTTTGAATCAGCCTCCTTGCAAAATAAGCAAGGGGAAGGCTGCCTAGAAATTCCCTTCCCCAGACCCCACAACGTGTGGGAGCTTTCACCACTGGGTATGCCCTTTTTTTTTGTCCTGATCGCCCAAAATCACTAGTCGCCCGATTAGTCGCCCTGATCGGATGACTAGTTTTCTAGTCGAGCAAATCGAGTCGAATGACCTGATCGGACGCCACCGAGCGATAGATTTGAAAACACTGCTAGCAAGCTATTTGTCTTTCAGTGCTTTAGATTCTAGAATCTAGGGCTATATTATAAAACCTGTTCTACATTGTAACTTGGTCTATTTTGCTCTTTTTTCCTCATTATATTTGTAATTGGTAATGGGAGTTACATTTCTTTGTTACAATTTTTTTATCCCTTATGATTTGTGACATGTTGTCTTGTAGCAACAATGCTTGATGGAGAACCAATCATTTCTTTGCCGCCAAAGACTGTTTCTCTCAAAACGGTGGACTTCACTGGTGAGGAGCGTGCTTTTTATAACACTTTAGAAGCTGAATCACGAGAACAATTCAAGGTTAGTTCACAATGCTTATTAATAATCTTGTTTGTGATATATATTGTTTCATTTCATCTAACAGTTTGATCTTTTTTATATCTTGTAATCATTTAGCTAGGTACATGTATGTTTTCTGTATGATTAAATAATGGTCTAAATCAACCAGTTTTTTTATCTACATCTTGTTGAATCATAAATAATACTGTAGATCCCTTTGAACCAATCATTAGCAAGTACAATATTTGGAATTTAGAGATGATAGAATGTGCTTTACTAATAATGTGTGTATATTAAGGATGCTGTCATCCCTCGTTAGAAGTGAATATGTGTTGGCCATGAGATGTGAAAGATGATATAATCCTTACATGTCTCATTTGCAAATTATGGGACATTTTGCTCACATAACTCCTTTGCAGGAATATGCAGCTGCAGGTACTGTGAAGCAAAATTATGTCAACATACTACTGATGCTTTTACGGCTCAGACAGGCTTGCGATCACCCTCACCTAGTTAGAGGACATGAGTCTACTTCTAGCTGGATGTCTTCATTGGAGGTGGCGAAGAAACTTCCAATTGAAAGGCAGCAAGAATTGCTTATTTGCTTGCAATCTTGTTCTGCGATATGTGCTCTCTGCAACGTAAGTGAATTCCTCTCTTTTGTATCTGCACCTTAAGTGCACCTTCTTTTAGTCTATATTTTGTGTCTAGTCTTGCTATTTGCCATCACGCTCTTGTTTTTATTGGCCTTTGTTTGAATAAGTTTTTGCCATCAGATGGACCTTGCGCACTATTATTACCATGGTTCTAGGTAGCAGTATACAGTAACATGAATTACAATGTGTTGTTGTGCTGGTGGTCTGATGGTAATATATATATATATATATATTGTAGATAATCTTCATCTTATTATTTTCTCCAATGCAAGTTAGTTTTTGAATTGCCAAAAAGCTTGAGTTGAGCTAGAGAGTTCACATCAGAAAATGACACAAAATTTAGCCTATTTAGTTCTTGATCTCAGCCTGATTCTGGGCCATATACCTGTTAGTTGGGCTTATTATTCTCCTACAGACTTTTTTCTGATTCTTAACGAACATGGTTTGTGCAGGATGCCCCAGAAGACGCCGTTGTCACACTTTGCGGTCATGTTTTTTGCAACCAGTGCATACTGGAGCAGCTCACTGGTGATGACAGCATGTGCCCAGTGTCGAATTGCAGAGTTCGGCTAAATGCGACCTCATTATTCTCCAGAGGCACTCTTGAATGCTCTCTGAGAATATTAACATGTGATTTCAAGCCTAATGATTCATCTATGAAGATGGTACATGCTGAAAAGCGGCCTGGGATTGATTCATCGTATGCATCCTCCAAAGTGAGAGCTGCACTAGATATCATTCTCTCATTGCCCAAACTAGAACCCACCCAAATGAGTGATAACAAAAAATCAATTGGGCTTACCTCTGAAAAAGTTGACAGAAAGAGCCCTTCAAAACACATTGATACCAAAATGACAGAGAAGGCCATTGTTTTCTCTCAATGGACTAGAATGCTGGATTTGCTAGAGGTTCATTTGAAAGCCTCTCATGTGAGCTATCGAAGGCTCGATGGAACAATGTCTGTTGCTGCTCGGGATAGAGCTGTGAATGACTTCAATATTGTCCCAGAGGTTTGCAATCCATGGCATCTGGCATATCCACATGTATGTAACCTTTTCAAGTATGTCAAGTATTTTTGACTACTACTTTTCGCAGGTTTCTGTTATGATCATGTCACTTAAAGCTGCAAGTCTTGGTTTGAATATGGTTTCTGCCTGCCATGTACTTATGCTTGATCTCTGGTGGAACCCGACCACAGAAGATCAAGCCGTGGATAGAGCACACCGTATTGGCCAAACAAGACCTGTCACAGTATCACGGTTAACTATAAAAGACACTGTTGAAGATCGTATTCTGGCGCTCCAGGTAATTTTTTTTCATGATTTTCACTTGCACATTTATTTATGAGCAGGTATGAAGATTCCATTTGTATTCTGGTAAGAACCTCATCCAGCGCAACGGGCCCTGGTGAGGCCAGATACCAGGCTTCAAGTCCATGCTCAATTTGTCTAGTGATAGGCCCTGCCAATAGTTCCACCTGACAACGATTTATCTGGGAGCAAGCTTTGCTAATTCTTCCTGAAAACATTAATTCAGAATATAGAAAAGTGTAGGCACCAGAGGTCACCTGAAATAATCAAAATACTGCAACAACATTCTTCAAAACCTTTAACCAGCACGATATTTTTGTATTAAATACCACTTTCTGGAGTGCCTGTCGGCGTGGTCCTGATATTGGCAGAGTCCTGATATTGGCAGAGTCCGATGTATCTAGTTTATTCCTTTATCATACAAAATTGAAGCACTGATTACTTTATTTGATTAAGCAGTAAGTTGTATATAATATAATGTCTATAATTGTCTCAGGAGAAAAAGCGGGAGATGGTTGCTTCTGCATTTGGGGAAGACCGATCTGGTTCGCACCAGACTCGATTGACTGTGGAGGACTTGAACTATCTGTTTATGGTTTAGAATTGCTCCAGAGCGTTAAACATTTTTTGCTCATTGGGTGGATGTAGGCAGTGATAGATAAAGTATATCTCAAACAAATAACACATTTCTTTAGGGGCTATTAGTGTTTGTACAGATGCAAGGATTTTGTAGTCAGTCTTAAAGATGGCGTTATGGTGGTTAGATCCAATTCTTTTTGCAGTGGAAGCAGAGTTACATATAACCAGATTAATTCTGCAATTAGCTGCAGTAGTGTCGTTTGACTTGATATCATGAAGATAGACAATGAAAATGGCATTAGCTGACATGATGTTTGTACATACCAGCATATCTGACATCTGGAATTCAGCGTCTGCGCAGTTGTATGTGTCAAACCATGTTAAAGATTGTGCTGAGCTTGTACTGAATTGGTATCATTTAGTTCTACTATAAAGCATAAGCTGGGGCGCCACCTTTTCGGATTCTTTAGACGTAGTGAACGTAGATTATTATTTGGGTATAAACTTTAGACTGAATCTCGTGCCTTGATAACAAGCCGCTGGTTGATTCCCTGCTCTTGTAGAATGTTCATGGAGATACGACACGACAAAGTATAATAAACTTGTTAAACTCAGAAAAAAATGAGTTCGATAATAGCCAGGCAAAACACATTACTTGGCAGCAAACTGGGACTTATTTACACTATTTAGCTGAGTGTCCATGCGTTTCTAGGGGAGTGAAAAGTATTTCACGGGATAATATAACTTGATATAAACCATTTATTCACCAAACGAGCAAGGAACACGAAGCATAAATTTGGTTCGGCAGAGTGAAAATCGGTATCCTATCAGAACATTCACAAGTGCAACGATTGCGATGGTTGTGGTAAATAAAAGATATTCAACTGTCTTTCTTCTCTTCTGCCTCTCATTCTCTTACTGTAACCCCACGACAAAAGTACTCGTTGCACTGAGAGACGAGAGCCCTCACGACCGAAATCTGAACTGCTGATGCCTGACCACGGCAATTACTTTACACCAGTACTGAGAATTGCTACACGTAAGACACCCATGCATCGATCCAAATGGCTTTGGAAAATATGTTAAGACAGAAACAAGAGGGAGTAGTAGAGATGGGTTTGGCGATTTCTGTCCCTCTTCATTCACTGTAGTCCACATCGGATGGAATTGCTGCCGTGGCGCTACACAACGGCAAAACAAATGCCGCCGTACATGCCCTAAGGCATCGACTACAAGTCTTGGTTCTTGCGCACCAATGAAAAGGCGAGCCATCCGTTCTTGCGGCCACTAGAACGAAGAAAGGCAAGTAATTTTAAGTGTTTTGGTGACCTCTCGACCGTCGTCTCTCTTCACATCTCTCGTTGCGAACTACTAGTAAAACTGTCGTGTGTAAGGACAAAGATGTATTTTTATCAGACTTAACACCTTTAAATGGTTCAAATGGAGTAGGGTCAATTACAATGTCTATTTTTTTAAAAAAAAACAAGCCCATATACACAAACCCTAAAAAGTAGGATCGAAACTGCAGTCAACGTTGAAAATAGGGTCAGTCAGTTGCCCTTCTGTCGAGGAGAAAGGAACGTGCTTTTGAACGAGCAGACACACTGTCTTTTAACAGCTAACACAGGATAGAGCACATCAGAAAGGCAGATGCTGATGACACTGGCACTACATGTGCTTGGCTACCTAGTTCTACTTCACAAACATCGTGGTAAGTACTAAAAATACCAGGTATTTATTTATACGTGCACTACTTTCTTCACGTGCTAGAATGTTCGCTTGGTTGCAGCAGCAGATCAAACGAGGTGAGGGAGTACGGGCTCAGGGACACGCCCATCTGCTGCTTTGCATTTGCAATCGGACTCGACACCGGCGCCACCTGCACAATTCTCCAACCAGTAAATAAATGTTACTAACTACACTACTACCTTAAAACCGGCCGGACTGCTGGAATAGTCATAAACCCATCCTTTCTTTTCTCTTTTGCAGGATCAGTTCACCTTCTCTGGCTGCTGGAAGGAGTTCTCATCAAGAGGCCCACTGGATGTAAGGACCGTCATTTTCGATCCGGAGTTATTGACACCATTTGCCAGTCCCTCAACAGATATGTTCAGATCCACAGCTTTGTCACCAAAATTGACCACCTGCAAATAGGTTTGCCATGCTGGTCATTTTGTTAATTCGAGCTGGTACCTGAAACTTGCAAAAGAGAAAAATGTGTTGCCTTTATCTTGAGGTAAGTGCTTTTGTCTTTAGCGTTCTGCCAAGTGATGGTGGATGCAACCAGCTGGTCATAGTTGGAGATCTGAATGGTTGTAGGATGAAGGGTCGCGCCGCTTGAATCCTTGAAGAAATGTAACATCCAATAGTTTGGACATCCATAGTGCTGCCACGAGTTGAAGACGATGGCATCTGGGTTCCACCTTTTCACACAATTCTTATATCATGAGGATTATTCATTAAATTGCAGGAATAAATCATGCAGAACTTAAAATTAAACGGATAAAAGTTTAAACAGATGGGGTTCCCTCTCCAAAGCCAGTGGAAGAAGAACGGAGACTCAAGTTATCACATGTTGCTTAGGCACTTATTCTTAAGGTGTCGAGTCCTTACCTGCGATCATTATCATTTACAAAAAGTGGTGCACAGCTTGCCATCTCAACCACATCACTGCAGTAGAAAAAGCAGATAAACAGTAAGGCTTACAATGCAATTTTTTTAACTTCGCAATGTAAAACCGGCAAGTTATGCATATTGCATAGGCTATGCATCAAATTTAGTAGCCATAGCTCATAAGAGAAACACGACTCTGAGGACAGCTATAATTGGTTGAAATCTGCAATCAAGTAGAAAGAGTACAGGTAAACCTGTTTCTCTCCAATCCAATGAGAAATGCAGCTTCTGCTAGTGCTGCTACCAGTGTTCCTTTGCCAGCATCATTCCCAGTCACAGCATACTCACTAACAATTGCCTAAAGAATCACAGTGTCTTCCCATCATTTATAAGCATGAGTTTTGGCATAGAACATTGCGGATATACAGAGTGCATCAGAACATACCTTTGGGGGGCCACGTGGTATGTTGTCAAACATACTAGTTCTGGAAAACATATTAGTGGAAGAGGTGTAGACCTGCCGCAGCGATGATGTTATTTTCGTCTTGTGAATAATGAAGTATGAACACAAATTTATTGAAGCAAGCAAGAAACATAACATAGACATTACATGAACATCATACAGATCAGCGGGGTTGGATGATGAAATAGTTGACCTATCACAACTTGATATAACGTTGATGTCTGGGTAGGCAGCTTTTATTGCAGAATAGAACTTTTGGTAATTGCCTGTAAATAAAAAATTGAAGAACATAAGTTTTTTTTTGCTTTATGCACAACTGAAGCGAAAAAACACAAATTGGAGCCTATACTAATCATAAACGATACGCAGGAAAAGACAAACACAGAGGTACCAACATGCCAAATCATGTGAGTTCATGCTTAATGTAAGTGCAACCATCAGATTAACTTTCTACCATTCATAGGAATATAAGGAACACAGTTTGTACTTATCTACTTCCTTCTGGTCAAAAAACATTTTTCTGAAATCCGATGCATTTTAAGTTGGTTTTTGATGTGAAAACTAGGAAGAAAAAGTATACAGCTAAATTACAAACCTCTATAGTAGAGCATCCAACACTCCTGATTTCCTATTGAAATAAAATCTAGCTTAAAGGGTTCTGGGTGTCCCATTGTTGCACGAACCGAACCCCATGGTGTTGTGGACCCACCCCTTGCAAACTCGATGCCATCAACAACATCCTGAAATAGTACATGCATAACAAAATGCTAGAGATAGCAACAAATTTTAATCGACTTGGAAGAGGCATGCAGAGTACAAATCAGAGACATCGGAATTGGAAATCGGGTGTCCTGAGCATCAAATTTGGTGAACTAGAAGTAAAGGTTATAAAAACGCCTAGTCCCCATCTGAACACAATGATGTTCTGGTAAGTCAAAGAAAATATCTCAACCAAACAAATTCAACATAAATTTATGTGGTTCACTTATTAAAACTTGGAAGTTGCAAACTTTATTTATGAAACAACTATCTTTAAAAATATTATTGTCTTGTGGTCACAGACCAATAGTTACTTGTTGAACAAGACCTGTCACCCCTCTGCATAAGAGATTGGACATGTTCATATCTACTTGTAGCTCATCGCCTGGAGGAAAAGTGTGTTTAAAATGCTTTCATGATCTGTTGAACATAATAAAAGAGTATGAAGCCACCTGATTTTGAATGCCAACTCATCTAATGAAATATATGTAAAAAAAGGTGAACCGAAGAAATTGAAGCCACTGATGTTCTTGTGTGCATTCGGTTACATGTAGAATATTCTTTTATCTGAGAAAAAAAAATACCATATAACATGCAAGAAGTGAAGAAAATACCTTAACCAATGATGCAACTGTTGCAGTAGAAACTTCTTCATTAAGGCTTGCCCCTGGATAATTATAAATGTTTTTTAGCGCAAATTAAGTGATAGCTAGACCTAAGATATCCAGGGACTGAAATTACCATCATTGACCACCCAGACTGGGGATGCACCGAGGTCTTCAGCCAACTATAGTAGAGATATAATAATATGAAGTACATTTGGGCTTGAAAATCTTAGGTTCAAAGTCAAATAACCCGTTTAATCACCTGAAGGAACTCGAAAAATCCCAGGCCATCGTCAGTCCAGTACCCCCAGGCATCATTAAAGTGACCTGGTCTTTCCTCCCATGGTCCTACAGTTTCACTCCACTGAAATGAATTTCTTAGATAATTTCCCATAACATAGTTACCTCCTGAACAAGTTATACATAAATACAAAAATAAGTAGAGTGTTCAACTTGACTTGACAAAGTCTAAGGAAAAGAAAAGATGGTAAACCTGGAAATTTAAGAAACTGGGGCTTGAGATTGGCCAACATAGAAGCAAGATCTTTCCGAAAACCATGCCCCTAAGATAAGATCATCATTAATTAAAGGTCAAACATCAATGGAGAACTTAGTAAAATCAGTATTACCTATATGACTGGACTAGCTGTGGTCGGTTAATAAATATTTCACTCACATTGGTGAAAAGTAAGTATGTACTAGAAAATAGATCACATAAAAGTAGGAATGAGCAATATTAGTAATACCATGTAGGTGTCTGATGGCATAACGGATACTTGATCAAGCCAAATTACCCCTCTTTTGTTGGTGGTAAGTTGAAGCCTTGAGTTGGTGTTATTTTGGCTGGATTTCAAATGGAATTCTATCTTTGTCCAATTCACAAAGGCTTTCTTGCTACCTCTGAAAGCATAATAAAAAATCATGTAAATACTAGACGAAAATGTATGTATGTATGCATGCTAATTTGAAGCAAGATAACATTACGTTATTGTATGAGCAGCGAGTTTTTGTCGACCATCAGAGCTTGTCATTGAAACAGTCAAGGACATCGCGTCTGGTGACCTAATATATAGGCTCACCTTATAAACCTTCCTCTGTTCAATATTCTGCAAAACAGAGAGCAGTAAAACTTTTTAAGGGAAAATAGAGAGCAATGCATGAAACAGATAGAAAGTCACAATATTTCATAGAATAGATAGATTTCAAACCAATAATAAATTCTCACATCGTATACGCAAGATTATAGGTTCTTCATGCTGCATTTTCACAAAAAGTAACATCATGAATAAATGAACAAAGAATTATCATACCATGCCCCAGTAACCAGGATTATAAACTCCAACACCTCCAGATGGGCAGACATTAGTTCCTTTAGAATCGCATAGAACCTCCATTCGAAGTGCAATCGGGTTATGTTCAAAGCATGATGTCCGATCAGTTCCGACAATGATACTTGATTCATTCCCAATTGTCAGCCATGGATCGATATTTGAAGGTGTATTTGGTCCACCAGCCTCAAATCCTGGAAGTATTTTTCTGAGAACTTAGACATATTAAGCAAAACAAGAAGGAAAGCGGCAATTGCATAGCTCTTGTAAAGTTGACCTTTCCTATATTTTTTAATAAAGTATACAATAGGGGTTTCCCTTAGTGTAGTTTTTTGTCAAAAAATAGAAGGAAAGCGAGGAATAGACTCTTTCGGCATCAACGCAGTCCTTATACAACAACAAAACCTTTGTTCCGAGTACGTTGGGTAGGCTAGATATGAAACTTAACAATTTTATTATTTTTTGAAAGGAACTAAAATAAAGACAAGAGCAACAAAATACGAGTAAACTAAAATCCTGGCACATGAATATGGGTGAGCACTTTGTTAATTCAGTTCGGTTAAGGAAAAAATTTCGGTTATGAAGAATTGATAACCAAACGTGATCCAAAAAAAGTAATAACCGCACAATTCGGTTGCATTATTTCGGTTCTGTTTTACGGTTAACCGCATCTTAGTGTACAATATAATTTATTAGGCAAAAATAACAATAAACACAAAAAATAACAATAATCACAAAAAATAACAATAGATATATAAAAATGATATTTATGGGCGGGTGATGGGTGGAGTCGTGGAGATTATCAAGATTGAGTTGGGATACAATAAAAATTTGAATGGGGATGAAGATTAGTACTATTAGACTTTGTTTTTGTGAGTTGTGGGGTTTGTGGATTAAAGTACCCTCTATATATCCGTTGAAATATAAGTGAATTGCCCATCTTTCCCCATCAGCTTAAGCTTTTGGGGTCAAATGGTTGGTGCATAGTAGCTTAATATGGTATCAGGACCAGGGATCTCGAGTTCGAATCCTGGCGGGCACGATTTATTAAAATAAATTGCAGCCGACTCCTATTCCACGTTTGCGGCCCAAGAGAGCCTGCACGCGAGGGGAGTGTTGAAATATAAGTGAATTGCCCACCTTTCCCCATCAGCTTAAGTTTTTAGGGTCAAGTGGTTGGCGCATTAGTAGCTTAACAATATCATCTCAACTAGATTATGCTACCTCAAGTCAACTTAGCGTAAGACAAGAAAACTAGTTATATTCCTTTGTCCCAACGTCAAATAAACTTGAGTAGAGGGAGTATGTGCTTTCCGTTACCTCTGTTGCTAACGAGCTCTGCCCATAGTCCACCAGCCCCAGCATGGTTGATCTCCTAGAACAGGAGCCAGAAATTTTTTCTTATCACCGACTGTTATGAAGAAAACCTCTCAGCAGAAAAGACCAGGGTATTATTCTCTACTGCAGTTTCAAACTTTGAAATAAAGATGTTCCATTGAGATAAAGTTCAGTTTTCATCAGTTTTAGTAGCAATTGTTGCAGTTAACAGATACATTACTCACCTCAAAAAAGATACCGAACATCTTATCAGGGATCTTCCTCCCATTCTGCGGCGAGGCATCCACGCTCAGCTGCGCAGTTTGTCTTTGACCCTCCACAGACCGAACAGACAATGCCCAGCAGAGGGCACACACAGCAACCAGAGCACGAAGCACGGAAGCAGAGCGCCTTCTCTGCACACCCATTGTTCTCATTTGAGTCACAGCTAAGCCCAAGCTCAAACGGTCACTCCATATATACACACGCTGCTATGTCAAGAAACTAACAGTCTGTGCAAAAGGAGTTGCATGAGTGCAAGCAAAGATAGCCTGACAAGCAAGCAAGCAAGAAGATGAGAGGGGAGGATAGGAATGCACAGGGACGTTAGCATTTTGTTTGAAGCCTACTTCTCCATTCAATCCTGGTAACTGCATTGCGGGGAAGCAACGAGGTGGACCATCCACTAAATTTCCTTGACGAATTCATGAATAGAGAAAAAAACAACTAAGATCACCATTGTTGCTGGGAAGGAAAGCATGGAATATTCCCCCCCCTAGTGTTGCGGCGGCTCACCAATGTCGGGCCGGGAGAGGATTACGCCAGTGGGGAACGGACACGGGGTAACTAGGGCTCCGCCGTCCGCGCATGGGGTTGTTGCTGTCGAGCGGGTAGCCGGCCGGGGCGGAGACGGCCGCCGCCTCGGGCGGGAGTTCGCCGGTTGGTGTACTGCTACCGCCACTGATAGGTTAGGTTACTTCGGTTCTAATTTCTGAAGCCTGCTGGCTGCTGCTGCTGCTGTTTTTCTTTGTGCTTGGTGCATGCCGCCGTGACCGCGACAGTTGGTTCGTGTGTTTCTGCCTTGTGCACGCCGCCGTGATTACAATAAATCAAACTATAATGTATTCACGTCTTTACTTAATACTCACCAAGTTACAATAAAAATCAAACTGTCTAAAACAACATCGTCATAAGGTCCTCCACAATCGAAGTTCAACACACATGCATAAGGTGTCGCGACACCCCTACTGTAATGTCATAATTCAACACTAATACAATACTATTAAACATAATCACTCATATACCATCTGAAATGGATATATAAAATGTCGGTAAATGCAGTGATCTACTGTATGTATAGCTGATTAGGAATCAAAATACCAACCTTATAACCATTTTGATCAACGCCTTGATTATTCAGTATTGCTGAGTAAGTATGGATCGATCGATCCTATCTTTTACTAGTAAGTCACAAAACCTTCAGTTTAACTAACGTTTAACTCCCAAGCAGGCAGCCCACTAGTTCTGATTTCTGAAACGTTGGTATATCTACGGTGTTGTTGCGTTGGGACGAGAGGTACCAACATGCTTGTTTTCTTGACCCCGAATTGTTCACCAATCAAAAGGTGATCATCGCCTGGGTCGGTGCGGGTGCGGGCCATCGGCGCTGCCGCCGTTGTCCAGCTCCCCGTGCGCCGTTTCCGTTATCACCTTCCGTTAGTCACTCCAGGTACGCAGTCAAACTAAAAAGACAGCATAACAATTTAAAAACACACAAGACTCTCTGCAAAACTAGAGCCAAAGTCCAAAAAAAAAAACGTCCACGGCTCCAACAGCCTATCCGTCACCGTCGATCCTTTCCCGTCCCGGCCTTCGGCATTTCCTCATCGGTGCCACTTGGCTCGGATGAGCCACGTTCGAGAGGATAAGAAACAGCCGCGCCGCAATGAAGGTAACGGAGGACGGAAGGACGTGCCGCCATCCTGTCCTGTCTTTATCCGATGGGCGGAAGGATTCATCACTCAAATATAAGTCACGTTAAATAAAATAGGGCCAGGTTTTGTAAGTATATATTTTGAGGGGTTATTGATAAAAATTTAATTTTAAAAAGATCAAATGATAAAAAATGTTCTTCTCCTCGACTCGCGTGTCACCATGTAGGTAAAGAAGACGTGTCATCTACACGTTTCAAGAGGAGTAGCGCCGCCTAGAGCGGCATCAGCGATGGCCACGCCAACGCACCCCACGTCCTCACGCGATCCCCAGCCGCCCCGCGCGCCAGCGCCACGGCCCCCCTCGGTTTCCCGCCACGGCACACCGCACCGCCTCAAAAAAAAAAAAAAAAAAACCGTCGTCGCCTTCCTTCCACCTCCGCCCACAAATATTCGCCGCCATTTCCCCCCCGTCCGTCGCCTCAAACCAGCACCCTCCGCCACCAGAAAACACCGGAGCACGATTCCGTCCCCCCCCCCCCCCGCCTTTTTTATACGTGGAAGGGGAGAGCGGACGCGTCCTTTCTAGCTTCGCGGCGGGCGCAGCCTCGCTTGGTCCGGCCGGAGCATGTGCCATCCCGGGCTGCCACCCCTGCCGCCGGGCTGCGCGGCCGTCAGGCGGCGGGGCCGGCAGGCGGGCGACGTGGCCTCACCTCCAGCCGTGGCCCTGGCGCCGCACGCCCACGCGCAGCCGCAGTACCACTGCGTGTGCTCGCCCACGGCGCACCGCGGCTCGTTCAGGTGCAGGTGGCACCGCGGCGGCTACGAGTGGGGGCGCCGCCGGCCGTGATCGGGAAGCCGTGATGGCGCGCCGGGCAGCCGGGCTCAAGCTGTACATGTGTGCGTACGTGTTGTGTTCATCCTCGGCTCGTCATGGTGCCCTCTGGTGATGATGTAACTGGACACACTGCAGAGTTGTCACAAGAAACATAAACATGCTGTCCAGAAAGTAACATACGAAGCAACGACGTGGGGTCTGGCTGGAGGCTCGTGCGTTAGTAGTCTTTTGCCCTGGGCTTTATCTTTCCGGCCTGTGCGCCACTTTGAATGGCCTGTGCGCCACTCTCTCTGTACTAAACCATGTACTCACCACTGGTACCAATTTCTCGTCTTCCTAATTTAATCCTCCGCATGCATATGTGGCTTTCGAAAAAAAGAACAGAAAGCAACATAAGGTCGCGCATTTATTAAGATATCACAATCGTGCGATCAATCTTACAATCAATTCGGATAGCCAATTAGAATCGAGTTCATGCATACAGCATACGCAGAGTCTACAGCTACATGTGAGAAAAAAAATAGGAGCCTGATACTAGCTGTTAGTGCATTGTGATCCGACCCGGACCACCCTTCAGGGAGCTGTGCAGCGGCCTCGATCGTTTGAAGCCGAATATGTCTGTAATCCGGTATGTTTTAGGCGGATCGGCTTCGGCGATCGCTTTCTTGAATTCCGCCGAATGGTTGCAGCCGAAGATTTGCACGCTTACTGTCCTCCGTTGAGGCACGCCAACTTTTATGTACCGGTCGAAGAATTCGATGAAGTCTTCTTTCTTCAGCTCTCTTAGGAGAGCAACCTGATAAATGTTATATTTGAAGCCAACGTCTTGCAATAATGACATGCCTCTGTTTTAGAACGAAGATATTTTCTGTTTCCTCTAAATATATTTTAGAAAGAATCATAACCTATTTGCTTGGTACTTGATGCAATTTTCTCCTAACCATTGTCATGTATTGTTGCCGACAGGACACTTACCTCAGATTCAACGCGATCAAACTTGAGAGTTCCAGCCTCAATCTCTCCCCAGTAAAAATGAGATTCCTCCCACAAGTTTTTGAATTTCTCCAGTTTGGAATCAATGAGTGATTTCACATTTCCCTGAAATAAAGAAATCCATGTCAAAACAAGATTGTAGAGAGCGTTCTGTGGAGTACTTGTGAAAGAGAGAAAAGTTCTACATTGCTCATCACACAAGGAAAGTCTGAAAGCTCTCATATCTCTGAAGTGCACACTGGATCTACTAACCTTGAAATCCTTGTCAGACAGTTCATGAATTTTTGTTTCAAACATCTTGAAGAATTCATCAATCCTAGCGTCAAGGTATGAGGGATCCTATGTTTTGAATATAACATCAGCAGGAGTAAGCTGAAAAAGTATATCACATCAATTATTCGAGGTTTAGATTTCTACCTTTACTGTGGACTGAATAACAACATGCAGTGCCCAGACTCCATAGTCGTATCTAAACAATCATCATAAGAAGATTTTAAATGGCCAATTCAAATGTACAACATTCATCATAACACAATACTTGTGTTCTCAAAACAAATCAAAATTCAATTCACCTTCATATATTCCTAAAATAGCATAACAAGGAACATATGTAAGAAAGATATCCCGGCATATACCTTAGAGAAAGACTTGCTATATATCCAAGTTGTTCAATAGTTCGCAGCTGGTTGAAGGCAGGCTGGCTAGCAATTAGAGAGAACAGCTCAAGTTTGACATTCAAAATTGCATCATCCTGATGTACCTGGATAAGTTAAACATGTTTATTGTATTTGTGGTACAGATACTATGCGTTCAATTTGGATGTTTCTTGATTTTCTTCTTTCGAGACATCGAGTTACTCCTTATAGAATGATAATACTTTAAAGAACTGATGCTCAGTTGGTTAAGGGTGTGGATATACACCCCATCCACCCAAGTTCCGGTCCTTTTCAGCGCAGGGTGCCTATTTTTTCTTAATCAATGCCACCTAATTCTAGGTCTAGTTTGGCAACAGCTCCTCTAACTCCCTTTCCCCATCCCACCTAAGCTCCCTTTCCCACAAAACAAACAAAAGATTTTTAAAGACTCCGTTCTAAACTCCCATTCCCTCTCAACAAGTACCAACAACCAAACACACCCTTAGGAACTACAAAAGAGCAAAATGGTCATATTTTACACACCTCACACTATGTCAAACTGCTATATTTATCTTATTAGACAACGTTTTTAAGTGGCCAGCGCAACAATTGGAGGTTGAAACATAAAGTTTCTTTCTAATAGAATCTATAGAGCAAAATTATTACTATATTTCTCCATGAAAGTAAAATAATGTATCATGGAGCACTAGAAACTGAAAAATCACAACAGGAGAATCTCTCCTATTCTACTGTATTTCACTGAGCATATTAAATTGGCAAACTGCCAACAACCCTAGCTTATCCAGTGTTTGATTATTACTGGACTGATTGTAGTAGGTAGTAAACAGCTGGGAGTAGGATTGCTAATTAGCAATCTGTTTGGTGAGCAATAGCTTTGCAGCAAGATTTGATCGTAGCAACCACCGATCAGGAACAAGTTCTGATCAAAATTGCACCTGTTGCATGAGAAGTCCAGGAGCCTTTACCTGAATATACTGGACAACTGATGAATTCTCATTCTTTTTATTCAAGCCCTCAATCTGGTAATAGCATTTTAACTCATTTTCAAGCATGATAACCCTATTTGTCAGATACTGCGACGGAGATATAGGTTTGAACAAGGAATTGGGGGCGTTGAATGTAATGTCCTCGATCTCATGGATAATAGATTTTGCTTCGCTTGGTTCAATATTCCCTACAATGAGAATTTTCAACAAGTACGATTAGGAATGATCCTTATGCAAATTACATGGAAATATATTTACACCATTATTAACATAAAATTCTCCCAAACCTTGAATATAACATTCCAAAAATGTTTTTGATAGTAAGTGTGGTACAAATTTTGCAAGAGAATCAGAGTCCAGCTTAGAAAGAGCTTCAAGTTTCTCAACTATAGGCCATTTTTTATCTTCCAATATCAAAGACACATAGTATGAAGCTTGAGAATACGGTTGGCTGAAACTGAAATTTTGATAGTCCTTGACAGAAGTTTCCTGAAATTATAAGATTCTGGTCAGCGATTGCACATGAAAGGAAATTCATCAGAAGAAACATGATTATGTTCAAGAGTTCCAAAGTGCCTTGCACATGTTATACTGTATTTAATTTTAAAGAAAATTACTTGAAAAACACAATTATAAGAATGTATTACAAGCCACAACTTTTGAAATAATTGGTTGCAAAATGTGTACATTCCCTTGTTTTTAGTCACGATGTGATACATGCAGCACTTATTTCTCACGAAATACCTCAGTGGCTATGCAAACCAGTATCACAAACTACACCATTACAAATGCAACCGGATGGGATTGAGCTAATTTAGAGGATGTTTTGGCAGGTGAGAAGTAGTTGATCTAAGCCTAAGATTACTAGCCAAGGGTATGGATAGTTATGGATCTTTTGTGACCGTTTGACTTGTCGTGCCTTAACTATTGCTGAATGTGTGAAAAATATATTTCAGTGTAAAAATGATATTATTTAGATATACATGAGAGGAAAGTTTGCCATGAGTTTATGACCTAATGAAAGAGAAACTCATCTGTCAAACAAACTAATTGGGACAAATTTCATGACAAAGAAATTATGAATCTAAACGTGGCTGAGCAACCATTACAGGAAAGCTTACTCCAAAATAATAAGATCCACATTTTTACCTTCAGGGCAGAAAACCTGCCTGGCTTAACTTCAAAGTTAGCAATTTGCTTCAGTATGGCATTTAGCAGAACTCTCATCTTGTCATTGTAACCACCTACGCAAACCTTTAAACAAAGGCAGTTAATGTTTGAGTTCAATTAAAAATAGCCTAATGCCAATAACTTCAGAACACATCATAACTGCGATAGATAGCAATCTTGTCATTGTAACCACCTACGCAAACCTTTAAACAAAGGCAGTTAATGTTTGAGTTCAATTAAAAATAGCCTAATGCCAATAACTTCAGAACACATCATAACTGCGATAGATAGCATGGAGGATTATACAATTATTAAACAGCTTAACTATCAGGGAGACTAAAAAATCATAGTAATAGAGTCATTGTTTGAGTTCAAATAAAAAAATAGTCTAATACCAATAGCTTCAGAATACATCATAATTGTGATAGATAGCATGGAGGATTATACAATTACTAAAGAGCTTAACTGCCAGGAACACTAAAAACAAAACAATCATAGTAACAGAATAAAACCTGGAATCCAGAATAAGTAGTATATATAGAGTAGAATAAACCGGCAATTCGAGCATCATAAGCTGCAAAAACCACAGGTAACTTGTCATTATAATTTGGCCATAAAATTAGGAGGACTAGGAAACAATACACAATTATTCACCAATCTGCAAAGTGCTTACCATAAGCGTTTAAATAATCTACTAATAAATCAACAAAGAGACTGGTGGAAATGACTGCTTCAGGGGAGTGACTTGATAATGGACAATGAAAGTCAATTATGATGTTAACTTTCGGGGTGTAGAACAGCAAGTTGTGCTTATACCACAATCTAGAAAGAGGTGTCTTCCTTAATACTGTTGGAAAATTAACCTGGTTAAAACACTTCTTTTGGTTAGAGTCACTTGCTATGTAAAGTCTACAACAATTCATATATAGTTACTTAATGCTGGTGTCAACATTGAAGTACTCCAAAACTGACCTTTTCTTGCACTTCTTTAAGAGATAAATCCTTTGGAATGAATATGTTAGGCTTTGGAAGATGTAGTTTCTCAGTAGGAGCATTTTGAATCCATTGCTGTCGAGTAGCAACAATCAAGGAAGATATATTACGGGTGATTATATACATAAATTTCTAGCATGTCAAGTTTTAGTTAAGTTTCTATTATCATTGTGGTGGTGGTGCCGTGGTGGTGAGAAAGCAAATGAGATAACGGAAAATGCAAACCTGAATCATAGATGGAGTCACGTTTTCAACAGAATATGATGTGCTATACCAGGGCTCAACAAAATTTGTAGATCCTTCAAATTTTTTTGACTCCCAGAATATTCTAAGAAAAAGAAGCCGAATGTTATATCAAAGAAAGAGATGCATATGGTGCTATAGGAAAAATATCAGAACATTAAATTCGGAATATTGAATTGAAGCCAGATACTTCGCTAGGAAAAGCAACAGAGATGAAACATTTCATATCTATTTGGTATGCACAAACAAATCTGTCATGTGATTGAACAAGCGTACCTTACTCTTTCGGGTGACAACTCATTAAGTATCATATTTATTCTTTGTGGTGTATACTTTGAAGGCAAGGATGCACCAACCAGCCAATCTTCTGGCGGGAACAACTGCAATCCATTTTATAAATTATTGAAAAGTGAACACATAGGAAAATAATCAACTATATTGACAACTTGCAGCTTAACTCCCGTGAAGAAAAAAAATAATTGCACTTCAGCACATTTTGGACCAACTGGCCAAAGAAAACTGTAAAAGCTAAAACATGCAGTGATAATAATGGAATCTAGAAGTATACCCGCATACTTGAGACAGTATTTGTCACATAGCTGATTGGGTGAACTTTATCTTGATAGTGGAACTCCATTTCATTTATTGCTACAAGCTGAAAATAAAAATAACTCAGCAGGGATATTTTGTATAATTAAATGTAAAACAAATTATGTGCTAGAATTTTTTTTTTTGAAATGCATATTGATTGATGTTATGAGTTAGTATTGGCAACAAAGAACCTGTAAATAATTCTGTGAACGGAAAATGTGACAGACTACAACATTGCAACATTCATATCCAAATGCTCATACTCCATCATTGGGAACGACTAGAATGCAAACAGTCATTTGGTGTAATCGTGCAAAAATCCCTTCTAAACCACACGATCTACATCCTGCGGTGAGTGTATTTTTACACTTAAACCCTCCCACCTGCACACTTCAATTCTTTCAACTTATATTGCCAGGTGGGAGGGTTTAAGTGTAAAAATACACTCACCGCAGGATGTAGATCGTGTGGTTTAGAAGGGATTTTTGCACGATTGCACCAAATGCCTGTTTGCATTCTAGATGTTCCCCTCCATCATTACTCATTAGTAGTTAAAAGTATATCACAATTAAGGTAACTTTCATGTGTTTCTGTTCCTTAGACAAGTAAATGTATAAAACATTATAACCAACCAAATAATCTAATATAATATATAAACCATAAGCTTACCTCATTAAATATCCACTCATGGACTCCATTTTCTTTTAATAGAAGAATATATTTGAAGATCAGTCCAATAATATCCTCCATGTGTTCTAGGATCATTGCATATGGGCATAAGAGTCTTAAATAATATCGAAATGTGCTTGAAATAGAAAAAGGAAATGATGCTTTCAGAAGTAGAAAATGCAAATGGAAACCTACCATGACCAGCATCAGTGAGCCTCATGCTTACTGAGAAAAAGGAATATTGGGTGCTGTCAGCACCCTCTCCAGCCGCTAGGTTCATGGCCCATCCTACAGTAGCCAAAAGTAGGTGTCACAGGTTACACACGTTTTGATAAGTAAAAGGTAGAGAGTGACTATCTTATGAGTAGATGTTGTTAAAGAACACAAGTACACAATAAACTTTTGAGGTAAACTTGCCTAGTTCCTTTATAATATGAAATATGGACCCCTCGCCTTCATGACCAATGAGGTGACTGAGATAATGGCAAGGGCCTTCTTTGTAGAAGTGGATGCTAGGTGTAACTGGCCATATAATTTTTAGATAGTCACCTTCTTCTATTGGCAATGTTTTGACGAGGAGCTGCATAGCATGTGTCATAAATTTCATCTCATATACAACCACTTATATTTATATGTTCTGAGACAAATAAAGATTATTGAAAGTGGGTTCAGCGTCGACATCCCATCCTCTTCATCTATTATGATTGATGTTTGTACCTGCAAATGCTCCTCTGAAAGAGGGTCACTTGGACATTTGAAGCTTTTCCGATCAGTGTTTTTTACGTCACTAAACAATCGTTCAACCATGCTCTGAATGCAATCGAGGCTCTCTACAAAAAAGTCAAATTCATTTCATCAGTAGCAACTATGTTTATATACTCCAATGGACTAAAGTGTAATATTTACCCTTTCCATAAACAACCAGGTGCATAAGGTTTGCGGAATAATTCTCGTAAAACTTTAGAAGTTCAAGCCTGATGTTGAGGCCCCGCTCTTTTGGTTTAGTTTCTAGAGTTTCCCAGCTTCCTGGTAACAAAAATGATATAAAATAAATATAGAAACTTAATACATAGATTTGAGATGACAAGTTTTACAAGAGTGATCTTACACTCATTTCTACAAGACAATTTCTTATTAAGTTGCAGTAATGTTACGGCCATCTATTTAGATTTCAAAATCATTTATGTCAATCTTTTTTGAACAAATATCACATTCTTTTGAAGCTCATTTAAGTTACTTGGAACACAATAAAAAAGGAAATGTTTGATGCATTGACATACAGTACTATATAAGAGTTCAATACAAACTTAACGACAGCTCAGAAGTGAGTAATTAGGGTTCATACAAATTGCTTACCAGTACTAAACTTATGATAGGGGTGATCCTTTGAAGCCAGATGCTTTTGAAGCTGGAAACAAGAATAATGAAATTGAAGTACCAATGCAGCATAATATATTTGATAAGATATGACAACTAGTATTTTAGGATAAGCAAGACTCAAGACAAAATATGGTTTATTCTTGTTCTATCGAAATTATGATTACTTTGGAAAGTCATGCACGGTTATTTGCATAATATAGTAGCACACCTCGTAAATAAAGAGAAATTCTATTCAAAGTAATTAAGCTTTACTGACTGCAATTTCGGATAGAGATGATACAGAATACATAAAGAGGATCTCCTTTATCCTAAGTTCTTAACAAAAAAAAGAACCTTCTGAGTACCTGAGATATTCTCCAGCCATCAGACAACAAATTTTTCTTGTGTTCTGTTAGGGCAACAAAAGGAAAAATCAACCAGTGTGTGTTTCTCGTCTCTCCAAATAAAATATTTTTTGCGGCAATCCAAATAAAATATGAGTTATTGCAAAGTGACTATGGGTGTCCGTCAGACTGATTTAGTTTGATATATGTTTATTTTATTCAGAAGATGATATAAACATATGCCTTCTTAAATTCAAGTAACGTCATCGTACCAAAAAAACAGCTCACCAGAATCAACAGCTTTTATCTCTCTAAGAACAGCATCCTGCGACATTAATGGCTTAATAAAGAACTGTGCAAATCTGCACATCAGAAATGACCTCATTATTACTCAATAGCGAACCATGCAGATCTGCAGAACACAAATCACAAACTTATTCGATAAACATGAATTAGCTAAACATAAAATAATATTGAAAGAACTTGCCTATCTATGGCTTCTTCAAAATTGTCCACGTTGATATCAAAATAAAAGTTCGTTGTCTCTGAGCTTGTATAGGCATTGTATGAGCCACCATGCTGATATTTTTACGTCATATCAAACACTCAATATATTTATACTTCCAAAAAGAACAAATAAATAATCAAAATATAATCCAAGTATACTGAATGTGACCAGGCATTAAGCATGATTAATAGACTTCCAAAGGAATTGTACAACCCTACAAGGTGTGGAGCTCTTAACAAACAGATAAATTTGTTTCTAATTAGGAAATTAACGTCTTTCTTTCCAGCATTTGTCCTACCATTTGCGGCACTAGAACATCCAAATTTTGACTCTGGCTGCAGACCCAGGAGCATGATGTATGGTATGTTTGATACACTTGTTCTGTACTCTGCAACTATGGGTTACAGAAGTACAGGCAGTGAGAGTGGTAAAACAAAAAGGCACCTGTGATGACCTGCCTAACAAAAGTGTTCTATCTTACATGTAGGCTAAGAACCTAAAATGATACAGAGAACCCTCCAATTTGTTTGTGTGATGTTCAATGAGCGACTAATACTCGCATAACAACTTATCAAGGGTTGCACATTTCCTTTATTGTTGCATTGATTAATAGAATGTACCTCAATGACATATTTTGTATACTCATGCTCTCCAGGGTATTTCTCGCTGGCATAAAACAGCATATGTTCTGTAAGAAGACCCATAAGCATAAATCAAGCTAAGAAAGAAAAATGAGAAATGTTGAAAATAAATAAATTTCGATTCAACGCATCCGCTATCCATCAATAATAATAATAACGACAACTCTAATTTCCAAAGAATCAGTAGTCCGCTCCAGGATGTGTATCCCAGTGTTTACAATAAATTTTCCCATTTGTGGAACGCAGTGTACTACTGCGCTATAAGCAGTACTAGCAGAATTCATGAGCCAGAAGTCGATATGTATATTTGTTCCCCACATCAACCGTAACAAAAAAGCATCATGCAACCTACAATCAATCATGGGCGTGCTCAGTCGATCACACTGACACAGCAAACGATCGCCATTCTGGTGGTACATCCCATTCGAACCATGGACTGTTTGGTCTGACGGTCAGAACACGGCAAGCGACACCTCATCAAACCACCAACACTTCTTCAGCTTTACTACTGCATAATTAGAAGTATCCGTTGACTTGACGGCAACTCGGCAGCCTCATCATTTGACCAAGCAAAAAAGCACCAGGCAGATCCCGAAAGGGGGATGCTGTTGTTCGATTCGAGAAAAAAAATGCGCGCGCGCCGGGGCCAGGTGCCGCAGCGACTGAACTGAACAGTCCCCACACTACCCGGCCGCTGCGTCAGCCCATATATCCTCACTCCGCGAATCAAACACAAATCCGGCGGCGATCCCCGTCGCCACCGCGCGGATGCAAGCGATCCGAAGGAAATCGAAGCGCAGGCATCACCCGCGAGCGAGCGAGACGAGCGGTGAGGTGGAGCGGAACAAACTCACCGAGGAAGTGCGCGAGGCCCTCGAGTCCCTCCGGGTCGCTGAACGAGCCCACCTCGACCTCCATGCACGCCGCCGCCTGAGCAACAGAGCGAGGAGCGGAGCCGGATTAGCAACGAGATCAAGCACGCACGCGGGGCAGACGGGCGATCATCCCGCCAGCACTACCCCCGCCCCCGCCCCAGCTCCCTCGTGGCGGACGCGGACCTTGTCGGTGTCGGCGTCGCTGATGAGGAGGCACTCGAGCGCGTTGGGGAGCACCACGCGGCGGTACTCCCGCTTGTCGCTCCGCGCGCGGACGAACTCCACGTCGCCGCTCCCCGCGGCGACCGTCGCCGCCATCACCACTCCCTCCAAATCCCTCTGCTACCACCTTCGCTTGGGAGGGCGCGATCCTACGCCGGCCCCTGCTAGTGCTAGTCGATTGGATTGGGGGACAAGGCTGAAGCCAAAGTATCAAGTATGGGGGGCCTGATTAATCTAATCTCGCTGCGAATATACGGGCGGCAGGGCAGGGGTGGGGCAGCGGCCCAACTGCCTCCGGGTGCGCGTGCCGCGCTATGTTGCCAAGCTACTAGTACATCACGTAACGTGTGCCGGGGGCATTCTATATTTCTACCGGCAGTACAACTGTTAGGTTTCAGTGTTTCACTGGGGTAAAGATGTCCAGCCTTGCCGCAGGTTGTTGCAGAAGCATCGCCGCAGTCCGTACTACAGCTCAAAATCTACAGGGACATTTCCTGATATCGGGCGCGCCTCTGCACATCTATACAAGATTCAGAGGCGTACGTATGATTCGGTGACAGGTCACAAGACCACAGAAAGACACGAGTCAGAACCCAAAAAAACCTTGCTCCGCACCTGTGCACGGGGGCTTGCGTCCCCGTCGTTCTAGCACCTGGTGTGTGAAGTTACATGGATTGCAAGTTGGACGTGCTTCGCAGTCGAGTACAACGTGCTGCGCTAAAAGAATACGTGACGTTCATTCATCACTAGGAAGCATGTCCGAGTCCAACAAAAAGAACTTCGTTCACGCTCGGTTATATATCGAGAACTAGTTCAGGTTTGCTAGTTTCAGGAAAATACTCTTTATCTGTTCTCAAATTATTGTCATTAGAACAACACATTTACTAAAACACTAAAATTGTTGTGCTGATGGTAATAATTAAAAAAGGAGGGAGTAGTAGCGTTTTTACAGGGCACGTAAGACAATACATATGTGGGCTTCAAGAAAAAGGACAATACGTACATGGTGAACTTAAGAACGGAGCATATCACCTTTTTTTAGTCCTCCCAAATTCCTTTTCATTTTCCAGATAATTAGAAATAGGTGCCAGTGATACATCTTGGTAAAGCAATCGTGCTTCATAAACAATCCTACTGCTTATCTGTTTTGGTGTCCGAAAATGACAGGATGATTCTCCTGGAAGGATAACAGTACAGGCTCGATGACAAAAGGTCGCAGCCCATGATTCGTTGGATGTACAGATGAATAGATACCAAGACCGATTAAGTGTTGGAACTTGGTATCATCTGCAAGGGCTTAGCCAGGAGTTGAGGCTTCCAAGGAGAATATTCGCAGCTCTAGCAGCCGAATAAATACCACCAGTTGCACCGCTAGTTAGTATCAGAATGGGCTAAGGGCGAAGAATCAGTAAGAAGCTCCATTTCTATATCCTGCTGCTTTTTGAGATAGTCTTGTGCTGTTGATGTGATTATCTTAATGAAGAAATTCACAAGCACAAGCCATACTACAGTGTTCCAGACTAACGTAAAAGAGAAATTCCACTGTTTTTCCTGTAGACAATAAAATTATATAATATTAATGAACCGCTAAGAAAAAAAAGAGGATGGATAAAGCTAGTTTATCCAAGCTCAAATGACGACGATATCTACTTAAGATACCAACCTCTATTTGCGATGATGGTGAGACTTGTGCTGGGGGTGATAAATACTTCTCCTTGGCAGCGTGGAGTTTGGCAATAACAGATGGCAGGGTGGCAGAAAACCCAGGAATGTGACCAAATATCCAGATTAATTCCTTTTCCATAAGATATAAGAGTTGATTGTTGCACAAAGATACAATAAATAGTGTCTGGAAGAAGAGAAAACACGTTAGAACAAATGGTATTGCAATTATAGGTGTCATAGCATCTAAAAAAATTGGTAAGACAAAACAAAAGGAATAAAATACAATAATAAGGTCAGCCTGATGTTTGTCAACTAAGTTCATCGGGCTTTTCAGGAATAATAAGATTACAAGCAAATTCCTTATTTGCCATTGAAGCTTATATTTTTCCCTTATTTACCATCCAAAATATGGAAATATACACTTCCCTTATTTGCAATTGATTTTAAATTTTCCACCCCTTTTATGCAATTTATGTTACATGGTTGAAATATGATCGCTGTTGGAGGCTCCAATTTTATAAGTTTTTCATCATAGTGACTATTTTACTTTTTCATTAAGTAATAAATATAGGCTCGTGTATCCTAAAATGATCTCAAGCTGTCAAATTAAATAGATATCACCAGAGTGGAGGTGTGCAATCAGATCAAGAAGTGACAAGTGAGGTTGTAACTTTCGTATTAGGCATCCTGGTCTATATAGTTAATAGAGGACTATGATGGAAGTTGACGTGAAGATTGAGAGAATTGAATGGTCTAATCACAACATTTTCTCATGCATCCTGGTCTATATAGTTAATAGAGGTGATGAAAACTTAAAATCAGTGGCTATAAGTGTTAGAATGTGTGTATTGTGTGTGTGTCAAGGGTAGTTTGGTCATTAGCTAGGAAAACTCCTAAACCCTATCTTGTACCCTATATATGTAACCCCTTGGCATTATCAATGAAGTGAGTTCAGTTATTCCTTCCAATATGGTATCAGATTAGGGTTTCGGTCTCTCCAACCCACCAGCCGTCGCCCCTCTCTCCCCCACAGCCGCCGCCTCCCACCATCAGTAGGAAGTGTGTTATTGTCCAGTCTCAACGTCTGTCGCAGCTATAGTTTCGACTGCGGGGGATGTTAGACTGTGTATTGTGTGTGTGTCAAGGGTAGTTTGGTCATTAGCTAGAAGGACTCCTAAACCCTAGCTTGTACCCTATATATGTAACCCCTTAGCATTATCAATGAAGTGAGTTCAGTTATTCCTTCCAATAATAAGGAAACTTAGGAAAGTGTATATTTTGGATGGCAAATAAGGGAAAAGTATAAATTCCAACGGCAAATAAGGAATTCTCTAAGGTTACAGGTGCATCAGATTCAATTTAGTAATATGCTTAGGTTTTAGTGAAGTATTTAATTAACCAAAAAAACTTCCTGATCAAACTAAATCTGGTTCCTCATATGCTCAGTTGCTGAATTACCATTTTGTATATTTAATTTCCATGTTCAACTTTAGGTAAATAAATAGAATTCCAGAAGAAGATAAGATAACAGGGGTCAGGGATTGATGCAGCTGTGAGACCGACTGGGCACTCATCCTACAGTATTCTAGTGTAAAACAACTTATGCAGACATCTGAAGGACCATCTTGTAGGCCTAACTTTTTTTTTTGAGGAAATGTAGGCCTAAGTACAACAACAAAACCAAAGTAGATTGGTTACGACTTATGAGTGATTCTTTATTTGACAGGGAAATTATGAGTGGTACTTTGTTCTGCTGCGCAGCAGAAAGAAAGGTTTGATCCAATACAAAAGACTGAAGGTTCAATCAAATGAAGCAAAAATGCCACGTGTAACAATTTAGTGTCGGCCAACAAGTAAATTAAGTTAAAAGGCACAATTTAATAAACATCACTAGCAAGATAATATAAGGTAGATGCCTCACCTGAATATGAGTCTTGATGATGGCCTTCCCGATCATAGTCGCAAAAAAGAACTCCCAGAAGGGGACGCCAAATTGACCACACATGATACCAGCAAGATCAAAGAGTGGGTTTGGAACCTAATAAGGGCAAGAAAACAAGGGGGAAATCATTAACAGGGGACTAGAAAAAAATCCTCGGGGGAAACATATAGCAATACAGATAGTGTTCCCATTCCTGAAAATGTGGAATTGTAGCTTAGCTTGCACGTAGAACAGAAGTGCATAAACAAATTATCTATTATGAACACAAAATAGAATGACTCAGAGAAAATACTTTATAAGGCGTCCATAATATCATAAAGAAACTGAGAAGACAGGATGGCAGATAGGAGACCAACCGAAGCAAGTATCAAGATAGTGAAGAAGTTTAGATGTTGAGAGTGAGAAAGAAGCCAACGCTTGGTTCGATTAAGAGTGGATGCTACTCGCCCATCTTCTTTGGAAGCAGCAGAATCCAGCTCCTTTACAGCTTTTGACTCACTTCCGGACAAGCGAGCTGCAATATGACAAAACACCCTTCAGAATAGACAGCTTAAAAACGATGAAAACAACATATATCAAAATGACATTAAAAAGGCATTTTATTCTTTCCAAGAACACAGGGATACCACTTCTAGAAGGGTTTTCTAAAATTTGTTACACACACAATAGAAGCTCCACTCAACATCTTATCTACAACCCCAAATAAGCTACAATAGCATGTCAAGGAAAATGGGAATGGACATTTAACATTTCTCATTGATTCATCACAAGAATTTCCCAAACTTAAAAGGGAAACAAAAACTCACGATAGCATACACAACTGAAGTTGATGAACTTTGGGTGCCCTTAATTGAGACACATTTAAGGTTTGAATTCAATTTTTTTCAAAGGTATAAAAAGTCCAAGGTTAAATAAATAGAGTAATAAAGGGGATTTTTTTCTAACAAGAAACCAAGATGTTACACGGTACAATAGCAAAAGAGAAGTATTTGTTGCTGTCAGGCTTGTGAATCACCGCCCAGACGCCTAGGCGCCCGGCGGCGACGGCGGGGCGAGGGGAGGAGGAGGAGGAGGCGGCAGCGGCAGAGGGCGAGGGGAGGAGGACCCGGCGGCGAGGCGAGGGGAGGAGGAGGTGGCGGCAGTGGGGCGAGGATGGGAAGCGGCGGCGGCGGGGTGTGGAGGAGGGCTGGAGAGGAAGGCGGGGCGGCGGTGGGCTGGGATAGACTGAGAATAGGCCCGTTATGTGTGAACCGTCTGATCCTCATCCAATGGTCAGATCACACATATAAAAATACCCCACTCTTCACCCTAACCCTAACCCTTTCACTCTCGGTTTATCCTCCCCTTCTCCCAACCGGCGGTGGCAGCGAGACTCGGCAGCGGTGGCAGCGAGACTCAGCGGCGGCGGCAGCGAGACTCGGCGGCGGCGGCGCGACTCGGCAGCGGTGGCGCGACGGCGCGACTCGGGGGCGGCGCGACCCGGCGGCGACGACGCAGGGCTGTGGCGCTGCGACCCGTCAGCGGCGGCGCAGTGCGGCGGCGGCGACTCCAGGCGAGTCGACAGGCCATGGCGTCCAGGCCAGAGCGCCTAGGCGGCGACTAGTCGCCGCCTAAGCGACGCCTTAAAAACGCTGGTTGCTGTTGAAATAAATCAGTTTCAAAGATATATGGAGGCTAGTTATAGATGGCCAGATGGGCTGGGCCAATTAGGCCAGCATGAGGCGTGAAAATTTTGGCCCAGCCCAAGCAAGCCACAGCCCGGTGGACATTGTGCCCAAGCTGGCATGGCCTCGTGTGGGCCATGCCTGCGCTGAAAGCAAAGCACCTGTGGGTTGTCTAAGCATGACCCATTTAGCACGAATTAAGTAGAAACACGATTCCTATAAAAACAAATGACTCCAACTGTAGTGATTAGTCGGTTGCCTTCAAAACAGCAGCCCCCAGGTTTGATTATTCATGTCGCCCTATTTTTGTGGCATTTTACACCAATTTCTGCATGCAAAGGCTCCATCTTCCACGGGCTAGCCGAGTTAAATGGGCCGGCCCGGCACAGTTATCCTCAACCGTGTCGTGCCTGGACCAGCAACCCAGCCCGTGGGCTGGCACCGCACAGCACAGCTTCTTAATACTGCCGTGTTGGGCCCATGAATGCCTGGGCTTGGCTGGCCCATTGGCCATGTATAAGGCTAGTGATGCTGTTTACAAAGCTCAGCAAATGTTGTATAGCATATAATAATATAATAAAATATCACAGGATAGTAATTTTTAGAAGAAAAAAAAGAAAAAGAAAAAAAACTTGTGGTTTACCTGCTCGTGATATAAAGTAAGGGGGTAGCTCGCCAAGTGCAGTTCCAATGCCCCAAAGAACTGCCTCCAGCTGTATTTGAGGTAGTAAGTCAAAGACTGGGATCCTTACTGAATGTGCCGATGCTGGGTACACAGGCGGACCGAATTCTGAACATTTCTTCTCAAGCCATGATGGGCCAGCTTTCAGCTGTATGGTATCATATGGCGTCATTTTCAAATCGACTCGGCCACACTGAACAGCTTTGATAGTGAAGAGAGCAATATGAGGACCCAGATACAGCACAAATGTATGCAGACCAGAACCTGCGTTTTAAAACCTAAAATGTTAGTTTGGAACTGAGTTTCCATTTAAGTTGCAGATAAAACTTTCTTTTATTTTGCAGCAATAGCAACAAAATATTCCAAAATTACATCTTTTGATGAAAAAAATAACAGTTATCAAGCATCCACTCTAATATGTATTGGCAACAAGGTGATATTATACCCGCAAAAATCATGCAGCCAGAAAAAACATGCTTAGCAGAAAAGGGCATATGATTCCAGGGTACCACACCCACCAATTCTATTTACTTGTGTTTTAACAAACAAGTCGGTACAAATTTATACAAACTTTTAAACTCGGGGCAGCAACAATTAACCAAATAATGTTCTAAAAGGTTGACAGAATGGTGTCACAAGATTAACTGAATATACAAAGATGTCATAAAACAACCTTCCAAAGAAAGAACTGGAAGCTAGGCACATGCTCGATAAGTGCATTGTGAACCAAGAAAGTAGAAATTTAAGATCAATATGTCCATTCTAGTATCAGTCAAAAGAGAGTATGAATACGTATAGTATTGACATAGATAACAGGTACGAGAGCACCCTTCATAGAAAATGCAAGAGCAAGGCCACTAATTTTAAGAGGTTAACAGGATCAATCGAAACATAGAACATAACACAAATAATAGGTCAGCAAACAGGCCACAATTACATGAATACTCGATAACGAAAAAAAATTCAAAAGGTGAACAGTAATGCCACTGTTCTCTGCAGCTTATTTCTTAAGGGCCTGATTTTGGGCATAGATACTCTTGATTGCTCCAATCTTCCACATTCAATCAAATTCTCCTGTTATTCTTTAAGTCCTAATATGGTCACAAACATGAACAGAGAGGGAGGTTCAAACTTTTCCTCAGGTGCAATATGTTTAGCAATAATAAATAAAAAAGTGTGCTGATCTTCCTCTTTTTCTGCCTAATGAATTTATAACAGTAGGTATATATGCTTCATACTTTCAACCAGGACAAAAGGCCATGCAATTAGAAAAATAAAAAATACTTGTCAAACTAAAAGGGACAATTAGAATTTTCTTTTCTTTATGCACGTAATTAAGATCCACAATTTTGGAAGGTGAAATAAAACTTGCCTAGCCCAATTGATGAAGCCACACCTAATGAAACCCACCACAATACATATTTAGCATAATTAAGGAACTCCTGCAAATGCTGCATACATATCAGGGAAACAAAATTATGCTCAAATACATTAACAAGAATCCAATATGGTATCAACAAACTATCATCTTGAATATTTTGACATTATTACAGTTTGAAAGAATACGGTATCAACAAACCAGTTGTATCACAGTATCAGCATAAACATCATAGATAAAAAAAGAATATTAGAAGGAAATGCAACACACCATTCTATGTAGGCCATCCAAAGCGAAGAGTATGATTCCAGGAGCTACCATCAAAACAATTAGGAGAACAAGCAAACCACCCTTACTCTGGATATATGTTGCAAATCGTTTCAAGCAGCGTAACATGGCTAACATGAAAAGGCGTAATGTTCTGAGTGGCTGCTTTGTCAATGTCAAATTCTCTAAGTCCAGTTTGTGTGTTGCCCGAAGTTCTGTAAGATAAAGAATAAAATGAATCAGGTGAAAAACAGAGAAGCTGCAACCTTCATCAGCTAACCAAAAACCAAATTATTCCAACAAGTAGTATAGTAGTATGACTGGTGAAGTGGTTATCAAGAAAAAAATCATACTACCACTAGAAAAATGCGTAAATTTAGGACATAGGCTGCTAATTATTACAGCCTTGCTCTGGAGAGTAAACAACGGTTAGAGCAGGTAGTTAATAGTTAACAGGATGGTCTGGATCTTTAACATTATATGTATTAACAGTATTCCTACAAATTCCAGCGCACTAAACAACCTACACAGACTGAGCAGATGTTTTCTGATTTCAGATTTTGAGTTGTGCGACTCGCAGTGTTCTCGTACAGTAACTAAGTCCGCTGTACCACTAAGATTCATGCAAATTCAGTTGTCCTGGTATCCAGCTCAGACCCAACTCAATATTCAGCAGTCAAGGCCAGACATCATCAGTAAGTAATATTCCATTTCCCATAGTTGTAAATGCAGAAACCAGAAACTAAACATACATAGAAGATTTACAATGCACCAAAATAATCAAGACAAACAGGCGACTTGAATAGCTATTACAGTTTCAGACTTTTCTGTTGTGCACATTAACAACGTAAACACCCACCACATGTGCTCAACTAAGTAATGAAGTAGCTTCAAACTAAAATGCCGAGCCCCTCCAGAAACTAAAACACAAAAGACATGTCGTGGTACATGCAGTCTAGCGCGATTGAATCCGAGTCAATCGATATCCTCTGCAATACACAGGCGTCACATGCAAGCAGTAATGAACCTGACATCTTGCTCTCGCCTCCTTGGTGATCGGAATCTTACTCAACTATAGCCCCAGTCCAAACATCTCTACCGTTACCTACCGATTCCAATCAGAACCGCACAGACCCACCACGGAAGCTAGCTAGCTAGCTAGCTCCGATCTGTAAACACCTCACAATGCCGTGAGCATCAAAGTGATCAAAGCAAGATGCGGATCTCACCGGAGATATCGCCGCTTCCTACGTTAGACCAGCTTCGAGACGGTGGTGCCGCCGCGGACATCTTCCGGCGCCCCATCGCTCCCCCCTCCGCGGCGCGCGAAAACCCTAGATCTCGCAGCTCGATGGCGCCAGAACCACCATAGAGCGCCTGGATCGGACCCTAAGCTCCTCCTGGCGCCCGGGGGAGGCCGGAGCAGACGAGCCGGATCGCGAGCGAGATCGGCGAGGCGGCCGTGGCGGAGGCGCCGAGACGGTAGTGGTGGTTGCTCCCTCTCCCTTCCGTCGCGCGGTTCGTTTCAATTTTCTTCTGCTTTTTATGGATGGTCTTCTTCGGAGTATAAAGCCACAAGGCCGTTTTTTCCGTTGTCGCGGGCGTGAGAAGGAAGCGATCTTCGCGGAACTCGGACACTGCGATACGGGCCCAACGGGCTGCCTGGCCTAGTGGGTCCGTGGTGTCGGTGAGTGATGGTGAGTCGGGAGAGCAGTGGCGTGTCGGATGGGCGAGAAGCCCAGGGAGGTGACCCGTGCGGAGAGAAGTGGAGAGTGATCCGGAGACGTGGACGGTGACGTGGGTGCGTGTGCGATCCTTGTCCTTGCTTGCGATGCCTTCTATGGAAGTTGAAAAAAACGGTGGAGTAAGAGGATCCTTGTCCCCCATGTCTCCCTCCATGCGTTGTAACTTGTAAGAATTACACGATGCATTCATTCATTCACAGGCCCTGTTTGTGTCGTCGATCGACAAGAAAAAGGATGTTTTTCGTTAACAAAAAAGTGGAGTCCGTGGCAGCGGCACAAGCGTTCTGTGCAGTGTTGGCTCTGCTTCTTCTCCCCTTTCACCTTATAAAACATACTGCCACTTGCTGAAGAAATCAGTTTCCAAAATACGGGCCATAAGGTGCAACGGGTTCTCAGATGCCCAAACCGTCACCCAGCTGCACTGATCCAGCTTCAGGTCTGCCGGATTAACCTGAAACTCTTGCAGTGCCATCTTAAGGTTTGGAACGGTACAACGCGCAACCAGGCCGTTCCAACTCGCCGGATCCAAGACGTTTTCCCAAGGAGCCAACAGAGTGTGAGCTGATTTATCATGTTACCTGCCATGCCTGGAGTGCTCTGCTCATTCTGTAACGAATGGAGTGACACAGTGTCTGCACGCTCCTTTGCTCTAGCGTGCCAAGCCACGGGTGCAACCACACATGTGCTGGCACCTTCTCCTTGCGTGGAACCCACGAATCCACGGCAGCGGGGAGCTTTGGCGTGACCACAATTTCTAAGATCGATTGAAGCACACTAGGAGGCAGCAACTGTTCCCAGATCACTAGAATCTGGAAGCATTGATGCAGCGTCGTCATGCGAGGAGTCCTTCCGTGATGACGACATGGTCTCCAACCCAAACGACGGATCCTCAAGTGGCTGGCTGCCATTCCTGTAACGCCCGCGGGGGTAGCAGCGGGTGCACGAACTGGCAAGCGATCCACGCAATGCCGCACATCTTCAATTAACTTTTCACTGAAGCGCGCCTTCATGTCCTGGAATGTCCGGAGCAGTCCGTCCAGTCCAGATTGAGCACAGCGGCTGCATCGTCCACCGTTACATGCTGCTCTAGTGCCCCTGCAATCGTCTCCATCGCCTGCAGCTGTCGTTTCTTCGACGCCCCGTGGTTGGACAGGTTCTCCTACTCCCGGCGCAGGTGTGGCCGTCCAGCCTCACATCGTCGGCCACCACCTTCCAAGGTCCCAGCACGCGCGGCTGTGGCCCTCGCATGTCGATCAGCTTCTGAACAACCGCGGGCTGCTGCTCCTCCTGCTCCTGCTTGGCGCGCAAGGCCAGCATCTCGTACTTTGTCAAGACCGGAGTTTTACTGCCGCTGCTTGCCTTCTTGGACCACCGTTGCCGCCGCTCCGTGGTTGAAGCTGGCGTGCGAGACGTCAGGGCGGCAGTCTCTCCTTGGCTGACACGGTGTCATTAGCACAACAACTCTATTTTTTTTCAAATTTAAATTATTGCCTTAAAAATAACTATTCAAATGAGTACTTGAGAATCCGCATATTTTACCGGCAACATAGATCACATGAAAAAAAGGTCCTTTAATTAAAAGGTTTACCCGACTAATCATGCTTAACCAAAGAGACAAACATCTTTTCCACGACGCGACGCGTGGTGCGGTGCACGCACGCGGATTCTTCAGCTTCTAGTCTGGACACGGCAGTAGCCGCAAAAGGCAAGAGAGCAACAATCGTGGATGGGGTGAACGAGAAACACCAAACATGGAAGAGCCCCACGTGGATAACGAGGCCGATCCTTTAAGAGACGGGGAGACCTGATCGCCGGCGTCGGCTGGTGATTACGAGCCGTGCGTTTTCCCCGAGCCGGTTGTTGCCCGCTCGCTCGTCCGTGGTAGTAAGATCGATGCCGTGCGTCGTAAGGATACGTATTGCCCAAACGGAATATAATGCATGCGCTCCCACACCACACGCCTCCGCGCGCGCGTCGTTGGTCCAAGCGAGCATCATGGAGGCGCGACGAAGAGAAAAGTTAGAGAGGGGGGGAGCTTGTGGCAGAAGCGTTCGGCGCCTGCTGATGCCGCCGTGCCCGATCCGTTTCTTTAACCCCGAGATATCCGGAGATGCGCACGGAGCCACGGAAGAGACTAACAACGGCTGACGTGAGTCTCTCTAGAGGCACCAGTTTCTTGATTAGGCAAGGCAAACGCGGAGGAGGCGAAGCTCCTACGTAGGGACGAGCTACTGGTACCAGTTAGTTTAATCTCGAGAGACGGATCCGCGACGGCGACGCGGCACCGTAAAGATCACCGTAGGATTGATGCGCGCGCAAGGGAGTCGGGTGTGGCAGGGACTAGAGCACGGGAACCAAACCAAAGGGGGGGAGAGCTAGTAGTGTGGGAGGCTTTACCCAAATGTAAAGCAACGCCGGATCTCCGCTGGTTACTTCACCACCACCACCACCACCGGCTGCTGCTGCTGCTGCTGGCTGTCCTGTTCTTCATATACACATCACTGACTCTGAGCACACCACGCCACCTGCTTTGCCTCGCCGCTTCCTCCGCCGCACCGGCCGGTTCCCCCCACACGTGCGTCACGGCGGTTCCTCTCGCCTCGCCGGCTATAGATATGAGAAGACGCGGGAGGCTCGGGACGGGGTGGCTCCGGTCGCTGCGGAAGCTCTGGTGCCGCGTCAGCGCGGTGCAGAAGCGCAAGAGTACGTCGTCACGGCTAAGCTCGCTCTGTTTTCCCTATGGCCTTTTTCTGATGTCTGAGAATGCGAGTGTCTGGGTGCAGAGCTAGGGATCTACATCCTCTACGACGACGTGAAGTCGTGCCAGTGCGAGGACGTGCACGTGCTGTGGTCGATCCTCGTCGAGTCCCACGGCTTGCCGCCGCCGCCGCCGACGCCGCCCGTGCTCAGGCTGGCGAAGCGATGATGTGATGTGAGGCGGAGGGACGGCGGGCACCCCCTGAATAAGCAGCGGTCGATCGGTGTTCCGATCGACACGGCCATGCACATGGGAGGTGAAGAAGTAGCAGTGCCTTTGAAATTTCTGATGTAGTACTACATAGGACCGACGTGTGTAGCATGTGCTTGTGTACGTGTGCGTCGCCGGCGCGTTGCTCTGCTTGCTCCAGACTCGGCCTGGAGCGGCGCCCTCTTTTGGAGGTTGCTGGGGGCATGAGCGGGGAGCGGCCTGCGGTAGAATGTACTACTAGCTGCCGTATGCACCGGGCGGTGGCTTGAGTGTGGTGATGGGCTTCTTCTTGGAGCGCACCCCTCGATCGTTTGATACTCTTTGTTTAAGACTGCATTTGGATGCAGTCCTCTGTTTAATCTCGGCCTGTTCGAGGAGGTTAGCAGAAGGAAACAATTTTACCGCTGAAAGAGCCGAGAGTTTGTGCCAACAACGTCATTTTACGGAGCATTTCAGCCAGGAGGACGACGTTAGGTGCTTCATTTTGGCGTGGCTCTCTGTTCTCCGGTTTTTTCAGGGAATGTTCTTTGTTCTCCTACACTTTACTACTCTGTCCACTTCAGAAAAAGAAAAAAATTGCTGCTCTGTACGCCCGACACAGAAAAGCCCAAAACCTCCTACGCGCCCAGATTTGCTCTTCCCTGACGTTTAACGAGAGAAACTGCTCTGGGCTCACGCTGTTGGACCGCGTCAGGGCCCAGCTCACGAAACTACACGCGACCCACGAGCACGCAAAAGATTCACAACAAAATCCGCTGCGCTTGCGAGGCCGGCATCCGCGGAGCTACCCCATGTGCTGCGCCTAACCCGCGCCGCTCCGGCACCGCAAACCACCCTCGTCATATATCTCACGGGGAACCACGCCCGCGCCAATCATTCTATCACAACAACAGCCCGGCCACCACGAGCCGAGGCCATCTGCATGAGCATGACAATTGATAGCCCGTCGCCATCTGTTTTGCCGGATGGCGACGGACAGCCAGGCCGTTGACTTTCTGTTTGGATAAAATCTGGAAAGCTATACTAAATACAGTTTTCGAGACGAAGTGATCTCTTGGATGGTTTTATAAAGTGATTCTGTTAAATGAATTAGAGGGCTGAGAGCTAAAAAGGTAGTTCCTTCTTATCTATACATGAAGTGATTCTCTGTTCTGATTTCAAGAGTTTATTATATACAATCAAAGAGAAACATTTTTCTTTAGAGAAACTAATTCTTACATAGAATCACGAAAAAAAACTATGATACATATATAACATATATCTATAGTTACATACAAAGGTCTTTCGAGGGAGTTCATAAACAACCGGTAAAAACACTTGTCAACCACATTCACAGCGCGTCCAACAACACTGCATGAAAAACAATTGTATCTAGAAGAAATGATCAGCTGGGGCGGCAATCCACGCGGCTGACACATCCTGCGTGCAACCGCAGGCGCACGCATGCACCTCATCAGCAGAAGAGGTACCCAATGGCGGCAACGGCGATCGTGCCGACAGCGAAAGCTGGGGCGGTCGCGGCGGCTCCCGAGGAGGGCCCGGCGGGGCCGGGCGCCGGTGCCTCCGACGCGGTGGCCACGCCGACCAAAGACGACGACGCCACCATGGCGACGGTGGCGGCCGCGGCGGCGAGGATCCTGAGCTTGAGGGTGGCCGCCATTTCTCGCTAGTTTAGGGAGATGCGCTACAAGAACAAAAGACGCTTAAGGTAGCGAGATGGGTGCGTTGGGATGAGAAGGAAGGGAAGGAGTTGCGCGCATATATAGACTGAGGCAGAGCTTTGTTTAGGCGATGGCTAGCCATCGAAAGAAGGATTCTTGGCTAGAGTTACGTTTCCACAGGCTGGTGGCCTGGCTGGGCTGCTTTAATTTTAGGCTTGCCATGATTAGCTCGGTGCGTGCTCCCGGGACGAACCATTAGCACGTGTGCCCCCGGCAACTGGTGTACGCACGTTTACCGCGGGTTCGGCCCCTCTCCTCGTCCGCCGACAGATGATGGATCCGGCAGCGCCTACGTGGTACGTGCTGGTGCGCGCCGCCGCAGGCGCGTCGTCACGGCTCTGAGTCTAGTAGACTCATTGTTGCTGCCGCGCCCCTGGTTTCTTTCGTGTCGTGTCCGCTGCTATAAATCTTCATCGTAGGTGGCTCCAAACGTATTAGCACACGTAGTTTTTAAAACTGTCTGAAACAAATAGCCTATAATAATCTATAATTTCATTGGCGGAAAGTAATACCGCCTGTGAAATAGATTTATCACATGCTGTTCTTTATCTAGGCCTAACCGCTTGTGAAGACATATTATCACAAACGGTTAATAACGTAAGTTTTACCACCTGTGATATCTATATTAGCACAAACGGTCCTCTAACTACTAATAGCCGACTGTGAAGACACTTTATCACAGACAATTTGTACTGTAGTGTAACCGGCTATGTAATCCTTTTTATCGCAGGGGTTCTTTACATATTACTAGCCGCCTGTGATAATATAATTTCACAGGCAGGTCTAGTCGTAGGTAAAGAACCGCCTGTGATAAAATATACCTTATGCAGTAGTACCTGCTGTTATTTCTAATTTCTAGTTCAATTTCACTAAAACAATTTAATCAAAAAACTCATCTTATAGTTTACACTAAAACAATATAATCACAGAAGTCAATTTACTAAAACAATGTATAGGTTACACAGAAGTGATCTCATAGTTTGTTACACCAACAGTCATCATAGTTTATAAGTTGCACTAAAAGATGTTTCTATTGTCATTCTGGTAAAGTTCTGGCACATCAGCTACTCCACCATCATTATCAAAGTACAGTCCTCTTCGGTGGAAGATTTCGCGACGAATGAATTGACATAATTCACTCGCAATCTTGTCGGCTCCTCCAGGAATACTTCTACAAACCGACCATTCTTGGTAAACAATTTTCGCGTGCTGCAATGAAATACATAACAACTCGTGAGTAGAACAGTAGTAATAATTCTTTAAAGTAACAAACTTAACAGATTTTTTGTAATGACTATACAGATAAACCCTAGTTGTGTTAAGAAAATACGCTAGTTACAATAAAAATAAAACTTAAAAGTAAGAAAATACAATATCGACATTAAGGATAACTTACATCCTCACGATTCACTATATATTCACAGGCGGTCCAAAAATGCTCACATACGTAATACCCGCATAAGACGCTCCCAGAAGGCTGCTTGGGACAAGGAAAATTTGTCGATATCTCCAATGCATCCTTATTAGGAGGGCTCTAACCGTCAAGTTCTTTCACGTAAAACCGTCAGACCCTGTAATACAAGGAATGTCATATAAAACTTGTCAACACATTTTAAATGTGTGTAAATTAAAAGTATTGAATAACAGTATAATTTCAAAATGGAAAGGAAATCTTTGTAACGATCTGGTGTGTAATCAGCCGAGTTCAAGACTGTTGTCAAACCCTGCGTTGGCTTGATGAAGATCATTATGTAGTGGTTACTGCACACGTACAAACACAGTGTTAAGTTAACAATTAGCAATAATTGCTATTTTAATGTCATATGTCGAACTTACTCGAAGTGATACGGAGCCTTTATTAAGTCGTTGCCATCTCTGACAAAGTTAAACATGGCACGTCCTATATAAGTTGCAACACTTAACTTTTTATCCTTCTTTTCTTTTGCGATTGTTTTGTCAAATTTTTTTTCGATCCACTTAAAAGTAGAATTGGGACTTTGCAATCATTGTAGGGTCAAGGATATTTGTCTTGATATCCAGATTTTTATTATCCATGTATTGCATCCTATTGAAAAATTTGTAATTGTTATAATCTAATGACATGTGTATCCGTGTAGTAAGAAAAGTAAATTTGAAATATTAGAGTCACTGATAAGCACCAGATGAGTAGCAGGTTGATTTCGAGCATGACTCGATAGAAAAGGCTATGTAGATCTTTAAAGATAAGGTCTCGTTTTTCTGATCCAATGCTCCAGAATGCATCTTTTGGCACAATAAATATGACGTAAGAAAGTTCATATTTCGTGCTGACAGTTATGTACCACTCGTGTATTCTTCTGAGCGACAAAGGTTGCTTGCTCAGTTGTACCGATGACATAAACGGCTTCTCATTCTTATATCCAGGAGGAACGTCATTAATCTTGTATATTGGAACTCCTGTTTAACTAAATTAGTTTGCCGATTATATATTACACCGTCTTCTTCACACTACTCAATATCTTCTATTGTTGGCTCATGTGAAGAACGAGATACATTTGATTTTACAATATTTTCCTTCAGATTTTTCAAATACTTTGACACTTCTGATGAAGGTTTTTTATTTTCGTATGAGCTAACTTTTATATCCACTGATGATCTAGTAGTAGTCGTCAGAAGTTGCTCAACTGGTTGCTCTATACTACTAGGAGCTTCATTTGGTACTGCTTCAAGATGTTGTTCAACTATTTATTTTTTGTTATCTTAACTAGCAAGGTTAGTATCATTCTTGCTAAGACATAGCGGGAGTGGATCTTCTTGTACTTTCGGCTTAGAAGACGGGGTTGCAATTTTTTGAGATAAGACGGGGCTAGACATCGGCTCATCATACAACATGATATCATGTCGGTGCCAAAGTATTAACTGGTTGACAACCTACCCCAGAGTCGTGATCCCCTCATGTGTGATGTGTTCTATTTTATAATTTTCATAATCATTATCAATGATCTGAATAACTTGCACCACAACATCATACAACAGAAGTGCATTGCCGTTGAAGTCACGATCAGGCTTTGCCAAAGCAGTGACAATCTGTTTAGTTTTGTAGCCTGCTCTACCAATCGGGACAAGAAGATGACAAGATCTGTCACTAAAAATATCATCGACAACGAACGTATGGGACCCCGAGTCTGGCACAGAACCTACGCTGCTAGGGTAGGCAGTTGGCTGGGCCAAATGCTCCTTTGCCACGGGAACCATCGCTGTACTCGGTGCCACTATTTGTCCTGATTGTCTAAGTTGATCCATTATTTCTTTCACATTTTCTTTAACCTTTTGAGCAATCGTTTCATTAAGAGTTTTCTTGAACTTGTCACGTCTTCTATATGAGTCTTGATCCTTCAAGAAACTATCTCTCCAGGACATCTGTGAAGAGATTGCTCGAACACATCTATTGTGTTCTGGGTTTAATTCCTAGAATAGCGGTAAGTTGGTCATTCTCCCTCTTCGGCTTGAAGAGACTCTTCTGTTGCTTTTCAATTACTTTTTTTTTTATTTTTGGCTCTACTTCATTCACAGAGTCGGGCTTTTCAAGTTTGCCGTCGCTGGTCAAACCTGATCGAGCAAAGACCAACCGCTGAGTTCTCTCATCGCAGCCTTCTAACGGGTGAGGATTGCCCTTACTGGTAGTTTCCTCTAATATCTTATTCTATTTCTGAACTTTGGGTGCATATCTAGCAAACCCCAAGCGATGATGGTATTTATTCTTTTTGGCAAGCTCTGACCTACTTGCACTTAGGGCTTTAGTACCAGGTGTGGTCTTTTGACGAACAAATTCTTGCCACGAAGCTTGTGTGATTTTTATCATTTTCTTCGGGCTAGGGACCTTATCAACCTTAACATAAGAATTCATTTCACTCTTCCAACCGCGAAACTTCTAGCCGCAGGAAACTAATGTTGCTTTCTTAACAACTTCTTATGTGCCTTTCTGAAACTTGAATTGTTTCTTTATCCTCTCACACAACTCATTCTTGTTCTCTTCAGGTAATTTTCTCCAATCCTCAATTGTGATCGGCACGAGCTCTTTAACAAGAAAACTGCATGCATTTCGATACTTTGTAACTGAGTCTAGTGGTTCTTGGGGAAGCCACTTGGACCGACACTTGTTATGTATATAATGCGGTTCAATGGACCCTTATTGGGACCTCGTTGCCCTCGTTTTCGCTTTAGTGAACCTGAGGATTCAACCATTGGAGAACCTTCTGCAGTTTTAAGAGTCGAAGTCACCTCGTTGTCTTCACGATTAAGCTAGTTAGAAAAGAATTATAAAACTTTATATACTTGACAACCAACATTAACTTAAATTGCTGGAGTTAAGATACGTGATCCATAACTAGTTGGCAGGATCATATTCCGGGTCAAGATCTTCTGAAGTCTTTTTAATTATTATATTTGGAAAAAGGTCCGATGGACAATGAAAGGAGGCTGAACTGCTGGAGTCACTAAACTCCATATTGTTTTATTCATTGTTACAACTAGCAACAGTCTTATTAGGCCTTTCCATTGTAGAACTAATAAGACAAAAAATATATTCCATTTCGATAAAAGCTACAAAAATAAATGCTCTAGCACATAGCGGAAATATGTCCCACTTATATAGCATAAACCATGAGAAGAAGAGGCAAAATACTAATACATAGGAGAAATATTGTGATAATAGATATTAAGTGAGGCACCACAATCAATTAACCATATATGTGCATGAGCATATTGAAATGACAAGTCTTAAACCAACAAGTAAACAAAGTTGGCCTGATAATACTTCCATCTTCATATTTTATTTCAAGTTGCATTGTATGGTTCTTTGCTTTATACTATAATTATAAATGCTTTAAACAGGGGAAAATTTAAAAGTTAAATTTTTTCACAAAATAATCTTCGTGTTGTTTTTTGTCAAAAAAGGAAACTACTCTCTAGGTAAGAGATAACATATGACCTATAATCTTCATTGCCAATATTCATATGACCTACAATCTTTATTTGACTTTGTTGCGTGTTCAAAAACTTTGATTAATGAAAATTAGATAGAAACCTAGGGTTTGATAAAATCTAGGGTGCGGCGGCGGCGAGGACATGACTCGGCCGGCGGCAAGGGCGAGGAAGGAGGCGACACGGGGACAGAGGAGGGAAGGAAGCGGCAGCGTATCTGGCGGCAAGGTTGAAGCTCGGCCTAATGACTCGAAGGAAGGCAAGGAAACGGTGAGGGTAAAACTCGGCATACCAGGAAGGAAGGGTAGGAAGCGGCGAGGTCGAAGTTCGGCAAAGCTTGGCGACGACGGCGAAGCACGGCGGTGAGGGCGAAGCTCGGTGGCGAGGGCAGCGAAGACTTGGCGGCAAACAAAATTTTGGCATCCTAATGGCGTCTAAGTGATTTCGCCCGCGTTAGGTTTTTCCAAGGAAGCCAAGCGCTATATATAAACATCTATCTTCGCAAGCGACTCTTAAGTAATAACCGCTTAAGGAAAGGACTACTCTCACGGGGTTATATATTACCACCCGCCTGCGAAGATAGATGTCTATACTGGAATCTAAATATTTTACCTCAGGAGGTTATTACTAAATATCCGCCTAAGAAAAGGACTTCTCTCACGCAGAAAATCAATATCAACCGCGTGAGAAGATCTTTATCTTAACTTAATTAATACTCTTGATTTAAATGAGTGGCATTTTAAAAAACAAAATTCCACTTTCTTGTAATATGGTTTTAGTATTAAATGTTCCCATTAAATTTCACTTGGTAAAACATTGAAATTGATCAGAACATAAAATACAAATGACACTAGTTATTTATTATTTTTCTATCTTAATTAATATTATGATTTTTAATTGAGTTTTTCAATAGGATTTTGTAGTCATCATACCAACCTCTATGATTTTTTTTTCATATTTTTATAATTTTTTGAATCAATATTTGTTCAAAAATTGAAGAATGCCTCATATGCATATGAGCATTTCATTAGAAAGATAGATAATTTGAAAATTGACATGTCAGAATGATTTTAAAAAATAACCAAAATTCATGCATAGATAATAAAGACAAATATGTTCATATAAACAATTTTAATGAAAGATCTTTTTTAGGAGATACAAAAAATGTGAAGAATATATAAGTATTAATTAATTTGATATTTACCAAAATATTACAAATGTTAGCTGTACAAGTTCTAAAATATTTTGGTCCAGTTGGTGAATATCAATTTTTTTAAGAATATAGAAAAAAGAAACATCGAATTTAGACTCAATCTACAGAATTTATATATGTTTGAGTATTTATATTGGAATCTAAATAAAAAGAAGCAAGGGAAAATAAAAGTGAAGAACAGGCTCTGACCTTTATCACAGGCGGCTCTTTAGAAACAACCGCCTGTGTAGTAGTTAAAAACCGCATGTGAAAACCCACACCTATATAAAGGGCCCCTCGGGCACGTGCAAAACCTAACCCGGGAGTTTTCTAGCGACACCGTTAGGCTGCCAAATTTGGTTAGAAGAGACTTCTTCTTCAGTTGATCAAGCTTCAAACAGAGAAAAGGTTTGAAGATGCTTCTTCTTCCACTTTATTGAGTTTGTTTTTCTATTTTCAGTTTCATTTTATTGAGTTTAGATCTAGCCCCACCCCCACCCCCTACACTTTAGTTTAATTAGATCCAAACAAACTTGTTGAGTTTCTATTGTATAGAAAATGTAGTTGAGCCTCCCCTTAAGGTCCCCCATGAATTTTGTAGAAAAAAGTAAATTTGAAGGATTAAAGGTTAAAAATGAATACAAGCACATCACATGTTCGATGAAATATTTCAATGAATAAGCCCAACTTCAAAAATCCATTATTCTATATAGAAAGCTCCAAAAATCCTTAAACAAATTTGTATTTTACAGTGGTGCAAATTATCAGGTTGAAAATGCATGATAATTTCTTTAGATTAATTGTTTTAGTATAAACACACCAAAAAAATTCTGTTATTGAATTATATATTCTGTTATTGAAGAATGGATCGTCGAGCGTGGATGTATAACATGCGAAGACCTGATCCTATGTACATTCAAAATGTTGCAAATTTTATTGAAGCATCCAAGTAAAATCAAGGATGTAAAAGATAGATGACATATTATGTCCATGTATCGACTGCGAAAATAAGATTGCTTGGATAGATACTACAGTAATCCAATCTCATTTGGTGAAAAGAGGTTTTAAAGAAAACTACACAATATGGATAAAGCATGATGAGTTAGATACACATGAAGTGGATAAAGATGATAAGAGAGGTTCAGATGATGATAATGTTCATATCAATGATGGTAGTGACAATCAAGATGGTGATGATGATGAGTTTGATTGTGAGCAGATGTTGCGCCACATCGAACTACATGTATTGATTTCTATGGGAGCAAGCAAAGGTTTAAGTAAAATGGAGACATTGCAGCATGCAGCGACGGAGCTTTTATACGATGAATCAAAGGGTTGTGATAAAGAGTTTACTCCATTGTGTGTAGTCCTAGAACTACTAAAGTTGAAAGCCACACACGGATGATCTGATTGTAGTTTCTCTGATCTTTTGAATCTTTTGGTAGAAATTTTTCCAAATCCCAATAAACTGCCCAGAAGAACTTATAAAGCGACGAAACTTTTTTGCTTGATTGCACTAGATGTGACAAAAATACACACTTGTGTGAACCATTGTATTCTGTATCGCAAAGAGTATGAACTCGCAACTAGATGCCCTATATGCGGTGTTAGTAGATACAAGAATGACTACAATCACCAGTATGTTACCAACATGAATAAATCTTAGAAGAATAAGAAGTTTATTATTGGTCCTGAAGGTGACAATGATGATACTTCTGAAGATGCATGCTGAAAGAATATGAGAAAAATTCCTGCCTTGGTGATGTGATACCTTTCAGTAATTAATCGCTTGAAGCGTATGTTCTCAACTTCTAGGGAGGTTGAACTTATGCGTTGGCATTCTGAGCAGTGCAAGATGAATGAAAAACATATTTGACACACTGGTGATGCAACTCAGTGGAAAAATTTTGATGTTCAATATCTAGAATTTACAAAGGAAAACAAAAATGTAAGTTTTGCCTTGGTTACAGACGGAATGAATGGTGAAAAAAGGAGCATACACAACACATGGCCCGTGGTCTTAACGATGTACAACCTACCGATGTGGTTGTGTAAAAAAAGGAAATATATTTTGTTATTTGTTCTTATCTAAAGTCTGAAACAACCCGGCATCGAAATTGATGTGTTTTTGGAACCTTTAATGGAAGATATGGCGAAATTGTGGAATAGCACGTGAAGACTTAGAATATTTGCAAACATATATTGTCGAGACTATGTGCAATCTTGAGATGTGTTTCCCACCATCCTTTTTTGATACGCAAGTACACCTAATCATACATCTTGTTGATCAGATAAAAACATTGGGGCCACTTTATTTACATTATATGTTTCTGTTGGAGAGTTATTTAGGAGTATTAAAAGGTTACGTGTGGAACCGTGCTCACCCAGAGGGTTCAATTATGGAAGGATACACCATTGAAGAAGTGATTGAGTGTTACGCTAATTACATCAAAGATGGAAAGCGGATAGGTGTGTCTATATCAGTACATGAGGGTAGACTACGTGGGAGAGGCAAAGTGGGTAAGAAAACTTTTATGGTTCACGATTACAAATTAATACACGCTGCATATTTTGGTGTACTAAAACAACTCGCAATAGTTTAGTCGTACATCGAGGAACATTAAATTGAGCTTCGCACAAAAAACCAAGTCCGCAGAGAGGACTAGATCATGAAAGAGCACAGAAGACATTTTACTAAATGGTTAATGTAAAAAATATACCATACGAAAACTCTATAGAAGAGGCAACAATGAAGAAGTTAGCTTCTGTCCCATCTGCTTTGGTGATATCATGACAAGCATATGACATCAGTGGTTACATATTTTACACTAAGAAAAAAAGACGGTAAGAGTGTTGTACAAAATAGTGGTGTTCGTATAGAGGCTTATGATCCACAAGGGCATAAGACAACATACTTCGGGTTCATAGACGAAATATGGGAACTCAATTATAGCGAAAGAATGGTAATGCCTGTATTTAAGTGACAATGGGTCAAACATCATGATGGTGTGAAAGTGGACAACTACGGGCTGGCACTGGTAGACTTGAACAAAGTGGGTTATAAAGATGACCCGTGGATTCTCGCCGATCGTGTTGCACAAGTTTTTGATGTACAATATCTAGGAACTAAGAAGATGCACATAGTTGTTTCTGGAAAACAAAATATTATTGGGGTTGAGAATGTGGGAAATAATGAAGAGGAATGTAATCAGTATGAAGAGATATACCTTTTCACCGAACCAGAAAACATCAGACGCGTAGAGAGAAGCATTAAAAAAGATTTGAAACCCTATATGCGAGAAGATGTCAATGCTAGAAAAAATATATGATATATATTATTTATATTTGTATTATGTGAAATCAACTTAGAACAATGCTCCATTTCAGCTTTAGATAGCATGTTTCGAATATTATTAAATTAATCTTCTGTAGAGAAGACTAATTTAGACAAGTGATCCTTTTCGGCTTGACTATTATATTTATCACCTTCTCATTGAGATTTTTATGCTTGCCCCAATAAGTGTTATGCCCTCATAACATGTCTTGGTTGATGGAAGCGTAACCTTGGCATCACTTTTCATGTTGTTAAAGGCTGTCATCATAGCTTCACGCTTTCTAACCTGGACATTGCCACTCATATGTAAGATCTCTTTGTCTTCAGCCCTATTGAGATTTCTAATCTGGACATTGCCACTCATAGCTTAATATGTCTGATGAGGAAGCTTCACTTATTGATAAATCTATACTTGAAAGATTAAGGTCAAATCCCTATGAAGGAACAAAAATAAGATTTGTGATTGAAGTTGTTCGCTTAATCGCTTGCGTGAACTCTAAGAGAGATGGTACTGATTTTTAATCAATATATTTAGCTATTAAAACTGATAAAGTAGCATCTTTGTAAGTTTTTAAAATGGAGAGAAGGGAAAGAAATTCTTCAAATGGATAGGAAAATGCTTCCAACGTATCGTCAGGCTTCAATTGAAGCTTTGAACAATCCAAATGATGAGTCTCGGGTGTTACTTGCATCTACAAGAGCTTGCTGTGAAGGGATTAGCTTGACAGGTGCTTATCAGCATCACAGATGGTTCTTAATTAATAGCAGCCTGTGAAAAAAATGACTTTACCCATGCGGCTCTTTATTAAGAATCGTTTGTGGTGTTTGAACCAGTACAGGCAGTTCTTTATTAATGGCCGTCCATGAAAATCATGTATTTACTCAGGTGTTGGTTTATTAAGAACCGCCTGTGAAGTTTGTAACAATACATGCGGTTCTTTATTAATAGCCGTCTGAGAAAATATTGTATTTAACCACGCGGTTGTTTGTTAAAATCCGCTTGTGAGGTTTTGACATGAGAGGCAGTTATTGTTTCATTCGTCACCACAGTCGCATTTTTTTGCGGACTGTCTGTATTTGAAAAATCGAGGCACATGTGAAAATACTTTTTGTAGTAGTGGTCGAATCATATATATATATATATATTATATATATATATATATATATGTGATCCTCATACGCACTTTGATGGAATAAAAGAAGCAAGCGCTCCGCATGATTCTAAGAACAAACAAAGTTTATCATTGGCCTCCTAGAACTGGAAGTACTCATTCGTCGAGTCGAGTTCAGGTCGGACGGACGCTGGAGTATCTTGGGCGTACTGGCGTTGAACCAAACAGGTCAATGTATTATTCACACAAGAATCAAACTGCAAATCCCCCAAGCCAATAAAGATAGTCCACTGCCAGAACCACGCTATCCCGGCCCAAGCTCATCACGACGGCAGCGCACACACGACGTACAAGACTGGGAATACTTTTTTAAAAAGCGATCAATGGATCGGTTTTGTCGCGTCAGGATCCGGCGAGGTGAGGAGGAACACGGCGGAGGACGAGGACGTCGGCTGCTCCTGGGAGCAGTGGCCGTCGTGCTTGCTCCTGTATTCGGCAGTCCTCGGCGCGGCGGAGTTGCTGCGGCTCCGGCCGACGCTGACCCGTGAGCCGGTGTTGCTCCTCATCCGCTCCTTGAACCCCCTGCACGACTGCATGTGCGAGTGCAGCTCCTGCGGCTTGAACTCCTTCCCGCACTGCCTGCACGTTGTAAAGAAAAAGGTATACGAGTGTGTTCGTGTCAGATGCCAAGCATGTTCTTTATTTTATTCTTTTTAATAAACCACTCATACGAAAATGCTGGAGACGACCATCGCACTGTCGCGTCAAAAGAAAGGTTGATCATGGCATAGCCTCTAGCTTCAACAGCCATTCAGACCAACTAGGCCCTAATACAAAGTCCGTAGCAAGGTTAGCGCCATCTCGTCGGCTTCATGGACTGGGGGCCCAATTAAAAGCCCTCATCGCCAGAATTGGACCTGGATACGTGACCGATCACAGCGACACCGACCACACACACTGCACGCCTGGGGATCGAAATCGAACGCGAGGGATAATAATAGCTTTGCATCGGCGTACTTACGAGCAACGCGGCAGAGCAACCGGCTTGTGCGCGTCGCCGCTGTCTCGCTTCCCTCCGTCTCGTTTGCCATTGCCCTGCTGCTCTTTCCCGCCCCTCCGCAACCTCGCCTTCCGGCCCACGCTGTGTCACGCACAAAAAGTAACATGGTACCGGAAGAAATTAACCCATTTGCCACGAAGAAATCGTAAGTTTAATCGAATCTTATGTGCGTGTCTGGGCTCACCGGAGGCCACAGCCGTCCATGCCGGGGCACGTCGGCGTCCAGTCATCACCACCGGCCTCCGCGGCGCTACGCCGCTGCCGCCGCGCCACGGGGCGGAGCGCGGCGTCGTCCGCGTCCGCCGCGCCGCACGTCAGGATGTTGTGGAGCGCCCGCGCCACGCGCATCCTCCGCGCCTTGCCGGCCACCGCGTGGCTCCTGGCGCCCGCTCCCTGCAGCCCCTGCTCCTCGGGCGCCGTCGGCCACGACGCCACGGCGGCCGCCTTCACCACGGGCTCCTGCCGCCGATGACTTCGACCCTGACCAAGGTCCTGTGACCGTGACACCTCGATATTGAACGGCGCCTTGCTACGGCTCGCCGACTCGCCCCTTCCGGGCGAGTCCTGGTCGACGGCCGCGGCCGGCGGCGGCGGCGGCGGCTTCGGGGAGCTCTCGTCGGAGCCGTCTGGCGTCAGCACCACCTCGTCCACCGGGCGATCGGTCCGATCGCTGCACCGCGTCTTCTCCTCCTCGTCGTCCCGCTTCCTCTCGTCTGATTACAAACAGCACGTCACGTTGTTAACCTCAACGACGCACGCCGGAATGAATAATACGTGACGTAAGAAAACCAGGGCACAAGCAAAAAAAGAAATTTAAAAATAACCGTTCCGGTGCGGAGTCACTCACCTAAAGAATGTGTCTTGGGCGCTTGGACGCAGCGGGGAGGTGTCCCACGGACGTCGCAGCCCTTGAGCACGTACTCGTTGTCGGAGACGGGCGTGATGAGGTCGTCGTCCTTCAGGTCCTGCCACACGTACCCGGCCTTGTACTTCCTGATCTCGATCAACATTCAACAAGGAACGATCATGCACATGGAACACAGAGGTGTGAAGAGTCTGTATGGATCATCCGGAAGGTTATTAACGGGCAATCAAATCAATGTAAACAAAACACTGACGGAGAAAATAATTAAGTTTCAGCAAATTAACGAATACTAGAGACGGCAAGAAGTAACTGCACTTCTACACATCACAACCGTACCTTTTGTAGGACCACGAGAAATTGTCCGGCATGTCCTTGCCGCGAATCTCCGATAGCCACCTCTTGACATCTGAATCGATCCAAAGAAAACGGCGTGAGACGTGGCGAGCCGCATCGCGTCCACCATGCAGGAAAACGGATGGATCGGCCACGAAGGGCCGGGAGAAGAGACGGAAGTCGAGGAAGGCACGACGTATTACCGCGGAGGCGGACGCCGCCGGCACGGCCGTGGTGGTTGACACGGAAGAGGTGCGGGTGGTCCGTCCTTCCGCCTCGGCTCAAGAAATAGACCACGTTGATCCTCCTCGCCTCGCCGGCGCCTCCTGCCGCCCCCTTGTACGAGCCCATCATGCCCTCGCCCTTCTGATACCCTTCTCGGTATCGCCGCCGTCGACGGCGACAACGAGACGGACAGTCCAAGAGGACGCCACCAGCTGCGGCGCCCGGTCTATTTAAAAGATGACGCGAACGAGGCCTCCCGTTTTTATTCTCTGTCCAGTTCGGCGCTGTTCTGACGTGCAAGGCGGCAAGGCGAAGGAGGCCGGCCGGCCGGCCGGCGTCGCGCGCTCCAACACAGGAGATTCACCGAGAGCACCGCGCGTGGCTCAAAACCTTGGGGGTGGGATCGGAGGAGACGCGTGGTGGAACGAGGATAACACTTCGAGCCTCCCCAGAGCAGCACAGGTTTGGAAACCTAATGAGGATTATATATATTGTATGCTTGTGTTTGGATGGGCGTAATCACTATTCATATGGCGCGGTTCTGGTGATCGATGGTGATGGCCCACCTCGTAGAGATGGAAGGAATCATCGCCGATCGAGACCAGGCTGCGTTGTTTCCTGCTATTTCGTCTCTGGCGCCTGCATTGTTGGATCTCTGCCAGTATACATGTGTAATCCCTTCTCTTTTTATTTTCTGAAAGGAATATACGATCATATCCCTTCTGATTCGTGTTACACGGCAACAAATCAAAACCTTACTAAGATGGTGATGCTTAGCGGGGAAAGTTACGACACGGTCGAGAGGGTGCTCGGGTCAGAGCGGAACGATGCGAAGTGAATGGAAAGGAAGCGCGTAGCACGGTGGAGGAGGAGGGGGCTGGCCTGCATTCTGAACAAGCATATCTCGGATCTGCAGTCCGCGCGCGAGAGCGGGGGGATCGCAAGCAACTGCCTGCGACCGCAGGTGATGGGATCCTTGTGACGCTGCGGCGATCTCATCTGAAGGAAAGTTGATCGCTTGCTAGCTGGTGGCGGCGCAGGAGCTGCACGCAATATGAGAAATGCTTTCCAAGCTGAAAGCTCGGCCTTCGTTTCTCAAATCGCAAGAAAGCAACAAGAGAAAAAAGGGATTTCCAGTACGCAATTCTCTCGGTGACAGTGCCAAGTTCAACGAACGATTTTCTATAAAATGTTCGGTTCTGCAGGTAAAGTAAAAAAAAAAGAACTGGGGCGGCCGTTATCTAGCTGTTCCCTGCCCCTGTCGTAGATTGATTGAAGCAGTCCAACCTCGGGAACTCCGGCGGCAACAACAGTGACCACCTTACCTGTAAATTTGAGCAACGATACCAGCTCCCAGTTATTTACAAATTGCTCAGGTTCCAAGAACGCCGAGCCATGTACAAACACCGCTCTAACGGCGACTACCGTAGTACTCCCTCCATTCTGAAATAAATGATGTTTAAGACAAAAATTTTAGTTTAATTTGAATTAAATTAGCTGTCCTAAATATTATTTAAATTCAGAACAGAGAGAGTAGTTACCTGCTGTTGTGGTGCGTATGACTGTGACTTGAATACGCTCACCAACCTGCCATTTGCTTTCGGAGTGTGGCCGGCGCCAAAGAAAAAACGTATCCGGTCGGTCGTCGCCGGGCAACGTCCTGTAATTTTTTCAAGTCCTCGCAGGCTTGCGACGGTACGCACCCCTAGGACGAACGAACAAACCGGGTGCTTTTGTTAATGGTCGCCCGACCTGACGTGTTGGTTCTCGGATGTTGATATCGACGGTTGCAACAGCTTCAAGGCGCCGTGCAGCATCGCTTTCCAGCTCCAGGTTTTGTTTACTCCGAACTGCAATGTTTCTCAGTGACAGGCTGAGTCAATTTAAATGATGTTTTAATTTAGTTTAAATTGAACTAGATATTTTTTAAACATCATTTATTTTAGAACGGAGAGAGTATTAATATATAATTTTTCATTTGTTTAATAAAAATAACTAGACTTTTTAAATTTTTTAAAAATAATCACTTTGTCACCGATTCATTTGGTGACATGTGATAGTATTTATTATTATTACTAAAAGTTGAAATGAATAGTGTTGTAGTGTAGTGGTTAGCTCTAATGTCTTAATGCTAAAGGTCTTAGGTTTGAATCCTAATGTGACATGTTTTATTTGTCTTTTTAATAGACATAATAAATATCTAAATTTGATAGAGAGTAAATTCAAATTTAAATTTCATCATATTTAAATTGTAACTTAGATCGAGAACAAATTTAAACTCAAATTTTAAATTTTTAACATATTCAAATTTAAAGTTCAAATTGCTGCAATTTTAAATTTTAAAAACTTGGCTCTCTCCTCAGCAGCGGAGCCTCGTACTGTGGCGTCATCACTGACAGTCCACTCTTGTCATACCCTCTATCAGGGAAAAATTCTATAGAATGGTGATGCAAACCCATCATAGTGCATCACCTCCTGCATTGCCACCACTTGTCCCTACACGAATCCTAAAGCAACAGTTTGGCTTACTCGGCTCGGCAACGAACGGGTGGCAAGAAAAAACAATGCTTTGAGATTCGATAAAATGCCCAGACACATAAAAACTAACAGTTTTCACGAAAGTTCCTTCAGAATACACGCCGAAACCTAGCCTAAGCTTACAAAGGTGTAGCCGCGCAGGTAGGCAGCTAAAGTTCCTACATTTACAATACCAAGTTGGTTCATCCTTCCCTATAAAAGGCCACCTACTACTCACTAGAACAGATCATCGTAGGCGACCATTTCACGCGCCACTTCTGGAGCTGCTTTGGAGCTCAGGATGGCTGAACTACCAGCTGCATTCTTGGTCGTCGCATGGTGCCCAGCACTGTTTGAGCTATTTGCGGCCTCGCTGGCTTGTAAAACTAAAACCTGTATTTCAAATGAAGGAGGCAAAAATCTGAGTACCATGTACCAAAGGGCAGAATTACCGTAAAGATGCCTATATGTGGGTATAGTTGCGAGAATTTGACATGGTTGAACTTCTGTCATAAAATTCCCTTTCGCGACTGAAGATGGGGAATGTGACTGATGAGCAACCACAACTCTTTAACACTTTAGGCTAGCAAGTATATGGTCTGATTTTCTTTTGAAGTTTGTTAGGTAGACTTAAAGAGTAAAATAACAAGCATCTGAAAAACACAGCCGCATGCTTGACATGAATTGGGGCAGTGAAGTTAGCTACAACCCTTCCCCCTGTACAAATGCATTCCACAACAGATGATCAATGCTCAAGAAGTCCGGCTTCCCTAGGCCACAAGCCTGAATTTCATGTTGAGGCTGCTAGTTGCTGCGCAGGGCACTGGCTAATTCCTTAAACATAGCACGTGCTTAGCATCGACGAACCGAGGAGAAAGGGAGCTGAATGGAGCGAACTGTGCATCGCAGTTAAGGAAATCTAGTTGATCTGCAAGAGGCACGTTCCTACCGTCTCCTTAGTCATTATATTACCTTCTTGGATCCGATGGCGATGCCGCCGTCGGGGTCGAGGGACGCGGCGATGGCGGCCACCGCAGCCGCGCCGGACCTGAAGGTGACGTACCCGGTGGCCGTGGCGGCGTCCACCCGGGCACGAGCGATGGGGCCGTACGCCTCCAGCCGCGATTTGAGCGCCATCACGCCGCACCCGGGCGGCAGCCCCGCGACCATCACAAGCGCCGAGTGCGTAGCCCCGGCACCCGCGGGCGCCGGCATCGGAACAGGAACAGGATCCGATAGGCCTCCTCGGAGTCGCTTCGCCGGCGGGTTGGGGCTCGTGCGGCCGCGCTTGCCCCCGCGCCGTCGGGTCATGGTCGGCGTCGGTCAGCACACTCTCCCGTGGCTAGTCCGTACAGATGGGGGCTGCCGGGTATCGGGAGAGGGTTGGACTCATGGTAACCTGACCTGTGGCCTGTGCAGGCTGCAGCTTCTCTACGGCTGATTGCGTTATGATTCGTGCGACGTATCCATTACCGTATTGGGTTGCAATGCGGTGAATCTATGGATAAGAACATACGCAGATGCACACAATTTTTGGTGAAATCCTTTCTCTTCTTGATTCTTTCTTCTCACGAAAAGTCTAATACCAGGTCAGTCGGTCAATTCGGTTCATACGGTCAATTAACTATATCTATGCTGCTAGGTTAAAAATAAAGATTGATTGGGCTTTGCTTGTATGGGCCAGATGCGTGGATAGGATAAAACTATGATTAATTAGTTAATTCACAAGAAAAACCAATCTTATGATAAAAAACCAAACAAAATGAAAATAGAAACCAAATCAATAACTGAACACTGAATTAACCACAATTCAGTTTGGTTTGGTTCATTTAACAGTTTTGCGGTTAACCTCGTGCACTCCTATGAATAATAATGAATAAGATGCAAGCAACGAAATTACAGAAGTAGGCTTGTTTAAATTGCTCGACATGATGTTGCTTCAAATTTTATTCTACGGCTAAATCAAAACTGTTAAGTTACTATGCACCGACCAGTTGACCACAAAAGCTTAAGATGATGAGAAGGGTGGACAATTCACTTATATTTCAACCCTCTCCCTCACGTGCAGACTCTCTTGGGGCGTAAACGTGAAATAAGAGTCACTGCAATTTATTTTAATAAATCACTCCCTCCAAGATTCGAACTTGAGACCTCTGACTCTGATACCATGTTAAGCTACTATGCGCCGATCGATTGACCCAACAACTTAAGCTGATGGAGAAGGGTGGACAATTCACTTATATTTAAAAAAAATCATAGGAAGATGGAACTAGTTTATATTTGTATACATACATGTAGAGGTAGGGGTGGTAAATGAGCTCGACCCACGGGCCATTTCATAATTTATTTTAGCCCATATTAAATATCATAACATTTTTCTTTTCCGTTCCTGTCATTTTTTCATTCATATCATTTTATTCATATTTTCTCGTTTACTTGCTCCAACTGTGTAATCACAGCATAATCCAAATTACTCCACCGTTTTTATATTATTGCTATTAAGACACTCTAGTTTATCTTTAAACGATAAAAATTTAAAAACGAACGGAGTATTAACCTCATCAAAAGAAAACATTATTGAAATTAGATGTCTGTAGTCGAGCATGTATCCGCAGGTATGATCAAACTGCCAACGAGAGAACAAAGAAGAAAGGCCCTGGTATTTGAGAAAAAGGAGGCCGTGCTATACCTGAACACTGAAACTATTTCCCCTGTATGTACAGTAAGAATGTTCATGTCATGGCAACTCTTCGCCTCTGGGGCTAGGTCTCAGCTCTGAATACTTTACCCACTCTGTTTCGAATTATTTGATGTCGGGTTAGCTTAAAATTAAACTAACCAACGTCAAATAATTGGAAATCGGGGAAGTACATCAACAATAAAGAATCGGATCACAGTATCAGTTAAGCCCCGTGCTATCTTCGTGAGGGGCCAAGAATGAGCATCTGCACAAGAATGACAGCAACTCCGGTAGGTATCAAGCTCCAGTACGATAAGCGCAGTTGTGAGCCGTTAACGTCGAACTGCCCAGTGTTCACGTACTGGTTCTTCCCTGATGATGTGGTGACGTTCACCGACATCGAACCTGGCAGGAACTCAAGTTACTCACAAAGAAGATGAAAAGGAGGGTGACAAAGAACTTGAGAAACCGGTGCTAAGAATGGTCCGAAAGAATTTGTGCTTACAATCATAATCAGCCCAGCCCATGCGCATGTTCGCCAAGTCATACACAAATATCTTATCCTTTAAAACGAGATCTACAACAAGAGGAATCAGATAGCTAGCGAATAAAACCATCAGCCTTCAGAAAGAGCTATAGTTCGGCATCTATGCAAATCAGGATATGGCTATAGAAAAGCTAGGACATAACAGCAGTGGCTAGACAGTCAATGTTTGCACAAGAATAAGAGTTGAACCCCCAAAAAAGAAAGCTAAAGAACAATGAAGTTAGAAGTTAAATCATTTGTGTTATCTTTCATGCAAATGTTGAGCATATCATTGAACAGCTTAATTTATTTTCAGTTTTTCACACAATATGAAGAAGAATCTAAAATGTAGCTAGATTTGCAATCTAAATCGGCTAATCGTGTCCAGAGTTGAATGAACTAACCTCCGAGTATAGTTATTTCTTGGCCCTGGTTCCTTTGCCAGCCAATGCACCACAACACATTATTGTCCTGCAATAATGACAAAATATTATATCATTTCAGACAGCCTCCAGAAAGAAGTTAACCATATATGCAACAACTTACAACAGAAGGCTGCTGCAAAAGATAGTTCTCTGGCTTCACCGTCATTGCAACATTACCCATAAAATATAGGGTCACGGTTGGAAATGAAGAGTCAACACTGGCCAATGGTAAGAAACTTTAAGAAATTCAGCACATCAAAGAACACCAGCTTATCATTTTCATTCCAAGAAGGAAGACCAAACCTGCTTGAAGTAATAAAACATTGATTCCCTTTGCTGACAATAGAGCGTACGGATGGAGAGACTGCAGCAGTTATCTGCAGGAGCAATAATGACAATTAATAATTGTGTGATAAAATTGGTTGGTACTTTGTAAAATAGACTCATCATCGTCAATAGAAAAAGAATACCCTATGAAACTTACCGCACTAACAAATGGATCATATGCACCATCTGCAAGGTATGCCAACGTTGTTCCTGAATCCACAATAGTTCCTTGTGTGTTTGATGTTGCGAACAAGGAGGTGTCGATGGATAACTTTTGGCCATTTACAGCAATGCTATCCAAATTCAAGTTGTAATGAGGCCTGTATTTCATTCAAAATACTTACACAATCAATTGTTTGTGTCAATAAAACAGGATATTCCCAAACTTCCCATTATAACTGTGATTCAAAGCAATATTATTGTCTATCACCACTTATCCATGCATCAGAACTCACAATTTTGCTCATGAAATTCGAAAGGAAAACTACTGTTACTAGATTTGCAGCCATTATTGCTAAAATAATGACTTAAATAACAAAATGGTGCCTTAAGGTTAACTGTGTCCCTCCATATTCAGATGGAAAGCATTTCAGAATATTAAAAAATTAATAAAGGCCAACTCTTTACTACATTTGCAGCCATTATTGCTAAGTTCAGCTTCCCAAAAAACCACCCATTTGCACCACAAAGATCACAGGACAATGTTTACTGAAACATCAGATAGCAACACAGATTTCTAAAAGTGATTTCAGAGAAAATATACATACTGTGATGGAACAAGTGGAGTATAGACTAATCCTGGTTCCACGATTTCCCCAAGCACAAGAATTCCACCACCATTGTCCGAACCTTTCAGGCAATGAGAGAACACCTTAGGGGACACCCCGAGAGAGTTCAGTTGTGAAATGACAGACAATTGGTGCTGCCCAAACCCAAAAATTCCATCAACTGCCCTATCTGCTTTTGTAAGGTCTCCTGACTGTGAGTTGCTACATCTGATTGAAAAGAATAGGAACATTCAGAATTTACATTAAAAATGTTTGACAGAAACAATGTACATGCAGACATCTAAAAATAGCCATCTAATCAGTTGGCAGCAAAGGATGCAATGAGCATTGACAGTTCTAATGACATGCCAGCATATTTTTGCCCCGGAATGGAAAAGATATTGCAAAGTGTACAGGCCAACCATCACAAAAGTCGATACTTTTCTAGTGACAACTGTTGTCCTAGTTGACAATAAGGAAAGAAAGCATGCTTGCAAAAATGACAAGCAACCTGCTGGTTTCAGGACTTTGTTGGCATTCAATCTGTCTTGTGTATCAACCCAATTAACAAAGATCTAACCTTATCTGCACCTGTAACACAAAGTGTCAACATGTAAATGTTTCACATTACGAGTCACTACTCCAGCACTTGACCTCTTTAATAATGTTTTAGTGGCATCTTGCTTAAAATTATTATCAGCTACAAATGGTATGTTTCAATTATCTGATAATTAATTTAAAAATGATACAGAACTCCAAAGAAACTTTACCCAAAAACAATGGAGGCGGAAGAATTGGCAGTCTGCTCATTTCCCATGACCGTGTCAAAGTACATTGTGTCCGACACATAGTACCCTGACGTGCCACTCCCATCACCATAGGTGAAGGTGTAGCCACAAGGGCTGCTTGGGGAGTCTGAGGATTGGCAGACTGCTTCCCCTGTTTGCAGAGCGGCTGTACACCTATCATCTGAGCATGCTATTCTGGAGGATGTTGATGATGTGTCAGGGTTGAAGGACTCCAACTGGATCTGGGAACCAACATAGCAATTATTTGATCAGAATGGGCTCCCTAGGCAGTACCAAATTGGGTGAAAACATATGCATCTGTTATAGTCAAAGATAAGAACCTCGTCTTACATTGAGTCCACTTGATGTGGGGCAGCCAATGCACGGACTGCAAGTTACCCACAAGATGTCACTGCCAGTGTCAATCTGGACAAAGAATTCCTTAGCGGGGTTTCCCAACTTCACGCGGGTAAAATAAAGCCTGCAAGTTCATACTCAATCACCATGATACAATGCTAAAAAAGCATACCAGAGATGTACTCTAATATAAATAATAGATGAATGCTGGCACAAAATATTGAAAAATCATGCCAAATAATAGGTCAATTGATCATAACACATCAGTATGTGCTGCGAGCTTATGTGGCATATCACCAGAGTCAACGGCAGACACAGAATGTTCTACTACCCGTTTCTATAGTTGACATATTGCCCCTCCACATACTTTTTCTTTTAAAAAAACTCTGCTAACCTATAAGAAATATAGACTAGAAACATAGCAAAGGGGCTAATCCCCCAACCCCCATTTTGAGCCTAAAAGCTTAATAATATCTTTTCTTTGCCATGTTATGGAATTGACCTTCAGCAAAAGCAACTGCCGAGAATGAAATAAAGCAATGATTGTGACGAAAGGAACCTCATCTGGAACCAACTATACAAGTCTAATAGAAGCGAAGCAGAATGAATTAGGTAATGGTCTACATTTTTACAATTAAATGAATCAGAACTGTTTTTTGAACATAATATATCCGAATTGGGCCCCTAAACCTTCGAGTTTGTCACTATGTTAAGCGATCAGATGCACAAAGAAATAGGTAATTTACATAATACGCTACACTACAAGGATGAACAGAATAAATATACAAATTGAAGCAAAATTTAACTAAAAAGTAAAATTGTTGTAAAAAATATGAGTTTTGCTAGAGACACTGTAGAATCCGCACGATATCCGCCCAACGAAAATTCACCGAGTAACACCCCATCACTTCAAGAAATGCCCCTTGAGATGAGGAAAAGAATGAATTTGAACAGCCCAGCCCAGGGATTGGCATCGGCTATCAAATAGAGCACAAACAGACCAAACATGTCAGGCAGAGCAGCAATTTCAGCTCAACGCCCCAACCAAGAAACCTAGAATTTCCAACGCTTCCACCAATCGCGTACGAACAACACAACCGAATTCACCAGAACCACCAGACAACACAAAAGCGAAGCAGCTCACCCACCCGACCATGTACGGGTTGGCGGAACCTTCCACGGGGAAGTCCACCACGCCGGCGGCGACGGCGGGAGACCCTCCGAGAAGCCCCCTCCTCGCGTGCCGCGCCCTGTCCCGCTCCATGAGGCGCTCTATGCGCACCCCCTTGTGGGGCAACGCGCGCTCCAGCCTCAGCGCTGCGGGCGCTGGTGCCGGCGCCGCTGCCGCTGATGAAGCAGCCCCAGCCATAAGTGCCGCTACCGTGACGGCCATCGCCACCGCGACCTCCGGCGGCCTCATCGGCTCCTGACGCGGCGAGTCGAGGCGAGGCGAGGCAAGACGACGGAAGCGAGCGCTTTCTGGCGCGGCGGCAGCGCGTGCGCGTAGCAAAATTCGCCGCGCTTTTTTTGCACTTCAAGGACTCGTAACACCCGCTAGTTGGCGGCGCAGTCGTATATGCCCCCCCCTCCCCCAAGTAGGCCCTAGTTTAGAAATATTTAGGAGGTCAGGGGGCAAAGTGTGAATACGCGGGAAAGAATTACGTGTAGGTTGTGTGCGCGCCCTCCTCTCTTCCGTTCCGTTCCGCCGTTTTATAGTGTGGACTACCTTTTTTCTCGTCTTTGGCTTGTCATGGCCTCCGTGTTTCCGTTTCCTTGTTTCTTTGTTGCCTTTGACCAAAGTAATGGGTTTACTACTTCGGTTCCCATAGAATCATTACTTTGATTCATTCAAAGATGAGCTGCTAAATGATGCGTACGTGCTCTCTACTACGAATGGATGGACTAGGAGCAATTTTTCATTTTCTCAATATGGATCACTTCTAAAAATTTCGATGTGATCGAATGCATATTATCAATAATTGTAGTCTAATGCCATTGATTAAACAGGGTAAGATTGAGGTATAATTTGTCCCCCACCCTTTTTTTTATCTGGCGAGCATTTTCATGCATCGATCCAATGATGGTTGCCAAATGTGGCGTCCCAATTAATTAATTAATTAATTAATTTAACAGTAGTTGATGCTAGACTCACCAAAGTGTTCACCAGGCTAATGAATGGTACTCCTTCTGAAATAAATGATGTTTAGGACAATAAATCTAGTTTATTTTGAATTAAATTAGTTGTCCTAAACGTCATTTATTTTAGAACAGAGGGAGTAGTAAACAGTTAAACACGGTGTTTGTTGGTTGCGGTCTGGCTTCCACTTGGTAAGTCCGATCCGGAGTAACTAAACTACTCTAGAGCGTGTATTTGTGCCGTCCGATGTAGACTTTCAGAGTTTTCAACAAAATATACATCCAAGCTAGTTGTGAACCAAACGCGCGTTGAATATTTTTCCGTGATGGTGAGCTTTTTTACAACTGTAAATTTGATGGTGATAGTACCATAAATCCTTCTTATGCTTGAGGAAATGTGATTAAGAAGCAAACGAAAGAGGAACAAGTGGAAATGTAGTTTAAGGACCCACTGTATACCCCCAAAGACTTGGTTGGCCAATCATCTGTCTGTCTAAACGTATTTGAACCGTTCCGGGGGTGATAAAAACGCGTGCATGACTGGACTGGCCGGGGGGCAAAGACTTCTGAAACGGCCTGCCTTGATGTCAAGCTCAATGAGGCTTGAGCACGCTCGCTTCGTCTTCATGGACTAGCTTGATGAGCATGACGATGCCTTTGTTTTTTTTTTTGGTGATGGCAAGCTGCTGCTATCCTGCACTGGACGCAACGCAGCTGGTGTTGGATTGGATGCGGACTGAAATCAAATGGGAAGTCATGCTCTGCCACGCATCATGCTCATGCATGGCATGGCCATGGTGCGAAGTCGTCAGCATTTGTGGGCATGCGTGTTTCCCCGGCCCGTCTGGTACAAGCACACACATGACATGCCTCTGCCGCGACACCAATTAAGGCAGCGGGAAAAAAGTCTGGTACCATCACCAAGCGTGGCGTGGAAGGCGAGAGATCCGGGTGGTGGAGAGAGATGCCAAACGGTCCGGCCAGAGCTTCCGGCTTCTCCGTGTCTCGTGCCGTACTGACCGGAGCAAAGAACAAAAGTGACGTACTAGTATAAGCTAGTAGTAAAAAGAGATTACTACTCCTACTACTGCACGACAATAGGGTGGTTGGTCGCGTGAGTAGGTCAAGCAACCGATTGGTGCCTGCACGGAATCTGTCCATCTGTCTCTCGTTGTTCCCGACGCAAGTTTCCTTGCATTGGTGATGCGCCTTTGGGTTTGTTTGTTTGTTTGTTTATTCTTGGGTTAGTTAGGATAAAGAGTTGACAAAGTGAACCACCCTTTTCATCGCTGAAGATTCTTCGATCTCTAGCATAATGTTGTTGTTTATTTCTGTAGTAGAACAGAGTGACACGTTCCCTTCGTAAATACTATTCCCTTTACAATAGTTCCTGGTTATCAACAAAACAGATAAGATAACACTCCTGGTTACCATTGACAGATGACAGTCTCCTGGCCACCCAAAAGACACCGGATCCGAAAGGGAAAAAATCCTGAAAAGGGGGGCGCAAGAAAACAAGACCTGGTTATTACCATCAAGCTGGCTGGCTGGCTGGCTGGCTTTAAGGCCAAACAAACCAGAGCCCGTGCAGTGTCTGCGGCCAATCACCCGGCGAAAAGGTGTCCCTCTCTCTCTGCTCACCCCACCAGCAGCGGGCAGCGGCAAAACACAGCATAGAAATCGCGATCACAAGTGCTGGCTGGTAGGTACAGCCTTGGTACGGCGGGTTTCGAAAGACGTGCTACTGATTCGGAGACCGGCGAGGATCACCTGCACATGCTGTCTGCTCAAGTGACACATAAATTACCGTCATTTATTTCAGAATAGAGTACATTAGGAGAAGACGGCTAGAGGAGTGTAATTTGTTGGACCAGGCAAAGCGATCCGAATGGTGGTAAATACAGTGGGTGTATGTGCTCGATCAGTACTCAACTCGGTTAACGCCTGTGACGGCATGAAACGGGAGAGACGAGACGATGGACCGCCACCTCCTTGCTGCTAATCACTCGATATGGCATTGCGTCAGTAATGCTAACGAAAGGATGCCATATATAGTAGTACTCTCCATGAAGGAGTACAGACGCTGAAGGGAACATGTTAGCTCAACACCTCTCTCCGTGCCTTGCTTTTCTGGTGATGCATTAATGTAATCTAAACTAACTACTCTTTATGTTTTAAAATAAATAATGTTTAGATATAAAATCTAGTTCAATTTAAACTAAATTAGCTGTTCTAAACATCAATTATTTTTAATTATTTTAGAATGGAGTATGTGATTGGCGTAACCCTATTGGCGAGCCACCCCGCCTATCGACGCGAGTAGCCAACCCACGCCCTCCCGCAGGAAGCTAGGGTCTGGCCGCCGATCGTCGTGCGGCCCCCCCCCCCTTCCGATGAGCCACCCCACCCACAGGTCGCGCCCCGTCCACCTCCTCTGAGCAAAGTGGTTGTCATTTGGGTCCAAGACCTTTCCATACTATTCAATGCTAAAAGATGGTGCAAAGTGAGAATATTTTATGCTTAAAACTGATGCAACGTGACAGTATGGCTCCAAAACCTGACGTTTTGTGCAATTCACTCTTATTATTATATATTCGCAATGTACAAACCTGCATTTTTTTCTACATACTTGGAAAACCACATCCGTTCACGTTTCCAGCAATGATCCAATGTAAAATTCCTCCAGCTCACCAGCCAAAAAGAAGATAAAGAAAAAGAAGCAGTCGAGCCCAAAATTCTTTTAACCACTTCGTGTGTGCATCCACAACATGGTTTGAGGGGACCTAAAAAAGTGAGCTATTATCATAAGGAAAATGCGATTGCTTTATCCTAAGTACTGTGTCAAATGCGAGCAGGAAACATACTGTGAGTGCAACTGATTCCCTTCAACACTCTTTCCATCTGTGCACGGTTACATGACTGAAACGAAAAGATCTTGTCTTGCGCCATTATTTCATGTTGAGCTTCTCAAATGCCGTCCAGTCTAAAAATGTGAAGGGGCATGCTATAATGTGCCGGGCAACCAAGTGCCAATTCAGTGGCAAATAGCATCATTTTCTGCCAACAGATTTTCTGTAGTAGATCAGATCACATGCCGACAGCTCTGCCATTCTCTTGATGGCACGTGTGAATCTCATTTGAATTTACAGGAAATACTGACACTATTGACTTGGTCATTGGTACCATAACTATGAATCATATCGAACTCCTGATGTGAAAGATGAGAAAAAACCGGCTGCTGGTCCAGGAAGAATGTCACTAAGCTTACCGACCTGTCCATCAGAGAGCATGGAACCCCATCTTGATGTGTTCTCCCCAAATTTGCTTCCCACCTGATAAATGGCAGGACAAGGAGACATTTAGCTCAAGATTTGTAGAAGAAAAAAAAATCAAGACTTTAGGCTCCGGCACTCCGTGTCAATATTGGTCTTAGAGGGAAGTTGACAAAACATCTTAATTCAATTGTAGCACAATGAAAAGAAAAGAGGTGCATTCCCATTCCACAAGCTCAAGGATTAAATGAAAATATAATGGCTTCTTATAGGACGTGCATGCCAAATATCAAGATGCGAGCACAACAATCTGCCACAAACAGCGCTAACGGCCACTAAGTTATAAAGCAGCGGGGCCCACTGAACCCCCTCACACACACATGCATCATTTTCTCCCTGATCTTATCCTGTCACTCATCTCACCACAACCACGGCCAGCACATTGGCGGGACGGCATAGCACTGCCGGCTGCGGTGGTAGATGATAGTGGGGTGAAGGCAAGAGAGGCTCGTCACAATTGATGCAAGAAGATGGCATGGGCATGGGCAGAAGAAGTGGTGGAGGTGGGAGGTGAAGGCGAGGAGACCCGAGGCCGCCTCGGTGGGGTACGTCATCGGCACCGCTCTCTAGCGATACCCTACCCCGTCAAGGCAGCAGGAAATGGGAGGGGGGGAGGGGTCGCGGCGGGTGAGAGAGCAAGTTTTGATGTTGAAGAGGAAGCCCAATCCCATCCTCCTGCCGACCGTTGATTTTCTTGCTCCCCATCCAATCCCTTCTCCAATGTACCCCGTGTGTGTCGTCCTGTGGCTGAAGCTCTGGATGGGAGGGAGGAGAAGGTCAGGGTGCACCGTTCAGACTGCCATGATGCTACACCATCTCAAGTGCCTGCCTGGATGGGGAGGAGGTAGTGCATCGTCCCGGCTGCCTTAACCCGACGACACTGCCGTCCAGCTGCACTGCTTCACCAGCTGCCTGCGTCAACGCCGCCACCGTCCTGCTGCACTGCTCTGTGTGCTGACCGCATCAAAGCCGCCACCGTGCTGGCCGCATCGCTCTGCCTGGTTTGTGTTGTCAAACAGACTTCTTTTTCTGACCTGGTCTGTCTATCTGAAAGGTGAGGAGGTGGAGCGCGTGTGTGGTGCCAAATAGTGTTCAGACAGCATCATTTTAGACAGAAACCTCTGTTAGAGCACGAATCTTTAGACATGCTAGTTGTGGCTGAGATAAATGGGACGCCCGGTTCAATGAATGTCAAAGCTGCTCTCAAATGAAAATCAGGATTGCAGGTAAGACTTAGCTGACTTCAACAAAATGTAATGTATTAGTGATAACCACAATGTGTGAACTTATTAGTGCTCAATTAATTTACTTGTATCATGGGGCATATTTTCCAAGTTTTTCTTATGATGCTTTTCCTTTCTTCAACAACCAGAAGAAATATTGATGATTTAGGATTGGTAAGTTATAGAGCATACAATTACTGTTTGCTTGTTTAGCTTATAAAAGGAAGTTACAAGAAATAATCTTGCAATCAGTTACTCACCTGGGTAACAAATGACTTGAGCAATGGGGCAGCACCTACAAAACTCGCAGTATCATCAAATTCTGGTGCAGTAGATCTTTCTCCATTTGAATATGATTTCCAGGTATTTTTAGATATTGAATCACCAGATGGTGACTGTAGTGACGATTTGTGTGCTCTTGATGATATAGCTGGGGCACTGCAAGTATTAAGATAAATAACAGAATGATAAGAACTAATAGAAAAAAGAGAATTGGTTCTTCACAAGCCATCCAAAAGGCCCCTCAGAACCCAAAGTTCTGTAACCCTCCAACAAGGTTTTAGTACTCTTTAACACAAATTTGGTGCCTCTTTCTTATATGCAATGCCACTTAGCTCCTCCTAGTTGATTGAGTTTTATGTTTATTGAAGTGCAGAATGAACACATGGGAGAACAGTTTATTTGTTCATATATTTAACTGCCTGCTTTACCATTTAGTCATTTACAGATTATAACTTAAAGATACATGAACTCGGCAACAGTTACTGAACGTGGAACAAAGATTATTTACCTGATTGGTAGGTACTTGAATCTTGGAATCTGAGAGCATCTCATAATGTTCGAATCTGTATTTGACTTTGTTGGTAACTTTTGTACAGTACCAGTGTACATGTGGTTCAGTTGGACCAAAAAACCGAAAAGAACAACGTAACGCTTGTAAGATTGCTTCTCATTCTCCCATAGGTAAGGTTCATACCTGTTTCCAGGAACACATGCTTCAGTTGGGAGAAATATAATGCAGGGGTCTGGAAGTTCACCTGCCCTCTCACAGTCTGACATGCTCAAGGTATGCTAAAAAAGTAGAGTACAAGTATATATAGTGAGAAAGTACTTACGTGGCCCAGTCTATTGGATCCAATCTCTGTGAGAGCTTATTGATTAACTTGTTTATAGATTCTATGGCAGCCGAATCTACCTGGATTTGAGATTGCTTCCTCCTGAAGGAAGTCTTGGTAATGGTGTTTGGTGCAGAATCCTGTTTTGTCAAAATTTCGGTAGTGTTGGATGACAAATCTCTGCCTCCTGATAGGACATCACCAATGAAACGCAAGTCTAGCAGAATTTGTAAAACTCCTTTCTCTGAAACCAGGGAATTCCCAGACTCGACAGATACCACAAATTTTTCATAAATAGTGATGACCTGCATACATTCAAGTATAAGGTCCCAATGGTCACATTGGCTTGAAAGACCTACACTGCCAAGATCATATGAAACCTTCATAAATACAGATTAATACTATTTTAAAGAACGAGGGGGCAACTTGGTCATCTAGAGGTCAGCAAAAAGAAAATCAATGTCACTTGAAAGATTTATCCAGCTGAGGCAATCAAGCACTAAGTGCCAATAAAGGCACTAATTTCAGTGTGAAGACAGTGTGGCCACCTAAATGAAGACAGGTTACAGTTCATTAAAAAGCAAGGAAATACTTCTTAGACTAGTACTAAAACATGAATTAAAATTTGCCAGCACTAACAGCGGGACAAGCTATAAGTTTGTTTCTAAAAATTTGTCGCTGTTATTACAGTTACGATGCAAAAAGTATTTATGAAAGATCCAAGATTCACCATACTGACTTCCAATGATATTGATTCCCTAGACCCAAACCCTAGAAATTACGACAAATACATGAAGGTTCAAGTAGAATGGGCAAAATATTATGGAAGTTCTTTTCATGAAGAATCCAATGATATTGATCGTACATTGTCAATCCTCAATACTTATTAATATAGTGATGGCCAAAGTTATAACTGTCTGACAGCCAAGAATCCTAAAATGACTTATATTTTGGATTGGAAGGAGTATTGGTGATTTATGGCTTTACGCACAAAAAAAGAAAATAAAAAACGGCATAGTTGCAAATAATAAGAAATAATTCTTATACTATTCACTAAAAGTTCTTTTGATAAAAAAAATTTCAGGTTCAGTTCTATGCATTGTGATTGTTTGTGAAATTGTAATAAAATATACCTTCTGAAGTAGTTCCCATGTAAAATTACGCAAGATAACTCTGTCCAGGATGTGCCCACCAACTCTATGAATCTCCAAACATGCTTGATAAAGAAAGGATATGATATATAATGAAGGCATTGATGGAAGAGCTATTTGCATCTCTAAGGGACCCTCAGTTGTTTCCTCTTGTTTGATCACTGTAACTTCCCAACCCTGACAAGGCAACCAGACCATGCAATCAAAACAATTGGAAAAAAATAAACCTATTTCCATTGGACACAAAATAGGGTAAGGAGTAATATTTTGATGATGAAAAAAAAACATAGCTCAAACACAGTGCTTGACCTAAGTGTCCTTCAATGCCCTAAGAAGTGCTTGGCAGACGATGGGGTGACACCTGATCGCTACTAAGAAGGCACCTAAGCAGGCTTGGTACGAAATAAGCTATATGCTAGAGGGTTGAACCTAGTGCCTCACCCAGGTGGGCTGGGAAGATACATTTTAAAATAGCAGCACATATTTGTGAAGGCTCCTAAATCAACTCTTAAGAAAGGGCACCTTTAGATATTGCTAACAAAGATACAATAGTCCAGTACTCCAGTCTTTAATCAATTAAAGACCGGAGAGAGAAACATATTAGTACAATATCATTGTGCATTCAGCTGCCTAGACTAAACCTCTTGAAGCCCTAACCACTATTTTTTTATTTCCCATAATCTCTCTCAATATAGTTCATCATCAAAGAGATATTGTCTTCTATATGTTCAAAGATGTACAATAAAACTGGATAACCATGCATGTTACTTAGGCAGTTAGGCTTATGTTAACTAGACACATCTCCCCATGCAAATAAGCAACCTAAAATTTTTCCCAGTTGGTCATTCATTAGTGATAAAATGCATTTTTTGAACAAAATTGATAAAATGCAAGTAGTTTATTTTGCATGAAATTGTATTATACGTCAATAATGATATAGACCAGCAAAAGGGTTTGAAGGTGTACCCGTAAAGGAGTTGACAAGGATAGTGAATCATCTTTATTGAGATCATATGAAAGAATGTGAGATAATTCAGTGGACACCCATGATGCCCATACACTATGAGCCATGATGCAAAGTGACTGCAGAGTCTTATTGAGCTCATCAAGTCTAGGATTGGAGCTATCATCAGCATCAAACAAAGAAGCTGCAGCAGCAATAGTTTGTCTTCTGGGGTTATCAGAGAATTGTCTTCCTGGACTCCTGGGGCTATCAAATGCATGCTTGCTGGGAGCGTCAAATGTCTGCCTCCGGGGGGTAAAAGATGCCGAAGAATCAAATGATGCCCTAGAATGTCTTGGTGTGGGTGATGATAACCATGAATTTGCTGCACCACCAGCCTCCTTTACCCACAGCCGTGGAGAACCTAGTATCAGGGGTACATGACTTGAATGGTATCTCAATGAAAACAAGAGGCGCCCAATGAAGAGAGACCTCTCCACAACAACAGATGATCCAGGTTTTTCATTATCCCCTTTTTTGGTTCCCAGTGAAGCAGAGAGCTTTCTGAGCTCAGCTTCCAGTTCTTTCAGAACTGCCAATATGGTACCATAGCATTTCTCCTGGAGGAATGGTACTAATTCCTTTAGTCTCGGAGCTGAATTATGTGATTCCACGAAGCTTAACAGATCCTCCAGAATATTCTTGCATTTGCTGTCAATTGCATTCCTGATCCGAGTAACTTCTGGCCCAAAGTATGAGGCTATGCAGCTATGGAAGTCATTTGCATCAGCAATTGGCTTCAAGTGAGCCAAAATTCCACCCTTCTCGATCTTAGACTCTGAGAACCAGAAACCACCCCTATTTGAAGCTTTTCTCATGTATGATAGGAAATCACCGGTGTCCTTTGGATCAGCATAGGCACAAATAGCCTCAATTGATTCCTTGACACTAACACTAGCACCCAAATGATCAAGCTCTGAATGCAAAATGTTCTTCATCCGTTGCACAAATGCTTCCTCCATCCAATCCTCAAAAATATCCTTGTCTTCCTTCAGAATCAACCCACGGATCTGATCCCATGGTGATTCAATCTGCGATCCAAAGACATTCTTCAGCCACTGCTCTAAACTCCTCTCCAGTCCTTCCCTCCCATCTAGCACATCACGTACAAGCCTTTGAACTGATCCAAGCAGCTCCCCACTAGCAATGGCGTCAACCAACTTCTGCCGTCCAGCAATGACACCAAAAATCTCACCACAACATTCTTTGAGCCAATCTGTACAGGCCCTTGCCACAGCATCCGATTCAAGCAGCACCATGGTAGCCTCAATCTGGTTCATGTGCTCCTTCCATAATCGCGCTTCCTCATCAGGGTCCGGAATGCCGCCAAAAAGCTGCTCTGGCGGAGTCTTCTCAAGCACCGTCTTGAAGAACAGCGGCAGATCACTGAGGGCAGGCACAAACAACTGCCCAACGTGGCCGAGCGTGAGACGCACGATTCTCGCGACATCACAGAGAACGGAGTTGAAGGATGAAGGATCCGAGGTAAACCCGGCTAGCGCTTGGGAGATCCAAGAGTGGCGAGAGGAGAGGAAGAGTAGGAGAGTGTGGGGCGGGGCAAGCGACGAGGAGTCGATTGCAGCCACGGCCGCAAGCGCGTCAGCGTGGGCCGATACGGGGAGGCGGCGTTCGGCGAGGCGCTCGCGCGCGCGCTGCGCGATCTGCGGCCGGAACGCTTCCACGAGCTGCGCCTGGCGCACGAGGAGCGGGAACCGCGCGGCGGCGACGGCGTCGCGGTAGAGCTGCCCGTGCACGACCTGCGCCCGCAGGTACCGCCCCGCGGCCTCGCGGAGCAAGCCCTCGTCGAGCCGGCCCCAGATGTGCTCGGGCGCGTCGACCAGGTACTTGGCGCGCGCGGCCAGCGAGTACAGACGCGCACGCCCGCCGGACGGGGTGGGTGAGGCGGCACTGGAGGCGGGGGCCTCGGGCGGCGGCGAGAGAGACGAGAGGGAGTCCGAGATGCGGGAGAGGTTGTTGTAGATGGAGTCGGATGACTCCTTGATGAGAAGAATGGAGTCCGCCGAGTCGAGGAGGTCGCGGTAGCTGCAGCCGACGAGCTGCCGGAGCTCCTCCTCCTTGGCGGAGATCTCGCGGCGGGTGGCGCCCTCGGCCACGCGGATCTCGGGTATGCGCTTGGTGCGGAACAGGTCCTCGGCGTCGGCCGCGCCGCCGCCGAGAGCGGCCGCGGCAGGCATCCCGAGACGGCGCTTGGCTTCGAGCGCACGGCGAGATCCAGGAAGGGGGAAGGGGTGGGAGAGAGACTGACTACTGAAGAGGCACGTTCGTTTGAGTTAGGAGGAAGTGGAAGGAGGGTGTTGGTGGACCGACGGTGTGTCAAGTACAGGGGCCCACAGGTCAGTAAGGAATTGTAGTGGACCTGGTGCTGGGAGTGCCCATGTACGCTTACTACACGGGAACGGTGGCGCACTTTGTCAGTGCCGGGCCCGTTGACTTACAATTGGGTGGGCCCGTCTTTCAGCTGCTACCTTCGTTGCAACTCTAAATGGCGTGCATATGAGGGAGGCTGTGTAAAGGTAGTCTCATCTCATATATGATCATATGGATATTAATTATGACGAGGAAAGAGCAAACCGAACGAGTGAAATTACATTCAGTTACGATACTGAAATGCTGAACACGCGTTTCCCGCGTCTGTGACGCCCTTTGGAATTCCATGGCCCCTCCAAGGCTCCTCTTTTCCTCCCACCACCTTTAGCATCCCTGATCAGTGGCTAAGATTGTAGTGCCCTCTAGCCGTAAAAGTTTCCACACTCATAATATTTTCAATCTTTTATAACAAACTCTAAAAAGATTTTTTTACTCTATAATAGTATCCCGCTCTCGTCGTAGTCTAGATCAAGTGACTCTTATTATATGTTATATCAAGAAATTACATCAGATTTTATATTATATTATATGACTATTTTATTTTTAATAATAATACATGTACTATTAAAAAGATCCACTCGTTTCCTCTTTTCTTTTTGTTTTCTCTCATCTTCCTTATACTTTTCCCCTTCTTTCTCTTTTTTCTTCTTTTCACTCTCTCCTTATTTTTCTTCTTCCAGCCTTCCTTTCCATAACAACATCTCTCTCTCTCTATCCATATCTCGTGTTGCTGCAGGTGACTTTTGCAAGGTACATGGAGAGGACCATGTCAAGCATCATATGCGGCAAGGGTGACTAACGCTGAGCCGGAGTGATTCAAGCGCCAGAGGTGGATCATTAAAAAGGTGTACTCTTCCAAGAACTCGTCGTCGGGGGCCTAAGGACGTAGGCTCATCGAAGATTCGAGAACCTGTTGAGGAGTATACATTCGTCACCGTTACTATGACGCCTACAAACATGTCATGTATTTTGATATTATCGTCCATAATAGACAACCCCCTTCTCTCATTCTGATTGGTTTCAATTCAAATTGATTCACTCTTGCTCTGTTTCGATTTGATTCAATTTGTTCCTCGTCCTCCTTCCCCTTGTTGCCTATGACCCTACAAGCATGCGACCTTTCACTAGGATCACATGATGCAACGATCGTGCCGGTAGTGTACGAGCTCGTTACGCTATAGGTGGCGCAACACTGTAGTGTATGCTCGTCGACAGATGCTATGGCGTATGCAACTACATTTTGTCACGACCATCCTATGTGTAGCATAACCTAAAGTATGAGGTACGTTGCTATAAAAAATCTAAGTTTATCCGCATTCATATAATATAAAATATATTCACTCACCTTTCTAGCATACTATAAAAGACTTCTCGCTTTTCGTCATGTAGCGCGGTGCACTCATAGTACTCTAAAATTGTACTCTATCAACTACCATCAATTTTTTAATATTTTTCCATCCATTTTCCTGCCTTTTTATTTCTTCTTTTCCTTCTATTTTGTTCCCTTTCTTATTTCTTTTCTCACCCTCCTTTCCTTACTTTTCCCTTTTTTCTTTCTTCTTTCCTCCCATTTTCTTTCCTTTCTCCCTCTTATGACTTTTTTTCTTTTCCATTCCTTTTCACATTCGCTCCTTTCCTCCTGATCCTTCTCAGTGCTTTTCCCCAATTATTTTTTCGTCATCGCCTCTACCCCCGTCGCCGACCTCCACCCACGTGGCCGCCCTCCGTCACCACCCTTGTCCTCCATCCTCGGCTCCGCCCCGCCACCGACCGCCATCATTATCCCCGCCCTCCGCCTCCACCCTCATCTTCCGCTACTCCCGCTGCACTCATCGTCTGCGTCTTTATCCTTGCCGCCACGACCCCCTTTCTCCATTGGTCGAGCCAACGATCGACGTCTGTCCCGCCACGACACCACCACCTCGTCTCCTTCCTCGCGTGCGGGGATGCAACGGCCACGCTTATCTCACACTGTTTTCGTGCCGGCGAGCGAACGTTGACATCTATTTTCAGTAGGCAAAAACGCGCAAGGATGCACATTCTAATCCCACAAGTCATGGCGCACACTCGTTTGCCCTACCCCTCGCCATCCTCCTCCCACTCATGCTATGGAGTAGGCGTGGTGCATGAGTGGGCTATGGAGTTACATTCATCCCCCGACAGAACTCGGACCTTCATGTCACGGCTCAGAACCACACTCACCGCGTCGGGCCCGGACAGACCAACACAACTCACCCCGCCGCGAAAATAAAAGATGCCTTCTCTTCCGGCTGCCGCCTCTGGCCTCGCCCCCTCCCCACGCGCGAGCCCAACACGCAAACGGGGCCGCTCTCCCCCCCGCCTTATCCGATGGCGTCCCTCACCACCACCTCTTCCCCGCCCGCCCTCCCGGCGGCCACCACGAACACCGCCTCCTCCTCGACGTCCGTCTCGCCCCACGCCGGGGGGACGTCCAAGCGGCCGCTCCTCGCGGGCGATGACGCGCCCTGGCGCGTCGCGGCCACGGGCGGAGCCGCGTGGGGCATCCGCCCCGTCCCGCGCATCCATCACACACCCATCCTCCCCGTCGCCACGAAGGATGACTACGCCGCTTACGCGCTCACCATTATGAAGGTACGCCTCCCGCCCCTGGCTTAATTGCGGTCTTGTCCGGCTTGGTTAGGTGGGCGGAGGGCTAATTTTTTTTTGGCTTGGTTGGTTGGCTGCTCCGCAGCACCCGGATCCTATCGGGGAGGGTCTGGCCATGGAGGCCTTCGCGGAGGCTGCCGGGCCGGAGTGCGTCGTGCCTGGGCATCAGGCGCCGCTGCGGCTGATGGGACTCAAGGTACAAATCATTCCCATGCTCGTAGCATCTCAGTGATCCGTTTCTTGTTCATATGGGATTCATGTTCTCGGCTATTGGGTGGTTAGGGTTTATTTCGTGGCGGTGCTCCTGGGCGATTTTGCTAAATTCCGTGTGTTGGTTGTAAGTTGTCTGTGATTGATCATGCTTGCTATCGAACGGATTGTGTGTTTGGTTGTGTTGATGTTGTAGAAAAGTACAAATAGTAACGAATAATTCTGTTACCGTAGACTTGTCTGTTAAATTGCTGGTCAGTTGCGTCGTTTTCAGCCATGGAGGAGAGATGGGGAGGACGAAGGCCAGAGGTTGAAGACGCCTCACAGCATGAGTTGGGTTTTAACTTCCACAGCTGGCCAATATCTACGTATCAATTGAGCACATCATTGGATTAGCCCGCAAGCAATAGCCCAATAGTCTAACGAGACAGCCCTAATGGGCGCCTAGTCCCCTGCGGCCTGGGTGCACGTGCAACAAAAGCAAGCCAGCAAGCAAAGTAATACTGGGACACCATGTGCAAACCCTAAATTCCAATTTACCTAATTAGCATTTGATGGAATATTAGTGGTTCAGTTTCTGCCATAAATCTTTAGATTCACAGCATGTTCAAAAGAACATTGTTCACACATTTTTGAAGTTCAAATAATATTTCCAACACTAGTAAGACATTGAAAATATATAGTTAGAAGATTAGCAGCAATGAAATCATATAAGAGTTTGAAGACATAAAAAACACTAGCTATTACTGTTAGAGCCAAAAAACAATTTCGTTTTATGCCTATTTCTCTTCTAATTTGCGACAATGTCAAATTTAGAAGTCACTAACAAATTTTTTCTTCATACATATAAAAGACCCACCCACCCACACAGACAATTTTGGTCTGTGTCAGCCACTGTTTGTAGGAAACTATTCTATAACTTCTGACTATAGTTGGTGCAGCTTTACATTTCATATTTCACTGTAAACCACCGAGTACGGTTAAAACAGATCCTGGGTCTCATACTATATATCTGTTCTCATGAGCATGCTTGTGGTACTCAATTATGGATATCAATGGTTGCTTCTCTAATTATCAATCAAAGATCACAATTCATGTGTTAGTTTTCTCCTAGGCAGAAGTGGTGATAGATCTCAGTATTAGTTTCTCTCCCCTTTTCTGTCCGGAATACTTGAAGTGTCTGAGTTTTAACTATTCCACCCTTTTACATTGGTGCATTTGCAGGAGTTTCTTTGCATTTTTTCTAAGTACATCAACTATAGTTTGGAAATTGGAATGCATTATTTATCACCTAAATGAAAGAAAATGGCCACCAATTAATTTGACTTCATAAAAGTTTTGCAGAATTTACCGCCTCATTACTTGTATGTAGGTTTGGCCCCTTGATATAGAGATGAAGTTTCTGGAACCTTTTGGACGAGAGTTACACTCCATGAGAAAGGTAATGTTTCAAAAGTTCCCATATGCTTTTTCTATGTGCTATTTGTTGATACATGAAGTATTTGACGATAGATACCACATTTGCAATATAACCACCTAAGAGATCTCGTTTCAGTTTGTGGTCTAGTAAGAGTCACAAATCTGTAGCCGTCTTCAAACTTATTTGCACTTTGCACTGCCGTCCTGAGAAAAGTAGCTATAAAATTTGTGAATCTGCAAAGATACTGGGAATTCGGGATAAAACAGTCTATTCCATCGGCTATTTAGCATGGTTAACTAATCCTCACATATGTAGTCCATTGGATGTGTCCTTTTCCTTGTCCCTTTTGGTTTAAAAGTCATTTTTTGGCAGCAATTGTTTTATCCGATTTGATACTCATTCAGCTGTCCTGTAGGTTTCTTTATAAGCTAGACCCAGGACATGTTTTGGCAAATGTTTCTCTAAAGAAACTGAAAAATATGATAATGAGGATAATTTAAACAAGCTGTTCAGATTGCTCGCTCAGCTTTGGACTTGGAATGAGTAGATTCACTGTAAAATTCAAGACTGTTTTTCAAACAATTACCCCCAGGTGCTGGACCAGTGTAGCGCGTAAAGTGACTTTAACAGACAGGCACAATAAGAAATGGGGCTGATATTAAATACCAGTTAGATTTTTCCGACCATTTAGATGACTTCTGGAATATCTATGAGCATAAATAGTTTATACGGAAACAAAATCATCAATTTGAAATAACCACGTGATACATAAAACACTCAAGGTAGTGTCACCCCTGGTTCTTAGGGGCTGGATTTGAGGAGTATCGCCAGCAAAAATTGACCTATATGATGTGTGAGTTTGTTTTTGTAAACCAGCTTTTTTACAACTGAATTGCTTAGATCTTATAGGTCACATGTTGTGCTCGAACTATGTCCTTTTGTTGCATGCCTCAAGAATTCGCGTTTATTCTAGGCCAGATTACTATATGAAGATGCTTCTGTATCTAATACTCTTATTATGTATTTCACAGTTCATGGACAAGTCATGCAGTGTTATGGACTCATCTCTGTCAAATAAGTAGGCGCCTGCCAGATTAGGTCACCTGTTGTCGCGTATCCACCTGCTTGCTCGAAAGATAGGGAATTGGATGAGAGGCCATGAAGAGTAACCACATTCTTTTACGTATCTTGCGCCGCGTCGCTTGATGGAAGGAGATATTTCATCGGGGGCACGGTAACCATGAGTCGATGAGTGAGTGGTTCTACATGGAGTCCGGGCTCAGCCCTCCGCCAGTCTAAGCGCTCTGCCTGTTATAACCCTGCATTTATGTTCGTGTAAAGTCAATGGATAAGGGATGAAGAAGCATAAAGAAAAAAAAGGCTATGGAGTATATTGCAATTTGCTATGTAGCTTTTTTTTGTCCTGTCGATACATTGGGTTTATTATTCGACGTAGGCCACAGCAGTTGACGGTGAACCCTCACAATTTGTCGTGCTTTCGCCGCACTCGCAAGCAGTGGACGTTTGTTTTGTCGGAGAAATCAAAGCAAGTTTGTTGCCATCCTCTCCCCCCAATAGATAGTTCGTGAAGCTTTTGCCGACGCATGAAGCAGGCGCATAATTCTCAAGATATCGAGCAGATTAGAGTAGTGTCCAGGGTCCCGCATCTGGACCCGGCAACGCAAAGTGAGACCAGTGACCGGTCCTGACAGCCAGAAAGAAAGCCGGGTGGTTCCTAACCGAGCATTGAGCATCTCTAACAATTCCCTTTAAAGAAAGCCGGGTGGTTCCTAAAAAGTTTAAATTGGGCCACGCCATCATCTGGGACTGGGATGAATTCGGGCTCCCGTGTGTAATATTTTTCTCCCGCCGCTGTCGCTAGAGCTCGTCGTCGTAACGTTCAGGCGCGGGCGACGTCCATGCGTGGCTGGGGCTCGACTTGCCGGTGCGGTGCGGGCGATTGCCTCCGTCCAATCCAAACGCAGGCACGCACGATGACGCGACCTTCAACGCCACCCGGCTCGCGAACTCCAGGTTGCAGTTGCAGGCATCATGCGCACGAACTCCAGGAACACGTTCGTTATGGATGCTTGTACAAGGTGTACAGTACAAACTCTCGGTGGGGACGGGCGGAAGGGAATTGCGGCAGGCAGGGGCGCAAAATGGGGGGACATAGGGGACGCTTTGGGCGGCCTGTGGCGGATGGTGCCGGCAGCCGGCAGGGCCTTGGGCGGTGGGGGGCTACGGCGGTGGTGGCTAAACACGGTCCACGGATTTTGACAGACGGGAGTGAGTGAGGGAGGAGGAATGGCAAAATATTGCTAAATCTGCGCGTCAAAACAACATGCTAGAGCATGAGGAAAAGGAGCTAGGACACCTAACCTTTTCTTCATCTGTAGCAACAAATAAGACGAGTTTAATTAGAGGGAACTAAAATGACATACACGTGTTTTTGCTCCTGCCGAAGACTTTTTCATTATTAAACCTCAATTATTCGATCTAGAGAGTTTTTTGTCATCTCTTTGGAGGTGCCGTTGATGGCAATTTGTTGAGTTTTTTTGAGAAGCCTATTACATTACATGTCACTCTCTCACAGCTCCCGCTGCTTCCTGCGTGCGTCTTCGAACCAAGAACAAAATCACGCCCGTCTCCTTCTCCAACTTGGGTCTCGTTCGGTTTGCAAGGATTTAGCGTATTCCCTCACTCGCGCGCCACTGGGCTGCACGCCCGTCCCGTCCGCATTTAGGTGGTTTGGATTTAATCAGACCGGCCGGAACTGATTCATAGGGGATAGGGACTAGGGCTAGGGCCGCCGCGTCGCGAACCGGTCCCTGCCTGATCGAACGAAGGCCTTAATTGCGTGGCACCCGGACCAGCATATTCCTCTTCCGTCTCGTCTCCGCGCCCGCTTTGACCAATCACCCACCCACCCACTCACCCACGAAATCGATCCGTCGCCGAGCCACGGGGCCACGCGGTGCGGGTGCCTCGGAGACAAGGCCGGCCTCCAAGAGACCAAGAAGTAGAGCAGCACCAGACCGAGGACGAGGATGAGGACCGCGGAGACGTCCCTGCCATCGCCCGCTGGTGCCCATGGCGGTTCATCGGATCGGCCCCGCTGCTCTCCTGCTGCTGCTGCTGCTTCTTGGCGTCGCTTGCCCAGGCGCCCGCGCCGGCCAGACCAGCGAGTACCGGCGCCAGCTTGGCTCCGCCATCGACATGCCGCTCGACGCCGACGTCTTCCGCCCTCCCCCCGGCCGCAATGCGCCCGAGCAGGTAAAGTTACCATCAACCTTTAGAATAATCTCCCATCATAACTCATAAACTTTGTGTTTGACCGCCACTTACAGGCCGTAGGTAGGGGCACCTTTGCCTTATAATGACATAGTACGTCTTCTTATTTTTATCCTAACCTTTACACATGCATACAGAGGATCTTTTTGTTTTTGTTTACTCGTGCTCCATGGAATTAAATATTGCGAAGCCTTTTCTCCCACGAGATTGACGTCCATTCCTTTTTGGTGTGCTCACATACAGTCGTCAGTGTGGTATTTCGCTAGCTGCTCTGATGCTGACTGGTTTTGTGCTATAAAAGGTTCACATCACACAAGGTAACCATGACGGCACAGCCATGATAATCTCATGGGTGACAACTAGTGAGCCTGGTTCAAGCACTGTGATCTACGGATTTTCAGAAGACAACCTCAACCGTTCTGCAAACGGCAAGCGTACTCAGTACACGTTCTACAACTACACCTCAGGATACATTCATCACTGCGCAATCAAAAACTTGGAGGTCATCACCTGATCAAGCATTTTATGTTTGCATCTTCTCATTGGAATCTCAATCGGATAAATATATACCATTGTTTTGCAGTTTGACACAAAAATATTACTACGCTGTTGGAATTGGACAAACCGTGAGGAAGTTTTGGTTCAGGACACCTCCAAAAAGCGGCCCAGATGTTCCATACACATTTGGTCTCATAGGTAGCTCCCAGTACAACCAGGCTACTGCTTTAAGTTTGATCAGAGCACAAATCCTCCAAATCTAGGTAGATAAATATCACTGAGAAACATTGCAATTTTGTGCAGGTGATCTCGGTCAGAGCTTTGACTCAAATGTCACGCTTGCGCATTACGAGTCCAATTCAAAGTCAAACGAGACCTATCATATGCAGATAACTACCCGTATCATGATAACGTGCGGTGGGATACGTGGGCGAGGTTTGTAGAGAGGAACGTCGCGTACCAGCCATGGATCTGGACTGCTGGAAACCATGAGATCGATTTCGCCCCTGAACTTGTAAGTCAGTAGTCTAGCTTACACCGATTCACGTCGTGATCTATTCATTTCGGTGATTGGGCTTACGCTGTCATTTGCAGGGTGAAACAAGGCCATTCAAGCCATACAAGCACCGGTACCCCACACCATACAAGGCTTCTGGTAGCACGGCGCCTTACTGGTATTCCATCAAGAGGGCTTCCGCTTACATCATCGTACTGGCATCGTATTCATCATACGGTATGCTATTCTCATTTTCTTTTCTTTTTTATATATCTTCTGATTGTAATGTTGCTATAGATCAGGATGAATTTTCTAGAGAGAAAAAAGAAGAAGAAGAAACATATATATATATATATATATGCGTTTATTTCCTTTCCCAGGAAAATACACTCCTCAGTACAAGTGGCTCGAAGCGGAGTTCCCCAAGGTGAACAGAAGCGAGACGCCGTGGCTGATCGTGCTCATGCACGCCCCGTGGTACAACAGCTACAACTACCACTACATGGAAGGCGAATCCATGCGGGTGGTGTACGAGCCGTGGTTCGTCAGGTACAAGGTCGACGTCGTGTTTGCCGGGCACGTGCACGCCTACGAACGGACGGTCGGTACAGTATTAATAACTGGAACTCTCGAAACTTAACTTAAATCTTTCGCCGGCCGATCGAGGATTGAACGGAACCAGCTGCGCTTCTGCTTTGGGTGCATGCATGCAGCGTAGGGTCTCGAACGTCGCGTATAACGTGGTGAACGGCCTGTGCACTCCGATCCCCGACCGGTCGGCGCCGGTCGTCTACGTCACCATCGGCGACGGGGGGAACCAGGAAGGGCTGGCCACCAAGTAAGCAATCGAGCTACCTCTCTCGTCTCTCTGGTTGAACTTCCTGACGAGTCAGCGACACCTTTTATATACAATCCATCTGCTCTTGCTCGCAAAACTGAAACACGGGAGAGTGTCGTTGCAGCATGTCGCGGCCGCAGCCGAGCTACTCGGCGTTCCGGGAGGCGAGCTTCGGGCACGCGGTCCTGGACATCAGGAACCGGACGCACGCGTACTACACCTGGCACTGGAACCAGCAGGACGGCGGGAGCGCGGTGGCCGCCGACTCCGTGTGGTTCACCAACAGGCACTGGCATCCCACGGACGACGACTCCCCCGACCAATGACGAGGAAGAAAACTGCTGCGCGCTCGCTTGCGTCTTCGGTTCCGCGCGGCGGCCCTGGCTGGCTGGCTGGCTTGTGACTGATGTCGATTGAATAAGCATCGCCTCCAACGCACCAAGCCTATTGTGTATGCTCCCCAGGGGAATGTACCCACGAGTGGCTCAGCTCCGAATCCCTGCTCTGGATGGATGGCCTGTGGACCGTGGACGTGCTCAGCAGATACTCTGTTTTCTTATCTAAGCACCCCGTCTAATTACTTTTCACGTAAGCGGGACGGCGAATCAACAGGCCGAGCCCGTAGCGGCTCCTTGCAGCGGACGATTTATCGGACTTGCTAAATCTCAAATGGCTACAGTGATCCTGTGTATTTCCCGTGCCTCGAGTTGCCGCTATGCTCTTTCCGACCAGACGCGTGCCAGCAACTGCTTCGAGTAGGGGCTACTTTTACTTGTTTAGCTAGAACAGTTTTCTTCTCATTGCACTCAACATGAGCGAATGAAAGTTGTTCACTTAAGTCTGGCAAGGATCACTCTAATCTTACAACCTTCTCCTTCTTATTGCACTTGAAGTTTCTATCAGTATTCAACAGTTGATTCCCTGCAGATATGAGTTTCTATCCTTCAGATTGATTATTTTTTATAAGTTGGAAATATAATACTATTGATGTAAAAATAGTTATATGAAATAATATAAAATAAGATAGTTGTACAATGTAATATAAATTATGTGGTAGTTGATATAGAGGTCTGATTTTGAGGTGAACTAGTGCGGAGAATTGAACTGTAAAGGTAGAAATCTTATAGAGATGACTGTAAAAGGCTGGGAATATTCTTTTAGAGGTCCGATATAGAGATCCATGAGAAATTTGTGCAACATAAATTGGGCTGCTTGTGCTCAGACCGATTTTATTGGGCTCGACATGGCTCAGTAAAAGAGATGGCCCGTGCGATGCTAGCCCACTAACTCTACTGGTGTTCTAAGGCTAGGCGCAGCGGACGCCGCTACCCCGCGACGCACCTGCAAATTCCGCGGCCGCGTGGGTAGCGGGCGCCGGTAGAGGCCCACCTAGGTGCGTACAGTGTTCTGGGAATTCGTGGGGGTGTAGAGCCTGGAAGAAAGAGAGGGAGGAAGGAAAAAGAGAAGAAGAAAGGAAAGAAAAGGGGGGCAAAAAGAAAGGAAAGAAAAAGAGAAAAAGGAAAGGAAAAAAATAAAAAGGGACAGTAGGCGCCGCTATCTGCGCGCGCCTGCAAATTCCGCGGCTGCGCGGGTAGCGGGCGCCGGTAGAGGCCCACCCAGGTGCGTACAGTGTTCCTGGGAATTCGCGGGGGTGTAGAGCCTGGAAGAAAGAGAGGGAGGAAGGAAAAAGAAGAAGAAGACAGGAAAGAAAAAGGGGGGCAAAAAGAAAGGAAAAAAAGGGGAAAAGAAAAGGAAAAAAGGGGACAGCAGGCGCCGCTACCTGGGCGCGCCTGCAAATTTCGCGGCCGCGCGGGTAGCGTGCGCCGGTAGAGGCTCACCCAGGTGCGTACAATGTTCCTGGGAATTCCGGGGGGGTGTAGAGCTTGGAAGAAAGAGAGGGGGGAAGGAAAAAGAAGAAGAAGAAGAAGAAAGGAAAGAAAAAAAGGGGAAAAAGAAAAGAAAAAAAGGGGGAAAAGGAAAGAAAAAGGGAAAAAGGAAAGGAAAAAATAAAAAGGGACAGCGGGCGCCACTACCCGCGCCGCGCCAGCAAATTCCGCGACCGCGTGGGTAGCGGGCGCCGGTAGAGGCCTGCCCAGGTGCGTACAATGTTCCTGGGAATTTGCGAGGGGTGTAGAGCCTGGAAGAAAGAGAGGGAGGAAGGAAAAAGAAGAAGAAGAAAGGAAAGAAAAAAGGGGGGAAAGAAAGGAAAGAAAAAGGGAAAATGAAAGGAAAAAATAAGAAGGGAGGAAAAGGGAGAAAAGAAAGGAAAAAAAGAAGTGAGGGAAAAAAGAAAGGGAAAATGAAAAATAAGAAAAAAGATGTGAGGGAAAAAAGAAAGAGAAAAGGAAAAAAATAAGAAAAAAGAGAGAAAAAGAAGTAAAAAAATAAATTTAATGATTTTATATAAGTTATAACTGTAATATTATTAACATAAGTAATTATATGAAATAATATAAAATATGATATAGTTGTATTATCTAATATAAAATAGTTAATATAGAGATCTGATTTAGAGTTGAATGAGTACGGACAAACAAACTGTAAACGTAAAAAACCTTTTAGAGTCAACTGCAAAAGGTTAAGAATATTCTTTTAGAGGTTGTATAATAGCCTAAGCCTCTAGCTGACTTTTTTAATATAAAATATATTTCTATTTGACTTGAGTTATACACGGATCATGCTCTGCCGCCTACCGTGCGGAACCTTCGGCTCAAGCAACGCGCGTGCTCGTCCGAGCCCAAGCACGATGCCAACTGGGTCGTTCGGTGTTTGGGCCAGGCCAAGATGACCGGACTGGTGCCCGGCCATTTGACACAGCACACAAGCGCAGCTATACTTAGGCCTGTTTAACCAGAGCGTGACCATGAATGATCCGGCGTGCTGACGGACAAGGAGAACAAACTTCTTTCGCCAGCGGCCAGCTCAACCCCGTACCACGATCGCCCGCCCGAGATCCAAGCTCAGCTCCTCGTCCCGTCCCGTCCCTGATCCCTCCCCGGGGCGCGCGCCGGGAGCACGCACGCGCCCGGCGAGACGGAGGTAAACGATGGCTGCCACCGACTCCGTCACCGCCCCCGCCTCCCCCGAGCGCCCCACCACCCCGTCCATGACCACGGACCCCGACTTCCTCAGCTTCGTCCTCCAGCCCCCTCCCCCCTCCCCCTCCTCCTCCTCCTCGCGCCCCGACGCCGACTACGCCGACCTCAGGCGCCTCCTGCTCCGCCGCAAGCCCCCATCCGCCCTCCAGCACCGCATGGTAGGCGCCCCGCCCCCCCTTCCGTGCTCTTGGGTTCCGGCGTTGGTGTCGCATTTTGCTCTCAGGAACGCATGGATTGAGTCCAGGGATGGTGCGCGCAGGAGTGGCGATGCAACGGCAAGGGCTACGTCGCCTACCGCAACTTCCTCCTCCGGCGCATCGACGGCGGCAGCGCCTACAGCACGCCTAGCAACAGGTTGGTGACCCTTGCCTTGGATTTTGCCTCCTCGTCGACGGCCCTGCTTGTATAATCGAGAACAATGTTGCTAGGGTCGTGTGGCCCTGCTACCGTTGTCTTGTTAGCTTTTGGCTATACTTGTTCACTAGCTGTAGCGTCCTCTCAACCTACCATGTAGTATTATCAGAGACTTAGGTAAGATGAAATCTAACAACGCTGTACTGTAAATTGGTAACTGACCAGTGGAAGATGGGCTCCCTCTCCCGGCCCTGCTACGTTCTCGGAGGCAGACAGTTGGAGCTCTTTACGGGTTTGTAATATTCTATCAAGTTTTCTTATCGCTCGATTGCTCACCCAGAGGTTTTGTGGATAGTTGAATGCTTCCAGGAAAGAGATGCTTGATCGTGCAGAAAAAAATACTGCTAATTCCAATGTAACATGTTTGATGCAGGACTTGAGAAGTAACAGTGGTGCGTTAAGCCACACCATAAGTGTCAGCTCAAAGCAGAGTGATACTGAGCGGCATGTCAGATTCGCTGAGCCTGCATACTCATTTGTTGGAATGCATTGCATATTTGACAATTGCAAAGCGTCAGGTTATATTCTAACGGTCATGCTACACATTTTCTTCTCTTACAGTTGTCAAGTGTTCTATCTGATTGATCTGGTTAGCATGCTTACGGCTGGATGATTTTACTCTCGACAGTTACAATATTGAAATTTGGATGTGCAAGTTCTGATCTGCTTGCATATGGTGCCGCAGACGGCAGCTTAACTGTCTGCCAGGTTTCGGAGCCACCATCTGTTCTTCAAAAATTAATCGGACATTCTAAAGATATCACAGGTTAGACTACACATATTGTGCTCTAGAACTATTCTCTTGTATCCACTTTCATTTGTCACAACCAAAATGAACAGAGCCTTACTACACACCCCATACTTTTCCATTCTCTTGCAATGTCTCATAAAATCCTTACTTGAGCTAACTGATTTCCCGATATCAATAATAGACGTTCCTCTGGTTATGAAGAATGCCCCGTCCTGCTGAGCATATAAATTAGTACAGAAGTAATAAAAATATCAATTGTGTTTGAGTTATCTATAGAAAGGTTATAAGACATGTAAACTTATGAATTTGACATGATCATTTCAAGTAGCAGTGTCTGGTCGATGTCTTCATTGTGTATACCGTCAGTGTCTTGTGACCATGAGCTTCAAATTCTGACCACACTACAGATTTTGATTTTTCATCTAATAACCAGTACATAGCTTCATGCTCCCTGGATAAAACTGTGCGAGTATGGGAGATTTCTAAAGGCACCTGTATCAGGGTCGTATATGGAGTTTCTTCCCAGTTATGCATCTGCTTTCATCCTGTAAGTTTCAACTAAGAGTAACACATGATTTTCTGTCATCTTACTTATGTCACTCGTGTATACCTCTGCTGCAAATAGTTCTCTGTGGTAACAAATAAATCATCATCAGCTATCTGCGTATCATATACTATAACAACATTTACTGTGCTTTCTTCTGCACTGCTTTGTTGCAGGTGAATAATAATTTGCTTTTAGTTGGCAACGCAAACAGGGAAATCAATGTAAACTTCCTCTCCTTTTGCTCCCATGTCTGAACAATTTATGTACTGCTGCCTTCTTTCCAATTGTTGCTTGCAGCCTGGTCCTCTTCTCTGATTTCCCTGATATTCAATAACAGTGGAAGGTGTTATGGGTATAAGAATCTTATTGGGAGTCTTATTATTGTCCTTTTTCTAGTCTATTACTGAGTCATTGTAACCTGTATATATTTCACTACTTTCCATTTGCAATAGTGATTTATCACGTTACACAACTTGCCATTTGTAGTACTGATTTATCTCGTCACATTCCACTACTTTCCATTTTCAGTAGTGATTTATCTCATCACATTCGACTACTTAACATTTCTAGTAGTGATTTATCTCCACATTCCACTACTTGTCATTTGCAGTATTGATTTATATAATCTTCTTTGGCTTGATATAATGAGTTATCAAGGCTCCACTTCATGATGACTTCATAGAGTTTGCATAGTTTATGTATAGTTCTTATTATTCGCGCGCGTGCGGGGGGGTGGGGGGGGTGGGGTGTTAAGGGTATAAAACTTGTTATGAGTCTTCCTATTGGGTCCTTTTCCTAGTCTATTGACTCATTGTAACCCATATATTAACCCATTGAGGCTATTATTCAATGCAAATGCTATTCATAAAAGAAAGCAAAGGATATGTTCTGTTTCATTTCTTTTGATATAGATGATGCCCCTACTGTGTAATTGATTAGCAGGAATAATGCGAATTGTGGAGAATTACCTGCATTTTCCCCTTGCTTTCTAGATTATTGTACCTATCTTGTGATCCATTTCTCTTTCTAACATAGGCAATAAACTTTAGCACTGGGAGAGTAATCAGCAAGCTTACATTTGATTACGCTGTTACAGCATTGGATATTGATCACACTGGGCAGCTTATTTTTGCTGGTGATGCGCAGGTATCCAGTAATTAACTTGTAAACCATCAAGATCAATATACAATGTTAATAATTTTGAAATTATGAAATGTGCAGGGTTTCATTTATACTGTCAGTGTGAACTCACATACAGGGTCGTTATCTAGATCTCACAAGAACAAGAGTAGTAAGACCAAATCCCCCATTACAACAATACAGTACCGCACCTTCTCTCTGGTAGCACGCTGTCCAGTACTGCTTTCTTGTGCTCAAGATGGAAACCTGTCTTTCTTCAGGTGTGCTACTTCGTAACAGTCTATTCTATGGTGAACTTTACTTTATATAATATTTGCATTATTGTTATTTCAGGATTGCAACAGATGCTAAGGGATATTTGACTCTCACATGCTCCTTAAAATTGCCCTCGCAGGTGCATAGTATCCGCGCTTCTTTCTGTCCACTTCTTTCCCTTGAGAAAGGAGAGTTCATAGGTGAGTAGAAATCAAATTTGTTCCAATGTTTGTCGCTACATCTTGCGTACATAAAACTTAAGGCTGTTGTCCTGTTGATAGTCTGCAGTCTTATTTCTGTAATTTTTTCCTATGGCACCCAATTGCTGCCACACTTTTGATTGCACTCCTTATCCCCATCTTTTATTAGTCCTTTTCAGTTCTATAAGTAATAAGTTGACACTATTCTCTGTCTTACTGAACAAATATTTTAGTCATTTATTTAGAAAATAATTTTAGGACTGGTGTCTATAGAAAATAGTTGTCAGCTTTTGTGGGAACAAATCCATCATGTTCCATTCTTTACCATTTTTTGTTACACAAAACTAGACTTTACTAGATAGAGTTTAATTGACGTGTTTTCTTCTGGGCATAAAGTTACTGGTAGCGAGGATGCAAATGTTTACTTCTATGATCTGGCACGCCCAAAGAACTCATGTGTGAACAAACTACAGGTGTGTGTCATGCTTACTCTGTTTGCTAAATCTTAAAACTTTTCTGTTCCATAATTGAGGCACCAACGAGAACATTTATATTCCTGAAGGGACATGGTTCGCCAGTCATCGGTGTGGCGTGGAATCATGGGGAAAATTTGTTGGCCTCATCTGATTCAGATGGTACAGTTATTGTATGGAAACGAGCAAATACTAGTTAGAGTAATTCTGCATCACGAAGGATGCTGCTGCTGGATGGTTCCGCTGAAAGCATTGTTTTTGTACATTGTTTCTTCATCATATTGTTTGTAACATAACCACGAGGTTGAGGTTAGGGCGAAGAACATTCACCGGCCTTTATTGTATTTACAGAAGTATAGGTCTCCAGGTGTGAGTGTATAGTGTTCCGTCTGGTATATCTCGTGTCTTCTTCTAGGACTACAGAACGTGTCATTTGTTTAGGACTGTATCTTGTATCATTCAACATTCATGATTTTGCCCGCAACTACAATGATCCTGTTGTTCATCAGTACTAAAAGGTGAAGTGGATGCATTACTGTAAAATCCAGAACTCATTAGTCGGATTGGAATAGTTCTGTAAATTCACGTCATCACATGGTCCGTAAGAATGCAATGATGTTTATCAGGTTGTAATCTGTCTACCTTGAATCTCTTTGACGCGATTAGTTGGCCAGATGCCCAGATCCCAGTGGCTTCTTCCTTGGTTGGATTTGCAAAAGTATCCGTCTCCCGGTAGAGTGTGTAATCGCGGCTGGCGCCAAAGGAGATGGATAGGAACACGTGCTGGTGACCACGAGGCGTCGCCATAGTCGAGCCAGACTGGCCGCGGGGCGCCCTGCATAATTCGGGGACCAGCAACCTGGATTTAGCATGCCAACAATTGAGATCAAAAAGGTTATATGGATCTTGTTGAGTAGATGCATATGCAATCGTTGATGGAATAAGTATTGTACTCTTGGTCTTTGTGACCACTAGTTAGGATAGCATCTTACTACTTGTTAGGACAATATATTAGTCTTTTGTTAAGACATCGTATTAGTCATTTGATAGGACATCATCTTGGTATCTTAGACTAGCATCTAGTTATATACTTGGCTGCCTCAGCTATAAATATGTAACATCAACCGCTAGTTTGGGCATGACATTGTGTGGAATGAAATAAGAAAAATTTCCCAACTCCTAGTGTCGTCCTCTCCATGAGAGTAATACTTCAGATACTAACAACTGGTATCAGAGTCGTTCTATCCTGTAGCTTAGACATCTCCTGCTCATCTCCTTCCCACGCCTCTCTTCGTCCTGAGCAGACAGCAAGAACATTGGTTGTTTCAGCTCATCCCTCACAGCTTGTCTGAGGCAACCTCTTTCCCACACAACACTCCCCCACTAGCGCGCAAAGTCCGAAGGACAGTCTCAGCGCTCGGTCGCTTCGAGCGCGCGGCATCGGCAGGAGGCCGAGGTCGCCGCGGCAAAAGAACGCGAGCGAGCAGCGACAAAGGCTGCAGCAACGACGGCGAGGCTGGCGGCGACGAAACTGGCAACAGCAAGGGCGGAAGTAGAAGAAGCGGCACCTACGGATGCAGCGCGTGCGGCTGCAGTAAAGCTTGAGGCTCTGCGTGACGGTAGCGACAGAGGCTTTGTTTCTAACGACAGCGGCACCAACGAAGACCTCAGGCTGGCGAGGGAGGTAGCACGACCAAAGACGCCACAGTGGGCAGTCGTGCACCCACATGGGCGCGACAGCTGCAGCCCAGACGGGTGCAGACGCGCCGGTGATGCTCTCGGCGGGGGTGGTTGGGTCGATGGAGATCGAGGCATTTACAGGCGGCGCGACTCTCTCTCCCCGAACAGGTACCATGGTCACCACGGGATCCAGGCCATTGTCAGGGACGTTGGTCCCGGCGGTGGGTGGCCTACCCTCACCAAGACCAACTACGTCGAGTGGGCCGCGGTGATGAGGATACGACTCCAAGTGCGACACATGTGGAAAGCAGTCCAGTACGGCGACATCGACTACTACAAGGATTGACGGGCGTTGGATGCTCTCATTGCTGCAGTACCGCTCGAGATGCAGTTCTCACTTTCCAATAGGTGGACTGCCAAGGAGGCCTGGGATGTCATCGCTGCGGCATGCATTGGCAGCGACCGCGCCCGCAAGACCACACTGCAGGCAGTCCGCAAGGAGTGGGAGAACCTGACCTTCAAGCCAAGTGAGGATGTTGATGACTTTGCTCTTCGTCTCAACACACTACTGCAAAAGATGGTGCAGTTTGGCGACGACACCTACAACGAGGAGAGAGCCGTCGAGAAGCTCTTCCATTGCATCCCCAAGAAGTACAAGCAGATCGCTCGCTCGATCGAGTCTCTGCTGGACCTCTCCACAATGTCGATCGAAGAGGCGATAGGCCGCCTCAAGGTCGTCGACAGTGACGAATCTCAGCCTCTCTCGGGGCCTATCACCATCGGTGGCAAACTACATCTCACTCGGGAGCAGTGGGAGGGCTACCAAGGTGACGGGAAGAAGGGGGGCAGAGACGTGACGAGGGTGGTGCCCACGGAGGCGCTCAGGGCGGCGCCGCCGGCAACCGAAAGCCAGCACGAGACGACACCTGCCACAACTGTGGCAATCTTGGTCATTGGGCCAGGGAGTGTCGGCAGCAACGACACGGCCAGGCCCACGTTGCACAGGTGGAGGAGGAGGAGCCAACTCTGCTCCTGGCGCACGCAAGCATCGAGCCACCTCTAGTGGCATCGGCCGTAGCGGCTCTCCTCCACATAGATGAGCCGAGAGCAACGCCTTCCTCGGTGACGGCTCCAGCAACGACAAGACTGACGGGTGGTGCCTCGACACAGGCGCCACCCATCACATGACTGGTCGACGGGAGTTCTTCATTGAGTTCGACCCCCAATGTCCGAGGCTCCGTCAAGTTTGGGGACACCTCTGGTATGGAGATCAAGGGCGTCGACTCCATCATCCTCAACGTCGAGTCTGGTGAGCACAGGCTGCTCGTCGGAGTCTACTACATCCCCGCGTTGAGGAACTCTATCATCAGCCTGGGTCAGCTGGATGAGAACGGTTCACGCAGTGAGATCAAGGACAGAGTCATGAGGATTTAGGATCGCCATCGTCGCCTTCTTGCCAAGGTAACCAGAAGCACCAATCGACTCTACGTCCTTAACGTGCAGGTAGCACAACTCTCTGCCTTGCTACTCGTCGGGATGACGAGGCATGGCAGTGGCATGAGCGCTTTAGGCACCTTCACTTCAAGGCCCTGAAGCGGCTCAGTGCCAAGGAGATGGTATGGGGCCTGTCGTGCCTTGACCATGTGGAGCAGTTGTGCGATGTCTGCGTAGTGACAAAGCAGAGGCAACTCCCCTTTCCCCAGCACTCGAGCTTTCGAGCTAAGGAGCGGCTCGACCTCGGTATGGGGACTTGTGTGGCCCGGTGACAACGGCTACACCGGGAGGACGACGTTACTTCCTGCTGCTTGTCGATGACCTCTCCCGCTACATGTGGGTGATGGTCCTCTGCAGCAAGGGAGAGGCTGCGAACGCCATCAGGCGCGCGCAGGCCATTGCGGAGGCGGAGTGCGGCCGCAAGTTGCACGTGCTGCGCAACAAAAATGGCGGCGAATTCACGGCGGCTGAATTCGCATCGTACTGCGCGGCTGAGGGTGTTCAGCGCCACTACTCCTCGCCGTAGAGCCACGCAATAGAACGGCATCAAAGAGCGACACAACCAGGCGGTTGTGGGGATGGCTCGGGCCCTCCTCAAGCAGAGGGGAATGTCAGCTTTCTTCTGGGGAGAGGCAGTGATGACGACTGTCTACATCCTCAACCTCTCGCCTACCAAGGCTCTCAACGACAGGACGTCGTACGAGTCTTGGCATGGGCGCAAGCCGACAGTCTCTCACCTAAGGGTCTTTGGCTGCCTCGCGTTCGCCAAAGAGCTTGGCCACATCAGCAAGCTCGACGACAGGAGCACTCCAGGTGTGTTCATCAGCTACGCGGAGGTCTCGAAGGCCTAGTGCATTCTCGACCCAGGAACACAGCGCATGCGCACGACACGCGATGTAGTGTTCAATGAAGGGCGAGGATGGGCATGTGACAAGGCGGTAGACGATGGCTCGACTCGGACTTACGACAACTTCATCGTCGAGTATGTCCACTTCAAGGGAACTGGGGGAGTAGGCAGCTCTTCTCCACCGACTTCAACGTCACGCTCCCCAGTCACGACCTCGGCTTCGACGACCTCTCCACCACCACAGGCGGCGACCCCACGCACTCCAACACCAACTGCCATCCCTCCAGGTACGTCCACTCCGACACCAGCTCGTGTCGAGCACAACCCTGTGGATTTCGTTACTCCGCTCTCCCACGACAAGGAGCACATCGACGCGTACCACGACAGTGAGCCGTTGCGGTATCGTATGATGGAGGATCTTCTCGGCGACCAGTCGGTGCCGGGACTGACCCCTCGCGATTTGGAGGCGTAGTTGCATCTTGCGTGCGACGATGGCAAGCCTTGGTCTTTCGCGGAGGCTCAGAGACAGGCGACATGGCAATGCCGCGATGCAGTCCGAGATGGGCGCGGTTGAGAACAACCGCACCTAGGAGCTTGCTTACCTCCCTCATGGTCACCGCGCGATCACCCTTAAGTGGGTGTTCAAGCTGAAGAGGGATGAAGCCGGCGCCATCGGCAAGCACAAGGCTCGCTTGGTGGCACGTGGTTTCATGCAACAAGAGGGGATCGACTTCGACGATGCCTTCGCACCCGTGGCGAGGATGGAATCTATGCGACTCCTCCTTGCGCTGGCTGCTCAGGGAGGCTGGCGGGTTCAACACATGGATGTCAAGTCGACGTTTCTTAACGGCGATTTAAAGGAGGAGGTCTATGTGCACCAGCCGTCGGGATTTACGATTCGTGGCAAGGAGGGCAAGGTGTTGCGCCTGCGCAAGACCCTCTATAGCCTGCGGCAGGCACCAAGGGCGTGGAATACCAAGTTGGACTCCACACTCAAGGGGATGGGCTTCGAGCAAAGCCCGCACGAGGCGCCCATCTACCCGCGGGGCAATGGAGGAAATGCTTTACTGGTGGGTGTCTACGTCGATGACTTGGTGATCACCGTCACCAAGGATGCGGAGGTGGCAACGTTCAAGGAAGCGATGAAAGACACCTTCCAGATGAGTGACCTGAGATCTATCTCCTTCTACCTGGGGATCGAGGTACACCAGGCCGACTCCGGGATCATGCTTCGAGAGACTGCCTATGCCAAGCGCATTGTTGAGCTGGCTGGGCTCACAGACTGCAACCCAACTCTCACTCCCATGGAGGAGAGACTGAAGATTAGCCACAACAACACGATGGAGGAGGTGGACGCCACGCAGTATCGACGTCTTGTGAGGAGCCTTCGCTACCTCGCCCACACATGGCCGGACTTGGCATTCTCTATCGGCTACATCAGTCGGTTCATGCAGCGACCGACGATGGAGAACCAGCAGGATGTGAAGAGTATCATCCGCTACGTTGCGAGGACTCTCGACCACGGCCTCTACTACCGAGGTGCCCTGGGGGGCACACCTTGTCGGGTACAACGACAGCGACCACGCCAGCGACATCAACACTAGCAAGAGCACGAGCGGGATTCTCTTCTTCCTCGGCAAGTGCCTCATTAGTTGGCAGTCAGTCAAGCAGCAGGTGGTGGCTTTGTCCAGCTGCGAGGCCGAGTACATAGCGGCCTCTACCGCTTCGACTCGGGCGCTCTGGCTAGTTTGACTACTTGGTGATCTCCTCGGCAAAAACACCATAGCGATAAAACTCAGGGTGGACAACAAGTCCGCTCTGGCTCTAGCAAAGAACCCCGTCTTTCATGAACGGAGCAAGCACATCCGGGTGAGATACCACTTTCTCCGAGGCTGACTTGGAGGAAGGGAGCATCAAGGCGTGCTACATCAACACCAAGGAGCAGCTTGCACACCTTCTCATCAAGCCCCTTAGAAGGATCACGTTCTTTGAGCTTTTCTCTAGGATCGGGATGGTCTAACTCTCCCACAAGACGACGCACAAGACTTAGGGGGAGAGATGGAATAAGTCTTGTACTCTTGGTCTTTGTGACCCTTAGTTAGGACAACATCTTAGTCCTTGTTAGCACAACATCTTAAACCAAGAGGACAATATATTAGTCCTTTGTTAGTACAACATATTAGTCTTTTCATAGAACAACATCTTGACATCTTAGACTAGCATCTAGGTATATGCTTAGTTGGCTCAACTATAAATATGTAACCCAACCCCTAGGTTGGGCATGGCATTGTGTGTGGAATGAAACAAGAAAAAATTTCCCAACTCCTAGTGTCATCCTATCCATGAGAGTAATACTTCGGATACTAACAATCATCAGAGATGCAATCATCAATTTTATACAATTATACAACCAGCTAATGTAACACCCATATTTTTTTCCGGCCCAGCCCACATTCCCCCCCAAACCCTACTTTTTTTCTTCTTTCTGGTTTCTTCTGCTCCCTCCCGAGCCTCTCCTCGCCGCCTCCTTCTCCTCCCTCGCCTCCCCCGCTCTCCCCGCAAGCCCGGCTCGAGCAACCCCCGCCGCCCTCCCTGCTTCCTCCCTCAGCGCCGCCTCTCCTCCCTGCCCCCCCACCTACGGCCGGTGCACGCCTGCGCCGCCTCCCGGTGCCCCCCACCACAAGCTTCACCCGCCTCCTCCCAAGCGCGCCCGCTTGATCCCCACAGCCGCGCCGCCTCCTTCCTCAGTGCCACCGCGCGCCCCCAACTCTTCCCCACCGCCATAGCTCGCTCGAGGCCGACCGCCGGGCACCACCCGCCGCCTCCCTCAGCGCCGCCGACCTCGCCGCCCGCGCCTCCCTCCTCAGCGCCGCCGGCCAGCCCGCTCTCGCCCCATCGCTCGCGCCTTCCTCGCCCCGCGTCGCCTCCACCCAAGCGCCGCCGCCTTCCTCTCCGCTCCACCACCTCGCCCCGATAGCCGCTGCTCGCTCGGCCCTGCCCCGCGCCGTGACCAGCACCCCCACCGCCGCCGCTCGTCTTCAGCCAAGCTCCACCCCTTCGCCACCCCCCTACGCCGCCGTCGCCCGCACCTGCTCCCGGTGCGCCGCAAGAGAGAGTCGACGGCCGACCCGTCTACCGCCTCGGTGGGAAGATCTCCGCCACCTCGATCTGCTTCGAGTGCCTGCTGTATCCGGTCAACTCCACCACAGGGTACATCGACTACGCGAGGCTCAGGGCTGTCGCCGACAAGGTCAAGGCGCTGCTGCTCTGCGACATAGCACACATGAGTGGACTCAATGCCGCGCAGGTAGGACAACTCACACGTTTTGTTACTAGCTTATTGCACTCTTTTATGACCCTCACGGAGGTGCTCGCCGTGTCGCTCAAGCACAACTAGGTCACCGAGGAGAAAGCTGAGGAGGTTGGACAGTTCTTCAACGCTAACAGGAGGATGGCAGTCCCCGGGCTGTCGGCAATGCTCTCCCGAGCCCTCACCGGTGCGAATCACCCCTCCGACATCTGCTTTAGCGAGACTCGTGGTCGTCACCGACTCAAGAACCCCGAAGGCAGAACCCCATCGTCGGCCTCGATGTAGACTAAAGCCATCGCCGTGTCTACCCGCCGCATGGTCTCCTCCACGCCTTCTCGGGGCTGAGAAAACCCGCTAGGTGAGACTCCGGAGCCCTCCCCCCTCTTTTTCGGTCTTTAGCTACGCGTAGGATGGATTGTAGACATGGAATCTACGGTAGATTTGATCTTAGGCCCCGATAACTCTCAGTTCTATTACTTCAGCCCTAGAATTCACTGAATATGATAGTTTAGCCCCTGCAGTTGTCGGAAAATAGCCATTTTAACCCCTGAGTAGATCTGGAATTTCCAAAAACACCTCCATAGCTTTGAATTTACATGTAGAACCCTGTGCTTAGGATAAAATGCCATTTGGATCCTTGGATATTATCAGAACACCTCCCTGGACAGTGCTGCCGATTACCAAAATGCCCCTAATACCTGCTGAAGTTTGCAATGTAGTCCCTGTTTAATACTAAACTCACAAGTTAGCCCTGTTACACTGAAATTAATAATTTAACTTCTAATCCATGCTGTAAACGTGCAAATAAAACCCTAGGCATTACCATATTGACCTAAAATCCTGTCGCCCCTGTGTAATTTTGAAAATTTCATTGCAGCCTCTATTTAGTTGCTATTTGACAATGACAACCCTGGGCATAGTGCTAAAATTACATTTTTATAAATATTTAGTGCTGAAATGATTAAGACTCCCCCACCACATATTGAAAATAATGCTTAGGACACTGAAATGGCAATTTTTACCCACACACTCACACAAATAAAACTTAGTACTACAAGTGCATTGTAAAAACCATTCATACGTATTAAAAATAACCTAGACATAAGGAATGTGCACTAAAGGAAAGGATGAAGAAATGTGGATTTACTTAGTAATACTAGGCTTGAGTGTTAGAGCTTTTACTTATTTGTTTTCCTTGTTATCATCATTTCATCCGTGATGACATGGATCAAATTAGTCTTCGAGCCTATGTTTGACCTGCAAGCCCAAGACTTCGAAGATCAAGAGTCCGACCACTAGACTGAGCAACGTCATAAGAAAAAGGCAAGTGCCCTTGACCATTTTGCTCCTTCTTAGGATTATTATTTAGAATTTGCATGCATTGTCTTTAACATGAATCCCATGATAGGCTGTTTACTAGAATTTTCATATTATCTCCCTTGTAGCCTAGGTATAGGTTAGCTAGATTTTACTACATGTCGTTTATTGATGCTTAGCCCTGCTTAGTAGATGGGATGGGAGTAATTTGTATTAATGTTTAATTATCATGATCATTGAGATGTTGTGTGGATATATATATATATATATATATATATATATATATATATATATATATATATATATGTGGGGATGTAGAGATAGGGATCTAGCAGGCTGGTTGGTCTATGGTGGGTGCCGAGTGCACGAGACTCGGGTTTGTGGTTAGTGGCCTGTGTAGATCCTAAGGACCGGTTCGTGAGACCCGTCAAATGGCTTATACAGTGCCACCACAAGAACTGGTATGGGACAGAGTGACTAAGTAATTAGGTGTATTCCCGATGTAGTGTGAGTGTGTGGTAGGTGCGGGGAATGGGAGTCGGGCGGGACTACCCTGAGATCCGCAAGGCTCAAGAGGGGGCCACTGCAGGCGGAGGTGAAAAAGACTCCAGGAGGCCGCAGGGGTGAAACCTCAGTGGGCTCATGCTTGTCGGGATTCCCGTTATAAAGGTCACATCGTGATCTCCTGACCGCACACCTTAGGAAGTGTGAAATGTGGTTGTCTACCACGGGCAAAAGGGAGGTTTTAGTCCACCTGGCGACAGGGGACGGAATCACGGCTTGTGGGTAAAGGGTACAAACTCTGCAGAGTCAAAACTGTCTAGACAGTCGTGCTTACGGTCAAGAGCGGGCTAGTAACTCTCTCATGATTAGTATGGGTTGGTTGGTGGTCTTGGATTGGTTGGTTTTGGTATGTGGTTGGTGGTTTTGGGAGATGGATACAGTTGGACTTGGAGATACTTGGATACTTGGTTGGGATGGTTGGGACTTTCAGCTAGTAAATAGGATGCTTAATAAGACTAAGGTATAGGTTACTTAGTGCATAAGCCGTGTTTAGCCTTTCTTGATTCTTGTCTCATCATGCATAAAACTTCCCCACACTTGCTGAGTACATTATGTACTCAGTCGTTTGTTTTTTTCCTCTTTTATAATTATTGCTTAGTGAAAAGAAGATCAAATGAAGACGATGTGAAGAAGGTCACGTAGCTGCCAGTCGATTCGTATGTGAACGGCCTTAGAAGCTTCTCTTCTTCCACTGCTAGCTTAAACTCATTTTTAAGGTATGAATGTCGTTTATATTCGATATATGACTGTTTATCACTAGTTGTCCTACGTGTATGATGAAACCGATCCTGACATACACGTAGATGGCGGCCGGTTTTGCTCTTTATAAAATCGGGCGTGAGAGCTAATTAAGTCTATATAATTTTTAGACGATTGAATCAGAACGGTAAAACAAATGAAGCGAGACAAAAACGCGAAAATTGAATAAAATACAGGTCAAATATTCTTCTTGGGAATCCTCGCTCGGCTGCCCCAGGCCCCAGCAGCGGGCAGCCAGCACCCGCCTTCGCCCTTCTCCCCCGCACCCTTCGCCGGCCTCCTGCCTCCGCTCCGCCATGATGGACCCGGATCCCCGTCTCTACGAGAACGTGGTACACGCACTCCCCATAAACACCCCATCTCCCCCGCCTCCAACTCTCGTGAAGTCTTGACGAGTGTTCGTTCTGTTAGGCGCTTCAGTTATATAGTGCCGGTGGGTTGGATTTGTTCATGTTTGCGTCGGGAATCTTGGTATTGTTTGCCATTAATTCACTCTTTGTTGAGGTAGCCTACGATGGTTTATGGATTATGTTCCGAAAAGGTCGGTTTCCTGGCTTGTTCATGGTTAGCAACCTGGATTCCCTCTTGTTGGGTTTGCAGTTAAAAGGAGATCTAGAGAAGATTGAGGGAAAAGGTAGCCTGCTTCATGGCAGTAGACGGCACGCGGCCAAGCTTCCTTGGTGTTTTTGTTTTTTTAAGCCCCTCGAACTCGCTACAGATGTAGTAGTATCTATCATGTTCACACTCATTCAAACCACAACACGCACCAATACACACCCGCACACACGACCAGCCCTACAGTACACGTAGTCTTGAAGACACATCCTTTATGAAAGCGCTGTGAAGTCCTCATGAACCGGGCGTCACCCTTCCATTCTGCTTTCCTATATGACTTTACCTTACTGCTGAGTAAATCATGCAATATCAGTGTATGACGTTAGCTTACCGCTGAACCAATCGTGTAGTGTTTATGGTGTTCATTCACTATGCCAACTTTTGTGAATGGCTCCATACCTGCTGCCTTTCCCTGGATAAATGAATCGGTATAAAACGGTGTCCCCCTTTTCTTCAGTTATATCATGCTATTTACAGAAATTTCTTCCTACTGCAGTCTGTCAGTGACAACGATGTTTGCAACATAGTGTTATCTTATCTTATGCACAATTGCTTTAAAGAGACGGCTGAGACATTGTTCTCCAGCATCGGGTCACAGATACCGATTGATTATAGTATGGATGTGGATAAGCGTAAAGGTATTTATTTGCAGGTCATTACTGAATCTTTTATTTACATCATTTAAGGACATGTATTTATTGTTAGCATGTGTAAGCACTCTTGTGCCTTTTGGTTGGGGACACCTGGTTTAGACATAGTCCACTTTATTATTAATTTCCGTCTACATATTCTTGTATACTCTTGTCTTGAGATTTTTATGTTAATAGTATATGTGTAGCACAACTATGGTCATTTGTATGTGTTCTCGGGAACAAAAAAATGCAACCACCAACCATTAATTCTGTTAATTGAAATGGTCTAGCTACATCGGCCCTATGGAATCGTCTCTGTTCAAAATACATGCTATTGTTGTTTATTGTCACTTATCTGCCATTGAGTTGTTGTTTTACATGCGCACCAGTGCAAATGTAAACCCTACTCAATATTTACCAGGACAGTAGACATGTATTAGATCGATAAAAGTGGGTGTATTTGTTACTTGATTATTTTGCTAATGTGCACTTAGCCATTCTTTGGTGCGCCTTATGAAACTAATTGTGTTCTCTTCTTCTTAATACAATAAAGCACTAAGTGTGGTTCTCCTACGTTTTTGAGAAAAAATAATTGTGTTTCCAATGAATATTAATATTAATTGAAAGGCGAACTTGACGTGGTGGACTGGTGGTAGTGTGTCTCCACTTGTGTCCTGAGGTCTTGGGTTCAAACCAACCTCTCTTCAAAAGCAGGGGTAAGGTTGTATAGAAATAATACTTCCCCAGACCCTACAATGTGTGGGAGTCTTCAACACTGGGTACGCCCTTTTTTAATGAATATTAATTGTATTCCACTCAATTCATCATGGATCATGACAGTACAAGTCTGGCAATCCTTAATATGAACATTTTACATTCCTATATGTCTGCATTATCTAATGCCGTGCATTAAATTTTGTTCAGCTATTTTAAACTCTGTGCTGGAAGGGAATGCCCTGAAGGCCATAGAGCTCACTGAGGAGCTGGTGCCTAAATTATTGGAGAATGATATGGATTTACATTTTGATCTTTTAAGTCTTCACTTCATTGAGCTAATTCGTGCCAGAAAATGGTGAGTACTTGCAAAATTTTTATTTGGACCATATTGTTACATGGTTTGATTGCTCTGTTCATTTTCACTGACAGCACAGAAGCTCTTGAGTTTGGCCAGAAAAGGTTGACATCGTTTGGGATAGTTCCCAAGTATGTTGAAAAACTAGAGGTACTTTTTCCTTAAATCTTCAGGCCTTTAGATTCAAGTTGCAAATGTACTAGTAATGAAGGTTTACTATTTTTCAAACTGATATATTTTCATCAGATATGAACATACTGGTTTTGAGGATGTGCTGACATTACTGTGTCTCTGATACCAAACAGCCTACATTCCTTGTAGCCATAGGTCTTTCTCAATACCAACAAGTTTGGCTGGAATGCAACTGAATGTTGTACCCATCTATGTTCATTGTTCAGAGATGAATAAATTTAATATAAAGTATTGGCATGATTTTTGCTTTGAGTTTGACTTCCAGTAGTGGGACTATCAATACATAATTGTTTGGTATCCAGTGTCAATGACTTAGTGAGTTTATCGTCTTCACAGATACTGAAAAAACTATTGGGGATGATTAAAATAGTAAAGGGCCCTTCATCCAGTTCAAATGCATTATTTTATCCCCCCCAACAGAGAACGTGATGTGTTTTATATATTCACATTATAGAATAGCATTAAAATCCCCTTTGTTAGAAGGGCGGGTTTGGCGTAGTGGTAGAGTATCTTCACTTGTGTCTGGAAGGTCTTGGGTTTGAATCAGCCTCCTTTCAAAATAAGCAAGAGGAAGCCTGCCTATAAATTTCTTTCTCCAGAACTTACAATGTGTGAGGACCTCTCACCACTTGGTACACCCTTTATTAAAATCCTCTTTGTATTTCAGGACTTTATGGCCCTGCTAGCATATGAAGAGCCTGATAAGTCTCCTATGTTTCATCTACTTAGCCCAGAATACAGACAGAAGGTTGCAGATGGCTTGAATCGTGCTGTCCTTGGTATGTTTGAAGATACCCTGCGTAGCCCTTATATGACCTGATATGGTTATATTCTAAACGTGATCTACCTCTCATGATGAATGGCAGCACATGCTAATCTACCGGCATATTCATCATTGGAGAGAGTGGTACAGCAAGCGACTGTAGTTAGACAATATCTACAACAGGAAGTTGGCAAGGTAACACCCAAGTTACTTGTCTTCTTGATTTGATGTCGTATATTCTTGAAAACTTTGTTTCTGGTGGCTGCTCGGATCATAATTTTTCACTAGTATTGGCTAGGCTCATGGTTTGTGATCCTTTCTTTGTTGTCGTTATTGGAAGTTCTCCTGATTCACAATTGCGCTACTCTTCTTAACATCATACTGCGCACATGACACTGAAACTCTTGGAGCAGGATTCTTACCCACCATTTTCTTTGAAGGCCTTTCTGAGCAAGTAAGGCGTAGCTCTTCGGAAAGGCTACCATTTCTTCGAGGCCATTTGGCACCGGTACTCTTTGGGGAGAGAGCAGTTTGCACGAATTCAGAGAATCATCTCCTGCATGGACTTGACACCATGTCTGCAATTGCAGTTGTATACTCTGAAAAAGGGATGCACATTTCTGTTTCCTTGTTTAAAATTCTGTTCCCCACCCTTCCGTAGACTTAGCCAAGCATGTATATATGGGGAACGTTGTTGTATTCTAGGTGGTGTTTCTGTGAGCGCAGTTTGAGCCCCCCTTGTCGTGCATCGTGTGCCTGATTTTCAGGTATGGAATAGCGTTCCTGATGAATGCAAAAAGAAAGGGCCCCTGCATGGACAAAGGGGTTGGTTTCGGAAATTTTGGACTTGTGTTTGAAATGTCTGGTTCATATTCGAAATGAGTTTTATTTTTAACGGACTATTTGAAATGAAGATTTAAGTTTCCCGTATTTAAGCCCACTCGATGCGAAGCATACTCTGATTAGAGAACCGGACCTGGGTCCAGAATCAAACAAAAAATAGAAATAAAGGCTAGCCGAGTCCTCTTCAGTTCTCCATGCCGAACGTGAATGCCGGGTATTATTCGAAGTTGGCTTCGAGTCACAGAAAGGAAAGATTTGAGAGCGAACGGTGGCAAAAAAATCGCTTCTTTACGGCATCTTTTCTGCCATTTCTGCGAGTCATGAATGGATCGTGCTATGGGCGATACCCTTGGTCAGCGAATCGATCGAGTTCCTCAACCGTCAGTGCTGGTGCCAGCTTCTTCTGGGTTACGGTGGCCCTCCATTCCACCCTTTCCTCCTCTATAAATAGGTTGCTCACTGTTCCGTGTCTTGCTGATCTCAGTACGCTCATATGTACCTAGTGCTGGTAAAGGCCCAAAAAAATGAACTAAAAATACGAAGGGTTGAGCCAAATTAATAATAATTTTTGAACTAAAATTTGATAAGAGTCGAAATAAATTATGAAAAAACACGTGCGTGAGCCGAGTCTATTTATCACCCCTGTATTTACGTAGATCTAGTTGGTACAATCGTAATTCTAGGTGTCAATCAGGTGTTTGAGCTTTGTGCGGACGACGGAACATGGTACGTTCAAGCAGTTGTTTGTGTGTTATCTGTTTGTTCATGCAGCTGTGTGTGTTTATCCAGAAATGCTGTTCCAGAATTGTTCTGAAGTCACAATATATATTGAGACGTCTGGTCTGTTCATATATAGTTCTTGAATTGACTTACCTGGCTGTTATTTATGGAACTAGATTAGCGTCTTAAACATGATATATGCTTTAGCAAATTTTCATACCTATCCACTACAAGATTTCCGTAAGTATACGACGGTCAAAACCGTCGTATATAAGACCGAAGTCGTCGTATATAATCTATATACAACAGCTGGAAGTTATATACGACGGTTTGTGACCGTCGTATATAACCATATATACGAAAACACCGTCGTATATAAGACCTTATATACGACGGCCAGTTTCGTAGAGGAGGGCCAGCGGGTTGGGCCTTTATATACGACGGTCCTGGGCCCAGGCTATCGTATATAAGACCTTATATACGACGGTCTGGGCCTAGCCGTCGTATATTATTTAGTCTTATATACGACGGTCTGGGTCTAGCTGTCGTATATTATTTAGGCTTATATACGATGGCCCTATATAGAAACCATTGTATATAAATCATACAGGCCGTCGTATATAAGTTTTTCCATTAAAAAAACAGAAAATGGCTAACCTGGCTCGATGGCCAGCTACACAGGCAGTTCTGATACACATCCACATCCACATCCACAATCACAAAGTGCAATAGTACACATCCATTTTATGACGTCTGACATCCACAATCAAAAATAAATTCACAAATCTATTCATTACTAGCCCCTCCACTACCTCCGGGGGCGAAGAAGTCATCCTACCGCGGCGAGCCTGGCGCCCGTAGCCGCGGTGATGGAGTCTGAGCCTCCGTCCCTGATACCTGCGAAACACGGTGACATATGTATAAGTTTACAACAGTGTTTTCGTATTCAATTATTTAGTTGAACTTAATGTAACTTCCTTTTTGTATTTGTACTCTAGGAAATTGCGCCTGTGGTGGCGTCGGCTACAGCACGAACGGCGGTGGCTGCCACAACGGTATCTGGATTTGCTGCCCTTGCTGTTGAGCTAGCGCCTGTCATTTCAGACATTACAATTTACATTTTATTGAAATGCAATGTAACTAAAGTACAATTTTTAGTTTCTTACTTCCATTGCCGCTTGCATCTGTGCCATATAGGATGCATGGTACGCCATGGCGGCCCTGTTGTTCTCTCGCTCCCTCGCCAAGGCCTCCTCCTGCCGGGCCAAGCTCTCCCGAAGCGCCATCACCTCGAGATCTCTCTCGGTGACACGGCGACTGGAGGAGCCTGCGCCAGCAGCCGAAGACTGCGAGGAGCCGCCTCTCGCAGGTCGTGCCTCCCTGGAGTCGACGACTCCAGAGAATATGGCAAGGCTACAAAAAAACGAATCAATTGAAGGTAAAATCAAATAATCTTGAATTGAAAACAATGAAAGTAAATGAATTCACCTTCCGTGTGCTTTTCCACCTCCGCTTGCATACACGGCTTGAGGGTCGATGTTGGGGGAGTTTTCCCAATCGAACCCTTCACCATGTATCCTCACAGCCTCTTGCCCATACCTAGTCTGAAAAACAACGAAATTGTGTAAGTTCAACAACATATATAGTGTCAACTAATTTACGACGTCATGAAACTTACCAGTCGCTCCGCTGCGTACTGACTGCACTGCTCCGGCTAAGAAGGGTCAGCGTGACCTCTCCTATAGACCGCAGTAGCGCTCGATCGCACGCCGGTCTCCTTTTCCTGTGAACATATGTTAGTACGAACAATACTACATTATGAATATAAAAAAACCACCAAGAAACTTACCATCCGTTTAGCCATCCGCACGAAACCCTGGACGCCCATACCGTGCTTCCCCGAGCTCCCTCTGGCATCTCGAGTCTTATTGGACTTAGCGACGAACTCATCGCTAGCCCAATACCTGCAAAGGGCTCGGTAATCTTAAGTTCGTCCCTGTAACCAAAGGACACTAACCTGCACACATGTGTAGTTCATTAGATGTTACTTACCAAAAGTAACGTGAATAATTTAAAGAATACGCAACTTACCTCTAAGTACTGCTCCTCCGTCAAGTACGTGTCGGAGGCGTCTCTGAACGAACCAACCTCCTGGTCGTGGAGCTTCAAGTAGTCGTTAACTATTTGACTCTGAGCGTTTGAAAGCATTTGCATAACAAGCTTCCCAGCGTTCACTTTGAACACAGAGCGGGCGTGATCCATCTGCTCGGCTGGGTCCTCAAGGCAGTACCTGAGCTATAGGAAGCTAACACAGTTCGACATACGCACATTAATATTTAAAGGAACATAAATAATTGAAACTTCAAATATTTATGAAAGTTACTTACCCAAAAATCTGCCCACACGACTCCCTGTAGGTTGTCGTTCTCCTGGTGAGGAACGCGCGCGTAGTCGTCCCACGACGTAGCTGCACGTCCATCGATCGCACCGGGGTAATGCAGACGCACTAAGTTCCCGATGCAACCGTTCACCGTCCTGTGGTGTTTCTGCCTATAAGGTCCTCCCAAGAACTAAAAAGACATTTGTTAAGTCATTTAGTAAGATCATAGTCTTTGAGAACAAATAGAAATGAATACTTTATTAATGCGTTACCTGTCTCCAACCGGATGAATAATTACCGGCTCTCTAGGAATCGGTGGAGGACCAACAAAGTTACTCCTCCTCGTACGTCTCCTCCGCTGCGGCACCACATTTGGTGACCCAGAAGGCTGGTCACCGGAAGTAAGTAAGTTAAATTGAAAAGGTGATTTTAATAATTTTGTGCATTGTAAAAAAATTTACCTCTGTACGCTGTAAACTGACAACCCTGTCCCGCAACTCCGCACACACTTAACAGCTGAGTGCGTCTGCTCTCGCTGTAAGTGGAACCGTAGAAGTAGTCGTCTCTGTCCTGCGGGGGGAGTAAACCCCTCACCCTCGGCGCTTTCTTTCCCTTTGAACCCTTGCTCGATGATATCCTGTAAGCAATACTTAGTGATCAATCAGTTAAAAATTTATTGTAAGCGATAATTAATGTTACTTTCATTTAGAAAAACATTACTCATAATCAGTTTCAAAATTCATCAACACCATGATCATCAACATCACGATCTGTCGTCGTGAGCTGTTTACGTTTCCGCTTTCGCATTGTAGATGTCTCTACATATTTAACGTCTCCTACTAAGTTATCGAGTCCTGCACTAGGCTCGACGATAAAAGAGTCTCGCAACTCTTGTTCTTTGTAAACTTCTTTAGTGTCTCTACTATCATAATAATCATCATCTCCAGGAGTATACAAGCGCTCACGAGGATTCACCTTATATACCACCCATCAAGCGCTAAGCTTCTTACATCGATACGGTAGATAATAAACTTGTTCCACTTGATGTGCAAGAATGTATGTATCTAAATCTCGTAAGCGTTCATTGTGATTCACTTCCACCATGCCAAATTGATTTTCTGGAGTTCCATGATTGTTATCAAACCAATCACAATCAAAGAACACCACTCGAAGTTCTTTATTGCCAGCGAAAGTGAATTTCAGAATGTTGTTAATGTTTCCATAATAATTGGTTTCTTTCCCTTTTGAGTCGATTGCCCTTGTCACAACTCCGTAATTTGATGTTGCTGCGAGAGGTCATTTACGTCATATCGACCATAGCTTCTAACTTTCACTAATCCATAAGATAGTTATCGTAAATCTTGATGGATGTCGGTTGTCGAAGTGTGTGGTTGACACTTCCCCCGGACCTGCTCTGGGCAGCCCGCGGAGGTTCTTTTTCGGAGGGGCTAGTCGCTTGCGGAGAGCTTAAGCGTAGGGACGAGTGAGGGAGGAGCTTGACACGGCAAGTTTTACGTGGTTCGGGCCGCCGGAGCGTAAAACCCTACGTCCATGGCGAGCAGAGGTGCTCGCTGTATTGCTTGTTGCTCAGAACCAGAGTCCTGAGCTTGAGGGTGAGTATGCCTAGGGTGTGAGTTGCTGGCGTGCGAACCCTTGCTAACGTTGCCTACCCGAGCCTTTTATAGTCCAAGGCTCGTGTGGCTTACAAGGGGGGGCCCGGAACCTGACAGGTGGTCCCGGGGAGATTGCCTAGCGACTATCGTATCCCCAGTTATTGCCTGTAGTTGTCTCTACCGAAGGCTTCCGAGTCTTCGTTCTGCCGCCCTGCCCATGCCGCATGCTAGTCGTAGTGGTTGATAACGGCGGGGGCGGCAGGGGATGTCTTGTCGCTGTGTTTATTGGCTGGCAGGTTCTGACACTACGCGCCAGTTGGCGATGCGACTGGGCGCAACGGCACCTGACAGAGGCGTGCTCCACGTCTCCGCGTCTTGGGAAGGCGCGGGTCTTGAATGCTTTGTATGGAAAAGGCATGGCGCGCCTTTACTCCTGCTGTCTACCGCGCCGGGCGGCAGTACTGCTCTGCTGGCCACGTGTCGGACCCAGAGCTCTCCTCTGAGGAGGGGGGGAGCTCCGGCTCCGCTGGACACGTGGAGCCTTTGGAGCTCACCCCCGCGGAGGGGGCGAGGTCCGGTCTTCCGGGCCACGTGGCAGGCTCGGAGCTATCCTTTGAGGAGAGGAGAGCCCCGGCCCTGCCGGACACGTGGCGCCCTCGGAACTCGCCCTTGCGGAGGGGGTGAGGTCCGGCCTCCTGGGCCACGTGGCAGGCTCGGAGCTATCCTCCGTGGGGAGGGGAGCTCCGGCCCCGCTGGACACGTGGCGCCTTCAAACCTCGCCCCTGCAGAGGGAGCGAGGTCCCTAGGAAGTTTTACGCTGTGCGCAGGGGTACCCGGTATTGAGGGTACCGACAGTGGTCCCCGGGCTCACCTCGGGGGAGGTAACGAGCCCGAGGTGGGGCCTTCTCCTACGCGTGCACTTTCTTGTATTGAGTACTCCCTGTGCTGGTAGGGTCTTTACGGCTTCGGAATTCAGCCTTTGAGGAGAGGGTGAAGCCTGGCATCGGAGCTCTGCCCTTGTGAAAGGGGGAGGTCCGGCCTCGGAGCTCGCCTCTGAGAAGAGGGGTGGTCCGGGATGTCATCGGAGCTCATGCCCACAAAGGGTGTGAGGTACGGCATTAGGGCTCGCCTCTGAAAGGAGGGCGAGGGCTGGCATCGGAGCTCGGCCCAGCTGTGGGGGCGGAGGTCCGGAAGTCATCGGAGCTCAAGCCCACGAAGGGCGTGAGGTCCGACATCAGGGCTCGCTCTGAAAGGAGGGCGAGGGCTGGCATCAGAGCTCGGCCCAGCTGCGGGGGCGGAGGTTCGAAAGTCATCGGAGCTCAGGCCAGCGAAGGGCGTGAGGTCCGGAGGTCATCGGAGCTCAGGCCAGCGAAGGGCGTGAGGTTCGGAGGTCATCGGCGCTCAGGCCAGCGAAGGGCGTGAGGTCCGGCATCAGCGCTCGCCTCTGAAAGGAGGGCGAGGGCTAGCCTCGGAGCTCGGTCCAGCTGTGGGGGGCGGAGGTCCGGAAGTCATCGGAGCTCACGCCAGCGAAGAGCGTGAGGCCCGGCATCAGCGCTCGCCTCTGAAAGGAGGGCGAGGGCTGGCATCAGAGCTCGGCCCAGCTGCGGGGGCGGAGGTCCGGAAGTCATTGGAGCTCAGGCCAGCGAAGGGCATGAGGTCCGGAGGTCATCGGAGCTCAGGCCAGCGAAGGGCGTAAGGTCCGGCATCAGCGCTCGCCTCTGAAAGGAGGGCGAGGGTTGGCCTCGGAGCTCGGCCCAGCTATGGGGGGCGGAGGTCCGGAAGTAATCGGAGCTCAGGTGAAAGTGCATCTAGGGTATCCCTTGTGGGGTTTGGAGAATTGATGACAAGCATATGAGATCCTAACGAAATGATTGTAGGACAAACAAAGTGAACTAGCTCGGTGCACACAAAAAGGTGAAAAATAGAGTGATGCCCGAAAAGCAAGACTTTAGTGGAATTTAGAAGAGCAAAGTAGATGTAAATGTATAGGGTGTGTGTGAGAGACACATCCCAAGAGCTCATGACTTCTCGTAAGGGTAAGGAGTTTAAAAATCAACTAAAATCCACTGGACACCGGACTAGTCCGTTCATGGACCGGACTAGTCCGGTCAGCTTACTGGAATGCAACCGGACAAGTCCAGTTTTAGACCGGACTAGTCCGCTCATATTTCTGTTGTTCTCTTTAGAGGACTGTGGACTAGTCCATCCATGCGACGGGACTAGTCCTCTAAACTTTCTGGAACCCCACTTCACTTAGCACCGGACAAGTCCGGTTTTAGACCGGACTAGTCCGGTTAACACACTGGAAGTAGACCGGACAAGTCCGATCATATACCGGACTAGTCCGGTATTAGGTTTTACAACGATAACCTTTTTGGAAACCATATAAATGGGTGATCCACGGCCTTCCAAGAGTGAGACACGACTCATACTGCTAAAAACTCAAACCCTAGCGCCGCCACCTGTCCCAAGAGCCCAAAACACATCTCCCCATACATCTAAGGTGCAAAAAGGTGAAAATCAATCAAACACTTGGATTTGGGATTAGGATATCGCCGTTCCTTCGTTGTGAGCTCTTGGGGTTTGATCTCTCTACACTCATGTCGAAGTGTTCGGTCGACACTTCCCTCGGGCCTGCACTGGGCAGCCCGCGGAGGTTCTTTTTTCGGTGGGGCTAGTCACTTGCGGAGAGCTTGAGCTTATGGACGAGTTAGGCGAGTTTTACGTGGTTCAAGCCGCCGGAGCGTAAAACCCTACGTCCACGGCGAGCTATGGAGCTCGCTGTATTGCTTGTTGCTCAGAACCGGAGTCCTGAGCTTGGGGATGAGAGATGTCTAGCGTATGAGTTGCGGGAGTGCGAACCCAGGGTGCGAATGGCTAGAGTGCGAACCTAGGGTGCGAATGGCTAGAGTGCGAACCTAGGGTGCGAATGGCTAGAGTGCGAACCTAGGGTGCGAATGGCTAGAGTGCGAACCCTTGCTAACGTTGCCTACCCGAGCCTTTTATAGTCCAAGGCTCGGGTGGCTTACAAGGGGGGCCCGGGACCCGACAGGTGGTCCCGGGGAGATCGCCTACAGACTACCGTATCCGCAGTTATGTCGGTAGTTGTCTCTGGCGAAGGCTTCTGAGTCTTCGTCTTGCCGCCCTGCTCATGCCGCATACTAGTCGTAGTGGTTGATGACGGCGGGAGCGGCATGGGATGTCTTGTCGCTGCGTTTATTGGCTGGCAGGTTCTGACACCGCGCGCCAGTCTGTGATGCGACTGGGCGCAACGGCACCTGACAGAGGCGTGCTCCGCGTCTTCGCGTCTTGGGAAGGCGCGGGTCTTGAATGCTTTGTTCGGTAAAGGCATGGCGCGCCTTTACTCCTGCTGCCTACCGCACCGGGCGGCAGCACTGCTCTGCTGGCCACGCGTCGGACCCGGAGCTCTCCTCTGAGGAGCTCTGGCTCCGATGGACACGTGGAGCCTTCGGGGCTCACCCCCGCGGAGGGGGTGTGGTCCGGCCTCCTGGACCACGTGGCAGGCTCGGAGCTATCCTCCGTGGGGAGGGGTGCTCCGGCCCCGCTGGACACGTGGCGCCTTCAAACCTCGCCCTTGCAGAGGGAGCGAAGTCCTTAGGAAGTTTTATGTTGTGCGCGCGGGTACCCGGTATTGAGGGTACCGACAGTGACCCCCAGGCTCACCTTGGGGGAGGTAACGAGCCCGAGGTGGGGCCTTCTCCTACCCGCGCACTTTCTTGTATTGAGTATTCCCTGTGCTGGCACAGTCTTGACGGCTTCGGTGTTCAGCCTCTGAGGAGAGGGCGAAGCCTGGCATCGGAGCTCTGCCCAACTGCGGGGGCGGAGGTCCGGAAGTCATCGGAGCTCAGGCCAGCGAAGGGCGTGAGGTCCGGAGGTCATCGGAGCTCAGGCCAGCGAAGGGCGTGAGGTCCGGCATCAGCGCTCTCCTCTGAAAGGAGGGCGAGGGCTGGCCTCGGAGCTAGGCCCAGCTGTGGGGGGCGGAGGTCCGGAGGTCATCGGAGCTCAGGCCAGCGAACGGCGTGAGGTCCGGCATCAGCGCTCGCCTCTGAAAGGAGGGCGAGGGCTGGCCTCGGAGCTCGGCCCAACTGTGGGGGGCGGAGGTCCGGAAGTCATCGGAGCTCAGGCCAGCGAAGGGCGTGAGGCCCGGAGGTCATCAGAGCTCAGGCCAGCAAAGGGCGTGAGGTCCGGAGGTCATCGGAGCTCAGGCCAGTGAAGGTTGTGAGGTGCGGCATCAGCGCTCGCCTCTGAAAGGAGGGCGAGGGCTGGCCTCGGAGCTCGTCCCAGCTATGTGGGGCGGAGGTCCGGAAGTCATCGGAGCTCAGGCCAGCGAAGGGCGTGAGGTCCAGCATCAGCGATCGCCTCTGAAAGGTGGGCGAGGGCTGGCATCGGAGCTCGGCCCAGCTGCGAGGGCGGAGGTCCGGAAGTCATCGGAGCTCAGGCCAGCGAAGGGCGTGAGGTCCGGCATTAGCGCTCGCCTCTGAAAGGAGGGCGAGGGCTGGCCTCGGAGCTCGGCCCAGCTGTGGGGGGCGGAGGCCCGGAAGTCATCGGAGCTCAGGCCAGCGAAGGGCGTGAGGTCCGGCATCAACGCTCGCCTCTGAAAGGAGGGTGAGGGCTGGCATCGGAGCTCGGCCCAGCTGCGGGGGCGGAGGCCCGGAAGTCATCGGAGCTCAGGCCAGCGAAGGGCGTGAGGTCCGGAGGTCATCGGAGCTCAGGCCAGCGAAGGGCGTGAGGTCCGGAGGTCATCGGAGCTCAGGCCAGCGAAGGGCGTGAGGTCCGGAGGTCATCGGAGCTCAGGCCAGCGAAGGGCATGAGGTCCGGCATCAGTGCTCGCCTCTGAAAGGAGGGCGAGGGCTGGCCTCGGAGCTCGGCCCAGCTATGGGGGGCAGAGTCCGGCACTGCTCAGTGGTCCCCCCTTTTCTGTCCCTTAGTCTCACTTGGCTTACTGTCCCAGGCCGGAATACGGGGCTTGGGTAATCTAGTGCACTTGGTCCCGGAGGTCTGGCCCCAGCCCCAGTCAGGGTGTAACCGTCCGCCCCCCTGGTACTGAGACTGTAGCGCCGGGGGGCAGAGTGCGCATGCTTTGGGTGCAAGACCGGGCAAAGCAAGGCTCCTGACCCCCCGGTCTAGCGTAGGTCTTTTCTCGGATGAGACCAACTGGCGGTACAGTACCCTTACAGGGGGAGATCCAAAAGGCCACCGGGCCTCTCGCAGGTACCCCAAGCACTACCGCCTTCGGCAGGGCGGCAAATATCGACTATGCATGAGAGCAGGAAAGAGGAACCGAGTGTACAATGGACGCACACTGTCTAGAGCGTGGGGAGGTGTTCATATAAATTAATGCGTAATTTAAATAAATACCTAAGTAAGCATGGTGAACTTACTGGGGTAGCGTCGGAGCGCCTGTCTTCACGCAGAGCGGGTCATGCGTGACTTCGTCGTACGCCGGACACGGGGGGACCCCCATGGCGATCTCAGGGGGAAGCATGGCTTCGTCCCCGCATATCATGTGGAAGGGTAGTTCCCGTGACCCGGCCCTGGGAAGTCCGGCTGGCCCTCAACATGAAGGAGCCGGTATCCCCCGACGGCTTTGGGTGCGCGTCTGCACCGGTTGTGTGGGTCTGCTTGGCGTGGAATTGGCACGCATTGCATCCCTAACCGGTTTGACGAGGTCCAGGTGGCTCTCGGTCAGTAGGAGCCATGTCGGGTGGCTTAACCGACCAGCGTGCGGGACGATGAGCGTTCCCAGCACTCGCCTCCATGGACTACTGCAAGCTAGTCGCAGCCTTCCTCCTGGGTTATGCACCGCAATAGGATGTCGTGGCACCACGCCAGTAAAGATACCAGCGCGTAGCACTTAGCCATCCGCACCACCCGTTCAGCGAATGCACGTTCATCAGGAAGGATGTCCTTCAAGGAGTCCCGGACCTCCGTGGTCCATGCATCGGGACTACTTGAGCTTCTGGATCTTGAGCGCTGGGTTGCACGGAGTCCCCAGTGACGCTTACGATCCTTTGGCGGCATCCATGGCTGCAGGGCCGCCGGGACTGCCTAGCTTCGAGGCATTGGTTCAGCCCCCTTCGCCCGGCTCGGCGGGCCGGGCTGTGGACCGTAGCAACGTCGTCTCGAAGACTCCTTCGGGCGCAGGGGCTCCGATGGAGGCCTTTGTTGAGAGGTCGTCAGCTGCGGCCTTGCCAGCGCGCGGTACATGGTGCAGGTCCAAGGCGAGGAAGTCTTTCTCCAACATCCGCACGTGGAGCAGATAAGCAGCTAGCTGTGGGTCATTGCGGGGACATTCACCCTTAACTTGCTTGATAACTAGCTGGGAGTCGCCCTGTGCCAACAACTGGCGAGCGCCCAGAGACAGGACTGTCTTTTAGGCCAAAGATGAGTGCTTCATACTCTGCCAAGTTGTTGGTTGCCTTGGAATTGAGACGCACCATGTACCCAGACTGCTCCCCCGATGGCATGAGAAGTAGTACGCCGGCACTGGCCCCCTGCTTTCGTGAGGAGCCGTCGAAGAAGAGCGTCCAGTGAGGCCCGGTGAAGACCGGAGCTCGGTACTTTGGTTCACCGTCTTCGCGGCCCCCTGGGTCAGCCTTCGTTGGCGTCCACTCAGCCACGAAGTCAGCCAGTGCTTGGCTCTTCGCTGTCTGACGTGATCGGGAGCTCAGCTTGAACTCCGCCGTCTTCGGGTTGTCTTCCGGCTTTGGAAGCTGGCAGTGAGTGCCAATTCCGCCCTTCGGCTGCTCTGGCGCACATGTCCGCAAGGCTGAAGAGCTCAGAGGCATCGCAGACCTCTCTGGTCGCAAGCTTCTCAAGCATCTTCTCGTCCCGGACACCCTGCCGGAACGCCACCACCACAGAAGCACTTCGAATGTGCGGGATGGTGTTGCGTACCTGGGAGAACCACTGGATGAAGTAGCACAGTGATTCCCCAGGTTGTTGTTTGATGGCGTGGAGGTCAAGCTCCGTGCCAGGACGGGTGTAGTAACTGCCGAAGTTGGCAATGAACTGCTGGCAGAGCTCTCCCCAGGAAGTTATGGAACCCTGGGGGAGGTTCATGAGCCAAGACCGGGCTGGGCCGGTCAAGGCGACGGGGAAGTAGTTGGCCATGACGGCCTCATCCCCTCCTGCGGCAAGTACGGCGGTGGAGTAGATCTGGAGAAACTCCGCCGGGTTGACACTGCCGTCGTACTTCTCGGGCAGGTGCGGCCGAAACTTGCGCAGCCACCTCGCGAAGCGAAGGTGAGGTGCCAGGGCCGCACATCCTGCTCCTGCTGCCGCAGGTGTTGATGCCGCTAACACTTGGTTCGCCACTGGCCCTGTGTACCCTGGTATGGGCAAGGCTGCGCCATATACCGGGGACGCCGTTTGCAAAGCATACGGCTGTGGCATATGCTGCGCGACGTATGCCTGGGGCAGAGTCCGCGTGGCGAAGATCTGCTCTTCAGGCTGGGTCGAGGCCGACGTCATACTGTCGCCAGCCTCTTGGTTGCGACGCCTTTCCCGACGTCGCTCGAGGTACACCCCGACATCCTGGCCCAAGTGGCACCGCTCCAGCTCTGTCCTCAGGTCCGTCGATGGAAGCCTGGTGGAGCTGGAATCCGCCGTCTGCCCGTCAACCGTTGGCGTGCGCGTCAGCAACACTGCCGGTTGGCTGGAGTGTCGTCTCCGCCGAAGTCGAGGGTTTGCGGCGGTGACGACGAGGCGGTCTACCTCGCGTATCCACTGCTGGGTTGCTAAATGGGGTGTGTCCCCAGCAGGTGGATTGCGCAGTAGCGCTCTTGCTGCAGCTAGCGCACCCCTATGGGGTACGCTTATCGCTGCAGAAGATCTCACGCTGGTTGGGGCCTGCATTGCCGGAGTCGGCGTTGTGGAGTCGGCTGCTGGCTACCAGCTTGTGCCGACACACTCCGTCCCGAGTGTGTCGACACGTACTCCCCGCTGGTCACGGTTCGCCGTAAACGCGGGGGAGGAGAGCTTGCCGCTGAAGGAAGCTCCGTCATCTTCGTCGGCAGAAGCTAGTCGCGCAAGGGAAAAGCCCCCTACCTGGCGCGCCAAATGTCGAAGTGTTCGGTCGACACTTCCCTCGGGCCTGCACTGGGCAGCCCGCGGAGGTTCTTTTTTTGGTGGGGCTAGTCACTTGCGGAGAGCTTGAGCGTATGGACGAGTTAGTAAGAGCTTGACACGGCGAGTTTTACGTGGTTCAGGCCGCCGGAGCGTAAAACCCTACGTCCACGGCGAGCTACGGAGCTCGCTGTATTGCTTGTTGCTCAGAACCGGAGTCCTGAGCTTGGGGATGAGAGATGTCTAGCGTATGAGTTACGGGAGTGCGAACCCAGGGTGCGAATGGCTAGAGTGTGAACCTAGGGTGCGAATGGCTAGAGTGCGAACCTAGGGTGCGAATGGCTAGAGTGCGAACCTAGGGTGCGAATGGCTAGAGTGCGAACCCTTGCTAACGTTGCCTACCCGAGCCTTTTATAGTCCAAGGCTCGTGTGGCTTACAAGGGGGGCCCGGGACCCGACAGGTGGTCCCGGGGAGATTGCCTACAGACTACCGTATCCGCAGTTATGTCGGTAGTTGTCTCTGGCGAAGGCTTCTGAGTCTTCGTCTTGCCGCCCTGCCCATGCCGCATGCTAGTCGTAGTGGTTGATGATGGCGGGAGCGGCATGGGATGTCTTGTCGCTGCGTTTATTGGCTGGCAGGTTCTGACACCGCGCGCCAGTCTGTGATGCGACTGGGCGCAACGGCACCTGACAGAGGCGTGCTCCGCGTCTTCGCGTCTTGGGAAGGCGCGGGTCTTGAATGCTTTGTTCGGTAAAGGCATGGCGCGCCTTTACTCCTGCTGCCTACCGCACCGGGCGGTAGCACTGCTCTGCTGGCCACGCGTCGGACCCGGAGCTCTCCTTTGAGGAGAGGGGGAGCTCCGGCTCCGTTGGACACGTGGAGCCTTCGAGGCTCACCCCCGCGGAGGGGGTGTGGTCCGGCCTCCTGGGCCACGTGGCAGGCTCGGAGCTATCCTCCGTGGGGAGGGGTGCTCCGGCCCCGCTGGACACGTGGCGCCTTCAAACCTCGCCCCTGCAGAGGGAGCGAAGTCCTTAGGAAGTTTTATGCTGTGCGCGGGGGTACCCGGTATTGAGGGTACCGACAACTCATATTCTGCATTGTAATCTTTTTGAGTGTATTTGATCGCTTTCTCATTGTAATTATTGTGGGAGCCCTCAACGTGTGAGGTTGCCCCACAAACTCGGTGATTACCCGTGCTAGTGGAGTCAAGTCGGCCTTGTGTGGTGACTTGAAGAGGGAAAGGGTTAGAGACCCGACTCTGTGTGAGCTTCCTCAGCGAGGACGTAGATCTCTTGGTGAGATCGAACCTCGGTAAAATTTGTGTCTCGTATGCCTCTTTGGTTTTTTTTATAACATCTAGTTGCTAAACTTCATAATTTGAGTTGCTAAGTCTCATTCACGGGCATAATCACACCTCACATTATAAAATCAAAATAGAATAATTGTTATTCTTATTTCCGCTGTTAAACAAGTTAATTCTTCTGCACAACACTTATACAATCTACACACTTCAGCCACACCGGACTAGTCCGCTCAGACAACCGGACTAGTCCGGTCAATCAAGTTTTTGACGACTACTTGAAGTGTGCAGGAAACTCTATAAAGGCTATTCACACCCCTCTAGGCCACATTCAATTGGTATCAGAGCCAAGTTCTCCATCAACGAGACTCACATCTCGGAGAGATCAATGGCCTCTGAAAGAACAACGATATCCCGAAGACGAACAACAACGATGAGGGGCAAGAAGCCAAAGCCTTCGATGTGCTGAAAGAAAGTCCACATGACGATGAAGAAGTGAGACAGCTAAAGGCATTACTGAGAAAGAAATTAATGGCACAAAAGGGAAAAGAGGAAGAAAAGACGATGGGGAGTGGTCATCACGACTACTCCCGATATCCTTACAACTACAACCGTCTCAATTCAAATAATCATTATCTCTCCATTCCTATGGGAAGGCCCCCGCAGTTTGACGGAAGTGACTATACCATGTGGAAGTACAACATGAAAATGCATCTAATATCCTTGAATCCCAGCCTTTGGCATATTGTCTGCACAGGAATAGATATCCCAGACACGGATGATGAACTCACTCCGGAACAAGAACAAGAGATTCACAGAAATGCACAAGTCGTTGCAGTAATCACATCGTCACTGAGGAGAGAAGAATTCACCAAGATCGATGGACTAGAGAGTGCAAAAGAAATCTGGGATACACTCAAAACAGCTCATGAAGGAAATAGGTCTGTATGTGAAGCCAAAATTGAGATGCTTGAAGGAGAGTTGGGGAGATTTGCTATTGAAGAAGGCGAATCACCTCAAGACATGTACAATCGGATGAAGGCACTCATTAACAAAATCCGTGCCTATGGAAGTAAGAAATGGACTGATCACGAGGTGGTCAAAAGGATGATAAGAACCTTCATGCCAAGAAACGTCACACTTTGCTCAATGATTAGAGAAAGCCCCGGGTTTCACAAAATGACTCCCGATGAGTTATTGGGGAAGATCATAAATCATGAAATGATGGAGAAGGAGGCTCAATACGTCAAAGACTTAGCCGAGCTCACCTCTTCAAAAAAGAAAGAAGTTGCTCTCAAAGCAACGTGCAGACCCAAACTCAAAGAAACCCGTGAAGACCAAGATTACGGAGATACAAGCGACGTGAGTACCGACCTAGATGATGAGGAAATGGTACTCTTTATCAAAAAGTTCAAGCGCATGATGAGGAGAAGACATGGCAACAACTCAAATGAAGGGAAAAGCAAGGATAAAGGAAAATCCAAGGCTCGACGTACTTGCTATAATTGTGGAGAGTACGGTCACTTCATGGTGGACTGTACTTATGAAGAAAACAAGAAGAAGAAGGAAACAAAAGCACATGAGAAGAAAAATTTCAGAAAAAGGAGACAAGTTCATCAGGCTCACATTGGCAAGGAGTGGGACTCAAACGATGAGTCCTCCTCCGATGAAGAAGAGGATATGGCCACCATTGCCGTTAAGAAACCCACCATGAGAGCTACACTCTTTCCAAACATGGGAGAACGGGATATGAACAACCATACTTGCCTTATGGCTAAAGAAGGCAAGAAAAAGGTTCGACTTACTTCTCCTGCGTTAAATACCTCTATTGATGACTTTGATAGCTCTAGTGATAATGAAGAAATGTTTAGAGGATTAAGTAAAACTGCTTTAAAGAAAATGGAAATGTTGTCGAACGAAATCTTTGAAAAGGAGGAACTTGTCAACCGACAAGAAGATATGCTCATCTGTGAAAGGAGGAGATATCAAGAGATTGAAAAACTTCTTGAGCTTGAAAGAGAGAAGAACAAGTCACTTGAGGTTGAGCTAGCCTTGAGTAAGGAGACTTACTCAAAGCTAGAGGACTCACATATTGCAATCAAGGATGAGCTTGCTAACTTGTCAAGAGTTAACAAGATCCTAGAAGTGCAATATGAGTCGCTAAAGCAAAGTGACTCATCTTCCTCCAAGAGCTCTTCCTCCAAAGATATGAGTTCGACAACAATTGGAACCTGCACATGCTCTAGTAAGAAAAATATCATTTCTAATACTTCAACTTCTCATGATGTGCATCCTTCCCAAATCGGCATCTTTGATAAGGAGAAGATCAAATATGCACGTAGCGCATATATGGTCACTAGACCTCGCAACGTCAAAGATGGTCTTGGGTTTGACAGGAACAAACACATATCCACTCTTAATCATGCAAAGAAAAGAATCACCTTTGTTAAGGAAAAATCACATGAATCTAATTTACAAATATTGTGTCGTACATTTGATGCTTCCTATGTTCTTATGAAAAACAAATATGGAAAAGTTATTGCTAAATACACAGGGCCACGCCACAGGAACTTGAAAACTTGTGTGTGGGTGCCCAAGACTCTTATGACTAACCTGAGAGGACCCAAGCAAGCTTGGGTACCTAAAACCAAGGAATAATTCTGTTTTGCAGGCTTACTCCTCCGGTGGATCTAAGTGGGTGCTAGATAGCGGATGCACAAATCACATGACCGGAGAGAGAGATATGTTTGTGGAGTACGAGTACAACGAGGATCCAAGTGAAGGCATATACTTTGGAGACAACAACCAAGGAAAGGTCCTTGGTAGCGGTAACATTGAAATATCTCCTCAACACACTTTATCTAATGTTTTACATGTAGACTCCCTAGATTATAACCTTTTGTCAAGATCTCAACTATGCGACAAAGATTATAACTGTTTATTCACTAATGAGGGTGTGACCGTTTTTAGAAGAAGCGATGGATCGATTGCATTCAAGGGAATGTTGAAGGGAAACCTTTATCTTGTTGATTTCAACAAAGATAAAGCCGAACTCAACACTTGCTTGGTTGCTAAAACCAACATGGGATGGCTGTGGCATAGACGGCTAGCCCATGTTGGGATGAGAAATCTGCAGAAACTTCTAAAAGGTGGTCACATCCGAGGTCTAAAGGATGTGGTTTTTGAGAAAGACAGGCCGTGCAGCGCTTGCCACGTGGGAAAACAAGTAGGAGCACCACACCCCGCCAAGAACATAATGACCACTACAAGACCACTGGAACTTCTTCATATGGATCTATTTGGTCCAATTTCTTACATAAGTATCGGCGGTAATAAATACAGTTTAGTAATTGTTGATGATTTTTCAAAATTTAGCTGGGTACTTTTCTTGTATGATAAATCAGAAACTCAGGGAATCCTCAAGAAGTTCCTGAAAAGAGCCCAGAACGAATTTTCATCAACCGTGAAGAACATCAGAAGTGACAACGGGACAGAATTCAAGAATATACAAGTTGAAGAGTATCTCGATGAAGAAGGGATAAAGCATGAGTTCTCGGCACCCTACTCTCCTCAACAAAACGGGGTGGCCGAAAGGAAGAACAGAACATTGATTGAAATGGCAAGAACAATGTTGGATGAATACAAGACATCAGATCGATTTTGGGTAGAAGTGGTGAACACTGCTTGTCATGCCACAAATCGGCTGTACCTTCACCGATTACTGAAGAAAACTCCATATGAGCTCCTTACCGGTAAAAAGCCTAATGTTTCTTATTTCAAAGTTTTTGGTTGTAAATGTTTTATTCTGAACAAGAAACCGAGGGCTTCGAAGTTTGCTTCGACGTCCGATGAAGGGTTCTTGCTCGGCTATGAATCGAATGCTTACGCCTATCGTGTCTTCAACAAGGTGTCCGGCCTTGTTGAAGTAGCACGTGACGTAGTGTTCGATGAAACTAACGGCTCACAAGTGGAGCAAGTCGATAAGTGTATGCTAGATAAAGAGGAACCTGCATGTGAAGCGCTGAAGAAAATGACACTTGGTGATATTCTACCACAAGAGCAAACGCAAGACTCAAATGCACAAGGTGAACCTCAACGAGGAAGCAATGATCAGGGGGGAGCTTTCACACAAGATCAAGTGGAGGAAGATCAAGAAGATCAAGATAATCATGGAAGCAATGATCTAGGGGAGACAATGAACATGAAGATGATGAAGAACAAGCAGCTACACAAGTTCCTCACCCAAGAGTACATCAGAGTGTACAAAGAGACCATCCTGTCAACAATATCATTAGTGATATTGCTAACGGAGTAACTACTAGATCTCGCGTTGCAAATTTTTGTGAATACTATTCTTTTGTCTCTTTTCTGGAACCATACAGGGCAGACGAAGCCTTAAGGGATCCAGACTGGGTGATGGCAATGCAAGAAGAATTGAACAACTTCAAAAGAAATGAAGTGTGGGAGGTGGTGGAAAGACCAAGGGCGAACATCGTTGGAACTAAATGGGTCTTTCAGAACAAGCAAGATGACCATGGAGTAGTAATAAGAAATAAAGCGAGGCTGGTGGCCAAAGGTTATTCTCAGGTCGAGGGTTTGGACTTCGACGAAACTTTCGCTCCCGTAGCTAGACTTGAGTCCATTCGTATTTTATTGGCATATGCTACTCACCATAAATTCAAGTTGTATCAAATGGACGTCAAAAGTGCCTTCCTCAACGGTCCGATAAAGGAGGAAGTTTATGTGGAGCAACCACTAGGATTCGAAGACCAAGAGTATCCTAACCACGTCTATAAACTGCGTAAGGCTCTCTATGGCCTCAAACAAGCTCCTCGAGCTTGGTACGAGTGCCTTAGAGATTTTCTAACTCAAAATGGATTCAAAATTGGTCAAGCTGACTACACCCTCTTCACTAAACATTTTGATGATCATCTATTTGTATGTCAAATTTACGTTGATAATATTATCTTTGGATCCACTAACAAGTCTTTCTGTGAGGAATTTAGCAAAATTATGACAGATAGGTTCGAGATGTCGATGATGGGCGAATTGAAGTTCTTCTTGGGATTCAAAGTGAAGCAACTGAGAGAAGGCACATTTATAAGCCAAACCAAATACACACAGGACATTCTCAAGAAATTCAATATGGACAAAGCCAAGCCCATCAAGACACCCATGGCAATCAACGAACATCTCGATCTCAATGAAGAAGGTCCAAATATGGACCAAAAGGTATATAGGTAAATGATCGGCTCCTTACTTTACTTATGTGCATCTAGGCCAGATATTATGCTTAGCGTATGCATGTGTGCAAGGTTTCAAGCCGCACCTAAAGAGTGTCACTTAATTGCTGTAAAAAGAATCCTAAGGTATCTTATGCACACACCAAACTTGGGCCTTTGGTATCCCAAAGGGTCCAAGTTTAACTTGATAGGTTATTCCGATGCCGACTATGTAGGATGCAAAGTCGATAGAAAGAGCACTTCAGGGACCTATCAATTTCTTGGCAGATCGCTAGTTTCTTGGTCATCTAAAAAGCAAAACTCTATTGCTCTTTCAACAGCAGAAGCAGAGTATGTTGCAGCAGGAAGTTGTTGTGCACAACTACTTTGGATGCGACAGACTCTTAGAGACTACGGCTACAATCTAAATCATATCCCGCTTCTATGTGATAATGAAAGCGCGATAAAAATTGCACACAACCCAGTAGAGCACTGAAGAACTAAGCACATAGATATTCGTCATCACTTTCTTAGAGATCACTCATTAAAAGGTGACATTGAAATTTCACATGTTAGAAGTGAAAATAAACTAGCAGATATTTTTACCAAACCATTAGATGAGAAAAGGTTTTGTGAGCTAAGAAATGAACTTAATATTCTTGACTCTCAAAATGTGACCTGAAACGTTGCATACCTGATTGCAACCTCAAATGTTACATTTTATTGTAAAAACCGCTCCTCATCTCTTTTTCTTCTAAGAAAACTATTTTAATGAAGAAATCTTGCGAATAAGACCAATTTTTTATTGTTGTTTGCCTACTGGTCATAACTTCCAAGATTATTTTGCAAAAATTAGTGTCCTTGGATCATCTCTAAACTCTACTATATGCATCAAGTCTGCTGGAACCGTACTTGTCCGGTTGTCGACCGGACTAGTCCGGACAGACGACAATTAGGTTAATTCAGGGGCACCGGACTAGTCCGCTACAATGACCGGACTAGTCCGGTCAGTCGCATATAGAAGCAGTTGGCCGGACCAAACCCATCCCTCTCCACTCATAAGCACTTTGTCTCATCCCCTCTCCTAAACCCTAGCTCCCAAAAGTGATTTTTGAGTTGAGCCCTCAAACTCGGAGTTTTCTCCGTGAAAAAGCCTCTTCTCGACGAGGGGATTCTACTCTCCGGACTCATCCGGATAGACTCTTGCTCCTTCAACATGAATCTTCAAATCTTGGTAAATTCCCCCCTAAAACCAAAATCTCAACTTTTCTAGTTCTAGCTATTTTCTTTTGATCTCAAAAGGATGTAAATTGCCTCAATAGATGTATTCCTACCACTTTCCTGCCCTTGTGTCCTTAGATAGGAGATTTGATTCAAATGAAACATTAGGGTTCTTATGCTAGGCCGGACTAGTCCGGTGCACAGATGCGGACAAGTCCGATTCACCGGACAAGTCCGCACTCTGAAACCGGACAAGTCCGGTATCTGACAGTTGAACCCCTACATTCCCATTTGAAGTCGATAATGAGTCCATTTGCATCTAATCCTTGAACTCCTTATCAGGCATCATGTCTTCAGGCTCAGATGACGGCTCTTTTCACCTTGACAAAGAAGTTCAACGTGAAAGAGTGAGGAGAGCTAAGGAAGGAGTGATGAAGAAAAGACATGATGTCAATGTCCACTCTTCACCTTCCGACGAAAATTTGCCTACGAAGAGGAAAGTAATTGTGAAGAAGCCTCGAGGGAAGGCTATGGCCGAGAGCTCCTCAGGACCTAAGAGGACTCTCAATAAAGGAAAAGGGCTTGCTAGTGGCCCCATTGGGCCTCTGAAAATGAAAAATCCCGTTCATCGCAACAGACAACCTTCAGATAATGATTACACTGGAAAAGGGGGTGAACTAGCTGATAAGTTCAGAAAAGCAGAAGTGTATAATCAGCCCAGAGAGTCAGCTGACCCTAGATTTTGGAGTAATTTTCATGATGATTACTATGAGCATGTGTATCGGAAGATGAAGCATCCCGTTGTCAAAAGTCAGTGGGTTGATATTGATTATCTACAGTCCAAGAGATGTCAAGCTTATCAGGAGGTTGTGACAGCCCTCGAGCTTCATGGACTAAAGGAACTATTCTCCTTCCAGTGTGACTGGAATGACAAAGTCATCACGCAATTCTACTCCACTCTCTACTTCGATCATGATGACAACGACATGATGGTTTGGATGACACATGGGTCTCAGTACAGTGTCACATATGAAGAATTTGCAAGGATCCTTCATCTTGAGCATACTTTGGACAATGAACTTGTGATTCACAACCTGAAACCACTGGAGAAGGATCAGCTGGACTTTCTCTATGATACAAGAATGCCATTCAGGCCTCCAACCACAAAATACATGAAGCCCTTCTTTGTAGTCCTCAATCGGATATTGAGGAAGACTATAGCTCCCAAAGAGGGAGATGCAGGGATTGTTCAGGGCACCCTCAGAACATTAATGAAGGTCATAAGCAAGAAGAGGAAATTCAATGTGTTTAAGTACATCTACAATGACATTGTCAATATCTCTATCAATCCCATCCGGTCTTGCGGCTATGCACCCTACATAATGTTCATGATTGAGAAAGTGACAGGATTGGAGTTCGTAAAGGATGTGGCTCACACTAGACTTAGGCCCCAAAAGCCTACTATATATTCTGCCCCTTCTGCTCCTGCCACACCAGGAGAAGAAAGAAGATCCAAGAGAGCTCAAGAGGAGCCAAGATCTGAGGCTGCAGCTACCACTCATGCAACCTCCTCTACTCGGGAATCCTCAAGTGGCATATTCAAGATGCTATCTTCTATCTTTGCCTCTTGCCGCAAAATTGAAGTTAAGCAACATGAAGAGAGATTGGCTAGGAAGAAGCATCAAAGATATGTAAAAGCCAACATCCAAGCCATCTGTGCCAAACTGGAAATTGAGCCACAAGGGTCACTTAGGGTTTCTGAGGACTCAGCTGAAGACTTCACTGAAATGCCAACTTTCACTGACCAAGAGTTGAGCTCCCTTGGGTTTGGTAGTGGTTCAGCTGCTAACCCTCTAGATGGTCAAGATAATGAAGATCAAGGTGGAGAGGAAGATGAAGATGAAGATAGAACCGAGAGTGAAAGTGGGAACGGCGATGAGTGACTCCAATCGATTTTTCCCTTTTTGGTGCCTTGATGCCAAAGGGGGAGAGATTATCTAGGATAAGCTATTAAGGACTTGTGATCGAGGACTTGTACTTATTTTTTAAAAACTATTGTAATTTGACTATTTACCTTATGTGTGATGCTTACATCTATGGTTGTTATCTTTTATCCTCGTTCATCACATTTTTTTGATCACACATTCGTTAGGCACCCCACCATAAGGTGTGTGTATATGAGAGAAGTTTTTTTTGTTAGCTATTCATTATTCTCATATATGCACACGTTATGAAAAATCAATTTTTCTCTTAGTTGTGATATCTCAAATGGTTGTCATCAATCACCAAAAAGGGGGAGATTGAAAGTGCATCTAGGGTATCCCTTGTGGGTTTTGGAGAATTGATGACAAGGACAAACAAAGTGAACTAGCTCGGTGCACACAAAAAGGTGAAAAATAGAGTGATGCCCGAAAAGCAAGACTTTAGTGAAATTTAGAAGAGCAAAGTAGATGTAAATGTATAGGGTGTGTGAGAGAGACACATCCCGAGAGCTCATGACTTCTCGTAAGGGTAAGAAGTTTAAAAATCAACTAAAATCCACTAGACACCGGACTAGTCCGTTCATGGACCGTACTAGTCCGTTCAGCTTACTGGAATGCAACCGGACAAGTCCGGTTTTAGACCGGACTAGTCCGCTCATATTTCTGTTGTTCTCTTTAGAGGACTGCGGACTAGTCCATCCATGCGACAGGACTAGTCCGCTAAACTTTCTGGAACCCCACTTCACATAGCACCGGACAAGTCCGGTTTTAGACCGGACTAGTCCGGTTAACCCACTGGAAGTAGACCGGACAAGTCCGATCATATACCGGACTAGTCTGGTATTAGGTTTTACAACGATAACCTTTTTGGAAACCATATAAATGGGTGATCCACGGCCTTCCAATAGTGAGACACGACTCATACTGCTAAAAACTCAAACCCTAGCACCGCCACCTGTCCCAAGAGCCCAAAAACACATCTCCCCATACATCTAAGGTGCAAAAAGGTGAAAATCGATCAAACACTTGGATTTGGGATTGGGAGATCGTCGTTCCTTCGTTGTGAGCTCTTGAGGTTTGATCTCTCTACACTCATATTCTGCATTGTAATCTTTTTGAGTGTGTTTGATCGCTTTCTCATTGTAATTCTTGTGGGAGCCCTCAACGTGTGAGGTTGCCCCACAAACTCGGTGATTACCCGTGCTAGTGGAGTCAAGTCGGTCTTGTGTGGTGACTTGAAGAGGGAAAGGGCTAGAGACCCGGCTCTGTGCGAGCTTCCTCAACGAGGACGTAGATCTCTTGGTGAGATCGAACCTCGGTAAAATTTGTGTCTCGTATGCCTCTTTGTTTTTTTATAACATCTAGTTGCTAAACTTCATAATTTGAGTTGCTAAATCTCATTCACGGGCATAATCACACCTCACATTATAAAATCAAAATAGAATAATTGTTGTTCTTATTTCCGCTGCTAAACAAGTTAATTCTTCTGCACAACACTTATACAATCTACACACTTCAGCCACACCGGACTAGTCCGCTCAGACAACCGGACTAGTCCGTTCAATCAAGTTTTTGACGATTACTTTAAGTGTGCAGGAAACTCTATAAGGCCTATTCACCCCCCTCTAGGCCACATTCATTAGGCCAGCGAAGGGCGTGAGGTCCGGCATCAGCGCTCGCCTCTGAAAGAAGGGCGAGGGCTGGCCTCGGAGCTCGGCCCAGCCGTGGGGGGCGGAGGTCCGGAAGTCATCGGAGCTCAGGCCAGCGAAGGGCGTGAGGTCCGGCATCAGCGCTCGCCTCTGAAAGGAGGGCGAGGGTTGGCATCGGAGCTCGGCCCAGCTGCGGGTGCAGAGTCCGGTACCACTCAGAAGTCCTCTCTTTCCTGTCCCTTAGTCTCATTTGGCTTACTGTCCCGGGCCAGAATACGGGGCTTGGGTAATCCAGTGCACTTGGTCCCGGAGGTCTGGCCCCCAGCCCCAGTCAGGATGTAACCGTCCGGCCCCTGGTACTGAGACCGTAGCGCTGGGGGGGGGGGGCAGAGTGCGCATGCTTTGGGTGCAGGACAGGGCAAAGCAAGGCTCTTGTCCCCCCGGTCTAGCGTAGGTCTTTTCTCGGAGGAGACCAACTGGCGGTACAGTACCCTTACAGGGGGAGGTCCGAAAGGCCCCCGGGCCTCTAGCAGGTACCCCAAGCACTACCGCCTTCGGCAGGATGGCAAATATCGACTATGCATGAGCGCAGGAAAGAGGAACCAAGTGTACAATGGATATACACTGTCTAGAGCGTGGGAAGGTCATCATATAAATTAATGCGTAATTTAAATAAACACCTAAGTAAGTATGGTGAACTTACTGGGGTAGCGTCGGAGCGCCATGTCATCACGCAGAGCGGGTCATGCGTGGCTTCGTCGTACGCTCGGACACGGGGGGACCCCCATGGCAATCTCAGGGGGAAGCATGGCTTCGGCCCCGCATACCATGTAGAAGGGTAGTTCCCGTGACCCGGCCCTGGGAAGTCCGGCTGACCCTCGACATAGAGGAGCCGGTATCCCCCGACGGCTTTGGGTGCGCGTCTGCACCGGTTGTGTGGGTCTGCTTGGCGTGGACCTGGCACGCATTACATCTCCCAACCGGTTTGACGGCGTCCAGGTGGCTCTCGGTCAGTAGGAGCCATGCTGGGTGGCTTAACAGACAGCCTGCGGGACGATGAGCATTCCCAGTACTCGCCTCCGTGGACTACTGCGAGCTAGTCGCAGCCTTCCTCCTGGGTTATGCACCGCAATAGGATGTCGTGGCACCACGCCAGTAAAGATACCAGCGCGTAGCACTTAGCCATCCACACAATTCGTTCAGCGAATGCACGTTCATCAGGAAGGAAGTCCTTCAAGGAGTCTCGGACCTCCGTGGTCCATGCATCGGGACTGCTTGAGCTTCTGGATCTTGAGCACTGGGTTGCACGGAGTCCCCAGTGACGCTTACGATCCTTTGGCGGCGTCCATGGCTGCAGGGCCGCCGGGACCGCCAGCTTCGAGGTGCTGGTCCAGCCCCCTTCGCCCGGCTCGGCGGGCCGGGCTGTGGGCTGCAGCAACATCCTCTCGAAGACTCCTTCGGGCACAGGGGCTCCGGTGGAGGCCTTCGTTGAGAGGTCGTCAGCTGCGGCCTTGCCAGCGCGCGGACATGGCGCAGGTCCAAGGCGAGGAAGTCTTTCTCCAACATCCGCACGTGGAGCAGATAAGCAGCTAGTTGTGGGTCATTGCAGGGGCATTCACCCTTAACTTGCTTGATAACTAGCTGGGAGTCGCCCTGCGCCAACAACTGGCGAGCACCCAGAGACAGGACTGTCTTTTAGGCCAAAGATGAGTGCTTCATACTCTGCCAAGTTGTTGGTTGCCTTGGAATTGAGACGCACCATGTACCCAGACTGCTCCCCCGATGGCATGACAAGCAGTACGCCGGCACCGGCCCCCTGCTTTTGCGAGGTGCCATCGAAGAGGAGCGTCCAGTGAGGCCCAGTGAAGACCGGAGCTTGGTGCTTTGGTTCACCGTCTTCGCGGCCCCCTGGGTCAGCCTTCGTTGGCGTCCACTCAGCCACGAAGTCAGCCAGTGCTTGGCTCTTGACTGTTTGACGTGGTCGGGAGCTCAGCTTGAACTCCGCCGTCTTCGGGCTGTCTTCCGACTTCAGAAGCTGGCATTGAGTGCCAATGACGCCCGTCTTGTGCTCCGGTGCACCTGTCCGCCAGGCTGAAGAGCCCCGAGATGTCTTGCACCTCCCTGGTGGCCAACTTCTCGAGGATCTTCTTGTCCCTCACACCTTGTCGGAATGCGACCACCGCTGATGCATTCGGGATGTGGGGGATGGTGTTGCGTACCTGGGAGAACCGCTGGATGAAGGAGCGCAGTGATTCCCCAGGTTGTTCTCGATGACGTGGAGATCAAGCTTCGTGCCAGGACGGGTGTAGGAACTGCCGAAGTTGGCGATGAACTACTGGCAGAGCTCTCCCCAGGAAGTTATGGAACCCTGGGGGAGGTTCATGAGCCAAGACCGGGCTGGGCCGGTCAAGGCGACGGGGAAGTAGTTGGCCATGACGGTCTCATCCCCTCCTGCGGCAAGTACGGCGGTGGAGTAGATCTCGAGGAACTCCGCCGGGTTGACGCTGCCGTCGTACTTCTCGGGCAGGTGCGGCCGAAACTTGCGCGGCCACCTCGCGAAGCGAAGGTGGGGCGCCAGGGCCGCACATCCTGCTCCTGTTGCTGCAGGCGTTGGTGCCGCAAACGCTTGGTTCGCCGCTGGCACAATGTACCCCGGTATGGGCAAGGCTGCGCCATGGACCGGAGACGCCGTTTGCAGGGCATATGGTTGTGGCATATGTTGCGTGGCGTATGTCTGGGGCAGAGATCGCGTGGCGAAAGTCTGCGCCTCAGGCAGGGTTGAGGCAGTCGTCATGCTGACGCCGTCCTCTTGGCTGCGACGCCTTTCTCGTCGTCGCTCGAGGAACACTCAGGCGTCTTGGCCCAAGTGGCATCATTCCAGCTCAGTCCTTAGGTCCGTCGATGGAAGCTTGGTGGAGCTAGAACCCGTCGTCTGTCCGTCAACCGTCGGCGTGCGCGTCAGCGACAGCCGGTTTGCCGGAGCGTCGTCCCCGCCGAAGTCGAGGGTTTGCGGCGGCGACGATGAGACGGTCTACCTCGCGAATCCACTGTTGGGTCGCTGAATGGGGCGTGTCCCCAGCAGGTGGGTTGCGCAGTAGCGCTCTTGCTGCAGCCAGCGCACCCCCGTGGGGAACGCTCAGCGCTGCAGAAGATCTCACGCTAGTCGGAGCCTGCATTGCCGGAGTCGGCTGCTGGCTTCCTGCTTGCGCCGACACACTTCGTCCTGAGTGTGTCGACACGTATCCCCCGCTAGTCACGGTCCGTCGTGAACGCGGGGGAGGAGAGCTTGCCCCTGAAGGAAGTTTCGTCATCTTCGTCGGTAAAAACTCGTCGCGCAAGGGAAAAGCCCCCTTCCTGGCGCGCCAAATGTCGAAGTGTGTGGTCGACACTTCCCCCGGACCTGCTCTGGGCAGCCCGCGGAGGTTCTTTTTCGGAGGGGCTAGTCGCTTGCGGAGAGCTGAAGCGTAGGGACGAGTGAGGGAGGAGCTTGACACGGTGAGTTTTACGTGGTTCGGGCCGCCGGAGCGTAAAACCCTACGTCCACGGCGAGCAGAGGTGCTTGCTGTATTGCTTGTTGCTCAGAACCGGAGTCCTGAGCTTGAGGGTGAGTATGCCTAGGGTGTGAGTTGCTAGCGTGCGAACCCTTGCTAACGTTGCCTACCCGAGCCTTTTATAGTCCAAGGCTCGTGTGGCTTACAAGGGGGGGCCCAGGACCCGACAGGTGGTCCCGGGGAGATTGCCTGCCGACTATCGTATCCGCAGTTATGCTTGTAGTTGTCTCTACCGAAGGCTTCCGAGTCTTCGTTCTGCTGCCCTGCCCATGTCGCATGCTAGTCGTAGTGGTTGATGACGGCGGGGGCGGCAGGGGATGTCTTGTCGCTGTGTTTATTGGCTGGCAGGTTCTGACACTGCGCGCCAGTTGGCGATGCGACTGGGCGCAACGACAACTGACATAGGCGTGCTCCACGTCTCCGCGTCTTGGGAAGGCGCGGGTCTTGAATGCTTTGTACGGAAAAGGCATGGCGCACCTTTACTCCTACTGCCTACCGCGCCGGGCGGCAGTACTGCTCTGCTGGCCACGTGTCGGACCCGGAGCTCTCCTCTGAGGAGGGGGGGGAGCTCCGGCTCCGCTGGACACGTGGAGCCTTCGGAGCTCACCTTCGCGGAGGGGGCGAGGTCCGGTCTTCCGGGCCACGTGGCAGGCTCGGAGCTATCCTTTGAGGAGAGGAGAGCCCCGGCCCTGCCGCACACGTGGCGCCCTCGGAACTCGCCCTTGCGGAGGGGGTGAGGTCCGGCCTCCTGGGCCACGTGGCAGGCTCGGAGCTATCCTCCGTGAGGAGGGGAGCTCCGGCCCCGCTGGACACGTGGCGCCTTCAAACCTCGCCCCTGCAGAGGGAGTGAGGTCCCTAGGAAGTTTTACGCTGTGCGCGGGGGTACCCGATATTGAGGGTACCGACATCGGTGTTCACTAATACATAAACTCGAAACCAGGATAAGAAATTGGGCCCTCCATTAATTCCAGCCCGTCGCATCGTTTCTACTTGCTTTCTCGTAGGTTGATGCCTATCTTTCCAGTTTTGGTTGTGGAACTCGCTGTACACACAAAACATATTTTTTCGATATTAGCATACATATATTGGTAAATACAATAATCATCATAAATGTAAGACCGGGGCTATTAACCACTCAGCCATCTCTCCACAGCCTAATCCCTATTTTATTCCTACAAATCGAACATAGCCATATGAAATGCTCTACTAACTTCTAGAAACATCAATTACTCGAAATATTTTTCCATGCCATCGATATTAGCATACATGTAGAGTAAAGCATCAGTCCTTTCTCTTTCGGTAAAATCATATGTCGTGCTGCTGCCAACAGTAGTTCCCCTTGATTCAAAAATAGAGAGATCACTAACTGGTGGTTCATCATCTACATTGTATCGCATTGCCGAAGTATTGACATTGTTTTCCTCAGTAAAGTAGAAAATAGAAAAGTAACCTACTTCCTTTAGAGTAAATGCTTCGGCAATGCACCCTTCAATCCTTGCTCTGTTACCAACCAAAGTTTTCAGATATCTCAATGCTCTTTCAATATGGTACATCCATCTATATTGCACACGACCATCTACTTTTGCTTTGAATGGAAGATGGATAAGAAGATGCTGCATTGGATTGAAGAAATCAGGAGGAAATATTTTTTCCATCTTACATAAAAGTACAGGTATTTCCATCTCTAACTTCTCCACCATGTCTTTTGTTATTTGTTTGGCACAGAGCTGCCTATAGAATAGTGAGAGCTCCGCTAACACCTTCCACACCGCATCATCTAGATATCCCCGAAACATAACAGGTAAGAGTCTTTCCATTATTATATGATAGTCATGACTCTTCAACCCAGTGAGTTTTCCCGTTTTGACATTCACGACTCATCTCAGGCGAGCAGCATAACCATTTAGGAATTTCAAAGTTTTCAACCATTCCATAGCTTGTTTCTTTTCGTTCCGTTGAAGCATGAAAGAAGCACGTGGCTTACTACCGCTTTCAGAGAGCTCAAGAGTTGGTCGATTACAAATCGCGAACAAATCCTTTCGAGCCTTTAAGTTGTCTTTCGTTTTGCCTGTGATACTCATGTACGTGCTTATGATACATTCGGCCATGTTATGCTCCTGATGCATTACATCAATATTATGCATCAGTATCAATGACTTCGCATATGGTAGCTCCCAAATTCCACATACATGAGTCCAGTTGTGAACATTTCTATAACCTACAAAGAATCCAGGGCGAGCTTCATCATGGACCAGTTTGTCCAACACATCGGATACTTCACACCCGCTTAGGCGTTTAGGTGGTTCCTTAGTGATAACAATATCTTTTCTGAAGACATTCCTCTGTTGCCTGAATGGGTGGTTTCGAGGAAGCCAACGCCTATGACAATCAAAGTAGCTTATCTCGCCATCGTTTGTAAGTCGAAAACACTCTGTGTCAGACGCACATATGGGACACGACAAACGACCTATGTGCTCCATCAAGAAAACATGTCGTACGCAGGGAAATCATGGACAGACCACAAATAAGCAGCTCGAAGGTTGAATTTCTGCTTCTTGTAACAGTCATACGCTTCAACTCCAGTCCACAATGTTTTCAATTCTTCAATCAATGGTTTCAACATCATATTGAGACGTGATCTCGGATGATTTGGTCCTGGTATAATGAGGCTAAGAAACATGAACTCGTACTTCATACAAAGAGAATGTAGTAGGTTGTACGGAATAACAAAGACGGGCCAACATGAGTATGGTATGACATTTATACTAAAAAGTGAAAATCCATCCGTTGCTAACCCGATGCGAACATTTCTCGCATCACTAGCAAAAGCAAGATCGAAAGAGTCCAAAGACTTCCATGCATCACCGTCCGACTGATCGGTCAACACATCTTTGTTCTCACGTACACCTTCTTTGTGCCATCTCATGTGTCTCGCAGAAACAACCGCTTCAACCGAGGTGTCGCAGGCAAGTAACCCAATTGCTTATGTACAACTTCTGTCATTACTTTATCACCATCGTCATTGACAACTTCGACAAATCTCGATTTTCCACACTTTAAACAATTCTTCTCTTTATCGTGCTCTTTCTAGAATAGCTTACAGTTATCTAGACACACGTCAATTTTATCATATTTCATACCGAGACCAGATAGCAATTTCTTAGAATGATACATGTCTTTGGGCAGTTTATGAGGTTGTGGAAGAGCATTGCTGATAAGTTTTATCATATCATTGTAGAAATTATTATAGAAGAAATACTTAGATTTGATTGACATAAATCTGGTCATGAAAGTAAGAAGGCTCATTTCAGTATGATCATGCAACGGCTCTTCTAAATCTTTCAAGAGATTAAATAATACGTCTGCCTCAGTTGTAGGTGGATCCTCTATTTGTATATCTTCTAACATCTCATCAATCCTATCAACACTTGGACAATTATCATCATCTTCCACTACATGTACGGCTCGAGGAGCAGACTCGCCGTGGAAACTTCATACCTCATAATAGGGCATGTAACCGTTTTTGCATAAGTGTAATGACAATGTCGTTTTGTCCAGAAACTTAGTATTCCGACATTTGGCACATGGATAACGAAATTTATCGGTCGTAGACAACGAAAACACTCGATCAATAAAGTCATTTGTCCCGGCATACCACTCATCTGAGTGACCAGTTGCCTTGTTCCAACCGGTATACATCTAACTACGGTATTCACTCATGTTTGACTCTGCAGTTTTAAATCTAAGAAAATTATAGTTATTTTTTAATTTATTTATGTCACGGCCCTACATCTATTGGAAAGGATAGGTCCTAAACCCATCCAAGAGTGACCGAGACGAACGTGCTTATGACAAGACACGAGGTCTAGATTCCGACGAAATTTCAGGAGCATAACCCCGCTGTTCTCCAACTGCACGCCCGGAAATGGAGCAACGGAGAATATTAGGGTTACGCTGTCGAAACTACGTCAAAATCTAGACCCCGCGTCTCATCATAAGCACACCCTCTCGGTCACTCCGAGGCTGTCCAAAAAGGGACAATTCCGAACCTACACGCCTCACATGCGTAACACATGTGAGACGGGCCGGTTCGAAACGGGTGACGCATATCGTAAAGATTTACTTCAATCTTTCATTTTTTAGTCATTTAAAAGAGAGAGAGGAAAGAACAATAGAGAGAAGGAAAGAACGAGATAGAGAATGAAAGAACGAGAGAGAGACAGAGAAGTGGGTCAACCGTCCTAAGTTATGCCCCAAGAGGCGGCACGGTGGGGCAGCGGTGGCGGCGCGGCGGCAGGGTGGGGCGCGGCGGCGGGGAGGCGCGGTGGCAGGGCGAGGCGGCCTAGGTTGTTCACTCCGTGCTTGTGTAGACGTATACGTTACCACTAAATGGGTCTTGTCGGGCCCTAAGCCCATTTATGTACATATAGTACGTTTAAACACTTAAACAATCAAAACAATAATGAATTAAACTATTAACTCATATGCATTAATCATCTAAGCAATTAACAACTCATCTAAACAAGCAAAATTACCATAGTTAACAAGCTTATCAATTCTAAGCAATTAAAAAAATTACACCTAGCTAGCAATTCAAATAAACCTGGGCAATAATTAAATATAAGCATATCAATTCATCTAAATCTAAATAATTAGCCACTAAACAATCAAAACCAAACAAGCATAATCTAAACAATTAGCCACTGAACAATTGGTAATTAAAAAAACCGAGCTTTATAGGTGGGGAGGGAGACGGGCGGCTTACCTCACGGTGGAGGTGGCGCGGCGAGCGGCACACGGCGAGGTGGGCGGCGCACGGCGTGGAGGCGGACCAGAACGGTGTGGCGGCGCGCAGCGCGACGGGCGCAGGGTCGGGCGGTGTGGCGACGTGGCAGCGCGGTGGGGCTAGGCAGCGCGTGCGGCGGCGCTGCGGGGCGGCGGCGGCCGGGTGCGCTGCGGCGAGGCTGCGGCCGCCGGGGCAGGGAAGGCTGGGGCGGGGTGGTGGCGGCCGGGGATAAGGCGTCCGGTACGGCGGCGGCCGGGGTGCAGGGCGAGCGGTGGCGGCCGGGGCGGGGAAGGCCGGGGTGGCGGCGGCTGGGTGGCGGCCGGGGCGGTGACGTCCGGGGCGGCAGCGGCTGAGTGGAGGGCGGGGCGACGGCGGCGCTTCTGGCGGCGGCGGCGGGGTGTCGACGGGGGCTGGGGAAGGCCGGGGCGGCGGCGGCACTTCGGGCGGCGCTTCGGGCGGCGGGGGCTCGGGTCGGCGCGGGCGTGAATGCCCGCGCCAACCCGGGCTCGCGGGTATATAAGACTTATTTACGACGGCTCGTGGTGTGGCCGTCGTAAATAAGCTTATTTACGACAGCCGATGTTAGATACGACAGTCAGCCGCACGGGCTGTCGTAAATAAGTTATATATACGACAGCCTAGGGTTGGCTGTCGTATATAAGCTCTATTTACGACAACAAATTAATAAACTACGGTTGTATCATCGTATATAACGTTATATACGACGTCCTGTTCGGACCATCATATATAAGTTTATATACGACGGCTCGCCGTCGTATGTTAATCCGGTTGTCGTATGTTGACCTCTTTCCTGTAGTGATCAGTCGGTCGAATTTAACCGACGGGAAGGACTGTAGGTTTTCAATGGCAGGGGCAGGGTGGTATGTTGGTCAGCATTAATTTGAAGTCCATGTTCTCTGGGATGGAAGGTACCTTCCACAGAGATATGATCTAGCATCGACCAATGCGAGCCCGTCTGCAGAGTACGATGCGCTTGCACTAGCACGGAGGGAAACCGGAGATCTATCGGGTAACCAGTTCAATTCATTTCACTACAGCATTCCCGTAAGCATACAACGGCCAAAACCGTCGTATATAAGGCCGAAGCCGTCTTATATAATCTATATACGACGGTTGGAAGTTATATATGATGGTTTGTGGTTGTCGTATATACCTAGTCGTATATAACCTTATATACGACGACCTCTAATATACGACAGCCAGTTTCGTAGAGGAGGGTCAGCTGGCTGGGCCTTTATATACGACGGTCCTGGGCCCTGACTGTCGTATATAAGCCCTTATATACGACGGTTTGGGCCTAGCCGTCATATATTATTTAGTCTTATAAACAACGGTCTGGGCAAGGAAGGCTGGGGCAGGGAAGGCTGGGGCGGGGTGGTGGCGGCCGGGGATGCGGCGGCCGGGGTGCAGGGCGGGCGGTGGCGGCCGGGGCGGGGAAGTCCGGGGCGGCGGCGGCTGGGTGGCGGTCGGGGCGGCGGCGGCTGAGTGGAGTGCGGGGCGGCAGTGGCGGGCGGCGGCGGCTGGGTGCCGGCGGGGGCTAGGGCAGCGGTGGGGGCGGGGCGGCGACGGCTCGGGTCGGCGCGGGGCGGGGGCGGGGCGGGGCAGCGCTTCGGGCGACAACGGCTCGGGTCGGCGCGGGCGTGAATGCCCGCGCTGACCCGGGCCCGCGGGTATATAAGACTTATTTACGACGGCCCGTGGTGTGGCCGTCGTAAATAAGCTTATTTACGACTGCCTCTGTTAGATACGACAGCCAACCGCACCGGCTATCGTAAATACGTAATATATACGACAGCCTAGTGTTGGCTGTCGTATATAAGCTCTATTTACTGCAGCCAGTTAATAAATGACGGTTGTACCGTCGTATATAACCTTATATACAATGTCATGTTCAGACCGTCGTATATAAGTTTATATACAGCGGCTGGCCGTCGTATGTTAATCCGGCTGTCGTATGTTGACCTCTTTCGTGTAGTGTTTAACCGAATCATGCAAACAAGTGTTTGTCGTAGACGTGTGGTGAAAGAGCTGGTACTGGTAGGTAGTAGGTACACAGGACCATGCATAGGGGGTGGGGAAGGAGGCAAGAGCCGTTGGATGATGGTGTCTACAGTTTACACAGGAGTTGAGCAGAGGTCTACATCCTGAGAACCGATTTCATCGGGTCCATTGAGATCGTGTATGACAGGAGCGGCTCCGTATATCCACAGAATTCGGCATTTTCTGTACGTTGGGTGCAGTCTCCTGGCGCCAGCTTGTCTGCCGCCTGCAGACGATGAGGTCGCTGCTGGCGCCGATCGACGAGCCACTGCTGGGATCGATGGATGGAGCCGGCCGGGAGAGTCAACCCCGGCTGCCATGCATGTGCCCGGCCCGCCGCCCTGCGGATCAAGCAAGGGGGGGAGCGAGCCGTCGTGTGGAGGGACGGCTGGCTGGAGCAGCGGTTTACTACACTCACAGCACTTGCAGAAGACGTCGACAATGGTCTGCGGGGGTGGGAGCAGAAGCTGCTAGCTGGTGGTGGACAGCTACTACATGCAATGGACGTAGCTAGTAGGATCCGGCCGGTGGCGCCGGCCTGTCGAGGTCGAGCCGATCGACACCCTGACGTGCGGTCGGCAGACACGGATTCTGCAGGCATGCATGAACCGGGGTCGTGGGGGGCACGTCAAGTTGCAACACAATTCCAGCTCCCGCCGTAGCATGGCGACGTGCTAACGGGGTACTCTCAGAAGTCGGCCGCGCTGCAAATCCGGAAACCGATATGCCCGTGCCGTGCCGCGCCGCGGTCGAGCCGAGCGTGAGGGGCGGCGGCCTGACCCGGCCTACGAGAAAGGGGCGTGCGTGCGTTTGTTGGCCGCCGGCCGGCCTGTGCGCGGCTGCTTGGGCATTGGCCTGGAGCTGGCATGCGCGCGCGCGCGCGCGCCCTGGTATCCCGAGCTGTAGATGCCGGTTTTGCCCGCGCCGCGGTCGAGATCAAGCGGGACTGTGGTGGTCACCTGCTCTGCTGGCGCCGGGACACCAACTCAACTCCTGTTCAGCCCGCTCTGGACGTGGCTTGCGCGACTGCATGCAGCATGGATAGCCGTATCGGGAAACGTATCTTGGCTCCGATTAAAAAGCTGGCGCCGGAGAACCAGCGGACGGACAGGCCTACGTACCCGTACGGTACTCTGTCTGTCTGCAGCTAGGCCTCGCCATGCATGCGTGCTGGTGTGGTTGATGAAAACAAGAGCACGCTTGCAGGAACCAACGGCTGAAGCTAATACGCTCCTTGTTGACACGGGATGGTCCTATCGCTACCGGCATCATCAGGGCGGACAACTTTTTCTTTGAATCGTGGGACGGACAACTTGCGCCCCGGCCTGACGTCTCGGATGATCGACCGGATCCTGCCGTTCGTTATGTTCCGATCGAAATCTCTGCCCCGACACGGCGAAATCCACCCCCATGCTGCACTGTTCGGCCTCTCATCTTCGCTCGCGCGCGTACGACGTAATAGTCCTAATCCGCCGCGGGTTTGGAAAAGGAAGACATGAACGCGTCCTGAATTATTGAAACACCGTTAACTCCAGCCAGCTGCGTGGTTAAAAGAAAGGCTGTACCGCCACAGTGCAGGCTACTGACCCAAGCTGACTGCCTCGGTTCACGGTGTTTCACTTGACCGACACGGGGAAGCCGCCGTCGCTTGCCGTCTTGCCGAGCGCGGTTGGGTTGGGACTTGGGAGCGCGCGCGAAGCAAACCGCCGCGGCGACGCAGCCGGCCGGCGCGCGGCACGAGTCACGCTCATCGCACGGCTCATCGGCAAGTGACGCCTCGCTTTCCGGCTTCAGGGGCGCTGGCCAGCGTGGTCGTCGGCTCGCGCGCCCGGGCGGGCGAGAGAGAGAGAGAGAGAGAGAGAGAGAGAGAGAGAGAGAGAGAGAGAGAGAGAGACCCCGGGCGGAGATGGGACGCGCGTGGACTCGTGTCCTTGACTCGATCGGAACGGAGGCGGCGGGCGTGGACGTGGCCGTGGCAGCGAGTTAACCTAATCGGGCAGCTAAGCACATTCTTTGCGTGGTTGATCAGAGGTTAACTAACTCTTGCTGGTCGTCCGTCATCTCAAATTCCTGCGTCTGTGTGCGCTCTTTCAAAGTTTCCGTGCATCCGGCGAGCAGTTCCCTCGTGTCAAATGGGGGACTCTTTTACCGCGCGTTTGGTTGGCGTGATGATATATAGAAGTCATAGAGTTAATTAATTTAAGCTTGGCTCCTCGTTTGCTTCGAGAGGTCCAGCTCAACGAGTCATGTTTGGACACACACGTGACTCTGTATATAAATATTCGTTTGCTATTGGTTTTTACATGTTCTGACGATGGACCACAAACGGTATTTTGTGCGTGCCACGACGAGAGGGGTCAAGAAGCAAAATGCTAAACAAGTAGTATTTCTTTCCTTGCTTCAAGGGAAAACTATGACTCAATCATAGGTGGCCTATACGACTTTTGAATATATTTTGAAATGGAATCGATTTTTCAAGAGATCAGATTTCCCAATCTCAGCAATCAAAAAACAAATGGTCCAAATCTTCAAAAGGCGCTGGAATTTGGCCACTAGTGGTGATTCACATTTCTTTGGAGAAGGGATAACAAAGAGTACACGGACAAAGTACTAGATCAGTACACCTAGTAGGCTCGAAAGATAATCACCAGCAGCTCATAAGATGAAGAAAACAAACCTAGTCATCGTTAGGCGAGAACAGCCAGCTATATGTTTCTTTCCAGTTCCTTTCTTTTTTGAAAGGAAACAGCTATCTCCAGATTATTAGCTCATGCGAAAGCTGAATTCATAATTTACGACGATCTATAATAAAGGCTGTACGACATGCGAGCGTGATTCGGTTGAGCAGCAGTATATGCAAGTGGAGTGTTAGAATACCAAAGGTCAGTCCGAGCTGTTTTATGCACGTGTTGTTGCATTAATGGTGGGCGGCCCGACCCACGCACACTGCGTCGTGTGATTTGGTTGCTCCGTTTCGATCTCGCTACACTGGCATCGATCACATGAGTTGGACGGCACGGGAGGATTTGCATGATGAGACGAGATCTCAGTTCCAGGTGTGTAGGATACCTCCCCCCTCCCCCCCCCTGGATTTGCTGGCAATATAATTTCTCTCAGCTGGTACATTCTCTAGTCACTTTTATATATACTTTAATGCATATATTGTATATATGGACTTTCAGGTATATATGTGTACTGTTCAAGTGGCCCACGTGGCTTCTTATTGACTTTTAGAAGACAAAAGTGTAACTTTTCTTTTCTGGAGGTCATCTTCTCCATTGTATTGTAACCGGAGAAGAAAAATAATACTTTGTCCGTTTTGAATTATTTGAAGCTGCCTAATTCAAAACTAGCCAGCATCAAATAATTCAAAACGGAGTGAGCACTAAAGAGGAACAAATATAGCTAGGCGACCGTCTACCTACCGAGCGAATGAGAACTGAGACACGAAAGCAGTCGTCGTTGTTAACCTAGTCCAGTTCCTTTCCGGTCGAACGAGTTGGTGGCAACACCTGGAGCGTAGCGATCGAACCATCTTTTGTCGTCCCGCACTGCTGCATGCGTGCTGCGTTAGGTCTCGTCAGCACCTGTCCAACCAAATCACGAATTCTTGGCTGCGGATCCTCGGAAATCCGCCGGAAAACGACCCAGGACTGTGAGTCTTGTCCATTGCGCATCTATGATTAGAGTACGTGTGTGAACTGTTAATGATACTAAATTCCTTCTCTCTCCACGTCGTACTTTTCAGTGGGCAGGGTAGTGGGCACGTACCTGTCGATTCAGTACGCAGTACTGAACTGACGAGCGTATTATTTTATTAAGAGTTCGTCACACAGTGTTCCCTTTTCATTACTAGCGCAAGATGAGTAATCCAGCACAGGTTGATATCAAATTTTCACTCCCTTTCTAAAAAAATATCAAATATTCACGGCAGAGAGTGGATCATAGCATGCGTACCTTGGAGGAGAAAGACATGCATCGATCGACCGCGATGGTCGATGTCCGGTTGCATGCGGCAAACAATAACAATTAAAACGACGTGGGCGGTGACGTCGTTGGCGGACCGTCCCCGCAAGAGATCGTCGTCACGGCGGCAACAACTCGGGCGCTCGGCCTCTTCCCCGGACCGGACGGGACGACAGCCTGCCTCTATTTATGCGTACGTACGTACGTCCGTGTGTCATACTCTCGTACGTCATCTCATCACTGAGCATGCATGCATGCTTGCTGCCATATATAACCGCGGATGGACTGAAGCTGGAACCGTGCGTACGTGTTTTTTTTCACGTGTAGAGTCTCTACGACGTAGAGATACGGTATTTACATCGATACCGATGCAGAAACAACTAGTGTATCATAATGCGTGACCGCTTACAGTACACTGTACTGACATCCACAAAACCCACAATGGAAACGTGTTTCGGGCTGCTTGGATCGGGGGCAGCAGCAGACAGGGACATTTGAGGACCAGGAACGGAACTAACCGCGTGTCGTCGTCGTACGACCAGACGAGCCATTGAATCGTGCCCGGTGCTCCGGTCCTGTCCCATGTGACAATTGCGCGCGATGCACCGCACGACCGACACGGAGCGTACGTACGTTTGTCCACGACAGGCGACATCGTCGTCGTCCTAGCTGGTCACCCAGAGTATATGCGTGTACGCGTGGACGCACCTTGAATGTCTCTCGGATTCGTCCCCGGCCGGGGCGCCGGGGCCATGCACGACCAAAACGTGTACGTGCGTGCGTCGCGCTCCTTGAATGTGGAGGGCTGCAGGCGCACGCGCTAGGGAATTGAATTGAAGGCGACGGATCGGATCATTAACTTCGCGCGCGGCCGAAGGGTGGGGTGGGGTGGGGGGCGGCGGCGACACGCGCGCGGGACCTAGCCCTCCATCGGTACGGTGGCGAATCCGCCGGGGCCACTCTCCCATTCTCGACACGCGTGCAATCGCGCCCTTCGATTCGATCGTACGATCTGTCTACTCCTTGGCTGGATGGACTGGTGCATGGCGGTTTGATTTGATGGCGTGCGTGCGTGTGTGCGTTCGTACGTATGCTGGTGTTCAAGCTTGACCGTGACAGTGTCCAAAGAAAGGTTGACCGTGACGAGACCATCACAACTCACAAGCCCAGTCCAGAAAGCTTGTAGCACTTGCACTTGCCCTTCTCTCCGTGTCGCCGTTTCCGTGATCGTATCTGTGTACCTAAACCCAAGTAGGTTAGATTGCCTCTGCGTTTTTCTGCAGATGTGCCGCGATTGGTTGTTTGTTTCCACACCTCCTTTCCTTGTGTGCCTGGACAAGCTAGCTAGCTAGCTAGCATGCGCGTCCCAGCAATGGCCTTCCTGTAGTGGATGGTCTGAGCAGAAAGTAAAAGAGGCAAATCTTCGTGCGATCCTGTGCTATCAAGCCCGTACGTTCCTGCAGACGTCGACGACGACGACACTTTAGCGATTTCCTCGAATTGTGCTCTTGCTCCATCTTTCTGCTGTGCTCGTTGCGCAGCGTTGGACCCGAGATCTTGACCACAGCTGCATGCATGCAATTTTGCACGGCTTTCACTGAAGATCTGGGTACCCGCCGCTTTCCTGAAGATTTGGTAAATGCGGTGCCCCTGCCCGCCTCGTCTGGAAAGCGCCGGGTACTGTTGCTGTACTGGTAGAGAACAGTAGTAGGTTTAGATGGTGGGACTGGGAGGCTGGCTGGCTGGCTGGCTGGCGCTGTAGCTAGATTATTCTCCCCATCTGCATGCCTCGGGCGACGTGAGGGCGGACGGGCGCAGCCAAGCAATGGAAAGCAACAAGATACGGGAGGATCTCCCTCTCTTTTGGTTCAGTAGCTTGTCAGTGTTGATCTCCCTCCCTGAGAGCTGGGGGAGCTTTTGCAGCACAAACAATGGCGGATTTCACTAGAAAGTGTGTCGTCGTGGCACCACATGTCAGGAGGAAGGTTACCACTTTAATTACATCAACAACGGTGTGAAAACACAATGTACTACACTCCCAATACGACCGCAGGTATAGTAACACGGGGCTCACGTTGTCGTCGCATGCCTAGTACTTTCAGAGGTCAAATCAAATGGCATCGATACATCACACTCACCCTTCAACTTTCAGGTCAGGTTCCTAGACGTACGTTGCGAGTTCTTCCCCGCTGAAGCACGAGGAACTTATGTGGTCGAAAGCAATGTCTCTCCTTCCACCGGGCCGGGCCGGTCAGTGAAAAACGTGAAGAATCGAACAGTGGGTCAGTTTATCAGAACGAACTTGTGGTCGGATTGGAGCGGAATTCTTACTCTACTTCCCAAGCAGATGTATCAGCATGTACTGCTAGTTGTATGATTCTTCCCAGCTAATAAGATGCGATTCACGCACCGCCCAAGAACCCCACTTGCTGGCCAGTCAGAGCCTAAAGAATTGGCTGGCTGGCAGAGGAGGGGAAGTCTCCGGTCGAAGTGCTCTCTCTCCGTCTTTTTATATAAGGGATTAAAATGTTTAAAATCATATCAAAACATAAGAAATTAAATTTATATGATAAATATGGTAATAAAAAACAGATAGGACAGAAAGAATATTATTATTGTTATAATAGTCTTTTATCATCATCATCATTATTATTACTCCCTCCGTTCTGAATTAATTGACGTTTAAGACGGGATTTTAGTTCAAATTAAACTAAATTTTTTGTTCTAAACATCAATTAATTTAGAACGGAGGGAGTATCTCAGAACCGAGAGTATCTATCTAGGAAGGCCACATCCGTGTTCTCTGTTCCCTGCCTCGGCACATCATCATCATCATCACCACCTCTCTGATTTTCTCTCTCCTATCTTCCTCGGTGTTCCCCTTCTCAAATTAAGCCCCTGCTCCACCACCACCACGCCTCGTCTCCTATAAATACCACCTCGGCGCCACTGCGTCTCCCCCCCACACACACACCACCACCTCATCTCTTCCTTGCTTCTTCTGATCTTCTCTCTCCCAGTGCTCGATCAGCTAGCTAACTCCTCCCACAAAGGAGCCACAAAACACGGAGTAACATCGGATAAGAGAGAGAGAGAGAGAAACGATTGGTATAGCTTTGTGCTCTGCTGTGGCGGCGGCAATGGCGCGGTGCTTGGTGTTCATGCTTCCGTTCCTCGTCTCCTCCCTCATCTCGACGGTGGGCCTGCCGGTCGACCTGCCGGATCAGCTGCTGCAGCTCGGCAACTTCGGGTCCGACCGCCTCAGCGTCGACCGGTCGGACGTCCACGAGGCGTCGCGGGACTTCGGCGGGCTGTCGAGCGCCGAGCCGATGGCGGTGTTCCACCCGCGCGGCGCCAGCGACGTGGCGGGCCTGGTCCGCGCCGCGTACCGGTCGCCGCACGGGCTCCGCGTCTCGGCGCGGGGCCACGGCCACTCCATCAGCGGGCAGGCGCAGGCTCCCGGCGGGGTGGTCGTGGACATGAGCCACGGCCCCGGCGCCGCCGGGCGGTCCCGGGAGCGGGCATTGCCGGTGTACTCGCCTGCGCTGGGCGGGCACTACGTGGACGTGTGGGGTGGCGAGCTGTGGGTCGACGTGCTCAACTGGACGCTGGCGCACGGCGGCCTTGCGCCGCGCTCCTGGACGGACTACCTCTACCTCTCCGTGGGCGGCACCCTCTCCAACGCCGGCATCAGCGGGCAGGCCTTCCAGCACGGCCCTCAGATCAGCAACGTCTACGAGCTCGACGTCGTCACAGGTGGGTGAGCGGGCAGGCCGCTCCAAGTTTAGCTCCTCGCTCGACATGCGAAGCAGCGTTCCAACACTTGATCACCTGACGCATCTGCGCTGGCAGGGAAGGGGGATGCGGTGACCTGCTCGGAGACGAAGAACCCCGACCTCTTCTTCGGCGCCCTCGGCGGGCTGGGGCAGTTCGGGATCATCACGCGCGCGCGCATCGCCCTCGAGCGCGCTCCCAAAAGGGTAACAACAGCAGCATTCCCAGTCCCTCTGATCGTTCACCAGCAACACAAGCATAATTCCTTTTCATTTTCTTCTAATAAAATGGATCCACCTTTCCCTTCAAAAAAAAATGGATCGCGCTGTGTCTGTGCCGGGGCGCGCGATGCATGCTGCCGTTAGAAAGGAACAGGCGGATTAATATCTTCCGCGCCCCCCCCGTGGATGGTGTGGGCAACAGGGGTTCTGCCGCCGGGCGCGCGTCACCGGCCTCGCTTTCCAACAGGGAGCGCGAGCCCGGACGCGCCACCGGCCGTGCAAGTGGCGAGCGCGCCCCGCCATCCTGGAATGGAACTCCTTGTTGGGCACAACAGCTGCCACACGTGTCCGCCGACGAAAAGACTCCACGCATGTTGCTAATTTTAGTCGGCACCTATGGTGATGATGAACCGTTCGTGGCGTGCGACGGCTGGCTGGCTGGCTGCAACGAAGGAGCAGAACAGTGTTTTCGTTATCGGCCGCGCGCCGTGCAGAGAGGGTCTACGGGGAAAGCAGGAGGTCATAGTTAATTTAGTTTATGGCCGGGGGTCTGCTGGTCCGGTGGCCCTGGCTTCTTGCCACTCTGCTGACCGATTACCAGTCGCCTTCTTGGTTACCTCGTCCGATCTGCCGCAAGATTTTATTCTCCCCGTTGCTTTGCGAACTAATCTCTTCAGTTTATGCATGATGTCATCTAAACCCTTCTACAGGAAACCAAGCACACCGTACTAATTGTTAACGCACGCGTTGGTCGTCGCTGCTGCAGGTGCGGTGGATCCGAGCGCTCTACTCCAACTTCACCGAGTTCACGGCGGACCAGGAGCGGCTCATCTCCCTGCACGGCGGCGGCCGCCGTTTCGACTACGTCGAGGGCTTCGTCGTCGCCGCCGAGGGCCTCATCAACAACTGGCGGTCCTCCTTCTTTTCGCCGCAGAACCCCGTGAAGCTCAGCGCGCTCAAGCACCACACCGGCGTGCTCTACTGCCTCGAGGTCACCAAGAACTACGACGATGATACCGCCGCGGCCGTCGACCAGGTCCGTTCGTTGTTCGTCAGCGCCGCCTTTCTCTCTCTCTCTCTCTCTCTCTCTCTCTCTCTCTCTCTCTCTTTAATAATGCCTGTTGCGCTGCACGTCCTCCTCTGCTCATGTGATTATGCTCGTTCATATTATGAAATGTCGGATAAGGAGCCGCCCCATTTTTAGGGCGGCGATCAGCCAATCATTGAGTTAGTTACAGACGGTTTACTTCCTACTAAGATAATTGAAGATCTCGCTCCTAGCTAGATCTCCTTGCGTTAGCAAAGCACTGAATTTTTATTAGTGGCTGAACCTCGCCATTTTTAAATGGATTCTTCAGGAGGTTGACGCGCTGCTGAGCGAGCTGAACTTCCTCCCCGGCACGGTGTTCACGACGGACCTGCCGTACGTGGACTTCCTGGACCGCGTGCACACGGCGGAGCTGAAGCTGCGCGCCAAGGGCATGTGGGAGGTGCCGCACCCGTGGCTCAACCTCTTCGTCCCCGCGTCCCGCATCGCCGACTTCGACGCCGGCGTCTTCCGCGGCCTCCTCGGCGGACGCACCGCCGGCGCCCGCGGGCCCATCCTCATCTACCCCATGAACAAGCACAAGTAAGTCAACCAAACGGTCCAGTGGACGCGTGCACACATCCAGCGCGGCTAGCTACCGCCTCTTGCCGCCCACACCCCATAACCATAATGCTCCGGCGCACATGCCGCGCACGCGCGCCAGCGCACGGGACGTCACGTTCGCGCGCCGCCCGACCGCGCCCGATCCCCACATGCGGACGACACGCGGCACGCGCGGCGCAGGTGGCCGCAGCCATGATTGGTGCGGTGGTGCCACGCAATAACGACACGATCACCCGTGGCGCTAGATTACTAGCGGCAATTAACTAAGCGAGCGTCACTGATTCATTGGTCGAAACCGAGGTAGCCTGATTGAATATGGCCGCAGACATACCGCGCACTAGCGCGACAGCGCCTATTCTATCGCGGCGCGACGGCGACGACGCTGGTGGCGCCGACCCGTCGTCTATTTTAGGCCGGCGCCGCGAGGCCTTTACACGGCGCAAACCGGCACGGCACAGTCAGAAATCGGGCATCGCTTCACCTTTTGCTTGCTGTTAGTGGCCGGACGCGTCAATAAAATGATCAGTCACCTGTGGGCTGTGGCTTTCAGCTTCCACACATAATACAGGCACGACCTAAAAAGTAGCACTCTTTACGTTATGAAGACGCGCCAGAATCATCAGTCTGATCGTACTTATCTTTTTTCCCTGAAACGATAAGGCTGACGCTGCACGCTAGCTAAAAGCTCCTGCTTTTTCCTACCCTGAATCAAACCTCTCTGTAGTAATTGGTCAGGTTACATGCAAATTGCCGCCGTAGTATCTCCCTGCTGAAACTGCGACCATGATCTGACGCGATCCGTTCTTGCAGATGGGACCCAAGGAGCTCGGTGGTGACGCCGGACGAGGAGGTGTTCTACCTGGTGGCGTTACTGCGGTCGGCGCTGCCGGGCGCGGCCGACCCCGCGCAGAGCCTGGAGGCGCTGGCGGAGCAGAACCGGCGGATCCTGCACTGGTGCGCGGAGGCGGGGATCGGCGCCAAGCAGTACCTGCCCAACCACAAGGCGCAGCACGAGTGGGCCGAGCACTTCGGCGCCGCGAGGTGGGAGCGGTTCGCGCGGCTCAAGGCGGAGTACGACCCCAGGGCCATCCTGGCCACCGGGCAGGGCATCTTCCGGCCGGCGCTCCTAGCCGACTCGTAGGCCCGCCGCTTCTCAAGCTGCAGCTGGGCAGTAGCACGTTGCAGTAAACTAGGTTCTTGTAGTTACAGCAGTAACCATAGAAGATCATTTAGTTGGTCAGCAAGTCTGGCTGGTGTACATATATGGGCGAGCTGAGTCATGTACGTACTCATGTGGCATAGCTACTGTGATTGGTTTTTTGTATAGGGAAATTAAATGGATGTACGTACCATGTTCATGCAACTGCAAGAGAACTTTTTGATGGTCCACATCCGTGCCTGTGCCTGCCTGCCTGCCAACCTCTGGTTTTGTCAATATCCCGATGTCCTACATGGTACATGGGCTACGAGCTCTACTGATCAACAGGTTTGGAGCAGGATTTGTCCCAACACGTCAAGTCTGTTCGCACACAACCACAAGGGTTCGCAAGTCAAGCTGGAGAAAAGAAAGAAAGAAATCGACGAGGCAGAATGGACCAAGGGTTGGACATGAACAGAGGAACGCGACATGTCGGAGAAGGGCGGCCCCCATATGCGGTCTAATCATCCTGGCAATAGACATCGTGTCGGAGAAGGTCGGACAACAACCTATCGAAGGATCCATGTCGCTGCAGACTCCAATAACTGGCGCATTCTACCTGAATCACTAGTCCACTCCATGGCATTGCAACAACATCTAGAGCAGTACAGTTCCATCTCGCAAGTGGCGAACGCGAAGCCAAAGCTCGAAGGGAAGCATCACACGTGGCCCACTTTTATTTGAGCGTGGCGTTACGCGTCCCCCCTATCGGTGGCGGGAATATTGCCAAGACGATGACGCTTAGACACGAGGAAACGGCCACGCGATTGGTGGTGGGGTGGCGGACAGGGACGATCGAGTCTGTCTGGCTCTGGCGAGGAGCGGCGGCGGCGGCGGGGGGAACACGGCCAGGTTCACGCCTCCTCCGTGCCGGTGGTCCTCTTGCCGCCGACGTGTCGCGCGGATCGCCGGCACTGGGGCCTCCCGCCTTTTCACGTTCGACGAATCGGCATACCCGCATCATAGTCCGCGGATTCCCGTTACGTGGATGGCCTTGTCCTGGCTCTGGCTGTTTGGTATGCCCAGGAGCCGTCCGTGCGGAAGAAGCCGTCGGTTCGGCCTCGTACGAACAGGGATGTAATCTGGCGCGCGGCAAGCTCCCGACAAGCCTGTCTTTGTGATGTGAACTGTGACCCATACATGAATGTGCGTTGCATCCAGACGTTTGGACTTTGGAGCCTGTCTCCCACGGTGAACATCCGCCGTAAACGTACGTGAATAAAACGGGAACAGGTGAAAGGGGTTGTTTTTTTTCCTTTTTCTTTCTGTGAAATAAATGGAACGCTGCATTTTAATTTGCTGCCTCCTCGATGTGGTGTGATCCCGTTCATTCTCAAATTAATGTCGTTAGGCTAACAAATCTTATTCTAAATTAAACTAAAATTATTTTCCTAAAGTTAGCATTTTAAAAAAAAACTGAGAGAATATTGAATTGCTGAGTCTGCTGCGACCCAAGAGCCTGCACTCGCGCCATTGGCAAAATCCTGAACTCGAATGGTTGGCATGAGGCTTGGTGCCTAAGGAGTACCTGAGAAAATGGTTGGCGAACCGTGATTGATGCAAGAGTTTGGATCTGTTTGTGACATCACAAGCCAAAGTGTGTACCTGCCATATAAGTATAACGTTGAGCTGGCTCTAAGTAGATCATGAGACTTGAAGAAGAAGAGAATTATTGTGCTGGAAGACGGGACTGCGATTCTGGGAACAGAGGGATGGGTCAAAATTGTCCTTTATTAAAGAGTTCGACTTTACTTATATGCGGGCTCACGGGCCGGCCCATTTGTATCCACAAGTCACAATCCAGCCGACTCGAGGAGAAATGAACAAGTACCGTATTCGAGAAAAAAAAAGAGACAAATGTTCATAAATGTGCAGCTGTCCCTTGCAGCCCACTCAACAGTCCCATAAGGCCATAAGTTTAGGCCCGACATAAGCTTCCCAATGCTTGACAAAGAATATTCCTGGAAAAAATCCACATTTACAAAAGTATATATATATATATATAATAAAGAGATAACATAACTAAAATTTTATAGCCATGCCTTCTTCTCTTTCTTGGAAAAAAGGCGCCACTTCATTTCACAACAAAGTATCACATTTAGAATGGAAACATATGTGGATCCTATCGATTTCCTTCTCACAATCAAACATTGCTCTCGTAGCTTGACTCGTAATATGATTTCTCAGCAAAGCTCCTAAAAAAGCTGCCGTTTACCTTGAGCTGTAGCAGACCAAGTCGCATCTGTATACGATTGGTGGTGACGGAGTAATTGCTCGAGGGCCTAAGATCAGTCTCGCATAAACAATCGGGAAAATATATTCTCAAAGCAATATAATACAATGCCGCCAGCTAACATTGACTTTTCTAAGAGATCTAGAAGTCGACAGGGCTTATCCTTCCTTGTTCAACCATTCGGAGAACAGAAGGTACGATATTCCCATGGCTGAACCCATCCTCGCTTCCTTGATCCATGGCATAGCCTCCCTGCTTGCCACCGGAGTAGCCGAACAAGGGCGGGGCCTCCTGGCCGCAGATCGAGATGTCCGCTGGCTACGCGACGAGCTCCACAGCATGCAGCTCTTCCTGCACGAAATGGAGCCGTGCAGCGGTGATGACGGCCGCAGCATGGCCAGACAAGCATGGACTGACCAGATGAGGGGCATCATGCTCGACGCGGAGGACATCGTCGATGTCTTCGATGCCAGTCAGGTGCGTCGTAGCTGTGGCATTCTCAGTAACCTCGGCGCACGGCGCGAAGTCGGGGCTCGGATAAGGCGCATCCGAACCCGGCTGAGCGATGTCTCCCGCCGTCGGTTAGATTATGCAACCCAAAACCCTGCAGATTCCAGCGACAAATGGATCCACGGCCTCTTAGCATCGTCTCCTTTGATTCATGACAAAGACACGGTAGGTCTGGATAGAGGCCTGGACGAGTTGCTTCAGCACGCCATGGCTGGGGGACCAGAGCTCAGTGTCATCTCCTTGGTTGGCATGGGTGGTGTTGGGAAGACCACGCTTGCAAAGAAGATGTACAACCACCCGGATGTGACGAAGCACTTCGACCGCAGTTCATGGGTCTACGTTTCGAACACAATGGGGCTGCGAGATGTCCTCCGCGACATGGCCAAGGGGCTTATTAGGATACCCTCTGCAGACGCGACCTCTCTCAACGAGAGCCAGCTCCAAGAAGTGCTCTTGATCGGTCTTGACGGTTTGCGGTTTTTGCTTGTGCTCGACGATGTTTGGGACAAAGGGGTCTGGGATGTGATCAAGCTGGTGCTGCCAAGGAACAGCAGGGGAAGTCGGGTCCTTGTAACAGCGCGTAACACCGTCATGGCTCAGTCAGTAGTCGAAGTGAAGAGCCATGTCCACCAACTTCAGCCACTGACATTTCAAGATTCCTATAACTTGTTTTGCAAAAAGGCGTTCCTGAAAGATGGGGTATGCCCTGATGATCTGGAGGAGACCGCAAAAAACATTGTGAAGAAGTGTGCTGGTTTGCCCCTTGCTATTGTTGCTGCAGGGAGCATGATGTCCAGGAAGGAAACCACAGACACAGAATGGAGGCGTGTCCTTGACAGCATTCAGAAGGACCTAAGCAACAGTGAGACGGGAGTCCAACAAGCACTCCTTGTAAGCTATAAGGGTCTCCCACACCCTTTGAAGCCATGTTTTCTGCTGCTCTCTGTCATCCCATATGACTCGGAGATCTCCCGAAAGAAGCTGGTTCGTTTATGGATCGCCGAAGGGTTTGTGCAAGAGAAAGATGATGAGAGGCTCGAAGCAACTGCAGAGAAGTACCTCATGGAGCTCATTAACAGAAGCATGATAGAAGTGGCTATTGCAAGCACAAGCGGGAGAGTAAAATCGTGCAGAGTTCATGATATTCTTCACGATCTTGCCATCTCATTGTCCGAAAAGGAGAGATTTTCCACCGTTTTCCATGATAGAGGCTCAAGCACTAGCGCTCGGCGCATCTCACTGCAGACATCTCATGTATCATTCAGCAAAGAACACAACAAAAGACTAAGATCTGTTTTCATGTTCAGCAGTGATGCAAAGGTTGTCATGAAACGTAACATTGTTGCAAGGAGCTTCAAACTATTAAGAACTTTGGACCTCGAAGACAGCAATATTGTAAAACTTCCAAAAGAGATAGGAAGATTACTTCACTTGCGGTATCTTGGGCTAAGGGGAACTAAGTTGAAGAAGCTCCCAACAACACTTCATAAACTCTATCACTTGCAAACTCTTGATATCAGGAGGACGCAGATAAAACGAATCACATTTGACATCAAGTGTTTGAGAAATTTACGACATCTAGAGATGAGACAAGATGAGCAGAGCATCCATGTCCCTATGGGGCTTGCTAAGCTTGACAAGCTCCAAGTACTAACTGGTTTGCAAGCAAGTCCAACTGTGGTTCAAGAGATTGCAAGCCTTAGTCAGCTTAAGAAACTTTCTATAGAGGGCATAAACATTGAGGACGCAGAAAAACTGTGTTCTTCGGTTAATAGTCTGAAGGAATTATCATACCTATCCATCTCCGGTGATGACACCAGACCTCTTGACCTTGCAACATTGAAGCCTTCGTCGTGTCTACAAAAGTTGCACCTAGCTGGAACTTTGCAGACATTGCCAGATTGGTTTGACCAGCTATGTAACCTTACGAAGCTGCGCCTCAGCTTCTCACAACTGGAAGACGACCCACTTCCACTCCTCAGTCTATTGCCAAATTTGTTGTTCCTCCAGCTGAACAACGCATACCAAGGAAGAGTCATGAGATGCTGCTGTCCAGGCTTTTCAAAGTTAAAAATCTTTATCATAACTGAACTCGAGGATCTGGAGGAATGGGATGTTGATGAAGGAGCCATGCCGTGCATTCAGGAAGTATGGATCATGTTCTGCGAAAAGCTTGCAACCGTTCCTGTTGGGTTTCAGTCTCTTGCTACATTGCAGAGACTCAGATTGGTGGATATGCCAAGCTCTTTTACTGGTAGACTGGGAGATTTTGGTGAAGATTTCGTTAGGGTAAAACACATCCCATCTATCCAGATCATTCAACAGTTTGGGTGACAGTGAAATCTTTCCGCAATTGCTTTCCAAAAGTTTCCTGCAACTATGTCTCCATTGCAGAAAATATGCAGCTAAAAAACTGACGGCTGATGATGGCATTAGTTCTCATCTATATGTGTTTTCTTTTTTAGAGGATGGATCCTGCAAACATGTCTTTTCAAAAAAAAACTTGAGAATGTTATATCAGTTCAGTTACGAAAATCAGGTGGCAAATGCCCCTTCCTATTTCTGAAAAGAGTTAAACCTATGCCCCCACTAGTAGAGTTCTATACCATAGCTGACAGCGGACTTGGAAGACGTTAAGATAATGAAATTGTAAGATGAAATATCCTTGCTTTATCTTGTTTTCATGGGTCTTACTTATGTACATTTTGTCAACTATGCTTCCAGAATATATCTGAATATTTGCTATTACATTGATTTATATTCAGGCTCAGCAAACCATATTGCACAAGAAAATTTAGTCTGGTATTAACCTTGTACCAAACAAATGAAAAAGAGGCATCTGGAACCTATATGCCAGTTTTGCTAATACCTACGGCATACATATCTCTACAAAATCCACCTCTTCTGCTAGGTAAGCGAAATGGAAACAACACGCTACACGCGCAGCTCAACAGTCAAGTATATTTTTTTAGTATACAAGAAAAAATTGAGATCATAGACCTGTGCGATTGTTATTTAGCCTGTTTGCGAAACACAGCATATCTAAGCAAGAAGGAAAAGTACAGCGCAAAGTGGCGTCTCACCGTGAATGGCAGCGAGGGTCATCCTTCCTAAGGGACAAATCTGCCATCCGGCAACAGAAACGAGCGGTCCCCGCTGGCGACCAGTAAGGCAACGGCTCCAAAGGGTTGTCAGCACCTTGGTGCACGGATCGCCTCCTGCTGGTGGCGTGCGCCCTCGGTCCAACATCGTATCGTAGGCGGCGTCGAGGCGAGGGAATGTGAGGAGCGAGGCGCCGTTGCCGAGGGCGGGGGCCTCGACGGGGCGGATGAAGCGAGCCCCGGGGAGAGCTGATTGTTGTGGCTTATGATGGTGTCATCCCACCATCAGCGATCAATATTGAATCAGTGGCACTGGGTTCGCTTCTATGAACTAACACCGTTGATGATGACAAAGGGCTTTACTGAGAATTTAGGAGGGAAATTAGGCAATGCCATCAAAGTTCACACTATAACTCATATTGAACAATAGATCTAGTAGGACAATATATAGATGGTTCAATACTAAAATAAAAACAACTCTAGAATTAAACTCTTGTACCACTACTATAATATTAATTAACACCGCCTCCCTTCTTGATACATGCGTGGAGAAACTTGATTTTAGATATTTGACACTAACACATTCTTAGTCTTGATCCATTTGCTTCAGAGGTTCATCAATGTTTGAAACATGAAGTGGTTGAGTTAGCTAATTATAGAGTTTTTATCAACTATAAAGGATATGCTGCTGCAAACTCTCATTATCCATATACATGGTTCTAATTTAATCACCAAAACATTTACAATTTCCATCTCTAATGATCATGAAACATACATTAAGATTATATTTGAATTGATTAAAACTAATTAACAATTAGTCTAAGGCCTTAATGAAGGCTGGAATATTCTATCAGGAAGCGATTAGGATGCAAAAAACTCTTTTGTGCAATCGTACAAACGACCCTTCTAGGTCACACAATCCGCATCCTATGATGGCTGCTTTTTTCACTTATCCTTCGTCTGACAGTGGTGTGCATACTTTATTTTATCAATTTATGTTTCTAAATGGAGGAGCTTACATGAAAAAATATATTGACCATACAATGAAAATTATGTGACCTAATAGAGCTGTTTACATGATTGCACTAAATGGTTGTTTATATTCTTGTTGTCCCACGGTTGGATCATAGGATTAATGGTTAGCTGACGAAAAATAGAGCTGAATACGATACAAGCAACTATTTGGTGTAATCATACAAAAAGTTTTACTAAGTCACATGATCTTCACCCTACTGGCACTATTTTTTTCACTTAAACCCTTTCATCTATTAACACATAAAAAATAAAGTATGGACACCGTTGCTAGGTAGAAATGCTTAAGTAAAAAATAATAATTATAGAATGAATATCATATAATTAAGAAATTTTTTTTGCGAGATTACAACAGATAGTTGTTTGTATTTTAGTCATCCTCTTTAAACACGACCTAAGTATCCGCATATGAAAGCTGAGCCAAGTTAAATATGGATCGACCTTGAAAAATTATTCATTATTTGTTTTAAGGCTAAACCTAAAAGATGTTTTTTTTAAAATTAACAGGTGGTATGACGGAAAACACTCCAAACCTACCAGAACACCTCAAGCGGGTGCATAGGCGTCCTCAACAGATCAACCTGATTCATCTAAAAGGAAGACGATAGGTGCCAAATAACCAAAAGAATCACCGAGGCTTTCTAAGGACCATGATTTGAATCCGTTATCAAGTATTATAATCATAATTTTGATAACATATTTTTATACAAATAGACAGAAACACTTATTACACATACGAGCAACACTCACCTCTATGAATACACTCTATCCCTATTATTCAAAGAATAATTAGTCATAATATAACACTCGTGTTGAATCTGAAACTTATACCTAGATAGACAAGTTTCACCACAAGGAAATTAACCAGTTGAGCTACATCCGATTTACACATTTTTAACAAAATTTAACACTGGAACTCATTATGGTTTGCTATTGCTCCCAAGTCGTCCCAATCAATATGGTTTTTTACCCATGTCATGATGCTATCTGGACCGTGGCTAAATTTGTTTTATGGATCATCATTGTTAAAACCAACCAAGCTCTATATGCATCTTGCCTACCTCATAATATCTCTTTGTTGAAATTGCAATCTTTCTAAAGGTTGTACCATTTTTATTATTCAAATCTAAACCGAGCTCAACAAACAGATGACATTAGCATAGAGATCACCTTCTGCATGTAGTCAATTTATTTTTGTCTATTATGCCATTTTCCATTTACTGTGATCTATTCAAGCAAAAATACAATTTTGGGGTGTTTTTTGTTAATTTTTAGACCAGCGTATGCGTGGAAACACTCGTCATTATAGAAATTATCACCAATATATAGAACTCTACTTGGGCAAAACCATATACTGTATACACACGTTTAATTGGACATATGGGTGCACTCTTGGACGTCATCTGATCTTTGTTTCTACCACCAAATAATCTATATTTTTTTCATTTAGTCTGTTCTAATGAGCTGCAAATGACTCATTTTTATGATAGCATTACCCGTAGCATATAGATGACACTATAACGAGTGAAACTACCAAAAAGACGTTAAATAACATAAATCCGATTACTTTCTAAATTACTTGTCCTCTTCCCCCTTTGCATCCCAATTACGTCTCCGAATAACTTTCTGTGGTGCGATTGTTTGATGATCTTCTTTTCATCTCTGAAGATTCGATACATCTAGCCTCCAATAAAATTTAGTTATTGACCATATTTACCGCTGTACCAATTGATTCCCACTTCAACTTGTTTTCTTGTGTAACTTGATCCCATATCATTCCATTAATCTAACGTGCCATTCTAGAGTAGTTGTTCAATACAATTTTCATATTTAATACATTTTTCACTTGTAGTTTCATCACCTTTTCATTTATTTAAATACAAAAATAACTAAAAGCACTGGTCGAATTCCAACTGTATTTCAGGTTGGCATGATAAGTATCATTTTCAGCATTTTTTTAAAAAGAATAATACATACTCTAATTTGCGTGTACTTCCACTGCTGCTTCCTGCTGGCTTCAATCCCCATCCGGCGCACGGGTGCGCGCATCTGGGCGGCAGGGAAGGGAAGCGCACAGCGAGCGAGCGGACTGCGCGGGGGAAGAAACACATCACACCCTAATCCAAATACTTTACTCGCTCTTTGTTTCTCTCTCCTGCCTGCTACCCACTTCCTCTCTCCTCGTCTCGCCGTCGCAAGAGCCGCCGCCGCCGTCTCTCCCCGCTGCTCTGCCGTCGCGGCAGACGACTGCAGCGGACGCAGGTACATAATCCACTAGGCCTCACATGGCTCAACTAGACTACCAGCGCGCGGCGGCGTGGCCGATCGCAAGGCTGCCTTCCGGTCCCTGCCTCTCCCTTCTATGCTGGATCCTCGGAGTGACACTGCTCGGCCCGTCGCCGCCGCCCGGCCGCTTCTCTACTGGTCTAGTATAGCGGAGATCTGTCCCAACGTGGATTGGTTTCTTCATCAGTGGGGAAGTAATTTTAGCTTGTTGGATGAGTTCCCTTCCTTCGGAGAGTTTGTTTTGTCCCCAATCGAATCCAATTTATTCTCTTTATCTCCGTTGAGCTTTGCTGTGGGTCGGTGCGCTGCGGTGCTCTACTACTCCAATCGGTCGAGCATATTTCATTGATATATTGACAGTAGTTTACACCATAGAACTTGATACCTACGTTTTTGGGAGTTGCAGCTGAACCTCTGTGCCCCAGGCCTGCCCTGCCCTGTCTGCTTACTAGCATTAGCTTATTTCTTCCGGTGTTGCTGGCGATTAACCTGAGTTGAAGGGCTTTTGCCTTAGTTGTTAGATTTTATGGTATGTTATGGGAGGCCGTGGTTTAATTAGCGATCCTGGAGCTGATATAGGAATTTGAGAGTTCATCATACTTTTGAATTTGCTGATTCCAACTGCAAGTGTGCTGAATCTGTCGCTAACTTTGTGCTTGGTGTTCCTATGTGCAGCTGTGACTTTGGACAATTGTTGGAACACTAAGCATTTGCCGATGGCTGGTGCCGTGTCAACTGATGATTTTGTCACGAACACGAGTAGGTTGGGTGAAGAAGATCACAGCGTGTCTGGTGATTCTCTTTCTGAGCGGCGCTCGTGCGAACAGATAGATAACGGGAGCCCTTCAACGTCCCCTCCATTCTGGGACACTGACGGTGAAGATGATCCTGGTATTTGATGCTCTGCCTTTGTTTTTTCGTGATGTTAATTGCTGAGACTTACAGAAAACAAATAGGAGCTGCAAGGTTTTTTGGGTCTCTTCTGGAAAAAGAAGAAACAGAAATCCTTTTCTGAATGAACTAGAGTCATGACTAGTTACATGGAAGAATGATATTTTGCTTTTATATGGAGCTGATAGAATAGTTTGAGAAGCTGTGTTCATGATTTGGTTAGTATGGGCAGTGATTGCAAACCTCACAACTGAAAGGACTAGGAATCTTTTTTTTTTAGAGAGTTTTTTTGAAGGAAACATTAACAAACACCACTAGTTTACTTCTATGATCCATGTAATCAGTTTATTATCTGGTCTTATCAGTGCAGTGCAGTACAGTCTTCCTGCTGAATATTTCCCATGTGTTTCTTTACTGAACCTATTATTGAAGGTTGGCTCGGAGCTAGTATATGTAGGTTACAATCTTAAGTTAGCATGGGTTAAACATGGTTTCCTAAATCCCACCTCCCTTTTTATGGTTTGATTTAATATTGGTTATGAGGGTTAAAACAGGCCAACCATGGTTCAACTACCCCTTCAAACACATCAATTCTTTTTCCAGTTAAACATCTAATCCACTTCTTAACTCTGAGTCAAACCCAACCTAGATCTCGAAATGCTTTACATCAGAAGTCAAAACAGCTAAGCAACACAAAGAAGTTGGCACAAGATTTGTCTTTTTAAGAGCTGGTAAGTAGGAAGGTAAATTTGCTGCGTGGGGTTTACTGTTAGTCTTGTATGTTGCTGTAGTTGCTAAAGATGTCGCTTCCTTTATTTGTCATGTTCATGTGCCAAAATCGTAGCATGTATGTCATGGTATATACTTAAAAAAACATGTATCACATTCTCATGCCAAAATTGTGAAACATCATGGTCGTACCAAAATTCTTACCAAAATCATGAGGAGGAAAAAGAATCACATTTCACGCAAAATTCTAACAGCTTTGGAGGGCGACCAAGATTGACCTGGTAGGAGGCGGTGAAACGAGATTTGAGAGATTGCAATGTATCCAGAGACTTAGCTCATGATAGAACTGCATAGAAAGTAGCAATTCATGTGCCAGAATCTTAAGTCTTTTTTCTTTTTTTTTCTTGTTACTCTTATATCTCTTCCTCTCTTTTACTTCATTTAATATATATATATATATATATAAATTGTTGGGTTTCATGTCTAGCCTACCCCAACATGCTTGGGATAAAGGCTTGGTTGTTGTTGTTTGGAGAAAATCTATATCTATCTATAATCAAGGATTTAATTTCCAATAATTAAATAGATTAACCTATTATCTCATAATTAACTAATATGTAACAGTTCACTGATCTAGTTAAAATGGACGATCTACAATATTTTTGAGGTACAGTAAAATTTGTTTTTTTTGTTTAATAATTACTTAGTACTGTTGAAATGATGCTGCAAAATGCAGGTTGAACATATTACCTTCAAACAACAACAACAACAAAGCCTTTGTCTCAAGCACGTTGAGGTAGGCTAGACATAAAACCCAAACTGGGTTTCATATCCATAAGAATGGCTGGTTTTGATGTTGGCTCGTCAAGCCTATCACAACCCTCCTCCTTTACCCGGGCTTGGGACCGGCTATATCTTCATTGATGTTTAATGATTTTTCTGTTTGTTTGAGAGCTCTTTGTTGTGCCCTGGGTTTTGGTTCTGTTTTTCATGTCATTTGCATTTTGTCTGTCCCATTGCTCATATAGATTTGTCCCAAACAGTAAGCACATTGGTACTTTCGTCCATACCATATTATGCGGCACCCAGGATATGTTTCAGTTATCATTACTTGCAGTGTGTCCCTATCCCTATGCATAAATTCATTATCAATGCATTGGAAATTTTGTTACATCACTCCATGCCATTCATGTGCCAGAATCGTAGTCTTATTTTTTTCTTTTTTTCTTTTCTCTTTTTCTTTTCCTTTTTTCTTATTTCTTTTCTCTTTTCTCTTTTTCCTTTTCTTTTTTCCTTTTTTTCTTTTTTTCCTTTTTTCCCCTTGTTCTCATATCTCTTCCTCTGTTTTACTTCATTGATATTGGGTTTCATGTCTAGCCGACCCCAACAGGCTTGGGATAGAGGCTTGGTTGTTGTTGTTGTTGTTGACTCCATGCCATATACAGTCTGATTACCTATTGATTAGATTGTAGAATAGAACTTTTTTGTGTTGTCTTAGCTACACAGTACTTTGCATCAGTGTAAGTGTTTGGTTGACTGAATATATGTATGGACACTTGTTCTCAGTTCATATCCTAATTGTAATAATTTTCTTCAGTATATAATGGTTTCTCTTCAGTCCATTAGAGGACATAATTGTTTTTGTTTATCGGTAGTGCGTCGGTTGTGTCTGCATTGTCATATTTGGAAATGATTATGTCAGGTCCCAGGCCCTCAGATTTATTTGGACGATATACTTGGAGAATTGAAAACTTTTCAAAGGAGAAGAAGAGAGAAATGAAAAGTGAACCATTCGAAGCTGGTGGTTACAAGTGGTAGGATTCACAACGATAACTGACTATGCTGCATTGCTGCATCATGCCTCGTTTGTACATTCTTCTTGGTCTAGCCATGTACCTAGTTTGAAATAGCTCTGTGGTTTAGCCTTCCTTTTGCATGATATTACAAATAACATGCTATATGCTTCTTACTTTGACTTTCTTACACATGTTCTTCATGTATGAACGATTGCTGGTACACAACCCTTTTTTCCGCGTGTGATAGTACTGCAATTAAGAGGGTCCATAGTGTTTCCAAATAATTGCATAATGATGTTAAACTCTAGTGCCTTTACGGTTAGTTGTAAACATATACTTGGCTCGTTCCTATTCTAGCCGTCGGTACCCTCAATACCGGGTACCCCCGCGCACAGGAGAAAACCGCCTAAGGACCTCGCCCCCTCCGCAGGGGTGAGCTCCGAAGGCGCCACGTGTCCAGCAGGGCGGGACTCCCCTCTCCTTAGAGGGGAGCTCCGGGCCTGCCACGTGGCCAGGAGAGCCAGACCTCACCCCCCGAAGGGGTGAGCTCCGAAGATGCCACGTGTCCAGCAGGGCCGGGCCTCCCCTCTCCTCGGAGGGGAGCTCCAGGCCTGCCACGTGGCCAGGAGAGCCGGACCTCACCCCCTCCGCAGGGGTAAACTCCGAAGGCGCCACGTGTCCAGCAGGGCCGGGGCTCCCCCTCCTCAGAGGAGAGCTCCGGGCCTGCCACGTGGCCAGAAGAGCCGGACGTCGCCCCCTCCGCAGGGGTGAGCTCCGAAGGCGCCACGTGTCCAGCAGGGACAGGGCTCCCCTCTCCTCAGAGGAGAGCTCCGGGCCTGCCACGTGGCCAGAAGAGCCGGACCTCGCCCCTTCCGCTGAGGTGAGCTCCGGAGGCGCCACGTGTCCAGCAGGGCCGGGGCTCCCCTCTCCTCAGAGGAGAGCTCTGGGCCTGCCACGTGGCCAGAAGAGCCGGACCTCGCCCCCTCCGCAGCGGTGAGCTCCAAAGGCGCCGTGTGTCCAGCGGGGCCGCGGCTCCCCTCTCCTCAGAGGAGAGCTCCGGGCCTGCCACGTGGCCAGAAGAGCCGGACCTCGCCCCCTCCGCAGGGGTGAGCTCCGAAGGCGCCACGTGTCCAGAGGGGCCGGGTCTCCCCTCTCCTCAGAGGCGAGCCTCGGGCCTGCCACGTGGCCAACAGTACCGTGTTGCCCACCCGGCCCGGTAGGCAGCAGGAGTAAAGGCACGTCGTGCCCTGTCTGATCAAGACATTCAAGACCCGCACCTTCCCAAGACGCGGAGGCGCGACGCACGCCTGTCAGGAGGCACTGTGACCAGTCACAATCAAGACAGGCGCACCATGTCAGAAGCTGTAAACCAATAAATACAGTGACAAGACATGCCCTGCTGTCCCTGCCATCATCAACCACTACGCCTAGCTTGTGGCATGGGCAGGACGACGACCGAGAACCCATCGCCAGAAGACAACTACCAACATTCACTGCGAGACATGGTAGATGGTAGGAAATCACCCCGGGGCCACCTGTCGGGCCTCGGGGCCCACCTTGTAAGCCGTCCGAGCCTTGAAGTATAAAAGGCTCCGTTAGGCAACGTTGCAAGGGGTTCGGATCCCTAGGCATTCGACTCCTAGGTTCGCCACCTTGCGAGTTCGCCATTTGGGCAACTCAACTCAGATCATCACCAAGCTTAGAACTCCGGTTCTAAGCTCCGAGCAACACAGCTCCCGTGGACGTAGGGCTCCGGCGGCCCGAACCACGTAAATATCCTTGTGTCAATCCTCCTTCATCCAACACGACCTTCCGAGAGAACTAGCCCCTCCAAAAAAGAATCTCCGCGGGCTGCCCCTGAAGCAGGCCCGGGGGAAGTGTCGATGGCTACACTTCGACACTAGCCTTCTATAGATTTCCCAAATTAGCTTTCTCTTATCCCAATGTACCTTTCTCTTTTCCTAAAACATCTTTATCTCTATCTCTCCTCGTTTTCTGTGCACCTCACATTTTCTACCTCTCCTTAATTCCCTTGCCAGATCTAGAATGACAGATAAAATGGGACGAAGGTAGTAACTTTCTGTTATTCCAGATTTATGTAAACTTAAGTTTTGATGAACTACTTTAATCTTGATATATTTATTTCTTTCGCAGCATGCTGATTCTCTACTGCAATTGCACATATCTTGTTTTTTCGCTAAGCCTGGAAATGGAGTCATTTCTAGTTACTTGTCCGATAAAAAAACAATAGCTAAGAACTTCTCTGATATCCACATATTAATTTAAAACTGTCCTGTATACATTCAGCATCCCTACCTGTTCACTTCCTTTGAGTACCTTTATCCCATACATGTCTGCATTAACCATTATACCGATTTATGTATGCTACTATATGGGCCTAGCTTACTACCACTCTGTGTGATCATAAATTTTGAGGCAGAATCACAAATATCTCATTATTGTTTTAGGTCAAAAGTATCATATATCATGAACTTCTCCTTTGACTTGCTAAAAAGCAAGCTTCCACTGCATGTTTCTCTCACAACCTTTGAAGATGATGTAAAAATTGCATTGTAATCATGATTTATCTGTCATTCTGGTACTTTAACTGGAGTTTAAATAAATCACGACATTTAGCTTATTAAGTTTAGAAGGGGGGCCTTGGCGCAGCGGTAAAGCTGTTGCCTTGTGACCATGAGGTCACGGGTTTGAGTCCTGGAAACAGCCTCTTGCAGAAATGTAGGGAAAGACTGCGTACAAAAGACCCAAGTGGGTCGGACCCTTCCCCGGACCCTGCGCAAGCGGGAGCTACATGCACCGGGCTGCCCTTTTTTTTTTCTTTATTTAGCTTATTAAGTTGAAATATATCATGGTATGATACGCTGTTTTACTTAAAATAGCTATGCCACTATTTCAATCCATTTCTGTTCTGGAATAGTGCTGCTACAAACCAGCAGCCAGTTTCAGCCATCGTTAAGTGCAAATATTACTGCTGTTATTGTATTATGTTCCCATTTTTTGTGTTTTTCCGAGTTCAGAATTCTAAATTGTTGACCATTCATTTGGGAATGCATAAACTTAGATGCTCTATCTTATAAGTTGATCATTTACTCACCTGCAAATAATATTTGCAGGTATATTTTAGTTTACCCTCAAGGATGTGATGTTTCCAATCACTTGTCATTGTTTCTTTGTGTTGCTAATCATGAAAAACTCCTCCCAGGTTTGGCATTACTATGTTGTCTTAATTATCTCCCGTCCTCCATGGCTTCAGTGCTTCACTTATATTTTACTTTTTCCTGATCATGGTCTTGGCACTTTAGGGTGGAGCCATTTTGCACAATTTACTATAGCTGTGGGCAATATTGATCCTAAGAAAAATAAATATTCAGGTGAGCTGAACTGGTGTTTTTTCTGTTCATGCTAAACATGCACCTTCAGAAGTTGACTAAGTCACTTTGCAGACACATTGCACAAATTCTGGAAGAAGGAACATGATTGGGGATGGAAAAAGTTTATGGAGCTGTCAAAGATTCAAGATGGTTTTCTTGTTGATGATGTCCTTGAAATCACAGCTCAAGTTCAAGTGATCAGGTAGTTAGTTTGTCGGTTTTTGGGATTAAAACCTTAAGTTGTCACTTTTCAAGATGGTTAAAAATAAATTGCACCTCATGCAGCAAAACATTCCACACACACTCTTCAAGATTTGTTATTTCCATATTTTCGAAGCACCAGTCATCACCGATTTATAGAACTGTAGTACATGTTCTATACTCAAGTGAGTCGATCTTGTTGGGGGTATTTGTGCTCTCCTTGATAATTAAAATATAGTTCTTGTGCGGTCTCATCCTTTCAAATATAATAACTTTAGAAGCTGCATTGTTCATTGCTCATGTAAGTAGAAACTGTCTTTGGAATCTTTTTATTGCAATAAGCATGCAATTCTTTCACCTAATATTCCTTGTATTTGAGGCTCCCGCCTTTACTATTCTCAACTTTTTTTTGTTACTCCTATGTTCACCTGTTATATGCTCAGCTGAATTTGAGAATTCTACTTCAGTCAGTGTCCATTGATGCCTTGATACTGGTTGTCATGCATCGGTCACAAAACAATCTATAATCTTAATTTCTTGTCTCTCTCTTTTTTTTTTCTCCAATACTGGAGAGAGAAAGCAGACCGACCGTTCCATTGCCTTGATCGGCCTTATCGACGAGAGTTGCTCTGTGTTTACATGACAAATATAGAGCAAATTTACCGACGTGTTGCTGAAGATCGCATAAGTAAACTTATCAAGCTAATTGAGGACAAAATGAGATGGTCCAGGTTTGACAATTGGCCTTCTGAACATCATGCCCCAATGAATGGTTTATGACTTGTAATTTTCCTTATGGGATTAACCTGTAATGCATGCCAATATTTATTTATGTTGCAGTTTCTGCGCTTTTTGGCTTGCCATTGACCCAACCACTAGACGCCACATGTCCAGTGAGAAGACCAACACCATATTGAAAATAGTGGTGAAGAGTTTTTTTGTCGAGAAAGAAGTCACCTCAACACTAGTTATGGATGCTCTGTATACGGGTTTGAAGGCGCTTGAGCACCATAATAAGGGCAATAAAGGGGCAGTAAAATCAATGGCTGTGGATGGGCTATCAACACCTATGGTCCATGTTGATATGGACATGTTCATTTTGGCTGGTGATTTCATAGCTCTGCTTGAGCGAGCTGCTTTAGAGCCCTTGTCTTGTCAACCTCTGTCATCAAAGGACGACAAATGTTCCCAGAGCCGTGCCGAGGTAGGTATTGTAATACTCCCTCTGATATTTAATGAACAACATTGATTTGTTCAATTTTCAGCTAACCAATGGCATATAAAAAAATCAGAGGGAGTAGGATTTTATGAGTCCCTTGATTTTGTACTTGGATTTTATCCTCCAGATACTGCAACATCAGTGTTTGCTTTATCTTACTGGTTTTTATGTTGTTCTCATCCTTTCAGGATGGTGCTTCTGGAGAAGTTAACAAAGTTTCTATTGAACGTGAAGAAAGGCGCCTAACTGAGATTGGTCGGAAGATACTTGAAACATTTGTGCTGTCTCATATATTTAGGTATAATTTTATTTATTTTGGCTATCTTGTTATCTCCACGTGATTAATTGAATGTTAATTGCGTCTTATTTAATTTGTTTCTTGTACTGTCTACTGCTTAGACCATATTGAAGTCGCTCAATGGATTCCCACTGTTTTGGGTCCAAGTATGTTCTTTAAGTTTTTTTTTATCATAATATAATATTTTTTATACACGATATAAGATATATTTTTTGTGTTCTGCCCATACCTATAATGGCATGCTCTGATACATTGATGAAAGAGGGCTAATGATAATTGTATTGAGATGATGGAAAAGCTGGAGTACATGTGTGATTATATAGAGGGATTAGGAGGGGAGAAAGACTAAACTACCCCTAACCCTAATCCCTCTCTAATGACTAATATACCCTTGTGTCACACCCCTAATTACAGTGTCTAACACCCTCCTGCAGTCACAACATCTATCCGCTGCAGATGTTGAGACTGGACCGAAACTCGGAGAACAGCGACGACGGGAGGCCCTTCGTGAAGATGTCGGCGAACTGCGTCGTCGTCGGGACATGGTGTACCCGAACCCGCCCCGTGCTACCCGCTCACGAACAAAATGAAGGTCAATCTCCACATGCTTCGTGCGCTGATGCTGGACCGGGTTGGTGGAGAGGTACATGGCGCTGACGTTGTCGCAGTAGATGAGGGTGCTTTTGATGACGGGAGTGTGGAGCTCCTGAAGTAGCTGCTGAAGCCAGGAGGCCTCAGCTACGCCGTTAGCCACGGCGCGATACTACGCCTCTGCACTCGAGCGCGACACTACGGGCTGTCGCTTCGAGGACCAGGAGACAAGATTGCCGCCCAGGAAGACGGCGTACCCAGAAGTAGAGCGTCGTGTGTCCGGGCAGCCTGCCCAGTCAGCGTTTGTGTACACGACCAGCTCGGAGGCCGTGTCACGCCGAAGAAGGAGGCCGTAGTCGAGGGTGCCTCGTAGGTACCGAAGAATCCGCTTGACAGCGGTGAGATGCGGTTCCCTCGGGTCATGCATGTGGAGGCATACCTGCTAGACCGCATATGAGATATCCGGCCTGGTGAAGGTTAGGTACTGGAGAGCACCTGCAAGACTCCTGTAAGAAGTGGAGTCAGAGACGGGTGTCCCGTCGGTGGCGGAGAGCTTCGCCTGAGTATCCACTGGAGTGGAGCACGGCTTGCAATCAGCCATGCTCGCCCGCTGGAGGATATCCAGACAGTACTGTCGCTGGTGAAGGAATAGGCCGCCTGGTCGGTCCTCGACCGTAATACCCAGGAAGTGGTGGAGACGGCCCAGGTCCTTCATAGCGAACTCCTGCTGTAAGGCAGAAATGGTTCGCTGAAGCAGAGTCGGACTAGATGCTGTTAGTACAATGTCATCGACATACAGTAAGAGGTAAGCTGTGTCACTGCCCCGTCGATAGACAAACAGCGAAGTGTCCGACTTAGCTTCAACAAACCCCAGTGAGACCAAGAAAGAGGCGAACCGGCTGTACCAGGCTCGCGGTGCCTGCTTCAGTCCGTACAGGGATTTGTTCAGCTTACAGACCATGTCTGGGTGAGCTGAATCTACAAATCCTGCCGGCTGACTGCAGTACACCGTCTCGGTCAGTGTACCGTGGAGGAAGGCGTTCTTGACGTCCAACTGGTGGACAGGCCAAGAACGCGAGAGAGCTAGCGACAGTACGGTACGAACTGTCGCCGGCTTCACCACCGGGCTGAAAGTCTCGTCGTAGTCAACTCCAGGGCGTTGAGTGAAGCCCCGAAGTACCCAACGAGCCTTGTATCTCTCCAAGGTGCCATCCGCCTTCTTCTTATGTGTGAATATCCACTTGCCTGTGACAACATTGCCACGACCAGGACGGGGAACCAGGTCCCAGGTCCGGTTGGCAAGCAAGGCCTCATACTCTTCCTCCATAGCGCGGCACCAGTTAGGGTCGGCGAGGGCGCTACGCACGTAAGTAGGTATGGGCGAGATCGAAGAAGGCTCGATCGGTAGAGTTGTCGTCGACGAGAAAGCGGCACTATCGAACCGCTCCACTGGTCGAAGACTCCCAGACGCACGTCGAGTCACCATCGGGTGGACGTGACCAGGATCCCTGTGAAGTAGAGGGGGGTTGTACACCGGCCGGTCGGGTACAACCATCTTCTCTCGTCGTGGATAGACGAGAGTGGGTCTCGATGTCGCGCGTGGCGTCGTCGGAGCAGGAGCCTCTCCCCGCGCTCGTCGCTGGTAGACAAGTGCGGGGTCAGCAAAACGAGAAGACGTCGTCGGTGCCGCGCGTGGCGCGGCTGGTGAGTGGTGACGTCGTGCTTGCTGTAGGTGACGTCGGGGAGGTAGCTGGTGATGCCGCTGGTACCGTATGTGGTACAACTGGAGACGCCGAGGGCACCTGGGGTACAGTAGATGGTGTCGGGGAAGCCAAGGCCGCGCGTGGCGTAGCAGGTGACGTCGGAGGCGTCGATGCCACACGGGGTGCAGCGGGTGACGCCTGAGACATCGATGCCACACGAGGTGCAGCAATCGGTGTCGAGGGCGTCTGGGACGTAGCTCGTGTCGATCCTGCAGAAGAAATAGGCCAAGGCAACTGGGAGGCAGCCTCGGTCAGTAGGAAAAAGGGAGTCCAGCTCTGTGGTGGAATCAGAAGAGGTGGTGGAAAAAGGAAAAGATGACTCGTCGAAGACGACGTGCCGAGAGATCAAAAGACGGTGGGTAGTGAGATCTAAGCATCGGTAACCCTTATGATCAAGGGAATACCCGAGAAAAACACACCGTGTCGAGCGGGGCGCAAGCTTATGTGGGGCGGTGGCGGAAAGATTAGGGTAGCAAGCGCATCCGAAAACTCGAAGGTGATCATAAAGAGGATTGGTGTCATATAGAGCAAAGTAGGGGGTGGAGGCACGAATCGCTTTGGTGGGAAGACGATTGATCAGAAGTGTGGCGGTATGAAGAGCCTCCACCCAGTATCGGGCTGGAATAGATGCCTGGAACATCAGGGAGCGTATGGCATCATTAATGGTGCGAATCATGCGCTCTGCCTTGCCGTTTTGAGGAGAGGTATACGGACAAGACATGCGTAGCTGTACCCCATGTGCGGAGAGAAAATTACGAAACGCAGAGTTATCAAACTCTCGTCCGTTATCGCACTGGCCAACTCGAATGGTACGCCCGAATTGAGTAGAAATCCAAACGAAGAAGTGAGAAAGAGTGACGAAAGTTTCAGACTTCAATCGTAATGGAAAAGTCCAGGAGAAGTGAGAAAAATCATCAATTATCACCAAATAGTAATTAAAGCCCGATATACTGAAAATAGGAGATGTCCACAAATCACAATGTATAAGATCGAATGAGTGCTCAACATGAGTCACAGATGTGGGAAAAGGGAGGCGAATATGGCGACCAAGTTGACAGGCATGACATAGGGAGTCATGTGTACCCCTAGAACACGAGATAACTGAGCTACTGGACAGCTTCGACATAGCATCTGCACCAGGGTGGCCAAGCCGGCGATGCCAGATGGTAGATAAAGCTGTCGTAGTCAAAGCAAATGGCGGTGATGTAGCGGAAGTAGGAAGCCGAAGTGTGTATAGGGGCCCCGAGCTATCACATCGGAAAAGAGGTCGACGGGTGGAAATATCCTTCACATACAAACCAAAAGGATCAAATTCAATGGAAACATTGTTGTCAGTGGTAAAACGGCGAACAGAAAGTAAGTTCTGAATGATATCCGGAGCAACAAGAATGTTTTTAAGCTGGAAAGTACCCTGAAGACCGGAATCACCTACTGAGGTGACCGGAAGAACGGACCCATTTCCAACAACGATAGATGAAGGAAAAGAGGGATTGGGAGGATGGGTGGAAGAGAGTATACCGGAATTAGGAGTGGTATGGTATGATGCTCCGGAATCAACTACCCAGTCGGCACCAGGTGGTGTAAGGTGCATGGTGCTGAAGGAGGAAGCAAGCGACTGTCGATCCCACGTCGACGGTGGCTCCTGAAGGGGTGCCGATGGCTCCGAGTTCCCAACAGGGTAGTCAGTGCCTCCGTAGGTCGAGGCTGACTGCCCGCCTGAAGAGTATCCGGGCCCACTATAGGCCTGAGCTGTCGGCCTACCAGCACTGTGGGCTGGTCCACTGTAGCCGGGGGTAGCCGTGAACGCCGGCTGAGGACGCGGTGGTCGTGGAGGCTGAGAACCTAGGGACGGTCCAGGCCACATGTAGATCTGGCCAGTCCACGGGTTGTAGGGTGTGGGCCAGGGTGCACCTCCCTGGCCGGTACCACCACTACTTCCAGTAGTCGAAGCCGTGGGGGTGCTGCCTGCACTGCTGCCACCACGACCGCCGTTCTTTCCTCGGTGACGACGGTTTCCACCTCCTGTACTGGTAGGAGTAGAAGGTGGACGTGACGGCGGTCCACCAGCCGCTGGTAAGGGTGGACGAGGGGACTGCTCGGAGCCATAGAAAGCTGTGGCAGATCCAGAGCCAGTAGAACCTCCTGTAGTGATCTCTTCAAGTTCAAGATCAGACCATACCTTCTCGAAGGTAGGTAGTGGCTCCAGTCGAAGTAGCCATGTCCGTAGGTGACAATAGCGCTCGTTCAGGCCCTGAAGGACCCGAAGGACAAGAGCGCTGTCGGTGACCGGCTCACCAAGGTCACGTAGGACATCCGCCATGCCCTTCATCTCCCGACAATAGGTGGAAATGGAACGATCACCCTGGACGGTGTTCTAGAACCGAGTGCTGATGTGGAGCGCTCGAGTCGCACGGTTCCCTAGAAACCGTTGCTCGAGGACTAGCCAGGCCTGTCGAGCAGTACCGCCACCGCGCTACCTGACGATGTCCTGTAGCTCCTCTGTCAGGGAGCCAAGGATCCAAGATAGTACCAGGCTGTCCATGCTGATCCAGGACACCTGTACTGAAGACTCGTCCTCCAGGACGTGGTCATCGAGGCAGTAGCGCCTCAGCGTGAGGAGCACCATATCACGCCACCGGGCATATGAGGTGGACTCGGAACTGAGAATAACCGGCACGAGCGTCCGGATGTTCTGAATCCCTGCGACCTGTGCATGAAGAGCGGCCACAAGCGAAGTCGAGTACGTACCAGCGTCCGAGGGAGGCTCATGGACAACACTCGTTGATTGGCGAGCACTCTCCTCAAGTTGGTGGGATAGTGATGCCACGGAGGCACGCTCCTGCTCTAGGGCAAGGGCGAGTGCCCGCTCGCGCTCGCGAGAGGCGGCCAGTGCTGCGGCGATGTCAGATGTCTCCGCAGTGTCGGTGCCGTAGGAAGAAGTTGTGTTCTCCACAGTAGTACCGGCGGCTGGGAAAGGAATCGGCGGGATCGCCGTGGTGCTCCCGTCGATGTCGAGGCCGGTGGCGTCCCGTAGCGCGGAGGTACCTGCCATGAAGGTAACAGCAGTGGCGGGGTTGCTGGAGGTACCGACGAGGGGTTCACCGGCGGCTGGACCGGTTCTCGAGGAGGGGGCGGCTGCAGAACCAGCAGCGAGGGGCTTGGGGGCTGTGGCTCCTCCTAAGAAGGCGGCGCCCCCTCCAGAGGCTGTTGTTCCTCCAGTTTCAGCAGTCCAGAGGGTGGCACCACCTCCAGTGGGGCTGGCGGACCCCCCAGGGGCAGCGGCGGCGCTCCCTCCAGGGGGGCCGGCGGACCCCCTAGGGGTGGAGCACCCAGGGGCGGCGGCGGCCCAGACAGGGGCGGTGACGCCCCCCCCCCCCCCCCCCCCCCCCCCCCCCCCGCCCGTGCGCGCACGGCCCCCATCCGGGTGGGGGCGGCCCGAATCCGGGCGGAGCCGCCCCGATCCAGGGTGCGCCGGCCCCGGATCCGGAGGTGGCGGCGGCGGCGGCCCCTCCCCGCGCCCAGGGTGGGGTGGCGGCGGCGTGCGCCCAGGGCTGCGGCGGCGGCTGGCCCATTAGGATTAGGGTTAGCCCTAATCCTGATTATTCCTAGCTAATGATACCATGAAAGAGGGCTAATGATAATTGTATTGAGATGATGGAAAAGCTGGAGTACAGGTGTGATTATATAGAGGGATTAGGAGGGGAGAAAAGACTAAACTACCCCTAACCCTAATCCCTCTCTAATGACTAATATACCCCTGTGTCACACCCCTAATTACAGTGTCTAACAATTGACATTTGCGTAAATAGTAAACTATTTTCTTATGATTTGCTTTCTTACATTCTGGTTTCATATTAGTGGGATTGAGGTTGCCTATCAAGAAGCCGTTGCTTTGAAGAGACAAGAGGAGCTTATTCACGAAGAGGAACTCCTTGGAAATGAGACGAAGGGGAAGCGTGGTGATAAGCGTACAAAGAAAAAACAGGTTCCATTCTTACTGCAATTTGGTGATTCCCTGATATTCTGTGTACCTTTTCGCGTAGAATTGCATGTGGTTAGGATTTGGGGGCTTGGTGACATGGTCAATTCTTTCCTCCTGCGGTCTTTGTTCTTATTAACCAAGTATAAAGGTAAAAAAAACTATACAGTAAGCTGTACAAGCCAGCTGCTTCAATTATTTGGCCCACCCATGCTGCATCGCTGCTTCCAGTTCATTTCTACGCCAATACGTGGGCGATGGCTGGCTGTGAAAAAGGTCCAATTATTTGGCTCACCAGAGCTTTGGCGGGGTTTGCTGGGGAACGATCCAAACACACCCTACATGTTTCCATACTGTCTCTCTGGTGGGAACTGATGGATATAATCAATCTTCCCACTGGGAGGTTGAGAAGAAGTAACAATAAATTCTTATAAATACCTGTCTTTAAAAAACTGGCCTTTATTTGAGGACAAATGGGATCCTGCGGACATTTCTTATGACTTGAATAGTTGAATCAACCTATTTAAGCAAGTCTGAATTCTGCTAACTCAGGGATTTTTGATCAAATTTAAACTGCTCTGTTTAGCCCATGCTCGTGTTATGAACAGGAGTAGTATTGATAATAGATGAATTACAATGAGGGTCAGGGCCACCGGCCATATATATATACACTAGAGGAGGGAAGCCCTAGTACTAGAATATGACACTACTGCCCTCGACTATTATAATGTTAACATCCCTCCTCAAATGCAAGGAAAAAGCAGTAAGCAATAGGAGATCACCATCAAAACACAGATACCAGCCCACGATGCATCTGAACCAGCAGCTCCAATCTCCATCAAATTCACGTGCAGGCAGCAGAAGACAGGGCGTGCTCCCTGGGCGGAAGATGGACCGTGGAGTGCGCCTCTTGCTTCCAAATCGAAGAAGCAACGAATCCAAACCGAAGTTTGATGGCCACGTGACTTGCAACAACAACAACAAAGCCTTTGTCGTAAGCACGTTGGGATAGCCTAGACATGAAAGGGCAGCCTGGTGCATGTAGCTCCTGCTTGTGCAGGGTCCGGGAAGGTCCGACCTATTTAGGTCTTTTATACGCAACCTTTCCCTGATGCAAGAGGCTGTTTTCAGGGTTTGAACCCATGACCTCATGGTCACAATGCAACAACTTTACGTTGGGGTATGCTAGACATGAAAACCTAATATTTTTTTAAAAAAAATGAAGTAAAAGAGATAAAGAGGGATAAGAGTATACAACAACAACAACAACAGAGCCTTTGTTCCAAGCACGTTGGGGTAGGCTAAAGAGGGATAAGAGTATCAAAATATATATAAAAAAACTAAGATTCTGGGCACATGAATTGCTACTTTTCATGCAGTCCTATCATGAGCTAAGTCTCTAAAACCGAGAAGCTGTGCATGTGAGGGTAATAACCCATAGTACAGGCTGAACAATATGATTTGTTTGAGTTTCTTCTTTATTGTTACACAACTTTGGGGTTTCATCTCCATGAGAATGGTAGTTATAGATGCTGGTTCACCAAGCCTATCACAACCTCTGCTCCTTTAGTCAGGCTTGGGACAGCTTTGTTGAGTTTCTTCTTGTATCTTTTGCTAATGTTCTGTTGCTTTCATTTCTTTACTATTATTTCAGATGTTAATTTCTTCCTGTCACACTAACATTTTCAGTCAAAACAAAGGAAGAACAATCGTAAGGTTAACGACAAGGAAAGAGAGGATATATTGGATTCAAACATTCCAGAAAAGGGTCAAGATGGGAACAAAAATCATGGTAGGGAGGACTCTAAGCAGGCAGGTCAATTGACTACGAAAGTTGATAACTCCAAAGAATGTGCTTCAGATGTGTCAGACAGTTTAAATGGGTCAGGTGAGGTATGCCAAATTGACATGTGTGAAAAGAGAGTGGTACCTGTGAATGCAGCAAATGATGTTGGCATTGAGCCGGAAAATGCCCAGATGGCGAACAAGGATTCAACTTTAGAGATTGAGTCATTGGTATCATCTGTGACTGCTGCTGTGAACAGTATAAGAGGCGAAATAAATAACCTGCTAGACAGTACAGGTCACGTATCACCCAATAGGTCAGTTTGCATTTGATCTTAAGCTTGAATTATTTTTCTAGGCAGCCTGCGTTTATCATAAGTAAGTCTATGTACAGAGGGAGAGTTTGGCGCAAAAGGGTCATTAGCAAGATGAACACTGTACGAGATGAAGATTATCTTCTTTCAATTTCAAGTTGCACAGATCGCAATCAATCTCGTTGTGGCCCATCTCCGAAGAGCGACCAGGAGACTTCTCTACTCACCTTGCAAGATAGGCTTCGCAGGCTTGGGCAAAAACTACATGAGGTGAAGCTACTCTTAATATCAGTTCTAATCATGATTTAGTTATTATTGAATTTCCAAACCATAGTTTAGGACAGATCTGCCTTGGTTTTTCTGCTCTTTGGCTCTTTATGACTTATGAGACAAGCTTTTATCTCAGCTTCAATGCTCTGGAGCTAAATTCGTGTTACTAGTATACTTACTGTTAGACTGTGTGTGTACCCTATATATGTAACCTCCCCTTGGCATTATGAATAGACCTCATTTTCATTCCAATATGGCATCATCAGATTAGGGTTAGGGTTTCTTGGGCATCCTCTCCTCCCTCCTCTCTCTCCACACAGCCGCCGCCTCTCCCACCACCAGCGGTCGCCGCTCACCTGCCACCACCTCGGCCAACGCCTCCACCCTCGCCTCCCCTCCCTCTCCTGTTCCCTCCCGCGCCGCCGCCGCCGCTGAAGGGCGCGGTCGTCAAGCCGCTGCTGGCCACCATCGCGACGGGGGTCCTCATCTGGTTCATCCTGGCGCCCTTCGGTGTGCCGCGCAACGCGTGGCAGCTGCTGGCCATCTTCCTGTCCACCATTGTCGGTTCCCCTTCCTTCCTCTAATGGCCGCCACTGCCGCGCCGCTGATGGACGCCGCCGCTGCCGCGCCTCTGATGGCTGCCGCCACCGCCGTGCCTCCCATGGTCGCAGCCGCTGCGCCTCTCCTGACCGCCACGCCTACGCTCCTCCCCATGGCTGCAGCAGCGCCCCCGCTCCACCCCATGGCCGCCGCAGCGTCTTCACCCTTCTTACCCCGTGTTGCCGGCCTTCCGCGTACGTCCCTGCCCTCCTACCCCGCGCTGTTGGCCTTCCGCGCACGTCCCTGTTCCTCCTACCCCGCGCTGCCAGCCTTCCGCGCGCGTCCCTACCCTCTTTCCCGCATCGTCGGCCTTCGCGGCGCGCGTCCCTCCTACCCCGCGCCCTCGACCTCCGCCGCGCGCGTCCCTCCTACCCCACGCTGCCGGCCTTCCGCGTGCGTCCCTCTTCCTCCTTGTTAGACACTGTGATTATGTGTGTGTCACAGGGGCATATTAGTCATTAGTGAGGGATTAGGGTTAGGGGTGATTTAGTCATTTCCCCTCACCTAATCCCTCTATATAATGGACCCTGTACCCTCATGATGAAATCATCCCATTCAGTCCAGATTTATCCCTCTAATATGGTATCAGCTAGGTAATCAAGGATTAGGGCTTAACCCTAATCCTCTTCCCCTGATGGCTGTGCAGCCGCCGCCGCCACAGCCCCCAGTCCGCACCCCCACCCGGCCACCCGAGCAGGAGCAGCCGCCGCGCGGCTTCCGAGAGCAGCCGACGCACGCGCCCGGCGCCCCAGATCAGCCCGCCGCCCCAGATCGGCCTGTCGCCCGGCTACTCGGCCAGCGCAAGTGCACAACGCCGACGCCCGCCTGCCCCGGCCACTCCTAGCCAGAGCCACCGCCCGCGGGCACCCACACTCGAAGACGCCGCCAGCACCCAGCCGTCGAAGACGCGGCCGCCGCCCCTGGGCCCAGCCCTCGGAGCCGTCGTTGCTCCCTTCTTTTCGGGCGCGGCCGCCACTGCCCCATTCCCCTCCACCGCTCCCAACCACACCGCGGTGCCCAGGGTCGGGCCCGCCGCTGGCGCTGCCGCCGCCAGCACCCCAGTCGCGTCTCCAGCCCGTGCAGCTGCGCCCTGGGCCGCAGCGCCCTGGGCTGCCGCCAGATCTGCGCGCCGGGCCGCTGGCGCCGCCGCCGCCAGCGCCCCAGTCACGCTGCCCGCCGCCGCCTCGGGGAGGGCTGGCGCGGACGCCACTGCCCCCTGGCCAGATGTCGCCGCGTCACCACCCTGGGCCACTGCACAGCCACATCTGGCCCCAACCGCCCATCCAGCCCCCAGCGCTGCCACCCCTCGAGCCGAGCTTGCTGCTTCCGTCTGGCCCGCCGCCGTCGCCTCTGCAGCACCCCACGACAGCGCCGCTGCTTGGCCCGCAGCAGCTGTAGACGCCCCTTGGGCCGTTAGCCCTGCAGCCCCCCACAACGGCGCCGCCTGGCCCACAGCCGCCAGTGCACCATGGGACGCCGCTCTGGGAGGTGCTCCTCGGCCGACATCGACTGGTGTACCTGGATCGGCTGTTGCCTACTCGCTTGGCACGACCGTCGAGGGTCCACGCGTGTTGTCTTCCTTCCCGGCGCCACCACCGCCGGGGCATGTCGCGACCCGTTCAACACCGTCGGTCTACCTGCGGGGTCTCACGCCGTCTGGCCCTGACTGGGTGGTAGACTCCGGTGCCTCCTACCACACCACCCCTGACGTCGGTATCCTCTCCACTACGCCACGCATGACTTCGGCGTCTTCCACGCCACCTGTTGTGCCTTACGTGGCCCCGGCGTCCCTGACGCCACTTGCTGCGCCACGCGCGGCACCGGCGTCCCTGACGCCACCGGGTGCGCCACGCGCGGCACCGACGTCCCTGACGCCACCGGCTGCGCCACGCGCGGCCTCGGCGCCCCCGACGTCACCCACTGCAGCACGCGCGGCACCGGTGTCCCCGACGACGCCTGCTGCGCCAAGCGCGGCCTCTGCGTCCCCGACGTCGACTACTGCGCCACGCACGGCCTCAGCTTCCCCGACATCACCTGCAGCAAGCCCGACGTCACCAGACGCACCAGGAGCAGCACCGACGACGACTTCTCGCTTCGCTGACCCCGTACTTGCCTATCAGCGACGAGCACGGGGGGGCGGCCTTACTCCAGCTGCACCACGTGTGGCTCCGAGACGAGAGAAGGTCGTTGTACCCGAGCGCCCGGTGTACAACCCTCCTCTTCTCCACAGGGATCCTGGTCACGTCCACCCGATGGTGACTCGACGTGCATCCGGGTGTCTTCGTCCAGTTGAGCGCTTCACCGGAGCTGCCTTCTCGTCGACCACTTCTCCACCGACCGACTCTTCTTCGATATCACCCATACCTACTTCCGTGCGTAGCGCCCTCGCCGACCCTCACTGGCGCCACGCTATGGAGGAAGAGTATGAGGCTCTGCTTGCCAACCGGACCTGGGACCTGGTTCCCCGTCCTGGTCGTGGCAATGTTGTCACGGGCAAGTGGGTGTTCACGCACAAGAAGAAGGCGGACGGTACCTTGGAGAGGTACAAGGCTCGGTGGGTACTCCGGGGTTTCACTCAGCGCCCTGGAGTCGACTACGACGAGACCTTCAGCCCGGTGGTAAAGTCGGCGACGGTTCGTACCGTTCTATCGCTGGCTCTCTCACGTTCTTGGCCTGTCCACCAGTTGGACGTCAAGAATGCCTTCCTCCACGGTACATTGACCGAGACGGTGTACTGCAGTCAGCCGGCAGGGTTTGTTGATTCAGCTCACCCAAACATGGTCTGTAAGCTGAACAAATCCCTATACGGATTGAAGCAGGCACCGCGAGCCTGGTATAGCCGGTTCGCCTCCTTCTTGGTCTCACAGGGGTTCGTCAAAGCTAAGTCGGACACTTCGCTGTTTGTCTATCGACGTGGCAGTGACACTGCCTACCTCCTACTGTACGTCGATGACATTGTACTAACAGCGTCTAGTCCGGCTCTGCTTCGGCGCACCATTTCTGCTTTACAGCAGGAGTTCGCTATGAAGGACCTGGGCCGTCTTCACCACTTCCTGGGCATTGCGGTCGAGGACCGACCAGGCGGCTTATTCCTTCACCAGCGACAGTACTGCCTGGATATCCTCCAGCGAGCAGGCATGACCGAGTGCAAGCCTTGCTCCACTCCAGTGGATACTCAGGCGAAGCTCTCCGCTACCGACGGGACACCCGTCTCTGACCCTACTACTTACAGGAGTCTTGCAGGTGCTCTTCAGTACCTCACCTTCACCAGGCCGGATATCTCGTATGCAGTTCAGCAGGTGTGCCAACATATGCATGACCCGAGGGAGCCGCACCTCACCGCTGTGAAGCGGATTCTTCGGTACCTACGAGGTACTCTCGACTACGGCCTCCTCCTTCGACGTGACACGGCCTCCGAGCTGGTCGTGTACACCGATGCTGACTGGGCTGGCTGCCCGGACACACGACGTTCTACTTCTGGGTATGCCGTCTTTCTGGGCGGTAACCTCGTCTCCTGGTCCTCGAAGCGACAACCCGTGGTGTCGCGTTCGAGTGCTGAGGCGGAGTATCGCGCCGTGGCTAACGGCGTAGCTGAGGCCTCCTGGCTCCAGCAGTTGCTTCAGGAGCTCCACACTTCCGTCGCCAGGAGCACCCTCATCTACTGCGACAACGTCAGCGCCGTGTACCTCTCCACCAACCCGGTCCAGCATCAGCGCACAAAACATGTGGAGATCGACCTCCACTTTGTTCGTGAGCGGGTTGCACGCGGCGAGATTCGGGTACACCATGTCCCGACGACGACGCAGTTCGCTGACATCTTCACGAAGGGCCTCCCGTCGTCGCTGTTCTCCAAGTTTCGGTCCAGTCTCAACATCTGCAGTGGCTAGATGTTGTGACTGCGGGGGGGTGTTAGACACTGTGATTATGTGTGTCACAGGGGCATATTAGTCATTAGTGAGGGATTAGGGTTAGGGGTGATTTAGTCATTTCCCCTCACCTAATCCCTCTATATAATGGACCCTGTACCCTCATGATGAAATCATCCCATTCAGTCCAGATTTATCCCTCTAATACTCCTAAGTCCTACCCCACGCTGCCGGCCTTCCACGTGCGTCCCTGCCCTCCTACACCGCGTCGCTGGCCTCCACCGCGCGCGTCCCTCTTCCTCCTACCCCGCGCTGCCGGCCTTCCGCGTATCCCTCCTCCAACCCTGCGCTGTCGGCCTTCCGCACGCGTCCCTCTTCCTCCTACCCCGCGCTGCAGGCCTTCCGCGCGCGACCCGGCTCTCCTATCCCGCGCTGCCGGCCTTCCGCACGCGTCCCTGCCCTCCTATCCCACGCTGCCGGCCTTCCGCGCGTGTCCTTGCCCTCCTACCCCGCGCTGCCAGCCTTCCGCGCGCGTCCCTGCCCTCCTACCCTGCGTCGTTGGCCTTCGCCGCACGCATCCCTCCTACCCCGCGTTGTCGGCCTTCCGCGCGCGTCCCTGCCCTCCTACCCCGCGCCGTCGGCCTTCGCCGCACGCGTTCCTCCTACTCCGCGCTGCCGGCCTTCCGCGCGCGTCCCTCCTCCTACTCCACACCGCCGGCCTTTCGCATGCGTCGCCGCCCTCTGCCACACGCGCTTGGGCCATCTCTACTGGCCGTGCCCCTCATAGCGAGGTGTTTGCGGCCCACTCCGTCCTCGTCACTGCTCGGGAGCGTGAGTGGGCTCTTCTACGGTGTTCTTCCGCGGGAAGCTGTTAGAGAGTGTGTTTACTCATGTATGTAGGGTCTTTTGGTTCAGTCTCAACATTTGCCACGGTTAGATGTTGTCACTGCGGGGGGGTCTTATTAGAGTGTGTTTGTGTTTCCTTATGTGGAAAGTGTGTTGTTGTCCAGTCTCAACATCTGTCGCAGCCAGAGTTTCGACTGCGGGGGGATGTTAGACTGTGTGTGTACCCTATATATGTAACCCCCTGGCATTATGAATAGACTTCATTTTCATTCCAATACTTACTATAGCTGATAGTTTTCAAGTTACAATTTTAGAATTGAGATACATTTTTATGGAGATCATCACTTCATGCCTAGGTCTCTGATAAGATTTCCATTACAACGAGTGAATATAGTAACTTCTTATAATTCAAGACCTGTTTCGAGGAATGTGAATGAAATGTATTTTTGTGGATAAACACTTAAACAGTACTATAAATACAATGCTTGGAGCCTGGTTTTGGTAGTGATGCCTAGGCGTTTTGAGGATTGTCTGTCGCCATGGGACGCCACGGGGGGTTTAGTTACGCACAATGCCTAGGTGCTGCGAGGGGGGTGGGTTGTGACACATTGCCACAATGCCACATAAACAAAGGTTTGAAGTTTGAATTGCTATAAAATTCAATTTTAGGGGGAGGCACTAGAGCTGCTGCTATGGTACTCTGGATGTATTTGACTATAGAACACCTATTACATGTTTATAATGTTCCTATTGGTTGAGTACCCGTTTCGTCCCCGTTCTATTGTATGCGCAGAAATATGTACAGATGATGTATACATTATAGTGTAAGTGTGTAACTTATTTTTTTGGAGGAATGTACAGCAAGAAAACCCCTGCCGTGTTATGTATTTATAGTATATAAAAATAAGAAGAAAGTACATAAGTACAGAACCTAGCGGATCCATAGAGATGAGAGAACTAGGGACCAAAGCACAGTGTAACTTATTTTGATGCCTGTGCTTGCAGGCTTCCAGCATATTACTTGGTACATGTCCTTAAAAAGAAAAAAAACGTTTTCTTGGGATTCACTTCCGTTATTGACGTATTGGATTTTTTATTCAGTTTTGTTGGTCATTTCATAATAAATTTTATGTGTTCAGAAGCACTTCCATCAATCAGCTATTCTGTATCACGTTAAAATTGATAGTCTGTTTCCATTTATGCTTGTTTCAGAAGGAAATTGAAGGCAGGGAACTACTCAAGGCCCATTTGGAAAAGAAGGCAGCCGCTGATGTCATAGCTGGTTCACCCTCATCATCTTCATCAGATTTCTTGGAAAAGGCCCCTCAGGTTCTGAAGTGCCCAGAGCAATCCTCAGTAACTATTTCTGATGTAGAGATCAATGCACCACCTCTAAAGGTCGTCCCTGTAGGCACTAGTGATGCCAGTAATATAACTGTTCCAGCACTGGAAACCTCCACAATAAGCACAAAATCAGTGCCTACAACTCCAACTCCAAGGAAACTTGAACGCAACGAAGATGTATCAAATTCAAGACAGAAAAATGATCGAACGATGCCCCTGAGATCGCTGCTAGTTGATAAGGCTATTCCAACCCCTCCCAAATCACCTTTGCCACAGGTTGATATAGTTGCAAAAGCTGCTCCAGTTACCCCCAAAACGCCTTCATCACAGATTGACAAAGTAGCTAAAGCCACGCCAGCTCCCCCAAAACCATCTGCACTCCAGATTGATAAAGTTGTCCCTCACAACTCAGTATCACGACAGATTCCTTCTGCAATCGTTTCAAAAGTTCAAGAAGATACCATTCCTGAGAAGGTTGCAGTCACATCGGTATTGCGAACTCTGACACCAACATCGAGACCTTCAAGTGCCCTGCTGTTCCAGGCACCAAGATCCACTGTACCACCTACACCCACAGTTCAAGTATCTCCATTGCTTTCATGCTCCATGACTATGTCTGGACAAATGAGCAACGAACCTTCCCCTTCTGCCCCAAGTTATGCTACACAGGCCTACCGAAATGGTATCCTTGGTATGGGTAAGCTGGATACAAGCTCAGTAAGTCTTGAGCAATCAACTTCTAAACTCCAAAGTGTTTCAGTTTCACAATCACTGTCAGCATATGCTCCGGCAACACCTGTCATGGTGCCTCCTTTTGAAAGGAATGATCAGTCATCAGGTAAGCAAGGTTTCATGTCTGGGCCTAGCAAGTCAGAAGCTCTTGATAACTGGCACCCATGGAAAGGTAATAATGGTGTTAACAGACAGATGTGGAGAGATGATACTCCTAACCAGCAAATGACCAATTGCATGCACACTTGGAAAGAAACTTCATATCAGCAAGTGAGCAGCAGCGGATCAGAGCATGGCAGATTTGAAGGAATGCAGTATAGGCAGTTCCAAAGAGAGATACCTGCAAATTCTGTTTCATACCATCAGCAGGGGCCAATGGTACAAGAATTTCCTCACCTTGATATCATAAATGACTTGCTTGATGAAGAGCAAGGCAGCGGGAGTATGTCAGGTTCTCCCCTCCATGAGTACGATACATTTGGATTGCCATTTGCTTCAAGCGGCACTGTTACAGACTCTGAAATGGCTTCTATAAATAGTTCTGGCCGGTTTAACTTGATGGATCATTACGAGGGTTATGGAGGGGCCTACAACGTACAAAATGCTCTGCATAGGTTGAGGGATGGGCACCTTTCCACATTGGATGTTTATTCCAATGGAAGGTTGGACTCGACTGCATCTAAGCCTTGGCTGTATAGCCGTCCAAATCCAGCAGTGAACCTGGGAATCAATACAAATTTGCATTCACCACAAATGGGAGAATGTACTAATTTAGCAAGTGGAAGAGTGAATGGAGAATATCTGGAACATCTGTATCGCCGTGCCAACGGGCAATGGTGATGCCTGTACACGATCCACAATAATGACTGTTGTTACAGGCCATGGTGCCAAGTCTAATGTTCATGGCCCCAAATTTGAACTTTAAAGTTTCAAATGGGAAAGAAAGGATAATAGTGTAAAATATTACCCGCATTCAATCTAATGCTTATAGTGTTTGTATGTTTCTTTCTGTTGTCAGAGAGCACACGACTGCAGTTAACAAGACAAACAGATATACGAATGCCTCGTAGCCCTTTGTGAAACTATGTAGTGTCTGCTTTTGTTGTTTGGGCGTGGCGTGTCTGAAAAAGAGAGGCGTGATGCTGTTTTGCGTAGATAATGAAGGATGGGCATTTTGAGCCTGCGTACAAATTTTCAGCCCCTATTTCAGGTACTGGCCTATTAGTCTCATGTCCAAGTACTATCCCCACTTGCAAAGTTTTGGGTCAGTCTGAGCTAGGTCAAGGCCTTGTTTGTAGCATACACAGCCTTGATTACAATATGAACAAGTTTTCTTTGTGAAGTTCCTTTGACATAATTACAACGTCTGACATCCTAATTGCCGCAAGAAACTAATCACAGTACTATCTAACACCCTGCTTGCGACAACAAAATGATGACAACAGTATTTGACACCCTACTTTCCACACAAATTCCTTTTCGTTTTAACTGATACAAAATTCACTTGCTATCATACCAATTAAGTTTTGAGTAAATGGTGATGGTACACGTCGAACGCAGTCTATTTCTTGTCGATGGCCATTGCTCGCAGTTCTCTCAGGTTACGAGCAATTTCCTGTATAAACATCAAACCTTCATTACCATTTCTGAGGGAGTTGATGCTATGTTCAAGAAAATTGCGGTCTCCTTCTAGTGTTTTCAGTCTTCTGTTCAAGCTTGCAACTTCTTCCTGAACTCTGGTTGGATTAACTTCCCAAGTCATTGTCGATGAGCCTTCTTCCTTACCTAAGGAAATATGTTCATGTGCCTCCCGTGAGCTCCCCTGACGATATAAAGAGTCATCTCCTGCAGTACATACTTTGCCAGAGAGGTCATCCTCTAAAGCATCTGAACTGGATGCATCAGAAGTACTGTTGTTAGAGTAGGATTGAAGCTTTTGTTCCAACTTTCTCAAACATTTTTCTATATATGCTCTTTCATCTTCAAAACTCACCAAAGAATTTGAGTCCCTTGGTGTGTTAATCACAGGAACTTCAACGCCACCTTCCTCAACTAAAGTTGTATTTTCTTGTTTAAAGGGGAAATGTCCAGCTCCAAATCGTCGCCTATAATTTTCAAGCTCAGCTTCCAACTCTTCTATTTGTTGCTCTCTTTCAGCAAGCAACTCGTTAGCTTTTGCAAGTGCTTCACCGTCATATTCTGCTTGTTCTTCCATCATCCGTTGGTAATGCGAAGCTTCCATCTGCATTGCAGCCTTCTCATCCTGCAGCTTGGTGATCATAGCCAACGCCTGACTTGCAGCAACTGCTGAAGCATTCCTCTCTTCTTCCAGTTCCCTGCAGAGCAGGTGTATTGATTTTCGGTCAAGATCAATCTGTCGTCTCAACCGATCAAATGTGCTTTCACCTTCCATCTCACTGACAATGCTTCCTTCTAGTGACTCCAGACCAGATGCATCTCTCTCCAGCGAAATTCTTTTGGTAATGTTCTGCACCACCAACTCATCGCCCCGTCCGTATGCACGGGGGCTAGGTCCTGGATCGACCCATGGAGCATCTAACCCTCTTGTGGCTGAGAGTTGTGATAGCAGTAACCTTAATTCTTCGTTTACGCTAGAAGTAGAGTCCTTTCCAAGGATCATATCCGTCAAGGTTGGGGATGGCAAGCTACTCTTGCTCCCAACAGCAAGTCTGTAGGCTTCATTCAAGCTTATCTGAGTGCTTAGAGATGGTCTCCTTTCAACGGTGCTTCCACTACTTTTGGGGTAGTCCTCACCGGCACTATGATTCTGAGTTACTTCACCACTTGGTCTAACAGCATCTGCTGAAATACTATCTTCTTCCACGTGATCTACATAAAATATCTAAATGTAAGGACCAACTTCATTAACATTGTTTTGGATGGAAAAAATGTTAACAGGGCATTTTCTATAAAATTGTCGGGAACAGTACCAGAAGCATCTTGCATTTTCGTGTCATGTGTTGCCATATCACCGGAGGGTTCAAATTTCTTAGTATGGCCTTCGACTTCATCAATGTTTTCAGAATAAGCACCTTGTGAAACATGGATATCCCCTAAATCATCTTACAGAGAAAACAAAGGTACTTTAATGAGATTATGCTATCAAGGGTGTTAAAATGAAAAATAGGGAAAGATAAAGTCAAAGCCAAGAAACCTTTCAGATCTGCGTCTTCTGAAGCAACATGGTGAGTGTTCTGAGGTGCCATTTCAGTTGTTCCTGGAACATTCGCTGAAGTAATTCTCTGGTGAAACTCACCACTTGATGCGGAAATAATTTCTGGCTCAAGATCTTGTCCCAGATCATCTAGCAATGTTTTTTTAGTTGTGTTGGGGTTAGATAGAGAAAAGCAAAGGTTCATTTTTATTCTCACCATGAATAATCAACATAGCATACCTTTTATATTTCTTTCACCGGAAACAGCACAATGATGTTCTAGTATTGTAAATTGGGATGTATATGGAATATTGTTGCCTTCAGTCCTGCTCATACATGGTTCAGTTTCACCAGGATTCTGATGACATTGTGGAAAATCGACATCTGCACGATCACTTATCCTGTTATAGGATCTGTCGAACAAAAAATATGATGATGTAGCGGTAATCATCCATTTACCTTTAACATATGAATCTTCTAAAACAAGTACAGGATCATGGTGGGATGCCCGATTTTTTGATATGATGTCTTTTGCTTCAATTTGGTCCCCATGAATTCCACTATTGGAATGATCACCCACAACGTCAATTGCTAAAGAGGTATCATGGTGGTCAGTAACACTAAGCTCCTTCTGCACATTTCTTTCAGATTCCTTGACCACTTCAGGGAAAGGAATATCAGGCAGTTCAAAAGTTGCATCTTCATGCACATCTTCATACACAGCATCACAAGGGTGTGAGCTTTTGCCATCATCAGCACAAGGAACCTCGACCTCAGAGTCAGATGTCAGCTGTGGCACAATGTGTCTCTGTCTCTCGTGAGGGTCACTCTGGTGGTAAGTATCTTTAGGTTTCAAAGGTTCATCCACATGTCCTGTTATAGAATAATCCTTGTAAATCCTTGGTGAGCCAACAAGTTCAGTAGGCTCTAGTTCCGCAATCTTTCTGGCTGACAATGTTATATTACGCTGTTTAAAATGCCGTCCACAGCATGAACAAATTCTTGTACGAGGCGAATTCAACATATTATCATTCCCTTGAGTACTATCAAATGTGTTGAAATCTATCACGGGCTCATTGGTTTTGTCGTCCTCGTTAGCCTTCTCACAGCACCCTTCACACATACTTTGGGCACCTGCAAGCTTCTGGTGGAGGCGGCAGAAGGCCAAGGATGAAATCTCCGACCTGTGAGTTTTGCAGATCAGATCCCTATAGAAGCACGGTTGCTCATTACCCAGGACGTGATCAAGCCTCGAGCAGAAAGGGCACGGTGCCGGTAATTTGCAGAGACGGGCAAATCTGGTGACTAAGAAGCTGTAAACCGCATCAATGAATAGCAGCAGCATCAAAATCCATTCCAGCAATGCCGTGGACAATACGCTTGATACTCGGCGCAAGATCGGCATCCTTGTACCCATCTCCAGCAACACTGAACTACAGTATATTCCAAGCTGTCTGGATCGGTCAAAGGTGGTTGGCGCTGAAGTAGGATGACTACAAGGCATCAAACCGAGTTTATGAGCAAGTGTGACTTTAATGTTAGTGTTATCTAAAATCTAGTACCTGATAAAACGAAAAGGAGCTAATGGGAGCTATGGAAACAAAATCTGAGTGTCATTTAATGCCGAGAGAATATTTGGGTGAATTATCAAAGATGATCGTAGCAGGAGAAAAGGCATGGAGCCGAGACCAGGCTGGCGAACCACTAGATAACATAAACTAAAATAAGCGCCCCACACCAACCGTAATGGCAATCGACGACAGCCTGATTAACAAAAGAAAGGATTGATCGCGAAGGGTAGTCTGAAACTTCTTTAGAGCTACTCCGATCATATATAATTATAGAAATAAAAAAATCATCAAATAATATAGCTAAATCCCGGCGAAACAAGAAACTAACGGGGATTCCAAGCTTCCGACCAAGTTTAATCATTTCATTCCATAACAAAACCAAACATCGATTTCCTTACAATCTTGTAAGGACCATCACAGGATCAATTAGCAAACCATCAGCACCACCGAGCCCAAGAACAGAGACGAGAAACAACAAACCCAAGCTGAAGCTGAGCTCCCCCAGAAGAAATCTCACAGGCCAGCTGACCAGAGCGGAGATAAACAAGAGAGAGACCCAAAGAACCCGCGGAAGGACGCGCACCTTGGCCGGCGAATCGGGAGCGAGATCCCGATCTGCGGTCGCGGCGGCACGGCCGGCGGTCTTGTCTGGAGCCAGAGCCAGCGGCCGAAAAAGGTGGCCAGGCTAAGCAAGCAGGCAGGCTAGCTAGCTAGCTAATCAGCAGGGTGGTGACGAGACGGAGAGAGGTGGCGAGCACCGACCACTTGCGCCCCTACCCTCACCCAGAGCGCTAGCTAATATATATTCCAAATGCCCGGAACGAGCCAAAAAAAACCGAAAGGGAGGTGGCGCTGCGGCCGCGGCGGCGGCGGGCGGTGCCGGCAAAGGGCCGGCTCCGCGGACGCAGACGCAGCCGAAAGGCGCGCGGGTGGTTGAGGTCTCTCGGTGCGCTGCGGACGTGGACCAGACCGGGCTGATGGCTGCTACTCGATGTGATGCGAGCAGGGGCCCGTTCGAGTGACGTGTAGAGGCTCCATTAATTAGAAACCGGAGGCTATTGTGACCTCTATATCAGGGTTTTAAAATAATATTATTAATTTTGTTACAGTCAACTCTAAAACTTTACTATTTTTACAGTTTAGTTCTCTGCGCACATATATCTTTAAATCAAATCTCTATATCAACTACCACATATTTTATATTATATTATACAATTTTATATTATATCATAAAACAACTTGTATTAATAACATTATATTTATATTTTACAAAATTACTAAATTTATTTTTCATTTCCTTTCTCTTCGTTTTGTTTCCTTCTTTTCTCCTTACATTTTCCCTTTTTCCTTCTATTATTCATTTTTTCATCTTTCTTTCCTCTTTTCTGTCTCTTCTTTATCTTTTTCAAAGACAGCAACAGTGATTTTGTCAATCGGGGCTGAACCAATTCGCCTCCTCCGCCTTGCTCGGAAGACAGCCAACTCGTTGTGCATCGATAGACATGCCGGTCAGAGGAAGAAGCGCTAGGTTTCCAGTGCAACTGTAGGGGACACTGGTTTACTATTCTGTTTGCAGGCGCGACTTCATGAAAGGAACATTAACTTTACCGGCCAGTTGCACTTACCGGTCCCCATTGTGGACAGCCTTGGCGATGTGTGGAAGCGGGCGTTGAAATCGTGACTAGGCACGCGCGGGGGCGGGATGGTTTTGGACCCCACGCAGACGCAGGCTTGCTGTCACTCTGTCACGCTTGCAGCTGGTTCGACGCCGGCGGTTTCATCCGTTCAGAACACAGCGAGGGCATCAGTGTCCAAACCGCTTTCGCGTTGACGACAGCGCTGCTGCCAAACCGCTTTCGCGTTGACGACAGCGCTGCGGAACCACACTTACTACGAGGTGCTTACGGTGGTTAAGCTTATATCAAGTGCTGGGGTGTGGCAAGCAGGAAACACTACAATTAACGAGTGTGAAAAACCATTGTAAATAAGTATATTACTTTCATAATTAAGCTATTTTACGACGGTACTTACTTATTTACGACGGTTTGTAGCCGTAAAATATAAGGCGACGTAAATAAGGTTATTTACGACGATTACCGTCGTAAATAAGTTTGTTTACGACGACTAGATTTAGCCGTCGTAAATAACTCCCACCGGCCACGTGGCATGGCGGGAAACGTATTTACGACGGGATGTAGGCCATCATAAATAATAGAAGCATTATTTACGACGGTAGAGCCACCCCGTCGTAAATAACAGGCGCACTATTTATGACGGTAGAGCCATCCGTCGTAAATAACAGACGCTTATTTACGACGGTACTGCATATTAACTGTCATAAATAAGGTATTTTATTTAAAAAACAAAAAATGCTAACCGTTGGCTATAAGGCCAGTCCACTAGCTCGATGGCCAGCACACAGGCAGTCATATACACGGTACACGATCACAGTCATAGAAAGTGCCACGATACACGATCTCAATCATAGGCAGACATATATCACAAGTCCATCGTCACAAGGAGTCACATGACACTATACACACCAAGCTACACATTACTACCACGACTGCTACCTCCGGAGCCCGCAAAATCATCCTCGAGCCGTCTACCCACTCCTGGCACGTGCGGCGATGAAGTGCGAGCCTCCGTCCCTGATGTCTGTCATGTTCAAACATATATTACTAGAATTAAGCAAGTTGAACTAGTTTTAACTTTATTTGGGCAAGTTTAACTATATAAGGCTATATGTGAGCAAGTTCAAAGTGTTTTGGTTATATTTGAGAAAGTTCAACTATGTTTGTCTATAATAGAGCAAATTAACTAAGTTTGGTTATATTTGAGTAAGTTTAGTTATAATTGACCAAGTATGTCTAAATAAACTCAAGAGAGGTTTGTTTTTACCTGAGCTCCCGTAGTCGGCACCTATGGCTGCTCTGGCTCGATCACCGGCGGTGGCTCCCACCGTGGAAGCTCAGTCTGTTGTCCAGCCGTCATAGCCTACTAATACAAACTATTAGCACATTTTTGTATTTATTATTTTGAAACATATACATATTTAAACGACAATTACTTACCGTCATTGCCGCCTGAAACTGTAGCATGTACGAGTTGAGATACTCGTCCCTGGCCCTAGTGGTTGCGGTCTATCTCTCTCGCTCTTGTCGGAGCTCCTCTTGAGTCCTCTCTCTCTCTCTCCCGAGCTCCTCCTGTGTCCGGCGGAGCTCCTCCTAGACACCCTGGAGCTTCAGCAAGCTAGACCGGTTGCAACAGTCAGCATGCTCACAGGAAGAGGACCTGGAGGGTTGTAACTGCCTGGAGTCGACCACTCCTTGGAAGATACCGAACCTACATAAAGAAGAAAATTTATTAGATTTTCATCGACCACTCCAACAAAGTCGTAGATAGTAATTGTAGAAGATGAAACTCACCGGTCGTGAGGTTTTCCACGTCCACTTGCGTACGCGGCTTCTGGGGTGATTGTTGACACGTTCTGCCAATCATACTCCTCGCCGTAAAGCCTACGTGCCTCGTGGCCATACCTGGTCTATAAATAAGAAAACAAAAGAGCATTAGCTGATTTGATTAAGAGAATTCAATACATGTGATGAGACAACTCACTAGTGCCTCTGTCGTCGACTGAGAGCAGCTGGTTGGGCTGTGACGGATCACTTCCTCTGTGACCTCTCTTCCACACCTCTATCGGTGGGGGCTCCTGACCAGTTGCGCGCTCTTATGGATGCACGTATCAACACAATGAAAATATAAAACATAAACAAATATTATACTTATTAAGTTACACTTACAAGACGTTTTTTCGACCGCAAATACCCGTCAGCACCAAAAAAGTGAGACAGGTCCGTCTCTCCGCTTTCTCGACGACTGCGGGAGAGGGCCTGGAAATCAACACTCCCCCACCGTAAGCAAAGGGCCTCGTACGCCTCCGGCCTGCCTTCTATCCATTGGACTCCTCCACGACCCTACACAAATGTCTTATTAGTTGAAAGCACTTTAAATAAAATGAGATAATTGAACAAAAAACAATTGAGAATTTACCTCCATGTATTGCTCCGTAGTCAGGTACGTGGAAGACGTCGCCCTGAAGTGGCCCAACTCTTGCTCACCCAGATGTAGCTTGAAATATTTGTTGGTAGCTTGAATCCAGACGCTAGAAAGGGCCTGAGTCACGAGCTTTCTGGCGTTGTGGTGGAAGACTAACCGAGCGTGGTCCACCATGCCCTCGTCCTCCAAACGGTACCGTGCCTTGCATAACAAATTTATAAGTAATTGTATTTAATGTATTATAGACTATATTTGATATGCTTACTATGAAGTCGGACCATACAGCCTCCTGGTGGTTGCCGTGAGTGACGTCCTGTGCGGTTGCGTAATCGTCCTAGACTTACCACATTGTAAGCACTTCTTCTCGTCGCCAAACTCTTTTCAAAAGCATGCAGTTGTCTAGGCACACATCAATCTTATCATATTTCATACCAAGACAAGATAGCAATTTATTAGACTGGTACATATCTTTCGGCACTTTATAAGGCTGTGGCAGGATATCGCGGATCAATTTGATGAGATCATTGTAACAGTTATTAGAGCATGAATATTTAGACTTAATTGCCATAAGTCGGATCAAGAAACTAAGAAGAGTCACTTTTGTGTGTTCATGCAGAGGCTCTTATGATGCTTTGAGGAGCTTGAAGAACGTTTCAACTTCCGTTGTAGGAGCATCCTCCGTCAACTTAGAATCTATGGCTTCAAGCATCACATACATCATTTCGATTCCCGTGCTATCATCCACCACTTCTTCTTCAGCAACTCGAGAACATGTCTCACTGTGAAAGTACCAGACCGCATAATTTTGCATGAAACCATTTTGACACACGTGAAACGTCAAAGTCACTTTGTTAAAAAACTTTACATTCTGACATTTCATACATGGGCACCGCACCTTACTGTTGTTTGACAATGAAAAAGATTGTTGTATAAAAGCATCAGTCTTGGTGAACCACTCATCTGAGTGTTTCCCATTCTTTTTCCAACCCGAGTACATCCATGTGCAGTCTTCAGCCATGATTCAGGTTATATCTTCAAAGCAGACACATCATTATAAGTTCATTTTTTATTTTATGTCACGGCCCCTATACCTAGGGTGATAGGTTCTAAACCCACCCAAGAGTGATCGTGGTAACGTGCTTATGATGAGACATGGAGTTTGAGTCCAAACGAAATTTTGACAGCATAACCCCACTGTTCTCCATTGCACGCCCAAAAACGGTGCAGTAGAGAACAACAGGGTTATGCTATAAAATTCATCCGGACCCAGACCCCGTACCTAGCTCGTCATAAGCACGTCCTCGATCACTCTCAGGCTGTCCAAAAAGGGACAATTCCAAAACTGCACGCTTCACATGCCTATCGCATGTGAAACGTGCAGATTCGAAACGGGTAATCAATTACTATAGGTTACGTTAAACATTTTCATCTTCCAATCATTTAAGATAGAGGAAAGAACGAGAAAGAGGAGGAAAGATGGTCAGAGTTGAAAGTTCAAAGGGCCTATGCCGGGTCGGACCGTGTCGTGTCGTGCCGGGTCAGGCCGGGTCTTGCCGGGTTGGGCCGCGCACGGTCGGGTCGTGCCGGGTCGGGGCGTGTCGTACCGTGCCGAGTTGGGTCGTGCAGGGTCGAGCCGTGCAAGGTCGTCGGGCCATGCCGTGCTAGGGGTTGGGCCGTGTGCCGGGTCGGGCCGTGTCATGCTGCCGGATTGAGCCGTGCCGGTCGGTCCGTGCAGGGTCGGGCCGTGCCGGGTCGGACCGTGCCGTGCCTGGTCAGGCCGTGCCGGGTTGGGCCGTGACGGGTCGGGTCGTGCCATGCTGGGAGGTTGGGCCATGTGTCGGGTCGGGCCGTGCCGTACTGCCGGGTTTGGCTGTGCCGGGTCGGCCCGAAACCCGTTAATATACTTATAATGAGTAAATACTCACAATCAATTAACTAATTCAAAATTAATCAAACATTTCAAAACTAAACAAACAATTAAATACTTCAAACTAATAAACTTACGAGACTAATTGAACAATAAAAAATAATTAAACAATTATATACTAGTTAAACAGACTAATTACAAACTAAACTAAATAACTAATTAAACAATTTAAACTAATTAAATAATCTAATTAAACAATTACAATCTAAGTAAACAATTACAAACTATTTAAAATCTTATCTAATTAAACAAACTAATTACAATCTAATTATAATCTAATTACACAATTACAAACTAGACAAAACTATTAAATTTAAACTTTTTACAAACAAAACTAAATATCTAATTCAACTAAAAAACTAATGATAAACTAACCTTAATAAGCAGGGGTCGGGCGGCGCCGGGTCGGGGCGGCGGCGGAGGGGCGACCGGGGGCGACCAGGAGCGGCAGGGGGCGACCGGGGGCGGCCGGTGGCGGCAGGGGGCGATCGAGGGCGACTGGGAGCTGCAGGGAGGCGGCCGGGGCGGCCGGCGGGGGCGCAGCATCGGGGGCGGCGGCGTCCGTCTCGCGCGCGGGAGGGGAGCGAAACCACTCCCCTCCCCCGCGTGTGGCTGTATATAGTGCTTATTTACGAGGGTTCCCTGTACCGTCGTAGATAAGCTACTTAGGTCAACCGTTGTTAATAAGGCTCTTATTAACGAGGGTGCCCATTAACCGTCGTAAATAAGTAGCTTATTTACGTCGGTTAGGTCAACCTTCATAAATAATGACCTTATTAACGACGGTGTTTTTTCACCTCGTTAATATACTTATTAATGACGGCATCGTCGTAAATAATTTTTCCACTCGTTAATTTACTCGTGGAAGGGTGGCCATTCCATCCGGCGGCCCTCAGCCACCAGCACGGCGCCGCGACGGTCCATGCACGGCCGTCCGATGCCTCTACGCATCGCGGCTTTTCGTGGCCCTCGCGCTGCGGAGTCCGTAGGCCCGGCCCGGCCCGGTGCGGCGCCGCCTGTGTTGTGTTCCGCGTGGCCTCTACGTGGAGCGGCCTCCGCCTCGTGTTCTAGCTTGTGCCCCTGTGCCCCCGCTGCCGATGCAGCAACAAAGTCTTCTCTTCTTCCCTCACTCATTGTTGTCCTCTTTCGCTGTGTGGCCATCCATGCTCCTCCCTCCTCCTCCTCCGCCTCCTCTCTCAGATCCACCGCTCCGGGCCGGGCGCGCGCTCCCGTACTGGCCCCCCCGCCCTTCGAATATCGCCGCCTGCTGAGATGAATCCCTCCGCTGCTCCTTAGCTAGATTAGCGGCGCTCGTATTGTTCCACCTTGCTGCTTCTTCGCGCCGGGTGGCGGCGCGGCGGCGCTGATGCAGCGACCGGGAGGAAGAATGCAGTGAGATGAGATGGTACTGATTCGCTACCCCCAGAGGTGTGTGGATGCTACGTACATCAGAGACCGATCCGACCACTACTTGCGATCGAGTTCTTTTCGTCGTGTGCTTTTTCCTTGCTGATGTCCCCGTTTTAAGCATGTTTAGTCAGCTATCATCTGCTAAAGCTTTTTGCCTTTTCTTATTCTGGGGATGGTTGTCGGGTCGTTACTGGTGATCTCCCTTTTAGGTGAGTTACGTGTGTTTGGCTTCCTCGTGCCATGCACTCATGCGTGATCCATACATGCAGTACTTACGGGCTTGTTGTTCAGGTTTCTAGCCTCTACTACACCCCAAGCTTTTTTGTTGGGTGACTGCAGTGCAGGGGAGACTCCCATGCATTAGAGCTGGAGCTATGCATCTTTTGCCTTTGGAGAACGAACCGACGAACAGATGGGTTCTGACTGCATCTACCTGATATAGTTCGTTCCTTGCATGGGTCAGTATCCAAGACGAACCAGGCACTTGGTGGTGGCCACTGCCTTTTTTAAATAAGTACATTAGAAAAATAGCCTAATGGATCGTGGATGTACCGTCAGCCATGTGTCTTGACGTATGCTTAGAGTTCGGGTTGTTTCGTGCGCACTGCACTGCACTGCACTGCACGTGGGCTGCGGCGTCCGGTCCACCCAGCATCCAGGCCCAGCCGTGTAGCTAGTTCGCTCACGACGAAGTGATTCGTGCTAGCTAGCGGCGTGTAACGACGTTAGTTAAGAAGGTGCAGGCGCATGTGCACGGGGCCCATGTTTTTTCTTTGTCCCGTATGCACCGAGCATCCACCACCGCCGAGCTCGAGGCCCAACGCGACCAGGGAGGAGGGCGCACACGTACGTCCGTTGCCGCGGCGACATCGATCCACGGGCGAGCTCTCGGCATCTCGGACGGACCCCCGCAGATGACCGTGGGCGCTCGTCACCTGCTTGCTGCTGCCGACCGGCGATCGACGGCCGTGACCGCAGATCCCCGCCCCACACCTGCTGCCACTGTCGATCGGCGATGGCCTCCGCCCGACTCCTGGCCATTGAGCCTCGCGTGCCGGCGACCTCTGCCCGACTGTGAAGCTCGCCCCCGCCCCCATTTGCATACCTGCCGCCGCCGCCGCCGATCTGGTGCAGGAGAAGAAGGAAGGGGAGCAACAGGTGTGGAGGACAGGAGCGGCGAGGGGGTGTTGAGGTGATAAGACGCCGTTAGGCGGAAAAAGGTGGGTGGGCAGGTGCCCCTATGCCCAGAGTATATATATATACTTCCTCGGTTCTGAATTAATTGATGTTTAGGATATCATTTTTAATTCAAATTGAACTAAATTTTTGTTCTAAACATCAATTAATTTAGAACAGAGGGAGTATATACATATGCTTAATAAAGATGTTCCTTCGCGACCTACAATGGTAAACACTATTGCCGGAGATCATCATACCTGCTGTCCTGATTATTTACAGTTCAACTCGTTTGCTACCTCACTTTGTACCTTTGTTTACAATTCATAATATGGGAAGTTTGCTGAGGCCCTGTTGTGGACATTCAGCTGCAGGTGTAAATGCAGTTCAACAATTCGGCATGAGCCCTGTCTCTGAGCTGGTGTGGTCTCCGGATGAGGGTTTGAGCATTAAAATTGCAGCATCCAGCCTAAGCACAAGAAAGGCTTCTCTTCGTTGGAATGCAGATACGTTAAGCGTGGTAATATCTTCGCCTCAACAAAGTGGGGCTGCTGCGAAGAGTGGCGATAACGTAGATGCTAACCTAGGGGTGTCAGAAAAGATGCCATCACAACTACATACGCGCAGTGGCAGTCCAGTGAGAAGAACCATGGATAGCCCAAATAATATAGTTAACCTAGATATCCGACGATCTAAATCAGTGGGACCACAAGAGCAAGATCCAAGTAAGTGTAAAGTACATAATGCAATTCAGTAAGCTAGTGGTTTGAAGGAAGTTCTTTGATGTTTCCCTGCACTTAATAACTCTTTGTTGGTCTAGTTACCTACACATCGTATTAGAAAAGTATGATGAAAAAAATATTAAAAAATATTTGATATTTGTTAATAATAGGTTTTCAAAAAAAAAGATGAAACAAATATTAAAGCACCGCATTACTAGAATCTTAACAAATAAATCACATCTATGGTACAAGCTAGAAACCTTCACTCTTTTAAGCTTTGTTAGGGAACTCTGTTACATTATTTTTTAGTAGTTTATTTCGTCTAGCACATAATGCTCATGTATTGAATAACTGGTAGCTGATACTTCATAGTTCAAATAGAAGTAAAAAGCTAAAAAATTCTGTACTCCGATCATCAAATGGCCGTTTTCTTAGAAATTATTTCTTGATGCTGAAGGGATCGATGCCATGAATGAAGGGAAAGAAGGGTCTGAAAACTGCTGTGTGGATAAGCTGGATGAGGTACAAGCGAATAGTTGTCCCACAAGATGTTGCAAAGATACTCCCCACAGTAATATTTAGTGTCTGGATAAATCAATTAAGAGAAGCCTATTTCCGTTTTATTCTTAATAACATTTTTGTCATGACACTTTACAGGTTCAGCTCCCAGGACAGAAATCACGCCTAATGATTTGGAAAATCAAGTCTGTTCTGCAACAACTGCACATAATGAAAGATCTTGGGCAACAAATTCCTGGCGTGCTCGATTACTGAAAGCAGTTAGTCAGAACTCCTCTATGTTGCCAAAAAAAGCAGAGAAGGCAATGCCGACTTCTCCATTAGGAGATTCGTGTGATGCGGGAAAAGTACCCAACAAGTTGGCAGGTTTTATTTGTAAAAGAAATGTTCAGTATCTGGGCAATGGCAGCAATGACATTGCTCATATTCTAGAACTTCGTTCTCATGACAGGCGCCAAGATCAGGTCCTTCAGGAAGGCCATAAGGATGAGCATTTTGTTGAGAGAGAAGAGTCAGGATCTGGTGTTAATGCTGTTGCAAGATGTGAGTCAGCGTCCGACAATAATGCCAGAAGAATTGAGAATGGTAAAGACAAAGTTGTTTATGATAATAGAAATTGTGTTAGTACAAAAGAGTGTGATGACAGCAATGAAAGCATAGAAAGCTGTCCAAGTACAAAAGCCCCAAAGCGGAAGCACGTGGAATGTTCTGCAGCCAACATGTCTTCCAGAAATAAAAGATGTAGAAGGGAAGACCATGAGAGTTCTTGCTCTGGAATATTGCAGAAATGTGGTAGCTCTTTCTTTTTCTGGATGTCATCACTCACCAAGGGCTTAATCATGCTTGATGAAACTACTCCTGCTCCACTCGATCAGACATGTGCAGCAACAACAGTGGAGGAATCTGCAGCACCTCCCCTGCCACTTCGAAGCAGCAGTGGGATTCCTGTGCAGTCTCTGGGCTTCAATTCTCTTTTCCAGTCTATGTATAGTCATAATGTTATGGCAACTTCAAGGAATATCTGTCATCAACCAGAAAGCAAAAGGATTGAGCATGTACCCGAAAGAACTACCCTTGATTTAAAAGGTAGAAATTATGTATTGGACAAACAAATTGGCCTAGGCAGAGATGTGACTACTGAGACATTAGCTGCTGACAGGCCTCAGATGGTATCTGGTGCCAGTAGGGGAAATTTTCAGGATCAGTTTAGTATTTTTCCAATTAGAGCAGAAAGATATCTAAAATTGGCCAATTCCTGTTCAAGATCTGCAGAAGAAAAACGTGATGAGTGCCCTGTAGGCTGTTCAAATGCGCCAACAGGGAATAAAGGTGGTACCAGGAACTTGTGGGTGAGTCGGCTTTTGCCAAAAACATCAATGAAATGGGTGGATGTGACACCATGTGATTTAGAAAGTGACGTTTGTGCTGTAAACCCAATGGGTGTGGATAACAATCTGTATTGTTCATCTCTTCAGAATTTTGATGTGGAGAAGGAAGTAAATGATGCACAATACTTTAATGGCAAGGGAAGTAACGACGGAGCGACAAGCAGTAAACATCCAGCGATGCCTCCAGAGGAACCTAAGCAGTCTGAAATGATGGCATCCGTTTTTGCAAAGAGATTGGACGCACTTCGACATGCAACGACCTCCGCAGTACAGTTGACTTTCCCTCCTGATCATGGAATTCACAAACGAAATAATCACAGAACAAACTCTTTTGTTATTAGTGACAGCTGTCATGGTAAATCTTCTAGCAGAAATGGAAAGATAGCTTTGTGGATGGGTGATAAAGGCAAGCAACAATTGTGTAGTGGAAATAATGAAGAATCAAAAGGAACTTTTGTGTGTGAGAGTGAGTATCGGCATGGTGGAGCCAGCACAGCTGGAAAGTCTGTTGCTCCTCATGATATTTTAAAAACAAACACATCGGTTAAAGATATTGATATAAAAAAAAAAGAGATAAAGGAAGGTGCCTTAGGTTTCATGGAGAGTCCGCCAAACAACAAGCAGATAGTACCTTATGGCATTGTGTCTAATGATGTCATTGATGAATCAAGTGTTGTATGTGGATCCTTACAGAGGCTTCGTTTGTCTCGTTCTGATATCATAAGGTACTCCAAAAGATTTCAGGGGTCACATTTGAATTCTATTGTTTAAATACACTTTCGAACTTCTATGAATAACATGCATGCTTGTGTTATGGACATCGGTTGGATAGAGGGGAAACAAACCAGGTTGTTGATCTGTTGCTGAATAAACAGATTAGGTTACTGATCTGTTGCTGAATAAACAGATCAAATTTTGATCTGGTGATAAATAAAGATAAGATAGATAGGGTTTTTAGGGATAGGATATGTTATGATCATATACGATAAGATCTGATCTGTTAGGCGTCTTGCCCTCTATTAAAAGCAGTTCATAGCTTGTACTAGGATTCATCAAAGAAGGAAAACCATAACAGCTTGGCATAGTTGCATTCAAGTCTTCCATAATATATTCTCTATGTAAGCATGCCAGCATGGATATAGTTTAAATAATGATTTCGTGGAACATTTCATATAAAATATATATGAACATATACCTGTTGGTGTTTGAACAATATATAATACATGCTTCATCTATAATTTTTTGCTGTCCTTGTAAATGTACAAAGGACCTGGCGCAGTGGTAGTGTGTCTCCACTTGTGTCTTGAGATTTTGGGTTCGAACCAACCTCTCTGCCAAAGCAGGGGTAAGGCTGTCTAGAAATAACCTTTCCCCAGACCCCACAATGTGTGGGAGCCTTCGGCACTGGATATGCTTTTTTTTTGTAAATGTATGAAGCGGTACCACGATTATAAATTGAGTGGTACCAGACTTTGGTATCCGTGGCACCATTTTCTGCTACCACTCAAGTTATAATCGGTGACATTGGTACAATATCATGTATGGTAAAAAGGCTCGTTACATTCATTGATCAAATCAGTATGTCCTAGAACTCAAAATTTGATGCTTGACCCATTTTAAGTTGGTTATTCATGACAGATGGTTGAGATCACCGATCATGCACACTAGCTTAGATGGTTTTTTTGTGCGACTAAGATTTGGCAAATGGGAAGAAGCATTAGGAGGCACTGGATATCATCTTGCCCGCCTTAATGGTAATTAATGTCTACACAATTACCCTCAATTGGTTATATGCTTGAGAAACATATGTTCATTTTCATTGTATAAAAAGGAAAGGGAAACTGTAAATAATGAGAGGAAGTGACATGGACTTATCTTACAGGGGCACTGGACAGGAATCGCCTTTCTGTAACCATCAGGAACTCAACCTGTCAAGTAGATTCGCGTTTTGTATCCAACCATGACTTCCATGAGGTAATGTATGATCTGTGGAAGATTTTTTTTACCATTTTTATGGTGGTATCAAGTGCTACCATCAATCATCATAACTTGAACCACATGCACTAAAATTGCTACAACTAAAGTCTGGTACCATTTGATACATTCCCAATGACTGTCCGAAAACTCTTCACAGAAAGATTGTAGTCTTACCGAGGTTTTCTATGGTCCATGAAAATATACCAAGTGGTACCAAAATATATAACTAAGGTGGTACCAGATTTCGGTACCCGTGGCATTATTTTTTGGTATCACTGGTATAATTGGTGGTAGCGCTTGTTACCACTCACTCTAGAGATGGTAAATGGCTCAGTCTGACTAGTAGCATTACTGAACAGAAATTCGTTGTGACCTTGTAAGTTGGATGGTAACTGAAAAAAACTCACGCAATTGCAACACGAATCTTTAAAGAAGTTTTAAAGTCAATCTTAGTACATAGTTTTCCCAGTTCCCTTTGTTTCGGTACATGAAAACTCTTCACTGGTACATTCCCAATGACTGTCCGAAAACTCTTCACAGAAAGATTGTAGTCTTACCGAGGTTTTCTATGGTCCATGAAAATATACCAAGTGGTACCAAAATATATAACTAAGGTGGTACCAGATTTCGGTACCCGTGGCATTATTTTTTGGTATCACTGGTATAATTGGTGGTAGCGCTTGTTACCACTCACTCTAGAGATGGTAAATGGCTCAGTCTGACTAGTAGCATTACTGAACAGAAATTCGTTGTGACCTTGTAAGTTGGATGGTAACTGAAAAAAACTCACGCAATTGCAACACGAATCTTTAAAGAAGTTTTAAAGTCAATCTTAGTACATAGTTTTCCCAGTTCCCTTTGTTTTCATTTGTTGGTGGGTAGGACTTGTAGCCTATTAATTATCCAGTAGTTCCTATTTACGAATATCATCTATACGGACGTTTTGGTCTTGTCAATCAGAACTTCAGTATTAGCAGCTTATTAATACGTATACGATGAATTCCGCATTCGTCTAGGATGAGCTGAAGGCATGGTGGTCTGCTGCCATGAAGGGTGACTGGAAGCTACCGTCAAAAGAAGAACTGGATATGAAGTTGCGAGAAAGAGAGCTACTCCATTCCGCCACTAGAACGGAGCGAGTGATCACGTGATGGGAGTTCTCCGTCTCGCTGTTCGCTAGTCACAAATTAAATTCAAGCCAGCCCCGGGCGATGCGACTGCCGCCGACTGTGATTATTTTGCCACAGTAAGTTGTGCAAGTTTTGCAGTGTGTGACGTCTAACGTCTGATGAGTCATCATTTGGTATATATAAACAGCGATCAGGTTTTCTTAGGCCCAGCTGAATTGTCAACAGCGTGGCACGCCATGCATCTGTATGAGTGTTGATTTATTTTTGTGATGTGGGTGAGATGTGTGATATCCTCTTAGCAGCTATATCTAAAATAGGAAGAAGCTACTACTAACATAATTGTACTGCAATACAGTTGTACAAACTGTATAAACTTCCTTGAAACAGATCAGTCTTTCACCATCAGTATCGTACTCTTTTCCCCCGATGTACGTAATCTGTGATGCATGCCGCTCCCTAGCCCTAGTAGTCTCGCTCCGCCTGCGCCTTCCGGCCGCGAACACGAGCTAGCTAGTTGGACGAGTGCGTGCGTGCGTTCCACTGCATGCCCTGCCGACCGGCGGCCGGCCCATGCATTCCATAGCTCGTTCCGTGTCCACACGTCTCCCGCACCATTTGGATCTCTCGATTCTGGCCTCAGACTTGCATCTCTAGACGACACACAACGCAACGCAGCCCACCACATCTGCAGTCTCCATCGACCTCAAGAATCATCGAGGCGATACATGGGCACACGTGCCCGCGCGCGCGAACCCGTACGTCGTCCGATGAACGCTCCGGCGGCGGCCGCTTGACGACGCCGACGAATTGAAGGATAATGAAGGGGAGCGCGAGGGTGGTGCCGCTGCTGGTGGTGTCGGAGGGCGGCCGCGTCCACGAGATCCAGACGTTCGCGCACTACGTCGGTACGTACGTACGCACAGCTCCGGCCGGCGGCGACCGGCCGGTCCCCCACCGACCGCGCGCCGCCGTGTCGGGGCATGCATGCATGCATCTCATGCAGCTCGATCTCCAGCCCTATAGCTCCCTAGCAGCTAGTCCCGGCTGTTACTTTTTCTCCATTTGATGACGTTACGTTATTCTCTAAGATTATTAATTCTTTTCCTATTCTCAATTGTGGGAAGAAGAAAAATTATGGCATGCATGCATGCATATGTTGCAACGACTGAATTTTGCAATCCTATATATTCTCTAATTTTCATCGATGTGATATATGTTCGATCAAAATTAATATTAATCGGCGGATCGAGTATATATATATGTTGTGCAATGCATGCTGCGCCTGCATTTCGACTACGTACTGATCAGAATCTTCCTTGTCTCTCGCAGCGAACCAAATCGGGTTTGAGGATTTGAACGAGTGCCCCCACCTCCACTCGCTAGCATACGATTATCTGAAGAAGAGCGAGGGCTATGAGCAGAACCTACTCGCTTTCTTCCACAACAAGATGAACCCTGACGACCTGCTGGTGAAGCTGATCGAGGAGCTGGATAAATGCATTCTCGGCTACTTCTCTTTCCACTGGAAATGGGCAACCCACGTAATCACGCAGGTACACGACGTAAATCGATCGGAATTCTCGGAAGAGGGAATTAACCAAGAACTGTTGATGCGTTCCATGTATGTATACTAACGTTCAGCTTACTTGCCTAGGTTTTAACATCGGAACAGCCCAGAAGAAGAAAACTCAAGAGAATGGTAATGGAAGCCACTAGGTAACGACTACACATGCATGCATGGTTCAGTTCTTTTACACAACAATGTGCAACGACGAAGACATAATAGCCTAGCTTTAATTTGATTCCACGAACGGCGAAACTCTTTAAGTTTTTAATTTTCTCGTTGGATTTAGGAAGATGAGGTTCGAGAGGGTGTCGAGAGAGCTGAAGGTGACCAGGCTCTTCTCCACGCTGGTGGAGGAGCTCAAGGCCATCGGGATAAGCTGCCACGACAACCACCGGCCGGGCAGCAGCGACGTGATGGTCCCGGCAGCGCACTGCGACCGCAGCCCGGTCCTGCTCCTGATGGGCGGCGGCATGGGCGCCGGCAAGAGCACCGTGCTCAAACAGATCATGAAGGAGTGAGTCGTCGATCGTCAATTCGTTCCGCGGTTGATTATCCACTCACCAAATTAAATCAAGCACGGTCTCGGGAGCATGCACACATCAGATCTGCAGTAGCATCATCTCTCACTTACTACGTACGTGCCGTACGTGGGATGCACCGTGCGTGCATGTGCAGGGTGTTCTGGACTGGCGCGGCGGCGAACGCCGTTGTCGTGGAGGCCGACGCGTTCAAGGAGTCGGACGTCATCTACCAGGCCATCAGCTCGCGAGGCCACCACAACGACATGCTGCAGACCGCCGAGCTGGTACGTATATCGAAACTGCCGCCCCATGCATGTCTCTCTTGCGGCATGCATGCAGTAATGCTCGATCGCACGGCACCAGAGTTACAGCTGCTGACACGGCGCTGATCCAGACTCCAGAGAGTAGGATCGATGCATCTATCGACCGTATTATTGAATGAATCCTGCAGGTGCACCAGTCATCCACGGACGCGGCGGCGTCGCTGCTCGTAACGGCGCTGAACGAGGGGCGCGACGTGATCATGGACGGGACGCTATCCTGGGAGCCGTTCGTGCTGCAGACGGTCGCCATGGCGCGGTCCGTGCACCGGCAGCGGTACCGCATGGGGGTGGGCTACAAGGTCGCCGCCGACGGGACGACGGTAGAGAAGTACTGGGAGCCGGTCGAGGACGGCGGCGAGCAGCAGCTGGGAGCGGGCAGGGCGAGGAAGCCGTACCGCATCGAGCTCGTGGGCGTCGTCTGCGACGCCTACCTCGCCGTCGTCCGGGGCATCAGGTAACAACCAACGACTAGGCAAGCACGATTGCTTCAAACACAACACAGAAGGTCGTTCGCTATTAATTATAGAAGCGTTCAATTCGACGACAGGCGAGCCATCATATCCGGGAGAGCCGTGCGGGTGAACTCGCAGCTCAAGTCCCACAAGCGCTTCGCCGGCGCGTTCCGGAAGTACTGCGAGCTCGTCGACAACGCCAGGCTCTACAGCACCAACACCATCGCCGGCGCAAAGGTCCGCGATCTGAGTCGATTCATTTGTGATCTGGGTCGCTTTTAGTTAGTACTGCCACCATTTTACGTCGCGCGTGCGTGCGTGCGTGCAGCTGATCGGGTGGAAGGACAAGGACAGCCGGCTGCTGGTGGACGTGGAGGAGATCGGGCTGCTGGACAGGGTGAGCCGGATCAACGAGGAGGCCAACTGCGTGCACGAGCTCTACCCGGACGGGCACCCCACAGGCGGCGCGGGGTCCGTGTGGGAGGACCTGGTGGCGTCGCCGGTGCGGGCGTCGATACAGCGGGAGCTCAAGGAGGCCATCCTCGACAGCGAGGCCTGCTTCCCGTCCCCGTAGCCGCGTTTCCATTTCCATTCAGCTTGGAAGCGAAATATATAAGACATGAGAATAAACTATAAACTTGTACGAAACCTTTTCTTTTCTCTTTCCTCGACGACGCGAAAGACGATCAATGCAGAGATTTCTATTTTAATTCCTATCATGAATTCTCTCTCTCTCTCTCTCTTCTCTCACATGTTCTGCCTAGTGGGTAGAGAGAAGATGGTGGCAGAGGTATTTATTGTTGTATAGATGACTCACCTGGCGTGTGCAACCTGAGGGTTGCCTGCGGTGTTGGGCTCGCTGAAGGGGATGGGAGGGGGAGGGGCGACCGAAGCAGGGCGATGGGATCACCATTAAGCTTGCAATTTCTAGAATTGTTCTCTTTTGCAAAGCAGGAAAAATGCTTTTAAGATAGAAGCTGAGTAGAATAGACCCTCACGAGCTTTTCCATCTTCCTCTAAGTGTCCGGGGCTTTGAACACATGCCAAAATTGCAAGATATGCTAGGGGATATAAGAACAAACAATGAAGTAGAAATATAGAAGCATATAGAGCAAATACAGAAATCCAACTTCTTCGAAGAAGAACAGACTTTATGACCCCAACAATGCCATTAACGTCAACCATGCATGCATCATGTTCTTTAACCTTCAGTCTGTTGGACTTAATCCCAGATGTGAACCGTTGGTCATCAGTCAGCGTTTGAGTTTGTCAATGAACGGCCATTGCGGCGTCAGTTCAGGGTTGAACCAGTAGTGGTAAATACCGTGTGCATGAAGCACGTAGGTTAAGGTCCTAGTTTAGTGGATCAGGAGTTTGTTAGGCAGTGAGTTTAGTTTCTGTTTAAAAGGAGATGTAATCGTCATTTTGTTCTCTGCGCTTGATTAATGAAAAAAGCCCCGTCGAGTGCACCATATACTCTGCTCCTCGTTTGGAAGTTCGGTGCCGGTTCTCACATCTGGTACCAGAGCCGAAGTTGCGATCCCATCTGAAGCCCACAATAATTAAGATAATTTTTTGCTGAGTATGAGCACAGGTGTTTATCAAAGGAATGGAGGTGGAGTCTCTCAAGAAGAAAAAAAGGAAAAGAAGAAGACTTGGAAGAATAGAAAATAGAATTTTTCTATTAAGTTTCACATTTTCTAGATTGTGTACATGGTCTTCTCTTTTAGAGTGCTTTAGAATCATTAGAGAGCTCAAACTAAATCGAGAATGTTAGAATCGTGAGAGTAACTAGTCATAGGTATGGCTGAAAAAGGAAGATCGGACTTGTCCGCACTACGGGCCGGACTAGTCCGTTCCAACACGGATTAGTACGTTTTAGACTGGACAAGAAGTCTCTAAGTGAGTTCGGACTTGTCCGTTATCGAGTGAGTCTGATCTTTTATGAGACTAAGTCTCGGAAGGCCGGACTAGTCCGCCTAGTTGGCCGGACTAGTCCGCTAAGCGGACTAAGCCGTTTGGGTCCGGAGAAGGAGTCTCTGAGTGACTTCGAACTAGTTCGCTCCATAGGCTGGACTAGTACGGTCCCTTCAGACTAGTCCGATTTAGGACGGAACAAATGTTCCTGTGTGAGCTCGAACTAGTCGCAGCCCTAGATTAGAGAGTTTTTTTGACTGAGTCTAGTAAGACCGAACTAGTCCGCCCTTGGGGCCGGACTAGGCCGCCCTTACCAGACTAGTTCGTTCTCATACGGAACAAAGATTCTTGACTGAGAACGGACTAGTCCGCTCTTGGCCGGACTAGTCCAGGGTTTTATGACCGTTTGAATCCAACGGTCAGCAGACTTTAGTTGGTAGCCTTGTGACGTGGGTGGTCCCTTAAGAACGGACTAGTCCAGGGTTTGGACCGAACTAGTCCGGACTTTAGTAGGTAACGGCTACATGCTGGGATTTCTATAAAAGGGAGACGCCCCGACCGAGAATGAAGAATAGAACAACGTTAGCACTGAAAACTCATTTCTAGAGCTCTTCTAAGCCTCTCTCCTCACCCTCTTGACCCCTAAGATTGAATCTTAATGGGTTTGTAGATTTGTGAGAGGAGAGACGTGGTGATCTACGTTTGAGCTCTCGGTTTGACTCTCTTGCACTCTGATTGTTAATTTAAGTTCTTGATTGTTGTACTTTGATTCCTAGAACTTCTAGGTTGTTGTAGGGAGCCTCAAGTTGTGAGTATCCCCTAAGAGCATTGTATTCACATTTGATTGATAGTGAAAGAGCCCGGGTTTTGATCTTAGTGATCGCTCGGTGAGGGAAGGATTAGAAAAGACCCGGTCCTTTGTGGACTCCTCAACGAGGATGTAGATTCCTGTGTGGAATCGAACCTCGGGATAAATCATGTTTCTTGGTTCCTTTACCTTCTCGCTCGCTCACTAGAATTACTTGTTAAACTTTCGTCTTGTTAACACTTGTGAATTATTCTGATTTCCTGCAATCTAATCATTCACAACTTATTAGTGAGATTGTTTGACTACTATACATCTTACGTTTAAACAAACTCAAAAGGAAAACCTAAAAACGAAGCTTTATACCTAGACCGGACTAGTCCGCCCCTAGCCCGGACAAGTCCGGTCTCCTTCAAGTTTAATCCATTGTTTGCAATAGTTTTAGGTTTCATTAGCATATTCGCCCCCCTCTAGGCAACTTTCAATTGGTATCAGAGTCTAACTCTCCACAAAAGCTTAACCGCTTGGAGAGGAGATGGGGGACAAGGCCGGTAGCCAAATTGATCTCATCAAGGAAAAAGGAGCAAGTACGAGCAACTTTGAAGAACATGGTTCTAACCCGCCTCCAGCTATTACTCCACCTCAAGACGTTTCAAGCTCAGAGGAAGATGAAGAAGTTCTTCGTCTCATGGCTCTCCTCAAGAAGAAGAAGGAAGAAGTTAAGAAGAAAAAAAGGAGAAATTGGAGAAGAAGCTCAAGAGTAGTCAACAAAACTACTCGTGATATCCTTTTAATTATGAACGCTTAAACTCTCATTCTAGTTATTTATCAATCCCCCTAGGCAAACCACCTCACTTTGATAGAACTAACTATACAATGTGGAAGCACAACATAAAGTTGCATATAATTTCCTTGAACCCAAGTCTTTGGCATTTTGTGTGTATAGGTATAGATATCCCCGAAGACGAGGATGAACTCACCAAAGAGCAAGAACAACAAATCACACCACAATGCACAAGTGGCGGCCGTGCTCAACTCATCTCTGAGCATTGAAGAATTCAACAAGGTAGATGGGTTAGAGCTCGCCCAAGATATTTGGGACACCCTCAAGATCGCACATGAAGGAAACCGATCCGTGGGGGAAGCCAAGATTGAGATGATAGAAGGAGAGCTTAGAAGATTCGCCATGGAAGAAGGCGAAACACCTCAAGAAATGTACAACCGACTCAAAACTCTCATCAACAAGAGTCGAGCGTACGGATGCAAGAAATGGAATTACCATGAGGTGGCCAATAGAATGATAAGAGATTTTATGCCTCGCAATGTGACTCTATGCACCTTAATCCGGGAAAGTCTAAACTTTCACTTGACTCCGGATGAAGTGCTAGGGAAGATCATCAACCACGAGATGACGGAGAAGGAAGCCCAACACGTCATCGACCTAGCAAAGATCACTTCATCCAAGAAGAAGGGCATTGCTCTCAAGGCCACATCCAAGTCCAAGGCAAAAGAAACATAACTCACAAGTGAAGATGAAGAAAGTGATGATGAGAGCACGAACATGGATGATGAAGAAATGACATTCTCCATCAAAAGATTCAAAAAGGTTGATGAGGAAAAGGAGAAGCCATCACTATGAGAACAAGAGCAAAGACAAGGGCAAGTCAAGAAAGAAAGAAGACTTGCTACAACTGTGGCGAACATGGGCATTTCATTGTGAACTGCCCCCATAGTAAGGAAGATGACAAGAGAAATAAGAAGGATAGGAAGCCTCAATACAAGAAAATCTTCACAAAGAAGAAGGCTTATGGACAAGCTCACATTGAAGAAGAATGGGACTCAAACGAATAATCCTCCTCCGAAGATGAAGAAAAGGTGGCAACCGTCACCATCAAGAGGCCAATCATGAAGAAATCACTCTTGCCAAACAAGGGTGATTGGAAGAGCCCAAGCCACACATGCCTCATCGCAAAGGAAGGAAAGCGCAAGGTAATGTCTAAACCTTCCAAGTTTCATATTATAGATGATAGTGACTTTGATAGTAGTAGTGAAAACAAATTCGTGTTTAAAGGATTAAACAAAAAGGCGATAGCTAAAATGAAAATGTTATCGGACACAATATTTGAACAAGAAAAGCTTCTCAATCAACAAGAAGAATTGCTTATCCTTGAAAAGGAAAGAAATATTGAGATTGAGAAGCTCCTTGAACTTGAGAGAGAGAAGAGTAGAGCACTCAAAAGCGAACTTGCCATGAGCAAGTAGACTTGTGTTGAGCTTAAGAGTAAGAATTTAGTACTTTAAAATAAACTTTTGAGTTTAACCAAAACTCACAAGAATCTTGAAGCACAACTTAACTCGCTTAAGTCAAGTGCCTCAACTAATTCATCCTCCAAAAACTCTCTCAACAAACATAGAATCCAACACTAAAACATGTAAATTTGCTAGCATTATCTTAAACTTAAAAAATAAGCTCAAAGAGGCACAAAGCAAGAATACACACAAGAGTGGGATCTTTGATAAGAAGAAGATCAAATATGCACGTAGTGCATACTCAATAACAAGATCTCCCTTCATCAAAGATGAACTTGGTTATACTAGGGGAGAAAAGTAAAACGCTAGAATCCTTAAAAACAATAGCACATGCATAGCCTTTGTCAAAGAAAACTCAAGTTAAGTTAAGAGTGACAACCTTGCATCTACCTCACATGAAATTGCCAAAAATATAAAGTCCATCGTATTTCATAATTTTGATGCATCGTATATTCTTATGAAAAGCAAGTATGGTAGAGTATATGCAAAATATGTTAGGCCACTCCATAAGAGTCCAAAAACTTGTGTGTGGGTGCCCAAATGCCTTGTAACTAACCTCAAAGGACCCAACCAAGTTTGGGTACCTAAGAGAAAAGTTTAAATTGTTTTGCAGCCCTACTCCTCCGGTGGCACTAAATGTGTGCTAGATAGTGGGTGCACTAATTATATGACCGGAGAGAGAAAGATGTTCGTTGAGTATGAAGAAAATGATGATCCAAGTGAAGGCATCTACTTCAGCGACAACAGTAAAGGAAGGATGCTCGGTATTAGTAAAATTGCAATTTCTTCTTAATATTACCTTTCTCATGTTCTACATGTTGAATCACTATATTATAACCTATTGTCCATATATCAACTATGTGAGAAAGATTATAATTGCTTGTTTACTAACGAGAGTGTGACCGTCTCTAGAAGAAGTGACAACTCAATTGCCTTTAAGGGTGTGTTAAAGGGAAAGCTTTACTTAGTGGACTTTTCCACAGATAAAGCTCAACTTGACACATGTTTAATAGCAAAAACCAACATGGGATGGTTGTGGCATAGAAGACTAGCCCATATTGGAATGAGGAATTTATAAAAACTTCTAAAGAGGGATCACATCCGTGGACTAAAAGATGTTGTCTTTAAAAAAGATAGGCCATGTAGCACGTGTCAAGCAGGAAAACAAATTGGAGCAGCTCATCCCGCCAAGAATGTGATGACGACAACAAGACCATTGGAGATGCTACATATGGACCTATTCGGCCCTATCACCTACATAAGCATTGGCGGTAATAAATATGGTCTAGTAATTGTTGATATCTATTCTCGTTTCACTTGGGTGTTTTTCTTGCATGATAAAGGAGAAACTCAAGGTGTCTTCTTGAGGAGAGCTTAAAACGAGTTTTCCTCAAAAATCAAGAAGATGAGGAGCGACAATGGCTCCGAATACAAGAACACTCAAGTAGAAGAATATTTGGATGAAGAGGGCATCAAGCATGAGTTTTCGCCCTCCTATTCTCCCGAACAAAATAGGGTGGCTGAAAGGAAGAACCGAACACTCATAGAGATGGCAAGGACCATGCTCGGTGAATACAAGACCTCAGATCGATTTTGGGCGGAGGCGGTCAACACCGCTTGTCATGCTACAAACCGCCTCTACCTCCATCGACTTTTGAAGAAAACCCCATACGAGCTCCTAACCGGTAACAAACCCAACATCTCTTACTTTTGAGTTTTTGGAAGTAAATGCTACATTCTCAACAAGAAGACTAGGACTTCGAAGTTCACTTCGAAATCCGATGAAAGTTTCCTACTTGGTTATGATTCAAACACATACGCCTATCGTGTTTTCAATAAGACCTCCGGTTGTGTTGAAATTGCACGTGACGTGGTGTTTGATGAAACTAATGGCTCCCAAGTGGAGCAAGTTGATCAATGTGTGCTAGATGAAGAAGAAGCATCATGTGAAACACTAAGAAGAATGGGGCTTAGAGAAGTCCGTCCCCAAGAAAATGTAGGACAAGATGCTACAAGCTCATCACAATCGGCACCTCTCATTCAAGATCAAAATCAAGAACCTCAAGATCAAGACGGTCAATTTCAAGAAGGAAAAAATCGAAATCATGATGTTGATCAAGGGGGGGAAGAAGAAAAAAACCACTAAAGAAGTCAAGTGCCTCATCCAAGGGTTCATCAAAGCATTCAACGGGATCACCCCGTTGACAACATCCTTGGAGATATCACAAAAGGGGTAACAACACGTTCTCGAATAGCAAACTTTTGTGCATATTACTCTTTTGTGTCGTCCTTGGAACCATTTAGGGTGGAAGATGCACTCAAAGATCCGTATTGGGTGGTGGCCATGCAAGAAGAGTTAAATAACTTCACAAGAAACCAAGTATGATAGCTAGTGAAAAGACCAAATGCAAATGTGGTAGGCACCAAGTGGGTGTTCCGCAATAAGCAAGATGAACACGGAGTGGTAACAAGAAACAAGGCCCGACTTGTGGCAAAAGGATATGCTCAAGTCAAAGGTTTGGATTTTGATGAAACCTTTGCTCCCGTAGCTAGACTTGAGTCCGTTCGAATTCTACTAGCCTATGCCACTCACCATGATTTTAAAATCTATCAAATGGATGTGAAAAGTGCTTTCCTAAACGGTCCAATCAAGGAGGAGGTGTACGTGGAGCAACCACCCGACTTTGAAGATCAAGAATATCCTAACTATGTGTTTAAATTGCATAAATCTCTCTATGGTCTCAAACAAGCTCCTTGAGCTTGGTATGAGTGTCTTAGAGACTTTCTCATTGATAATGGCTTTAAGATAGGCAAGGCATATTATACTCTTTTCACAAAGAATGTAGATAATAATCTTTTCGTGTGCCAAATATATGTCGATGATATTATATTTGTTTCTACTAACAAATCTTTTTGTAATGAGTTTAGTAAGATAATGACAGATAGGTTTGAGATGTCCATGATGGGAGAGTTGAATTTCTTACTAGGATTTCAAGTCAAGCAACTCAAGAAAGGCACGTTCATTAGTCAAACAAAATACACACAAGACATACTCAAGGAGTTTGACATGGACAAGGCCAAACCCATCAAGACATCAATGGCAACAAACGGGCACCTTGACCTTAATGAAGATGGACCAAGCGTGGACCAAAAGGTATATCGCTCTATGATTGGTTCATTGATTTATCTTTGTGCATCTAGGCCCGATATCATGCTTAGTGTATGTTTGTGTGCAAGATTTCAAGCATCACCTAAAGAATGTCATTTAACAACCGTTAAAAGGATCCTAAGATATCTAGTTCATACACCTAACCTAGGATTATGGTATCCAAATGGATTTAAGTTTAATCTCATTGGATACTCCGATGTGGATTACGCCGGATATAAAATAGATAGAAAAAGCACCTCAGGGACTTGTCAATTTTTGGGTAGGTCCCTAGTATCATGGTCATCCAAGAAACAAAACTCCATAACTCTCTCCGCAGCCGAGGCGGAGTATGTCGCAGTCAGAAGTTGTTGTGCTCAACTTCTTTGGATGCGATAAACTCTAAGGGATTATGGTTACAATATGAACCATATTCCACTCCTATTTGACAATGAGGGTGCCATTAAGATAGCTCATAATCCCGTTGGACACTCTAGGACTAAACATGTAGACATTCGACATCACTTTTTGAGAGATCATTCTATAAAGGGGGACATAGCTATCTCACATGTAAGAACCGAAAACAACTAGTCGATATTTTCACCAAACCACTAGATAAAAAATGATTTTGTGAAATTCAAAATGAGCTAAATATTCTAGACTCTAGGAATGTGAGTTGAACTTTTGTTTATCTAAATGCTAACAATTAGAAGTCTTTCAAAAATTTCTCACAATTTAAAAAATATGTACGATTGTGAAAAACTTGTTTCCTCTCTCTCATTCTTCTCTCATATTATTTTTGGCTATATTATGGTCATCATATAATTGTGTGTTTTGATATATATATATATACATATATATATATATATATAATAGAAGGTGCAAGTAAATCCACCACAATCACGGGCAAAATTCTAATATATAAGAATTTTCTAGACTCTAAGAGTCGGACTAGTCCACCCTAGTGGCTGGACAAGTCCGGGCATCCTAAGTAGCCCAAGATGCAGCGGACAAGTCTACAACGGACTAGTCTTGACTGCACAAGGACAAATCCAGACTGTGGACTAGTCCGGACCTAGTCCGACAGACCGGACTAGTCCGGACTGAGGACCGGACTAGTCCGGACTGAGGACCGGACTAGTCCGGCCCCTAGAGACTTAACCTCCAAGGGTCGGGCTGACCCCTTCACTCTCTCTCATTCACCTCCACTCCACTCCTCTCCTCCAAAACTCGCCTTCATTGTCGATTTTGGAGTTCTCCCTCAAACCCCTCGAAGAAATCCCTGATTCAAGACTTGTGGAGTGCGGGGAACCCTTCTCCGACCATCTCCGCTCCTTCGATCCACGGATTTCATCAAATTTCTCCACTCTAAGGTACTTCTTGACCTAGCCTTGATTTTTCACGAAAATCTTATTTCTAGGTCATTCTTTTAGTGCCTTAGGCCTTCTCTGATGTTCCTACACCATATTGTTGCAATCCCTCATAGTATTGCGACTACTTCACTGAATTAGTGATCAAATCACCTAAGTTAGGGTTTAAAACTGTAGAATCCGGACTAGTCCGGACTCCAACCGGACAAGTTCGGCCAGAGCGGACTAGTCCGCCCCTGGCCCGGACAAGTTCCGCTGATACAGTCTTAGCCTCTAACTTTGGGGATGTAAACTAGTTCAAACGCAATGCTCTAGCTTCTAAGCCTTTCTTTTCATCTATCGCCAGATCATGTCAGGTTCCGGAGACAGTCCCCTTCCAAATCCCGAGGCCGAAGCGGCTCACGAAGCCGCTTATCGGGCGGCAGTCGAGGCAGAGGCAGGAGAGACTGCAGCAAGGGAGGCTCGGACAAAGAAACGGGCTGACAGCGAAGCACAAGCCTCTCAGTCCGTTGATCCTCCAAGGAGGAAGAGGCTAGTTACCCTGAAGGAGAAACAACATGCTGAGTCCCAAAGATCAACCCAAGACAAAGGAAAAGGCAAAGCAACTGATCCTCCTAGAAAAAAGGCCTTGGCCAATAGGGATTCGTCATTCGTGACAACCCTAGACGGGGAAGGGAGAATCCCCCACAAGGACCTATTGGGCCCCTTGAGAGGGCACCTCCTATGCACAATCCAAACCGCCAACCCAATTTGGTAAGTGCAACCTTCAAAGGAAAAGGAGCTGACAAAACCCAAAGGTTCAGAGAAGAGGAAGTTTACAAATATGAGAAGTCCACACCAGACCCTCGTTTCTGGTGCGACTTCCATTGTAACTACTACCGACTCGTCTATCTCCCAATAAAGACACCGGTAGTTGATGCTGAGTGGGTGGATTGACCATACATGGCAAACAAGAGGCATCAAGCTTTTAATGTAGTAATTGAAGTAGCAGAACGCCATGGGATCAAGGATCTAATGGCTTTTCAGTATGATTGGAACATCGAGGTGATAGTCCAATTCTACACCACCTGCTACTTCCAAACCTATAGAGATAGAAAGATCACTTGGATGACAAATGGTGTGGTATACTCGGTGTTGTATGATGAATTTGCTAGGATCCTTGGACTTGAGGAGCATTTGAACTATGAGATTATAGTTCACAGTGAGAGGACCTTGGGAAAGGATGACTTGGATTTCATGTATCCCTCATATCTCACCTATGAGCCATCCTCAAACTATAACATCAAACCCTTCTTTGGAGTGCTAAACAGAATTCTGAGGAAGACTCTAGCTCCAAAAGATGGGGATACGGGGATGATACAAGGGTATCTTAGAAACTTGTTGAAGCTACTCAATGAAGAAGAACGATTCAACGTCTTTGACTACATATACAATGGTATCTTCAACATCTCCTACACCCCGAACAGGTCCTGTGGATATGCGCCGTACATCATGTGCATGATAGAGAAAGTCACAGGACTGGAATTTGTAAAGGATGTGAAGCACAGGAAGCTACGTCCTCAGATGCCGATTCCCCTTCCTTGCCCTCCTGCGTCTTTGGGCAGGAGCTCCTCTGCAGCTCCATCCTCCTCAGTTGGGCCGTTCGTCCCTCCATCATCGAGTGGATCCTCTAGTGGGCTGCTCAAAATATTTAAGGCCATATTCTCCTCGTGCCGGAAAGTGGAAGTTCGCACGCAGAAAATGAAGCAACGCCAAGAGAAGTATCTCAAGGCCATGTGCAACAAGATGGAGATACCTATGTCTCCACCGTCATCAGATGATGACGAAGTGACAGAGTTTCCCACTCTCACCGAGGACGAGCTTGCCTACTTTGGATCCTACTCAGCTGCTCCTCCTAACTCCCACGCTCATATACAGGATGATAATGAAGGCGAAGATGAAGATGAGGAAACTCAGAGTGACCAAGACGAAGATGGAGATGATAGCGATTAGGTCTTTCTCTCTTTTCTTTTCCTTTTTGGTGCTTTGATGCCAAAGGGGGAGAGAATAAGGGGGAGTAATCTAGTCTAGCTCCTTAGTATTTGGCCTTGCTCTTTAACACTTCACTTTATGTTGGGCTGTAATAACTATGCCACATTCTGCCACGTTATGTTATTTTGTAATGACTATGCTATTTTATGTCTTCATATTATGCCATATTGAGATGAGTTTATTCGTAAATGTTATATCTTCCTTAATACCATTAATGCTCACTTCAAAACATCACACTTAGCCACCCCACCATAACACATGTATGTATGAAATCCCCAAAGAACTCACTCTTGTGCATAGTTTTTCCTTGAGAATCTTTTGTGCACATATTTAGGGAGAGTGAACCATACACATGTGTTATGAAAACAATCTATTATATATATTTATCGAGAATCTTAATGTGTTGTCATCAATCACCAAAAAGGGGGAGAATGAAAGTGCATCTAGGTAATCCCCGTGGGTTTTGGTTGATTGATGACGACAATTAAGATACTAATAAATTTTTGCTGTGTATGAGCACAGGTGCTTATCAAAGGAATGAAGGTGGAGTCTCTCAAGAAGAAAAAAGGAAAAGAAGAAGACTTGGAAGAATAGAAAATAGAATTTTTCTATTAAGTTTCACATTTTCTAGATTGTGTACAGGGTCTTCTCTTTTCGAGTGCTTGAGAATCATTAGAGAGCTCAAACTAAATCTAGAAAGTTAGAATCGTGAGAGGAAGTAGTCATAGGTATGGCTGAAAAAGGAAGATCGGACTTGTCCGGACTACGGGCCGGACTAGTCCATTCCAACATGGACTAGTCCGTTTTAGACCGGACAAGAAGTCTCTGAGTGAGTTCGGACTTGTCCGTTTTAGGCCGGACTAGTCCATTGTCGAGTGAGTCTGAGCCTTTATGAGACTAAGTCTCGGAAGGCCGAACTAGTCCGCCTAGTTGGCCGGACTAGTACGCTAAGCGGACTAAGCCGTTTGGGTCCGAAGAAGGAGTCTCTGAGTGACTTCGGACTAGTCCGCTCCATAGGCCGGACTAGTCCGGTCCCTTCAGACTAGTCCGATTTAGGACGGAACAAAGGTTCCTGTGTGAGCTCAGACTAGTCCGAAGTTGGCTAGACTAGTCCGCAGCCCTAGATTAGAGAGTTTCTTTGACTGAGTCTGGTAAGACCGGACTAGTCTGCCCTTGGGGCCGGACTAGGCCGCCCTTACCAGACTAGTCCATTCTCATACGGAACAAAGGTTCTTGACTGAGAATGGACTAGTCCGCTCTTGGCCGGACTAGTCCGGGGTTTTATGACCGTTTGAATCCAACGGTCAGCAGACTTTAGTTGGTAGCCTTGTGACGTGGGTGGTCCCTTAAGAACGGACTAGTCCAGGGTTTGGACCGGACTAGTCCGAACTTTAGTAGGTAACGGCTACATGTCGGGATTTCTATAAAAAGGAGACCCCCCGGCTTAGAATGAAAAATAGAACAACCCTAGCACTGAAAACTAATTCCTAGAGCTCTTCTAAGCCTCTCTCCTCACCCTGTTGACCCCTAAGATTGGATCTTAAGGGGTTTGTGGATTTGTGAGAGGAGAGACGTGGTGATCGATGTTCGAGCTCTCGGTTTGACTCTCTTGCACTCTGATTGTTAATTTGAGTTCTTGTTGTTGTACTTTGATTCCTAGAACTGCTAGGTTGTTGTAGGGAGCCTCAAGTTGTGAGTAGCCCCTAAGAGAATTGTATTCACATTTGAATGATAGTGAAAGAGCCCGAACTTGATCTTGGTGATCGCTCGGTGAGGGAAGGGTTGGAAAAGACCCGGTCCTTTGTGGACTCCTCAACGAGGACGTAGATTCCTGTGTGGAATCGAACCTCGGGATAAATCGTGTCTCTTGGTTCCTTTACCTTCTCGCTCGCTCACTAGAATTGCTTGTTAGTCTTTCATCTTGTTAACACTTGTGAATTGTTCCGCTGTCCTGCAATCTAATCATGCACAACTTATTAGTAAGATTGTTTGACTACTATACATCTTACGCTTAAACAAACTCAAAAGGAAAACCTAAAAACGAAACTTTATACCTAGACCAGACTAGTCTGCCCTCAGACCGGACTAGTCCGGCCTCCTTCAAGTTTAATCCACTGTTTGCAATAGTTTCAGGTTTTATTAGCCTATTCACCCCCCTCTAGGCAACTTTCAAATGGCGATGACCAACTACTCCTTACTCGTGCCGAGTGGGAGGCACAGTACAAGGAGTCAGGAGACTCTTCAGGAAAGGGAAAGGGATCTAATGGAGGCGGTCGCGACAGGAATGGCCGGGGCCGAGGTAGAGGTCGAGGGAATGGCGGACGCCGCGAACCTACATTCAAAAGCAGCAGGGCGAGCGCGCGAGGCAAGACAAAAGACAAAAGCCACATAAAGTGCTTTAGCTGCAAGAAGTATGGGCATTATGCAAGTGAGTGCAATACACCGAAGAAGGAAGATGCAAATTTGGCCAGGGATCAAGAAGAAGAACCAGCGTTGCTGCTTGCGGTAACAGAGGAGTTGTCACCATTGTCGCCGGTCAGAACTGAACCACAAGCTAAAGCCTTATTCCTCAATGAAGAAAGCCTGCACCCGGAATTGCAGTTTTCCGCAGCTGGTGCAAGCACCAGAGACACTTGTTATCTTGACAATGGAGCTAGCAGTCATATGACGGGCGGCAAGTCGAGGTTCCAGGAGCTCGACGAAGGGGTAGCCGAAGTGATAAGATTCGGTGATAGTTCGGCAGTGGAGATCAAAGGTAAAGGCTCAATTCTTTTTTCGTGCAAGAATGGTGACCAATGGCTACTGCCGAAAGTGTACTACATCCCTAAGCTGCGAAATAATCTGGTGAGCCTTGGTCAGCTCACCGAGTTAAGCCACAGGGTGGTGATGGAAGGTGATGCACTGGAAGTGTTTGATAGAAGTTTTCCTCTTCTGATCATGAGGGTAAAGCGCTCATCCAACTGTCTCGACCAAATCAAGCTACAGCTAGCAGAGCCGGTGTGTCTCCTGGCAAGTCTCTCACATCCGGCGTGGTTATGGCACGCGCGTCTGGGACATGTCAACTTCAGAGCACTTAGAATGATCTCTGAGAAGAAAATGGTGGGAGGGATGCCATTGATCGAGCATCCTGATCAACTGTGCCATGAGTGTTTGGCGGCAAAGCAGACAAGACACCCTTTCCCGGCTATGTCACAATTCAGAGAAGATGTAGTTCTTGAGCTACTACACATAGACTTGTGTGGACCTGTCACTCCATCTACCATTGCAGGCAACATATTCTTCATGGTGATAGTTGATGATTGTTCAAGATGATGTGGGTATATCTCTTGAAGACAAAGGACCTAGCATGTTCCATTTTTGAAAAGTTCAAAGCCAAGGTTGAAAACTCCACTAACAGGCGTATCAAGGTGTTGAGGTGTGACCGTGGGGGAGAATTCTTGTCAACCCGATTCACTCAATTGTGTGAACTTGCTAGAATCGAAAGGCATCTGACCGCGCCCTACACTCCACAACAGAACGGCGTGGTGGAACGAAGAAATTGCACTGTCATGGCGATGGCGAGGTCCCTGCACAAAAGTATGAAGGTGCCGGCAAGGTTTTGGGGGGAGGCGGTGCGACACTCGATGTACCTATTGAACTGCCTACCAACTAAGCCCATGGGAGATTGTACTCCATTCGAAGCATGGAACGGGAGAAAGCCGCATATTGCCCACGTGCAGGTGTTTGACTGCACGACACATGTCAAGAATGTGCCCAACACATTTGAAGAAGCTCGATGATCGAAGTCAGAAGATGGTGTACTTTGGAATAGAGGAAGGATGCAAGGCACATCGTTTGTTCGACCCACGGCGCAACAAGATAGTTGTAAATCGTGATGTTGTGTTTGAGGAAGATCTTGAATGGGGGTGGAATGCAGGAGATGGTGAGCCAGCTGATTTTGTCGTTGAAGATGAGGTCAGTGGGGAGTATGTGGTGTCTCCTGAGTCCTGAGGCAGCAGCAGGAGATCAAGCACGAGGAGGTGTGGATGAAAATCCACCGGCATCACCTGAAGGATCAGCAGAATCACCATTAACACCAGCAGCAGCAGGATATCACAACCCTCAGATGTCATCAGGTAGTTCAGTGGCAACACCAAGATCAAATGGTGGAGAAATGGCTGCAAGGGAGATAAACAGAGGGGCAGATGCTAATACTCCAGTAAACAATCAGTCAGTTGGAGATGCAACATCATCCAATACTGAAAAAACATTTAGTGGACCAGTGAGGTACAGTCCACTGTCAGATGTTTTTGAAAGAGCACCAATAGTAGAGCTAACTTATGGGGAGTCTGAAGAGGAACTACTTGCAGAAATAGATGAACCAGAGAACTACAAAGAAGCAGCAGGACATCCAGAGTGGCAAGAAGCAATGAAGAAGGAGATTGAGTCAATTGAGAAAAATGGAACTTGGGTGTTGACAGAATTACCACCTGGCCACAAACCCATTAGTGTAAAATGGGTTTACAAGTTGAAGAAAGACACAGCTGGGATGGTGATCAAACACAAGGCAAGACTAGTGGCTAGAGGATATGTCCAGAGACAAGGAGTGGATTATGAAGAGGTTTATGCCCCTGTTGCAAGACTCGATACTGTAAGAGTACTCCTTGCTCTTGCAGCAAGCCAAGGTTGGCAAGTTCATCACCTCGATGTTAAATCTGCATTTTTGCACGGTGAGCTGGATGAAGAAGTCTATGTATGTCAGCCTGAAGGTTTCACCGAGAAGAACAAAGAGCATATGGTCCTAAAACTCAAAAAGGCGTTATATGGATTGAAGCAAGCTTCAAGAGCCTGGAACCAGAATCTTGATAGAAGTTTGAGGCATCTCGGGCTCAGCAAGTGTACACAGGAACATGAAGTGTACAAGAGGGGAGAAGGACAGACTGCAATTCTTATTGGGGTCTATGTAGATGATCTCATAGTAACAGGAGCAGATCTAAAATCAGTGGAAGGTTTCAAACTACAGATGATGTCAGAGTTTGACATGAGCGATCTTGGTATGCTTAGTTTCTATCTGGGACTTGAAGTGGAACAACAAGAAGCAGGTATTGCCATCAAACAAGAGGCATATACAAGAAAGGTGTTGGATAGATTTGGTATGGCTGACTGTAAACCAGTCAAGGTTCCTATGGAACCAAAACTGAAGCTGCACAAGGACCCCGAAGGAGAGAACAGAATATCGGCAAGCGATAGGTTGCTTGAGGTATTTGCTTCATACACGGCCTGATATATCTTTTGCGGTAGGAGTGGCAAGCAGATATATGGAAAGACCGACGAACATGCACCAAAAGATAGTGAAGCACATCATGAGGTATCTGAAAGGTACTCTAGCCTTTGGTCTGTTCTACTCCAGAAAAGGGGGAGGTGAAGGAATTGTAGGCTATTCAGATAGCGATCTAGCTGGTGACATTGAAGATAGCCGTAGCACCGGAGGTATGGCTTTCTATATGGACAACAATCTTGTTTCATGGAACTCGCAGAAGCAAAAGACAGTTGCTTTGTCTTCGTGTGAAGCCGAGTTCATAGCAGCCACAATAGCGGCATGCCAAGCTCTGTGGCTCAGTAGTTTGTTGGAGGAGCTGACAGGCATGAAGTCCAAGACAGTGAAACTGTTTGTTGATAACAAGTCAGTCATTGCACTCATGAAAAATGCTGTGTTTTATGGCAGAAGCAAGCACATCCGAACGAAGTTCCATTTTATCAGAGAGTGTGTGCAGGAGGGCCATATCACAGTTGAGTTCGTTAGAACTGAAGAGCAGAGAGCAGATATTTTGACTAAGGCGCTGTCATTGGGGAAATTGGCAACCATGCGTCATTTGCTAGGAGTTCATAATCTTGGATCACATCTGGATTAGGGGGAGTTTGTTGGACTTAATCCCAGATGTGAACCGTTGGTCATCAGTCAGCGTTTGAGTTTGTCAAGGGATGGCCATTGCGGCGTCAGTTCAGGGTTGAACCAGTAGTGCTAAATAACGTGTGCATGAAGCACGTAGGTTAAGGTCCTAGTTTAGTGGATCAGGAGTTTGTTACACAGTGAGTTTAGTTTCTGTTTCAAAGGAGATGTAATCGTCATTTTGTTCTCTACGCTTGATTAATGAAAAAAGCCCTGTCGAGTGCACCATACTCTGCTCCTCGTTTGGAAGTTCGGTGCCGGTTCTCACACAGTCACCCTGTCCGGAGTATACTTGAGACTCGAACTGGTTCTCCAGCTTAAGAAACCACCATGGTAGCTCAATTGAGTCACCTAGCTGCTTGCTGAATATAGATCTTGATCTGCCCAGGAGTCACGCCACAGGTCACCAATATTTTCAATTTCCTTTTTACATTTTTGGAAATCCTTTTGCATTTAACTTCAACAGCAAGTTGCTTGAACGACTTGGAAGTTTGCTTTGCCCCTTCATATTTTGCTTTCTTTGCAACTTCATTGTCATCATCCTTTATATAGTATTTGTATAAGGTTAGTTAATTATACATGTATTGAAAACATATTTCGAAGATGCATATAAAGAAAATATGACACAAAGTGGAAGCATATACCTTATATATTAGAAGAGTGAGCTTCTCTAGAGCCAGTGAATGTCGAAGAAAGAAAATTAATGCATGAACATTAGCAACCAAGCACCATTCATTTATCACCAGAGTCTTTAATTTGCTAAATACAAGACACATGGTCAAGTCTCTTCTGAAGATAAACTGCACATGAAAAGGGGGAAATATAACTCGTCTTAACTTATTGCACTAGAAACAAGACAAAATAATAATACCATGGTGAATCTGGAGCATTCAATAGATATTCAACATTTAAAACTAAATAGGATAAACAAAAAATACATTTCTATCACATGCTAAAAAAGCATATATAGGAGTCAGAAAACAGAGAGTAAGCAATGTTGTTGATGCATGGTGGATCAGCTACGTCAATCCTCATGAACTAAAGATAACAAGCAGATATGAATAAGTATAAGAAGACATGATAAGAATAGAGAGTAAAAAAGGTAAACACACCATTTCTACTTTAGTTATCAGCGCCTCTAGATGCAATGCACACAAAAGACCCTCAAGAAATAAAAATTTGTTGTCCTCTCCCATGTTATGAGCACACCCCTGACATAAAATATCAACACAACCCCCAATCCCAAATCAACTTTTGCAACAATATTTGTCATCCCAGTGCTTTGTGGATGCTGACTCCAATTGTAGCATGTTGTCAAAAAAAGGAGTAAAGCCATAATAACAAACTAGTTTGAGGACAATGAGATTAGGTAGAAAGATTCGAGCCCGGGCATTCCCATCAAAACAACAAATAACAAATTCTGAGGCTCTTCACGGAAGGAGATACTATATGTTGCACAACAATTGTACTATAACGAGTCCTCGGGTCTTGCAGTGCCGAACAGCTCGAGAAATCAAGCAATGGATTTTCTGACTCCATTTTGCACAGGTCTAGCATTGTCAAGTGATGAGAGACAAGGGGCATACGATGTAAGGGGAACAAACCGGCGAAAATGATACTTCTGATGCGAATAATCTGCACTTTGCATGTCATGGCATATCTGGTCCAAAAGTCGATGTAGGAGAATGTCTCTTTCACATCCCAAAAGTTGATTTCACATTCAACCAGAGGGTTATGACCACGAAGGACTATAAAATAATTCACGAACCTGATCATTCATCCGAATTCTCGAAGGCCGTATCCGCAGAAATGCGCAGCACAGATACAAACTTCCACCAATTACACCAGCCCTTAGCAAGCATGCAAGTCTGCTGCATGAGGTCGAGCGAGGGTAGAAATGACAGGATGTGCAGAAGGAGGTCCTCCGGGAGTGCGCTGAGAGGGCCCTCTTTGTCCCTATAGGTAGTCATCTGTCTCTCAAGAGCCTTGCTCCCCTAAGCCATTCCGTCGAACAGGTGGCCGGCGTCAGCGGGCAATGTGCTGCCTGACTGAGAGCAAACCAGCGTCATGCATTCTGACCAGTGGGTAGAGAGAAGATAGTGGCAGAGGTATTTATTGCTGTATGAACGAATCACCTTGCGTGTGTGATCGGGAGGTCGCCGGCATCGTTGGGCTCGCCGTAGGGGAGGGGTGACGGGAGCTCAGCGATGGGATCACCATTAAGCTTGCAATTTCCAGAATTATTCTCCTTTGCAAACAACAAAAAATCTTTTAAGATAGCAGCTGAGCAGAATAGACTCACGAGCTTTTCCATCTATCTCTAAGTGTTCAGGCCTTTGAACAGATGCCAAGGTTGCAAGATATGCTAGGGGATATCAGAACAAACAATGAAGTAGAAATATAGAAGCATATAGAGCATATACAGAAATTCAGCTTCTTCAAAGAAGAACAGACTTTAGGACCCAAACAATGCCATTAATGTCAATCATACATGCATCATGTTCTTTAACCTTCAGTCACCTGAAAGTGCATCTAGACAATCCCCGTGGGTTTTGGATGATTGATGACGACAATTAAGATACTAATGAATTTTACTGAGTATGAGCACAGATGCTTATCAAAGGAATGCATGATGAGTCTCTTAAGAAGCAAAAAGGAAAAGAAAAAGACTTGAAAGAGTAGAAAATAGAATTTTTCTATTGAGTTTCAATTTTCTAGATTGTGTACGGGGTCTTCTCTTTTAGAGTGCTTGAGAATCATTAGAAAGCTCAAACTAAGGTTAGAAAGTTAGAATCGTGAGAGAAAGTAGTGATAGGTATGGCTGAAAAAGGAGGACTGGACTTGTCCGGACTACAGGCTGGACTAGTCCGTTCCAACCCGAACTACTCCGTTTTAGACCGGACAAGAAGTCTCTGAGTGAGTTCGGACTTGTCCGTTTTAGGACGGACTAGTCCGTTGTCGTATGAGTCTGAGCCTTTATGAGACTAAGTCTCGGAAGGCCGGACTAGTCCGCCAAGTTGGTCGGACTAGTCCGCTAAGCGGACTAAGCCGTTTAGGTCCGGAGAAGAAGTCTCTAAGTGACACCGGACTAGTCCGCTCCATAAGCCGGACTAGTCCGGTCCCTTCAGACTAGTCCTTTTTAGGACGGAACAAAGGTTCCTGTGTGAGCTCGGACTAGTCCGAAGTTGGCTGGACTAGTCCGCAGCCCTAGATTAGAGAGTTTTTAGACTAAGTCTGGTAAGACCGGACTAGTCCGCCCTTGGGGCCGAACTAGTCTGCCCTTATCTGACTAGTCCGTATCGGACTAGTCCGCTCTTGGCCAGACTAGTCCGGGGTTTTATGACCGTTTGAGTCCAACGTCACTAGACTTTAGTTGGTAGCCGTGTGACGTGAGTGGTCCCTTAAGAACGGACTAGTCCGGGGTTTAGACCGGACTAGTCCAGACTTTAGTTAGTAAAGCCTAGATGTCGGGATTTCTATAAAAGGAGACCCCCCGGCTGAGAATTTGAAGAAAAACAATTCTAGCACTGAAAACTCATTCCTAGAGCTCTTCTAAGCCTCTTTCCTCACCTTCTAGACCCCTAAGATTGGATCTTAAGGTGTTTGTGGTTTTGTGAGAGAAAAGACGTGGTGATCGACGTTTAAGCTCTCGGTTTGACTCTCTTGCACTCTGATTGATAATTTGAGTTCTTGATTGTTGTATTTTGATTCCTAGAACTGCTAGGTTGTTGAAGGGAACCTCAAGTTGTGAGTAGCCCCTAAGAGCATTGTATTCACATTTGATTAATAGTGAAAGAGCCCGGGCTTGATCTTGGTGATCGCTCGGTGAGGGAAGGGTTGGAAAAGACCCGATCCTTTGTGGACTCCTCAACGAGGACGTAGATTCCTGTGTGGAATCGAATCTCGGGATAAATCGTGTCTCTTGGTTCCTTTACCTTCTTGCTCGCTCACTAGAATTACTTGTTAAGCTTTCGTCTTGTTAACACTTGTGAATTGTTCCGCTGACCTGCCATCTAATCATTTCCAACTTATTAGTGAGATTGTTTGACTTATACATCTTACGCTTAAACGAACTTAGAAGGAAAACCTAAAGCACAATTTTCTACCTAGACCGGACTAGTCCGTCCTCAGACCGGACTAGTCCGGCGTTCTTCAAGTTTAATCCGTTGTTTGCAATAGTTTCAGGTTTTATTAGCCTATTCACCCCCCTCTAAGCAACTTTCATCACCCTGTCCAGAGTATACTTGAGACTCGAATTGGTTCTCGAGCTTAAGAAACCACCATGGTAGCTCAATTGAGTCACCTAGCTGAGGCACGCCACAAGTCACAAATATTTTCAAATTTATTTTTTTGTTTTTGGAAATCCTTTTGCATTTAACTTCAACAAGAAGTTGCTTGACCGACTAGAAGGTTGCTTTGCTCCTTCCTATTTTGCTTTCTTTGCAACTTCATTGTCATCATCCTTTATATAGTATTTGTATAGGGTTAATTAATTATACATGCATTGAAAACATATTCTGAAGATGCATATTAAGACAAGATGCCACAAAGTGGAAGCAAATACCTTAGATATTAGAAGAGTGAGCTTCTCTAGAACTGGTCAATGTTGAAGGAAGAAAATTAATGCATGAATATTAGCAACCAAGAACCATTCATTTACCACCAAAGTCTTTAATTTGCTAAATATAGGACACATGGTCAAGTCTCTTCTGAAGATAAACTGCACATGAAAAGGGGGAAATATAACTCGTCTTAACTTATTGCACTAGAAACAAGACGAAATAATAATACCATGGTGAATCTGGAGTATTCAGTAGATATTCAACATTTAAAACTAAATAGGATAAACAGAAAATGCATTTCTATCCTATGCTAAACAAAGCATAGGAGTCAGGAAACCAGAGAGTAAGCAATGTTGTTGATGCATGGTGGATCAGCTACGCCAATTCTCATGAACTAAAGATAACAAGCAGACATGAATAAGGATAAAAAGACATGATAAGAATGGAGAGTAAAAAAAGGTAAACATACCATTTCTACTTCAGTTGTCAGCACCTCTAGATGCAATGCACACGAAAGACCCTCAAGAATTACAAATTTGTTGTCCTCTCCCATGTCATAAGCACACCCCTGACATAAAACATCAACACAACCCCCAATCTCAAATCTACTTTTGCCACAATCTTTGTCATCCCAGTGCTCTATGGATGCTGACTCCAATTGTAGCATGTTGTCAAAAAAGGAGTAAAGCCTTAATAACCAACTAGTTTGAGGACAATAAGATTAGAAATAGAGATCCGAGCCTGGGCATTCCCATCAAATCCACAATAACAAATTCTGAGGCTCTTCACGGAAGGAGATACTATATGTTGCACAACCATTGTACTATAACGAATCCTCAGGTCTTGCAATGCCGAACATCCCCAGAAATCTAGCAACGGGTTTTCTGATTCCATTTTGCACAGGTCCAGCGTTGTCAAGTGATCAGAGACAAGGGGCATACTAGGTATTGGCAACAAACCGGCAAAAATATTACTTCTGATGCGAAGAATCTGCACTTACATGTGATGGCATATCTGGTCCAATGGTCGATGTAGGAGAATGTCTCTTCCACATCCCAAAAGTTGATTTCACGTTCAACCAGAGGGTTATGGTCACGGAGGACTACAAAATAATTCGCGAACCTGGTCATTTCATCCGAATTCTCGAAGGCCATGTCCGCATAAATGCGTAGCGCGGGCAAAGACTTCCACCGATTACGCCAGCCCCTAGCAAACATGCAACTCTGCTGCACGAGTTCGAGCGAGAGGGTAGAAATGACAGTATGTGGAGACTGAGAGGGCCCTCTTTGTCCCTATAGGTAGTCATCCGTCTCTCGACAGCCTTGCTCCCCTGAGCCATTCCGTCGAACAGGTGGCTGGCGTCGGCGGGCAACGTGCTGCCTGACTGAGAGCAAACCAGCGTCACGCGTTCTGCCTAGTGGGTAGAGAGAAGATTGTGACAGAGGTATTTATTGTTGTATGGACCACTCACCTGCCGTGTGCGACGGGGGAGGGGGGGGGGGGTCGCCGGCGGCGAGCAAACAGGTCCGCCCCGGGGCCACGTCTCTGCGGACGCTGAGGTCTTTGTAGAGACCTGAACTTCAGCTCTGCCCTTCAGCCCAAAGCCCAAAGGGATTATGAGGAATTGGGCTCAAGATAAATCATGTTGGATTGGGCCCAAGTATGATTGTGGTGACTCTAAACTAATCCCATTGCCATGTTTTCTGCAGGGGGGAATCGACGGGTCCAGGTGGCACAAGCCCATTGGTCGCGAGCGGATAGGAGCCAAGTGTGCAAGGATAGCCAATCCCGTGCCTCACCCAATCCCAGTCCCGGTGGCGGCAGACGATTTGCATGCATCCACATCGGTTCGCGATAATTTCGTGGATAGCCTTAAAAAGGAAACGCCGCCAGCTAGCGCACGCGAGCCACACACGAGCAAGACACCGCCCGCTCTCGAGCACCAGCCACAAGGCCAAGCAGCTAGCTAGCTAGCTAGCCAGCGAGAGGTCCAGAGGCAGCAGCAGCAATAATGGCGGCCACCCTCAGCGCCGCCACGGCGACCACCGTCGTCGCCCGCGCCGCGATCGCCCGGCCAAACGCTCCAGGTACGCAATGGCCCGCTTGGTTTGTTATTATAGCAGTCGCGGGACGGCGCGCGATGCGTCCATGCATGCGCTGCTCTGCGGGCAATTAAGTGACAAACTCGACCATTACCGCGCGCGCGCGCGCAGGGAGGGCGAGGAGCGCCGAGCGGGTGCGCTGCGGCTACTCCAGGGACGCGGCCTCGGTGGGCATCAAGGGCGCCGGCGCGTCGCTGCTCGCCGCGGTGACCGCGTCCGCGGCGCCCGCGCTGGCGCTGGTCGACGAGCGGATGTCGACGGAGGGCACCGGGCTGAGCCTGGGGCTGAGCAACAACCTGCTGGGGTGGATCCTCCTGGGCGTCTTCGGCCTCATCTGGTCCCTCTACACCGTCTACACCTCTGACCTCGACGAGGACGAGGAGTCCGGCGGCCTCTCTCTCTAGGATCTAGGCCCATCCCCCGTCCTGTTACTGGTCATCAGCTGGGGTGGTGGTGATTGGTGTAATTTCAGGAATGGCTATTTGTATCTAAGTTTTGCTTTTTCTGGGATGTTATCGGTCGGACGAATTGAAGTAATGTTTGGGCCCTCAAACATCAAGCAAGAACTTCACATGATTTACTGCGTAAATCTGGACTATTTAGAGAGAGGAAATCAGACGACCTATGGAGTGGACTACCTGTAGGACACTCGGGCACAACTGCTCATCCTTGTGGCTCCTGAACAGCCTGGACCGAAAGGTCGTCCACCTTCCCCATGTAATCTCCCCACTACCTTCGTGCGCCACTACACAGACTGTGATGCTGTCTCCATTGCCACTGGTGTGCGAGCCTCCGGTGCCGCCGCGGCACCATCCTCTGCCGTGCGTTCCCTGCCCACCCCGGCGTAATATACCTTGTCTCTCCCTTCACCTTCACACCACAACGCTCCAATCCCGCACCAGGTGGCACAACTCTGCCAGATGCTGGGACGACATCACTCCAAACTCTAGGACCAGATGGACAAGACAATAACAAGATTGACTCTTAACCTCGACATTTCACTTCGTTGCTGTTGTGCGTGCAACCGCAGGAGAATTACCAGTCATTGGTAGTATAGTAAATTAGAGGGAATTTTACTTTAACAAATTTTTTATCATGCGGCATGCACTATGCATATGTGCACTATATAGCAATACGGTATGGTGATTGCCTCTAGTGTACAAGACTTTACATTCGCTATTTGATAAAGAGACAGATCTATTTGATCACTACAAAAAGAATTGGTGAATTCTCACCCTATTGTATCATGCTATATAAAGAACTGGAGTATGCAGGTAAATATCGATTCTGGAGTTTTGAAACTGCAGGTCATTGTCCTCACAGTGAACCCAGTAGCACAAGGACTGATGTCAACAAAGTAGGCAGCGGACAGATGATGCCTGATCTCCAGGCTCCATACAGCTTGCTTCTCAACTTGTTCCCAACTTCCTTCCACACTAATGGACCAGGCGGCCAGGCGCAATGTTGTGTTTGTGACACGGTGAGTTTTGACGATGGAGATGCAACAATTAAGTGAAGAAAGATGATGTCTACATGGACTAAGATCAGATGATGTTTTCATTTGGTTGAAAAACTTCAGAAGCAATCCCTTTATCAGTATATTCTGCCTGTTCAGAGACTCTCAGAAGCCTCGGTGAGTCCTTGAGTGTTTTCCCCTAATGACCCACCAGTATGATCAGTCTTAATGGGCTCAGAATCAGCAGCTACCACAGTATCTGCATGGTCCTGTCCTCTAGCCCGGCTTTTCGAAGCCTCATCAGGTGGGCTTACGACTGGGTGGGAGATCAGTATAAGAGAATTGGAATTAGCTTGGACACTAGATTCTACTGCATCATCAGGACTTTCATGACTTCTGGAATTTCTCTCTATGAGGTTACCCTCTTCGTCAGAGTATGATATACCAAGTTTCTGTGCGTGAGTCAATCCTGGACATACTCCCTAACAAAAAGACTGATTGCAATTAGTGAAGTGGAAACATAGCTTGATAAGAGGATACTATAAACAAGAAAATGTGCACTCTTGTTTACTTGCTAATAAAAAGTTTCATACTGATACAGAAAGCATGATGTTTATACTCTTTGTATTAATATGATCTCTTCCTAACTAAGTGAAGAATTTATAGGAGTGTGATCCTAATATGATTCTATGTCGCACGGAAATCATCAATAAACTTACAGTGGCAGGGACCAAGAAAAAGTGTAGGTCAGAGGATGAGAATACCTTGATATAGCCCCGTGATGTAAACGAAATATCAAAGACTGAAAATTGACTGGAAAGGGTTCTACTATCATCAGACTGAGTATAGTTTGCATTTTGATGATTAGTAGAACTTGCACTGGCACCATACCCATGGCCTGCACTGCCGTTACAGAATGCTCCAAAATATGAGCAATGCTCATTAACCAAGGCTATCTCAGGAGTAGCAGGTAGCAGATGACCTTCTGTACTAAATATATATCTGCAGAGTAGATGATATGCAGTAAGTAGGAATGTTAAGCGTGGATTAATAAGTGAACTTACCAAATCTATTATGGTATCAATACTTACTTGTATGGCCCATTTTCAACAATGTTATCAGGGCCTGCAGCTAAATCAAAAAGAAGCCAGAGATATTTGATCTGGAATTTTTTGGTAGTTAGGTTTCACTAGTAGAGGATAAATCAAGGGCAAGGCAAAATAACTCATAAAATTTAGCAGGTACGTAATAAGTGATTGCATTAAATGCTAAAGTCTATCTATTCACAAATACTACATTAAATATTAGGTTTTTAGAAATTTATCACCGTGAAAACAACAACTAATTAACATTTTTGAAAAGGCCTTTATGAAATATGAAGAAAACCCATAAACTAGTGTCATACATTTTGAAATATGATATGAATATATGATTGGTCCTGAGTTCATCACTGGATGCTCGCTAAAGCCACTGATGCGAAGAAACCTTAGCAGGTTATGACTGTATCAAGAAAGAAAAAACTAGTACATTTTGCTGAGAGATACTCACTGTTTCTGCAAGGAAAAAACTCTCCATGTGGTCATCCTGCTTGTGTGTTTCCACATCTGATATGTGGCAGTAGCCACAGGGACATTTGGCACCATATTGGAGACTTGCTAGTATGTCCCTTCCAACATCAATATACCTGTGATAAGTGTTGTCAACTACAAGTATTGGATCCATGACCATGAGTTTAACTATATATTGCTCTTTCCCTAAAAAACTATATATTTTCCTTGCAACGAAAAATAAAATGGTTCAACCATCAATATTACCAAAGAAATTCCTCAGAATTCTCAGTTGACATGAACTGACAAATAACAATTGAAAGAACTGGCATTGCAGTGCAAGTGACAGTAATCAGTTACTTTAAACATCTCCTAATAGGAAAGGAAACAGTTCTTGTTCTTTAAGAAAATCGCACCAGATTCCAAGTATCAGGTCACGTGTTTGAGAAAATTATACCTTTTCTTTTAGCAGCAAGTAACCTAATATATTTGAATGTTTATAAGGAATAAAAAAAGCATCTTCACCTTGTAAAGAGACACACCTATGATCTCTGGTAGCCTTGAACAGCCAATATGTGCTTTCAATCAACTCAGGCCGCAGCGGATAGCTCCTTTGTCCATTCTAAAACATCAGAATGGTGATTAATGCAAGCATGAAGTCAAACTACCCTTCACTAAAAACTGTAAGGACTTGCAGTCCCCAAAGTTTTTGGGGAAAGAAATTTGTTTCATTACCTGAACAGAGGATGTAGCAAGATTAAAACCTTCTGGGGTGAATCCGTATTTTTTCCAGACACTGAAGAAGGCAGCATGTGTCCGAATAGCAGGATCAACATCTCCAGCTAAAACCTTAAATCTAAGTAGCATAAGCAATCATCTAAAATATAGGTTGTATAGCTGTAATAGATATTTCTGATACATGACATGAGTAATCCAAACCTGAAGTCCTGGCCAGAACGCCTGCAGACTATTGAACAGTGGCCAAACAGTAGCACCGGAATTCATATTCACCTCCACATACCTGGTTTCAAATTCGATTTTTTTTTATTTTAAAATTGAAAGGGGGTAACTTCGAAAAAAGCATGCATACTTGAACTACCCGTCGCCAAAAAGCTACAAAAAAATAACGAGTATACGTAATTGCAGGGCCACACCTGTTGTATGTCATAGAGATAAAGACAAATGAACCTGGCCCATAGTAGTTTGTACATGATTTATGAGTATTATCTTAGCAATATCCATTTCTAACTTCCTACCACTAAGCAAAAGTCCTTGTGAACGATAAATATCCTCAAATCATGATAGCAACTGTAAATAAACATTGTATAGAGAAAAACTTTTACCAAGGATCATGATGGAGGTAGTGCATGGCAGCCTTGTAAGCCTCTTGAAATATGTATAAGTATTCTTCATCTCCAAACAATAAATACGCCTGTTTGCACACAAAATAGATTCTAAATCACATATTAACAAATGAAAGGCTAATAAGAAGAGAACTATTTGATGAGCCTAGTTTTGCTCATGCTCTACAAAAGAAAAAATAACTATAGAACAACTACTCCGAGCAAATTACTTGTTCAAGGACACAGTGTGCTAAGTGTAACTATCAGATTGATCACTTAAACAAGTTAGTGGTCATAATATGAAACTCTCAAGTGAAGTCTAATGGTTTCCTCTGAAATACACCGCAAGGTTTAAGGAGACATTGTAAGTAAGTTTTTTGTCATGCTTCAAATTCTTATATATACACGATTTACTTTACTGAGTCTGAGAATACAAATACGGACATCATCAAAGTGATAGCTTCCTCACCTTTAGAAGATATTCATAGAATGAATCAATGCTTGTGCCAATTCCCGCATCCTGTGATTAGAGGATCTCTCACTAATAAAATTTCATATATGTATATTGTTAAAAAATATCACAGCATGGAACTCCCCACTATTCAACTCAGAAAGGAAAAAAATGGACCTCAATGACTCTTCTAGCCCACCGAGGTTATAACTTAAAAGTCAACTGAATAAAACGAACTAATATTCACTGTGATTATATGATTATTTATCTATGACACTGCTGCATGGCTTCACAAATGTCATGATGAAGTTCATAGTAGACAAATGGATTTGAAATATCAGCAAGAAGATGCTAGCAATACATCATGTGTAGTTTAAATCTATTGCTGATAGGGCAAAGGTTAATACCTTCTGCGTCCATTCACCCGTAAAGACATTTATATGGGCACCAACAAGGTTGAGTTTTGACCTGCGTGCCCATATCCCACGTACTGAGTTTTTTGTAACTTGCTCAAAAACTGCCATGACAGAAACGATTCAGAAAAGAATGATACAAAAGAAGAATATTAAGTAGAAATATCCCTGTTCAGGACACTACTGGATAGTACTATTGTGTAATAAAGATTGGGGGGTCTATGAGAGCAAAAGACAAAATCTAAAATAATTAAACAGCATAATTAAAGCATTTTTTTGCTGAATTCAGTAGATACAGCAGGAATTTCATTTAACTGCAGGATAGTTAATTAGTTATCAGTCATTTAGAAAATGGTACAATAAAACTCCTTTAATAAACGGTACAATAAAGATTTATATCACTAATATACTCACCTGTATTACTAGTCAATCGACTCAAGACACCAAACTCTAGTGTCAAAGTACCGCCACCAGCTGTTGATGTTATCTGGAGAAATATCCAGAATGTAAGCACCAATTTCAGGACTGTTTATACCACTTAATAGCCAAAGTACACTTTCCTGAAGTTTCAAAATACTGCTTGTACTGTGTGACCTAACCAAGCATGAATGAGAAATTGAAAATTTGATAAAACTAATATGCTGATGCTTATTGCAATTACCATAATAAAAAAATAATTGACATGCTTATACATGTCACAGGTACATTATTTTGTAATTCCAGCAGAATATTCCAAGGTTCACAACATTAACAAGAAAGAGAGAAGCTTTGCCTTGCTTTCATTTTTGTCGACGCCATACAATAAATTGACAGATCCAAATGGAATCCCTGACATGAAAACCATATTTGTCAGATATATCATAGAAACTACAGAGACAAAAAAGGGCAGCCCGGTGCATGTAGCTCCCACTTGCGCAGGGTCCGGGGAAGGGTCCAACCCACTTGGGTCTAAAAAGTGAAAACATTTTAAATAAAAAATGATTGCAAGTGCTGAAAAATTCAAACCAGGGGCTAAATTACCAAATTGTTTTGTATATAATATCAAAAACATAGGCATACAATTCTGCTCCAGACAAAGCGATACCAAAATTCTTCTAGTGCAAGTAGATATATCTAGAGATGAAGATACTTGCAATTTGTAAAATGCATTCTAAAAATAAGCGTCCTAGATAGACCTTTTTTCCCACAGTAACAATGACTGTCGACTGATCAGTATGCAAATAATGATGTTAACTATTGAGTATCAATCTATATATTAAATCAGTGTCTCAGTAAACCTAAATAAAAGAAAGTCAATATGAGTATCAGAAAGTGAATTTCAACAAAAGAATGCTCTAGTCCAACCCTGTTTGGATCATTGGATGCGAATTAACTTTAGAGTTTTGGAAGAATACTACGATTTAAAAAAACTTTAGTTTTACAAAAAGGGGGGTGTCTGAATGTAACAAATCCTGTAGTTTTAAGAAACCATAGTATTGCTAAAAGTGCAGTCATTTTGGAGTTTTAGAAACTCCACTGCTGACCTCTTTTTTCTAAACCATGGTATTGCATTGCTGTTGTTTCTAAAACCAAAGTATTTGGATACCATAGTTTTATAAACCATGACATCCAAACAGGGCCTAATTCTTTACCATGAAAAGTCATGAGAAATTAAAGTGGGGGTCACATGTCTGGTACAACATATAATCTATTCCATTCAAAAGTATACACATAGAAAAGGTAACAAACCTGTAGGAGTGTCAAATGCAGGCAACAACCTCTGAGCTAAGTCAACAGCTAAATGTAGCAACTGATCATTATATGACTGGATTCTCATACCCTACCAATGGGAAGCTAAAATAAGTATTGCAACACCTGAACAATAATTAACTTCAGTATCTTTGAGAGAGAAACATTCTTATTTTGCCAACTACTCAGGATTACGAATAATGCAAAAAGTGAATAGTGTTCAGGGAAAAAAGAGAGAAGAATGGGCAAAAAAGACCAAATGGTATTAAATAGACATACAGTGGCATAATCACTTGCAATAAGGTGAGCTGATAGCAGACCCCCAAGGATACGTATGTTGGTTTCGAAAACTGAGACGGTTTTGTTCTGCATATACAACAAGGCAAACGATTGTTCAAATAGCATAAACTCTAAACAAAAGTCAGCTGGTAGTAAAGAGACTCTATAATGTTGTAGCCAATAAGAAGATACAAACATACAATTCAAGCTTGCATAGCTAACCTTCAAATAGGTAGAAGGGTCAATAAGTAGAACTAAAATGATAAATTGGAACTAACAAAAGAATCTCTCTAAACTTAACACTGCTAAGCATCCTCAGTCTGAATCATGAAATATGTTGCTTCGGCACACATGAACCACTTATAGTGTCATATTTACTACAATATCAATTCCAGCAGCTTTCCAGTTCCTAAATGCTACTCCCTTTGTTTCGAGTTATTTGTTGTGCTAGCTTTTTCCTAAATCAAACATTTCTATCTTCAACTACCAATTTCTATACATTCACATAAATGAACAACATAAGACTTATGTTATTATATTGATCATGATTTATGAGAAATATTTTCATAATGCATGGCTGATGTTATTAAACTATACAAATTTGTATAAATTCATAGTCAAAGATAGAAAAGTTTCCCTTACAAAAAAAGATAGAAAAGTTTGACTTAGGACAAAGCTAGGACAATGAATAATTTGGAACAGAGGGAATAGGATGTAAATGGCTTCAGTCTATAGGTGACATCTATCAAAAATTCAGAAAAATAATGTCCTTATCTAATTTCTGTCAGTTATGAATTAAAAGAACTCCATCTCTCTCTTAGATGGATGAATCTTTCTTCTTTTTCTAACTCAGCACTTACCAACTATCACCAGAAAATAAGATCAACTCCAGTACTTTGTAATAGATAATGCTAGATATCATTAAGATCTCTGATTACAACAACAACAAAGCCTTTGTCCCAAGCACGTTGGAGTAGGCTCATTAAGATCTCTGATTAGTGAAACCAAATTCACTGAATGTTACATATGTTCACTTACAATATCAAATCGGACGTTCTTACCAACCCAGTCCACAGCAGCAGCGAATCTCTCCTTGTCTCCCAGTAAAGCCAAGGTATCCAAAGAGTCGATCTGTTCAATGTATCCATGAATAATAAATAATCCAGGAATGTGGTCAATGTTAAGAAATATTCATGAATATTCAATTCTTAATATCTTACAAGAGTAAGTGCATAACCACCAAGGGAGTCTTCACCACGACAACTTAAAGGTCGAAGTTCATCAAGTGGGAAAGCATATTGCATGTACCCATCAAACGCATGATAGAACATATCTTTTACCTGTATGAAAGGTATGTTTTCTGTGTTAGCATTTAAGCGGAAAATCGGTCAAAAAGGTCCTTAACACGATATCATTTGCAAAATTAATGCACCACTAGATCATAGACATCATTGAAATTTGCAGGCAAAGTTAACACGTGATGTACTGAAGTTACCATACCACAACAACAACAAAGCCTTTGTCCCAAACACGCTGGGGCAGGCTAGATGTACTGATGTTACCATGCTGGAATAAAAAACAAAAAAGTGATGTGGATAATACAGACAGTTATGCATCTCTTTACAACAACAAAGCCTTTATCCCAAGCATGTTGGGGTAGGCTAGACATGAAACCCAACAATATTTTTTATTATTTTTTAAATGAAGTAAAAGAGAGGAAGATATATAAGAAAAAAAACTAAGATTCTGGCACATGAATTGCTACTTTTATGCATCTCTTTGGACAACTCAAATATTAGCAAAATGGACTGGCCTCACTTGCACGACAAATTGAACTAGATTTTGCTCCGTGTATAGACCAGCCTCAAGATCTTCATAAAACATCAGTAAAGAATTGCTTCAAAAACCCAAGAAAGTAGTTTTTTAGGATATCCTAAACATAATTTTTTTATGGAACACGAGAAGAAAGACTCCTAGTAGTTATAGTATATTAATAGCCTCAAGCCCTCAACATAATTGCTAAAGGCCAGTCAATGTGGACTCAGGCATGCAACATTCAGAACCAAAAGGCTTAGTTTTTTTTTTCTGTTCGAATCAGCCTGGAGCCCAGAGTGAAACATAGTTAACTGACGTAGACACATGTCTACAAGTGGAGTCATTGTATGAAAAAAAAATAGAATCACTAGCATTAAGCATAATCGAACAAACCAGCACTACCAGAAGCAGTTATAGTGTCATCTGATCCTCTCACGACAGACAAAAGCAGATAAAATGTCTGAAGTAGAAGCGATGTAACTAAGTTTTGATCAGCTGAACGATCCGCCCAGTCCATCACTGGATATCCAAATCAGCTCGCTAAGCAAGCAGCCAAAGCAGATCCCCGCCTGCTGACCTGAATGCTTGCAACCGACACTGCCATCACCACCGCGCATCAATTCGCTAAAGCTAAATTACCACTCGGCATGTCGCTTCACGCAGGATTATGGGACTAACTGGTGGGAACAGGGGTTTGGAAGAGACGGATCTGAGGGAATTGTCCTACCTCGTCGCGAAGCCGGCGTGCCTCGGAGGGCGTAACGCCCTCGGCGACGGCGGCGCGCGGGAGAAGAGCGACGGCGAGGAAGGCGGCGGAGAGGCAGAGCAAGGGCAGGCCATGCTCCCGCCGCATCGGTCGCATCGCCTTCGAGCCGGGAACCGGCGGGCCCGAGGCCGAGAGAGGATGCGAGAGGGATAGGGACCCGTGTCTTCCGAACACAGGCCGTGTCAAATGACCAGAACTTGAACGAACAAGTATTCAGAAGAAAATAAAATGAATTTTGAAGATTGTTACTCTTGCAAACTGCATATTTGACGATAAAAATATACAAAAATATGACGGGATAGAGATGAAAAATGTCTATTTGGATCTTGCTAATTCTGTCGGCTGTCCGTTTAGATATAAAATATTTTTATAGTTTTAGAAAAACATCATGGTTTTAGAAAAAAAATTTTAAAAGATGTTTGAATGGAATAAATATTATATTTTAAAAAAATATAGGCATATCACTCAGTTTTTTATATTTAATTAAACTAACTAGTGTTAAATATAAAAATAACGATAGTAGTATTTTTAGAGTTTTGATATCTTTTTTTCTAAACCACGATGGCACTTAACACTGGTGCATCTGTTGGAATGTTGTGTTATTTATAAATCAACGTGTTAAAAAAACTATAAGGACTGTATGATCAAGAAGTGGTGAATTGGTCACACTACAATAATTTTATAACAATCACCCACAATACAAATTTACTTTTTACTCTATCACTTACGCTGCTCTATGTTTAAAATAAAAGAGTCCGTAATTGTTATTATTTTAAAATAAAGAGATAAACTGTCTATCTCTTTAATTGTAATATAGAGTAAACAAACGTGGTATACTGTATTAAAGTATTTATAAAGTACGTCAAATATTACTTTGAATTAACTTTTTAAAAGAGAATGAGTGCCGAAGAAAAAAGACCTGCTACGCGGCATTGATTCTGACTCCTCCGGCGAGAACAGGCGGCGACGATGCGCCGAACATCTCCTGCCCCGGTTAGCTTCCCTCCTGCCCTCCGGAAACAAATATCTCTCGTTTCCCCCCTCGCCGCGAAGCCACTTTTAGGAACGCGGCTGCGGCAGCTTGCGCTTCCAGATCCTTCTCCGTGGCGCTCAATTGCGTGTGTTGTCCCAGTTTGCATTATTTTGATCCCATTGTCCAGCTTGCTAACGTTTTGAATGCTAACGGTTTAGATGCATCTGGGACCTTATTGGCATCTAGTTCGATACGCTGATATTTATTATTACGTTATTTCGTGCACATTGCAGTGTTACACATTTTATCATGTAGACCATTTTGAATCACGCTGTTATCCAGTGTCAACTATATAAACATTACGAATTGCATGCAAAAAATCCAAAACACCTACATTGGGTTCATCACTCACTGATCTGGTGAAACATCAAGAGTTAGGAAGTACCCTGTCCACCGAGTTTGATGCTGGATGTCTGACATCTTATATGCTGGGATACATCATGCAAATAGTATTATCTAAGTCGGAAATCTTAATAATATTTAGTATTATCTGTTACAAAGTTTTGGATAAAGGCTTGGTTGTTGTTGTTACAAAGTTTTGGAGTGGTTTGATTCTTTGGTTTATTGATCATTTTGGAAGTGGTAGCCTTCTGTAAGATTATACTCGATTAATGCTTCTGAAGTGAAAAATTGACTGAGTTTGTCTGCTTTTGAGGATGCCAAGTTTTAGAATTGCAGTGCTGAAATAAGAAGAAAATGCCGAGTAAAAAAGGACGTACGTGAAGTGTTCCTTACCAAAATACAGCACAATAAACTTTACACAATGGACTTTTTTGACGTGACGATTCTTTTAAAACACCTGGTTCAAAACCTGTGGAGCAAGCACTGTCCTGCAAATGACTTGGTACTCATAAAGAAGAAAACAGATCTGCAAATAACAAATGAAGTACAAGTTATGGTATCTCAATTTACTGCACATAACCAACCAAATTCAAGTTGTGGTATCTCAATTCACTGCACCAACTTAATCACCGAGGTGTAAGACAAAATAATTGACCAAGCACTGAGGACTCTAGGAAAAAAAAAGAAACCGAGCACACATGTAGCAAACATCAGTTTGTAGTTGTGACACAACAAATGCAGTTGGTGAAAAGGGAAGATATTGTCTTCTGTTTTCCTTTGCTTCTTGGAGAACTAACCAAGCCATTGTTGTTAATTGGGACTGACTGTTGTTCCTTCAATGGAGACAGCATACCAGTTTTGCCCTCTTTCAGTAAGTTATGAAATGGTTTTATTTTTCTGGCAGAGTGATTTGGATCTCTGAAGTCCTCTCCTGATTGTTCCCTGGGGCTCAACAGTGGACTCTTCTCAGATTCTTCTTCACCTTCAGCTTTACACTGCATTGTGGAGACGTCAGTCATGGCCTTGTGCATACTGACTTTGCTATGCTGTTCAAAGGAATTACTGAAAAAGCCAATGCTCTCCGCTCTCTGAAGAAGTGGAGTCTCTTCACTGGATTCTTTCATGGGAATTGACGTCTCAAGAGGATATTGGTTCTCTGTAGGCTTATCAACACCTGCTGTGACTTTCACCTTGTTGCCTTCAGCAATCAAGCTTACAGTCGGAGTGGTCGTTACTCCTTCCTGATTGGATTCAATGGTAAGATCTACTGGTGTGGTGCTCGCACCTGCTTTCTCATGGTCATGGTTGGAGTCATCACTGAAGATGTTGCCTATCTTTAAGGTGCCCTCCACCAATTGCATACAAGTGCTAAGAATCTCACCGTTCTCAAGCTTCACAACTTCTTGTTCTTCAAGCAATTGCTGCTGAGACTGATCTCCTTGTGAGCTGGAAAGAAAGTCTGGTGTGTCTATGGTCCTTGTGCCATATGTGGAGGTGATAGTCCCTTCATTATTATCTGAGTTATTAGGTTTAATGCATCCCAACTTTTCAAAATCTTCTAGTAATAGAACAGGAGTTGATGGCATGATCATTGGTAGGTTGCATAGGCCTCCTCTCTCCTTTGGTATTACCTGTGCAATATTGTGTTGACCTAATCCTTCTGCATTAATTTTTGCACTACCTTGTTCTTGAATTTCTTTGGCTGTATCTTTATCACACTCTAGTATTCCATTTACTCTTTTTTCCTTTCCTTCATTCACAGTAACAAGATGATATGATGAAGATAAGCATGCCAAATTTCCATTGCCTTCCGAAGGACTGACTAATTGACCATCATATACCTCAGCTTTCTTCTCTTGCTCAAGAATATCTGCTATATTATGAACTGCTACAGTATTGTCAGCAATTCCTTCTGCTTTCATGTATGTTCGTTCAATGTTATTATGCTCCACTGTTGCAGTTAAAGAATCCGAGATCTTTCTTGAAGAAGCTAGCCTCTCATTTATTTCATGTTTCTCCTGTTCTTGTTCAACTTTACATGCACTATATTCTGGAATATCTTCCTCAATTACCTCATCGCCTACAACTATAGGCTCTGTCGTTATAGTTTTGATGATTTCTTCCTTCTCTTGTTTCATGTCTGTGGCATAACCCTTGGATATCTCTATATTTTTGGTATCTAGTGGTTGCACGTATGATGATTTGTCCTTTTGTCCAGGCTTATCTTCTATGACAACTTCCTTAACCTCAGAATCATCAACATCGTGATAGGTGCTTGCAATCGATTCAGTTGATGATGTAATTTCTCCTTGCATTGCCATCACTTTATCCTCTATTGTCGACACCACAATGTACCCTTTTTCTAATATATCATTTGAATATTTGCCAGCCAGATTACCCATTGGTGCATTTTCATGGCATCTTGGTTCTTCCACATCTTCTGGTGACCCTTCTAGATTTTCATGGGAAAATAAGATGGAATCAACTGTGGTGCTTTCTCCAACCCTGCCTCCCGTTCCATGCTCAAGTTGTTTGATTTTTTCACTAGATACTAGATTATCCTTGACGCTTACCGTATCTTCAATGGTGGTGCTGACTGGAGTAATTATTTCTGAGGGGTTTATAGTTTTTTCAGTTTCCATGCCCTTCATTTGTTCGTGATCTGTGCCATATCACTTGCTCTTATTAGGAAAAGTCAGTGGAACATAAATAAAAAAGAGTAAATGCCTTGTGGCAGCTTTTCTACTACAATCCATTTTAGATTATGAAGCTTATGCACTAAAGATAGCGATTCATTGAAGCTGACTAGTAAAGGAGCAGCTACCTCATATGGGTACCATATTTCTATTCTGTTTTATAGAATAGCATATTTGCACTACTATTCAATCCCTGTATTTATTTTGTTATTTTTTAACCAGTAAAATGAAGTTTCTAGCCAAGCTTTGATTCTTAATTAACATCTATGAATTATGACATAGGTAGTACAATTTTGGACGAAAGAACATAAATAAAATGATACATCAAAAGGTGCCATGCTAATTAGAAGCTAAATCAGAGGACTGAACTAACCTTCGTTTGATAATTTATTACTCTTATCCTCTTCTGTCGATGTGTTGTCCTGAATCGAGCCTCTGTTCTTCTCGTCTGCACCTTCAATCTTAGATGGTGGATGATTTTGATATGAGGTCACTTGCTCATCCTGAGTGCCTTCCTTATCATTATCTAGCATAGACAGACAACAAGTAATCATCTTTTATCAATGTACTGAATTTGGCCTGAAACTAGTGCCTACCATCCGTAGTTTTCTCACCGTCTGTATTGTTGTGCCCAGGTGAACCATTTGAAGGCTTGATGATTTTGTAAACACTGCAAGCTGTATCTTCTGATACTAAAAATTGCAGAGGAAGCTAATCGGTCAAATGTTCAAATTTCATCTTTAGATTTCAGATAGTATTCAGCAAAATTCCTACCTTGTTGACCAGTGACGTTGTTGTTACCCATGATTTCACTGTTCAGCTCAAGCTCTGAAATGCTAAAGCAATCAGAACTATGATTTTGCGCAAAGGGAAATAATATCATGCTATCAGGAGATACTGAGGATGTGGAACTGATCAAGCACTACATACCATGATGATGGATTAATAGTGGACACTTCAAGGTTTCCCAGAAATAGTGCAACAAGACAGTATATTTTGCCTGTGAGCTTCCCAGTATTTGTAGTGCAGGTAGAGTATTATAAGAAGCGCATGCTTTATAGCTCACCAATTCCTCTAAATAATTTTAGAGAAAAAAAAAAGTAAAGTTGGTGATCTTATCTTATTATGACTGCATCATACATCAACATGACTGAATTTGTTTAGAGACCAGTTCACTGAAATTCAGTGGGAAAGCTTAACCTTTTTTCCTAAAAAACAAGCATATATATAGGCCTGGTCATCTATTGGGAACATCATTTAACATGATGACGGATCTATCACTGAGCCAAGAACGTGTTTATTTGCTTGCATCATTCTACTCCTTTTCAGCCTGTCTGCTGCTTGCCACCAATATATGTGTCCATAAAGATGAAGTTACTAAGGTATCAGTGTGAGGCATGGGGCGTGGTCCCTTTTACATATAGAGCTTAAAAACGTTATCTTGTTGCTGTTAATTCTGTGCTTAGCTGCATCAAAATCTCCTGTTTTGAGAGCAGAGACACTAGGGTTGCCTTTGAAAATGATGATGGGCTAGGGCATATGTTCAATGGTTTAATATGGCTTTTACACGTCTCTTCTTCCAAAGGTCAGGCTCCTTGTTTCAGGGATTTCTTTTGGCAGCATCGTGCCATGGTTTCTTTGGCTCGAAAGCTCGGATCCAGTTGGGTTTGAGGGGGGGCATGATCTTGTGGTGTTGTTAAGTTTTTGGTGTAATCATGGCCTACATCTCCCTTTCTGCTGCTAGTCTGCTATACAGACTTTCAACAACAGGGCCCTTCTGGCTCTCCCACTAGCACAGGGTGGAGGAGGTTCTCCACCGCACGCTTTGTTCACAGATTCATGTTTATAATTGCCATCGCCAGCTCAGCCTAGCAGTTGCCGACAGTGTGCCACTAGCGAATAAAATAGCTTATTCGTTTAAACCTTTTGGCTTGATACAACGGGTCTGCAGTTCAACCATAGGAAAATTCAGTAGTACGTTATTCCTTCTTAATATAATGTCTGCTGCGTCTTTGAGAAAGAAAGAAAAATCTCTAGTGCGCCATAAAGTTACTCCTAGATCTTCCCCTATTAGCAGGTGAGGCTAGACTAACGATAATAAGTTTTTCTAAGTTTTAAAATCCAGCTAAATGATTTTCTACTCATGCATAGATCAATTGATCCAGTGTGGTTGCACCCAACTTCAACCATGTGGATGGATAGGGAGTTTGAACTAAATTCTCAGTCAATATACATGAATTCTCAGGACATTTTCGGGCACTTTTTTGTGTCCATTATGCCATTGTGAGGTGAGAGGCCTTTTTTCTGAAATGAAATAGAATTTCCATTAACTGTAGGAGCCGCAGACTCGCGTGCTACCATAACTTGGATACAAAATGGCAGGCAGAGTGCCACATATGTGGATGGACGGCGGCAACTGGCAAAGGCGGTACAACAGAGGGGCATGTTTAGATGGACGGAATCTGAGGCCCATCTACGCGTCGTCGATAGTTTGCCTTGTCCGAGTCGCCTCAGAATACGACACGAACGTGTGCGTAAGGTTATTCCTACACTTTTCACCTGTATATCACAGTCCTAGCAAGTTTGTTATTATCAGACAAATTGGTCCCACGTGTCAAATATTGTCTTAGCACTACAGAATTCAACAAACTTACAACGGCTGAGACCGTCGTAATTAAGTCATAAACCGTCGTAAGTACGCTACTTACGACGGTATTTCTTTACTTACGACGGTGTACAGCCGAGGTAATTACCCAATCGTAAATAACCTAACTTACGATGGCTACCGTCGTAAATAACATAACTTACGACGGCGTCGCGCATCCGTCGTAAGTATCGGCCCAGGCCACGTGGTGGCCCAAGACACATTACTTACGACGGTTCTGGTGACCGTCGTAAGTAACAGAGGCTAACTTACGATGGTTCTCGTGACCGTCGTATGTAACAGAGGCTAACTTACGACGGCTTCTGGGCAGTAGCCGTCGTAAGTTATATTTATAATTTCTTTTTAAAAAAAACAGAAACGTACTAACCTGGCACGATGGCTAGCTCACAGAACAAACAGTTATGAGTAAACAGTTATAAAATAGTTCATATGCATCACACACCATAAATTACAAACAGACTACACACTACCCTCTCGACTACCTCCGAAGCCGAAGATATCATCTTCACGCGTCTCTCTTGGAACCGGTAGCTGTGGCGATGGAGTAGAGGCCTCCGTCACCGAACCCTACAAAACACATGAGTAGTTACGACGGTTTGGATTCAGATATCAATGCATTTCTCTTTTTTCTCACTCTCTTCCTCTCTCTGTACTATTCGTCCCCACTTTATGTTATTCTCACTCACACCCTCTCTCGCATTCTATCTCTTCCTCTATTGCAACACTCAATCTCTCCATCTCACTCTCACTCTCTCTCGCACTCCCTCTCTCTTCTGTACCACTCTACATCTCCCTCTCTCCTTATGTTAGATAAAAAATATAATATTAAAGATTTTATTACCTGTACCGGAGGCAACTGGGCTGCGGGCTCCTGTGACGGAGTCACCTGTGGCGGCTGATACGCAGGAATCGTGATTTGTTGACCGTTCTGTCGAGCTAAGGCCTATAATTAAAAAATATTAGAACATATGTATTTCTGAAATGTTATGAAAGTAAACTACAGTAATTGAAATTACTTACCTCCACCGCTGCAATGCATCTAGGCCATGTAGTTAGCTTGGTACTCCTGGATGACCCTCGTCCTATCGAGCTCCTCTTGGGTCCGCGTCAGCCTCTCCTGCATGGCACGGAACTCCATGTCCCTCTGCGAGAGACGTCCACTCGACGGACCAACCGACGAAGCCTGTGTCGATGAAGTGCCTCTCGCAGGTCGTGCCGACCTCGAGTCGACAACTCCATCGAAAATGACAAACCTACAAAAGAAATAAAAATAATAAGTAAAAGAAGGAAGATTGGAAAACCTAAATCAAAGAAACCAACTCACCGGCCATGGGTCTTCCCGCCGCCGCTTGCATACACGGTTTGAGGGTCGATTGGCGCGTTTTCCCAATCGTACCCTTCGCCGTGTATTTTGATGACTTCCTGCCCGTACTTTTCCTAAAAAACATAGAAATGGTGTTAGTGTGTCAATAATAATATTAGTTATAATTAAATTGAATAATTTTGTAAACTTACCAATCGATCGCTCGCGACCTGACTGCACTGCCGTGGCTGCGACGGGTCACTTCCCCTGTGACCTTTCTTCCAAACCTCGATCGCGCTAGGCTCCTGGCCGGTCTCTCGCTCCTGTAGATGCGTGTTAGTAGGATAAATATGTTATAAACACATAAACGAACTTATAATACACTTATCATGCGTTTAGCCAAACGCAAATGACCATCGGCGCTATAGGTGTGCTTCCTATCGGACCCTCTGCATCCTCGAGCCCTCATGGACTTAGCTTTGAAGTCATCGCTAGCCCAATACCGACAGAGAGCTCGGTATGCGTCGGGTTGACCCTCTAACCAGGAAATACTAACCTGCACAAATTTAGTATATCATTAACTGTTAACATAAGTAACTATTGAGTTTTTTTAACAATTAGAACTTACCTCTGCGTATTGATCCTCTATCAAGTACGTGTCGGAGTCCCTTCTAAAGGGACCCCGTTCCTGCTGCTACTGAAGCCGTTTCTGGTAGTCGTTAACGGTGTAAGGATCGAAACGCCCAAGAGGGGGGGTGAATTGGGCTTTTTAAAATTTTAGAGCAATTTATAACTTAATGGTTGAAGCCCAATTCCCTATGCGAACTAACTACGCAAGCAAGAGTATTAAGTGCGGAATAGTAAATACGTAATAGTAAGAGGGTGAGGAGAGAGATGCAAACTCCCGCGGAGACTCGGAGACACGATGATTTTTTCCGTGGTTCGGTAAGATCACAAAGATCTACCTACGTCCACGTTGTGGCACCCACCAAAGGGTATAGCCACTCCCAAGTCACCAAGACAAGGGAATCCACTATCTTTCTCCGTTCGCCGTCTCCGGCAAGGTGGAGCTCAAGCCTTGTACAATGGTGATCCTCCGGGCTTCCACAAACGCCTTGGTAAGCTCCGGAGCGATCTCTTCTTCCTCCAACGTTTACAAGGTGAGAGAAGTCACCAAGACACTCTCTCTCACTAGCCTAGAGATTCCAATCACCAAGAATGGACCCACACAAGCTTCTCTCTAGCTAGATATAACCTATAGTTGGAGTACAAGAGGTTTTGAAGTGTGGAAGTGGTAGCTCTTGGTCTTGAATGCTTGAGGATGTGTAGTGAGGCTCTGGTGATCAAGACTTGACGAAATGGCCGGTTGGAGGGGTATTTATAGCCAGCCCACACGAGATAGCCGTTGAAAAAGTAGGCAGACTTTTTCAGTGAACATCGGATCCTCCGATGCACCCCTTTATATGAGCATCGGTCGAATTCCAAATTAGCTGATGTCATGTGTCAGATGTGACCGTTGGATATAACCGTTGGATCTTTTAATCGACCGATGTTACTTCAACTTCATCATCGGATGATCCGGTGAGTTGATCTTCAGAATTGATTCAGAAATAATGTCTCTGTTGAAATTGACCGATGTACACTTACTTCATCATCGGATGATCCGGTGTGTACTTCTTCAGAATAACTCAGATATCATCCTTCTGTTGAAATCAACCGATGTGCCACTTCCTTCACATCGGATGATCCGGTGTGTACTGGACTCTGAGGTCTTCTTCTTCTGCCAACTCAAACTTGACCGATGTAGTCATTTTGCAAGACATCAGATGATCCGGTGAGTGCAACTTGTTTGTTTTGAGTTGTTTTGAGTTGATCTTTTGGAATCTTCTTGAGTGACCTCTTTGACACTTGTTTGAAATGATATTTTGATGAAGTGTAAGCTTCTTGTGTTGCCAATTTTGATAGAATAGAGTCGTTGTATGAGTTCTTCATTTAGTCTTCATGAGTATCGAATAACCCCTTAGAATAGATCGTTGAGGGGTCTCCATTTGTATCAAATGAGCAGTAGATGGTGTGAATAGATAGTTCATTAATGTTTGATGTGATATACGTGAAACCTCGCATCCACAAACTCATTAGTAATAACAAACGGTTGTCATTAATCACCGAAACCATACCTCACGAGGGCCTAGATGCTTTCAATCTCCCCCTTTTTGGTGATTGATGACAACACAACGAGTAGAGCATAGAATTAATGGAATTAAAACGCAATGCTCAAAAAAAAAGAAATATAACAAGTACAAATTGCAACACAAGTGGCTCGAAGGCTCAAATAATAAACAATAAAGCGCAAGAGCACAAAGTAGCACCCGGAGTACAATAATAGTAAATAAAAATAACAGGCAATCTCAAATACAGTAGCAAAAGGATAGACACTCCCCCTAAAACCAGGAACTCCCCCTAGAACTGAGCTAACCCTCCCCCTGACTCTAACTCTTCTCCCCCTTTGGCATCAAGACACCAAAAAGGGAAGTCGAGTGCCTATGACTCAGGCGCGCTCCTGGCGATGGTGAAGCGGTCGGCGTCGACGGTGCTGTCGCCGGAGCTGCTGGAGGTGGAGGTCGCTGGTGCTGGAGCTGGAGCGGGGGGGGAGCTGGAGCTGGAGCTGCTGGGGGATCCGCTGAGACTGCTGGCACCGGTGGAGAAGGTACTGCCGGAAGAGGTGAGGACTGGAACGACGTCGGCGGCAGTACTGTCGAGTGAACGGGCGCTGTCGAGGCGAGCAGAGGTGGTATACTGAAGCTGGGGATCGACGAGGACGGTGCTGGAGCTGGTGCCAGTGGGGGTGCACCTGGAGCCTGACTGAGTCCCAAGTGCTCAGGTGGAAGGGCGACTCCCGTCTGCTGGTAGAGGTTGGTGACCAACCCCAGGATGCCCAACAACATTTGCTGAGTCTGCTGCTGCTGGTCCAGAGTGCGTCTCGCATCTGGTCGACAAGGTTGGTGAACCTGTCGGTGTCCTCTCGCCTCTGACGGGCGATCTCCAGCTGCATCTCCTGCTGCTGCCTCTGAAGCTGCTCCTGTCGAGCTGCCTGCTGCTCCTGCTGCTGAGCCATCCGCTGAAGTAAAGCAGTGAGCTCTGACGGCTGAGTCACCTGAGCCTCTGACACAGGAGGAGGTGTAGGTGGTGGAGCTGCTGAGCCTCCTGCCTCTGCGTCGTGTTGCCTCGGTGAAGGAGGAGCAGGAGGGAAGTACTCCTCGACACTGTCGCTGGTGTCGCTGTCCGACCATATGTGCTGTAGGTCTCCTCCCTGAGACTCTGCCTGTGCCAGCTCTGCGTCCTCCTGAGTCAGCTCTGCCCAGTCCTCCTCTGACAGTCTGGCTCGAACCTCACGCTCGACGGGACGGCCAAGGCGGCGGTCTCTCGGAGTGGGGACTCGGTAGTGGCTGAACCGGGTCACGTGCATCTCCGTCAGCTGAGAAACTCCTGGAGTGTCCTCTGGAACCAACTGGTGGAGAAGGTGACAGATCCAGTGACCGAAGACTAACTGTCGAAGCATCCCAACTCCGTCGGTGATCACGTCCTCCATCTCGCAGATCAGAATATCTACGATGTCGAACTCCATCCCGTTCATCACATAGAACAGGATGGTCTGCTGAAGGCTCGTGAAGCTCTCCAAGTAGCCAGACCTCGGTAGTAGAGTACGCCTGAGGACGTGGTGAACTGTCCGAGCTGCTGGGGTGAGAAGCGCTGGTACCCTCGGATGGTCAGGAGTGAACGGCTGAGTGAACAGACCTCTGATCTCCTTGAAAGGCGGTGCCACTCCTCCAGTCAGTGGCCTCCTCGGCGGGTCTGCGTCTCCGTAGACTATCTGGTGCAGGCACGTAGTAGAGAGCTTCACACCAAGCAGTCTGCCCAACAAGTCTCGAGACACGTCGTGGATCCGCCCCATGAACATGAAGTGAATCGAGCGACGGCCCTCAGAGACGTAGAGTGTCGCGTAGAACACCCTGACCCACTCCTCGACGTAGGCACTCCTCTGGTGCGAGAGCAGGTCCACAAGTCCTCTGTATCTCTCAAAAAAGTGGCCTGATCCCGTGTCCTGCTGCCACTGCAAGCTGATCCCAGTCGATGCTGTTATGCTGGAAGAGCTTGTGGCCCCGACGCCTGTAAGTCTCGTACAGGGACGCCTGTGTCAGGGTCCAGAAGCGGGAGTCAACTCGAGCGTCCCTAGGCCGCGGGAACCACTCCTCAATCAACGCTGACCATCTGAGCTTCTTCAGTTGCCTTGCCTTCATCTTCCTGTAGTCGGTGAGTCTGACATCCTCGGCAACACGGACTGCTGTGTCCATCAGGTGGATGGCCCTTTCGGCCTCTGTGTCCTCGGCGCGGTCAGCCGCAGAGGGGCGCCGACTCGCCGTAGGAGTCTGTCCACCCCCACGAGTCCTCGAGGTGCGCCGGCGGATGAGAGGCGGCACCTCGGTCTCCTCCTCGTCGGAGCCCTCGGGAGGCACCGGCTGGATCGGAGGCTGCTCCTGCCTCTGCCGGGACTCGCGGATCCGTAAGGAACCGCGATGGCCGCGCTCACGCTCCTCGGCGGCGCGAGCGGCCAACTCCGCACGACGAGCGTCCTTGGACATCTTGCGCTTCTTCGCGGCGGGCTCCTCAATAGCCTTGCCCTTTCCTTTGCGATCGCGACCCATCTTAGCGACGAACGGCGAAGCACGGCGAGGGAGGCGCGGTGGTGGAGGGGAGACGGCGAGGGAGGCGCGACCGAGGAGGAAGCTGCGGCGACGCGGTGGAATGGCGGCGGCGCGGGCACGGGCGGCGCCTAGGCAGCGGCGGCCGAAGGGCGGCGACGGCGGCGCCTGGGAGGCGGCGGCGAGCGCGGGAGAGGCGGCGACGAGCGCGGGAGAGGCGGCGGCGAGCGCGGGAGAGGCGGCGGCGGCGCCTGGGAGGCGGCGGCGGCGGCTGGGAGGCGGCGCGCGTGGGAGAGGCGGCGGCGGCGCCTGGGAGGCGGCGGTGGCTGGGAGGCGGCGCGCGTGGGAGAGGCGGCGGCGAGGGCGTCGGCAGGCGGCGAAGGTCGGGAAAGAAAAGAAAAAACGAAAGGCGGCCGAGCCGCTATTTAAGCCGTACGGGCAAACCCTAGCCGCGCACAAAACACCGGATGGACCGATGATCATCGGAGGATGCATCGGTCGAGTTCAACAGAGAGTTGTTTCAAAAACTCTCTTTGAACACCGGATGAGCCGACGTTGAGGTGTCGATCATCGGTCGATTTCTGCAGGGCACCAGAAAACTGAACACCGGATGCTCCGATGTCTTCTGAAATGAACTCATCGGTTGATTTGTGACATCTGACTTGATCTGAGCACTGAACTGAAGCACCAATTGATCCGATGATCTGCTGGCCCTAGCATCGGATAATCCGATGACTACAGAAAACCTAAGACTGCCCATATGTGTCCTTGGACTTAAACACACAAAGACAAGGATGGGTCCTAGGACTTTTTGGGCAACTCCTAACCTCTAATAGAAGGCTTCAAATATAGTGCCACATACTGGCTAAGCCCTTAAGCAAAGAGAACACACAAGGTTAGGAGGGAAACCATGAAAATGTAAGGCACATGCTTTGTGAGCTAGAGTATGGAAAACTTCTATTTCTTTAAAGCATGTACCTTTAGAATTTTGCTCTATCCACATCATATGAGTTGAGATATTGCATTTTGAACAAGTCTCCTTCTCATGATGTGGGTTCCCCTTTGTGACAATCTACCGTATGCAATGCCAAAACAAAATAATGCAAGATATTAAATGAGTGCAAGTCTATATGGCAGGAATCATGCAAAGCATAATGTAAATCTATCTTGCCAAGTTTAAACCTTCCAAAGGCTTTCTCAGGGAAAACTATTTCTAGCTCGCCCCTATCCTTTGGGAGTCAGACAAGACCTATTTGATATGCAACCTTACATGAACATGGCAACTTACATGACGTTAAATGCATCTAGCACATTTAATTCACTTCTAAGTCTAGAAAAAGTTTTCTCATCAAGTGGTTTAGTGAAGATATCCGCCAATTGTTCTTCGGACCTAACACCTTGCAAAGAGATGTCTCCTTTAGCCTCATGGTCCCGCAAGAAGTGATGGCGAATATCAATGTGCTTAGTGCGGGAGTGTTGAACGGGGTTTCTAGCCATCTTAACCGCACTTTCATTGTCACAAAGGAGAGGCACACAATCAAATTTAATTCCAAAGTCCAAAAGGGTTTGCTTCATATATAGAATTTGGGCACAACATGCATCGGCCGCTATATACTCTGCCTCCGCGGTGGACAAAGCCACGAAGTTTTGCTTTTTGCTCGACCAAGATACTAGGGAACGCCCAAGTAAGTGGCACCCACCGGAGGTACTATTGCGATCCACACGACATCCGGCAAAGTCCGAATCCGAGTAACCCAAGAGATGGAAACTAGCATTCTTGGGGTACCACAAACCTACACTTGGGGTATGCTTGAGATACCTAAGTATCCTAAAGACCGCCTTACGATGCGATTCTTTAGGTGCCGCTTGAAAGCGAGCACACAAGCACACACTAAACATGATATCGGGCCTAGATGCGGTAAGATATAACAATGAACCAATCATGGAACGGTAATGAGATTGATCAATAGATTTACCGTCCATGTCCGCGTCGAGATGACAATTTGTCGCCATTGGAGTACTTCTTGAGCTACAATCTTCCATTTCAAACTTCTTCAAGAGGTCCTTGGTGTACTTCTCTTGGTAGATGAAAGTCCCCTCTTGAAGTTGCTTGATTTGAAATCCTAGGAAGAAATTGAGTTCTCCAATCATTGACATCTCGAACTCCCTAGACATCATGGTGCCAAACTCAAGGCTAAGAGATTTGTTAGTTGAGCCAAAAATAATGTCATCAACGTAAATTTGACAAAGAAATAAATCCCCGTTGATGTCCTTGGTGAAAAGTGTGGTATCCACCCTCCCGATCTTGAATCCTTGCATGACTAGGAAATCCCTTAGACGTTCATACCATGCCCTAGGTGCTTGCTTGAGCCCGTAGAGCGCCTTGTATAACCTATACACATGGTTAGGGTTCCTCGGATCTTCAAACCCGGGAGGTTGCTCAACGAAAACAAGTTCGTTAATATAAACATTGAGGAAGGCACTTTTAACATCCATTTGATAAAGCATAATATTGTGATGCGAAGCAAAAGCAAGGAGTATGCGAATAGCTTCTAACCGTGCGACCGGGGCGAATGTCTCTCCAAAATCTAGTCCTTCTACTTGTGAAAAACCCTTGGCCACAAGCCTTGCCTTGTTGCGGACTACCACGCCATTCTCGTCTTGCTTGTTGCGGTATACCCACTTCGTTCCGATGACGTTCTTGTCCTTAGGTCGCTCCTCCAATACCCAAACTTCATTGCGGGTGAAGTTGTTGAGTTCTTCTTGCATAGCCATCACCCAATTGGGATCTTGGAGTGCTTCCTCAATATTTGTGGGTTCTACACACGAAACAAAAGAGTAGTGCTCACAAAATGAAGCAACATGGAGAGAACGAGTACTTACTCCCCGTGACGGACTTCCGATAATTTGATCCATCGGATGTGCCTTGGAGATGCGCCCATGCCTCATAAGAGGTTGTGAGGCACTTGGTGGTGGTGAGGCATCTCGCTCGTCTTGTGGTTGGACTTGACCTTGGACTTCTTCTTCTTCTTGGTGTTGTGTGGCATGTGAATCTTGCATTGGCAATGGATCATCTTTCTCTTCTTCTTCATCAATTTGAGGCGCCATGGAGGTGTTGATGTTGGAACTTGAGGCTCCCCCTTGATCATGGCTCTCCTCAACTTCGGGCTTGATGTCTCCTATGGTCATGTTCTTCATAGCTTCTCGTAGAGGCTCATCATCTATATCATCATGACCAAAACTCTCCTCTTGGGAGCCATTAGTCTCATCAAACTCAACATCACAACTTTCTTCAACTAACCCGGAGGTTTGGTTGAATACTCGATATGCTTTTGAGTTTGACGCATAACCAAGAAAGATACCAACATCACACCTTCTTTCAAACTTACCAAGCCTTTTTCTTGCGGTAGATGTCGCACTTGCACCCGAAGACTCGGAAGTAGGAGATGTTGGGCTTTCTCCCAATGAGGAGCTCATATGGGGTCTTTTGAAGTAGTCGATGAAGATAGACCCTATTTGCGGCATGGCACGCCGTGTTGATTGCTTCGGCCCAAAACTTCTCCGACGTGCCATAGTCATCAAGCATTGCTCTTGCAAGGGTGATGAGAGTCTTGTTCTTCCTTTCAACGACACCATTTTGTTGAGGAGTGTATGTGGCCGAAAACTCGTGCTTCACGCCTTCACGATCACACCATTCTCCAATGTTGTAGTTCTTGAACTTGGTGCCGTTGTCACTCCGGACCTTGATGATGGGAAGTTGAAATTCCCTTTGAGCTCGTTTAGCGAAGGTCTTGAAGATTTCCGGAGTTTCACCCTTGTCACCTAGAAACAATGTCCAAGCATAGCGAGGGTAGTCATCAACAATAACAAGACAATAGAGGTTACCGCCAAGGCTTTGGTATGTGGACGGTCCGAAGAGGTCCATGTGAAGTAGTTCAAGTGGCTTGGAGGTTGACACCATTGTCTTCATCGGATGGTGTGAGGCAACTTGCTTCCCGGCTTGACACGCGCTACAAAGCTTGTTCTTCTCAAATGTGACATCCTTCACGCCGGTCACCATCCCAAGCTTGAACGACTTCTTGAGCTTGCTCATCCCAATGTGAGCAATGCGCCGATGCCATAGCCATCCCAAACTTGTCTTGGTGAAAAGACAAGTGGTCAAGCTAGCATCCTTGTTGGAGAAGTCCACCAAGTAAAGATGTCCATGCCGAAAACCTTTGAATATTAGTTCTTTGCTTGATTCACTAGTCACCACGACACCATTCTTGTCAAATGTGCACGTTAGTCCAAGATCACATAATTGTGCAATAGAAAGTAAATTGAAACTAAGAGACTTAACGTAAAGCACATTAGAGATAGACAAATCATGAGAAATAGCAATTTTACCCAAACCAATTACCTTCCCCTTTGAGTTATCACCAAAGGTGACTTGTTCATGATTGTCGGGGTTCTCTATGGAGGTGAACATACCATCATTGCCGGTCATATGTTGAGTGCACCCACTATCGAGTACCCAATGCTTTCCTCCGGCTTTGTAGTTCACCTACACACATGAAGTTAGTTTTTGAGTTTAGGAACCCAAGCCAACTTAGGTCCTTGTATGTGTGATACAAGTGATTTTGGGACCCAAAGTTGCTTGGGGAGCTTCCCCTTCATGCCCTTGATGTCTTTGCCGATGAACCTTGCCTTCACCTTTCCACCTACTTTGCTCAATAGATAGTGATAATCATTGAAAGTAGATTTGTAGTTAGGAGGCAATTTGGGAGAAGGACGGTTGGGAAGAGGACACTCCCTCGTGTGATGTCCGGTGACCTCACAATGTTGGCAATAGGAACCAACTTCCTTGATGAAGCTTGTCCTAAGCTCTGGTGAGGGCACCTTTCCTTTGTTGGGCACCGGGAAGGATCCAAGTCCCCTCTTGTTGAAGCTTTTAGCTTGTTGGTAGAGGATTTCCTTGTGCTTGTCCTCCCCCTTAGAGAGTCTTGCCACACTAGTGCGAAGACTTTCAATTTCGTCCATTAGCTCCTTCTCCCTAGGGCTTGCTTTCAAAGGCAAAGACTTATCCAAAATATTAGTGGCATGTGAATTAGATGATATTTTGCCATCAAGGGTTTCTTTCTTTGTGTTTTTCAATTTAAGTTCAATCGCTTCATAAGCAAGGTTAATCACTTCATGTTCTTGAACCAACTCATTGTGCTTTGCCAAGAGTGCTAAGTTAGCTAAGTCAAGCTCATGATACTTAAGCTTGATTTGAGCATTCTCCTCCTCGATTTGCTCGACATTTGATTTGAGCGTGTCATGCTCTTTAAGTATGGTTACATACTTGTCATGCAAATCGAGGTTAGCACTTTCAAGCTTAGCACGAGCTAGCTCAAGAGTCTTAACCTTAGCCTTTTCCCTTTTTATGATGGCATGATATTCATTAATCATAGATGGTAATTCATCGGGTGAAAGCTCATCATCATCATCGCTAGAATCTTCACATACCTTTGAGTTACCTTTCGCCATTAGTCACATAGGAGGTGGACGAAGAGGTGAGTCATCCTTGTTGACGATGGCGAGGCCCGCCAAGTTTTCTTCATCTTCACTATCTTCGTCGCTTGACTCTTCATCCGTGATCCACTCATTGGCTTCACACATGAAGACCTTTTGAGGCCCTCTTCTCTTCTTTGGAAAGAGCTTGGTTTTCTTGCCTTTGTCAAATTTCTTCTTTCCAAAAGAGCGCTTGGGCTTGACCTCCTCTTCATCATTACTTTCTTCTAGCTTGTGATGCTTGCCATTGTCCTTCCTTTTGTCCGGTCTTGGACAATCATATGATATGTGGCCTAGATCACCACAATTGTAGCACGTCTTGTTTTCATCTTTTCTTGGCAAGAAGGCTTTCTTCTTGGGATCATAAGAGTATCCCTTCTTTGCAATCTTGGAGTTGAGGCGTGAGAATTTTCTCATCATCAAAGCAAGCTCATCATCATCATCTTCGCTTGTTTCTTGCTCTTCTTCACTTGAGCTAGGCTCAACCACTTTCTTCTTCTTGGGAGTTGTCTTCTTGGTTGAAGCCTTGAGAGCAATGGTTTTTGATGATGACTCCTCCATCATTCCAAGTACGCTCATCTCATAAGCATGGATTTCTCCAATGAGCTCCGAAACTTCAATGTTGTCAAGTGACTCTTTTTGGAGCATTGAATTGATAATGTTGTACTTGGGCTTGGGTAGAAGCATGAGGATCTTGCGATTGATAAGTCCCTTGCCAAGAGAAGCAATGTCAAGTGCGTTAATTTCCTCAATGAGCACATTTAAACGAGAAAACATTTGGTTAACATTCTCATGAGGAAACATCTTAAATTCATCATATTTCGATTTAAGCATGTGATATTTGAGTTCTTTAACACGAGATGAGCCCTCATGTATTTCAATTAGACATGCCCATATGTCACATGCTTTTTCCTTACTAGCAATCCTAGCAAAGACATCTTGACTAATGCATTCATATATGGCATTTCTAGCCTTAGCATCCCATTTTAATTGGTCACCAACATAGTCAAGATTTCCAAACCCCGCATGGGTCGCTTCCCACACTTCGGGAGCAATTGCCTCAAGGTAAGCGCGCATGCGTGCTTTCCAATAAGCAAAATTCTTGCCCTCGAAGGTAGGAACCGAACCCCCATTCTTGGCCATTTTCGCTCTCTAGCGGTGAAGCTAGAATGATCCAATGAGCAACCTTGCTCTGATACCAATTGTAAGAATCGAAACGCACAAGAGAGGGGGTGAATTGGGCTTTTTAAAATTTTAGAGCAATTTATAACTTAATGGTTGAAGCCCAATTCCCTATGCGAACTAACTACGCAAGCAAGAGTATTAAGTGCGGAATAGTAAATGCGTAATAGTAAGAGGGTGAGGAGAGAGATGCAAACTCCCGCGGAGACTTGGAGACACGGCGATTTTTCCCGTGGTTCGGTAAGATCACAAAGATCTACCTACGTCCACGTTGTGGCACCCACCAAAGGGTATAGCCACTCCCAAGTCACCAAGACAAGGAAATCCACTATCTTTCTCCGTTCGCCGTCTCCGGCAAGGTGGAGCTCAAGCCTTGTACAATGGTGATCCTCCGGGCTTCCACAAACGCCTTGGTAAGCTCCGGAGCGATCTCTTCTTCCTCCAACGTTTACAAGGTGAGAGAAGTCACCAAGACACTCTCTCTCACTAGCCTAGAGATTCCAATCACCAAGAATGGACGCACACAAGCTTCTCTCTAGCTAGATATAACCTATAGTTGGAGTACAAGAGGTTTTGAAGTGTGGAAGTGGTAGCTCTTGGTCTTGAATGCTTGAGGATGTGTAGTGAGGCTCTGGTGATCAAGACTTGACGAAATGGCCGGTTGGAGGGGTATTTATAGCCAGCCCACACGAGATAGCCGTTGGAAAAGTAGGCAGACTTTTTCAGTGAACATCGGATCCTCCGATGCACCCCTTTATATGAGCATCGGTCGAATTCCAAATTAGCTGATGTCATGTGTCAGATGTGACCGTTGGATATAACCTTTGGATCTTTTAATCGACCGATGTTACTTCAACTTCATCATCCGATGATCCGGTGAGTTGATCTTCAGAATTGGTTTAGAAATAATGTCTCTGTTGAAATTGACCGATGTACACTTACTTCATCATCGGATGATCCGGTGTGTACTTCTTCAGAATAACTCAGATATCATCCTTCTGTTGAAATCAACCGATGTGCCACTTCCTTCACATCGGATGATCCCGTGTGTACTGGACTCTGAGGTCTTCTTCTTCTGCCAACTCAAACTTGACCGATGTAGTCATTTTGCAAGACATCGGATGATCCGGTGAGTGCAGCTTGTTTGCTTTGAGTTGTTTTGAGTTGATCTTTTGGAATCTTCTTGAGTGACCTCTTTGACACTTGTTTGAAATGATATTTTGATGAAGTGTAAGCTTCTTGTGTTGCCAATTTTGATAGAATAGAGTCGTTGTATGAGTTCTTCATTTAGTCTTCATGAGTATCGAATAACCCCTTAGAATAGATCGTTGAGGGGTCTCCATTTGTATCAAATGAGCAGTAGATGGTGTGAATAGATAGTTCATTAACGTTTGATGTGATATACGTGAAACCTCGCATCCACAAACTCATTAGTAATAACAAACGGTTGTCATTAATCACCGAAACCATACCTCACGAGGGCCTAGATGCTTTCAAACGGCCTGTATGTGAGCATACGACAACGCCTGCGTCACGAGCTTCCGAGCAGTTGTGTGGAACACGAGTGTCGCGTGCTCCATTATGCTCTCGCTTGTTTCCTCTAACTGGTACCTCAGGTTTAAGGAAATAAACATTTAATCAATATTTATTAACAATTTAAATGAGTTGAAGAATATAAATATTTAAACTTACCATAAAATCGTTCCACACGGCCCCGTGAAGAGTTTCGTGCACCTCGTGCGAGACACGAGCGTAGTCGTCCCACGACAAAACAAGGACACCATCGATGACACCGGGATAGTGCAAACGCACTAAAGCCCCGATGACACCGTTAACCTGCCTGTGGTGTCCTTGGCCCGTGAACGAACAGTCGTACCAAGATCTACAAAATTTGTTATCTCAGTAAGTATCTGTAGACATCATGAAATATGTACCAAGTATATGATTTTTTACCTGTCTCCAACTGGACGAATAGTGACCCGCTCACGAGGAACAGGAGGAGGAGCCGCAAAGTGGGTCCTCCTCGTCCGTCGTCTCTACGCGGGCACCACGTCCGGTGACCCGGAAGGCTGGTCACCACTAGAGCCTGAAGGCTCCACGCTCGCCGACTCCGAAGGTAGGGTAGCCGGTTCCGAGGGCTGGCTAGCCTGTGGCGGCGGCCTAACCTCTGACTCTGAATCTGACGACTGTGAGTCAGACTGTAAAATTAAAGGATTTATAAGAATAAATTATTTATAAGTGCAATTTAAAATAACGTGATTGACAACTGAAATTTACCTCTGTGCGCTGTAAGGCTAGAGGTCGGCCCGCAAAGTCTGGTTGGTGCCTCATCAGTTGAGAGCGTCTGCTCGCACCTGACGAGCTACCTGAGAAGAGGTCCCGTGACCGACTGAGTAACCCTTGTGTCCCCTTCTTCCCGCTCCCCTTTGATGACGACATCCTGTTGCAAGGAATAATTGATAAATATTGTCGCTCCCCTTTGATGACGTCAAAATTCATGTTAAGTTAGTGAAGAAAATGTTACATCATCAATTTCAAAATTCATCAATGTCATGATCATGTACCCTACTCCTTAAACCAGACCATCGATCTTCTTTCGTGAGCGTCTGAACTGGATTTCGTTTCCGTTTACGCATATCAGAAGTCTCGACATATTGAGCGTCTCCAACTAAGTCATCGAGTCCTACACCAGGCTCGATGATAAACGAGTCTGGCAACTCTTCTTCTTGGTAAACCTCGTCAACCTCATCAGTATCAAAGTAACTATCATCTCCTGGAGTGTATAACCGCTCACGAGGATTAACCTTATGTACAACCCACCAAGCTTTGAGTTTTTTGCATGGATAGGATAGATAATACACTTGCTCCACTTGGCGTGCAAGAACAAATGAATTGTATCCTCGTAGTCGTTTGTTGTGTTTGACTTCCACCATGTCAAATGTATTTAGTCGAGTTTCATGATTGATATCAAACCAATCACAGTCAAAAAATACTACTCGAAGATCCTTATTCCCGGCAAAAGCAAATTCAAGGATTTTATTAATGATTCCATAATAATTAGTTTCACGTCCTTGAGAGTCAATTGCCCTCGTCACAACTCCGGTATTAGATGCCGCGAGAGGACGAAGAGATTCAAATTGAGTTGTACGGAATCGGTATCCATTGACGTCATATCGACCATAGCTCCTAACTTTAATCAATCCATATGATAGTTGTCGAGAGTCTTCATGGAGATGGGCATCTTTCATGCACTGTTATAAGAACACTTTGTAAATACTCGTAAGTTATAAGAATATTTTGTAAATATTGCTAAGTTAACGAGAAAATGTTACATGATCTCGAAACCAGGGTAGGAAATTAGGTCCTCCGTTTATTCCTTCCCGTCGCATCACTTCTACTTGTTTGCTCGTAGGTTGATGCCTATGTGTCCAATTTTGCTTGTGGAATTCACTGTACGAGAAGAAAACTTTTTAGAATAGATGTGTTACAAAATACGCCGATTAGTATAAATGTAAGACAAACACTTACTCGAAATATTTGTCCATCTCATCTATATTCGCGTACATGTAAAGGAAAGCAACACTCCTTTCTTCTGCGATAGGGTTGTAGGAAGTGGAACTACCAATAGTAGTGCCTCTTGTTGCAAAAATAGAGAGATCGCTACAAGGGGGTTGCTCATCCACATTGTACCGCATTGCCGAAGTGTTGACATTGTTTTCCTCTGCAAAGTAAACACTTGAAAAGTATTCTACTTCTTTAAGAGTAAATGCTTCGGCGATGCATCCTTCTACCTTTGCACTGTTACGAACCATTGGTTTCAAATATCTTAGTGCTCTTTCAATATGATACATTCACCTATATTGAACGGGACCTCCAACTTTAGTTTTAAATGGAAGATGGATGAGGAGATGTTGCATTGGATTGAAGAACCCTGGAGGAAAAAAATTTTCCATCTTACATAATAGTACCAGTATCTCCTTCTTCAATTTACGCATCATCTCTATCGTGATTTCTTTTGCACAGAGTTATCTATAGAAGTGACTAAGCTCGGCTAGCACCTTCCATACCGCATCATCAAAATAGCCCCAAAACATAACACGTAGAAGTCTTTCTATAAATATGTGATAATCATGACTCTTCAACCCTGTCAGCTTTCCTGTTTTGATATTCACGGCTCGTTTCAGACTAGCTACATAACCATCTAGGAATTTCAAATTTTTCAACCATTTGAGTACTTCTTTCTTTTCTTTAGGTCGAAGACAGAAAGAAGCACGTGGTTTAGCACCACTTTCAGAGAGCTCAAGAGTTGAACGGTTCCAAAGCTCTGCCAGGTCCTTTCGAGACTTTATATTGTCTTTCGTTTTGCCCGTCATGTCCATGCATGTGCTTATAATACATTCGGCCATATTACGCTCTTGATGCATTACATCAGCGTTATGCATTAGTATCAACGACTTCACATATGGTAGCTCCCATAGTCCACATATGAGTTTAATTGTGATCCTCTCCGTAACCGATAAAATAACCAGGACGTCCTTTATATGGCACCAGTTTGTCCACCATATCAGATATGCCCCGCTGGGGCCTGCCGTTATCTTACGACGCCTTTAGGGTTAGCCGTCGTACGTTATGCCCCGTCGTAAGTGGGTCAAAGATGAAATCGCCCCGTCGGGGCCCGCCATCCATGCGCGGGAGCTTGCCGTCCTCCGTGTCTGTCTCGACTAATACATTACCACTAAATAGGCCGTTACAGACCCTAAATGGATCATGTCAGGCCGGACCGGGCTGAAACCCATTTATTTATATATAGTAACTAATCACGCAATCAATCAAAGTATTAATTCAACAATAATCAATTACAATACTAATTAAACAATTAATCAACTAAGATCAAATTAAACATGTAATCACACATAAACACGGTGTCGGGTCACACATACACACGGTGTCGGGTCACACATACACAACGTCGGGAGGCGGCACGGCGAGCAGGCCGGGCGGCGCGGCGAGCAAGAGCTCGAAGCGTGGCGAGCAGGGGCTCCAGGCGGCGCGGCGAGCAGGGGCCGGGCGAGGCGGGTCGGGCGGCCAGGCGGGGCTTGGAGCGGGACGACGGCGGCTGCGACAGGGCGGGGCGAAGCGCGGGCATGAGTGGGCCACGCACGCGGCCCGTGAGATGTAGAGTTATCTTCTTTATTTACGACAGCTTCTTTACTTACGACAGTTTAGCTTTTAGCTGTCGTAAATGGTACTTAAATGTCGTCAGTCATTTTATTTACGACGGCCAAGAGCTAGCGACCGTCGTAAGTTAGTAAACTTACGACGGCTACCAAGCGCCGTCGTAAGTACGTTAATTTACGACGGCTGACCCACGTAAATAAATTCAACCGTCATAAAATGTTGATTTTCCTGTAGTGAAGCGTCGCGGCTGCGGCTGGCGGCCGGCGGTGGAGGCGGCGGCGACGGGCGGCGATGGAGGTGGCGGCGGAGGTCAGCTCGGGGCAGGGCTCAGAGTATGGCTCGGGCTCGGGCTGAGCAGCCCAAGTGACCACGACCTTCGGATCTAATCCGACGATCCACGCGTTCTATAAGGGTCATGAAAAACGGCCCACAACCCTAATACACTCATTTTCATCCCCCTCCCTCTCTCCTCTCCAGAGCACGGCGGGGGCCCGGCGGCGCCTTGCAGCGACGGCGGCGGGCGGAGGCGGCGCCGGCATCGGCGACGCTCGGCCAGGCGAGGCGAGCCGCCCAGGCATCCCCCCGCCACCGACTGGACGCCTAGGCGTCGGTACGCTGTCGGCGACGGCGGGGGCTGGTGGCAGCAGGGCCGGGGGTAAAGCAAAAACAATGTGCTTAAACAACTAATCAATTAATTAAATAAATTAAATAACTAAAATCAGAAACAATTACTAATTTAAACCAAATAATTAGTAACTAAACTAATTATGTACTAAATACATACAAATTGATTAAGTAATAAAATTTTTATCTAATCTAACTAACAACTAATTATAAAAACTAACAAATTACTTGATTCGGTTTGGCGACGACGGCGGCGGCGACGGAGACGGCGGCTCGGGGCGGTGTCGGGCGGCTCGGGGCGGGGTCGGGGCAGCCCGGGGCGGCGCCGGCCGGCTCGGGGGCGGCGCCGGGCGGTGCAGCGGCGGCGGCGGCTCGGCGGCGGCGACGAATCAGCGGCAGCGGCGGCGGGCGGCGCTGCGGTGCTCGGGCTCGGGCCGGGGCGGCGGTTAAAACCAACTACTTACGACGGTCACGTAACTTACGACGCCTTAGGTTACGGCCGTCGTAAGTTACGCTTATTTTACGATGGTGGTGTAACTTACGACGGCTTAGAGTTCCAGCCGTCGTAAGTTACCTTTATCTTACAATGGTTCATTAACTTATGACAACCATGGGCCGATAGCCATCGTAAGTTAATTTACTTACGACGGCCCATAGCGGCTATCCGTCGTAAATAACAGTGGTCGTCATAAGGTGCGACGTTTTCTGTAGTGTAGGGAGTAAGCACAATGCTTTGAACAAGGTTGATGTTGTGCGTACAAGGTGTAATTGTCGGATTCTGAAACCTCGTCATTCCTTTTTATTGGAAATTAAATTTTCAAGCATATAATGTCGCGCGGGTACTTCACGGCAAGTAAAATTTATATACAGTACTGAGAGATTCGTCTGAGTTATCTGCATACCGGTGATCTCACCGGTAATAAGGAGACAAGTATTATCTAAATTCAGACTCTTATAGTGAGCTAATCTGCATGTTACTTTCTAGCGTATGGCCTCCAATGGAGCAATGGCGGCCATACGTCACGACTTAATGCCGTCGGGCGGTTCCTAGAATCTACGTCCTTGTTGTGCTCTTCCTTAAATCCAGCGGTTCAAAAGTTTAAGATCCAGTTCATGAAATTCTGTTGCATCTCAAGGATACACCATGATGCTTTTGCGGTTAAATTTGAAGCTAGCTGTACGATTGCCACCTTAATCAAATAAGTATTATAGGTCCACAATCTGTGCATCTGACAAAACGGCGCCAGAGCGGCGCACGGAGATCATAAAGGTAGCACTAACAGTGCAAAGTAGATGAAGGTTGCTACTTAGGAACCACTCAACTTAAAAATAAAATACAGCAGTAACTTATGAACAAATTGGGTGTGCCCTACACATTCCGCTACCCTGTACTAACAAAAATCCAATCCTTACGCAATCCTTCCATCTCATCTCTGGGACATTAGGTTATGAGAACAGTTATACAACAGAGACGGATGAGAGTGAGTGCAGTTCCACGATGTGGTATATGCCGCCTATATATATACAACAATCTCTTTGCCGTGATGAGACAAAAATATGACCTGTGTTCTAATCAGAACTCAGATTCAGATAATTTCTAAACCTTTTGCTTGCTGGATGGTGCGTCCTGACGTGGCAGAAATAAACATTGTTATAATGAGAACGAGTGGTAACCATTCTGCACACTGTATTACATTGAAATAGTTCATAGAAAACAAAAGTCTAAGGGAAAATCGTATTAGGTGTCATTTGATGATTGAGCGACAAAAGTCAAAGCATAACTGACTTATATTAAAGGGGCTATTGTGTTTATACCCTTGGATGTAAGTCCAATTGTGATTTTACCCTTCAAAATTAGAGTTTGTGATTTTACCCCTGCTTTTTCGAAACAAAGCCAAAGTATACCCCTATTGTGTTATGTGTTGTTAACGGTGTTAAATTTTGATGAGAAAAGACAGAAATGCCCTTATGATCTTACGCCTACTTTTAATATGTGTTTATGATTTTACCCTTATTTTAATATAGTTATAAATTATTTTGTGTTTATTGAAAATAATGATAAAATCACAAGCATGGATCAAATTAGGGTAAAACCACAGGGGCATTTTTGTCTGTTTTTCATCATATTTGACGCCGTTAACAGTACATAACGGAGTAGGGACATATTTTGACTTCGTTTCAAAAAAGCAGGGGTAAAATCACAAAATCTAATTTTGGAGGGTAAAATCACAATTGGACTTTCATCCAATGGTATAAACACAATAAACCCTATATTAAAAGCATGAAGTCTGGAAGAGAGGAGCAACTTACATCAAGGTGAATCTCCACAGGGAACAAATTTATGGCACCAGGATTGAAAGAGAATCTGGTGCATTGTGGACATGTGAAACAGTTAGGAAAAGTGGAATTATAGTTTGATCATGTCCAATTGACATGTATCGCGTCTTTAGCAGGGCTGAACTATGGAGCTTATTCAAATATGTGAAAGTTTGTCTAGCTTGGTAAAGAACCATGTGTGAGTTTATGACTAGCTTGACAAGATGCCATAAATCCAAATCAAGATGTTCTCTATACGAGTATAACTGTTTCTCTGGAATCACCTGCTGCATGCCTAGGACTTCGCTATCTATATAACTTTGTGTTGGTAAATTTGTTCTCGTGAGAATTATAGACAGAAAAGGAAATAGTTACCCTTGCGATAGGGCAAGACGCCATGCATATGGAATAAAAAATTCCTCAGGGTGACTTTCTTGCTCATATGTAAATCTTAGCTGGGTAAACATCTGAAAATTGATAAAGCATTGAATATTGTCAGCTAGTTTTATTACCAGGTCTTTATGACAACCAATTTCAATGAGTACCTTCATCCCTTCTCCACGCCAAGAACGGCAGGTTTTGTTAATGACTTCAAGCACCTTATCCACAGACCATTCCCCATCTACTTGCTGCATATCCATCCGACTATTGAAGAAATCCAGTACCTATTATACATACATAACATGGAAGGAGATTATACTCTGAATAATAAGTATTTGAATTTTTCCGTGATGTACTTCCATGAGTTCATGAACCATAAACAGCACACATACTGTATATATGTTCTCAAGCAATTCATTGAAACGTGGATGGTTCTTAAATGGTTCAAAAACCTCTTGACGATGCAATATAGCATACACAACCTGTGGAAAATTATGTAAGAAGCAGTGTAGCTTGTTCCATCATGTAAACTGAACTTCTGGGGAACACATACCTCAGGGTTCCTGGGCAACGCATATGTAAGGATTGCATTGATGACTTCCAGAACAATTCTTAAGAAGTCAGTATATATGTGAAATTCTGTGGACTGCAAACATAATCTATTATTTATAAGAAAATGAAAACACAGAAACAATGCCAATGACACAATGAGCAATAAATGAAGACTACCGTATCATCTGCAAAATTGTCAGCCTCAATCTGGTCAGATATAACTTTGAGAGCCTTATCATTTTTTAACTCGGCTAGTTTGGCATACCTAGAGCATGATACATGAAAATAACATTAGATGTAACTTAAAATTACACACTTACACTCAAGCAAAGTGAGAGATAGAACAAGCATACTTGCGAGAAAGCATGTCAAAGAGGCTAACCAGCCTTTGAGATGCATATGCACTCAACTTATGCACATGAGGAGCCATATTGGCTAGAATTGCAAGACAGTTTGTGTGAAGGTAAACGTCCTGTAAGTGTAAACTAGCTTTTTATTAAATAGTTAATAATAGCATAAGTGTTACTGCATGGTACTAACTGAACATCAGATAGCAGGAAATTTCAAAAAGACAGCAATAGTATTACAATGTGGGGTAATCAAGAACCAAGTGTCAACTTTTTTATAGGAAGCAACAAAGATTCAGATACTCACTCGCAGTTTGGAGAGGTTGTATTTGATGGTCCGAACAAGTATCACAACCATCAAAGATCCCAGAGATGTCTGATGCATGAGGCGCTCATGGTACCAAGGAACAGCAGGAAGCACCTGAACACATTAAATCATTAATAGTTTTATAATAAACAAAAAAGAAGTTAATTAGCTTGCTTACCAGCTTGTGCACACTAGCATTGAAGGTTGAATCTTGACTGAGGATCAGAAGAATTATCAGCAGCATATAGATCTGATTCGAAGTCTTCCTTGATGCATTGTAGAGCATTTCCAAGATAGGCATCAGCTGTTAACAAAATTGACAGTTAGTCACCAAGTAAGAATTAAACTAGAGAATGACTAGTTTAATGAACACGACAATAAAAGCTATTCAGTAGCAAAATGACTCAGCATATTACTCCGGTCTAAGTAGACAGCAGCTCAGCCAGTCAATCGTGACGTCTTGCAAGACAGTGCAAGTTCAAAAGCAACACTTTACATCTGAGGTTTATTACATTAGTAACAAACTAAGTACGGAATTCAGTTCCCATCATAAATGTATGCGTATGTCTTAATAACAAGCTAACAGCCTGTCCCATTGGTAGTCCAGATAAATCAGTCCATGAAGTCAAAGAGATAAAACTAAAAGCAAGGCTAACGCGCTGATGCTACTAATCAAAATCAAGTTAAATGCTATACTATCTCATTTGAAGAGAACTTAAAATTGCAGCTGTTTTATTAGCCCAGATCATATCCCAAGTATTCCCAAAATGCCCACTTGCTTCAACATCGAGTTTAGAGATTTAGCTAAAACAACACATACCAACGTATCCAAATCTGTTCGAACCAGAACATACTCCTGAAAGTCACAGTTCCTATGGATCAATGAATAGAGCAACAGAACTGAACTCTCATCATATAAGCATCTGCAAGGACAGAAGAAACAAATAACATACAGGGCCAAGAAGCTTCGTCCTAGCAAAGAAAATAATCTAGGTGGACATCCTGGACCATGATAAGCAAAACATTACGATTCATCTAAATTATAATTGGCCCAAATAGTAAGCCACAAGAAATACCAAAACATAAATGGAAAATATTAGTTACAAATAACGATAAGTACACTCTCATTTAACCTTAAAGAAATTGATCCATAATTTGAGCACATCACGCTTCTAATTTATTCAAAAACCAGAAACGACCAAATTCATCACTATGTGAATCGTCTCCAAGAGAGAAAAAATATAACCCATAACATTTGAAAATGCCAGACAAATATATTACAGTTTGGCATGCAGTAATAATTCATTTAAGCATTACCCAGTCGAGGAGAGCAGATGAGCCATTATTTACCTGCCAAGTGTGTCAAATAGCGATGCAAAAGACAACCTGACAACAAGTCCATTTTGAGCATTCCCTTCAATATCAGCACGATCATCTGCAGCATAATTAATTTGTGCAACTGTTAGAGGTTGGCATGAGTGCCATAATTTCAGTAGTAACGGTGCATCTTACATTGGATGTCCTTTGCATTATCTAATGCCTTGCAGTAAGGGTTCTCATGAAAAGCTGGTGTATCCTTGTTGGAATTTGAATCAATTGTGTATGTATCATTGCTTGTAATGGACTCGTTACTTGAAATGCACTTTTGGTAGTGGATCATAATAAGAAGAACGAGCAAACTGTTATCTGCCAATTGACTAGATGCACCCTCAGGGGTTGAGGCTACAAGGTAGTTGATAGTATAATATGGCAGTAACACAATGTTCGCTGCAGAACCACGTAAAAGGTTAATGATTTTCCATAGAACTCAGATACTTATAAAACAATATGATTCTGAAGAAAATGATCTACTTTACCAGCTGCTGAGCCAACTCGCTGCAGAACACCAGGCCTACCATCATCAGAGGAAACAGGGTGCTGACCATTTAGAGGGAACTTTGGCCGTGTTACAAAATTGAGCAACAGCTTTTGAACCACCGAGACCACTATGGCGCTGTCCTGCAGGTGAAATATGTCACATGGAGACATTTTAAATTTATCTCAAGAATGTCTATAAATAAATCGGAGCACGTGATGCATTGGAAAATTCCAGTTTTACCTGAAGCATAGCCGCATCAATGAAAGGATGCACATCTTTTGGTTCTGGAGATGGGCGCGAGCATAATTGGGTCGACATAAGAACTAGCATCAAGTTCAGAAGCTCATGGTGCAGGTAGCATGACTCCATACTTAGTACAGAAGAAAATTAAACAGTCAAGATGAACTGAAAAACACGTGCACACGATAATGAAAAACATTAAAAGATAAAAGTAAAAAAAATTGAGATACCTTACATCTACACTACCAATGTAGGTCAGCACGCCTTTCATCAGAAAATCCTCCACAGTGTGTTCTTTAAAGATCAAGGAAACATCAAAGATTATTAGAGTTTCATCCAATTGTCTTATATAAGTGGTATTTTATTAGAGAAAAGATTCCACTGAATCCAAGATTTACATGAAAACTTTAATGTTTTAAAATGGTTTGCAACAGACTGGGCATACAGAAACTAGCAGATTTGGATAATCAATCACCTGAAGGAAAATTTTCCATCCCCTTCTCGTTCTTGTCAATGTCAAGGCATAGCTCCTGCCAATTATCGGTTTTTGCATTTTCAATGATGAACTTAAGAAATATGGATGATATATATGTAGCATTGACAGCCTTCTGATATATGACATTAGATACAGAAGTTGTTGATGTGCACTCTTGCAAGCACCAAACCAAATGGATCAAAATCTTTGGAAGATGCTTTGTTTGGTAGTTGTTTTGGGCTGCACATCCACATAATGAAGACAAATAAGCAAAACATAATTATGACTTGTAAAAATAGTAATGTAAAAAGCAACATATAGTCAATGCATAGGCGCATCGACAAGATCTGTAATTACTGAAAGTATCAGGCATATAGTCCAAAGCGAGGGCACAAATGGCCGAATCCATAGAGTTGACACCAAAAACCAATGAACGACACACTAAGTCACAGCAATTTACAACAAGTTGAAGCTAGTACCTAATGCTCTCACAAATCAATTAGCCAAATCATCACTTCTCGTCCATTTACCCTTCTCATCGGGAAAGGGGATAATGCATAGTATACTGGCAAAAGTAAACAAACCCCAGCCACCCAGACGCACAGAAACTCAGAAACTGGAGACGCATACTTTAGTCACCAAGGTAGTACATGTAAAATAAACACCGTCTACCAGACGCACAGAAACTCAGAAACTGGAGACGCATACTTTAGTCACCAAGGTAGTACATGTAAAATAAACACCGTCTACCAGACGCACAGAAACGCCGAAATTAACAACGTGGCACATTTTGTAACAAAGTAAGCCATGAAATTCAGCAGAACTGCGATGAAATTCCCCCCGAAATCCTCACCCTGAACACTGGTGAAACTCGCAACCTGCAGAAACCGGCACCTAAAACACCTCAACGTTTGCAGCTCCCGCAGTAAAACACGTGATCGGATGATCCACGTTGCCCCCAAAATTTACATATGAGGGGGGCGACCATAACCACTCCGTCGCAACAGCAGAAGGAAGCGATGAGCGCCACAGCAGGCGTGGATCTCGAAGGAGCGGGAGGGTCACTCACCGAAGGCGTGGCACGCCTGCAGGACGCGGTCGCGCGGCCAGTGTAGGGTGAGCGGCAGCTCTAGCAGCTGCTTGAAGAACTCGGAGGAGACCGGGTACGCCTCCTCGCCGACCAGCGCCGCGAACATCTGCTCCGCCGCCCCGGGCGGCGGCGGCGCTGCGTCCAGCCTCGGCGTCGACGGCGCCGCGCCCATCGCGCTGGATCTGAGGAGGAGGAGGAGAATGAGGAGGCGCGGGTCCCTAGGGTTTGACGCGGGCGCGGGGGTTCGGGCGAGGGAGCAACGGCCAAGGTGGAGTCGAGGCGAAGCGAAGGTTTTATTAAACGGGGATGGAGCGTGGAGAGAGAGACTTGGGGCGGGAGGGAGGAAGCAGGAGAGGGGGGAGGAAGCAGCCGAGGAGGAGCGGGTGGTGGCAGCGACCAGCCGGGTTGGGTTCGGGGGGGGTGGGGTTTTGATCGGAGTGCCGAATGACTGGTTTACCCCTGGTCCTTTCACCGGGCTCCCCGCGGCCTGCCGGGGAAGGGCAGGGGTGGTACGGTCTTTTCGTTGGTGGCTCGCGGTGTGTCGGTGGAAGACGGGTGGGCTGGGACGATCTTGCATTCAAGTCAGGAGCTCGTCTTTGCGTGGCTCCCGTCCCGGTTTGGGCGCGGTTTTTTTCTGGTCGTGCATCGCGGCGGGTTTGGCTCGACTCGCTCGGCTCGTCGGCTGCTTTGTTTCTCTTCGCTCGGCTCATCAAGTGCTCCGCACGGACGTCCGACGATGCCCCCTCTCTCTTGGATCTCCTGCTCGTTTCCTCTTCTCAAAGAGCTTATTAGGATCCGGGATGGTTCTCTCTAATAAGCCCGTTAAGTAATCACGATTGCCATGTGTCGACCTCGACCCTATCTAGTCGTTGTGGGTGGGACGAAGGTCGTCAAAGCGCTTCAATTCAGTTGCCGTCCGCGGGGGGGCACGTGCACGCACGTAGGACGCGGTATCGGTACAGGGCGACGCGTACCGCCGCCGTCCTTTGACGTGGCCGCCGGCGCCGCTAGGAGCGTACACGTCGTCCTCGCAGGCTCGCCACTCCGGCCCCACGCGAGATTCGAGACCTTCCGGCTCTGGCCCTCCCGCGCGCGCGCGTTGCGCTGCGGTTATACAACATGAACAAGCACGAGCCAGAACTGAAACAAAAATAGCATCACGCACAGCACACATAATATACAAGCCACAATTTCGTCATAGCATAATCTATTATGCTATTACCCTCATAAATTAAACTCAGGTACATTAATTTGCAGCTACTTTGTGCTTTTGCATGTATCGACCAAAATAAATTTTACAATCTGGTGCAAGTGCATCCCATGGGAAATCTATAATAACAACCTCATCGGCAACTCTGCATGTCAGCCTCAAAGTTCTGCATTTTCACATCAACGACGGTGATCCACCACCTTAACCATACTTCTGATGATCTTGTTATCCCAATCTACCGATCGCCACCCATGCCTCCAAACATTCCACTCATTTCTTTTGATCCCATCTGTTTCATCAGTGACTGCAAACCGCCCATGCCACCTATCTGCTTTAGCATCTGTGGGGGAAGCACCTTGCTCATGTGCTGAACGTTCATGTTGCGGGACAGTGCACTCATCTCTCCCTTCTTTGGTATCTTGAGTCCCTTCATCTTGCTCCAGATCTTAGCAAGGCGCTTGTACTCTTCCAGCATGTCCATGACATCCCTGACCGGCCGGCCAGACCCCCGGGCAATACGAATAATCCGTGACTCAGTCATCAACTTTGGATTTGTGCTGTCAAGCTCTGAGGGGAAACGTGTCAAAGACATGACAATTTTTTGCAACATTACTCCAGTAGTGTGGGAAGAACTTCTTTGTTACCATGACTTACCAGCATCTGTCATAGAATCCATCATCGTCATGTACCGCTTAATCTTAGCCTGGCTTTCCTTCTCATGCCCTTTGGGCATTAACTCAGCACTGAATCCAGGCAACATAGAAAAGACCTGCAAGTAGATCCAAGTTTAAAGTTTTACAGAAAGCTAGCATTGAATGTAATGCTAACTTATGAATCCATGGTTGCAGTGATGGTTATGACCAGATGCACAAAGGATTTAAATAAACAGAAAGATGCTAACCTGGCCAATCGGACCCATTTTCAGAATGTTCTGGAACTGCTCATACATAAGTCTGAGAGTAAAGCTTCCTTCAGACAGTTTCTGCAGTAGCTCAGGCTGTTGATCAGTAGGTACTACTTCATGAATCTTGTCCATGAAGCCAGACCAATCTCCCATGCCTGACAATTACGGAAAATTAAGTTAAACAAAGGGGGTACACTCAGATTAAGAGGAGCACACCCAAAATTTTTGCTTACCTAACAGACGACTAACAAAAGGTTTCACATCAAACACTTCAAACTCATCAATGTGCTCTCCAGTTCCAATAAATATAACCGGACTTTTTGTTGCTGCCACTCTGAAAGAAACAAGGAAGTTATTTTCATTCGGATTCATTGACAGCAATACTTTTGATAAACAAGGAAAGAAAAAATAACACCAAGAAGGAATAGCAGCCAAAAGAAAGAGAATACTAACGCGCTAAGTGCACCACCTCCTTTTGCGTGGCCATCCATTTTTGTGACAATCACAGCACCAACAGAAACACTCTGTTTAAATGCTTGTGCCTGATCAAAGGCAGCCTGACCAATACTACTGTCCATAACAAATATTACCAGGTCTGGTTTCTGCAGAAAAGCACAGAAAAGGATAAATTATAACTAGGTCAATGGAATTGCTGTATGGGTATAGGAATTCTGAAGTTTGGATACCGTTGCTTCCGAAACTTGACGCATTTCCTCGAAGAGTGCTGCTTCTTGCTTGTGCCTTCCACTAGTATCTACAATGATAAGATCACAATTTTCTTTCTTGAACCTCTCCACACCCTCAACAGCAATTTTCACAGGATCAGACTCCATGTAGCTGCAAGATGACTGTTAGAAGGGAAAAACAACATATATGATTTGTAAATAGAAAAGATTCAGAGAATTAAAAGTACCTTCCATAGAATGGAATTTTGGCTTTTGTTGCATTTTGTTTCAACTGATCAAAAGCACCAGCCCTAAATGTATCAGCACAAACCAGTGCTGGTTTGAATCCTTTCCGCTGATGATAATATGCATATTTTGTACAAGTGGTAGTCTTACCGGAACCTGCATGGGAATGATATTAATTGTGAACAGAATGAAAATAATGTAAGGTATAACAAAGATGATTGCTCTGTTAACAAGTTAGGATTCAATTCAGAATATGTCACATCTTTCCAGAATCCATAAGAGGCAGAGACATGCTGCATCGTATTACTCTAAGCATCACTTTCTGTGCAACCAAGTTTAGCCAAATGCATAAAATGCAATGATTTAACATTGTGCCTGAAATCTGTATCTACTGTCCACAAGTAAAGTCCCAATTTTAAGAGGTTTACATTTCTTATATGTGGTCTACTACCTTGGCTAGACGTTGGCGTGCATAACATTGAAATTTTGTGTGATGTAAAATTAATAGGAAAACTAGATGTATAAAAAGGTATATTCTCCACTAGAAAGATAACAAAATCAACAATTAAATGGTGGCACAAGCACAATAAACTGATCTGCAACAACCATTCAAAATTAATTGGTTGTTAGTTATTTGAATAAATAGAGTAAGAAATAAGTTGTCATGAAACATGTTTTACTAGGTTATTAGGAAAAGCATGTTTTAGGTTGTTCTATCCTATCACGTTCAAATAATTTGTGCTTTGGAAGGTACAATCCAAGGACGTTCTGTTATACTTTTGTTATAAACCAAGGCACACTTTTACAACACCTAAGAGCTCGAAAATGGTATATAGCTTAAGCCTACATAAGGATGAATAAAACATCCTAATTCGATCAAACAGCATTGATAAGCTTTTGATAATTCAGGAGTTCAAATGTCGTTTTGTTATAAGTAACACAGCAACTATCATTAGCATCGGGTGCAAAGTAGCCAAAAGGAAGACTGACCTTGGAGACCAACGAACATGACCACGCTGGGTTTCCCCTTCTTGGGAGTGAAGGAAGGCTTCCCAGGATCCAACATGTTGCAGAGCTCCGTGAACACGGCCTAAAACGACAACAAGCGAAATCAGTAAGACGCGCAATTTCTCCCAAACAAAAAAAAAGAGATCAATCGGTGCAATCAACGGGCGGATCCGACCTGCTGCATGATCCGGCGCTTGTTGGTCCCCGCGGCGAGCGCCTCGAGGTTGACGATGCGCTTGATGTTGGTCTGCATGTCGCGGACCATCTTGAACTGGACATCGGACTGCAGGAGAGCGCGCGAGATCTCGTTGAGGCACTCGTTGAGCACCTTCTCGTCGATCACCGTCGCGTTGCTCATCTGAGCGAGCGCGCGGGAGATGCTCCCGCCGAGCTGCGCGAGCACCATCTTGCCGGGCTCGGGGTGACCTCTACTGCGTGGCGATCCCTTTCGCTTTCCCTCGGCGGTGGATGGTGGCTTCCGCAGGTGGAGGCGGGGCAGAGGATTAGGGTTCCGATCGGAAAGCGCCTCTCTCGCGTTCGGAGGAAGGGGACGGGATTGAGGACGAGATGGGCCGTGTAGCTTCCCGTACGGGTTGTAACCCAGAAAAGTTATTATAGAACTATTATGCTGTTGATTTCGACGAAATAGAACTATAAGGTTTGATAAAATAGCACTCTCAACGTTAATTCATCGTTAAAATGAGATTATAATTTAATTAAATTGTTTTTATTTCTTTTTAACAGACAGACCCAGAGGGCTTCACTCGGATGGAAATAAAGATGAATTTAGAATTGCGCCTCTAGGCTATTATATTATTTTAGAAAAAATCTATACATAAGAGCTGCACATATTTATTTAAAAACATTTATTCATAACAAATACTTTCTGCACTCTGATAAGACAACCTTACATATTTTTTAGTAATGCTACTTTTTTAATCCGCTAAAATTTAGAGTACTTTTATTCAATGCAGAAGATGTTCAATCTATATTAATATTTATAGGCTTGTTGTTAGTTATTTTTTTATGTTTTTATAAGATTATATATTGACCATAAAAAATGTTATGTATTGGCTGTAAAAAATATAATCTTATTTGTTAGATCTATATTTAAGGGTTGTGAATATTGAGTGAAATAACCTCCTATTTTCATATGATTAGAAATTAGACTTTTTTACTACTACCATATATACAAACTACTCCCTCCGATACACAAAAATTGTCATTCTACAAAGAAGCCATGAGTGCACGAAAAATTATTATCGAAGCAGAATCGAAGAGTTTGTCTTGAGAAAAACGTAATAAACGCATCGTACAGTGCGTGGGTAGAAATCGTACAGTGCATGAGAGGCCTGAGAAATAGTGGAGGAGACTAGTCAAGTCATTAAAGTGAGTGATAGTAATGGAAAGAAAATCTATTTAATACTTTCTTGATATGCCAGAACATGTCCAAAACGATAATTTTTTTGCACCGGAGGGAGTACATAGAAGGCATGAGTGCATAAAAAATTGTCGTTCTACATAGAAGGCATGAGTGCACAAAAAATTGACGTTGAAGAGAACCGAGGAGTTTGTCTCGTGAAAAAACGCAATAAACATGTGGTAATGTGTGTGGCTAGGAATTGAACCTGTATGAGAGGTCTGGAAACTAGTGAAGTAGACCAGTAAAGGTATTAAAGATACTACGATTATAATGGAAAGAAAGTTTATTTAATACTTCCTTGATATACGTTCAAAGGAACAATTTTTTGTGCACCGGAAGGAGTATTTATTATTCTCGTTTTTCCCAATATGTCTTTATCACTCTCTGCCACATCTCCTAGTTTTATGTGCATTATACATTTTATATTCTTTCTTGTTTTCTCGACAACACCCCTCTTGTTTTCTGTGCCCCAAAACGACAAGTAAAATTAAGACAAGATACTATACAACTGCATAGCAAATCAGCGAATACGAAGAGATCGTACATGACATGGGTATATGAATCAAATGGGAGGGCAAGAGATCTGATGAATCATCTCGATGACATGGCTTAAATAGATTTTTTATCTTTATAGTACATATGTTTAGACTGATTGCACGACAAATCCAACATTTCAGCTTGAATTTATGATAGTAGTGCAAGTATAAAATCATACATAATAGATAAACGGGTCACCAGTAGTAGCATGAGAACGGGTCCTAGACCATTGAGCTCACCGGTGTAAGAAGGTTATTGACCACAACATGAACAACATGTCGCCTCCATGACAGACCCCAATCGACATAAGATGAAGAACATAATATGGGACTAAAAAATTCCAACCCAAATTTAAAAAGTTGAAAAATAAACCTCATGAGTGCTACTGTGGGAGTCGTGTTGCCACTAACGACATAACTAAAAGATCATTAGAGGAACAAAATCACCAGTAATAACCGTGGAGCTGGCACGGAGATGTCAAAGACCCAAAATAAAAAGAACGCCATGAAAATCCTAAACCTAGGCTACAGTAACCTAGTATAACGCGTGACTTGTGACCTGCGACGTTCGCGTCGTGACGAGTTGTGTTCTATTAAACAGTTATTTTTCTGCCACACATATATATATTGAGCGGTTATTTTTCATCACACCTAGAGTGCCACGTCAACACGAGGAGTAAATGTAGGCGTAACTGTAGACGCGTATTATTAGTGCGTAATGCCCCATTATCACTCCCATTAGTTGCACGTTGAGAGACTTCACAGGGCGGTTACCTGAAATTATGGCGGATCGAATATGAGGCGGTGGACTGACTCGAGTATAAAGGAGACGTCCTTTATACCAGAGGCAGAAGATCGAGACTATTGACTGGCCTCTCGAAAAAAACAACTTTTTCTGCGCCGCCGTTCTTCGTCCTTGCCATCCCTTCGTCCGTCGTGCAACGGATTGAGGGAGAGCAGTGTCTCCGAGCCGACGCTGGTGATCTGAAGACCTGCACGGGTGCCGGCGATCAGGTTTCTCGGAAGTGCGCTCTCACGACTGCTCGCGACACTTCCTTCTTCATCGATATCTTCACTGTGAGTACATCTCTCGATCTATGAAGATTTCGATGTTTCAGTTACACCATCCGTCGTTTCATGTCGTACATGAACATATATGGTATATAATTAATTTTTGTGTGGTGCTAGTACTAGTTATGTTAACTGGTATTAGATCTGTTCTTGTTGTTTCTCTGCTATGGTTAATTGAATTAATTGCATGCCATGTGCTTTCTCCAACAGATCGTCCTTCAAGAGCTAGCCCCACAGTGTACACTCACAACATTCATGAATTCACTTCAAAAAGGAAAAAAAGACATCCATGAACTAATGTAGCGGCATTAGATTCCGGGTGCACGTACAATGCAAGATCGAGCAAACATTCTAGACGTGGCTTTATGAAAATGTTTGGAATACGTGATAACTTGAATTCTTTGAAAGATCTTGGATCTTCAGCTTTATCTGAGAGCCTAGAAAACCAGAAAGTCGGAAGAGAACTGGTTAGCCTCTTTGGCGTAGACTTTTTTATTAGCGTCGAAACGACTCTCGCCTGGACCGAACACTGACATCTGGGCCTCTAGTGACGAGCCGCGCGCAACAATTGTTGGAAAGCCCGGCCCGCCATGCACCCTTAATTTCGCCAACCGCCGAGCCGGCCGTCTCCGTGTCTCACTGTCTGTTCGTCGTCGATCTGCTCGGGCGCACCACGCCGCAGTCCCATGCTGGCGATAGGTCGCCCCGTTGCCGAATGGTACGCCACGACACGAAAGACCCGCGCGCGTTCTTGCCGGTGATCACGGCCGCCACAGCCGCAGCGCAACCGTGAGTTCTCTGTCTGTTCGTGTGCTCCTTACTTGAACATGGCAGCGCAGCGGCCTGCCGATGCCAGGGCTTAGTAGGCCGCCTTTACTTCTTTGGCAACCCTCAGGGCGCGGCGGAGCTGCTGGTGCCTGTTGGCAGGTTTGGCGACGCCGAGATGATGCCTGCCACAAACGAACTTGTTTAAACTGAATGACTAATCTAGATGTGCAACCCTAGGATCGTTGCGCTCTCTCTCTTCATGCAGTGGCTAATCTAATGTTTGGGGTACAGTAAAAGTTGGTGTTAACGAGATACCACCAATTCTACAGCACAAATACGAAAGAGTAACATTGCATGATGATAAGTAATGCAACATATCAGCGCAAAGAGATTCATGGAATAATGGAATGGGTACACCGAATTTATCAGTACACTCTGTCCTCGTGGCACAAAATAACTTACACTTCCGGAGTTCCCGAAATATGGAACCGGGCTTCTTCTACAGAAAATGCAATGACATGGTACGCTATACACAAAGGGTTTCTCAGAGTAAATGCCTCCCCAAGAGGCACACAGCCGTCTATAGCTTTGACAGCAGTCAAGGGCGAAGCAAAACATTGACGCCATCCGCATCTGCATCCACTAGCCTGACAACATCTTCCTCGCCTGCTTATTAGCTGCTTGCTTTCCACCTTCGTCCTGTCTTTCAACCCCTACTCTGGCCACAGTAAGAGGGTCCACTTTACCTACACATACAGGGTAACAGAGAGCAGCAACAAAAAATTGCTGATTTTTTCTGATGTCTTCTTGTTTCAATATGTGCTCTCCCTGTTCAGAATGCAGTGCAGAACAAGCCTCACGATACCGTCCGGCCATAGCATATTGAAGCAATGTAAAGATTCTTGGCCCATTTCTCCTGAAGAAAGGCAGTAGTAACAGCATTAGATAGGGCCAATCAGTTGCTGCTGAGCGCATAAAATATTGCTATGCCTGCAAATGTTCAAATTTGCTTGACAATGTGGCACGAACCATAGCAGCTACTAACACTTAACACTTATAGCCATAAAAGCTGACTTATTTCAATAATGTACTCCCTCTGTTCTGTAATATTTGACGTTGGGAGAACTAAACTTAGTTGTCCCAGCATCAAATAAAACAGAACGGAGGGAGTAGTCAATAATAGAAATATATGATCATACCTTCACGTGGTTGCTTGGAAAAGCAGATGTTCTAAGAGTTTCTTGTGTCTCATCCATTAACTTTCTTTTGGGTATACTCAATATAAAAGCAGCTTGATCAGCAGTGGCTGCTGTTGAAGTTATTCTATATCCGTTCTCCCATCGTCGGTGGATACCTTCACTTGGATAAAGGAAATCCAGTTCTACTACCTGAACAGGGAAATGGAATACAATCAATTTGGTTGTGGACAGAAGTAAAAGCGTTTCTATCTGAATTACAAAAGGATCTTATATTTAATATCAACATGATAGAATGAGATAGCCATCCATCTAAAATCCTGATGTTTTCATAGATCTAAGAGTACTATACACCCTAGGTAATACTTTTGCAAATTTGCATTTGATTTGTGCATCTGAAGAAACTACAATTGCCTCAATACCTGTTCAGAATACCCAGAGTTTCTAGACATAACCACACCCCAACGACTCCCCGCAGTTGTCATCGATGTAACATGAAAACCTTCTTTCCATTTCTTGTTGATCCACTTGTAGGGGAATGATTCACTAACTTTGTAAGACTGCTGAGTGTAAGGAGTTCCTGGAAAGAGTAAATAACTATATCAGAATATTGTACCTGGTCGCAACCCTCAAAAACAAAAGCACATACCAAGAGTAATCAAGATACAGGAATTTGATGCAGACATGAGAAAATGAAGTGCTGAACAAATAGGCCAAATATTGTATGCAAACATTTTAAAGGATAACAGTCACATAAAATGTGTACTATCAAAAAAATTATGTTACTTCTACTTGCACCTAACAGTCTGAAAAGGCAAATTACCATTCAGTCTTTCTAAAAAGTCTAGAAGATAGTTTACATGCCTGATTTTAAACAATAAAATGGTATTATCAAGCTTCACATATGATTTGTTTTCTTTTGTTTTGAGAACTATATGATTTGCTTTCTTGTGTACCGCTTTATTATCATATCTCCAAACTTGAGAGCACACAAGAAAGTGAATACCAAACCACTACAAGTGTGTCTTCCAGCTATATTTTTGTTTTATTTGTTGTCAAAACAGTGGTAGAGTCTCTCCACTTGTGTCCTGAAGGTCCTAGGTTTGAATCAGCCTCCTTCCAAAAGAAGCAAGGGGGAGGCTGCCTAGAAATTCCCTTCTCCACACCCAATATTTTGTGTGGGGGCTTTCAATATTTGGTACACCTTTTTTATTGTCAAAATGCCAGGAATAAATAGCAGCACAGGAAAAACATTAATTAGAGCAACTCCAGATGCATCATGAGAGCAGCTAGATTAAACATCGATTTAGGCAGACCTTTTGACATGATCACCAGGGAACTTCCATTCGTTGCACCTGCTATTGCACTGATGTAGTAGTTATTTTCCCACTGTTCCATAATCCAATCCTAAAATGCAAGAGAAAAAGGCAACTTAGGACAACCAGGTACAGCCAAGCTTAGAAAAGAATTATGCTTCAGACCGTACCTTATGAAGGAATATGGGTGAAAGTTCATAAACTTGGGATGAAAAACCAGTTCCTGCGTCCATAATGAGGGCCCACAGATTTGTTGAAGAAGCTACTGAGCTAATGAACAATCCATCTTCATTACCCTTCTCTATGTGTTGATGAAGTCTAGCATCTGCTACATTGTAATGGTATCTGAAAGGAAAGAACACTTTAGAGCAAAAATCTCGGGTTGCTATAATTAGCTTAGGACTGGTGTTACCCAGTTTGAAATGGCAATATATATATATGTATATATATATATATATATTTATATATACATATATATGTATATATATATATGTATATATATATATATATATATACACACACACACACACACACACTGTTGCTGGTAAATCTGAAACATCAACAAGCATTTAGTGACATGAAGCAGAAAGAACCAAGGGACTTGAACAAATCCTCATGTATTAGCTCTATTTTGAAAACACTGCCACTGAGAAACAAAAATTGTTTACGTGCATGGACTGAAGTCCAGGTAATTATGCTTATAATCCTACCCATTCTCTTAAAACATATTTCACAAACAATTAATGTCCACACAATAACATTTTGTACTACGGGTAAATACCATCACACAAGAACGCCATCTAACTTCGAAAATATTTTAAGATTTATCATGCGCACAGCATAAAAGAATTATTATCTGCTCACATACCTCTGCTTCATGGGCCTTCTAGCATTATAAACTGATATCCACTGATTTGCTGGACTTCCAATTCGAACTTTTTTCTTTGGTTGCTCATCTTCTTCAAGGTTCACAAGCAATCTTCCACGTTTTTGTCCAGCCTACATATGCAAATGACCATATTTTAAATTAAATCAGCTATCAAATATAACAGCATCTCCAAATTTTGTATAATAAAAATAAAAACTCTAATTCCATATCAAATAAACCTTCAATGCACCATCGATTCTAATAGGCCTCAGATGCTGTGGCTCAATCAATTCATCGAAAAAGGAAATAAGCTTCGAGTAGTTTGGTTCTTCATCAAATCTCATATTTGTCACAGTCTCCAGGAAAAGTTTGAACGGAGGCGGGCAAAAACAGCATAATAGATCAGGAGAGGTAGCCATTTTCTTCTTGCAGACAAGAAAGCTCTTGTTCTCTCCCTGCAGCATTTAGTGTTCAAATAACTCAACTATATAGAACATCAGTTATGAAGAACGAAGAGATGTCTTTCCGCAGCTTCAAATGCTCAAGGGTAAAAACTACATGTTATTTTCACTTCACTGAACATGAAAGTGGACATTATGCAAAGTCAATGAAGAAAATAAATGCTTTCAAGGTCGTATTAGAATAATTATAATCACAGAAAGTGCAAACCTGATAGCCTTGCCATGGCAACCTTCCTCTGAGGAGAAATATCAATGTATATGCTAGCGATTCCAGATCATCCCTTCGGCTACCAGTGCGGCCTAGATGTGCATGGACACTAGCATATCTTATCGTGCCCCTGTTCGGAAAAGGGTACTTGGTAAAGTCAGCATATCAAAATAATACAAAAATATAATTAGGTCAAAACAAACCTAAAAATGTCTGGCTTCTGATCATATTCAACATGTTGTCCAGATGATCCTTCCTTCCATTTAGATGCTGTCAGCACAAATGGTAGGAGTGAGCACACGTGAACTCAAATTTAAAACTAGCATTAGGTAGGTTTATACCAAATTCAAAAATGAATACACAACACAGGAGATATTTAGTCAAAACTAGTGTGATATGTTTGCAAACAGTACCTGACACAGAAAATTACAACACATACCTAAACCAAGATCAATCAAAAAAAGCTTTTTCTCATCAGGTGAACCAGGTTGGCCAAGAAGAAAATTCTCTGGTTTAACATCTCCATGAACAAACCTGGCATGAGAATCCCAAAATCCATAAATAAGTTGCAAGATCCAGTATGTCAAATAAAATATGGCTAGACAAGTACCCCTTTGCATGAAGCTTTTCAAGTATAGAAATCGCCTCTACAGCGATGCAAGCAACCATGTTAGATGTCATCCTGGACCAAATATCAGTAATCAGTCAATTGCTTTTATAATTTGGCTGAAACAGTAAGCAGGTGGGACAAAGTTATCTTACGTCTGCCCAAAAGAGTTCCAAACATCCCAAAGGCTAGGTCCTAAAATGTCCATCACCTGAAACAGTAGTACAGTGTGCTCTTCATTTTTGTAACATAAACCCAGACAAAATAGACTACTTTCAAACAATCGCTAACCAGAACATAGTAGTCACCCTGGCGCCCTTTGTAGTGAACCCATGGTACACCATAACATCCGTTCAGTGCACTAAACACAAATTGAAAACAAAAGCATTAAACTTAGAAGGATGGCTAGTAAGATTGATTCTCTTAAGTAGTAGAACCAAGAACAAATAAGACAACTCTGGGTTTCAAAATTGAATGCTGACATAAAAAGAAAAACAACAAACTGCAGAGAAAGTATCAGGTGCACAAGAATGTATAAGTGCATGTAAATCAATCTCATGTCTCCGATCCAATATGAATAGCAAAAGTGGGAGGTGAGGTCTCACTCATTCCCTTATCCACCTTTTCATTAAATGAATTCTTATTGGGCCTAAGTCTGCCCCAAGAGGAGATGAGGAACTCCCACCTCAGATTACATCCGATTAGTGAGATTGAGATTGTGCTTCACCATTATACCCTTGTGAACTTGATATTTCCTCCAAACAATAAATGACAAAGGGTTGACTTGGGAGGAGGCAGTAAAACGAGACTTGAAAGATTGCGATGTATCTAGGGACTTAGCTCATGATAGGACTGCATGGAAAGTAGCAATTCATGTGCCAGAATCTTAGTTTTTTTATATTTTGTTACTCTTATATCTCTTCCTCTCATTTTACTTTTTTAAAAATAAAAATAATAAAATTATCGGGTTTCATGTCTAGCCTACCCCAACGTGCTTGGGACAAAGGCTTTGTTGTTGCTGTTGTTGTTATGGCTGGAATTATAGGAGGGGAAGGAATAATTGGCAAGATAAATCTACTAACTCGCCCTCCCTTGGAGGCTCTGAGTAATCTTTAGGATCTATTTTTTTTTTTGCTTACCATCTAGAGTACACGATTGCCCTCTTTATATAGAGTAGACTACCTAAAATCCTAACACTTAGCCGCTGCTACAGTAGCAGGCTTAGCGCTATGGCGTGATCCTTCACTAATTTGTCTTAATATAAAAATGTAAAATTAGGTACAAGTATATGGTGTCAACCCCAACGTGCTTGGGACAAAGGCTTTGTTGTTGTTGTTGTTGTTGTCAAAAAATACTTTAAACAAATACAAAACTATCTGAGTAATCTATTATCAATTCTCGTGGTATAGTTTTGAACAATTTGTATAATCCCTACACTTATTTTATAAGACTGGATGGATGCACTAAGCTTTATACTGCATTTACCTATAGACTTGCCACTCATACGGAGGGCCATAACTACAACCCTTACTGTTGCGGTGCTCAAATTTCAAAGCAACCTGCAATCAATAAACCACGTGTTACTAACATAATATCATAACATGCTTCTTAAAGAAAAAGAAACAAAAATAGAGATAAACCTCATAAGCATCAGGTCCAGTACGCTCTGTTCCACCAGAAATCCTTCTGCCAACATAAACTTGTCCAAAGCCACCTTTACCCAACTTTCGATCTACCTTGTATTGCGGAGAATGGCCAACTTGAACCTGTAAAAGATATTAATCCTTACCAGGGGACCAAAATCCTAAAACTCGTTTAGAACCTTTACTTCTGTAGGTCACTTGCAGTTCTAGGTCTAGACATCACCGACCACAGTGGTCAGTCCTTATTAATATATGGTCCTAAAAACAGTCCCAATGAATCTGAAATATGCGTTCAGTTAAACAATACAGGCAACTGTTAATAAGATTCTCATATTGGAAATAACATCTTTCAAATTAAGTGATTGCCCAAATAAACGCCCCACAGAAGTTGACTTATAGATGATTATATGTCAAACTGAATACATGTATCACTAGATATAGCAAAATCTTGGAAAGTGATAGCTTGTATCAAGTTTTTTAGTGCTAAAAAGCAGATAATGGATATGAGTTGCCTCTACTCTATTTTGTCCTTGCCAGATCCCAAAATACAGGCTTTAACATTTTGAACGTGAAATGCTGTAATCAGGCCTGTCCACAGAACCATGGAAATGGCCTTATCATGTCTTCAAAAACAGTTAAATGCCCCTCTCTCTGTATGTAGCTAGATTTAAACTTGGTTACACCAAAGCTTTGGCCTGAACTTAACATTTAGAGAAATCTCCTAGACTTTTGTTTGGCAAGATTAAGTATTTTTACTTCTATAGACTTAAGAGATATGATACTTCAAGTGTTATCCAAGCTTATGTCCAAAAATACAACCAGTTTGAGACAATGCTAAGAGTATTAAAGCAACTGAATATAGTGGCATTCACTGAGTATCATTCAGAAGTGACCATGAAGAATGCAACTGCTACAGGGCTTAGAAAGGGTTGTCTCACTCTCACAGCAGTTCCAACAATCCCATGGAACACAGAGGTTTTGTGAAGCCCATGCGGAAGGGGCACAGCAAAATAAAAAAGTGCAACCAGGGACAATGCTGCAGACAAAGAGACCCTGGCGCTCAACACACAATACATATGATTCTCAAGCAAATACATTTTTTGCTATTGACAAGTAAGAATCGCTTTGGCCGTGGTGCTACTGCACCAGGGAAGATGATGAGTGCATCAACTCTGTCCTACATGAGCATATAAATGCATCTAATTACACTGATCCACTATATGAAGTAATACTCGACAGCTTAAGTAATAGAAATATTTTTCCTAATGAAAATATATCCTCCCATTTGGATTCATAGCTTTTTCAGTCTTTCCAATTCAATCATATCTTATTTAGGTTGACAGATATTAGAACAGAAAGCCATCCTAAATATCTGGAAATAGCTGCACCTCCAGCTAAGACTGGTACACATTTATTTCAGATCTAGGTGTCATAACGACAATAGAACCAGAAGTTGACGCTACAAATTTTGTCATTTGATTCACGATGATACACGTGACAGGTGCATCCAAAGTCATCAACGACATGTTGCAAGTACTGCATACGCAATGGGTTCATTTATAGCCACCACCATAATCCATAGTCCACGTGTCACATGATACAATGCCACAATCTACATGATGACACTATTCCATTTCCTAAAACGCCCTCACAAGGAACACTACCCTAAACGGTAAGAAATAATACCACCATGGAAACTTGGAAATCATGCAAGTGAACGCAATAGATAGGAAAAAAACAGAAGTGCATACAACAACGAGTGTACCTTCTCTGGGACTGGAGTTGTAGTCCCTTCATCATCACCTCCAGCAACCTTCTCGGCACTGCCACCATTCATCTTCACAACTTTATCTGCAACTTCTATGCGCTGTGCCCCAACTGCGCCACCACCACCAAGAGCAGCTCCTGGAAGTACCTCACAAGGCTGTTCAGGGTCCAGGTCAATTACTGGAACAGATCTCCCTCTTCCTGCCGCTCTTCCCCGTGCTGTTCCTCTTCCTCCACCCCTCCCACCCCTTCCCCTACCACGCCTTCCTGCCACCGTAGGAGCTGCCACCACGACCAAGTTTTCAGCTGGAGTCTGAGCCACGAGATCCTCAACCTTCTTCGACTTCAACCGAGATTGCCGGACTCCACTACGCAACTCTGGCATCCTTTCCCCCCATGCACTTTCTGCTGCCTACGAATCTGCCACCCGAAAACCACAACAACATGGGTCAGTACAACAGTGCTACATTCTACCAGGATCTCATAAAACATAAAACGTCGCTGGAAACATGAGAAAACACAAACAGAATGAACAGGTAGTGATGAAACACGCATAAACATGTTTCCATTTCATCCCTATTGGCATCTAGAACTCCTCCACAAGCTCCTGGGCTCCTAGCCCTCGTTATATTGCGGCCAAATAAACACCACAGTCCGCGACCATGGGATTTCCCAACGGTTGCTCCTCACCACGCCTCCCTTCCACAAATCCTATCCCGATCTCCTCGACACCAATCCCTCCCATCAAAACCGATCAAAACGTGCGCGCTCAAGGCACAGCGGTACCTCGCCATCGCATCCAATCTCGCCGGTCGCCCCCCCAAAAAACTGCAGCCCCAACCATCAGCATCCGCGGGGATGCTAGACGCCATAAAAAAAATTCAGCCAGTAAACGAGGAGATCGGCGGGCACCGGAACGATCGCCGCGCGATCGGACGCCACCGGCGCTAAGATCGGGTGCGCGCCGAGCCGATCGCGCCGAGCCGCGCCGCTCACTCCCCCCGCCGCCGCCGCCATCGACACGGCAACCAATCCGCGACGCGGCGCCCTGCGATCGACCCGGGAGGAGGAAGGGGTGAAGGGATAGGCCTCGTCGCTCACCTCGGGGGCAGAGACCGCGCGTCGTCGTCGGAGGCGGCGGCGGCGGCGAGGTGGGGACGCGCAGAGGGATGGGGGGGTGAGGTGGGGGAGGTTGGTGTTTGGTCTCTCGCACAGACAACACACACACACAACGCAACACACAAACACCGCTGCCTGCGTTGTGGCTGGCTGTCCGCAAGGGAGGGGTGGGGCGTGGGGGGAGCTGGCGTTTTGAAGGCTTCGCCCTCCTGTTATTTTTCTTTTCCGCTTCCGCTCTCGGAAGGCAGGGACAGGGAGAGCGCGCATGCACGCGAGACGAGCCGAGCTCGGCTGGAATCCAATAACCAAGGGGCCAGGCCGCCAGGGTTCGCCCGGTGCGCGATGGATAACGTGGATTGCTCGGCCGGGCCCACCGTCTAGGTCTCTGCTGCGCCTCTGTACGACTGTATCGGCGGTGAGATTTTTTTTCTAGCTGAGAGGGAACCTGAAACGGCAGATACGGTGACCGTCTCGCCGTCTCCGTTAGCGCCGTGAAGTGCACCGATGCTTTTTGCCAATCTTCTTTCTGGACCCAACTGCCGCTTCTTTCCTGGCTCTGCCGAGCACACTCTAATGTGTTTCAGGGTGTGGTACACTTTGGGTAACGAGGTCCTAATCAGTTTGCTTACGGTTTTGGGACGGTTCTGACTCTGTATGAGTCAACGCTGGCAAGTACTAGCCTATTGGCTAGGGCCAAAATGGTCCAATCAGGCGGTGAGGTATATGCCACCACACGCTTCTCTCTGTTTTTTCTTTCTTTCCCCTTCACCGGGCACATCACAATTCACATGTGATTTATCTTGTTCAGGCTGGTTGGTTCGGTTCCATTTTCATCACGCGGCGTATGGTGACCAGTTGTTGAACATGCAACCACGGAACCTTTAAAAATGGTACGTGCACGTATAAAAAAAATACTAACGGTTGGAAATTGGGAAAGTAAGAGTTCTGTAGGGAAAGTTATTAGCACAATACTTTCCGAGCTTTCGTAGTAGCTCCGTACCTTCCGCTCACCTATCTAGATTGTAGTACCATCTTCTTCGACGGCTCCCGAGCTTGGAATTGGAAGCACGTCCTTGGGCGCGTCTTCATTCGGCTTCCACATGCTTAATTAGTGCAGCAACAGAAACACACAGGAGGTATGTACTCAGTCCGTCGTCGTGCCCCATCTTGATATTCGCGGCTAATATATCATCCCCGTCGCTCCTACGTACACGACCCCAACGACCCCAGTTCAGCTGCCAGCATCTAGCGCGCTAGCTGAGCCGTTGACACCTGCGAACCTTTTTTATTTTTAGTGGTGGGCACCATCCGTTTCTCACAGATCATCACACCGTCGCGCGGCTATATACAGGTTCCGGAGCTTCCGACATACGTACAGCAACGGCGGCTCACGCTTCTAATCTCCTCGGCTCTCGGCGTGCTCTCCGGCCGTGGCAAACGCGTTCGCGACGCTGGCCGCCGCCCTGCGTGACCAGACCACCAGCCTGCTGGTGGTCCTCAGCTACGTGTCGAGCGAATTCTTCGGGCATCACCCGGCGTACGATCGAGTACGGAGTACCACACGACCCATATATACAGCCCGGACGCCGACGATGGGTCCGCGGCGCGCGGCGAGGGCGCCACAGTGTTTCGCGTACTACATCATGCACCGGCGCGCGCACGGGGCCTCCCTCCGCGTGACGCGGCTGCTCAAGGCCGTGTACCACCCGCGGAGCCGGCAACCTGCTTCACCTGGAAGCCGGTGCCGGTGCCGCCGCGTGCGAGCGAGCGAGCGCGCGAGGCTGGCCAGCTACGTCCGGTCGGAGGAGGCGCGTTCCTCGAGTACGGAAACGTGCACGTCGTCGTTCGGCAAGGGGCCGGGAGGAACCCCATGGACGGCCGCGGCGCGGCCATCATCCTGCTGAGGGTCGGGCTCGGGCAGGAGTGGGACTGGCTCGTCACGCTCGGCGCCGAGGACTACCCGCTCGTGACGTACGTACGCAGGACGGTGAGTTCAGGCGGCTGTCACGTCGTGTGCCTGGTCCTGTTTCCATTTCCGTGGTGCCGTGTACTTAAGCAACGCGCTGGACCCCATGGAGTTCTACTTCCAGGCGACCGTGGCGTGGACCCGCGATTATTGTACGACGCCACGGTGAGCAGCGGGGTGGCTTCCGCCGGGTGGTTAGGCGACGATGACGCGATGCTGCGGATGATAGACGAGGAGCTGCTGCGGCGCCCCCTCGACGGCGTCACGCCGGGCGAGTGGTGCGCGGGAGCTAACCGCGAGGAGGGCGAGTGCTCTGCTCGATCGGGGGCCGACATCGATGTGGTCAGGCAGGGCGCTGCCGGGCGGAGGCTGGCAAGTCTCGTGGCCGGCCTCGTCGGAACCGAGCCGTGCGAAGGATGCAGCAGCCCATCTCCCCAAGTTCCCCGCGAGGCGTTGGAAACTGAGGTGTAACTTGAGCAGGAGAAATCGCGCGGGCGCGACTGGCCGTGATAGAATCGGATGCATTCTAATCATTCTTTTTTGTATGATATTCAACAATTCTGTTGAATTCTTGTACTATCTCTGTACTGCCCGTCCAGAAACGTAACAGCTTTGACGATTGATATTGCCGGGTGCTGACATGCTGGAAATCTTCCTGCTGCTCCGTGTTTTTCTTCTCCTGTTTTGCGTTCTCTATGAATGTCTAGTAGTAGTAGTAAATAAGATGATTCGACTTTGAGGCCGAACCATGGTGTTTGCTGCTCATTTTAGAGATCAGGAAAACGTCTGGGGTCATTTCCAATACAATTAAGACAAATAACCCTACAGGTTGTTCCGTTCACTCATTAGTAAATTACAGCTTGGAATGTAATACTCCTAAAAAACGGGATCCAACATAGGAAAACTAATGATTAAGAAGAGGACTGGAAATTACTCCTTGACCGACTGATCCAAACTCAGTTCCTGTCAATAGAATGGTGTTAAACCGTGAGCAGATAGACTGTCTATGGATGCCCTTTCCTCAAGGTAAGTTATCGTGTAAGTACATGAAAATGACACGCTTCATGAAACAGACCATTCAACAAGGCCTAAAGAATGTCAATTTCGTTGTGGACCTGTTATACATGGGAAGCAAGATTAATAGCATATGAAAAAAAATAACATAGGAAACAGCTGAGGATAATTTCGGCTGATTTCCTTGTAGAAAACTCTTGCCTGATAGTGCCCTAAATGGCACTGCAACGGCACAACCAAAGGAAAAAAAATCTGACGACTGCAACGAATCCTCTGCATTTGCTCACCATGGGATCCATAAAGGACACATCACATCCTTCAAAATTGCATTATATCATTTTCATCTTCCTTCTCCATAAGTACTTTCCAGCACTGGTACAGGAGGTCCATATATTCTATAACACCGGTCACTAAATGAGCTCACTAGCCGTGAAACTACTTCCTTGAAGAACATAGATGCAACCTGATATGAGAAAGATACAGATGTATGAGACCACATGACAAGTTAATTGATGTGCAATATTGCAAGAGGCTTACCTGACGATACAATGGTGATTGAAACTTAAAATCAACTAAGAAATAGAGGTCACACGTCCCAGGAACAGGACCAGGCTTAAATTCCCAAACATTTATCAAATGATCGAAAAGTCCACTTTCAGATGCTGTTGTCTGCACAAAGGCAACACCAGTCAGAAGTGTAAAGCAATCCAATGCAGTTCCTCAAGCATGGAGAAAATTGCAAATGCAAGAAAAGTATAGCAATACGAAAACACTGCCATATCAATTTCAGAAAAATAGAAAACAGTCATATCCATGTAAACCTCACTACTTTGGCACTTCCTAATATTCCACATGAACGTAGTAAGATAGTTCAATGCATAAGAACTGTGCTCAAGAGGTAACAGCTATGAGAAATTCATAATCTGGCCATCTAGAACATTTCTTTTTGGCACAATAAGCACACACATCGAGAAATCAATACATCTTAGTGCATTCTATTATTTAGACGTCAAGCAACAAGACATTGTTTCAACAAAGATTGCAAGAAGGTTATCAAAACAATTCAAAGAAAAGCTCCACTCCACACAGGTAAGTCAGTAAACCGGTAAAATATGAAGGCACTTTGTCTCCAGTAATGAACTACAAACAGCCTCTGAATTCATAATCAAAGTTTCTATGCCTCCCTAATTGTACTAGTTCGACTACTAAGTCGGAGTACCAACTCAAATTAATCAAGGCAAACTTAACTCAGTGTGTGGTGTACCTAAGAAATGATAGATTCATAACAAATATTTATTGCCATCAATAGTGTTCTTTGGTCATAGCTATTTTGGCTACTGTAATACTATATTAAGAACTGGCATCACTTGCCTACAGCACAGATCCTTTTCAGTGGTAGGAAATAATAAACAAACAGCAACATGTGAAACCTATGAACAGCTTTATATGCATTAATAATATTTTGGGTTATAAGGTAAATCCCAGCCAACAACAAATTATGTTCCCTTCAAATGCTGCCACTAGCAAGCACCAAAGAGGTCCCAAATGAGGCTTGGATTCTTTGACTTAACAGGCAGGTGTTTCTTTTGAATTGCAGCAATGAACATTATCAACAGAAAAAATATAAATGCATCTTTCTATAGAAAAACATACAACTGACATAAGAATTAGCCATAAAAAATTGTGCCAACCTAAAAACAGAAATCAGTCGAGAAGTATTACCATCAGCAAGCAACGGGTCAATTTCTAAAAGTAAACAAGTCACAATAATACTTCCTTGGAATAGCATACTCATTTGCAGCTCAATACTACAAACAAACAAACAACTCATCCCGCTGGTGGCATCAGAGATAGATAACTATAGGCTTCCCGATAGGTGTACCAAGTAATCACAAGATCAATTGAACAAGAAGCCGTGTCCTTGAAAGAGAGATATTACTGTAGCTGCTTTAATTCCTTATGTTTTATTTATTCCAGATTAGCTTCTCTTTGCTACCAGTAAGCTATAGCTTATCTATGTGATGACGAATTGATCATACGATTCTCACCTTGATATACTTGAACTTCTCCATCTCCACATGAGACACATAGCTCTCAACAAGGAACTTAAATCCAATCTCGAGCTCAGCATCGAATGAGCCATCATCATACTGCCTAATAATCCTAGACCCCTGGCACCACGGCACGAAATCCTCATAGAGGTCCACCGCAGTGACAACCGCAAACATCTGCTCTGGCGAGTACCTATCCAGTATCCACAACAGAGCCGTGATCAACTGATCATCAATAATTATCATGTCAGGAAGCTAATAAACGGGAGAACATCAAGATGACTGGTTGGACTCAGCATACCCCATCACGCGCCTCTCCTCGTAGACCTTGGAGAGCACGCTACCCTCCTCCCCATCGCCACAACCGAGGAAGCACCTCGCCTGCGCATGCGACATCGCCCCCGCGCTCAGCCGGCCGGCATCCCCTACTCGCGGGAGCTGATCGGACCACCGGCCCCGGGGCCCGAGTGCGCGGACGCCGCCGAGTCCGGCCAGCGTGCTTGCACACCTCGCATTGGCGAGGGTCTCACTCGCTCCGGCGGCGCATTCCCCCTCCCCGCCGCACCTGCGAAGGAGGGAAGCCAGGGCTCTCCTCCGCAGTACCGACCTCGCGTACGGCAGCATTGCGGAGTCACGCTCTCTCCGGGCGCGCGATCCGGCCGGCGGCGGGAAAGGGGAACCCTAGATTCGGGACGCGGCTAATGGCGTCGCCGGAGAGGGCTTGGGGGAGGACCGGAGCACGAGGAGGGCGGGTGGATTGGAATTTGGAAGGGGAGAATTCACGTCATGGAGATCGTGTGGCCACGCAAGAGGACTACACCTCTCTAGTTAAAAAATTTCTGACTAATGTAGAAATCTTTTTTACATTATATGATGTCCATTTTATGGTTATTATATTTTTGCACATAATATAAATTGAAAAAGTAAAGTGTGAAGGATGGAGACCGTATTACCAGCTGATATTTTTACACGGTTACACCAACTATATGCTAGTTGTTTCGCTCTTTATTTACTCATATTTATTTTTTTCGGATATCATCTTTCTCGTTATCACCTTGTCTCACTCAAGTATGCTACTATCACCATATGGATAGTCAGGAACTACATTAAGAACAACACCATCAACATTTCTTGATGGTGGGGGGGCAAATATAAAAGTTGCAATGATTTATATAGTGAAATTTTGGGCCGATTAGAAATCTCTCTTCAATCATGTAGTTGGTAGCAATTTGACGTGTTGTTTGCAAATGCTTGATCGATGATCTAAATTAAATGTCTATACTTATTATTCAGAGTTACAATTCGACATATCGTGTCTCATTAATTGTGCTTGAGAGTTAGTAACAAATCGACAAAAAACATATATGCATGAAAACATAAAACTTCAGTCACAAGAATTCCTATTTTCCCAAGAAACAGCCATGATTTGGCTGTCCCCCTCCTTTTCTTCCTCCCGTTGCGGTTGTTGCGAGGGCAGGAGGGGAGGCGGCAGGCCCCTCAGCGAGTGATCAATGTCGATGAAATCCACCGTTTGTGGAAGAACACCGCAATTCATCATTTGGCTCGTCGGCGACGCGCTGTGTAACGACGGATGCACGGTCGCCGCCAAGCCTAGCCTGCGGTTGACGAGCTCAGTTTGCGCAATGGAAAGCTCGGCTTGGACGAGCGCTACCTGTTGTTGTATAGATACATATTTTTTTAGACGGCTACATGGAGAGTGAGAAGGCCTATGCACGTCGTTGTCGTGGCTGTAACAGGACCGCGTACGTGGCGTGTTAACCTGGTGCTGGAGGGCAAGGATGGTGCCGACGCAGCCGTAGACCGGGTCGGCGACGCGCGCCTGCGCCTCGTAGCAGACGGTGCTGGCCGCGTCACGGCGCAGCGCCACGGGCACCCGCGACAGCATCTTCGCCACGTTGCTGGCGCCGAACACCTTGTGCACCACCGCGAACTGCGCCGCGCCGGCACCGCCGCCGCCGTGATGCTCCCTCCCGCCGCCTCCGAAGTGCGGCGCGAACACGCACCCCGGCACGCACCGCCGCCGCAGGAACTTGCACGCGCCGCAGGGCGCCCCGGGCCCCGACGGCGCCTCCTCGGACCGCGCGCCGGCCGCCGGGCCTGCAGCCGCCGCGGGCTGGGCGCCCGCGCGCCTGCGGGGCGGCTGCATCGCGCGCGACATGCACGTACTCCGTGCGCGTGCGCCCGCGCGCCGGGTACGGGGCGGCCGAGGAGCATAAAGAGGGCTGCGACTCCGTGACGGAGCGCTAGCTGCCTCGTGTCTCGTCGGGTGGCCACGCAAGATTTATGAGGGCCGTGTCGCGCGGAGGGCGGGAACGCACGCCGGTCGCGCGGGCGCGGCGACTGCAGTCTGCGTACGCGGATTCCACGGGGAGGGAACTGACGAGTTACCCTGTCCGCTTTACGAAGTACGAGTGAAGTGAAACTTTGAACCTTGAAGGATAAGTTAGTGCGGGATGATAACGGTGCCGAGAGCGTAAGCCACGCACCTGACACATTACTAGTGTTCAGACAAGTGGCTTGTGGCTCCTCCTGGGAGAAACCGAAGGTTGAAGACAAGAAACAAGCACACTTGGAAAAGCAGAAACGAAAATGGTGCATCAAATGTTTCGGTGCAAGTTGGGTTGTCTTGGTGAGGGCCATCCAGAACACCCGTAGGCTAAGGATCTGCCAATCAAATGAAGTGAAGCAGGAAGTGCATGTCCAACTGCCAACACGAAGTTCATTAGGAACAGCTTCATTTCTACACCAACATTTTACCCATTTTGCTATACATTACTGCATGGGTGAAAAGAACGTGCCATGGAACCTCTGAAGTAAAAAAAATGTTCTTGTGAAGCCAGAAGTATGATTAGACTAGTTTGAACAGCATTACAAATGATGGAATCAGCTCTCAAGTTTCTTCTGAAGGAAGTAGACCAGAACAACCCGAGCTTCCGCAAAAGCACGGCAAACCCTTTGGCCTAAGTCTAGCATCACCATAACTGAAGGTAAGCTCTTCCCCTTCCACTATATCTCTGGCAGAAAAGAAGCAGAGCCTTGGGAGCAAAGAACCAGAGCTCCTCACCAACACGGGCTGCAGATTTCCTCCATCACAAGAATGGTTGATAAAACGAGCCACATTTCCCACTTTCGTTGCATCAATATTGACTCTCAAGCATGCTTTCCCAGACGGGAGATGCTCCCGTATGACAATGAGGGCAGGAGAGAGCTTACCAGCAGAGGCAAGTTCATCATATAGTCTCTGCCGCCTCCGTGATTCTTCAGTTGTCAAGAACTCACCTGCAATTCAATTAAACAATAAAGTCAAGTTTATCAAGGTATATAAAGGTGCTGAATCAATGCAAGAAATTGGAGAAAGAAAGAGATGCAAAATAAAATGAGATGAGAAGGATTATCAATATGCCTATCATACAATATTTCTAACTGATATGAGCTCATTAGAACATTAGCTCGGTGTGATATTCTGAATACAGACTGATTCTCAACTGCTCCTGTTATGAGAGCCAATTAGCCAAATGTAACTTCAACTGAACTCATTGTCGTTCCCAAATTAGATCTGAGCCTTGGGTTCTATTTGTGCTTATTTTCAACCTACATGGCTACACACAAATGCTTTGGACATGAATCCACAAGCGAAGTGGCAGGAAAAACTAACAAGTGTTTGCACTTTTAGTGTGCGCACCTCAAATACACTTCTGCGGAAGTTCTGGCAATCAATGCAAAGAAATGGAAACATAATCAGCTCACCTGAAATACAAGTAGAGTGCATTCTAGCAGTAACAGTGCGAGTAAACCAATCTACTACTATGACATGCTGAAAGCACAAAGATTTACCAGCAGTATACTAAGTTATGTTTTCTGATCTTGCACACCAATCCTAAACATTAAATTATCACCATTTAGCCAAATGTAGTGAGAACCATTGCAACTGAATGTTCAGGTTAGTGCTCATGCCTATTGGCGCACGCTCACAATGATATCACCCATTTGGCAACCCGATGTCCATAGATCAACTGCTCTGATAGAAAGCTCAAAGAGACGAGGGAAACGGGCGTGTTCTACTTACCGGCGTACTCGCACACAAAATGCCCGCAGCCGAGGGCCTCGGCGGCGTGCAGCCCCCATCCCTTCTGAAGGTGTCGCCGGACTTGCAGCTGTACCGTGACGCCGCGCTGCGTCCGCCTGTTCCCGCACGAGGGCCCGCAAGCACACCCGTCGCCACACTCCCTGAGGCTCCCCATCCCGGCCTCCGCGCCCAAGCCCGCCGCGTCCGCGTTGTCATCGACGCACGCGCACTCGGGGCCGCCGCACTCCTCCGCCGAGCACGCGCACCCGCACACGGCCGATGTGAAGCTGTCGAGGGTGGGTCGGGGCCAGGTGGGGCCTGGCGCCCCGTCCAGCGAGCAGCCCCACGGCTGGGCATGGGAGGAAGAGGGAACGGTGAGGGAGAAGGGGGTGTAGTGGAAGTAGGCGTAAGGCCTCGAGTCGACGCCGTTGTGGAAGGGGATTGGGAGCGGCTCCAGGCCGCGGGCCGCGTCGGCGGCGCGCCGCGCTGTGACGGCGGACGCAGACGCGCGGAGAACACGGCAGGCGGACGCCGCGGCGGCGAGGTCCTGTGGTGGAAGCCACGGTAGGACCAGCTCCGCCGATTCGACGACCGCGCTTGTTGTTGCCGGGTTTCTCATACCTGTCAAGGTCAGAGAGGAGAGGTAGTGCTGCAGTGCCGGAGCACCACCACGCTAGCTAGAGAGATTGAATAGAAGAGGAGCGTCGCGGGGAGGATCCGGCGGCGAAGAGGGAGAGGAGCGCGGCGACGAGGCGGCCGTCGCCGGATTTGGAAACAATTGAGATGTCGTTAGGGGTTTGATATTTTGATGAGCCAACTTGCTGGCTGCAGGTGAAATTTACAGATAACCATGAGCAAGGAGCCTTTCGATTTAGAAGGACGGGATCCAAATTAATGAATTACAGAGTGCTGCATTACACAAGAAACCACGCTGCCCATTTTGATTTTTGAGCTGATGCTGTTATTCGTCTGAGAAGGAAAAAAAGTCCAAAATGAATTTCAGAGCTTTCACCAGAAGGCATCATCATCTCATGAGATGGTCTCTTGCCTGCTACTGCTAGCCCTGCTCTTGCTCCTTCCCGCACCAGATGAATGCGTGCATGCTAATCTGTCCTCCATCTGATCCCACTCTACTGCTGATTTACTGAAAAGGAAGGCGTACACGGCACCGTGATCATCACGCGCCGACAGATCACTGGCTGCGTCTGCATCCAGCACCATGCTCGTGAGGTGGTGATGCCATCATCGAAGGAAACGAGCTGTGTGCCTGTGTATCACTGCCGGCTGCCTTCATTATTTGGTACTCTGATGCCGTTGTTAAAACAAGCCGCGAGGCTGGATGACAAGAAGACACAAAGAGCAAAATAATTTAGTGGGTGACAAGCATGGGAATGTGTAGCAATGCAATTTTTTGTCACATAATACCTGTATGCTTACGGTACATTAGATAATACTATTTTGAGTATACCTAGGGGAAATTTGGATAGCTAAGGACCATTATAAATTGATGGCCATACAAAGTCTCATCCGTCTGCTCCATGGAGACTATTTATGTCTTTTTTTCTTAAAAAGAAGGGAAAGAGAACGAAATCATCACAGCTACTTCGGCAGTGATTGCACATAGTTTATGATCTCATCAAGCACTAGTGCGTTACAGCCTTTCCTGCAACCATATCGCAACCAGAAACCAGGATCTGCAGCACCGCCATCGTCTCACTGATCTTCAGTTCACCATTCCCACCAGCACGATACACATCCTCGGGTAGAAACATGAGGTTATATGCGCACGATACCAAGCACCTGAATTACTAACTTCCAAAACAGTTGCGGTTCCTGAAGTTGTATCATTCTGTCACATCCCCCCCACCCCTAGAAAACAAGTAATCCCTGCACTCATGGTATGCAGTAATCATGATGAGAGCAAGAACGAGCATTGTAGGTAGAAAATATAGTTTTCCTAAAGTCAATATTGTTTAACTGATCATGTTGCTTCATCACTTTGCACCAGAACAGAAGGCTAGGAGTATATATACAGAATTTCAGTCCTTATTTCTAGCGAGACGGAACATACTGAAAAATCTGTTTTTTTTCATAAGGTGCCCAGTGGCATAAAAGATACATCAGCTCATGAGTACAAACTGTGATAGAACAACCAAATGAAGCATCAGAAAATACTTGTACCCAGCAACGAACAGGTTGGAGTTTCCAGTGGCCAAGACTCAGAAATGACCAGCAAATAAGACCAACAAGTTCTAGCACAGGTATGCTATAGACTTCAAGTAGTATCATTGTCCCCTGTAGACTTCTTGTATTCGGGTTTGAGCTCATGTGTCCCTTGATTTGGACCTCTTTTGTTGTAGACACAGAGATCATTCAGGATCTCCTTCAGAAATTGCTGCATAGGAACAAAACATGAACAGAGATAATTATTAAGCGATGCGTTAATTGTAGTAGGAAGCCAGTGCTCCTTTAGAGAGGAATTAGGAGGAGGGGAGAAAAGTACCTCAGGCTGGTCTGTCTCTTGCATTAGCTGCTTCAACGACCAATTTGGTTGCCTCTCAAAAAGTTTAAATAGGATATTTTCCATCTCCGTGCGATCCCTTCGTGTTCTTTTCATGTCAGAAGGTTTTGCTGGTAATGTCTTCTTCTTTTCCTAAACAAAAAGTAAAGTGAGACAAGAAAATGTAAATTCTAAGAAAATGAATTATGCAATGTTCTTATTCGAGTAACTAACTAATATAAATTCAAGGAATATCTTTTAGTCGAATAGCTCAGTCTATAAGATAGAAATTGCAACTTAAGAAAACTTGAAACACCATCCAGTATAAAAACTATCAACCTTTGTTGGACCAGAAGAAGGAATCAGACCAACCATGCCAGGCATGGGTCTCATGCGCATTCCACTGTCATCCGAGAGTACCTACAAGCAGTACAGCCAAAAAGGTCCATTTATAGAAACACTTAAGAAACAGACATGCAAGAGGAAAAGCCAGTCATCACTAATCGGTCACCTGCACTTGTCTTGTTCTAGTCATAAACTTTGAAGTCCTCTCACGGCATAATTTTCCATATTCTGCAAGATTTTCTCTGTGTGGTTTCATGTCAAATTTATGCTCCACTTTCCCTTCACATGCAAGTTTTCCTGTGATGATAGGAGGTCATGAACTCACTCATGAAGTCATGATCGTTTTTTTAATGGAAACATGAGGGGAAACCCCCAATAAACTGTTTTTTATTTGAAATGCAGTGTACATTTGCAAACCCAAAATGTCACTAATAAGATTTTGCATAAAGGGCATACCCAGTGCTGAAAGCTCCCACACTTTGTGGGGTCTGGGGAAGGGGATTTCTAGGCAGCCTTCCCCTTGCTTATTTTGCAAGGAGGCTGATTCGAACCCAGGACCTCCAGGACACAAGTGGAGAGACTCTACCACTGCGCCAGGCCTGCCCTTCACTAATAAGATTTTGCATCACACAAAAAAAAAGTCTATACAAACTTCAACGGTAAAAAGGTGTACCCAGTGCTGAAAGCTCCAACACATTGTGGGGTCTGGAGGAGCCGGGGAGGGGATTTATAGACAGCATTCCCCTTGCTTATTTTGCAAGGAGGCTGGTTCGAAACCAGAACCTCCAGGACACAAATGCAAAGACTCTACCACTGTGCCAGGCCTGCCCTTCACAAGCTTCAAAAGTACTAGAAACATAAATCCTTGCTGACTCAAATATGAAACATAGTATGGTTCTTGCAACATCAGATGAAGATGGTGCATGTTATGTGTGATCCAGGATATTCTGCAGTTTGCATCAAGGATTTCTTTAAAGGCAGCAGGAGAAGTACAATATGGCCACATTTCAGTAATAGTTGTCTTCAAACTTCTTTGTGATTTGCATACATGACAGGTTAATGCCCGATAGATGCATAAGAGATCTCATACATGAGATATCTGATCTATATGGTCATGCACTCAAGCACGAAACTTAGTATGACACAAAAGCAACCATGTGATGTTAGAGGGAAATGTCAGGAAGTACAAAAGCTGAAACACACCAAGATTAAAAAACAAACCATGAATTGAATAAAAAGTACCAGAATCAAATCACTGGTTGGATGCTTAAAGACTAATTATAGATCATATATAAACTTATTGAAGGAAACATTTCAATATATGTAGAAGAGATAATAGGACTGGATTGTTCTACAGACTTATAAAAACATTCTCAACAATATCAATTACCAGTTACAAGAGATAACATGGGCCTAAGGACTTTGAAGCAGCCAAGTGGACAGATTTTTAGTTACACATGAGAAGAATGTGTGTATTCGGATATTATAAAATCCCGGACAACGTAATTGGCATGAAATAGATTGTAAAGCATCAAAATATCTCAAATGGTGGGCTATCTATTAATAAAAAGATGGTTCAATGGATAACTATTTAACCTTTCCAAATGATGTGGTGCAGTATTAGACATTGATAGTCTTCAAAACACAATTTGGGTCACCAATTTATACATGCCCCATTAATAGATTTATTAAACCTGATTCAGTGCATTTCGTGAGCACTTTTTACAAGTCAACATACATCATTTAACACACGTAACCTACGGGACATATTTTTTTTACTGAAGATAGTTTATAACATTAAATTAGAAAGATTATAGTTAGAATTAGCAGGGCTTTGCAACTCTTGACAACAGATATGTGTCTAACATTGTCTATAAAGAAGATAATCCAGACCGGGATGAAAAAAAAGGAGAATACATTCAGACATTATGAAGAAAATGAAAGGTAAGATGGTGCCAACCTTGGTTAGACTCAGAAAATATGCACATCGGCACAAAATCATTGTACATATTCAGAGAGTAACTCTTTGGTGTATTGCCACTGTCCGCTTGAGTCATCTCCATCTTGAACTGTAATGACATTAACACCGTGTAAAAACCTAGGTTCATGACAAGAGATAAACCATAGCATTGAAAAGAAAAGCATGCTCCTACACAATCAGCTGTTGTTTTTGGAGACAGGTTCTATAGCTCATCCAGAAGCTAAACTATCCTAACAGGGGTCAGTGACACTGCTTTGAAGGTCGAAACTATAGAGTACTGTCAACTCAAATCAACATAGCTCCCAGGAGCATCCCAACGATCAATACGTTGAACCTCCCCCTAACATCAGATAGCGGCATGATAAATTCACCCATATAATCCCCTAGGTACTCTGCAGATGAGGAATGAATTGGCCGACCCAAGCCACCGAATAGCAGCGAACAGCGATGCAAGAGGAGGATGGAGGGGCTGGGGTGGGGAGGAGGCTCGCCTGGAGGGGCTGGTCGTCGCGGAGGGGATCGAGGGAGAGGACGACCTTGGCGACGACCGGGTTAGGGTTAGGATTAGCGCCGCCGGCCTCGGCAGCTGCGGAGGAGCTAGATGCGGCGCCTGCGGCGGCCTCCTGCCAAGCGCGGGAGACGACGGTGGGGCACTTCATGAGCCACACGGAGCGGTCGGCCCGCGCCGTCTCCAGGTGCTTTGCCTCCTCCGCCATAGCCGATTCTCACGGCGAGTGGTTTTATCACTGATCCCTGCTGGGTTGGGGCGATTCGTGTGCCGAGGTCGGGACGAGCATTCGGGGAATGGAGAGGACACAGGAGGCGGTGGAGTGCTGGAACTGGAAGTCGGGAAGAGGAAGGAAGGAACACGCCGAGATCGAATGTTAGGGCGGGGATCGAGGCGGGCCTGGACTGGGCTTGCTTTCGTGGGCGACAATGGATGGGGGAAAATTGGGCCCGTAAAGTGAGCAGTACGGGCCCAAATTTCCATCTTGTTCCGCATTTCGTTTTTCCCCTTCGTGGTATTATAAAGATTTCGTCTGAAAATGTCAAATACAGATACAATAGTTGTACCAAAAAATTTTCGGCACCAACATGCACGGTGAGAACCCGTAATGTACTCGGATTAAAAAATAACCCGTAATGTACTCGGATTGAAAATCCCCGTGCCTATTTACAAATTTTTATTAGAAACAGCGTACCGGCTAGCAAGGGTGTTTTTGTAAAACCTATATGCTAGTTGTTGCCTCCTTCCTCAGACTGAAAATCCGTCAGAAGTTTACAACTCGACCCATTTCCCCTAGGACAGTAAATCTTGGCTTTCACTAGCTAGGTCTAGGGTAGTAACTGAGGAACACGAGTAGATTACCTGACAGTATATATTTGCTACATAACTAATGCTTACTATAAATATACAATGACAGTGTCTACATAACTAATTAATGGCATTCACTGAGGCTTGATTATTTTAAAGCAAATGCTGGTGCTGGTTGTACCGTGGAAGAAAACAATGGAGGTTGGGCATAATAGTAAAGATACCATGAAGGTCAATTTGTTGCAGCAAAAAGGCAGGGAACGCTAAAATATATCGGTGATGCCTTACCAACAGATCTAATCAAGGCCAGTCAGTTCAGTTAGCGCGAAAGAAGGAAAGGTAGGCATGTTGATGATGTTTTTTTCGACGACAAGCCTACATGCAGCGGGGGAAGCTACCGACATGGCCCTAGCGCTCATAAGACTGGTCGCACTCGTGGGCCTTTATATTGGATCTCTAAAAGAATATTCCTATCTTTTTACAGTCATCTCTAAAAGATTCCTACCTTTACAGTTTATTTCTCTGTACTCGTGTACCTCTAAACTAGACCTCTATATCAACTTTCATCTATTTTATTTTAAATAATACAATTATCTCATATTTTATATAACTACTTTTATATTAATAATGTTATATTTACAATTTATTAAAAATCACAAATTTATTTTTCATATTTTTCCTCTTCTTTCTTTTTATTTTTTCCTTTTCCCTCTCCTTTTTTTTCTTTCCTTTCTTCTCCCTCTCTCTTTCTTTCTCTCCTCTCTTTTCTGTGGAGGCGCTACAGAGCAACGGCCAATTCCCAGGCCGCCTGTAGCGACCTGGGAATTACCGGACCGCTATCAGACGCCAGTGCAGCAGACCGGTAAGCCAGCCACCGCTACACTTGGCGGCCGAGCGCGTGTAGCGGCCTCCAGTGCGGCCAGTCTAAGGCTGTTCGCACTCGTGGACCTCTATATCGGACCTTTAAAAGAATATTCCTAGCCTTTTACAGTCAACTCTAAAAAATTCCTACTTTTACAGTTCAATTCTCCGCACTCGTTCATCTCTAAATCAGACCTCTATATCAACTATCATTTATTTTATATTAGATAATACAACTATATCATATTTTATAATATTTTTATATAACTACACATATATATAATATTATATTAAAACTTATAAAAATCACCAAATTATTTTTCACCTCCTTTTCCCCCTCTTTTCTTCTTATTTTTTCCTTTTTATTTTTCCTCTTTTTTCCTTTCTTTTCTTCCTTTTCCCTCCTTTCTTTTTTTTTCTTTCCTTTTTTTCTTTTTCTTTCTCTTTTTTCTTTTCCCTATCTCCTCTCTTTCTCTGTACCTGTGCTACAGAAACTCTCCACAACTAGCGGCTACCTGTGCTACAGAAACTCTCCACAACTAGCGGCTACCTGTGCTACAGAAACTCTCCACAATTAGCGGCTGGCTGTAGCAGCCGCTACCTAGTGCGCTGCGGACCACTCCTACCTCCGTCGCCTGGGAATTAACCGGCCCCGCAGCTTTAGCGCTTGCTGGTGCGCTCAGTCTAATTGGCTACTTCCTCATTGAATCAGATGCTCTGGTTCTAGTCCAAGCTTTGCTCAGGGGAGAAGCTGATGCCTTATCAGAAGCAGTGACCATCCAGGAAGCCAGGCGCTTGTTGGCATGAAATACCCAGCACAATAACTGTGTTTGCGTTTCAGCGGCGCGTGAACTAATTAACTAGGATTTACTGGGATGTCGATTTACAATTACACGTGTGTGTAGAGTTGGATTGTGGTGGGAGAAGTGCATGCCCGCACAACTCGATTAATTTAAATTGTAAGTTCTAAAAAAATGTGCAGCAACCAGCAGTAGAAAATCTCCCATGATTTGTTGACTTGCCTGTTCTCCCCTGACGTCAAATGCCACTGCAGCCACCGAGGGGCTCACGGCTCGCGTGCCCTAATCTAATTGCTTCAAGTTTCCGTTCCCTCTTTCCCCCGAAGTGGATGCTATATCGTCATCAAGATTGCCTTGCATTATTCCATCTCACCGGCGTTAACGGAGGAGAGGATATTAGTTTCGCAGATTTCCAACCGACTCGACTTCATTGTTGCAACAATTCGATCTAAGGAGCATTCCCTCAATTACCCAAGTATGGTAGTTCTTCGATCTTCTTTCGTCATGGCTTTCGATATTTTTCGATCACAGTAATTGGAGCAACGGTTTAATGCTAAGATTCTAGGCAGTTATTTTGATTCTCTATTTACAACCACGTGGTTTTGCCCTGATTTATCTGAAGGATAAACTGAATTCTATATTTTAAGCCTTTCATGGGATATTCACTAAGAAAGAAAAGAAAGAGAAAATAAGTTGATGAATAATAATTTCTCGGGCACTTTATTAATTATATTGTCACCAATATAGAATCATTTATTCCACTCACAGAATGTTAGATTAGAAATAACAAATTTTATGCTCGTGCGAGGGCCACGATTTTTAACGCCTACCTTCAAATTTTTTTTATGACATTTCCTTTTGCTCGTACTTGTTGTAAATCAATCTACCTAATCCACTCATCATTTTCGTTTTAAATTCTAGTTGGCTTGAGCCTATATCTATCATCACTGCATATACTCAATCATAGATGTTGTAGCATTGATTGACTTATGTGTATATATATTCTTCGTGATTTCGGTGAAGTGACATGACAAGCTAGTTGAGGCGGCCTCATTTTTTTATGCAGCGGAAGAGAAGAGATAAATCTCCTAAGACACTAAATTCATAGCAGGAATGATCCTAGTTAATATGTCAAGTGTATAAAATCATAATGAAAACTACTTAGAGACCTATTATAAGTGGTATTAAGGCTCTGTTTGGTTTTACTTTTTTTTAAAAAAGACTTGCGACCCTACGGACTTGGCAGAGATGTTGGACGGAGCAGACAAGTCGGAGGTGGTTTATGCACGAACCCGATCAAATAGATACCAGTGAGAGAGTAAGGGTATTGTTGGAAATGCTGGTCAATTCTCATACGTGTATCATAAAATCAACTTTCATGTTATTTTGTGTTTTTAATAATCAGGTTAAAAGATAGGTGAGATTAAAGTATTATGTTGGTTGGGATTTTTACTTATTTTTGCCAATACATGGATTATAAATGATGCTAAACAGACCCTAAAAGATAAGAGATTAAATCTAAACCAATATAAGAGATATCGGAAAATTAAACCAAGAGAATAGTCCCGCCGTAAACCCCTCCCAGTTTTTTCTCGCGTGCTCTTCTTCCTCTTCCTCTTCCTCGTTCCTCCGCGCTTCTCCCCTAAACCCTAGCACGCCCTGGTCTCAAATCCGCTTTTCTCCGCGGCGATCGCCGCCGCAACCCGCTACTCCTTTCATCCGCCGGCACCGGAGCTGCTCGCTGCATTACCATGGTCGTCCCCCGCGCCCCCGAGGTAAAGCTCCCCGCCCCAATCGCCGCTCGTCCCTTTCATCGCCCCAGGCTCGCCTTTACCGTTTCACCGGGAGGAATTCGCGATCCGGGGATTGTAGTGATCAGTTTCGATTTGGGTGGTGGTTTCTAGGTCCCCCCTTTCGTGAACTCTACGCGTCCTAAAACGTTGTGGTGATTGTTTTGCAGCAGCCGCAGCGGGACCAGGATGAGGAAATGCTTGTCCCGCACCAGGATGTTGTTGAGGGGCCGCAACTGATGGAAGGTAAGTTCTTTTCGGTCGTTCTAGGCGGGTTTCTTGATTACAGTTTGATCAGGATTGCGTCTATTGTTTCTCTATGTTGTCCATAGTGATATGTGGTTGAAGTTACAACGTTGTTATTGTGAGCTTAGTTGTTGAAATCAGAGCTGCCACACTCTCGAATTTATTTTTTTTGCATATATTTGTCTGATGAACTCATTGTACTCAAGAAGCTGGCAATGTGACATGTTTGATGAAACATTTGCGGGTCACACTCTTATTGATAGAATCTCTATCCACTGTTGCAAAGTTTTGTCACCATATTCTATTATGTACTTCTAAGTAACATCTGAAATAGGTATAATCTGTATGTTGGGAGTTACCTGGTTACTTTGCTTTTAGGAGAACAGAAAATATTCAAGCACAGAACTTTCAAGGGAGAAGAACATTCTTCACCACAAGAATTGCTCTATGCCATTTGCGACTTTTGCTTGTTATTATGACTGGGATTACATGAATTTTCTGATTGAATTTTGTTACGGTGATAAATCTTCATCCATAAACTCCGCCTATGCCTTTCTAGGTATAGCCGGTCCCAAGCTCGGGTAAAGGAGGAGGGTTGTGATAGGCTTGACGAGCCAGCAACAAAACCAGCCATTCCTATGGATATCTAGCCTACCTCAACGTGCTTGAGACAAAGGCTTTGTTGTTGATAAATCTTCATCCATACTTGGTTATTTTGGGGAATATTATTGCGAGTCAAGATCATTCTGAAAGATTCTTCCATGATCAAAGAAACTAGTGCACTTTCCGTTTGAATGAACTAGATGCTGATGTAACTCTGCACTATAAAACTAGCAATTTTGACAAAGGTAGAGAAGCCCGTTTCCAGTTGGACTGAATTTAATCTTCAAGTCATAAAACATATAATGCTAAACTATACTGTTAGCGCACAACATGGCTCCTACAAATATTCTCACGCATTCCAGACTATGATGCCAACCGATTGGCTATGTAACTAGAGCGTCTGTTGGAGATCAGTTATTTTATTTAGCCTTGCATGTACTATATTCATTATGTGGCCTAGAGTCGGTATGAACCTCTGTGTCTTGCTAAGTACTTCCACTGTTCCTGAATATAAGCCTGCTCGGCTTTCCTTTTAATGCACCAAATAAACAGTTCCAACGCACCTTTTTGTCTCATTCCATTTCTGCCAATACTTATTTGCACCCTAATCAATACAGTAAACTTGTCATCCACTCAAGGCTAGCCATAATTGAGCAATGGTTGTCATTTTACCCTCCACCTTAGTTCTCATGCCCAAGTCTAAGTGGACTTATATTAAGGTTTAGAGGAAGTACTTAGGTTACTGAAGTGGTTACAGTTCTGGGCTGGCACATTGGCGATTGTTGCAATTCCGGTGTTCTGGACACCAATTCCGGATCTGTTCTTGCTGAAGGTGTACAACAGCAGCTCAGCAGAGAGAGGCAGCCACCGGCTGGAAGTTAGGGTTTCTGTTCTGGTGCAGAACAGAGGAACACGAAATCTGGTGGATTAGTTTAATCTGAATATTATGGGAGGGATATATCCCTGGTATTCCCAGCTATATATAGATTTTATTACAGGAAGACCAGCCCCAAAAACTGATTAGGACTCTAGTCTAAAACCTGGACTCAATCTCTAACTCAAGGGGCAGAACATGACTCTCCCCTTTAATCTTCTAAACCTAGTAGGGCTCTACAAAAAAAAAACAGTTGGACTCCTCCCTGTTGGTTCCGCCCAGCACTCTGCCCCCCTGGTGTGCCTGCCAGGGCAGTCTGACTTGGACTCCTGGTTGCACCAGGGCGCCTGGGATGGATCATCCAACAGCGATATTGTCTGTTATAATGCCACTCATGGTGTCTTGGTTTGTTGTTAGTTCGGACTTGGAGTGACTAATGCACGTGCCATAACCTAAATGTGTGCATAGTTGGTACAAATGTTTTTTTGAAATTTGATGCTGTGGGGGTATGGTTTAATTGATGCTGGAGGATGAAAAGCTCCATTACATCTTATTATTTGATACAGCTAACATATATTTTTGTTCTTGTTGCAGAATCCACATCAACTGTTGATAATCAACTCGTGCCAGATGCCTCTGCATTTAGATTTATGTGGTCCATTGAAAATCTTTCCAAGCGCAATAGAAAGGTCTACTCTGATGATTTTTCAGTGGGGGGATACAAGTGGTTAGTAAATGGCTCGTTGATTGTAACTGTTCATTCCTCAGTTATAGAGCTTAAATTATTTATGTTACTGGTCACAGGCGAGTGTTGGTCTTCCCCAGAGGAAACAATGTAGATAACCTTTCGATGTACCTGGATGTTGCTGATGCAAACATGCTGCCGACTGGGTGGAGTCGGTATGCACAATTCAGCCTTGCTGTGGTGAACCAGTTAGACAGCAAATCATCTCTAAGAAAGGGTATCCTGTTATCTCTCACTTGTCTAATTATTTATCTACCTGCCTAAATGTTGCTATATTTTCCCTGGTATTTCCTAGAAACATAACTGCTAAAAGGTTTTGCACCAGTGTAAATGTACATTCATGTGTCAGCATGAAGTTCATTCTGCTTATTGTCAATATTTGATTTACTTGTCTTTATATTTTAAAAGCTGCTGCAAATGTTCCATTGTGCTACTGCAAGTAGCTATAGCACTTTTAGAATAAATATTGCATACAAAATATTTTGTGTTTTTGACAATGTTGCTCTCTCTCTCTCTCTATATATATATACACACACGAATACATACATACATGATTGATTTGTACTGCAAACTGCATGGCTCCTCCCTAATGCAAGATCGGTAGCTAAATTATTTGGACTTCTGGAACATAGAAGTTGGAGGGTTCAGGGAAAGGAGAAATGAAGAAAAAAGCAAGAAAATGGTACAAATCAACATAACACAGCCTTTTATTCCCATGCTAGTTGCTGGATAAAAAAGCTCAAATCAGTAGAAACATGAAAGAGAAGCTCGTCCACATTATACATATTGGCATCCTGTCGAGCAAGAGCTTGAGGACTAGGTGTGAAGTTGATTTTATGTTGGTCAGAAGAACATTTTTTTTCAAGGACGCAAGGATACTACACATTAATATTTTGTTCTGTGTTTTTTTATCCTTCTCACTTTTTTATGTGTTTGATGTGCATTCTGCTGATAAATGGGCAGCCTAATTATTCCAGCTGTTGAAGATAGACGCCTGTTCAGGGTGAAGGACAACTAGGAAGAAAAATATAAAAACGTATTTAAAAAAAAGATAGGGAAAATAACCCGTCAGGCAATAGTTTGTACAATCTAGAGTAATTAACATTTCTCGTCGTTTATTTTAAAGTCCTGGTTTACTTATAGAATTTTGAAAGAAAGACCTGGCATAGTGGTCGTGTATTTCCACTTGTGTCATGAGGTCTTAGGCTTGAACCAGTCTCTCTGGGTGGGGGTAAGACTGTCTAGAAATAACCCTTCTCCAGACCCCATAATGTGTTGGAGCCTTCGGCACTGGGTACACCCTTATTTTAACTGATGGAACTTTCTGTTTTACTAGGACCAAATGATAAGCTATTTTTGAATTGTATTTTTGATTTCCTGAAGGAAGCATAATAATTTGCATGTTTCACCAGTCACTGTTTGATGTGCTTCCTTTTTCCCCCACAGAAGCAACACACCAATTCAGTGCCAGGGAAAGTGACTGGGGTTTCACTACTTTTATGCCTTTGGTGGATCTATATGATTCTAGTAAAGGATATGTTGTGGATGATAAATGCATTATCGAAGCTGAGGTTGCTGTCCGTAGAATTGTTGATCTCTGGAACTATGACTCCAAAAAGGTGACTGGTTATGTTGGTCTGAAGAATCAAGGAGCTACTTGTTACATGAACTCTCTTCTTCAGACTCTTTATCACATTCCCTTCTTTCGGAAGGTTATCCATTTGCTTTGTTTATGCTTTTACCTTATGGTTAAATGCTTCAATTATATGCTGATACTGAAAGTAATATTTTAGGCTGTATATCATATGCCTACCACGGAGAATGATACACCTTTAGGGAGCATTCCATTGGCTTTGCAAAGTCTTTTCTACAAACTTCAGCATAGCGACAACAGTGTTGCAACAAAAGAGCTTACCAAATCTTTTGGATGGGATACCTATGAATCCTTCATGCAACATGATGTTCAGGAATTGAATAGGGTTCTCTGTGAGAAGCTGGAGAATAAGATGAAGGTTTGTAATTTAGTTTCATTGACAAATAATAAAAATAACCCTGACGCTGATGTGCATCTATCCCTTCCTCTCAGGGAACTACTGTGGAAGGAGCAATACAAAAATTATTTGAGGGTCACCATATGAATTATATTGAATGCATTAACGTGGACTACAAATCTACTAGAAAAGAGTCATTCTATGGTAGGTGATAATGCATTAATATTGACCCTTTCCAATGTTTTCTTTTGTGATTCTGGAGTAATAGTGTATTTTTATTATCTTGTCACCAGATCTTGCACTTGATGTAAAAGGATGTTCAAATGTTTATGCATCGTTTGATAAGTATGTTGAAGTGGAGCGGTTAGAAGGAGATAATAAATATCAATCTGAGAAACATGGCCTGCAGGTTAGATCAACTCACCATTTATATCTAGAGCCTCCAAGCCTCCAAACATTGTTTCCAATTTCAATGTTTTCTAGTGAGCATCTCAAATTTTCTCAGTGCAGTTGAATTTATTTCATGTAGGTCGCTGCTTTGTCGTTGTAGAATAATTAAAGATTCATCTTGAACAATAACTGTGGCAAAACAAACACAGATAAGCTCAACATTAACAATAAGTTTAATGCACCCTCGTGGCCTCATCTAGGGCTCTACTTAATTTCGTTTCGCAAGCAGGGGTAAGACTGTCTAGAAATAACCCTTCCCCAGACCCCACATGTGTGGGAGCCTTCAGCACTGGGTACGCCCTTTTTTATGATAATCTAGCTTTTGATGCTTGGGTTACATTTTTTCGAGGGAAATACAACAAGGGAGCCCCCTGTTGTGACCTTCATTAAAATAAGTGAAAAAGAGCAAACTTACATGCTTGGCTTACATTCATTTTTCAATTACAGAACTTACCTTTAAGTTATTTGCTACTTTGGTAAATAGATCATGAATCTGACCTTAAGTGCTGATTTAGGATGCAGTAACAGATTTCTTAATAACTGTTAGATATGTTGCAACTGTGGCATGTATACGCGCGTGCGCGCGCGCACACACACACGGATATATATTCTGAAAAGATATTGTTATTTGCTACTCTTGAAAGAATTTTCTATCTTTAACAGGATGCCAAGAAAGGGATGCGTTTTATTGACTTCCCGCCAGTTTTGCAACTTCAGTTAAAACGCTTTGAATACGATTTTGTGCGGGATACAATGGTTAAGGTCTGTACTTGACCTCTTATCTATATCATCCCTAATCACAGGCTTCACTCTTTCTATGTTTGTACTTCATTATTGTGCTAGAAATTTTTGTTTAGTGTATGGGTTTGTATTTCTATTTCCAAACAAGATCTCTTTGTAAAGGACATGGAGAAGCTAGAACCAGCCATTTTGTATTTTTGTTCAAAACTTAGTTTTATTACCCTGACCTCCATGAACTTTTAGAAGTTATAAGGTCAAAGATGCAAGTGCTATAAGCATATTCTTTCAAGAAAAAGAAGGTAAGGAAATATTTTTTGTTGGAAGGGTCAGTCATTGTAACAGGATCTTATGTATGTTTTGGTTGCAGTCTTTATCATTTATCACCTATTTCAGTTGGATATCTTTTGCCATTTGGAGGTTGGGTGCAGATATTTATTTTTAGTAGCTGGCTTGGATATTCATTTGTTTCAGCTTGACTGAATCATCAATAAACTTTATCATCTGAAGTATAAGAAAATAAACCGAACACCGTTCTGACAAGTGTCAGTTTCAGTTTGCTACCTGGGCGTCTGTCTGCTTCCCAACGTACTAGGGTGCCCATGCCTGCATATGTTACATAACTAGGCACTGCCAACATCGAACCATTGCTGTGAAGTAATACTCCATTCACTAGAATATTGGATTTAATGTGCAATGACTTACATGTCCATCCCCAGGACAGTATCTGTTGGAAATCCGGGGTTAATCTCCTCTAATCTGTTCTCTCTTTTTCTGTTGATTTATTCTCAAAAGGGGGGGGCTGTATATATAGCCCCAAATTACAGAGTCCTAATCTAATACTACCTAGACTCCTACTCTTATTTGACTTGGACTCTTTCTCTAACATTAATTATTCTAGAAAAAGGGGATTATATCTAACAATCACCCCTAATCTCGTTTTTCTAGATCACACTCACATTAATTAGGATGGAGACACACTTCCATGCTAAACACATTTTCGGGATGGACACAACTGCACCCCCAGGATGGTCACATCTACACCTGCACAACTCAATTTTGGGATGGACGGCACTACACCCCCAGGATGGTCACATCTTACCCTACACACGCATCCGAGTTGGTCACATCTTCAACCTCAGGATGGGCTCATCTTCATCCTGCACTTGGTCTCGGAATGGACGGATCTTTATTCCGATCACATACTCGAGATGGTCACATCTTCATCTCGAGCACAACTCGCATTGACCTGCTCTTTCTCACTCGATAGAGCACCCAATATTCTCCTTCTTCACCTTCATCGTCGTGGCGATAGCATCTTGGGTCAGTGATCTCGTACTCTTCCAAGATCCTCCCGTGCTACGACGCTTCCTGAGTTCTCCACACACGTAGAAGCATAACTTGACCAAACGACACTGCCCTACAACTCCCATGTTGGAAATCGACTGTGCGTACTTGGTCGCGCTATGCTTCCAGATGTTGCTGCCGTTGGACCGCTGTACTCGAGGCTTGCTCCGCCTATGTAACGTGAAGAAGTATCACCAGTCGTGCAGGCTGTAGTTCGCCAAGAGGTCCCACAACGTCACATCATAGAGGTCTGCTTCTATCACAACGCCCGCCTCACACGGTGGAAAACCACGCAACTGTGGTCGGAGAAAGTGAAGCACCAACTTGTCCTCCGTTGGTTTGAAAGTCGAATCACATGCCATGTTCTGCAAACACCTCCTTGGTAGTGGACTAGCACTTGATTTGGACTGGCCCACCTCAGCCCAGTCGGCCGAGTTGAGCACACTTGGCCTTTGTTGGCCCAGGTCAGCCCAGTCGGCCCACTTTATCTCCCAAACCCTAGCACATAAAAACCAGAACAGCAGCCGCCGCCTCTCTTCCCAGAAACCCTAGCGTCTTCACTCTCCCAGAACAGCAGCCACCTCCTCCTTTGGATCCGG